>CM070568.1:4763453-6212070 GCA_036346405.1 Phyllostachys edulis
CCTTCGGTGTCTCCGCCAGAGTGGGTGTTGGGCGTCATTAAGGGGATGGTTAGCATGGGTGGAGCCAGGCGGAGGTGACGACAGTAGGTGAGGCACGAAAACGGTGGGCGGCGAGGAAATCCGTGGGTGAGCGGGTGGAGCGGGCGAAGGTGCACGCTAGCGAGTGGAGGGCGAGGTGGACGAAGGGCGCCGACAAAGGGCCCACTTGTCGAGGAGGGAGGCGAGCATATTGGCGCAGTCGAGCCGAGCGTGAAGGAGTTTTGGGCTCGGCTTTTGGCCCAAAGGGTGAGAGGGAAATTTGAATTCGTTTCAAATTTTTCCAAATATGGCTAATTCTTTGGTGAATTTGTAAACCTATCAAATATGTTCCAAACTTTATGAATTTTTTGTGAGGGTTTCTGACGTCTAGTTCCATATGTAAATTTTATAGGATTTTATGTGCTCTATGATTTTCTCGAAAATTCTTACAAGTTGCTGCTTGTATGAAATTTCATTATTTGTTGCATACAAAAGGATTAAAAGTCATGCATAAATAATTTTCTATATAGAATAGCTCAAAATCACTTTCCCATTTATGTTCACTATATCTTCCCAAAAATAGATTTTTTTTGGGATGTTACACATTTCATTTCATTGTTAAGAAAGGAAGGATACGTATTAAATACGTAATGTGTCATGGACGCAGATCCTTCGCCGTAGTATGTAACTACGGCAGAGGTACACAATACAAGAATATCAAGGCTCATCCGGGCCTCCCGATGGCCAGATCAGTAGTGTATAGTACAACACTACAATATGAACAGTAAAACCGCTGCGTTATTTCCCTGTGTGCATTAGAACCATAGTTGTTTCTATGGTACTGTAGTATCCGACTCAAAATACCGTGACTACGGTGCTTCTCTACACTACTGTACAGGACCCGGGTCCAATTTGGCATATGTCTGCACTAGGGATGGCAATTGAGCGTATGCATGTAGTGCCCGCCCATACCCATGCCCGTGACTCGATTTCCCACCGCATGCCCGTGAATGATGACAGTGAAGAACTCACCCATGCTCGCCGCCCACGGTATGCCTGTACCGCGGAACAATCATGCCCGTGTACCCATGAACAATGCATCACATATTCACATTCACACATCAACTGTCAACTAATAAAATACAAATCCACCATCAACTGTCAACTATCATGCATACAATGAACATAGGAAATAAAAAACTGTACAAGGGGCAAATGAAACAGCCTTTTAAGCATTGCATATTGGGGTGGGGTTATTGTGTCGAGTCTCACTGATTTTGCTTTTTGTTTGGATACTCCCTTGGTCCAAAAATGGTTGACCCAATCCTCACATTTGTGCTGCCATGGATGTCAAAATTGCTACGCTAGTTTCACATGCTTAGCAAGCTCGACGCATCTGGAGGGATCGATACCAGATTTTGCTGAATCAAGGAAAGCATTTCATTAGTGAATTCATTGTTGCCAAGAAAGTCGGCTATATACTAGTATTGCATGGTTTACATGCATTTGACTCTTGGAAGTAACGATTGCTTGTTGCTAGTTGCTTGCCTTTTCATTATCTACACCCTCAACCATTTTATGATTTGGAACAGTAGCTGCAAAATGACAGAAGAGGTATTAAGACCAAGCAATATAGTGTCTATAGTGGTTAGTTGCTTAGTAACATCAACCCTAGGTATGTGTTGACAGTTAATGACTTATAGCTCTTTATGTTTAGGATAAAAGATGTGCTTGAAAAATGCATCGACTAAAGAACAGACAGTAGCTAAAACATTATAATGAAAGAAATAGTTGGAGTACATCGATATTCATTAATTCCTTATATGGTGTAGTAATTACCACGTTTGCACTTGGTGAGCCCATCAGTGAGCTGCAATTTGCCAATTTCCATCACTAATTATTCATTACAAGGTAAAGGACAAGATCTCTAAATTTGTATTTGTTGCTCTCCTTCTATAGAAGTAAAAGGACAAGTTATCCATGTGAGATGTGGTGTGCAGCAGAGAACTAATCATTTGCCACAATCTTCTATATTTGGGGATTGGATCTGGAGATGGATTAAGGGATTGGGGGATTTAGAGATTAGAGAGTAATGGCTGATGCTTGATGGAGTGATAGATAAAACCTATGAATTGACGGATAAACAGGCACAATTGCCATCCTAGTTTGCACTCTGGCGCGCGAGGATCACATGTGCCGTGTGGGCATGTGGCATGTCGCACGCCCATGCCACATGTGGTGTGCAGGTCTCATCTGCGCTGCGGGTACGTGGATGCGTTCTGTTTGTTTGGGTACGTGGAAGCAGTTGGGCCGTTGTCTTCCGAGCCGTTGAGATCCGACAAGCTTCCAAGATCCTTCCGATTGTCCGCGTCAATGGCGTCATAAAACCCCGTCCTGCTCTGCTCCCACCTGTTCCACTCGAAACCCCGATTCCCAATTCCCCCCACACACCACGTCCTCAGCTCCACCCAAGTCCAAACCCCGCAACCCCCCATGGCCGGCTACCCGCCACCCCCGGCTCCGGCTACCCCTACGGCGGCGGAGGCTACGGAGCCCCACCCCTTACGGTTCCTCCCCGCCCCTCGGCCCCTCCCTACGGCGAGAAGCCCCCCAAGGAAGGCAAGACCTCCTCCTCTGGTTCCACCCCCTACTACGGCGCCCCACCCTCCACCCAACCCTACGGTGGCAGCGGCGGCTACGGGGCCCCACATGGCGGCCAGCCGTACGGCGCCCCCTACGGCGCTCCGCCGCCCTCGTCGGCGGCGTACGGGGCCCCGCCTCCTCGTACGGATCGGGCGGGTACGGGAGCCCGTTCGCGGCGCTGGTGCCGTCGGCGTTCCCGCCGGGGACGGACCCGAACGTGGTGGCGTCCTTCCAGGCGGCGGACCGCGACGGGAGCGGGATGATCGACGACAAGGAGCTGCAGTCCGCGCTGTCCGGGTACAACCAGAGCTTCAGCCTCCGCACCGTCCACCTCCTCATGTACCTCTTCACCAACACCAACGTCCGCAAGATCGGTACGCGCTTCCTTCCTTCCCCTGATCCTGCGTCGTCTCTCTCAACCGCGGTCGTTCTAGGGTGGGGGGGTCGTGTTAGTGCGTTAGCGCCATAGGGACTATCGTGCGCGTCGTCCTGGTAGTATGGGTTGTGTACTTGGGCCAGGGCTGCCGTACATGGGTCCACCAGGCCAGTGGCGGAACCAGAAATTTTAAAGACCCGCGGCGAGGGTGCCGAGTCTCAGCCTCTGCCCGCGCCGCGCCTTAGCCTCTGCCCGCACCATGCCTTAGCGCTCTCCCACGCTGCAGCCCCTGCGGTGAGTCTTGGTAGTCGACCAGTCGGTGCCTCACCATCCCCGCGCCGCAGCCCCTGCGTCGTGCCCGCGCCGCAAGCTGTAGCTCGCGGCCGCACTGCGCCGCATCACCTGCGTCGAGCATCGGCAGTGGACTAGTCGGCGCCTCACCGCCCCCATGTCGCAGCCCCTGTGACGTGCCTCAGTGCTCGTCCACGTCCGCATATCAACATAATTAAAGAATCACATTGCATATACATTGCATCCGGCAAACATACACCACTTTGACCCCATCCATCCGTAAGCATGTAGACAAGACCTTTATTTACAAGCTGTCTAGGGCATCCTACTCTGGACAACTAAATGGATCACAACGTTTAATGCTGGTTTACTTACTTTATTATCTTGGTCTTTTGTTTGTTGTTTTGCCTAGATAAAGACCATTCATCGTGAGAGATGGATATATTTAGCATAAAACCTTAGCTTAGCACACCTCTAATCAGAGGTAATTTAGTCGGGCCTGGTGCACGGGAGGAGGGGCTTAGCACACCTATTGGTAACAAGAAGCTTCACTCGATAGAAGAAAAAAAAATGTTACCACAACACCTTTGGAGGAACTAACACGGGAAGAAAGGTAAAGAGGTAGCGGTAAAAGGAGAGAACTGACCGAGAGGTGGCAGCGTTGTAACCGTGTAGGGAGTGCAGTGAGCAGAGACAGTGCAGTCTGCAGTGTGAGCGTGCGCTAATTTTGTGAATAATTATATGTGCAGAGCAGTGCAAACTGCAGAGAGAGAGGGGGGGGGGGGTGTCCGCCGGCCGGGAGACCCGGGGCAGCCACCCCGGCTTGCCCCTACGGTGGTTCCGCCGCTGCACCAGGCAGTGACATGCACTCTGAGCAGTCAGGGTTCTAGCCTTTACAGCATGCAGCGAGGTCTTGTCACTGGTGAGTGGCGAGGAAGATTGGGTGCCGTGAGAGCATGTAGTGGCAAATTGTTTAAGCTAGAGTTTACTTTTGATGTTGGAATGAGCTTTTAGCTAAGCTCGTCTTGACTGGGTTTCACTCTGAGGCCTACTGTTAGATGCAATGCGAGCACATAGCAAGTAACATGAGCTTCCTGATGGAAATCTTTGAAACCTTAGAACTTAGGTGAGGTTTTCACAGGAAGATCACAAGTTTTTGTGTTGTTATGTATATCACAGCACAGCACTAGAGCCACTAGGTGATTGTTGTATTTTCTTATTTTCACTGTGTAGCATAAGATTGTTTGCAATAGATACAAAAGTATAAGTGCTTTCTCAGAACTGCATTTCCTAAAATAAGCTATGCAAATTCTCAACTTTCAGTTTGACCTGGTTCATTAGAGAAATGTTATTTAACGATATCATAAATCACAACTCTACATACTAGATAACAAGCTAGCATCAAAATGTTGATTTTAGATGCATCATAGAATAAGTAGAGTATTCTCGGCTTCTCGCTCAGAAGTTGAAATTGAATTTCTCACGAGAGCCGCTGTCTCTTGTTGTTGTACCGAGGAGTTTGTGTCCACTCTGGTGTAAACTTTGTCCAAAACTTCACACAAAATAAGCACCTTAATAATATTTTATAGCTTACTTGAAAAGTATTTTGTTCATCATCATGGTGATTCAAATTTACCACCATACAATTCAGCAATTGACGAACTGAATACTATTCAATCACCACTACAAGATAATACCTTTTCTGATGCCACTTTAAACAGTGTGAGCTGCATATTTTAGTTCCGGTGGTGAAGAAACAGAAGATGGTTATACCCTCCTACAAAAAACAAAAGGAATCTCGGAAATGAAAGTGTATGCAATTTAGCATCTGAGTAGAGAATTTTATTTAAGTTTACTGCAAGCTTGAAATTGCTTTCAAGTTAGAACTGAGCAAGTTTGGCCTATTTGTGAAAGCCTGGATTTATTTGTAACCATCCCCACCAAAACCAGAGTTGGTTTCTATTGTGTTCAAACTTGGGTTTGCTGAGAATTTATTTGCAGGATGAACCCAATGAGCATGTAAGTTCTTTAGGTTTGTGATCCATCATGTTTGAAGAAATTTGTGGTTTACACCAGTAAGAATTTTACTTGATGCATGAAGTGGTCTTGCATTGGCACATAGCTTGATACCTGTTTGCTGTTATCCTTAGTTTTGGTAGTCAGTTTTGTTCAGATTCCTTGTAAGTTGGAAAACTAGATCTTTGCAATTTTAATGATTTGCAGTTGTTCTTGATATATTTTTTGTGTTTTCCTTTTCTACGTGGAGATTGAATCATGAGGTCCGAATTACTTGATTCGTCTAAACTCCGAAATCAGTGCTATACTGCTATGTTTCACCTACTGAACTGGTATCTTGAATTTATGCTTTCTTTGTTTTAACTTTTAACCTGTGAAATATACCCGTTTCAACACATTGGTGGATCTCTAGATACTATTTTTTTAATTTCAGCATTTCTCTCTTATATTCTTATCTTTTCACAAAAACTTGTCATTTTTTAATTTGTGCCATCGATTCTTTCAGGGCCCAAGGAATTTACTTCTGTGTTTTACAGTCTTCAGAATTGGAGGGTGAGATGCTTCAGCTTCAGATTTCCTTTACTTCTATGTGGTGGTACCAATCAGCTTAACCTAATGAGGTAATGCTTAACATTGCGTGTTTATATTTCCCATTTGTATTGTGTAGGGCATATTTGAGAGGTTTGACCGTGACCGAAGTGGTAAAATCGATGCAACAGAGCTGCGTGATGCTCTTCTCAGTCTGGGATATTCAGTTTCTCCAACTGTGCTTGACTTGCTTGTGTCTAAATTTGACAAGACTGGGGGCAAGAACAAAGCGATCGAATATGATAACTTTATCGAGTAAGATTACTCCTCCAATTTAATTTGGCTGATTGTTTCCCAATAACCTGTACAAGCTTTTATCATATCCAATCTACTAAAACTTAGATTAAGTTTCTATAGTTTCTCATATTATGCATTATTTCGGATCGAAATTGGTGAAGCTCTCCTGTTCATTTTCTTAAAGAAATTTTACTCCAATCTGATGACGTTCAGGAATCTTAGCTTTATTTGTTAATAGAAAATTAGACTTATGGATCGATATGGTGCTTTTGGTCATGGGCTCGGAAGCACCGACACGCCAGCAAGGTGCCGTGTCCGTGTCGGACACGGACACGGCTCTGACACGGCCCGGATACGTATCTCGGCGTGTCGAAAATTGTAGTCGCGAAAAAAAATATAAACAAAATCGGATACGTATCGAACACGGCTAGGATACGTATCGAACACTTGAGCCCATTCAATTCGGCCCAAAATGAACAATCCCCATTCAATTCGCCCAACTTCACCTAACCTACCCGCCTTGCTCGCTACGACCAGCACTCGGCAGACCTTCCGCCGACGCTTAGCCAGCAGCCGCCTCGGCGCGCCGCCATCGCCAGATCCGGCGCTCTCGACGGCCACCGATGGATCCCGACGCTTCCTCCAATGCTGCCGCCACCGGCTCCATTCTCTAGTTTGTTTCTTCCCCAGTTCCCCTTTTACCTTCCTCCAGTGCTGCCGCCGCCATCTCCTTTCCCTACGCCGGCAGTTCTCCACGGCGCCCCTCCTCCTGGCGCCTTCTTCTTGGCGCCGCCGCTTGTAGCTGCTAGTCTGCCAGACTAGCACCGCCGCCTGGGTCTGCTGGCCTCCTCTCGGCTCGTCAAGGCCTTCTCGCCAAGGCCTGCTCGCTCGCCTGAAGCGCCGCCACGCTGCATGCCGCTGCTCGCCGCCCCTGCCCACCCCGCTTTCGCCGCTATGCATATATTATTATATATATACAACAGTGTCCCGTGTCGCCATTTTTAGAAAATGGCGATCCTCAGATCCAATACGTGTCGTGTCCGACACGCTGTCCGTGTCCGTGCATCCTAGGTCATGGGACAAGTGTTAGCTTGTTGATATTTCTATTACTATGTCATTAACTAGAAAAGGTTGAATCAATTCCTTCCATATTGTGAATAAAAAAACCTGACCAACTGGTGAAAGATCAAACTGGAAACTGGTTGTTCTTCAATTGGGCTCTTATTCACCGCCTTGTTTTCTGATACAAAGCTAATCGTGTGGTTAATACAGTTTAAGGATTTTTTTAGTGGAGTTTGAATGATATTGCAATCTTCTATGTTGTTCCAATTTGGCCTTTATCACAATCCTGACTTTTTTTCCTTTACACCTGCAGATGTTGTCTTACAGTCAAGGTATTTCCACCACCATACTGTGCAAACAGACACGGTACTGTTTTGTACTCTACTGTGCTCATTTGTTTCAACTACTTTTGCAGGGTCTCACTGAGAAGTTTAAGGAGAAGGACACGGCATACTCTGGGTCTGCAACATTTACTTACGAGGCATTCATGTTGACTGTGCTCCTTTTCTCATTGCATGATGGCGGTGTACTTCAGAGCTGAGCTTTGAGCATATAATGCAATTGTATTGAAACGGTTCTGCTTATAGAGTTGTTTTCAAGTTTCAACTGAGCTGTAATCCTGGGGATTTAAGTGATGTTTACTGCTTTGCTGATCAGACTGTTGCTGGGAGACGGACTTACAATAATAGAGCTTATGGATGATCTGGATGGATATCTCTGAAAATGCTGTAATATCTCTATTGATCTCTTTCTGCGTTAAATTTTTCTAGTTATAATCTCTGTAGAATTGGATTGGAATACCTTTCATTTCCGGCTGCTGTCCTTTTCCATTTTCTCCCCCTCGATTGGTTCATTGCTTCTCTGAACTGTCTGCATGGAAGCTGAGATCGCAAGCTTTGAGATAACAAATGAAGTTCGATATTTCTGATATTTTACATCAATGATCAAGAACTGTGGTTCCAATATTGTATACTTGCCGTGTCAAAAAAAAATCCTTTGAATTCGTAAGTTCGACTTGGCTTCTTTAGCCTGCTTTTCATGCATGCCCGACAGTACAGACCTGACGGTACAGACGAAGATATTGAATTGCATGTATCAACTAGTTTACCAAAAAACTTGAGCCGGTGAGAAAAGACGAATAATTCACCTACACTTCAACACTTTCTTCGTGTGTAGCCTCCCTTAGGCATAACCAACTGGGTGGTAAATGATTTAGACCGAGGCAAGTGGTGGATACTGTGTGACATGGTGGCTGCGTGAATGGGAATATTAATCTGTGTCGCATAGTTAGAAATGAGAAGTCTTGCCTTGGTCAATTAAGGACTTAACTTTGTGCGTCATTGAACCGAGCCTTACTGTATGATCACATGCATAGTATGAGACGGGTCTAACTTAGTAAGTTATGGATTCTTGACATTGATTACTCATGTAGTAGGTTAGTCTGTGTTGCATGGGTGGAGGTGTGTTCTACCAAGTAGTCACATCGCGGGACGGTTCGTCGCTTCCCTGTCTAACGATGTGTGTCGGACTGACTTCCTGTGTGGGGTTGTTTGGCGGTAGAGCTCATCGGGAGTGTCAATTGTTGAAATGAAGTTTCCGAAAGGTTTTGTTGTGATCAGCTCTGATCTAGTTGATTGCATCTTGTAAGTAAAGTGTACAAACTGCAGAGTATTAAATCAATCTATTCGAATAGCCACGTCCGCGGTTATAGACATGCTCAGAGATTTCACATGAGGGGTACATTTTCATAAAACCTTGGGAAGGGAGCTGTGTGGTCTAAGTTATATGGCTATGTGAATAACTTGTTAGGGCTATGTGTTGTGTGAAATCAAACTGTTAAATTAATATTATTATTTGTTTTACTTTATGTTTTCAATCTATTATTTGTATTCAAATTGAAAATGTCACATTTCTGCAAAATAATCACAGAAGCCATTCCTTTGGAATAAGCCATTATGTATAATTGTATTCTGTGGTATGACTTGCGAGTACGGTTGTCTACTCTTGCTTGTTATAATCAATCAACAGAAGTGGAGGAATCGTTAGTCAACAAGGTCTACTTCAAAGATCATGGAGAACTAGGTCGCGCTACCCCAGCCGATTGCCTGTGGGCATATGGATGGGCTTGAAGTTATTTCGTTATGTTCCGCTGCAGCTTCATTGAGCTATTCGCTTTTTGAGGCATTAATTGTAAGCTTTGACCTTAAGGTCTTTACTCTGATATTTATTATTATTTGCCTATTTATTAGTCATCTTTGTATATGGAAATGATATTTCACTGATGTTGCCATTGTGTGCACTAGCGTGATTCTGGACTAATGCATTATACACAGAGGGTCTAAAATTGCATTTTTGGGCCCCGACAGAGGTGGTATCAGAGCCATATCGACTGTAGGTCGTGACCTTAGTTAGAATGGCCGTTTTTAGGAAAAACTTCAAAACTTATTTTACAAATAGAAAATCTTAATGATGTGTTGTTCTCATCTTGTCTAGCTTCTATACTCTTCCATTCCATTCGTTTCTCGTCTATATTCTTCATCACCATTTTGTGTATTAAATTGGATTCTCTCTCCTCATAACTTTTACAGTGGTCGTTATCTATACCAACTATCTTGGTGGATGCCCAAGAGCGGTTTTGAGCAACTCTTCGAAGACCATGCAACCACCAACAACGATCAATGTCTCCCCAAGTGTTCAAGACAAGTTCGTTGCAAGAATTGAAGACCAAGAAGAAGTTGTACGTCGCCCCTGTCTTTCTCCAAGATTCGCCTGAAAGGATCACAAGCAGTCAACGTTTGATGAAGACCGTGACTAGTATGAGTTGCCTTCAGACCAGCCATATAGGATAAATCAGTGTTGGTTTCCTCCCGTGTGTTGAGCCAAGTCACCCAGTTAAGTTAGAGATTAATCGACTAGGTGATTAGTTTTCGTTTTCTTTTGCCTGTGTGTTGTTTGCCTGTGAGTTTTGTGCTTCTTAATAGCTTTCTGGATATTTATGTTTCTTGGTGTTCCTTGGGTTAAACCTGCTCCCCTTAGTAGATTGTTTTCCTATACTTTGTGCTTTTCCCTCTTATCTATTAACCTTGGTCAGCCAGCAGATGGAGAGCTCCAGTGTAGCCAACTTTGTCAGTAATCTTGAGACAGTCTGTGCCAGTTCAGACCTTGTCAACCCTAGTGAACAGTTGTCAATATCAAGAGTAGTAGATCCAGTCATGGAACAAATCTTGGTAGCTCAGACTCATTTCATGAACGCAATGATGCAGAACATGAACAACATGATGACATAGCAGAATCAGACCACCGCTACTTTAGTCAATTTGATGAACCAGAATAATCAAGCATGCCGCTGCTCCATCACCGATTCAAGATTAGAGCAGACATTAACCAGCAACTATCTCCAGTGGTAGTAGTGACACATCAGAACTCGAGCTAGTTCCCTGCCACCCAGAATCAGCTTATGCCAGCGACGATGCAACCGTTGAACGGCATTGATGTTTGCAAGGATGCACAACTTGTTGCCATCCCAACAGCACGCCCTCAGTTCAAGTTTGCAAGGTTCATGATGACCAAGCCGTCCGTCTCTAAAGGATCAACCGCACTCAAGGATGCAGAATCTTAGATTCACACCATAGAAGAAAAGCTAACTGTTGTGCAATGCAACGATAATGAGAAAGTTCTCTATGCTACTCATCAATTAGGAGGAGTTGCATTAGATTGGTGGGAAAAGTTTCGTGCCACCTATCGTGACAAGGCATCTTCACTTGGTCGATTTCACCGCTGGCCAACAAAGATACGACATCAAACAAGAGTGATCAAGAGAAACATGATATTCCGATATCCTACACCAAATCTAGCCATTGTCATTTGAAGTGCTGCCAACCAGATAAGTCAGAAGATTGTGCATATATCCGTTGTGGAGAGATAGGCTATAGTGCCGATAAGCACAATATTAATTGTTCCAGTTGCAAAGGAAACTATTCCGTTGGAGAATGTCCAATGAGCAAGATCACATGTTTCTTATATGAAGGCGATGATCATTGTCCGAGCCAGTGCTCTATGTATTCCGTGTTGACTTCTGCAACACAACGTCAACGAGAAAATTTTCGAGCCGCTGACAGAGCACTAGCAAAAGATGACAAACCGTTGTTAGTACAAGATTTGTCAGATAAAGAATCACAAAAGTAGAATATTGACCTTAGCAACCAGCCTCAAAAGAAAAGCAAGTCAATATCGCTAGTAGAGTGTTTCGAGTGTGGTAAGAAAGGCCACTGTGACGACCCACCCTTTTGATATACAACAAAGGTCTGGGAGGACCATTTTTTTTGAGCTGCGGTACTACCTCTCTGAGGAGCGGTAGTACCGCCCGGTGCATCCCGAGGGAGGTCCATCAGGACCTCCCAGGAGGTCCTCAAGACCTGAGCAACACAACCAGCCGGTAGCATCTCTAGGTATATCATCGGGGAGGTCCGACAGGATCTCCCAAAGCTAATCTCGTGAGGACCTCCCCGAGGTCTCCGCCTCGTGCTCCGAGCTAGTCCCAGGATAACAAAGGCTAGCTCACACAGAAACACAAGATAATATCACAACCACAAGGTCAAACAAAGATGAAGCAGACAAATTAAACTTAGAATAGAACATGACCTTATGGTCGAGCTTGTTAACAAGAGGTCTGCCACTAAGGACTTACAAAAACCGACAACAGCAAGGGCTTAACAACAAAAGCACAAAGCACGCAGTGGCCATCCAGCAAGCCCACAGGCTGTCGAGTGGAGGACGTCCTAGGCAGTTGAATCATCGAAGAACTCCTCCTCAAAGAGGTCTGCACTGCCCTGCACTTGATCATCCTCAAAATCTGCTTTGACACAGGGCTTAAAGCCATGAGTACTTTGAATGTACTTAGCAAGACACAGGGAGCAATTATGCAAGTAATAATCATGCAAAGGCTTACCAAAAGAGAGCTGTATGGTTAGTTTGCACAAAGCTATGTTTTGACAGCAATAACATAAGTAGATTGAAAAGCAGCCAGTTAAAATAGTAGAACATAATATTTGATTTTCGAAAAGATGGAGTGAGCACCAACTCACATCCACAACCAAATGGGGGAGGTATGGTCACACCTATGACCAGGTCCTCACCCAAAACCTACCCTAGAGCACCCACTCCAGGGATCCGAACCAGCCTCTGGACTACTACCCGAGCCAACCCCGACCCCTCTGGAGTCGGCCAAGGTCTCTTCGAGGCAAATCCAAGGCATCTGTTGAAGTGTCCAAAGGGCACCAACTTTTGAGAAAACTACCCTTGCACTATTTTCACCGGCATGTCCATGACCAAGGACTTGGCTATTCAATAGATTTAAAACTCGCAGAGATGTACAACTTTACCCACAATCCACGGTCTCTTTAGCGGACGGGTCCGAAAGACCCTTACTCACTTCCGATGGTGAAAGCGCCTAGAGAGCGCGGCAAGGCCTTTACAAAGCTTTGGCGGCTCTGAGTCGCCCGCTAAGGTTTCAGATTTCTCCCTTTGGTCTAGAAGTCCGCAGGTTATGGGATGCCCTCTTGCGCCAACGAATCAAGACGTTCCACCACAATGACCCCAAGCCATCTCATTGCTAATTATTCAAATTTGAGACCATTCCCATAAAATGATCTTGTGATTGCTTTGCTTTGGCTCAGATCAACAGAACACAAAGTGGAGTCCTTAATTGTGCTAAGGCAAGACTTCCACAACCCCAATGTGCAAAGCACCCACTACTCACTCCTGCCTTCTTGCCTCAAAGAAACATTTCAGATTAACCCCGCCAAAGACCACCCAGCCTTGGCACAAGAGTTTTAACAAAGTGGTCTCACACCACACCAACACAAAGAATGGCATCACACCAAAGTTGCTTAACAAAGTGGCACCAACCACGTGTTCCATAATTCAATTAGTCAAGATTATTAAGGATGAAACATGATACACCAGAACCACGATTTCTAGAGCAAAGCTATATAAACCTACGGCCACATGTTGGCAAATAATAAGGAATACCAACTAATACCCAATCTAAGGCTTCAAGGTGAACATGTCAACATGACCAGAACAAGTGATAAAGGAGGCATAAGGACAAGTAGGAAAGTAACTACTACCCAAACATTTCTTATAAAAATAGCCATGCATGATAAAGTAAAACCAAAATATATTGCAAAGCTAGGTTCAATATGATCAAAAGGAGGTCTGCAACTTGCCTTGGTCAAGCAGAGAGAACCTTCTACCGAGAGAGTCGGATCCAAGAACTCCTCGAACTCGTGATCTACACGTTCGCAAAAACCAAATAAGCAAAACCACACTAGGCCAAAGAACTTCAAAAGACTAAAAAGAACTCAAACCAACTCGGCAAGGACTGAAAAACCAAGAGGTTTCAAGACTGACCTGCCGAAGCTCTCGGGAGGACTTGCCGAGAGAAAAACCAGGCGAAGGAGACCAGGAAGTTAGAAATGAGTAAAATGTGGCAAAAGAAAGCTTGCCCAGGCTATATATAGCCAGAGTTGGTGGAGTGCACCAAGAAAGGGTGCAGTGACGTGTTGGCAATCCGGGTAGCTAGGACAAGGCTTGCCCTAAAAGAATTAAAATAAGGTTCCTCATATGTGACTGCATTTAATGTGATCCGACACCTATTAAATGCGCACAGAGTTCTGAGGCGGGAGCAATGATAACAAGGTTGAGTGAGGCTGATAAGTGGGGCTAGTCAAAGGGGTGCCCAACCGGTCAAAGAGGTGGCCCCACCGCAAGGGCTGTCTCCGCTAGAGACCACTAGGAGTTCCTGGACAGGAGGTCCAAAAACACTCAAGGGGAGGTCCTAGACAGGAGGTCCAAAAGACACAACACAAGGGGGTCCTAATCAAAAAGGGATACTTTGGACTAAGAGGGTGCTCTTTACAAAAAGACCAGCAAGGATCGAGGAGGTGGTCCTTGCAAAACGGCCAGGAAGAGGTCCTGGGAACAAAGGAAAACGCGCAGCCAAGCAGGGCCGTCTGATTAGAATCGGGCGGTCCAAAAAGGAAAGGAATGTTCGGACCATCCAAACATTATACCTCAGTTGAGCCGCTCGATATGGATCGGGCGCACCCATACGCGTGAGAACGTTTTGATCGCCGAACCTTTCATCTCGATCGGCCATCCAAAAGGATCGACGCCCACGAGCGAGAAGGCGCGGATTGGCCTTGACAGCGAGCGGCAAGGGAGGTTCGAAACCAAAAGGAGATCCAACGGAGGAGATCCAAAGGGGAGGTCCTGGGCGGTCAGATCAAGACCAAGGGAAGTCCTGACCAAAAGATCTACAAGGGGAGGTCTTGGACGGCTAAGATCTCCAAAAGGGAGGTCCTAACGGTTAGATCTCCAAAAGGGAGGTCTAACGGCCAAGATCTCAAAGAGGAGGACCTGAACGGTCAAGATCAAAAGGCGCAAGGAGGTCCTGACGGTTAGATCTCCAAAAGGGAGGTCGAACGGTCAAGATCTCAAAGAGGAGGACCTGAACGGTCAAGATCAAAAGGCGCAGGGAGGTCCTGACGGTTAGATCTCCAAAAGGGAGGTCGAACGGTCAAGATCTCAAAGAGGAGGACCTGAACGGTCAAGATCAAAAGGCGCAGGGAGGTCCTGATGGTTAGATCTCCAAAAGGGAGGTCGAACGGTCAAGATCTCAAAGAGGACCTAAACGGCCAGATCTGATCAAGGGGAGGTCTGAGCGGTTAAGATCTCCAGAGAGGAGGTCCTAACGACTAGATCTGATCAAGGGGAGGTTTGAGCGGCTAAGATCTCCAAAGAGGAGGTCCTAATGGCCAGATTAAATCAAGGGGAGGTCTGAGCGGTTAAGATCTCCAGAGAGGAGGTCATAACGGCGAGATCTCGATCAAGGGAGGTCTGAAAGCGCTAAGATCTCGAGAGAGGAGGTCCTAACGCCGATCTCGATCAAGGGAGGTCTCGAGCGGTTAAGATCTCCAGAGAGGAGGTCCTAACGGCCAGATCTGATCAAGAGGAGGTCTGAGCGGTTAAGATATCCAGAGAGGAGGTTCTAACGGCCAGATTAAATCAAGGGGAGGTCTGAGCGGTTAAGATCTCCAGAGAGGAGGTCCTAACGGCCAGATTTGATCAAGGGGAGGTCTGAAAGATTGCCCACAGAATCGCCAGCCGCGGCAGGTCCACAAGTGCACAAAAGAAGTCTTCAAGGAGTCAAGGGAGGTCCTTTTGGACTCTAGGGAGGTCTACATGGAGGGTGAGGTAAAGCAGAGAGGGAAGTCTAAATCTCAAAGAGATTCAAACCAACAAAGGAGGTTAGAAGAGAAAAGATAACCCGAGAAGCACACAGAGAAGCTTCGAAGGAAACACATTTCAAGGC
This sequence comes from Phyllostachys edulis, assembly GCA_036346405.1. NCBI lineage: Eukaryota > Viridiplantae > Streptophyta > Magnoliopsida > Poales > Poaceae > Phyllostachys > Phyllostachys edulis. The sequence goes on from CM070568.1 coordinate 4,779,059, forward strand.
AAATGAGGAAACAACAGAGAGCCACAACCAGCAGAGAGCACCAACAAGAAGCTTAGTTAAGGTTTGATTAATTCAAGTTAAATTCTCCAAATTTACAAAATATCAGGTTAACTTTGGATTCTCAACAAAACAAAATGGTTATTTTTTTAAAAAGAAAACTGGGCAAGAACCTTAAGACAGGCGGGACGTTACAGCCACTATGCCAAGCAATGCCCTGTAAAGCGACAAGCTTCAACCTTCAAGAAGGGTAGTCGTTTTGCCATAGTCTCGTCAGAAAAGTCACGAGATTCGACACGTTTATGTTACAATTGTCATGAAAAAGGTCACTACAGCCACCAGTGTCCTCAGAAGAACTAGTCACTCACTCCAGACGCAAGAATACCAGAAGTTGTCTTAGTCAAGATGGTAACACCCAAAGCAGGTGGTAACGCAACATGATCCGTGTGTCCAGCAAAGCAGTCAAAGGAGAGGCGTTTGAACGATGATGTTACCAAGAAAGCCTAGATTGGTGATACCAGATTATGCAGTGTCATTGCCTCTGTTAGTAGCAATCAAAGTCAAAGAATCATTGTAACCTTTCCTCTGTTTCAGAGCAGAAAAGTAGACATCTTTGTATGCCAGTTATGAAGAAAAATGATTGTTGAATACTAAAGTATTGGATATCTCTCTAAGTATGTGCAATTGCAAGTCGAGTAATCAGGCATTGAGTCTTGTTGATTGAAGGCCGTAGAGCCGTAATCATGGAATGTGATGTTGAATTTCAACTCATCATTTTGTATAGCAGTGAGATAACCGTAAATTATTGAAGAATCTAACCATTGGATAATGTCTATATCCGCAAGAGAATATGAATTTGTCATTGCAAATGATCTATACAACTTGCAACTGTATTAGAAGTCAAGTTTGTCTTTGACTTGATACCCCAGATAAGCCAATTTCAGAAGGAATTACATCGGAGATGAACTATGACAAAAGTTGTTAAAAGAGTTTGCAGAAATGATAAAAGAGTTTGTAGAAATGATGGAGCAGATTAAAGGATTCTCTCATATATAGACAGTGTCAGTTGAAGATCAATGAGACAGTCATTTCAAAATAGCCAAGACCCCTCATCATTGTAAAAGAGCAAGTTCGCCCAGATCGCTAGTAGTGAGCTGAGTTTATGAGAATTTCAGAAGAGATCGATATATCACTACTTCAGTGTTCGTACTACCAGATACCAGAAAGAACCTTGATAGCTTTTATCATGGAACATCCAACAATTTGTGTGTTAAGAAGTTTCGCCAGCACTTCCTAACAACTGAAGTTGCAAGCAGTGAATTATCCTAGTCATAATTCAAAGTTTGTTGTCGTGAAGAAACAAAGATGGTTATTGGATTGAGAGCCATGAGGTTAAAATCTGCTGCCTCAGGATAGACCAGTATTGTGGTAGATGCTTTGAATAAGAAGAGTGTAACGACTGCCGGGCAGCACACTCGGAGGTCCTCAGACCTCCCGGGAGGTCCGAGAGGAGCCCCAGATGTCCCAAGAGGTCCTCAGACTTCCCAGACGCCCCGAGAGGACATCCCTGGGATCAAGCACAGCATTCTCCCGAGAGGTCCGAGAGGACCACTCGGAGGTCCGGGAGGTCCTGACCCACGAGGTCGTTGGACCTCAGAGACCTCCCCAAACTCCACGTAACCACTCAAGGGAGGTCCAAGGAACCACCCCGAGGAGGTCGTGGGGCTTGGGGACAAGCCCAAAGTCCTCTGTGATCCAAACCAGCCCCCAGAGATCAACGACTGGTTCTCACAGCAAACAAGTGATAACATATACATCCACAAGACTTTATTAACAGCAAAAGGAGGTTTGATTACAAGGGTTGCTTACAAGCTCCAACAACAGAGAGCACACAAACGCAGCGGAAAACAAAAGACATGGTCCACCCATTACACCACAGGTGATTGACTGGAGGGCGCGGCCTAATTGAGCTGGTCATCTTCATCATCAAATGAGTCTTCATCTGCTTAATTCATGAATCAAGCAAGAGTGAGCACAACAACCGTGCTCGCAAGTTACACCCATCAAGTAACAGAATGATATGCATAGGGGTGTATCAAAGGACAGCATATTAGGGTTGATTTGCATAAAGCCAATTTTATTTCAAATACAAGTATTAAGTTTCAAGGCAGGTTACAATAGATAAAGTTCATTTTTGCAAGTCTATTTTCAGTTAGATAGCATTCATCATAGAAATGGTGAAGGATACCCTCCTGCATAAGGCTTCCCGCCCACACCCAATTTGGTTAAACCACCAAAGCCAATTTCCAAACCTTTTGAAAACCAAAACCAAGAGCTAACTTTGAGTGACATTGCCAGCATGTCCATGACCGTGGACACAATTTATTCAATAGATTTACACTGGCAGAGGTTGCACACTTTACCCACATGACATGAATTCTCTAGTTTACTTGGCATCCGCCGATACCACCTCACACTTCCTTTGGTGAGAGGTCTAGAGCACATGACAAGGCCTTTACAATGCATTGCTCCATCGCAGTCCACCCACATTAAGGTTTCGCAGATCCCCCCTTTGGATACAAACCCGCCGGGTTAATGGGGTGCCCCCTCTTATGCCAGGTGGGACTTCAACTAGTCATAACATGACAAACCCACTCGCGTCCCATGTAGGCAAACTACTGAGAGAGCTTTGCAAATTACTTAGCCAGTCCCACGCCCATACCGAGACATGTGGTTGCACAATTTTGGCATAGCCCATTATAGGCTTAGCAAGTGGTGTCTCAAAGACCGGTCCTTAACCGACTTGGGCGACAAAACTCAACCCCGGGGTGTCGGATCACACGACTTCTCGCATAGATATGCACCAACAAGCAACCAACCGCCCGAGTCAAAACTGCTTTTTCATTTACTTGCTTTTTGATTCTCCATGGCACACCAATGCCATGGCCATAAGTAAAACATCCATGACACACCAATGTCATGGCCGAAATCTCCATGGCACACCAATGCCATGGCACAAATTATTTAATTAAGTGATGTTTTTGGTCAAAACTCCCAAATCAAGATTGTGGTCTAAGCATGACTAAACATTTCATTTTCTTAAAGCTTCGGGTCCTCACTATTGCAAGAACCAGTTTTTATCTAGGGTGACAATGAGGTTGATTCAATCATGGATAGAGGTCATACCAAACAGTAGGTTTAACTATGGATTGAAAGATAGGCATTGAAATACTTAGTAAAGTAAGCATGCATACATCTTTGAAAACGACATAAGTAATTTGAAGTATTGGGTGCAACATGTTCAAGAGTGTAACTTGCCTTGCTCAAAGTCTTGAGCTGCTCCCTCTCCCTCTGAACTCGGGCTCCCCACGGTCTTGACAATCTACACGTGAAAACCAAATAACTCAAACAAGGTTCAAACAAAATCCAAAGAACTTCAAATAATCTCAAAGACAAAACCAACAGAGAGGTTGGAAGGGTCAAGAGGAGGTCCAAGGAGCTCGTTGGAGAGGTCTTAGGGCTCCAGAGAGGATGTCCAAGAACGAATTGGAGGAGATCCAGAGACTTGAGTTAGGAGGTCTATGGTAGGCTCGGTTGAGACAGAGAGGTGAAATGGAGAAGAAAGTGAGAAAGGAGGGCTCTCCCAAACTATATATAGGGGAAGCAAATGCACATGACCTAGGTTAGAGTCAACAAGAGTTGGTAAATAGGACGAGAGAGTAGGCAAGGAATGTGACAATCCAGATGACATGAGTATCAAGAAGGTGAGGGCATTTAATGTGATTCAACATACATTAAATGTTATGAGACTTCCTTGCCCAAGGACACACCAAAGGTATAAGAAAATCGGGTGTGTGATCGCCCAATGGGGGCAGCCAAGACCCGCCAAGGAGGTCCTGCAATGACCTGAGGAGGTCTTGCGGTGAATAAGAGGAGATCCTCCCCCACAAGGTGAGGTCCTGACGGTTGGATCTCCAAAGGGGGAGGTCTAAACGGCCAAGATTAAGCGCACCAGAGGAGGTCTGCAAGAGTTGGGGGGGAGGTCCTCACCCGCAAGGGAGGTCTAGAATCGTAGGATCAGATCCAGGGGAGGTTTGAACGGTTGGGATTTCCAAAGGGAGGTCCCAACGGTCAGATCTGCCCAAAAGAGGAGGTTTGGACGGTCAAGATCTCCAAAGGGGAAGGTCTTAACGGTCCAGATGTACAAGGAGGAGGTCTGGACGGTTAAGATCTCCGAGGGGGAGGTCTTAACGGTCCAGATGTACAAGGAGGAGGTCTGGACGGTTAAGATCTCCGAGGGGGAGGTCTTAACGGTCCAGATGTACAAGGAGGAGGTCGGGACCGCTGGATTTCGATCGGACCGCCCAGAATAATCTAAGGCTCAGGAAAGGTGGGACATTCGGACCATTAGAGCTAGCGCAAGATCTCAGCCTTAGAACTAAATCGGATGGTCCAAAATGGCTGGGACGTTCGGACCATCCGAACGTCACAACAAATCGGACCGTCCAATGAAGATCTAAGGGCTCTAAAGAGGTGGGACGTTCGGACCATCCGAACGTCTCACCAGGATCAAACCGTCCAATGCCAATCGGACGACTCACATTAGATAGAGGTGGAAATAGATAGGGAGGAGATCTTGGAGGGCCTGGGGAGGTCCGGTAGGACACAGGGAGGTCCAATAAAGGTAGGGGAGGTCCTAGAGGACATGGAGAGGTCCTGAAGGATACGGGGAGGTCAAATAAAGGTAAGGGGAGGTCCTAATATTTGGGAGGTCTAGACCCAAGGAGGTCTGGACTAGGGGAGGACATCACAAAGGAGGTTTGGACCTTTCGATCCAAATGAAGGAGAGGTCTGGGCCATTAGATCCCAGACAAAGGGAGGTCTAGGCCAGAGGTGGGTAAAAGATGGACAGAAGGAAACACTATCAAAACTCCAATATCTCAACAAACCAACATGGAACTTTAGTTGTAGTTTGAGTTAGTCAACTTAAATCCATTATAAAATTTCAGGTTAAGCTTTGAATTCTCATCAAAACAAAATGTTTCTTTTTATTTTGAAAATTTTAAAAAGGTTCTGAAGATCAGGGTGTCATAAAGAGCTACCACAAGAATCTGTTGTTCAGTCAGCTAAAGTTACCTGTGAAAGTCAGAAGTTGAGCCTTGAGTCAGTGCAAGAGGATATCTGTTGAACCCTAGAGTTCAAACCGATGCTAGAAAATTAGGCTTGACCAGACAGTTTTGTCAAAGAAATCTATCGTTTCATTCCTATTAATATCACTGAGTTTGGCGATCGTCTAGCAGAGTGGTATACGATAGAGGTTGTATATGACAGAGATGGTATTCACCGAAATGGGTATAGTGCCAAATCGACAGAGATGATCAATTTGCACGATATGTTAGAAAAGTTAGTGTTAGACCGAGGATCCCAGTTACCACGTGTCAGCGATAAAGTGTGTATGAAGCCTTAGATGCTCGTTTCAGTTCAGTACTGTGCATCGCTCCGAACCAATAGACAAAAAAAAAAGTTGTGCCTTAACTCATGGTACCAGGTCGAGCAAGTAAGTGTTATGTGCAGAGTTCCTCTACAACACCAGCTTGCCCGCCTACCAGTAGTTGTCACCATATGAAATTCGCAGTGGTTGATCGTAAGTCATTGCTCAGCTAAGGGCAAATCAGATCACAAGGTATGTGGATTTTTGCATTAGTCATGAAGTAGAAGGCCAAGTGTTGTTAATCCTGAAGGGATTGTAAGTAGCTTAGTTCAAACAGAAAAGCTACGTGGATTATGCAGATTATCACCCTCGCAGCCATGTTCATCCTCCAGATACCTGTTGAAGATCTGTGTTAAGGATTGTACGATAGAGGTGACAGAGGTGTCAGTCTATTTAAATTCCGAAGCTTAGAAGAAGAATTAGTTGTCAACCTGAGTTACCAGTCAGCAGCAGGATTTCCTCAACTCCAGAAGTGTCTTCGAGCACCGATCAAGCAGCCTATCAGAAGCAATCGAGTTTCAAGATGCCTTCCTGCTAAAAGCCAGTCTGTCAAGTTTTCGTTGAAGCGAGAAGTTCAGTAAGAAGCAAGACGTTGTCCCGTAAGTGTTCAGAAGAGCAGTTCTGTCAAAGTCAAAGTAGTTCGAAAGCAAGAAGAGAACCTGAAGGTTGAGTTCTTTAACCTATTCTATAGCTAGCCTGAATCTCAGGGACGAGATTCCTTTAAGATGGGAGATTTGTAACGTCCCAAAATTTGGCTTTTCAAAAATCTTTTGAGTAGTTTAGGTCTCTGGAAAATTTCACCAATATTATTTGAATTAATAAAGCTTAATTGGGAATTTTCTAAATTAAAAATATTTAATTTGACTAATCTAAACATCAATTAAATAAAAAATCTGTGTTATTTGGCTTCCTTGTGTTCCAAGGAATTTTCTAGTATTTTCTGATATTTTTCTGGATTTGTTGCTATTTATTTTATCTCCTTGATTTTTGGGATTTTCTTTAATTCCTAAATCTCTCCCCGCCAAGATGCTACAAAGAATCTGCAAGGTAAGCGCTTTCACATATCCCCAACCGAAGCAAATGAGAGTCCCGTTCTATTCTATTTCTGTACGTGAGCAAACAAATATTCCAAATTTGATACCTTCCTCCTCTGGGCGTATAAAAGTGAACCGTTTGTGCCTACACGTCCATCTTGATCTTCTCTTCGAATCCCCTGAATTGGTTTCCTCCAAACTGATCTATTTTAGTCGCCATCTGCAGAATACCGAGCTCTACCCAAAGGTCTTCTCCCATGAGTTAGCGCTTTCATCCGACGCCCTCGTACCAACCGCCTCTCTGGCTATTTCGTGTCATCGAGCTCTACATTATGGTTCCATCCCTTCACCTAAAGTTCGCCGGAGCCATGTCAAGCCGTAAAGCCGAAACATGTTCATTGCGTTGCTCACTTCCTTGTTGAGTTTTTTTTTCAAAATCTGACCATGCCATCGCGTCCGGTTCGTCGTTTTCTTTCCGTTTTGCCCCTTCGCCTCGCCGCCGGACGTCGCCATCTCCATGTGCCGAACGGGCGAGCGCATGGTGTCACTGTTCATGCATGCATGTGTGTAGTACGTGGAATTCCCTGTTGCTTCATTGGTCATACTGCTTCTCTAACATCTGATTGCTCAGGTATCAACTCAATGCCAAGCCACACCGTCATGTGCACGAATCGGCTGATCTGTAGCTCTGTGTTATTTCTTCTTGCTGGACATTGTTATTGTTCATGTACTCGGTGCCTGCGTATCTCTCTGTGATTCTAATCATACCTTAATTCTCTCTATTAATTCATTGCTCTTTGCCAAACAATTGTCATCTCCGGGCTGCCAATCCCATGCGCATGAACCTGGCCGGCGCCTTCTATTCTCTGATTCTTTTCTCTGGATCCAGTATGGTTCTCTTGTCATCCAAGCCATGCATCTTCTCTGTTAATTCTTTCTTCTTTGCTTGCCATCTCCTTGTGCCAAAATCAATTGGCCATGAAGCCTCGCCGGTCTTGACTCGGTTGTTCTTTGTTCTCGTCGAGGCATGTTTTCTGTGCTCTGAACCAAATCATACAATAGCTTCCCACGCAAACTTCACTAGTTCTCTCTGTTAATTTTTCTTTCTCTAAGGTGTGGGCTCAGCACTTTACCTCTCCATCCCTATGGCCACTTGGCCCACCGTCAGTATGCTACCTGGCTGCCAATTTCATGCCACCATGACTCCATGAGCCAAACAAGCAGCAAACTCCTCTGTTCCGTGTCCTTGTCTCTGTTGGTGTCCTCTGTTCTCTGTCCCCGGTTCTCTGTCTCCTTTGTCATCTACACCAATTCAAGCCATATACCTTTCCTTCCCTGTTGCATGGATTCCATATGTCAGTACAAGAAAAATATATATCTATCTCTCTCGTACATGTAGACCCCACATGTCATCCTCCCAATCAAAAACCGTAATTATTTCTCTCTCACTTCCATGCGGGTCCCGCATGTCAATCAACTCTTGGTCAAACCCTTGTTCATGAGCTTGGTCCACCGTGGACTAGCATATCTCCGTGGACCTGGTCCATAGACCAGTGGCCCACATGTCAATCTCTAATCCTATTTTCGGGAATTAATTTAATTCTTGAAAATTCATTTTATCTTATTAGTTCCACATGTCACTCTCTGTACCTTATTTCTAGAATTATTTTAATTCTATAAATCCATAAATACCATCATCCCACATGTCATACACTCACCTATTTTCTAATATTTTCGAAATAGAATATTATGAGAATATTCCGTGAGACCTCAATTGTGATTTCATGTGAATTTCAATCTTCCGAGAGCCATATCTTCTCCATCCAATTCGATTGAACCCATTCAAGTTTACAAATTTATCTAAATTCATTGTTTCCCTTGCAGTATCATTCAATTTCAATTTAGAGTTTATTTGATTTGTCTTTTTGAATTTTGTTTGTTTTGCGCTTTCTTTCTCGTTAGACGTTGAAGTCCCTAATAAATGCGAAGGAGTCAAGATCAAGGAAGTAGAAGATCAAAGATAAATTAAGACCAACATTGCTATAGTAAGGCAAGTTATACCTTTGATCATGTTGAATCCCAGTTTTCTAAAATTACTTTGATTCAAATTATTGCATTTACTTTAAGTAATTATTTGAATGCTTTTGGATTTAGTTATTAATCCAATTTGTTATATCCACCTTGTCTATTGTTATGTCATAATCTTTTGTTATCCTAGATTGGTTCATTATTTAGTTGATATTATCATAGCACCAACGTGGGTTGGTTAGATACGATTAGTCTGCTTAGCCATGCCACGAGTCATCATTTCATGTAAGTTGCAATTATCTACTTGACTAAGTGATTATATATGGAACTATGTGATAAAACTATGTGTACTGTGTGCTAGTACTCATGATGGCATATGTTGCACTTAACCAACTGGGTGGTAAAGGATTTAGACTGAGACAAGTGGTGGATACTGTGTGACATGGTGGCTGTGTGAATGAGAATATTAATCTGTGTCGTATAGTTAGAAATTAGAAGTCTTGCCTTGGTCAATTAAGGACTTAACTTTGTGTGCCATTGAACTGAGCCTTACTGTATGACCACATGCCTAGTATGGGACAGGCCTAACTTAGTAAATTATGGATTCTTGACATTGATTACTCATGTAGTAGGTTAGGCTATGTTGCATGGGTGGAGGTGTGTTCTACCAAGTAGTCACATCGCGGGATGGTTCGTCGCTTCCCTGTCCAACGATGTGTGTCGGACTGACTTCCTGTGTGGGGTTGTCTAGCGGTAAAGCACATCGGGTGTGTCAATTATTGAGATGAAGTTTTCGAAAGGTTTTGTTGTGATCAGCTCTGATCTAGTTAATTGCATCTTGTGAGTAAAGTGTACAAACTCTGCAGAGTATTAAATCAATCTATTCGAATAGCCGCGTCCGCGGTCATAGACATGCTTGGTGATTTCACACGAGGGGTACATTTTCATAAAACCTTGGGAAGGGAGCTGTGTGATCTAAATCATATGGCTATGTGAATAACTTGTTAGGGCTATGTGTCTTTGTGAAATCAAACTGTTAAATTAATATTATTATTTGTTTTACTTTATGTTTTCAATCTATTATTCGTATTCAAATTGCAAAAGTTGCATTTCTACAAAATAACCACAGAAGCCATTCCTTTGGAATAAGCCATCATGTATAATTGCATTCTGTGGTATGACTTGTGAGTACGGTTGTGTACTCATGCTTGCTATAATCAATCAACAAAAGTGGAGGAATCGTTAGTCAACAAGGTCTCCTTCAAAGATCGTGGAGAACTAGGACGCGCTACCCTAGCCGATTGCCTATGGGCATATGGATGGGCTTCATTGAAGTTATTCCGTTACGTTCCGCTGCAGCTTCATTGAGCTATTTGCTTTCTGAGGCATTAATTGTAAGCTTTGACCTTAAGGTCTTTACTCTGATATTATTGTTATTTGCCTATTTATTAGTCATCTTTGTGTATAGAAATGATATTTCACTGATGTTGTCACTGTGTGCACTAGCGTGATCCTGGACTAGTGCATTATACACAGAGGGTCCAAAATTGTATTTTTGGGTCCCAACAATCTTGCGGCCCCGAATACCTCCACATGGGATGAGCCCTCCTCTTCAGAGGGCTAATGCGGCGTGTGATGAAATCCTTTACCACGTACTATCCGGTGAGCCCCTCTCCCTTCAAGTCTTTGATGGCTTGAATGTAAGGGGTGATCCGGCCGAGATCCTTGGGAGTCGAATCCCAGGAAGGATTCTTCTCGGCGGCAATCTCGGCGAAAGAAAGGCTGTTTTCTCTAGTCGTCTCACACTAGAACCACCTCATCTTCCATCCCGGCCACGACGACCGGGTGAACATCTGAATGTACTCCTTCGACTTCCCGTTGTGGAGCTTCAGACTACAGCTACCGGTGATTCCTGCTAGCCTGGTCATCCCGTAGAAGTACTGGAATAACTCCAAGTCGGCCAAATCCTAGGTAGGCCTCGCACAAGTAAACGAACTTGCCCAACATCGTGATGGAATTGGGAACGAGATTCACCAACTCCACCCCGAAGTGTTTGAGTACGAGTGTGAGGAAAGGGTGAGCAGGCAAACGAAGGCCACACTCACAGTGCGCCCAGCAGCCTCAATCTACTTGACAAACTGCCTCTTCGGGATCTTCTCGGCGATGACCAAAGCCTTCATCTCAAGGTAGTTAGGATCGCGATCCTACTCTTAGAGTCTTACGATTCTACGAACCTACAACAGCCTGTCGATCCAAATCTCACTGTCGATCCGATCCTACTCAGGGTAGTTAGGATCGCGATCCTATTCTTAGAGTCTTATGATTCTACGAACCCACAACAGTCTGTCAATCCAAATCGCACTGTCGATCCTACTCGTAGAGACTTAGGGCAAAAATTTTTAGAGGCCAGGCTTTGTTGATATTTTGTTTTAGAGCAAAATTTGTTGATATTAATTTTTGAGAATGAAACTATAAATTAACAAGGAGCATGCAAAATATTGTATCATTGTGGTAATGCTAGTACAAATATCTATATTATGGCATGAGCAATCTTGAGCTTGATAATGATAAGCTATTTGTATTCCTAGAGTATGTCTAGCTGTTTTTAAGGAACATGCAAGTGGTAAACCATATAAGAATCATACAAACTTATAGTATAGATGTTAAATATGTGTATTTTTACAATTCCGTAGAATCGCCGATTCTACGATTCGATACTATGATTTCGATCCTACCGAAGGCAAATCGATCCAACTTAGGATCTCGACTCTGACTACCTTGCTTCATCTTGGTCGCGTCCATCTCCGATTCGGCCCACTAGGAAGCGGCTCCGGCCCTTTTTCTCAAGAAAGGGAGATTTGGATTTGGAAAGGTCTCGAGAGGGCGTACGATTTGGTTGGCAACAGAGAACGCAAAAACCGGATGAACAGTGAAAGCGATTTGGGAAAGGTAAAAAACCCCAAGTCTCACCCATGGTAAATTTTTAAAATCGCGCGCTTGAGTTAAAGACGTGGCAACCCAACAGTTGCCACCTCTTCGGGAACTGCTCCAACAGACAGGTCTATAAGAGTCGATTAAGATTCTTTAATTTGTCTGCTCGAGAAAAACGAGTCTGTCTTTACACCTCAAGCGAAATTACCTTCTTGACCAAGTCTATTTCCGGTCAAAAGAAATAACAGTCAGAAAGGTTTTACTTCCGATTACAGTACTGCAACCATCTTATGGTCATAAGATCTTCTACGACCACCTTGTAAGTCGTAAGATTTTCAACACCTTCCTTGACCAAGTCTATTTCTAGTCAAATGAAATACCAGTCGAAGAGATTTTTCTTCGACCACCATTTTACGACCACCTACTGGTCATAAGATCATCTACAGCTCCTTTTTCAAGTAAGTTATTTTCACTTGAAGATGGAGGGCTAGATGACGAGGATCTAATAATCCTCATTTAATTATTTATCTATAATTCTTATTATGGATAATAATACCGTCATATGGTTCTTGAGTATACCCCTTAACATTTATAAGGGAGAAGCTGGAGGTCGTAAGTTTTTCTACGACCACCCAGTGGTCGTAAGTTATTCCACAACTACCCCATAGTCGTAACTCTTTCTACGGCTATCCCCTGATTATAGGTCTTCCTACGATCAGTCTGTGGTCGTAAGCTTTACTACGACCACCACCTAGTCGTAATCTCTTCTACGACCAGTCCCTAGTTGGTGGGGCTTACAGACATGTGGGCCTAGTCGATTAGAGAATCTTCTACACCATATATGAGATATGGGCAGTTAATTACGCTGTTATTCTCTAGAATAATGGCACGATTTAACTCTCTGTCTTAGTGATAACTTCCTGGTGATGTGGGAACGTTAGTACTCCCACAATAATCCCTAGTAACAGCTCCATCATCTAAAGCATTAAGGCGCCCTTTGAACCGGAGAAATGACAGCCCACTTCGAGTACTGTATAAAAGGCGGAATCATCAGGAGAAGAGGGGGGAGGCAATTAGGAGCACAAGACAGGACACTCGAGTTTTTATCTTGATTTGTAACAAGCATACTCAATACATACACACAAGAGTAGGGTTGTTATTATCTAAACCTGAATAAAAATCTATGTGTCTCTCTCTGCGTGATTTGAGTCTTAGAGACCCCCCGAATCAAACAATCTTTACGTAAGTTCGGTTCTAAAATACTGACAGTTATATTTAAAAACCGTATGTGAAGTCTGCAATAATCATAGACGGTTCTTGTTAAGAACCGTCTGAGAATTATTACAGACAATTCTTATTAAAAAACCGTCTGACGTCTGGGATAATTACGTATCACAGACGGGTCTACCCATCGCTAGTAACATAGACGGTCGCGATTGTAAAGCCATTTGTGATAATTACAACACTAACGGTTTCTGGGGAACTGTCTGTGATGAGGCGTCCAGTATTACCTCTTTTGTAGTAGTGATCACAAGTTTCTTCGTCATTGCCTCCGTGACGAACTTCCTTTGGAAGCTCGTAAATACTCATCGCATCGAGCCCCTCCACCCAGACCACCTTGTACTTGTTGGAAATATGCCCTAGAGGCAATCATAGAGATGATTATATTTTATTATGTTCATAATATTGGATAATATATTATCTTGTTCGTAGAATAATATCATTAATATTTATTATCAAGTATGTGACTTGATTGTGAAACTTTATATTTCTACGATGATTATTCTTAAATGTTCCCTAGTCGAAAACATATGAGAACACATATGAATAGACTAGCATATGTATTGGTTGATGACTATGTTTCAAAGGTCATGGATATAGAGATATCAAACTAATAATATGGACACAAATTAGAGAATATGGTGTTGGATAAGACCCACCTTGAGACACTATTGAGATTGTTATGATTCTATGTGTCGTTAGTTGGTCTCAAGCAATGATGATGTATAATCCTTAGACCTGAGATCAGCATGATTTTCTACATGTGTAATAGCACTCTTAGGGGTTGCCAATCGCTATTTGTAACTGGGTAGTTATAAAGGTAGCTTTCGGGTATGCTATGAAACATGCGGAGGAATGTGACTGGTCGAATATGGGATTTGCCCCTCCTAACATAACAGGAGATATGTCTCTGGGCCCCTCGTTGTGGTTGAATAAATAAAAGTGCATGGCCATGCTACTAGTGGTCGAAGTGTCGACCACATGAAGTTATTTGATACTCGATCGAGAAAGTATTGAACAGTCCATGGATGACACAACATCTCACCTGGAGTTCAACCAGATATCGTGAGGCAAAGGGAGAATACACTAGAAGGTTTTTTAGTTCGATCAGATACGAACTAGTTGTATGGAGATACGAGCTGGTTCTAGGCTGGTCGAACATGGTCACTAAGTGGTCGAAACCTGGTCGTGAGGAGTTACGAGTTAGTCGAGACCAAATATGAACTGGTCATATAGAGATACGAGCTGGTCGTTAGTGATATGGACCTGGCGTAGATCATATTGCATTAAGGTTCGTTCGATATAATTTGTGTGTATTCGGGAATCGTTATATCCTGCTAAGAACCGCTAACGACTCGTGGTCGGAAAGGGTTTCCGAGTCACAACCGATTGCGCATGAACCTACAGGGTCACACAATTAACAGGTTGGAACAAAACATGTTCGGATAGGATCTATCATAGGCACTATATAAGGAGATGCATGAGGCTGTTGGGAGATATACGAGTTGACGTAAGTTGCTCTAACGAAACCCTAGCCGCCATCTTCCCGAGAGCTCTACCGCGCGACTTGGTGCTAGCACACCGGTGCACGGTGTTCCTTCCCTGGACGCGTGGATACCGTAGAGGCGCTATTGCGGTTGTTGTTGTGCTTAAGGATGATCCGCGATCTTCACAAGGAACTATAGAGGTTGCTGGAGGAGATGGTCGACTTCATCGACGTGCTCGACGTTGGACGATCGACTATGACCACTTCATCGACGTGCTCTACGTTGGACGATCGACTACGACCACTTCATCGACGTGTTTCACGTTGGATTAGGCTTCTCCAACTCTTCTTTTCACCAGATCAAGATCTAGTGGTAACGACCGTGATCATCTACTTGCATGGCTTCCTGGTTTACGTGGTAGAATTTTTGAATTGTTAGCTAGTGTAGCCTGCCCGTATCCCTACAGTACTGGCAACTCGATAGGTCTCATCGGGTCTGGCCCGTACGAGACCATCGCCATAAAAGAGTATCAAGTCTTACATGTTCGAAATTACCTAAAGCCATAATAACCCGATCCGCGGCACGTATGCAATTTAACAAACATGGTACGCAGTAACCACAAATTTAATACGACTCAACTAATTAATAGTACATAATTACAAGTAATCTAATCGTCACTAATTACCCACGGCACAAACAATGACGACAAATTGTATGCAAGTGATCGATGACATACGTGTAATTAAATACGAACAATTAATTAATTACCAAGAATTTGATTACTCCTCCAAAAAATAATTATGAGTAATTCATTACTACTGCACTTACCACTATTAAACCAGGACTCAAAGTAACATGATATGTTAATTACCACATGTTTATTGCCACAAAATTAATTACGACTAACTAATTTGTACTACATTAGTTAGGCCAAACTAATTGCCAGTAAACTAATTATGATTGATTAATTACCACTAAATTAATTATGAGTAGTTAATTTCTAAAAATTTAATATGTCGGACAGATTACCACTAAACTATTTATGACTCACTAATTTCCACTAAACTAATTACAAGTAACTAATTACAACTAATTAATTTCAACTCATTTTCAACCAACAACTAATTCATACTGAAAATAACAAAGCCTAATTTATTACTACTGATTAATCACCACAAGGTATCATGCACTGATAAATTACGGATATTGTACCTACGACTATATTATAAAACAGTACAAAACTACGACTAAATTACTATGGCCTACTTACTTTAGAATACAAGCTGCATTAGTTAGGACTAGCTGACTAACATTAATTAACTATGACTACGGGAAGCAATCAAAACTGCTACGATCGTAATGATTGCTCTGAACTTTAATCTCTAAATTTTTTTAATTATTTTACGTTCTCTAAGTTATCAGCGATGAGTGCGAGAACGAAAACAAAAATGCAATTGAGATGAGCTATTAGCGACTGCGAGAGTTCGGTATTTATAGCCGAGCGAACGGGGAGTAACTACGTTCATGCTGGCAATCTCGGAGGCGTTGTCGAGGCGCAACACTGTGGACAAGGGGGGACGGCAGCGATGGGGGTGACAGATGTTCGGAGCAGCACTGCAGGCAAGGGGGATAGCAGCGACCGGGCGACAGATGTGGGGAGGAGGGTTGTTCACACAATGGCCATGCGGCAACCACCTTGACCACATGGTGGCCATGCGATAGCCTCCTAGACTGCACAGTGGCCATGCGGTAGCCATGTCGTCTGCATGATGGCCGTGCGGTTTTTGCTAGTCACTAGAGCGATGGGAACGTGTTGGCATGCCGGAGTTGAGGACGAAGGCAGTTGCAATCGAGCTACAAGACTCCCGGGGCTACATTAAGCACAGGAAGGAAGTGAGTGAGGTAAGAGGATCAAGATGACACATGTGTCGTGGTTGAGGAAGCTCACCAAAGCAAGAATGGCGCGGAGGCACGCTCACTGGCGCTGAGAACGACGTGTACGTTCCCACGAAACTAAGGAGCTATGAGGCTCAGGTTAGCACGAAATGGAATGGGGGCGAGTTGAGGAAGGCAATGCGCGTGCTGGGGCTTAAGTAGTTAGGACGTTCAAGTGAGAAAACGGCGAGACGCCATGTGGCGGCGAGAATCTCATGGGTGCTCTGGATCTCTTCGCCAGCACGGGAGTTAGTCGCCATTAAGGAGGTAGATGGCATGGGCGAAGGTTGGCAGAGGTGATGGAGGCAGGTGAGGCGCGAAACGGTGGGCGGTGAACCGTGGGCAAGCGGGCAGAGCGGGCAAGGGAGCGCTGGCAAGCGAGGGAGAGAGCGAGGCGGAAGACAAGCGCTGACCATCAGGGCCCACATGTCAGCGAGCGCAGGAGAGAGGGTGGCATGTGCTAGAATTGAGTGCGAGGGAGTTTTGGCCCAAAGGGTGAGATGGAAATTTGAATTTGTTTTCAATTTTTTCCAAAACAAGCTGCTCCTTTGGTGAATTTGTAAACCTATCAAATTTGTTTCAAACTTTATGAAAAAATTTATGAGAGTTTTTGACAACGTGTAGTTTCATATGTAATTTTTTTTCAGGGTTTTTATATGCCCTGTGATTTTTTCAAAAAATCTTACAAGTTGTTGCTTGTATGGAATTTCATTTTTTTTGTTTCATACAAAAGTTCAAAAATCATTCATAATTAATTTTTCATATAGAATAAGCTCAAAATTACTTTTCCATTTATTTTTACTATGTCTTCATTTTTGGGATGTTACAACGATTGTATTTCCCAACTTCGACATGGTTGCGATGGCACGAAACAAAATTACTCTATTAGATTTATCATGAAATATAATTTCATAATATAACAATTTTATAATTTTTACTAACATATAAAGTGACGACCAAAGTTAAATGTTGGAGATGGTGCCAATAACCAAAATATCATATATTTTTTAACAGACAGAGTAAAACAAAGTTTACTTTTGTGCGAACGCAAGTACTACTACTGGTCAAAAAGCGTGCACGGTTGCTTGCTTGATCGATATTACGTATTTTTCAATCTAAAGTGGCTATGTTTGAACCCTCAAGTATTATATGTTATAAAACAGTGGCTAATTCAACTAGTATGGCATCTGCATCTTTTGGCTAAAGACTACCGTTCAAATCTCACTAACTATGTACTAGATGGGTTTATTTGTGGATTTTTCAGGATTTGAGCGCGTAACATTCTATTTGTTGCACTTCAAGGAAAAAAGTCTTAACCAGCTACACCTCTTCGCAACAAAAAAAAAGAAGGTATTCTATGTTGTTGATCTACACCTTGAGGAAGGTGGTTTTCGGGCGGAAATGAGCAGTTGGGGCTCTCCTCCACGGCACGGATACAGTGGGTTTACCGTCGGGAGCAGCACGTTTGGGGGCGATGTGGTGGAGGCAGCAACACAAAAAGGAAGGAGGTGAAGGGGGAAGAGAAGATTGGGGAGGAGCTTGGAAAGCAAATGCAGGGGAGAGAGAACAGTTGTGTGTCGGGGTAGATGACGTGTCTTCAGCTCACGTGTGTGAATTCGGGTGGTTGGGACTAGCTCTTGCACAAATCTAATAGCTTGCTGTCTGTCCGCTCGCAACCAAACTCGCGGACGTCTAGCAGATCAAAACTTTAAATTCTCCACATATGGGAACTAATCCCATCACTTTCCACACTTGAGCCACCACTAGACCTATCTATGGGCAGCTTGACCCGATTTTTTTTGGGCTCGGGGCTAGGTTCGGGCCTGAATTTTGGCCTGTGAACCTAGCCTGAAGCCTGAGAAAACTAATGTACATGATGAAGAAAATTCAAGTAAAAGAATATTAAAACAATATTTCATTCCAAGAAAAAAAATTAAAATTAATTTTTTATTTGCGATTTTTCGAGCTTCAAGTATGTCGGGCCGGGCTCGAGCCTTGCCATTCCAGACTGGGCTTTTTTAGGTCCAACCCAAAGCCCTGCTCATCCCAACATTTGAACAGGTCTAGCCACCGCTATCGAGCAAGTTGTTATAACCCAATTGCTCCACTCTCTTAGCACACTTCTGAGCAAACCTATATATTTTTGGTACAAATGCCGGGTGCCGTGGTGCAAGTCAATAAAACCTACACATTCCTTACACCATGATACAAGTTGGCCATACAGTATATACCTGCTGAATTTTTGACCGTATTGTCACTTTTTTTAGTTCGTATTTGCACAATTGGGTGTCTCCGAAAAAATTTAGCGAAATAGCCCCACACACTGCTGTCTAGTCTTGGCAATGCCACGTTGTTTCCATGCCGCATCGCCGTCATGCGTGAGTTTTTTTTATTTTTTTAAGGGAAAAAAGCCCTGGCGATGATTATTTTATTTTATTTTTTTTAAAAAAATCGCTGCCGCCTACGATAATGTGTATTACACGCACTATCTTAGCCACTATCGCCTGATCGTAGCAGTAGCCATCGTGTTTTTTTTTTCCTTTTTTTTTTAAAAAAATCATTTAAATATATTATTGTATGAATTTTTAAATATAGCAAATGAGTTCTAAAAATTATGAAATTTTTTGTGCAGTCTCCTGACATAGTTTATTTACTGGTGTAATTTTCTCAAAATTTTATCCATTTTTAATTTTTCTCAAAAATTCATTTAACTATACTGTTTGTAGGAATTTTTTAATATAGAAAATGAGATCCAAACATTGTGAATTTTTTAAAGGCTCCTCACACAGTAGACTTGATTGTGTAATGTTTTTTTAGAATTTTATATGTTCTGAAAATTTCTCAAAAATTAAGGATTTAGGTCTCGAAAATTAGGGTTTTAGGTTTCGAAAATTAGGGTTTCATGATTTCATGTGACTTGGAATGTGTGAAGTTTAGTACCACATGGACCACTCTAGGTAAGAGACACTCATTAAGGGTTTAAGCCAACGCTCGGCCTCCCTCCTCCGCACGTCTGTCGCCTTGTCGTTGATGTCCCCCCTTGCCAGCAGTGCTGCGCCTCGACAATACCTCCGAAATTCCCAACACTGTGACTACTCTAGGAATTCCTGGATGGGATGCGAAAGGCCTAGTGAACCATTTTATGTAGTTCATGTGCTGATTGATGGGCAGTGTAAAAGGGGGCAACTTTGATCGTGCCTTTGAGCTAATGAATAAGATGATGCATGAAAGCTTCTTAGGACAGCGGCATGACAGAGTGTTTTTGCCATGCCGCTGAACCTTTAGTGAACCGTTTGTTTCCTTCCTAACAAATGGCGGCATGATTTCATGTGACTTGCAATGTGAAAAGTTTAGTACCACATGAAATGACGACATGATTTCATGTTCACCCAAGATAGTAATAGTAGTAGTATTACTCCAATCGAGCCTGTATAAGGCCAACTTAACTCCTAGATAGTGGCATCTACATTCCTACCTCTAGTGTGTGTCCTGCTGTATCTTCTGATTATTCTTGTGAGTACGATTCGAAATAGTAGGAATGTTTGCTAAAGACATTAGGAGTTCAAATTCTACTACTACTACTATAGCAATCTTACTGGGTGAAGAACTAAAGACAGGGGCCACGTTATTCACTACCAAAATCTAAATAATAGTAGTATGATTAGTACTACTCGGAGCAAAATAAAATAGTATGGTACCCAAAATCTAAATAATAGTAGTATGATTAGTACTACTCGGAGCAAAATAAAATAGTATGGTACCCAAAATCTAAATAATAGTAGTATGATTAGTACTACTATGGGAGTTCAAATTCGACCACTACTCAATGACGAGGCACAACACTGCAGGTAAGGAGGGACATCAACGACGAGGCGACAGACGTGCGGAGGAGGGAGGCCGGGCGTTGGCTTGAACCTTTAATGAGTGTCTCTTACCTAGAGTGGTCCATGTGATACTAAACTTCACACATTCCAAGTCACATGAAATCATGAAGCCCTAATTTTGAGACCTAAACCCTTAATTTTCGAGATATTTTTAGAACATATGAAATTCTAAAAATATTACACAATCAAGTCTACTATGTAAAGAGCCTTTCAAAAAATTCATAATGTTAGGACCTCATTTTCTATATTAAAAAATTCCTACAAACAGTATATTTAAATAAATTTTTGAGAAAAATTTTGAATGGATAAAATTTTGAAAAACTTATACAAGCAATTAAACTATGTCAGGAGACTCCAAAAAAATTTCATAATTTTGGAGCTCATTTGCTATATTTAAAAATCATACAAAAATCTATTTTAAATGATTTTTTTAAAAAGAAAAAAAAATGCTACAGTGGATGCTGCACGGCGGCTGTGCGGGAGTGGCTACTACAGTGCTTGCTGCCTGACGACGGCGTGTGGCAGCGATTTTTTATATAAAAAATCACCGCTTGTGCTTTTTTTTCCTTTTTTTTTATAAAAAACTCACCGTACGGCTGCCGTGCGGCAACAAGGCGACAATATGGCGGCTCCTCGACGGCTGGCACATGGCCAACATGCGGCAAGGGGCTATTTCTGCCAATTTTTTTTGGAGACACCCAATTGTGAAAAAAACGAACTAAAAAAAGTGACGATACGGTCAAAAAGTCATACCCGCTTTTCTTAGATTGTCCAATCTGTTTGGGGTTGAACAGAAGGGGAGGGAGGAGAAGAGTGAATCGGTCGCTGGAGGTGGATGGAGATTTTTCGCGCTGTCGGGTCCGTCCTTGGGAAGCTCTGCTATGTGATTGAACAAGACAAGACGCTGACACGCACCCTGAAGAATGATCTCACATGCATCAAGGACGAAATGGCGATGGTGAATGCCCACATCAAGGTAGCGGAGGATAGGGGCAATATACATGATCCTTTAGAAGAGCAATGGATTCTGCTACTACAAAAGTTGGCATATGATATTGAGGACTCCATTGATACCCTCTATCAGAGCCCTAAAGTATTCTTCATTCGTCGCGGTGTAAGCATCTTGACAGGGACGGACCACCGCCCTGCATCTATCGACAAACTCAAAAGCTTAAGGAAAGAGTCATCACCTTACGAGACTGGAAATCAAAGGTTGCAACGACGAGCAGCGCCCCCTCCGGATCTCCGTGTTGTACATCCGGCACTGCCCTCGGAAATAATCATGTGGGCATCGACGGACCCAAGAAAGAGGTCATGGATTTACTACTACGGCCGGAGGCAGCTGCCGACGGCGAAGCAGAGCGGCTGAGGGTGGTCTGCATCGTGGGGTTCGCCGGCCTGGGAAAGTCCACCCTCGCCAAGGCCGTGTTCGACAGCCTGGACGTCGACGAGCTCCCGCTCCTTTGCCGTGCTTGGGTGTCGCGTCCGAGCACGGGGATGCGAGAGAGCTTCTGGGGGAAATACACCGGCAGGTAGGTGGCTGCACAAGTGAAACATCCACTCTTGCGCAGCTCGGAGAAAGGCTCAGAACATACCAGCATAGTAAGAGGTACGCACACTAACACATCCTCCTTATCTCCACTGTAGGAATTAAGCACCATAGCAAGTCCTCGAGGGTAGTTTTGGGATTGACTACACAGCATTCGAAAGGTTTTTTTTTTCAAAAATCAGTCACTTTGTGGACCCTTAGATGTCAATCCAATGACTCAGCCTCTCCCCCAGTTGGTATGCATAGCCCCAAGTGAACCCTATCCACGAGATGAGGTGCTTGCCTATTCCTGCCTACCATGCTTGCGCCGCCAGCCCACCCTTCTTCCCTGTCTCCAAGCGGAACTCCTCCACACCGCCCCTCCTCCTCCCGTGCTCCCCCACCGCCACCATCTTGCCCGTCTCCGGCAGCTACCGCCATCGAATCCGCCATCGCCACCCCCGTCTTCCTGCTCCTCCACGCCATCTCTTCCCCGCCGCCCCTGCTCGTCCACGCCATCTTTCTCCCTTACGCCCTGCTCCTCCACTGCCCTAGCTTGCTCCTCCGTGCTCCCCCGGCGCCACCTTCTTCCCCGTCTCAGGAGGCTACCGCCGCCGGATCCGCCATCGCCACCATGCCTCCTACGCCGCTCCTCTGCCACCACCGCCCACCATCGTGCCTCCGCCGCCCCTCCCTCCCTCTATAGCTGGGCCTCGATGAACCTTACCCCCTAATCCGGCGAAGCCCCACCCTAACTCGCCGCCGCCACCGCCACCAGAGAAGATGACGTTGCCGGCCGAAGCACGAATCTCCAAGCAAAATTGTAAGGTCAAAAATTTGACTGTTTTCCCTAAAAAAAACACGCGATTGTTTTTAGCAATTCCATAAAGATTGTGGGTTAAAGAAAATGCTTCATGTTTTTAATCGTCTGGCAAGACGATGACTTGGCGCGCGCCGTGCCTCCGCCACTTGCTTGCCTGGCGCCCTTAAGCCCCGGTGACGTGGAGCCCACCCGCCCAGTGCCTCCTTCTCCTCCCATAACCAGCCCAGCGTGCCTACCTCCTCCGCCCGTCTTCGGGCCGGTCGGTGTCTTGCCCTCGACCCGACACTTTGTGCCACCTTGGCCGCTGGTGCTATGCACTTTCTTTATCCGACCACAACTAGGGGCCCAGAGATATCTCTCCTGTTATGTTAGGAGGGACAAATCCCATATCCGATCAGTCACATTCCTCCGCATGTTTCATAGCATACTCGAAAGCTACCTTTATAACTACCCAGTTACGAGTAGCGTTTGGTAACCCCTAAGAGTGCTATTACACATGTAGGAAACCATGCTGATCTCAGGTCTAAAGATTATACATCATCATTGCTTGAGACCAACTAATGACACATAGTTACATAACAATCTCAATAATGTCTCAAGGTGGGCCTTATCCAACACCATGTTCTCTAACATGTGTCCATATTATTAGTTTGATATCTCCATATCTATGACCTGTGAAACAAAGTCATCAACCAATACATACGCTAGTCTATTCATATGTGTTCTCATATGTTTCCGACTAGGGAACGTTTAATAATAATCATCAGCGAAATCTGAGTTTCACAATCAAGTCACATACTTGATAATAAATATTAATGATATTATTTTAGGAACAAGATAACATATTATCCAATATTATGAACATAACGAAATATAATCATCTCTATGATTGCCTCTAGGCCATATTTCCAACAGTCTCCCACTTGCACTAGAGTCAATCATTTAAGTATCTAATACCGATAGCTCTTGTATGCGCCTCATGCTTTGGCTGTGTGAGAGGCTTTGTCAATGGATTAGCAATATTTAAATCCGTGTGAACTTTGTATATTTTAAAATCTCCTCTATCCACCAATTAGCGAATAAGATAATAATGCCTGAGTATGTACTTGGACTTCTAATGGGATCTAGGCTCCTTAGCCCGCGCAATGACTCTATTGTTGTCACAATAGAGATCCATTGGGCTCGAGGCACTCAGAACCATACCCAACTCAGCAATAAAATTTATTATCCAAACACCTTCCTTTGCAGCTTCAGAAGCCGCAATGTACTTGGCTTCCATCGTAGAATCAGCAACCGTCTCTTACTTGGAACTTTTCGACTCACTTTGCTCCTCCATTCAAAATGAATACAAAACAGTTACAAGCGATAATCATCTTTGTTGGTTTGGAAGCTTGCATCGGTGTAACCATTTACAACGAGATCTTCATCACCGCCATAAACTAGGAACGCATCCTTAGTCCTTCTCAAGTACTTAAGAATATTTTTCACCACTGTCTAGTGACCTTCACCGGGATCAGGTTGGTATCTGCTTGTAACACTTAGAGCATATGATACATCTGGTCGAGTACATATAATGGCATACATGATAGATCCAATAGTTGAAGCATATGGAATACCATTCATACGGTCTCGCTCATCAGTTGTCGAAGGACACTAACTCTTGCTAAGACTTATGTCATATGACATAGGCAAGAACCCTTTCTTGGCATCCTGCATGTTGAACCAAATCAACACGTTGTCAATATAAGTACTTTGGCTTAATCCAATTAGCCTTCTTGATCTATCTCTATTGATCTTTATCCCTGAGATATATGCTACCGCTCCTAGGTCCTTCATAGAAAAACTATTTTTCAATGATGCCTTAACGGATTCTAGTATAGGAATATCATTCCCAATCAATCATATGTCATCCACATATAATATTAGAATTACAAGTGCACCCCCAATAACCTTCATGTAAACACAAGGTTCTTCTTTGTTCTTGACGAAACAAAACCTTTTGATCTCCCCATCAAAATGTATATTCCAACTCTGAGATGCTTGCTTCAACTCATAAATGGATTTTTGAAGTTTGCACACTTTACTAGCATTCTTTGGATCGACAAAATCTTCAGGCTGCGTCATGTACACATCCTCATTTAGGTTTCCATTAAGGAAAGCCGTTTTGACATCGATTTGTCATATCTCATAGTCAAAATATGTAGCAATAGCTAGATTGATCCGTACAGATTTAATCATCGCTACTATGAGAAAGCCTCATCGTAGTCAACCCCTTGAACTTGTCGAAACTCTTTTGCAACTAGTCGAGCTTTATGAATGTGAACATTTCCATCCATGTCAATCTTTTTCTTATAGATCCATTTGCACTCAATGGTTTCAACACCATCAAGTGGATCGATTAAGTTTCAAACCTGATTGTCTCTCATGGAGTCTATCTCGGATTTCATGGCTCCAAGCTATTTCTCAGAGTCTGGGTCCATCATCCCTTCCTCATAAGTCTTAGACTCATCATTATTCAATAATAATACGTCATGCCTATACCTTATAGGCAATTGACGTGGTCTTTTAGATCTACGTAGGGCTGATGCCTCATCTAAAGGTTCAATAATATTTTATTCATCCTGTAGAGGTTCAGTAGGAGTTGAAACACTTTAAGATGTTTCCTGAATTTCTTTGAGTTGCACATTCCTCCCACTGACTCCTTTTGAAAGAAACTCTTTCTTCAAAAAGACATAATTTCGGGCAACAAAAACTTTTCCCTCTTCTCGGTTGTAGAAGTAATATCCTTTGGTTTCCCTAGGATATCCTATAAAGAAGCATTTATCTGACTTGGGTGTGAGTTTATCAGACGTCAAACGTTTAACATAGACATCACATCCCCAAATCTTTAGGAAAGACAAACTAGAACTCTTCCCAGTCCACATCTCATATGGTGTCTTATCTACTGATTTAGATGGTACCCTATTTAAAGTGAAAGCGACAATTTCTAGAGTGTAACCCTAAAAAGACAATGGCACATCCGATTGGCTCATCATCGACCGAACCATGTCGAACAAGGTCCAATTACGCCGCTCAGACACTCTATTCCATTGTGGAGTGCCCAGTGGTGTAAGCTGTGGAACAATTCCACGTTGTTTCAAATGATCACCAAATTCATGGCTCAAAAATTCACCTCCAGAATCAGATCATAAAGATTTGATTGTCTTACCAAGTTGATTATGTACCTCACTCTAGAACTCCTTGAACTTTTCAAAAGATTCTGAGCCTCATTAAATAGATATATCTATATCTACTAAAGTCATCAGTGAAAGTAATGAAGTACTGAAAACCACCTCTAGCTGTTGCGCTCATTGCTTCACACACATCAGTATATATGAGTGCCGACCAAGTCGGATACCCTCTCGGTTCAACCAGTGAAAGGTGCCTTGGTCATCTTTCCAAGTAGATAAGAATCGCACATTTTAAATGATTCCAAATCAAATGAGTTTAGAATTCTATCATCATGGAGCTTCTTCATACGTTTATCACTTATGTGACCCAAACGACAATGCCAAATAAAAATGAAATTCATATCATTAGGCCGAAGCCTCTTTGCATTTAATATTATAGACAGGTGCATCATCAAGATTTAAAATAAACAACTCATTCAAAACAGGAGCATAGCCATAAAACATTTCATTCAAAAATATAGAACAACCATTGTTCTCAGCAGTGAATTTATAACCCTCTGCCATCAAACGTAAGGTAGAGATAATGTTTCTACTCATGGCTGGAACGTAATAACAATTATTTAATTCCATAATAAATCCTGAGGGCAAAAGTAATGGCAAAGTCCCGACGGCTAATGCAACAACCCTTACTTTATTCCCGACGCGAAGATCCATCTTGCCTCTTGCAACTCCCCTACTCCTTGTTAGACTCTGCATCAAATTGCAAATATGAGCAACCGATCCAGTATTAAATACCCAAGAGTTAATGGAAGAATCAGCAAGAAAAATATCTATAACATTAATACCTGAAGTGGAAGGTTTAGTCCCACCATTCTTTTTCAGATCAGCCAGATATTTCTTGCAGTTTCTCTTCCAATGGCCTAGCTCTTTGCAGTAAAAGCATTCATTCTCTTGAGTCGGGCCGGACTTAGTCTTAGGCTTAGGCTTGTTAGTTTGGATCCCATCTGAAACTTTAGCCCTGTCCTTTCCTTTGACCCAAGCCTTAGCTTTCTTCTTGAAGCTTGTACTCTTTTGCACCATCATCACATGACTGTTGCTTTTCTTAATGCTATCCTCTAGGTCTTGAGCATCATATCTGACTCGGTGAGATTCTTGTCTAAGCCATTCATATGGAAGTTCAGAATGAACTGCCCATAGTTTGCAAGAAGCGAAGCAAGAATCAAATCAGTAGCCAACTCTTGACTAAGGGGAAAACCAAGTTTTCCAAGCTCTGTGTGTAACCAACCATTTTGATCATATGTGGGCTCACCGGACTACCCTCAGCTAGCTTACACTCAAACAATTTCTTTGAGATCTCGTATCTCTCAGTTCTTACTTGTATCTCAAACATGCCTTTGAGCACCACGATCATATTGTAGGCCTTTATGTTTTCAAACTGCTTTTGAAGGTCTGAGTTCATGGCAGCAAGCATGAGACAGTTAACATCAAGGGACTCATCACATGCCTTTTTATAGGCGTTTTTAAGAATAGCAACAACATTTTCAATAGGCACATCTAGAATTGGTTCCTCTAGAACATGTTCCTTTTTATCTTGCCTAAGAACAATTCTTAGGTTGCGGGACCAATCCGCAAATTTGTTCCATTCAGTTTTTCGTTATCAAGTATCGAACGTAAAGCAAAACTGGAGGTAGGTACAGCAATTGGTGCCATGATCTACAACATGAAATATGCAAAGCTAAGATATATGTTCAAGAAAAGTAACTTCTATTAAACAATTTAATAAAGATACTCCCACTAAGAACCAAATCCCTTTATGACATTTAGTGATTCAAGATCCCAAATCCATTTATCTACTAGTGAGCTTTGGCATCACTGCTAGAAAATTAGTGAACTTGGTAAGCAACACTTTGCTAATCATATCTCTATATGACTCTTGTTGTTGGGCAGCATCCCTATACTCCAACACCCAACCCTATGCCCCAAGGTCCATAACCGTTATGATGACCTTGTCTAAGTTAAACCAATGCTATGTGTGTGAGTGTCCGACACAAACCCATCTAGTCAAGGAAAATTAATAGCACTATGCTTTAGCAAGACTTACCATTAAAATACATTACTTTGGATCGTGCAGCTAATTGGGAGGGCAACAATTTAGCTTAATATTATGTGAGGTAATTTTACTTCTACCATGTTATAAGCATTCGAAGCAACTAAATAACATGCATAGAAATAAACAGGAATATAAAGGCATTCACAGACAATCACATTGCATCGTGATATAGTATGACCCTTCCACATGGTGATCTCTATCGCCGTGCTTCTTGTTCACCATGTCTCCAAGTGGCCAATTCCTTCAAGTACTCCCACTAAGCCATTACTCCTAATAGCATTAGTAATAGATTACAAAGAGTGAAGAAGCATTACAAGTCGACACGCAGGCTGTTATACAAATATAGACAGCCTTGAGCTGCAATAACCATGACACGCAGGTCATGAACATTACACAAATACATGCTTCTCATACATCATGGGTCATACTATTCACAAAATCCTGCAAAAACAAGTTAGACATAGAATCGCAATCTATCTAACGGATGGCGTGAACTAGCAATACCAAAAACCAAGTTAGGATCCTAGTCCACAGGGGTGGCAACCCGCACCAAAAGGGCAGTAGCCCTATCCAAATACCAATGTCCTTTTCGGTGGTTCCGCTCGCCAGTGAGTGGAGCGGGGTCACAGGGGCGGTAGCCTTGTTACAAAAATTTTCGGACTACGTAGATCCAATCTACTAATCCGTCTATGTAAATTGCATTGGATTAATCACATTAACTCTTTCCGATCGCAACTCTAATTCGATCAACCGTATTGATCTTCGCGTGCTCTATGGATTTACGATCACTATTTGCCCCGATGGTGGAAACCGACCAGTAGAGGCAAGTTGTGATTCGACCATGAAAACACGATCACGGAATAACGATCATGAACCCATCTTGAGACCACCGTGCATGGACGATCATATCTATGACTCCTACATATCACAATATGCATCTAATCCGAATCTAAAGCTAGACGGGGTGGCTCTGATACCACTGAAGGATTACGGGTAGGCTACGATAGTACAAAACAAAAAATTCTACCGCACAACCAAGGAACCTCTGCTAGTAATAGATCACGGGATTACCACTAGACGCGCCGACTCGTAGCAAAAGTAGAGTCGATGTAGTGAGTTGATGCAGTAGTAGTCGTACTCATCGCACGTCTTCTCCTCCTGCTCCTATGATCGTCACGAGTTGTGGATCGTCCTAGTGCTGATGCTTCGCAACAACACCTCTAATGTATCCACACATACGGAGCAGGGACACCATGTGCTAGAGTGCTAGTGCCGGTGGTGTGGTATTGGATGAGGAAGGTGTGACTATTAGGGTTTCAGGGATTCTTCAAAAGATTGTCACAGCACCCCATGCCACCGCCCCTCTATATATAGGCATCCGTGATGGGTCTCGAACTTGAGACCCATTAGGAACTTGTGGCCTACAAGAATTCGGATCACCATCCAAATCAAATCCTAGCCATTTAAGTGTTCAACCCTATAGGTTCATGTGTAATCGGTTGTAACTTAGAAACTCTTTTCCGACCATGAGTCGTTAGCGGTATCTAGCAGGACATAACAATTCCCGAACACACATAGAATATATCGGACGAACCTTAATGCAATATGATATATGACCAAGTTCTTATCACTTGCGACCAGCTCGTATCTAGTCACAATCAGTCCATACTTAGTTACGACCATTTCATACTTAAGTACGACCAGTTCGTAACTCCTTACGACCAGTTAGTGATTATGTTCGACCAGTCAACGACCAGCTCATATCTCCATACGACCAGTTCATGACTATTTTCAACTAGTCTACGACCAGCTCGTATCTCCATATGACCAGTTCGTGACTATGTCCGACCAGTCTACGACCAGCTTGTATCTCCATACGACCAGTTCGTATCTGGTCGAACTGAACGATCTGCTTGTATATTCTCCCTTTGCCTCACAACATCTGGTTGAACTCCAGGTGAGATAATTTGTCATCCATAGACTATTCAATACTTTCTCGATCAAGTGTCGAATAACTTCATGTGGTCGACACTTCGACCACTAGTGGCATGGCCAAGCACTTTCTTTATCCAACCACAACGAGGGGCCCAGAGATATTTCTCCTGTTATGTTAGGAAGGGCAAATCTCATATCTGATTAGTCACATTCCTCCATATGTTTCATAGCATACCCGAAAGCTACCTTTATAACTACCCAGTTACGAGTAGCATTTGGTAACTCCTAAGAGTGCTATTACACATATAGGAAACCATGCTGATCTCAGGTCTAAGGATCATACATCATCATTACTTGAGACCAACTAATGACACATAGAATCATAACAATCTCAACAGTGTCTCAAGGTGGGTCTTATCCAACACCATGTTCTCTAACATGTGTCCATATTATTGGTTTGATATCTCTATATCTATGACCTGTGAAACATAGTCATCAACCAATACATATGCTAGTCTATTCATATATATTCTCATATGTTTCTGACTAGGGAACGTTTAAGAATAATCATCGTAGAAATACAGAGTTTCACAATCAAGTTACATACTTGATAATAAATATTAACGATATTATTCTAGGAACAAGATAACATATTATCAAATGTTATGAACAAAACAAAATATAATCATCTCTATGATTGCCCCTAGGGCATATTTCCAACATGGCCCAACACAGAGCCCAGAATGCCACTAAACTAACATAACTGTCAAATTTAACAACAATTATCACTAAATTACAGCAAGCATATCAAAGATGAAACCCGTGCATGGGTCACAATAACACAACTATAAAGAAATCATGGTTATTTAACTCATAAGAACATAGCAATGTAATAAACAAAGATCGACATAAAAACTTATTCAAGCAAGTCTACTAATAGAATAATAATTTCAACGTATCTTCTAAGACTAGCCAATACTATCATGTCTTAGCTATAAATCATCAATTAATAAAGTGAGTTTTCATATCCAATGGACCAAGTAAACATGTATATGATGTGGGTTCAAGTGTACTAGCCCTTCCCAAGTGAAGCGTCGTCAACGATCACCTAAAAACAATAGTAGGGCAAGGGTGAGTCCACGACTCAGCGAGCACAATAGTAAGCAATGCACAATGCTTAATCCGTAGTACACAATATCATCATCAACATTAATTGTTCTCTTTTCCTTATTCTCATGTTCAATAATTCAATTCTCTTTCTTTAGTCACATATTCAATCATCAACTACCTTTCATTCCATGCATCTCTACACTACATATCTACATGCACTTCTTTTGCATATACTGATATAGCATGAGTGTTCACCCGTCGATGACACACTTGCAAGCCCGTCCTCCTCAAGGATCGGGGATCTCCTCTACTCCCGTGGAGTTGTGATCAACATGATCACCTTCTCATATGCAATGATGCTTATGAATGCATAATTATTCATGGTTTCATCAACATTACCATTGTCCAACAATATCATATCCAACAATAAGAAAATAAATAATGACCATTAACATTACTTGCAATTAAATAAGTAAAAGTACAATAATATAATGGTAATAAATGTTAAAGCATATAATGTTCAACCATTGAACACCATCTACCATGTACTTGCCTCGTATCCTTGTGACGCTGGAAAGCGAAATGGCGACAACGCACATGAGACCAGACTCCCTGAACAAACAATCCAAAATGCATCTCAAAATTATACATTACAACACCTACACTTTATTCTAACCGTAATCGCACGCCTACGCCAAACCGACCTTCTTAACCAGAAATTAACGGACACACTACCCGCTTTCTTAGTAGTAAAACGGTCCTATCTTACACATCTGAACTTCAAATTAGGCCATCCAAGACTTTCTGGAATCCTCGTAAAACAACCTATAATTTCCTAGTTATAAAGAAACTCTGATTCTACAGTTTTCTATTCCGTTCCTTTACCCGAAGACCGTTCAGATTCAGCCGAGCAGTCTATTTCACAATTTTTATATCTTTAATTCTACAACTTGAACATATATGAATAATATGAGTTTTGGAAACTAAAAACGATTTCCTACAATATTCAAGTTGACACAAATATTTAATTTTACCAATTTCTACACGAAATCGACCCAACTACACGAAGTCTGCCAACTACGTCCAAAATCTGGACAACAGCCTTTCGGAGGTCATATCTTTTTGCTCGCTACTCCAATTTTAACGATCTAGACCTTCCTAAAAATCTAACGAGATAATCTATATTTTATCTAATTACACCGAACTCTAATTCGGAGTCTAAATATCTCTAATCGTCCCCGCAACATTCTGCCCTAAACCTGACGAATCTAGACAGAACATAAATCCATCTTTCTATTGTCCAGACGATCTACCGAAAGAACAATGACTAAATTTAGGGGCATCTAGAGGTTTTCAAATTGCTACCCTCGAAGAACACGGAGCCGATCATGAAATCCTATGAAATCCTTCTCCTCCTCTCTTCTGTTCTTGCATTCTTCCTTCCTCTTGCTGATCTTCCTCTTTCTGGCCGACAGCAGCGGAGGGGAGGAGGTGCTACAATGACCACGTCGCTCACATGAGACATCTTTGCAGTCTTGGTGGTTCTAGGGTTTGGTTGCCCCCCTTCTTAAACCAGCTTCCCACTTGGGCCAAAGACCGTGGGCCGAAAACCCACGGCCCAGGTTCTCCAACTTAAGCAAAAACACCCCTCTAAACCTTTAATTTCTTCTCCAATCCAATTGCCCTCTCTTAATATTTGTTTAGCGAAAAAACCAAAGAAAGCATATGGGTATGTTGTAAATACATCAAGTGAAGAAGGTATATACGCAAAATTCAACTTCAAGATGTCACACGTGACTAATATTCCTTTTTCTAAACATAATTATAAAAGGAATAAGTCTATTTTACATCCCTGGACTTTCTAAAAAGTCTACTTAATACTATCAACTATGAAACCAGGTATTTAACCCCCAAACATACAAAATCGCGTCAATTCACACCCTAATGCAGTTTTAAAGGACGGTTTTGACTATCTGGATCCCACTCAAGGTTATTTTTGTCATATTGAAAGCCATATTATCGGATTTTGGTAATAATGATCCAATTCAAGGATGTCAAACATCCACATAGTCGACCTCTTTCTCACTCTCATCTCTATTTACATTCTTTTTCTTCTTCTCATCATCATCCGTCCTCTCATTTGGATCTGCATGAGCAAAAATCGATGTCATGGCTGCCAGCATGGCAAAACCGATGTCATGGCTGCCAGCATGGCAAAACCACCCTAAGTTGAATCCCCGTCAACAAAACTGCTCTCCCAAACCGTCTTAGGGTGTAAATTAACCTAGTTTTGCAAGTTTTGGGGTTAAATACCCAATTTTATAGTCGAGGGTGTTAATTTGACGTTTTAGAAAGTTCTGGAGGTGTAAAATAGACTTACTCCATTCTAAAATAGTGAGCAAAAATGCTCTGCAGCATCATCTTCCTGTTCAGCACATGGTAAAATTTTGGTACAAGTTTTCTCTTATCTTTTACAAAATGTCGCCCAAGGAATAACTTAAACATGATCGCTCCTCAATTTGAGCCAACATAATGCTAGCACACTTTTGTCGATTAGAAAACTGCATTTATTATTACCATGAGTACGGAGTATACTGCACAAGCTTATTCGTTACACCAGCAGTTTTAAGCACAAACATCAGGAACGAAGCTTACAATACACACACGACAGCTCAGTCCAAATATGGGCAATGTGCAACAATGCATGCACAACATCTGATGTTCACCTTTACACCATAACCTGAGTAAACTCTGCTATTTAACCAACACGTATTTGAAGAGATGAAAACAACTACTCGGCTTTCCATGATGACAATGAAGGGGTCTCAGAATCCTTCCAAGTGTTGGATATTTGAGGATGCCGGTCACCTTGGACATCATCTGCAGAGGCATAGGACTCGAGTTCAGCCATTTCCTCGGCTGTGAGCTTCACAGATAGCGCTCCCACATTCTGGTTGAAATTCTCGATTTTGGTTGTCCCGGGTATGGGGCAAACATCGCTACCCTGATGGTGAACCCAAGCTAGTGCAAGTTGTGATGGTGTGCATCCTTTTCTTGTCGCCATTGCGTTAACACGCTCAAATATCTCGGCATTCTTCTCAAGATTCTCTGGTTGAAATCTAGGCATATGCTGCAAAAGTAGAAAGTTCTCAGTGAAAGAGACAACTGATTGTAGAAGTTCTACTTCCCTTTTCTAGGATAAATAGATGAGACCTTTTATGTACAGCAAATAGATGTATTCAAAAAGGTTTCTAGAAGATCGATGCGAAGGAAAAGGTTTCAATCAAGCATATGTATAATATATAGGATTGATCCAGATTTAGAAACCAAAAAACAATGAATAGTTAAATTAACTTGCTAGTTGCCACCAGAATACCAGCAAAATACAATTAATAGGTAGCAGTCATGGGAACTCACCTTGCGGACGTCCTGCTCTGATAGTGAGTCAACCAGTTTTGCTCCACTAGAGAAGAACCCTCTACCAAGTGGGCTGTAAGCTACAATTCCAATTCCAAGTTCTCTGAGGTGGACACCAAAAAAGACAATTTAGAAAAGTAAAGCATCTGACTCTTTCAACAGGCAAAATATTGTATTTGTACAATACCTGCATGTAGGGATTATGTCTTCTTCCACGTCTCTAGACCATAATGACCATTCCAGCTGAACTGCAGTGATAGGATGAACTGCATGAGCCCTTCTGATTGTTGATGCAGATGCTTCAGATAATCCGATGTATTTTATCTTTCCTTCTTCAACTAGCTTCTTGAGTTCTCCAACCTAAAAATGCCAAGGGTAAACTCAGTTGGTAATCTCAAGAACCAAAAGTTCTCGGCTTAAAAGTTACAATAAGGATTCTTGGAAAAAAGTTAAAATGAATTCAAATTCAATTTGTACACAATAGTAATATGCAATGGTTCAAAAATGTCATAAGTAGTTGCTGGTGGGGGGATTAACAAAGTATACGGTATCAGACAGATATAGCCCACCAAAAGGATCAAACCCACGTTTTGCTGGATGCGTGCAGTGGCAACACATGGTAGCTCCTAGATGTTACTGGAAGAACGCAAGCAGTCTTCTATATCAAATACTTTCTCTCTGCCACCAATTTCCAGTCCTCTCTTCTCAATTTATTGTTCGATAACACATTTGACCATGCCCTCGCTGAACCACACAAGTTGGATCCAGGTTGATGGTATAAGATCCTCATTTATTATAAGAGCTGCATTGTGTACTACTATTTCTTTTTTGAGACAACTACAGAGAAATCCCATTCCACCTATTTTGACATTTGGCTAATGACTAATACTCTGACTTTGCATTTCAATATCAGACAGCAAACATGTAAGAAAGGAGAACTCTCCTTTAGAAAATAAAATAATATATCTATTCATTCAATGAGAAGAAAACATTTACAAATGAAACACATCATCAATCCAATATATTGTAGCAATCCAGTGACATGTTGGTGATAGCGGAAGAAGTAATATAGGCTTTCACACAAAATTATGACAAGCCTACAGAAATAAAAGTCTACTGCATAACTACCTAAAGATACCCTTACTATAATGTATGGTTCAAACTTTTCTAGTGAAAAGAAATGTAATGTGGATGTTGTCATTACGATGGAATACAAGAACATGGAACTTGTGCCAATCTAGTCCGAACACATGTATCTTGAACAGCAACAGGAGAAAAATTAGAAATTGTTCTTTCTTTCAACTTTCCTCTCCCCTTTTTGTTAGATCAATTTGCTATTAATGAAACAAAAGTCGTTCTGGTTTTAAAAAGAAATAGGAAGCTTGTAATTACAAACAGCAAAACAAGACTCATCAACTTTGCTTTGGCCAAAATTTGCCTCTCTTTGATGTTTTCATAAATTCATCAATTATCCTTTTGATCTAGTTACTTCATAGTTTTGAGCAGGGTTAACAATTTCGTTTTTGAAAATATTTCATTCTTGGCCGAAATAGACGAAATCAACGAAATTTCGGAATTTCGGTCTGAAATTTCGGTGAGTTTTCAAACTGGTTTGAATCAAATTTGAATTTAAAATTTTTAAAAATCGCAAAAACTAGTGCGTAGGGCGGGATTCGATCCCTGACTGCCCAGAGACCAGTAAGGGGCCCTTGCAACTAGGCTATGGTTGGATTGGTGTTTATATGCTAGTGTTTGCTCAGTTGAACCCTCGAAATTCTCTCCAAATTCAAACAAACCGAAATTTTTTGAACGAATTGAATTTATTTCGTTACCCTCCGAAAGGGCCGAAATTTTGGCAATTTTAACGAAATTTCGACGAATTTGTGAACCCTGGTTTTGAGCCAAGGCCACAGTGAAGAAACTGTCCAAATAGTGGCTTAGCGTTACAACAATTAGTTGGGACAAGGCGATTCTTGTGAGAAGTAGAAAATAAACCTAATATCCCTCACTGAGCTCCTATTTGGACTTTTACCATGAAAGATTGACAGTGTCATAGTACAGACGTGGATAGGAATAAAGAATATTGTCGGGGCAGCGCTCCACCAACCCACGTCCTTCTCACTGTTTAGTTAGTACTTACCTGTCACCACCAGCTTTCACGTGAATGTTTGTGTCCAATAACAGAGAGATGACACTCACCGTGACCTCGATAGGAACCCTCTTATCAATGCGGTGCTGATAGTAGAGGTCGACGCAGTCAACGCCGAGCCGCTTGAGGCTTCCCTCGCACGCCGCACGCACGTACGCCGGGTCCCCGCGGATCTCCCGCTTGTCTTCGACGAGCAACCACTTGCCATCGACGAACGATATGCCGAACTTGGTGGCCAGATCCACCTTCTCCCTCACCCCGCCTTGAAGCGCCTGCTCATAAGCATTCCGTCGAACACCTTCAGTACACCGCACGTAGCAACAAAACCAAAGAATCGAACAAACCGAGCATGAAGATCCGGCGGCTTCCGAACCGACCTTGCCGAGGAGGACCTCGTTGGTGTGCGGCCCATAGGAGTCGGAAGTGTCGAGGAAGGTGATGCCGGCGGCGACGGCGTGGTGGATGAGCGCGACCATGTCGGACTCGGGCTTAGGCGGCCCGTAGTAGGAAGACATTCCCATGCAGCCCAGGCCCTGCGCCGAGACCTCCAGCCCCTGAGAGCCCAGCTTCATGCGGGGAACCGCCGCCAGTGCTGCCGCCATGGCCGGCAAGATGCTGCTCTCCGCTGCTGTTGGGCGTGGCCGGCGGGATCGGCTATGGTTTGGTGAGTCACCGTCGTGGTGTGGCCTATCGGGGAGTAGGTGTCCCAGTTTTATACTGTCAGTGTCTGTGTGAGCGGTGGAGTGGAAGCGTCACTGTGTACGTGGGGGCAACGTAAGAGCTTACGAACTGCTTGGAGACAGGGAAGAAGGGTGGGCTGGCGGCGCAAGCATGGGAGGCAGGAATAGGGTTCACAAAACTACATATTATAGCGTGAACTGAAAGATAGTGGTGAAGCCACTTAACCCCCGTAAACTCAAACCAGAGCACTTAACGCCCTTGTCCGGGTTATGTGGGTGGCGTTGCCCGGTTCTCTATAGCCATCCTTCCTTGAGAACGCACAGAGGAACAAGAAAAGGGAAACGATGGAAAAATCACCTAAAAATAAACTTAAGTTTAGGGTGCAAAATACTTGGTTTTAAAGTCTATTGTGTTAAGTGGACACAGCACATTGAATTCCTTGTGTAAAAAAAAGGTGGACACAACAACAAAGTTTAGGGGGGTATCTGTACTTTTTCCGAAGTTTTAATACACCAAAAATGTGAGATCCTGAAAACGAATCCGTTTCAAGTCAAGTGGCTGCACAGAAGACACAACTCTAAACATGAAACGAAACCGATTTCAAGATTTCCGGATATGCATCTCATGTTCGTTCCCAAGAACCAGTGACTAACATGTACATATCTAAACAACATGGATCACAACCATAGTCAAATGTGCAAAAATTATTTGAAGCAATATTACAATTTTGATAAAATAGGACCTTATGGCCTGATTGTTCATAAGACGGCTGACTGGCCAAAACTAAACATAATTAAATAAATCGCAGTGGAAGATAAACTTGAAAATAAAAGGAGAATACCAGGTTGACATGCTCAAAACCCACAAGCAACCAACTGGAGTTAAAGCCGTTGCATCTACCGCTATCGCCCAGAAATGGAACGATAGTTAAAACCAATTCGCGCGACGATCTTACCTGAAACAAGTGGACAATCTGATTGAGTACAAAAGGTACTCGCAAGACTTACACAAAACTAATAAAAGAAAGTGTATGATAGAGCCTATCCAAATGATTAGAGAATATACATGCTAAAGGTTAACCAAAGGAGAGGCTTTAGTGGCATAGATTTTTGCATAAAAGCCAATTTTCGGCCTACACCTACTAGTTTGTAAATGCCAATTGGAAAACAAATTTTAATCAAAAGACATTTGTGTGACCAAGATATAAACAAAGATCAAACAATACCAAAGTGGCAGCCCACTTTGGTAAACTAAACAGCATGACATACCTGTCATATTGATGCCACGTGATTACCTGTCAAGTTTTAATTTTTAGTCTAACAATGATGTCAATCAAAACAAGTGTCGTTCGTAACCGTGGACACGGTTATTCGAATAGTTTTAACCCTGCAGGGGAGTATATCTTTACCCACACGACTTGATCAGCCCGTAAGCCT
Source organism: Phyllostachys edulis (assembly GCA_036346405.1). NCBI lineage: Eukaryota > Viridiplantae > Streptophyta > Magnoliopsida > Poales > Poaceae > Phyllostachys > Phyllostachys edulis. The sequence continues at coordinate 4,817,486 of CM070568.1, forward strand.
CCAGATAATAGCACACTTCCTTAGGTATGCCGGCCGGGTAAACCAAAACTCGATATTTTTCAGCAAGTCGATCTTATTGAGTTGAATCACCCTTGCGAAACGAATCCCGCTTAGTACAAGCTACTGATAGAGCCTGCTAACCGGGGCATGCAAGTTGTGTTGGGAATGCTGACCCACTGAACTAAAATCTAAAACTGTGCTCACTCGCACATATTATATTGCAATCGGATCCCTATGAACATATGATCAAACACATATGTCCTCACTCCACCTATTCTCCAACTCAATAAAATCTCCCCCTTACTTAACCAAACGGTGTCCATACACCGCATGTGGAAGTAAGTAAGGTACTTGAATTGACAGCCCAAAGTTCGGTCCTTAATGATCCGGACAAGACTACCACAATGCCCAATTCTCGTGCACGAGCACCCTCACTATCAATCACTTGTCCAGATCTAAATCATGTTTTAATATACAAATTTTATACTCAAAATTCATGTTCATAAATCTGAACAAAATCATAAAGAATAGAATGTTCAGTGTTTCCCAAGATTGATAGGCTAACCCCATCAATCGATCTACCGTATCTACTGACCTACATGGCTAAGCATTCACATAAATAATAAATATATCAACACCTGATCCCTCAATTAAGCATAGGTGTATGGAGTAATTAAGGAAAAATCAAAATGATTAGGATATAGCTAACTAGTCTCACAAATTATTGATATACAGAAATAGCATGCAGGCAATTATTATTGTATTTCAAAATACTAGATTACCAAAACTGGGATCAAAATGATGCAAGAGGATGCTTGCCTTGATTATAAACCACTTGTTCAACCTTAGGTTGCTCAGAAGTATATTTAATCATGTTGGGAAAACCAGAATCTAAAATAACAAGAGCAAGTAAATACCGAGAAGAGAAATTACCAAGTGAAAACACATATAAAAATGCATGATAAAATTACAGTAGGATGCTTCTGATTTAAGTAATTTTTGGTGAAAATTTCAGTTTATTTGGAGCTCATATGAATTTGTTATGAATTTTATAAGGTTTAAGTCTTTAATGTGTAATTAATTTAATTAACGAAAATTTCTGTAACAGGGTCAGGTCTAAAAGTTATTCCAGATTTAAGTTTAGTAAAACTAAAACTAACAAAATTGATTTCACTCAATTTGGATTTATAATGAATTACTTATGGATTTTTGAAGTTTAAACAATTTTCAGAACAAAACTAATTCAATTCGGAAGTTAAAATTGTATTCAAAATCTTTTTCCACCGAGCCGAACCTAGCTAGAGGCACTAACGAGCGGGGCCCAGGCCCACGGTTGACCTAGTTAGACTTTACCCAAATTTCAACCGGCGACACTCACGAAAGCAGATTTTGCGAAATCGCTTTCTGATCTAAAACGCTTTAGATTTCCAAAGCATATAAAATACGTTTTCTCATAACACAAAGCATATTTCTGAAATTCGCACAACCACTTGACCGACTAAAGGGCCCACGTGTCGGCGACTTAGTGCGGAATTTGGAGGCTAAAGCGTGCGGTTTAGAGTGCGATCCTACCCGTCAGTGAAACAAGAAAGGACATCATTAATATCTAATCATTCACTTAACCTAAACGACAACGGTTAACGCTTAATGGCCTGCTACAATGTTGTCGGCTGTCCGACAATAGAGCAGCCAACTCCCGCTTGCTTTGCCGGCGGCTAGCCGGCGCTATGGCCTACGATCGCGCAAGCTAGAGGCCAAAATGGAACCAGAATAGGGTTGCGGTCCCGGAGGTGACCGGAGTTTGGCCGGCGGTGACCCATAGCAGCAGCGCGACATGGAACCGCGGCGGCGCAAAAATGGGCAAAAACGACTACGCCAAGTTGAACGCGCATTAAGCAAACTAACACCTGCTTATGCTACTAGGGGTCATGAGGGACCTACCTGAGCCAAAAAGAGGGCTGGAGAAATGGTGGAGCTCGCCGGTGACTAGTGACCGAAAAATAGCAAATAGGGATTCACGGCGACACGAACATCTAAGCAAAGAAACAGACAGTGGGTGATCAAGATTCAAGATAGGTCACTTAGACCCATAAGAAGCTCACAATGGAAGGAATTGAGAAATGACTCACCTGGCCGGAGATGGAGACAAAGGGGGCACTTTCGGCCAAAAAAGGGAATTTTCAAAATTCAACTAACCTGTTTGACCAAAGATGGAATTAATTGAGGGGTTTTACTCCCTAAAGTCTAAGACATGAATTGACACGAAGAGATCTGCAAAGAACTTACCGAATGCAAGATTGACCCAAGTTGGCATTCGGTGCGCGCTCCGGATGCTCAAAAGACAACTATGAGATTCCAGATCTACAGACAATGCCAAGAGCTCTAATTAACAAGATGAACAAGACATCAGGATAGATGAACAATGGTGTAAGAAAGAGGATACGCCGTCGAGAGGAAGAAGAACCAAATGCGGCATCAATTCGGCCGAGAGAGAAAGAGATCGGTTTTTATAGCATCCCTTGCCGGAGGAAACAAGGCAACCGTGCGTGGCGGCAGTAGACCTACTCATGTGAGCAATGCGAGGGCAAGTGGCGCTTGCATGCGGCAAAACGTGCGGCGCAACGCTAGCTCGCTCTCGGCATCGCCCGGCGTTGGCATGGCTCACAGAGAAGACGAGGATGAGCGGCTGACAAGGCGGGCCCGGGCGGTCAGCGAAACAGGGCGACGTGGCACGGTTGAAACTGGCACATGCGAGCTGGCTTGGTCCAGCCGAAACAATTGGCGCGGGTCGCTACAGTCCAAATGGGTGCGGTCTAAGTCCAAACGATTGACCCGATTTAAATTCAAAACTTCTAGTTTGACCAGGGTGCTAAATATAGCAAATAAATTTGTAAAATTATGAAACTTTTCATAGATGCTTCTGGGATTATGTAGATCCCATAAAAATTTTGAAACACCACTGTTCATGTCTTAAAATGCTTAAATAAATACTTTAACCAAATAGGTTTAAAATTGAAGTTAGGTTTTTCTTGAGGTCAAATAGATCTCTAAAAATTTGACACAAATTATATTAATTCGTGATAAATAATCTAGTATTTGATTAAATTAATTTCTAGAGTTCTTTACTAGCAAAACTTTGAAGTTTCTTCTTGGAGTTTTAATTCAAGTTTTAGGTTTGATTTGAATTTGAGGTTTTTAATTTGTATAATATTATGCACATGCTCCAAATGACAAGTATGCTTATGAAATGCAGATAATTACTATTTATTAAAATTGAGGCTGTTATAAAAAAATTCAATATCTTAGTTACACCCACTTGAAAAAAAATCGTCCTCCTAGACGCATATTTTTTTTAGATAATGGGAGAGAATGCCTCTCCCGGCCTCTGCATCAAGGATGCATACAGCCCATTTTATTAAAGAGTTTGAAGCACCAAGGTAACCAAAACTGTTAAAAGTAGCTTGAAGCCTTACAAGAAACGACAATTGAAATTTAAACTCAGCCATTACATATCCTGTGACTAAACTGCCACCCATGAATACTTAAAATTTGCTTCACCACTACCTCCAGTCTATCGCTTCCAGCTAACATAGACTCTTTCTGGGCCGGTTTCTGCAAATGTGCCTAAGCCCTCAACTAGTGCCCACTCAAGAAGATAATCTTCAAGGGATTAATGATAATCTTTTTGTCAAAAACAACTTCATTCCGACATAGCCAAATAGACCAACATAAGACACTAGCTCCCACTAGGTGTTGTGACTTTAAAATTTTTAGAATACCGGATAACCAATTCCCAAACATATTTGTTATACTCACTAGAGGAGATAAATTAAATGCACATGGAACAGTCCACCATGCAAGATGTGCAAAGGGGCATTCAATAAAAAGATGATGAATTGTTTCGTCGTTAATACAAAAACAACACCCTTTGCTTCCCCTCCAATTTCGTTTGAGCAGATTATCTTTAGTTAAAACTACCCCTCTTTTGAGATACCATAGGAATATTTTCACTTTTAATGGATTTTTAAGTGTCCCAAAAAAGTTTCTAATGGAGACTTGAGAGCTTTCAATTAGTGCCGCATAGAAAGACTGTACTAAAAAAAGCCTAGACTTATTCAAAGTCCACCTGAAAACATCATTTTGAGAGATCAAATGTAAATTAGCAATTCTCAAAATTAACCCATTCCACACATGTAACTTAGGCCCAATAATAGGTCTTCAAAAAGAGATATTTGAAGGAGCCGTTCTCAGAATATTCGCCACTGTATCATCCTTTCTCTGTACCACATTATAAAGGATTGGATATTGACTTTTCAATGAAGCTTCTCCTAACCAATTATCTTCCCAAAATCTAGTTTGCATTCCATTTTTAATCTGGAATGAACCAAAATGAAGAAACTGATCTTTGATTTTCATTAAACCTGTCCAAAAGTGGGAAGTTCCAGGCTTATTTACCATCTGCGAAAGACACTCCCCCCCCCCAAATATTTTCTTTTTAACATAGACTGTCATACACCTTCTTCATTAAGTAACTTAAACAACTATTTTTCTAGTAAACTTTTATTTTTTATGTCTAAGTTTTGAATACCTAGGCCACCCTATTCCTTGGGTAAACACAATAAACTCTATTTTGCAAGCCTATATTTTCGTTTATGACTGTTACTCTGCCAGTAAAAACGAGAGCGATAAAAATCTAATCTTTTGAGAACCTCCCTAGGAACCTCAAAAAAGGATAACATAAACATTGGTAGACTGATAAGCACCGAGTTAATAAGTACTAATCGTCCCCCAACAGACATGTTTTTTTCCTTTCCAACTGCTGAGCTTATTTTCAACTCTATCCTCAACCCCTTTCCAATTACAATTCTTTAGTTTTCTGAAATGAATCGGAATACCTAAGTACCTGAAAGGAAAAGCACCTACCTCGCAACCAAATAACTGAGTATACTGTGATTTAACCTCTTTGGCAGTACCAAAACAAAAAATCTCGCTCTTGTGGAAATTAATCTTTAAACCTGATAATTGTTCAAAGACACATAGGATAAGCTTGAGATTTTTTGCTTGTTCTAAATCATTATTTAAGAAGAGAATAGTGTCATCAACATATTGTAATATTGACAACCCATCATCAATCAAGTGAGGAACTACTCCCGATAAAAGACCTTCTTTAGCTCTAGAAATAAAAGTAGCAAGCATGTCCACAACTAGATTAAAAAGAATTGTAACTTTGACCGACAATTTTTTTAATATTTATTTGACTACATGAAGATGATATGAATAGATTTGTCTTGAAAAATACTTTCCTAACATTACAATTTATTCAATTTATAAATATTGTCAATTTGGATACATGCCAATATAAAATTCCATGTTTTCAAAAATACCATTGGATACCTCATTGGAATGTCAGTTTGAGACCAACATTTTTAGCCCCACAGACGTTGGCTTTTTTAAAGTCAACATATCTAGAGCAACCTTACCTTACGGTGTTATCATGCAACCACCTCTCAGCCACTAGATGTGCAACGGACACCTAGGTCAAAGGTGGGATAGATCGCCTCACTAAATAGTAGTTTTCAAAAAAAAAAATGCGCCCAACCTTGGCAAATTGTGCAAAACACCCTAGATTAGCATGTTGAACCCTAGATGCGGTGCAACTGCAAGCATGTTCTGGCCAACGCCTCTCGCCATCTTTGACTCCACTGCCGCCAAATCTTGGTGTCCCCGGTGTGCAACCGCCATACCCAACCACCCAACTGCTTGATCCAGCTAGTGACGATGATCATAACCTGTAAGTAGGGGTTTCAACGCAAGTAGGGGTTTCAACGGATCGAATACAAATCGAATAGTGGTCAAACCACATTTGTATTTGTATTTTTCAAATGAATACGAATCGAATATACTCAAATACAAACACGAATCTAATGTTATAACGAACTAGCGGAACTACCCGCGCAATTGCGCGGATAAATTAGGGTACAATTTTCTTTGTTATACAACCGTAATGCCTATGATTGAAAACGCAATTGTATTTGTTATACAACTCTAATATCTATATATGATTAAATTGCTTTTTTTATTAAAAAAATAATCTATTTTTTATTCGGAATTACATAAATAATACTACATCAATTTTTTATCGAAATAATCATTAGTCGTCGTATCGTTAGGCGACTTACTCCTAGTCGCCCAACCATTGGGTGACTAGCAATAGTCGTAACCACAAAGCGCCAAGCGTTAGAGTTGCCTGGTAGTTGAGCGACTTCACTAAGTCATCTAGTGGTTGAGCGACTTACTTAAAGTCGCCCAACCACTAGGCGATTTGAGGTAGCAAATCTGGTATTTAGTAAATCCGATTGGAATAATTATGTTGGAATAAATGATACATTTTTGAGGTATTACATTTAGGAAATTGTGTTGTAGGATGTTTTTTTTTTGGAAATAAAAAGGTGGTGACAAAGTTGGTTGTTCCGTTTGTGATTTTCGCAGAATCAGAAGGGTACGAAATTTGTGAGACTCGCAATAATATTTTGTGATCGTCGTATGTTGTTCTAGTGTGCTTAATTTCTGAAGAATTTTGTGAGGACGATAGAGGTAGCAATGATTCATAAGTACGAAGGTAAGTGATATTGCGATGCGCTAGGAAATTCATACATGGTGAACTTTCAAGAAATGGTGCAACGATAACAATACGACATTTGATCCAACAAAGGATTACATGGCAAGCAAACTAACAAACCAAGGACGGTACAAGCATGCCTTTAGGGAATTAGAAATACATGGGACATATGGACGAAGAGGGTCAGACTACTGCGTGGATTGAGGCCATTTACCCTTCCTTGTGAGCTCAGCGTTGTACTCCTCACTGGCCGCCTTAGCCTCGGCCACCAATTCCCTCTTTTTATCGCGCTCCGTCTCACGACCGATGAATAGTAGAAAACAGTAGTACCAGAGTTTGTACGACGGTACTACCGCAAATCTTGATTTTTGGGGATTTCTGCTCCCAACGGCTAGTTTTTGTGTGTGGGCTATAAATACCCACCTTGGCCGGTTGAGAGACAACCTTTGGCAATCCATTTTATTCTGTTGAGCTAGTGTGATGTTCTCCTCTCAATTGTGTATGTGTTGCACCTTGTGAGTAAGGAGAGAGGTCTCTAGTTGCATGTGTTGCATCTAGAGGTGGATTTCGTATCCACTTAAGCTTGTGCATTCGTTGCACATGGTGAGAGTCAAGAAAGGGGTTTGGCTTATTACTCTTGGTGTTTGCCAACACCTAGACGGCGTGGAGGCATCGTGGACCAGTGATCTTCTCAAGAAGCTTGTGAGAAGGTTCGATGTGTTGTGAAGGTTGGAGCTCACCTATCCGAAGCGGGAAAGAGCTACCACTAGTGAAATTGAGGTGTTTGGCTTAATTCCTAGAGCCGTTCCAATTAGTTTGAGCTTACCTCAACGTGGATTAGGGGAGACCGACAAGTCTCCGAACACCACGGTAAAATATTCTTGTGTCATTGTGGTTTGCTCACTTGCTTTTTACTTTGTGCAATCTACATTCCTAGAATTAAATTGCTTACATGTCTTTGTATGATTGCTATCATTATCAATAGTCTTATATTGTTGGTACACTTAGTCAAGACTAGTTGATTTAGGTTTTAATTGAGCAAAACCGAATTGATTTACAATTCCGCATAAAAATCAGTTTTAGCCAAAAGATTTTAAAAACCGCCTATTCACCCCCCCCCCTCTAGTCACCCTCCTCGATCTTACATCCTCTCCTCCCAAACCGCCCCCTCCCGACCTCCACTCCTCCCCTTGTGTACCTCTCCTAAGCTCCTCTCCTCCCCTTGTCTCCCTCTCTCAAGCTCCTCTGCTTCTCCCTCTCCCTACCTTCTCCCCCTTTTCTCCTCTCCGATCTGCTATGGTTGTCTGCCGAGAGAAACCGTGATGGGATCGAGTCTGGCTTTCTATACGACCGTGTAGTCGCTCAACCATTGGATGACTTGGCAGCAAGTACTGGCCCAACGGTTGAGCGACACGTGGACTAGTCGCTCAACCGTTGGACAACTTGGCAGCAAGTACTGGCCCAATGGTTGATAGTCGCTCAATCGTTCGACGACTTGGCAGCGAGTACTGGCCCAACGGTTAAGCGACAGGTGGACTAGTCGCTCAACCATTCGACGACTTGGTAGCAAGTACTGGCCCAACGGTTGAGCGACACGTGGACTAGTCACTCAAACGTTGGACGGCTTGGCAGGCCCAATAGTTGAGCGACACGTGGACTAGTCACTCAACCGTTGCACGACTTGGCTAGTAGGTGGCCACTTTTTCCTGTCAAGTCATCGAATGGTTTAGCGACTAGGTCACAAACGATTCGAAAGTAATATATAAATAAGTAATAGAACAATGCTACAGGGAATGCATAGACAACCATGTCATAGTAACTAAGAAGGAAAATACGTAAACACATAATACAAGTTATAGAACAATGCTAGAGGGAATGCATAGACAACCATGTGGCGGTGGCTGTGGTAGTGCGTACGCATGTCCCCACCCGGACCCTCTAGCCTGCCAAGGCGTAGGCGCAGGCGGGGCATGTGGATGTGCCCCTCCTGAGCCTCCTAACTGGGCTGTAAGACGTGGTGGCCTCGGCGTATGTGCCAACACGGCCACCTCCTGGATTGTCCTACACGACGTCAGATTCACACAATGCCTCGCCGCCCTATAGGCCCAACGGACAAACTACACTAGCTCGTCGCGTGTCACCTCTTCACCAATGCCGAGCCTGTCCAGGATCAGTTGGGAGTCCCTAGCAATCTCGACGTTGATGTCCATCTGCAAGGAGTACATGAAAGCGTCAAACCTATAATTGAGGTAACCGTACTCAGACATTTCAAAACACGATAGTACGTACCGCGAGGTGCACGTTCCGCATGAAGTGTATAGGATACGTGTCGGTTGGTCTTTGATGCGGCACGGCGGGGAGGAGGGTCGACGACATGCACCGACCTAGTCGCGTGTCTCACGGGCGCATCAGTGAAGGTACTCGTCATACGCACTGGGGTCGTACGGGCTGTCCTCCTACACGTAGTCCTCGTGGATGTTCGCCCACAACGCTACCCATGACTCCATCTTCACCGTCTTCACCGGCCACTGTGTCCTGGTGCCACCCCTCCTACTTTCCCGGCGACTCAGGTTTGAGTACATGCAATTCCATATGTTAAGGGTATTTGTGGTATTTCCCTGTTGTTCTAGGGTTTAGTCTTGTATTCCTTATACTCTATATATTTCTCATTGGGCTATTGTAATACATACACAGTATTCATAACATAGTATTAGAGCAAAGGGTAAAGCCCTAGCCTAACCTAGCCCCCAACTACTTCTGCTGCCTGCTGCCCCCGAAAGGAGCAATCTCTGCTCCTAGGGGCGGCCACATTAGTCTTAGTCTTTTCTAGTAGAAGTAGTAGCAGCAGTATCGCCCAGCAGTCGCCATGTAATACTCTGATTTATTCTAAGGAAGAAAGCAGTCAAAAGAGAAATTAGACATAAGAAAAGGGAGATTTCGTAGTTATTCGACAACCTGGGCCTCGAGCCTTGGCCCAGGAGGCCCATGAGGGGCCGGCCAAGGGGGAAAAGGGGGGTTCGGCTGAACCCTAGAGCCCTCCCCCTATTGCGCCTCCTCCCCCTCCTTGAGCCGCCACACCCTCCTCTCCTCCCCTCTTCCCCACGCCCCTCTCCTCCCTGGTGGTGCCTCCCTTTTCTCTTGGTGGCGCCTCCCTTCCTCCTTGTGTCTTCTTTGATGCCAGCCAAGAGAAGGTAGGAGATCCCTTCAGTCGCCACTGGACAACGGGAAAAGTGAAGGAGAGGGAGAACAAAGAGGAGAGGAGCACCTCACAGGGATTTTAGTGAACTCACACGTGTCTTCTAGGGTAAATTTCATCTCCTCACCGTTTGGTTCAATTAGTTTGTATGGTTGTTGTCGTTTAGCGAATCGTTGTTACTGCTATAATTTAAATCGGTAACCTATACTCTGTTAGTTCATCAGTTTTCGTCTAGTTCAAGGTGAAATTGGAGGTTAGGGTCTTCTAAAGAATTGTGTAGAATGTCATTAGGTTTCTGTAGGATCTGAGATCACTTCATTTGGAATTTTAGTTTGTGAGATACGTTAATTTCTTTACTGCTGTCCAGAAACCCTATCATATTACAGCAATCGTCGTAATTAATAAATAAGAATTTGATAATGGTCAAATCAGGGATGTCTCCCAACATGATTTTGTAGGCGATTAATTTAGCTTTCCAGATTGATAAAGAACATAATTTTTTATTTAGCTAATTGGAAGTTATAGCTATTCTCTTACTGCTGTTTATTTTGTCTGTTTGTTTCTAACAGCAGGTTTCCAACTGTATGTTAGGCTCAGTTAAATGCAGAATTATAAGATCTCGCCAATTAAGTTTTTGTAGATGATTTTTTTATATTTCCAAAGGATCTGAGTATGTATTTTTATAATTAACAGAGGGAAAGTTATTAATTTTAGAATGGTCGCTATCCAGTTTAGGTTTTCTGCTAATTCGTCGTCATATTTGATTAGGTTAAATAATAGAACCATGGGTTTTGGGGAATGCGGTTGAGATCATTGCAATTAGCGTTGTTTTACCTTGTCAAACTTGTTTTGAGTAACTTAATTGTTGTAGGATGAGTGACTTCGGGGTTAGTGGCACCTTCTTTACCTCCTAACGTATCGCAACGCGAAAGGCAAGTACAGATTGAATTTTCTTGATTGTTTGTTTGGTTGAAAACGATTGTATGAGTATGTTTTGGATGAATTTTATGGATGATGAGTAATTCTGTTCCTACATGATTATGTTCATGGTTGATGTCAAATTTGTTTCTATGAGAGAATGCATTTATTTTATTCATTCCATTTCGATCATTCATGCCTCTTCCACGAGAGTGGATAATGAAAGTCTCATCATTCCAATATGGGCAAATAAGTCCCTGTTTGAAACATTCTTCATACGGGCCTTGGATTCTCGCATTTTAGATAATGCGGGCCTGAGTGCACACCGATGGGTGTTCACTGGCTATACCGGTATAAGCAGAAGAGAAGTGGATGCATTTTCATACTTGCATAAAATTCATAGCATTTCTCTTATGTATTTGAATATTGTGAATGACATGTATTTGATTCGATACTTTTCGTGTTATTCAATTGTATTTACTGAGTCATGGACGCACACTTGCAAGTTTTGTTTATTTTAGGTAAACTTTGAGGACGACATGCTTTGGGAGGGAGTAGTTACATGGATAAACTCACTCTATCACTTATTTCACAAATTAGATAATAATTCTGCAATTATCTTTTATTTGAGAGCTATGGATTGTAATAATTGGTAGCATGATGTTTACTACTGTTCTTCCTTAAGTTTTGTTTGCACTAGTTAATGGTTTATATTTACTAGATATATTCGTGATATTATTCCTCTTGAATGAATTATTGTAATCAGACGGATAGAGTTTTTATGCTTGCTGAAATTTAGATCATTTAATATAATAGTACTTTTGTGTGTTGAAGTTTAGCTGTCAGTAGTTGTTAAAGTATTGGAAATTAATTAAAATTTGACACATTGGAGCACAGTAGGTTGGGATGGGTTTATGCAATGCATTAGTGTTTTCGATGGATTATCTATTCATCATGGATTTGTTTTTCAATTTGTTGTTGACTTTGTGCTTGATCTGATAAGTCAGTTTTCTTTTGGTGACCAGCTATGGCAAGGGGTAGAGGCCACAGGCACGAAGGGGTTCGTGGCCGAGGAGGCCATGGCCGTGGCCGTGGCCCGATAGTGTCACCACCTTCGGCTGAGGAGGTTGTGGGTGATACGGGAGAGGAAGTTGCTTTGCCGCTTTCGACCAACCGGCGGCTTAGGCAAGCGTCACACTGATTCATTGTAGGACCTTCAGAGAGAGGTCCAGCAACTCCATCAGTAGGTGTAGGCAGCCCCTCCCACCGCAGATGCACTCTTTGTCATCCCCGATCTTGTCTTTGGCTCTATAGGAGGTTAGGATGTGCCTCCGCAAGTGGATGTCTCTTTGTCTGGACACTTTTGACGGAGCAGGCACTTTGGTTTAGGCAGCGGATTGGCTCCGCTATATGAAAAGACAATTTGGAGCATTAGAGATGACTTCTCTGCAAAAGGCCCATTTCATAGCTTTCCAGGTTCTGGTGGTGGCCAGAAGCGGAGTTTTGGTGGGGGAAGCGGGTCCTCTCAGCGACCTGTTCCCAAGAGGTTCGGTCATCCTGTGCAGCAGAGGCAGTCTTCTACTTAAACACCATGTTCTACCTTAGCTACGCTGCCAATGCGTCCTGTTCCAGGCCAGGGCATGATTTGTTTCAGATGTGGTGCTGGACATTATGCTTCGGAGTGTTCGTTCATAGGGACTTGTCGTCAGTGTGGCCTGAAAGGCCATAAGATATTGAGAAGACAGCTTTCTCCATGAAGTATGGGCATTATGAGTACAAGGTTATGTCTTTTGGACTAACTAATGCTCCTGTTGTTTTTATGGAAGCAATGAACAATATGCTGCATCAATATCTTCATGATTTTGTAGTAGTGTTTATTGACGATATTCTGATCTATTCCAAGTCTGAGGAGGATCATGAGTAGCATTTGAGGCTAGTTCTCGAAACTTTAAGGAAGAATCAATTCTATGCCAAACTGAAGAAATGTGAGTTTTGGATTTCAGAAGTTGGGTTTTTGGGTCATGTGATTAATCAAGAAGGCATTTCTATTGATCCTAGCAAGATCTCAACGGTAGTGGAATGGAAAAGACCAACTAATGTCAAGGAGGTGATGAGTTTTCTAGGCATAGCAGGTTATTATTGGCGTTTTGTAGAGGGTTTTTCTATCATTGCCAAACCAATGTCTCGGCTAACGCAAAAAAGATGTCAAATTCCAGTGGACAGAAGATTGTGAGCGCAATTTTTGTACTTTAAAGAATAAATTGGTGAGTGCTGCTGTTCTTACTCTTCCCAAGCCTAGGAAGCGTTTCACCATTTATTCAGATGCTTCTCGAGTTGGCCTTGGTTGTGTGCTCATGCAGGATGGCAAGGTGATTGCATATGTGTCAAGGCAACTGAAGAAACATGAGCAGAACTATCACATCCATGATTTAGAACTTGTTGTAGTGGTTCTTGTTTTAAAGATTTTTAGCGCCATTATCTCAGTATGGCGAATCTTGTGATATTTTCACATATCACAAGAGCCTTAAGCATATTTTCACCCAGAAAGATTTGAACCTGAGGCAAAGAAGGTGGTTGGAATTAATTAAAGATTATGATCTCACGATTCAGTACCACCCGGGGAAGGCAAATGTAGTGGCAGATGCTCTCAGTCGCAAGAAGACACTCCCTACTCTCAGTTGTCTGATTGCTGATTTTGAGCATATGAATATCTCTTTCAGTTTTGCGGGCACTGTTCAGGCTGAGACACGCTTGCTTCTTGAGTCCTCTATTCTAGAGCGTGTGCGGGAGGCACAACAGTAGGATCGGATGCTTCAGCGAGCAAGGAAGTGGTTGGACGAGGGCAAAGAAGGAAACTTCAGCATAGACAAGTTTGGTGCATTACGGTTCAAAGGCCGCCTTTGTATGCCACAGAATTCTCAGGTCAAGGATGATATTCTAAAGGAAGCTCATCGGACTTCGTACACCGTACATCCTGGTGAAACCAAGATGTATCAAGATTTGAAAAAGAGTTTCTAGTGGAAAAGGATGAGGGTTGATATTGCTCAATATGTGGCGTCTTATGGTGTTTACAAGCGAGTCAAGGCCGAACATAAGCATCTAGCAGGATTGTTGCAACCTTTGGAGGTTCCAGTATGGCCATGGGATGATATCTCCATGGATTTCGTGGTGGGTTTACCTCGCACTCAGCGAGGAAAAGATGCTATTTGGGTAATCGTAGACCGTTTCAGCAAGTTCGCATATTTCATTCATATCCGTACAACGAATACGGCGAGTGGTTTGGCTCCTATCTATGTGCGAGAGATAGTGCGGTTGCACAGTGTGCCTAAGACCATTATTTCTGATCGTGACGCCAAGTTTGTCTCCAAGTTTTGGGAGAGCTTGCAGAGTGCCATGGGCATGCAGCTTTGTCCTAGCACTGCATTTCATCCTCAGATGGATGGCCAGTCTGAGCGTACGATTCAGACACTTGAGGACATGCTTAGGTCCTGTGTCATGTCCTGGAAAGGAAGTTGGGATGATCATCTAGCACTAGCAGAGTTCGCCTACAATAATAGCTATCATGCCAGTATCCGAGCTGCACCATTCGAGGTCTTATATGGGCTAAGGTGTAGGTTCCCGTTGTGTTGGGATGCGGTTGGTGAACAGGCAGTTTTGGGTCCCGATTGGGTTCAACAGACTGTTGATAGGGTGGCAGAGATTAGGCAGAATCTGTTAGCCACTCAAAGCAGACAGAAAATTTATGCTGATGTAAGTGGGAATTGGAGTTTGAAGTGGGGGACCAGGTACTTTTGAGAGTGTCGCCTATTAAAGGCATTGTGCTTTTTGGTACCAAAGGTAAGCTTAGCCCGAGGTACGTTGGACCTGTTCCGATCACGGCGCGAATCGAGAAATTGGCTTATCGTTTGGACCTTCCACTACTAGAGATCCCTATTTTCCCTACAGTTTAAAATGTTCCCTAGTAGTGGAATTATAATCCAAAGGAAAGTATCTATCATTAGGGTGAGGTAAAAAAACCTAGGGAAGGAAATTGTTTCCTACTGTTTACATAAATTACTAGGAAAAGACTATGAAGAAAGAGATGAACTATGTCATGTCAACGCCATGGTGGCAACTTTCCCTGCTCAGATGGGCAAAACCGCAGGGAACGTATTTTTCGTTTTGCCTCCAGTTTTTTTTAGATGCCCGTCAATTTTTTTCCTGCAAGCGCCACTTTGTTTAAGGTGCTGCGCTAGTTTTTTTTCTGACTACATTTACTTCCCTTGTTCATACTGTGCGCACTACCCAAAATCCCCAAACCATCTCTCAGTGCCCTAGCAAGCTGCCGCCAATAGACGCCGCCGCCGCCGCCCACGCACCGCCGTCCTCCCCCGAGCGCTGTCGTCCCCACCTCGTCCTTGCCTCTCCCCTCACCTTAACCGCCGCGCTGCCGCCCCCCTCGACGCCTGATCCGTGCACAACCACCTCCTCCCTCTCCACTTCTTCTACATGACGCCGTCACCGCCACCTCTACTGTGTGCGTCGTCGATGCCCCCTACCACCCACTGCGGATTTGCGCACGGCCACCTCCTCTTGCCCTCCTCCATCCCTGCCGCACACCGTCCCCGATGGGATGCGACACAATGCTTCCCCGTGCTTCAGCGTCGTATCTGTTTGTGTGCCATGGCTTCAAGGTGGTGCAGAGAGGGAAGGGGCGAGGCCGGGCCGGAGTGAAGCGACGACTGCGATGATAGTCAGGAATGAAGAGGAGCTAGGTTTGGTAAGGCAAGCGCAATGTCGCCTCCTCCACCTCCACTGCTGGTGTCAACAACTACCAGAACATATCTCGATGCATGCGTACCCTCTCAACACACAGAACTCCTTCGTTACATCTCCGTTTTGTGCCTTATTTACTTGAAATCGTTGCCAAAAAACACAGGTCCTAGAGAAGTAGGTGTTCATGTGTGTAATCGCTGCCCAGGACATGAACCTATGGAGCACCATGGTGGGCTGCACCATCAGTGCAACCATAAGCATGGCGTGAGTAACCCAAATTAAGCTTCTCCTGAAACTATGTAATGAGGATGTACTAAAGTTTGTTTCTTTTTTAAACCTGTTTATGCATTGCAAAGTGTGATTGGGAGGTTGGATTTCTTCCACCTCAACATCCATGGTGCGCATTGCGACATGCCAGGGACCCTGCTCATGCTGGTGTTCAGCATACTCATTTGTGGGTATTGGGGCTCTTTGTTGTGGAAAGGGTGTCTCATGGTGGTGACCTTGGAGGAAGAATAGAAAGTGCTACTGTGGCATCTTGGAGCAAGAAGATGTGGAACGTGCTTCTTGCATTGGGCAACATTGCTTTTGCTTACAATTGAGATCCAAGTATGGATATTGGATGATTCATCATACACAATGCAGTCAATCTTGCTCTCAATGAATTCACAATTACTCTGAGAAGAGGATATTTTGTTGAGGACATTTGTCCAAGTAGCATTGTTCTTGTCAGTAAGGATGCCTTTCTTGATTTGTTTTGATTATAGGATAACATTGTTCTTGTCAGTAAAATGCTCTTTTGATTTGTTTTGATTCTAGGGTATAGAGAATAAGATGATGAAGGTAATAAAAAGAGCAACTTCTTGCCTTTCCCCTTATTTTATTTGCAAAGCTAAAGTTCATGTATCAATACTACTGTCACTAATCTACCCAATGACTTCAAGCAAGCCTTAGTTATGCTAAAAGATGCATTCACATTGATTGGTTACTACTGAAAATGTAATGGTGCCATATTTACTTGTGTTTTTACTTAGGGTAATGATGCTAAAAGATGCATTCGCATCTACCCAATGCCTTCAAGCAACAATCTTCCTTCCATATAGTCATTGATGTGCCACATCTGTTATATGGCATCATTACCCCAAGTATGTTGTAAAATTTCTGAAAAAACACAAGGACATGAACTGACTATGTTTGTTTGTATGTAAATGTAAAACTTGTTATGTTGTATAATTTATTATGGAAATCGGCAACAACATGGTATCTGACATTTACTTTCTATTCTATCTTCTCAATGACAGGTTATGGTATTCCTCGGTTCACATGGAGTCCCGCTTACCTATGTTGAGGATGCTGGAGAATGGAGATTCTTACAGAGATCAGATGGATGACTGTGTTGCTTTGATCATGAACTTAAATCCAAAGGAATCTCAAACAGCCAAACCCTTATCAGGTATGGACCAGTTCAAGTTGGAACATAAAAGAACTCTTTTTCCGCTAAGAACTAATTCGAGGACTGTAACCGGCACATAATCAAGTCATCATTGGCTCTTAGAAACCAAATCACTTCATTTTACTTAGGTTTTGCTTTAATGAGGGTCTGGATCCCCTGAGATGTTTTACCAACCAAGGCTAGAATGTCATAACCAAATGGACTCAACAATTCCAATGCTCGCCAGCAAACCGTGAAAGATGTTATATGTTATTCAAAGAACCTGATCAGGGCAATGTAAGTCTCTTAACGTGTTTAAAACTCCTGATATGGTATTACTTGTTTATTTCAAATTCTCTTGCATTCACTATGATATCTACAAGCAATGCAATAGTGGGATGCGATTAAACTTGTTTAGTAGTTTTAAAGCACAATCAATATTTGTTTTGAGCTGGTAAATTTTTACGCAAGCAGTGCTAAACCTAGACACTAATGGGTTATAGCATTCTAAAAAGGACATGGAGCACACCCTTTACACAACAAGTTCCTCTCAGTATCCCATGTCTCACTTTGCTCAAGGAAGTTCTTGGTCGGAGGTTTTCTCTTTACGGAGACTTCCTTGTCATCTCTTTTGTCGATTACAGACCAAGATCACACCTCATTTAGCGAATCGCCTTGCCTAGTCCCATGATGTTGGACATTAGAGTCGACTAGTGGTTGCTTGAAGTTGGTGTAGCACATTTATTCGAGCATGGCGCTTCCCTTCCTCCGCAACGCGTTTTGGTTTTTTTTTTTTTTGTCATGGCATCGGCCAGCCAAAAATTACTTGTCGAACTTCATTGGACACTCGGATCTAACGTGTAGATCTTTATTGTCGAATATAATATCTAGGTATGCTTTTATTAGAAGCTAGTAGCCTGATATTTTCATGGCATGCTGTTCCTATTCTCATCATCTCATGCTTCTCTTGCCCTCGGCAGAGTTCTCGATTTTCTTTGCTTACAGTTAGCTCTCTTCTCCCCCTCCTTTGTGACTTTTCAATTTGACCAGCCCAATCTTTTGGTGTGTATTGTGTTATTTGTTCTTCATCGGGCTTCACTTTTGATGCAGAATCTTGTAGGTATGCTTGAAATTTGCCATTTAAGTTTGGGGTTATTTATGATTCACCATAAAGCAAAATCAGAAAATGTAAACATTAGTAGGCATTAGTCTCTTGGTAATTTTCATCTCCTCCAATCTTATAACCCATTTTGTTGTAATTTCAGGGCGAAGGTGTTCCAAGTTTTTTGTCACAAAGTATGGGTATTGCTTACAGAGCTTTGCAAAAAGCCTCTAGTGACTTTGTTGATCTACCCTCCAAAGACATTCCAGCAATACACATGAGTCTTATTTGGGATTACAGGACTGTTCTAAAATAAGGCTAGCTTTGCACTCCAGCTAATAAAATGGAGAGGTAAATGGACCATGAGTCTTCTTTCCCATTTAGTGTCAAATTGGTGTGGGTTTTAGTGGCTGTTAGACACTACTCACTAGCAATATAATGGCTAGAGATTACTGACGAATTTAGTGGTCACAATATCTAGTGAAAAGTTGAAGTGCAGTTGTAGTTTCAAATCTAGAGTGGTGCTTACTGTCTGTTTTGGTACTTGCAATTGGGTATATTTGTTTGCAGAAATGCGCCAAGAAAAATTCGCAGATAAAAAATAATCAATGTTATTGTTGATCTTGCATTATGTTGAATGTGTTGATTAATTCCAGGGATAGGTAAATGGAATATGACACTGGAATTAGATAATGTGTGCATGTCATTACTGTCATGATTAACCGTATTTCTTTTCTGAATTTTTTTACTGATCTTCAAACTATTTTTTGTTGTATAGCCTCATACCAGCGGTTCAGCTGTTGGAGTAGAGAACCCGTATGATACATTGAATAGGATTGCTTGAGGAATGTTTGAAGGTTATGTTAACGCATCTGTCAGTGCTAATGGGAACTACTCTTCTCCGCTGGATGATGATCTTGTACTATTTTAATGTCAGCCATGGTCAAATTACATGTGGAAGCATACTTTTGTTGCAAGTGATGCATGTTGCCTTCTTTTATGGAATGACTAACATGTAAGGGTTGTATTTTGATGTTTGAAACCTTGCTGGCCATTTGTACTTCAGTATGCATGCGTGTGTGCACTTGTGGTGCAAGCGTGGGTGTTGTTTTTTGGACTTTCTAGTAGTGTGATGTTTACACTTGGATATGTTGGTGCAAATGTGCCGTAAATAGTTCTTGATGGTCTATTGGAAATACAAGATATTGTTATGTTTATCTCCTGCATACACTTTGTTTTGAGTGATAATATGAATTTAGTGTCTTTGAATATAAATAAGTATTTGAATAATGTATGTATATTTAGAAAAAAAAAACAATAAATTCAGTACCCCTAGTGTTCATGCCAAACAGTAGGGGATGAATTTTGAATTAGCAATAGGAAAATAATGTTTATATAAAAATGTTCCCTAGGGCATACAAGAAATAACGTAGGGAATTTGTTGGATTCTTTCCCTAGGTTGGCAAAAAGGTAACGTAGGGAAATAAACTTTCCACGTTAGATGCCAATGCCATGTGTACGAGATTTCCCTACGGTTTAAAATCCAAGGGAACGATTCTTTCCTTAGTTTTTTTTTTAAAAAAACCATAGGGAACGTTTTCTTTCCTCACATTCTTTCGCCTAGTAGCCGTTCCCTACAATGCCACTAGGGAAACCAATTCCCTACAGTTTTTTGCATGTTTCCTAGTATATTACTCACTAGGGAAAATGGGGATTTTTGGTAGTGTTCCAGAGTCCAAGCGCGGTGTGCACAGTGTATTTCATGTCTCCATGTTGAGGAAGTATTTGAGATATCCAGAGCATGTGATTCTGCTAGAACCCTTGGTACTTGAGAAAGACCTTACCTTTGAATCCTGACCAGTGTAAATTTTGAAAGAGTAAGAGCGAGTTCTAAGAAACAAGATAATAAAGTATCTCAAGGCGCTTTGGTCTCATCAATCCAAGAGAGAAGCCACATGGGAGCTAGAGTCTCACATGCGTGAGCAATATCCGGATTTGTTCACAGCGGGTAAGTGTTACCGTTATTAATTTTCCAGTTGTCGTTGTTCTTTCGCATAGATCGGTGTGTAGATTCGAGGTTGAATCCTGTTAAGGGGGGTAGAATGTAATACTTCGATTTATTCTAAGGAAGAAAGCAGTCAAAAGAGAAATTAGACTTAAGAAAAGGGGATTCCTCAGTTATTCGACGACCTGAGCCTCGGGCCTTGGCCCAGGAGGCCCGTGAGGGCCCGGCCAAGGGGAAAAAGAGGGGGTTCGGCTGAACCCTAGAGCCCTCCCCCCATTGCGCCTCCTCCCCCTCCTTGAGCCGCCACCCCCTCCTCTCCTCCCCTCTTCCCCACGCCCCTCTCCTCCCTGGTGGCACCTCCCTTTTCTCTTGGTGGCGCCTCCCTTCCTCTTGTGTCTTCTTCGATGCTGACCAAGAGAAGGTAGGAGATCCCTTCGGTTGCCGCTAGACAAGGGAAAAAGTGAAGGAGAGGGAGAAGAAAGAGAAGAGGAACACCTCACAGGGATTTCAGTGAACTCACACGTGTCTTCTAGGGTAAATTTCACCTCCTCGCTGTTTGGTTCAATTACTTTCTATAGTTGTTGTTGTTTAGCGAATCGTTGTTACTGCTGTAATTTGAATTGGTAATCTGTACTCTTTTAGTTCATCACTTTTCGTCTAGTTCAAGGCGAAATTAGAGGTTAGGGTCTCCTACAGAATTGTGGGCAATGCCATTATGTTTCTGTAGGATCTGAGATCACTTCATTTGGAATTTTAGTTTGGGAGATACGTTAATTTCTTTACTGCTGTCCAGAAACCCTATCATATTACAGCAGTCGTCGTAATTAATAAATAAGAATTTGATAATGGTCGAATCAGGGATGTCTCCCAACATGACTTTTGTAGGCGATTAATTTAGCTTTCTAGATTGATAAAGAACATAATTTTTTGTTTAGCCAATTGGAAGTTATAGCTATTCTCTTACTGCTATTCATTTTGTCTGTCAGTTTTTGACAGTAGGTTTTCAACTGTATGTTAGGCTCAGTTAAATGCAGAATTATAAGATCTCGCCAATTAAGTTTTTGTAGATGATTTTTCTATATTTCCAGAGGATCTAAGTATGTATTTTTATGAATAACAGAGGGAAAGTTATGAATTTTAGAATGGTCGCTGTCCAGTTTAGGTTTTCTGCTAATTCGTCGTCATATTTGATTAGGTTAAATAATAGAACCATGGGTTTTGGGGAATGCGGTTGAGATCATTGCAATTAGCGTTGTTTTACCTTGTCAAACTTGTTTTGAGTAACTAAATTGCTGTAGGATGAGTGACTTCGGGGTTAGTGACACCTTCTTTACCTCCTAACATATCGCAACACAAAAGACAAGTACAAATTGAATTTCCTTGATTGTTTGTTTGGTTCAAAACAATTGTATAAGTATGTTATGGATGAATTTTATGGATGATGTGTAATTCTGTTCTTACATGATTATGTTCATTGTTGATGTCAAATTTGTTTCTATGAGAGAATGCATTTATTTTATTTATTCCATTTCGATCATTCATGCCTCATCTACGGGAGTGGATAATGAAAGTCTCATCATTCCAATATGGGCAAATAAGTCTCATCAATCTAATATGGGCAAATAGATCCCTGTTTGAAAGATTCTTCATACAGGCCTTGGATCCCCGTATTTTGGATAATACGGGCCTGAGTGAGCACCGATGGGTGTTCACTAGCTATACCAGTATAAGCAGAAGAGAAGTGGATGCATTTTCATACTTGCATAAAATTCACAGCATTTCTCTTATGTATTCGAATATTGTGAATGACATGTATTTGATTCGATATTTTCCGTATTATTCAATTGTATTTGCTGAGTCATGGACTCACTCTTGTAAGTTTTGTTTGTTTTAGGTAAACTTTGAGAACAACATGCTTTGGGAGGGAGTAATTACATGGAGAAACTCACTCTATCACTTATTTCACAAATTAGATAATAATTCTGTAATTATCTTTCATTTGAGAGCTATGGATTGTAATAATTGGTATGATGATGTTTACAATTTTTCATCCTTAAGTTTTGTTTGCACTAGTTAATGGTTTATATTTACCAGATATATTCTTGATATTATTCCTCTTGAATGAATTATTGTAATCGAACATTTAGAGTTTTTATGCTTGCTGAAATTTATATCATTTAATACAATAGTATTTTTGTGTGTTGAAGTTTAGCTATCAGTAGTTGTTAAAGTGTTGGAAATAAATTATATTGTTGTTTTGTGTTAGAGGTTTAGGTAACATCTTGGCTTTCGCATAGCCAGAGTGTTACACGCCATCTTTCATCGACGGTCCGCGTACCGCGCCTCCCGAGCTCCTCTGTTCGAGCTCCCCAACCACGCAGCCTCGCCACCCCTTCTCCCGGCTACGAAGAAGCGAGCATGGGGCTGTCTCTGGGCTTCTTTGCCACACTGCTTGCCCGCGCCAAGAGAGGTTTCACGACACCCAAGCCGGATCCACGCCGCTTACATAGGATCCAGTTCCTCCCCACACCGCCTGAGCTGGATCCACGCCGCTCGAGCCAGATCCTGCCGTTAAGTCTCGAGATCCCATCGTCTTCTTGGACCGTCGTCGCCGCTGTCCAGATCCACCCTGGATCGGGCCTCTGCTCTACGCCGCCTCCCTCCTCTGCTTCGACCATGATTCCAAAGTGTGGATTTGCGTCATCAATCGAGACGAGAGGTTCGAGCAGAGGAGGATTCATGTTTCGCTAAGAGGAGGAGCAGCCATGGATCAGTACTAGAGGGTGGTGATGCCGTGGGAGGAGGCGCCCATCGGCGGAGATCCGCATCACCGCGCAGGGCCGCACCTGCAACTAGATCACCTACGCCCTCGCCCTGCTCCAGGACAATGTGACAAGCGAAATTGTTATCAAAGCTATGGGAAGGGCAATCAACAAGACTGTTGTCATTGTGGAGCTCCTTAAGAGAAGGATTGCTGGTCTCCATCAGAATACTTCGGTTTACTTCGGTTTCTACTACGGCTTCTTCAGCTCTGGCTTCTCGCATCTTCTTCCGCTGTTAAAGAGTGTTGTTGTTAGTATCCTTTGAGCATTTTCTTTATTTGTGTCGTTTCTTCCATCGCATCCATCTAAGTCCATATCACTCTATCTTTGATTTCGTCTAAGTCGTGCGAGTCCACAAAGTCATTGTCAGTCAGCCGATTGCTTCCTAGCTCACTCCTTCCCTTTCGCATGGCAGTAGCCACTGCTCTTCTCTCCGAGCCATTGCAGATTGTAGAAGTCATTATTGGTGCCATCTCTATCTTGAAATGTCCAAGTTAGATCCCAAGAAGGCGAGAAACCTATAACAGATCAAAGACCGGGCCTTCGTCGATTCCAAAACTGCAACGATTCGCACTAATGCGATACCAGACTTCATAATTGTTAGCTCTTACCATGCCGGGAACTTGTGGACTCTTTTCTAACGCCGCTTCTCCCCTCGGCGTCCACTGCATCTCATCTTGAATCGCGGCAAAGAAAGAAAGCGGCCATTAGGATTTAGGAGCACGCTTGGGTGGGCGGAAGGGTGGGGAGGCAAGGAGGGTTGCTTCTTTGGGTTTACCTCGCCATCGTCGCTGTCGTCGCCAGTGGAAGAGGGAGGCGGGGAGAAGAAGGTGGTCTCCATGGTGGACTTGTGTTCTTGGGCAACCGGGACTCGTTATTGGGCTCTCGGCTAATTCTGTTTCTTGGCCTCGGCTCGTGAGAGGTCTGAGAGGCGAGGAGACTCGCCTCGGCTCCGGTGGTGTAACATCCCAAATGTATAATTAGGGTTAATCAAGGATAATTATATGTGTAGAAATTAAAACTTTTTCTCACATCTTGAAAAACCCTAAAATCTCATGTGATTCTTGTCCAAGAGTTGTGAAATCCAAAAACACAAAGCTCTTGTTGACCAAAAGTCAAATTCATTTTCCATCCATCTTAAATCTTGTGCCAATCAATTGGAAATATTTTCCCTTGGTCCAAAAACTGATGTGGGACCCCTCTGAAAAATATCATGAGTTATAACACTTGTTGATAATTTTTGGAGGCAAAACAATCCTTTAAACAACCTTAATGAATTTCCTGAGAAAAATGCATTGCATAATAACCTCTGGAAATTTTATGTAAGGTTGAGCTCATTGTCAGCAAGCTCCTGTAAAAATTTCATGAATTTTGGAGTTGAAATGCTATCCCAAACAATTCTTAAGCCTCATTTGTTAGAAACTAAATTTAAAAGCCTACACTGTTCCTTGGGCTAGCCATGGTTCAAGCTGGTCCAGCCCACCCATGTCTGCACCTCGCAAGCCCCCCCTCTCCACCTTGATCAGGTCGCGGCGTTGGATTTACATCCAACAACCACGACCTCCTCATGATCAACACCGCGAAGACCTCCCACCTTGTTGAGGTCTTGGCCCTTGGATTAAGATCCAACCGGCCCTGACCTCCCCTGGCTATCAAACCTCAAAAACCACCTTCCACCTTGTTGAGGTCTTGGCCCTTGGATTCAAGATCCACGGCCCTGACCTCCCCTCACTGTTAAGCTAAGCAAACATCCCACCTACATGAGGTCGTAGCCGTTGGATCAGAGATCCACGGTCATGACCTCCCCTGTGTGTCAAACCTCAAAGTCTACATCCCACCTTGATGAGGTCACAGCCATTGGATCAAAAATCCATGGTCACGACCTCCTCCTCTCAATCTAACTATGAGACCTCCCTTTTAGCGTTTGTTGAGGTCGTAGCCGTTGGATTCAGATCCAAAGGCCACGACCTCCTCTCAAAAACATCGCAGCAGGTCCTCCCGCCTTGTTGAGGTCATAGCCCTTGGGTCGAAAAATCCGGCCATGACCTCCCTTGTCTTTTTTCCACCTTTGGATCTCTGCTCAACGCACGAGATCAAAGGCTGTTCGACCACCCTTTATTGGCCGTTGGATTTACATCTCGCGATCGATAATCAATGGGCGATTCGGACCATCTCGAGCCCTTAGATCCAAATCGAGGGCTAAGACCTCCCTTGCGCACGCGCAAGGCCTCATACCTCCCTTTCACCTTGTGCGATCGACCTCCCCATCGTGTCAAGGTGCCCTTGGATTTTAATCCAAAGGCCATGACCTCCTCATGTCTTTTTGATCGCGTGCGATTAAGTCCTCACGGAGGTCCGCACCGTTGGATGAAGATCCAACGCTTTGGACCTCTGTCCCTTTTCCTCACGTGCGTTTTGCGACATGAAATCGGAGGGCCACGACCTCCCACCCTTGATCGTGTGGTGGGACCTCCTCCCGGCCACTTAAAACATAACGGTTCAAAAATTGATCCGATGGTTAGGACCTCTCCCGTGTCTTATCCAGCGGTCACCGAGACCTCCCTGTTCTTCTCCTTCCTCTGGCGCGCATGCGAAGCTCGAGCAAATGCATTAATGCGTGTCGACCTTGGGGTACATTATAACAGACTCTTTCTTGACCGCATTTAATGCTGAGTCGACTTCCGCCTCATTGGTCGGCTCAAGACTTGTCACCTTGTCAACCTTTATGTCTTGTCCACCCCATGGACCAACCCGTGGGCTAAGCTCACCATGGAGCTTAGCCCCAACTCATAACCTTCACCGCATGATCTATAAGTCACCCCAGAATCCTCCTTGGCTTCCTTTGCACACAATTGACCTCGGCCTTGCACTTGTGCGTGGTGAGCTCTTCATCCCCAAACTCACCTCCCGTCTTGGCTGCCATTGTTGATGTCCTTGGAGCTACTCGGTGAGACAAGGGTTCCAAAGTGGCTCCTCCTTCAAACCTTGCTCACTTTTGCTCTGAAAACCTCTTGGAAGTTAACCCTAACTTGAATTGTTTGGGCATTTTTCAGAGGTGGACAAAGTCGAGCTTGAGCGGTGCCTTGGGTCGTGAAGCTTCACCGCCTTCCCCAACTCCGGTCATCACCTCCACGACCTCAAAGACCTTAGGACCTCCGGTACACCTCTGTTAGTCCTTTAGATCTTGCACCCGCTGAATGCATGTTGCGGAGCTTAAGTTTTGCACACGCTTGATTGTCGCGCTGAGCTCCATTTTGCATTTTCAGTATTTTGGCCGTCTTGGGTTGTGTTTGTCCTCTCGGCTCCGGCGATTAAAACGTCGTCGCCGTCGAGAATGAGTCCATGGTGTGCGCAACACTATTGCGCACAGGGATGTCCTTGGTTCTCGCCGGCGAGGTCTACATCGCCGCGATGACCAAATCTTTGAGCTCGGTCTTTGTCGGACACGGCAAAGACCGTTGTCGTTTTTAGGACAGAGATTTGCCGTGTTTAATGCGGTCATCAATTGCTCAATCTTGCAATCATTGGTTGGGTCTTGATGTTCTTAAATCCACCATTTATTGTGCGCAGTTAAGACCTCCCGCGCGCAGACCTCCTTGTGTCCCGCGCGCATTAACCTCTTGTCCAAGCACGTGCGTGCGCAAGCACGTGGTTGTGAGCTCTGGGACGTCCAGACCTCCTCCAAGGAAATCTGGAGCGTCCAAGACCTCCCTTGCGCAATCGTAGCCGTCCAGACCTCCCTGGAGGTCTGTGATGTTTAGATCTATCGCTTAGGACCTCCTCGAGGTCATCTCACCGTTGAGGACCTCCCCTTTAGATCTGGTCCGTTCGGACCTCCTTTCTCTGTTGTGGTCCGTTGGATCTCCCATCTACGGCCACGACCTCCCTCACCTCGCGCATGTGAGTTGCTAAGAGGTCCGGGACCTCTGGACTTCACGTCTTGGCGTGTGTGATAGTTCTCTGGGAGGTCTTGAGCCGTTGGATCTCGAGATCTGTGGCTCACGTCCTCCCATACCCTTGTGAGTTTTAGAAATTCGGTGAAGTCTTAGTTATAGACCTGAAATAAGGTATAGACTTTAGAATTTCATATCTTCTTCGCTTTTAAATCCTTTTGAGGTCATTCAAATTGTGTTAGCTCTGTCTTGAACTTAACTTTAATCCAAAAATGATTGTAAGTTGAGTTCAGCTCCAGAGCACTGAGTTAGCCACTAGGTTTTAAAACTCCCTTTGAATATACACTCAAAATTTATGTTTAACTTGTAAAACCCATAACTAATGCTCAGAGGTTATTTGTGAGTAAACCCAATTTTGTTAGCTTCCTCTAATAATGAACTCACTGTGAGAATTAGTTCTGAGCATGATGCTGTTATAGAAATGAGGACTTGTGCATTATAATTTTGTTCAAGTTCTTGTTTTTGAAAAATTATAGAAAGTGCATAATAGCTCCAAATGAGATGAACTCAATTGTGTTATTCATCTCATGAGGTGCTGGTTTTACAATAAAAATCTCAGCCTCACCACTTTTCTAGAAAATGTTGCCTCATAATTAAATTAGGGAATAGTGCAGTTTGGTAATTTTAGAAATTTGAGCAGAATTGTTTTGCTCATATCTTTTGCATTGAGAATCCA
This sequence comes from Phyllostachys edulis, assembly GCA_036346405.1. Taxonomy (NCBI): domain Eukaryota; kingdom Viridiplantae; phylum Streptophyta; class Magnoliopsida; order Poales; family Poaceae; genus Phyllostachys; species Phyllostachys edulis. The sequence goes on from CM070568.1 coordinate 4,844,964, forward strand.
AATCCATTGGTTCTTGTTGCAAAATTTCCTAAAATCATCCTCTTGCTGCTGTAGAAAATTCAGAGAATTTGGAGTTCGTTTGTTGTGCTGTCTTTGTTGTTTTTCGTCGTTCTTATCGGTTCTTTCTCGCCTTTCCGTTAGGTTTCGACATTTGTGGTGATCCCGAGAGTGACCCTCCGCAACAAATTGACCAGCAACAGCGAGGCAAGCAGTTTGATCATTTCCATCATTGTCCCATTACTTTAAAGCTTAATATATCGTTTTACTTCTATGTATGCATGCTACTTTGTGTTAAATGTCGCTAGCAAGCCTATAGTTGCATAATCTGTAGGAATTGTTCATCCTCTACTACCATGAGCCTAGGTTATTTGCTGTGGTGGGAGCTCGTTGGATGAGCTCTTATCACTTAGTAGTTTCGATGTAAATTGCTTAGACATGCTTAGTTATCGGTAGAAATGGGCGATCATCGACTTAGTCGATGGTCTTGATCACTCCAAACTAATTATTACTCTTATATGTCCAGCACTTGTGCTTTGATTAATTTGTAAAATCAAAAACTAAAAATAAAAGATTGATTTAGACTTGGGCATATTGGATGGATGGCGTGGTTTTGGATGTGGTGGTATGCCCGGGTCCCTAAGGACCGAGTACTTGGGTCACTAAGCCAAGCGCTTTTGCGTACTAACCACGCGAGAGGCATATGGAACCCTCTTGACTAAGTACTCTAGGAGGTGTTAATTATGAGCGAGCTCGGTTGGTGTGTTTTCAAAACAAATGTATATGTATAGTGTGGGAGGGAGCATTAGCTTAGGGAAGGTTGTGTGATGTCTCCTTCTCCCGTGGGTTGTGCAGCTCGTAATTAGCATTCATCCTTTGGAAAGGTCTCGTAGGACTTAGCTGTGCAAACACACCGGAAGTGTGCGTAAAGGAAAGGCGGTGCGACGTGTGGGTACAGTGGTACACCTGCAGGATAAAACTATTGAATAGCCTCGCCCTAGGTTATGGACATGCTTGGTAAGGTCGTTCAAGACTAGTCTCAAACTTTTAATTAAAACTTGATGGGTTGGTATGAATGGATGTTCATGCTATTGTTGTGGTGACTTGGGTTAGTCACTTCCAGGATTGTACTTGTTGTTGTTATTATGTTATTATCGCGTTGTTATTTCAACAATTAAAAATACTTTGTCAAATTGCTTTCAATCTACTATGTTATTGCAAATAAATGTTGATTTATGCTAAAATGAGTCCAAAGCCTCATCCACTTAAATAAAGCTTGCATGTAGCTATTTATAGTTCTCGTTATCTCACACGTAAGTCTTATGGAGTACTTTATGTACTCATCTGCACGTGGTTGTGGTATTTTTGTGGCTTTTGTTGCAGAGGAAGAAGGAGAGCTCCAAGAGCCTCTCTTTTGTGCTACGTGTTGCGCTTTCTTGACGACTAGCTTGGCGGTCCATCGAGATGCCTAGGGTTAAGGCACACTTATTGGCTTTGTGTTATAGCCATCTTTATGGCACTTTTGCTTCCAATCGTTATCTTTGTAGAATTGTTGCTATTTGGCCTAAGGGCCCTCTTTGTAATAGCTTTTCCTTATTAATGTTAACTTCGGTTTGTTGCTTATGTACTATGTGTTGTATGGAATTGATGCATTCTTTTGTTGTGAGGTATGTGTCTTGATTCAGGAAGTATACATCTCTCGAGACCGAGTTTATTTGGTTGATAATACTAGGGTCAATTGGATGACTAAGTATTATGAGCCTAATAAACATCAAGGTGCTCACAGTGGCGTCCTTGAGGCTTTTGGGGGAGGTGCAGAGGGGGCGGGAGGCGTGAGGGAAGACTCGCCTCGGCTCTGGCGAGGAGGCGAGGAACCCTAGCTGTGGTGTGGGTGGAGAATGAGGGAGGGAGCTCGAGTGGTGCGGGGCATAATTGCAAACGAGGATTCACGCGAGGTTTCGCAATGAAGTGTGAAGTGGGAGGTGGGGGAGAGGACGACCGTGGATGGCTGGATGGATGGTGGGGATCTGCCATGTGCATATGTGTATATACGTATATACGTATATGTATACATACATATGTATGTATATCTAGATATACATATGTATATGTATATGTATATGTATATGTATATGTATATGTATATGTACATGTAGATGTAGATGTAGATGTATATATATATATACACATACATACATACATACATATATATACACACACATATACATGTATATGTACACGTGCACGTACATGTATACGTGCACATGTATACATACATACATACATACATATATATATGTATGTCATAGATTTTGTTCAAAGCATACTATGATGATAAATGCCATTCTTGACCCATAAACTCAGACGAACTTATTTAAACCATACGTGATAATGTTTTTGAACCGCCCGTAATAACATTTTCTGTAGTAGTGACATGCTGAGAATTTTACAGAGGCATCAAGATCTCACGGAGCGATAGCACACGCTTTATCACTGAATTCGCACGTGTATGCTCAATTTATTCGAGTGAGCAACAGTGTCGAACAAAACTCGAACGCTAGCGGGCTTCAAGCGCACAGCAAGCTCTAGCCAACCGATCACTCGTCGGCTCTCTCAAGCAAAGAGAACTAGTAGAGAGATACAGTGATGGGTTTGGAGGGAGAGAGCGAACATGCGGCGCACGATGAGTGGTCATGCATGTGGGGGCTGTTCAAACTTTGCTTTCTAGCTTGGAGCATTAGAACCACAATAATATTTTTTTTGGCATTTTTTCCTGCAATTGTACCTAGATGCATGTGCATTCCTGGTTGTATATAGATTGCTGTTATTTCAGTATTATGGACCGTGCATATTTCTTCAAAAGAAGAAAAAAAAATTGGAGTGCTAGGCATGAAAATTAGCAGCTGTTGGAAAGATCTCTATATGCCGTACAATTCTTGTTGGTGGGAATCAAAATGATGGTCATCTCACCCAGCTGGGTGCATTACACTTTTCTTTCTTTGGTGTCTGATCTACCAGGCATAAGATTGTTCTGCACGTGTTATTTGAATTCAAGGGGCAAGAATTTGCAGGCAACTTTGAATATCTGAAACGGAGAGTTCTGGCTGAGCTCGGGCTCACCTACACCCGATATCACAGCCGTCCAGCATCATCGGCATATGAGCCTCAGTTAGCCGTAATGCTCTCACATGCGCTAAGAAAGTGCTAAGAAAGTGAGACAATTAGTCTAATGTGAACCTACTACTTATACGCTCTATAGCCTGCAAAATTCTGCACAAAAGTAGCACAGGAGCGAGGGTAGACTTAAGAAGCCCTTTTCTATCTTGTATTTCATGTTCAAAGTTCTATCATGTAAGTATCTAAAGAACTAATTATTTTTTTCTCCAATGTTTAGAACATGCTTCTCTCTTCAGCGGAACCCACCTATTAATTGGTAAAATCAATCCCCAACTACTCCGCCACCCATCACCCATGCCCCCACTACTACGTAACAGCACCTTTAGTCGATCCGCCAAATGGGCAATAGTCTCGGAGAAAATTGCGTCAGGGACCAAAGATCTTTAGTCGGTTGGTAACACCAACCGACTAAAAGTCCCCGCCCGGTGGCGAGCTCACGGTGGCGAGCTTTTAGTCGGTTGGTGTTACCAACCGGGACTAATGTCAACCTTTAGTCCGGTTGGTACTACAATCCGACTAAATCTTTAGTCCCGGATTGTAGTACCAACTGGACTAAAGGTTGGCATTTAGTCCGGTTGGTAACACCAACCGACTAAATGTCCTTCTATTTAAACTCCCGCTTGGCGTTAAATCACACAGAGCCGAACGCCGTTATCAGCCGCCGGCCGACACGCCGCATTGCCACCACCACGAGCTGCTCATTCACTCAACCGTATTCACCGGCGTGTTCATGTAAGCTCTGATGCTAACCCTGCCGTCCATTATGAAAAATATGAAATGTGAAATTTGAATAATTTTTATATGTTATAAAATTGCCAATTAATTCATAAATGGAACTTTCATGATTTTTGTAGGCCACAATAAATTTCCAAAAATCATGAAATTTGTTTTTCCACTAAGTTACACTGTGAACAGTCCATATAAAAATTTTAAGACTATTTGGACAAAGTTGAATTTATACCTATTTTATGCTTATTTATTTAATTATTATTCCATGAATTTTGTAGGCTAAATTAATGATCCAAAAATTCTGAAAATTGTTTTGCCATCTAATTAGGCTATGAACTATCTGTACAAAAATTTTGGGATCAATCTGAAGACTTTTATTTTTCACCTTATTTAATAATTATTTAAATAAATGAAAAATGACTTTTACATGTGTTAGTTAGGTTAAGCTTTGAGGGTGTTTGATGAGATAAGTCTTATCTTATCAGATCCAACCTCTTGGGTAAAAATAATAAATATTAATTTTGTTTTAATAAATAAGTTTAATATTTAATTATTAAGTAATTAGTTAATCTCTTAATTAGCTTAATCACTTAGTTATTGTTTGCCTTTTGGATTGATTGTTGACTTAGTAATTATGTGATATGTCATATAATGCAGACGATGACACGCCATTGGATGTACAATGTCGATCGCCGCTCCAAAGAGTTCATTGATGGCGTGCATTATTTCTTAAGAGTGGCCGAGGCAAACAAGCGGGATGGTTTCATGTCTTTGTCCATGTGCCCTGTGTAAGAATTTGAAGGAATATTCTAGCTCAAGGAGTCTTCACTCACACTTGTTGAAGTCGGGTTTCATGCCAAACTATATTTGTTGGACCAAGCACGGAGAAACCAGGTTATAATGGAAGAAGGTGAAGAAGAACAATTAGACCCTAACGACATTATTGCTCAATACGGTGACTTCGATGATCTTGCAATGGGCGAAGTCAAGAAGAGGCGAGCGAAGACACACTCGCTGAAGATGATGCTCTTGGTGATGTCATTCGTGATGCACAAAGAGATTGCGAAAGTGAAAAGGAGAAGGCTAAGTTTGACCGCATGCTAGAGGATCACAAGAAATTACTATACCGTCCCGTAGAAGATGGGCAAAAAGTTGGGTACAACATCGAGTTGCTACAATGGAAGGCATGTAATGGTGTATCCGAGCAAGGCATTTGGGCAATTATCAAGATCCAAAAAGATGCTTAGAAGCCTAACGAATTGCCCGCCACTACGCTGAAGCAAAACAGTCGTTTGCCCTTTGGGATTAGAAATCCGTAAGATACATGCATGTCCTAATGATCGCATCCCGATCGTGGCAAGGACTACGAGAATTTGGATGAATGCCCGTATGCAAAGCGTCGCGGTATAAGATCAAAGAGATGACCTGGCGATGTTGAGGGCGAAGAACGCCCCAGAAGAAAATCCTCGCCAAGGTTATGTGGTATGCTCCTATAATACCACGCTCAAACGTCTGCTCATAAACAAGGACCATGCAAAGTTGTCGCGATGGCACAAAGAAGACCGTAAGGTAGACAACATGTTGAGACACCCCGCCGATGGGTCCCAAAGGAGAGCAATAGATGAGAATTCCTGAGTTTGCAGATGACGCAAGAAACCTAAGGTTCGCTTTAAGCACGGATGGTATGAATCCTTTTGGGGACGAGCACTAGTCATAGCACTTGGCTCATTATCTATGTATCTACAACCTTCCTCCATGGTTATGCATGAAGCGGAAGTTCATTATGATGCCGGTGCTCATCCAAGGCCCGAGGCAACCCGCAACGACATCGATGTCTACCGAGGCCATTAGTTGAGGAACTCACCGCTTATGGAGCAAACCAGTGTACGATGTGGGATGAGTACAAACAGAACACTTCGACCTGCGAGCATTGTTGTTCAGAATAATCAATGATTGGCCCGCTCTAAGTAATCTTTCAGACAGATAAACAAGGGATACAATACATGCACACAATGTTTTGATGACATTGATAAAGATATATTTGAAAAATGTCGAAAGGTCGTGGTACCTTGGCCATCGCTGCTTCTTCCTATGAATCACCAACTAAGAAAGAAAGGCAAGCATTTTAACGGTAAGGCGTAACACCGAACCAAGCCTCAGAACCGAATCGGGAGGATGTACTTGATATGGTCAAGGATGTGCAAGTAGTCTTTGGAAAGGGACAAGGCAAATAACCTGTTCGAAGATGCTAAGGGACACGCACCCATGTGGAAGAAGAAGTCCATATTTTGGGAGCTACCCTATTGGCAAGTCCTAGAGGTCCGCAACGCGATCGACGTGATGCACCCGACAAAGAATCTTTGTGTGAACTCGCTAGGATTCATGGATGTGTATGGAAAGTCTAAGGATTCACTCAAGCACGACAGACTTGCAACGCATGAAAGAACGAGACAACTTTGCATCCAGAGAAGATGACGATGGACGCCATTACTTAAGACTCGCTAGCTTCACTCTTAGCAAAGAAGAGAAGGAAAGCATGTTTGAATGCCTAAACAAAGATCAAGGTCCCATCTGGATTCTCCTCCAATATAAAGCGATAATAAATGTGCCAGAGAAGAAATTCCTACACTTAAAGTCCCATGACTGCCACGTGCTTATGACGCAATTGCTTCCGGTTGCTTTAAGAGGAATTCTACCTCCACATGTACGTCTCGCCATCGTGAAGCTATGTGCATTCCTCAATGCAATTTCTCATAAGGCAATCAATCCAATGGAACTAGCTACTCTACAGAATGATGTGGTTCAATGTCTTGTCAGCTTTGAGTTGGTGTTCCCTCCATCCTTCTTTAATATCATGACACACCTCCTAGTTCACCTGGTCAAGGAGATTAATATTCTCGGTCTGTGTTCCTACACAACATGTTCCCCTTTGAGAGGTTCATGGAGTCCTCAAGAAATATGTTCACCGGCGTGTTTCGGCCGAAGGAAGCATCGCCAAGGGCTACGGACGAGAGGAGGTCATTGAGTTCTGTGTTGACTTCATTCCCGACCTTGACCCGATTGGTGTTCTCGAATCGCGACACGAGGGAGACTTATCGAAAGGGAACACTAGGAAGAAAACATATATCAGACGGGGACGATTATTTCAATAAAGCGCACTACAGCTTCTTCAAAACTCCTCCGTGGTGGAGCCGTATGTCGAGGTACACAAGGAGTTCCTACGATCCCGTTTCGGGGAAGAATGAAGCTTGGATTAGGCGTCATCACATGGAAACTTTCGGCGGTTGGTTCTTGAAAAGAATGTCGTGGTGATGACAATATTGATGAGCAATCTGATTTGTTGGCTAGGCAACCATCGTGGCACATCCTCACGCATAAAGGGTACGAGATAAATGGAAATACATTTTACACCGTAGCCCAAGATAAAAGGAGCACGAACCAAAAGCAAAGGGTGTCCGCAGAGATGCCATGCATCCAAATGGAAAGAGGCAAACATATTATGGCCGATAGAGGAGATTTGGGAACCAAAACAGCTTCCATTTAGGATTCTGCTTTTTGGAGTTGGAGTTGGAGTCTTGCTTGGTTTAGTTGTTTGAGTCAAAGTCGGCCGTAGCGTGAGTGTATAAAAGAACGTGTATTAGCCAGTATTAGCGCCATGTAAAGATAGAACCAGAAGCTAGCAATGTAAGAGTTGAGAAGTGAGAGAAAAGCAATAAGAAGAAGAGAAAAGAGAACGCCGCATGTAATACCGCCTCGACTAAAGGTCCCTCAAGATTTAAGCAACAAGTGGCTTCTTCCTTCTTCCACCCCTTCCGCCTCCCTAAATGCCGACTTTTTTTTTTTTTCTTTAATTGTTTCATTTTCTTTTTCTGTTATAAATGAGTTATTTATGCAATTATTGAATGTCGTTAATTATCGTTAAATACCATCAATTGCATTAATTGTTGTGAAGAATTACTTGTGTGCAAATTGCCATCAATTGTCGTCAAATGTCGTTAGTTGTTGTCAATTGCACTAATTGTCGTTGAGATTACTTGTGTGCAAATTGTCGTTAAATGACATCAAACAAGCCATCATTTGTGTAACAATCCAAAAATCTACGTTGCGTTTGAATTTGTTTAAAAATATGGAATTTTAAAACTTTTTGGAGACGACTTTGCTGATATTCAAGTTTTGACTTTATATTGGAAATAGTTGTTTAACAATGAAACTTTAGAAAAATGAAACCATAAAATCTGGTCTAGACCGAAAACCATCCGCACCGGCCCGACCTCTCCTTTTTTTCTTTTCCTTTTCTTTCTTTTCTTTTTCCTCCCTTTTCTATTCCTTTTTCTTCTCCTTCTCTTTTTCTCCTTCCCCTGGGCCCACCCGCCAAATTTCTAGGGCTGCCTCGCACAGACGTCGCTTTGCCTCTTGCCAGTAGCCATGTCGCCGACGTTCTCACCAACCTCCGCCCAAGGGTCAGCTCTCCTCCGTGGTCGAGTCGTGCACGTCACCTCCTAATGACCCCATCATGTCACAGTGCTCACACAAGCATAGAAGCAGCTCAAGGCCGCTCTCCGCCAGAGGGTTTTGTGCGAGAACTTGCGCCCGCCACACCATTGTTAAGCAAGACTCGCTCCCTCCCTTCCTCTCCGCCCCCATTCATTCCCCACCCCTTGTCCATTTCTCTCGTCGAGCTCACTCGCAAAGGTCTCTCTGCTCCGACCGCTTGCGAGCACCATGCCGCCCTAGTCGCACCATTGAGCTACGGCTAGCCCCATCGTGCCATGAAGACCACCTCGATGCCCTCGACCTCCTCGGCTCACCCACCTCCCTCCCTGTGCCTGTCTTGGCCGGAATGGCCACACCACCAACGTCTTCCCCAAAGCCGAGCCGCCGCTCCACTTGTCGTTCCGCCGCCGTGTGAGATTCTCCCCATCTACTCGCGCCCAAATGTGTCCCAAAGAACCTCCTCAAAACCCCTCAATCAATTTCAGGATCGATGCAAGGGAACTCGTCACTTGTTGTTTTTCTTTTGTCGATGCATGTCACGAACCGCACGCCACTTGATGCGAAATCATAACCCGATCACGAACCGCTCTAACGCCCTACACATATATTTGCGTAAATGGCCGATTCGAATGACAACATGGACGATGCCATGATGGATATTATCAACAATGACGCCTTACAAGGTGCCCAATTCAAGGTGATGACAACAATCAAGAAGTAGATGACGGAGTCAAGATTTTGCCGATTATGAAGATGAGCAAGACAATGTCAAGCGAGGTCTATCTACAATCTCTTATGTATACATGAAATTCGAATAATTTCATTTGTCGATAAATATATTTATTTAAATCTTTGTGTTTCTACATTCGTAGCCCTCGGATCGACGACAACAACGGGAAGAGTAGAAATGTACGAGGTCCAAGAAGCCGTTGGAGGGTCGGTTCATTCTCTCGCAATTCGAGGAGCATACAGCAAAGTACTTGGACCACATGCACGTAAATTTGTCACCATCTTGTGGGTACCTTGTAAGGGACAGATCCCGATCAATGCTCGTGAATGGAAGCAAAAGAAAGTTGCTCTCATATTAGTTTTGTCTCGATCGTGACAAGGCACTAGTTTGGCAAGATGTCCTTCAACATTTCGCCGACATGAAGATGAAGCTTTGAAGGAGAGAGTTAGAACTGGCTATGAAGAAGATGGCCACACAATTCCGGTGTTGAAGAAGAAATTGTACAACACATTTATCGTGAAGAACGACACCGATTTCAACACTAAGGCCTACGCCAAGTTGAGGCCGTTTTGGGATGAGTTTGTACAGATTCAAGACATCGGATGAGGGTGAGGCACGGGTGAGAAGGAACCAACAGAATGCCCGACAAAAGCAATACCACCATCACTTGGGATCGTGGCTACTGAGTGCCATTCCTAAGTGGGAAAGAATGGAACGGAGATTCTTGCCAAGGATCGAACCAGAATCAATCAACTCGCCCGAAAGGCCTAAGTATTGGTTTTTCGGTCATGGGGAAGCCCGACCTAGAGACCGAAAGATAGTGTATGGGCGAAAACTCCAAAGAGCAACCAAAGATTTGCTTATGCTCGAGGCTTGGTGAGAGTGGCAGTGGCAATTAACAGAGATAAGGATGAGCCGACATACGCCTGGAGAGTCTTGAACACGGTGGGCGAACAAGAGGCTATGGGGAGGTGTCGGGAGCATGCCTTTCCTAAAGACAAAGCCACCTATAGAAGCCGCCAGAGAAAGAAGTACGAGGAGGCAGAGCGGATGCGCAGGATGGAGGAAATGGTTCGTGAGTCACGGAAGTGGCTCGTGAAGCAAGAGAGCGAGAAAAGCACTTGAAGCCAAAATGAATGAGGAAATCAAAAGGCAAGTGCAGATAGCAAGAAGTTCCATCCAAAGGCAAATCGCATCACGGTACCGGAGTCAACATCAGCCCCTAATCGCTTGAAAAGCGATTGCGCTTCCACGGAGGTGCCGGTGATTCAAGATGACGCAGGTGGCGCTTCCGTGGATGACATCACCGATCCTCTCACGACATGTGAGCTGCACATTCCGAGGGGAATGCCACGGTCATGGTGGCTATCGGTGTTGTATCTCGATCGACCCTACGAAGACACCAAGATGCCATGGGGCATTAATACCTCCGGATATGCTAGCGCCTCGGTGGATAGAGTTGTGAAAGGTAATAGCAATGTGCCTCTTGACATTGAAGGAGGTGATGGGAGAAGACTTTAGGAGAAGCTGAGAAGACATTCATATGTTGGCGCAAGCGCTATATCATTATTCTGGGCGTCACCTCCTCCTCCTCAACAACCTAACCCTAGGTGCGGATGAAAGTGAACGAAACATTTTTCACTAATTATGTATTGGCTTAAATAACGGTTTACTCATACCACGTTGTTTTCACAGCAGTAACCTCCCCAACCTAAGTCCAATTATCCATTCACCACCGTCACAGGTGTTGCGGGCGATGACAATGAAGTGGAAGACACGGCCGCATCCCCACCGCCCCATCGCCTCCACGGCGCTCCAACGCCGACGCCGCCACCGCCGCCCATCGCTTCCACGGCTGGCTCCAACGCCGCCATCGCCCCATCGCCTCCACGGCGGGCTCCAACGCCGCCATCGCCCCATCGCCTCCACGGCGGGCTCCAACGCCGCCATCGCCGCCCATCGCTTCCACGGCGGCTCCAACGCCGACACCGCCGACCCTCTCGCCAAAGAAGAGGCGCACCCCTAAGCAAGGCGTCGGCCCCACCGCCGCCAAGAAGAAACCCTTAGGAGAACACCGCTATTTCTAAGACGCATTTAAACTTTCCTATGAGAAGATCGCCGAGAAATAGATGCTTGATGAAAAGATGTGGGCGGTTTCTTCGCGAAAGTCAAGGCTAAAAGTGAAGCGGCGAAACCCCGAGAAGCCGATTCTTCAGACGCCCGTAAGTTCTAAGGCAAAGGGTGGATGCTCACGAAAAAGTTACGTGCTCGTAAGGATTCGCCACTATCGGACTATGACCGCACTCTCACGAAGTCAATTGAGGAGGCGAAGAAGAAAGAAGAAGAGCACGGAAGGGTGTTGCATGACTCGGGAACAATCACAACAATCGATGCCCCGCTAGTTATTGGGAATGAATATGGTTCAAACACTAACGTGCTAGAACAGATATCCTGAAATGTGCATTTGGATCAACTTGATGAATTTTTCATGAAAGCGGTCTAAGCATTTCCCAATTCTCGCGGAGCACACATCAAAAGTGCTCCGGAAGTTGATAATTGGAAGAAGGAATATGTATATGGCAAGAGTCTATACAACCCCGAGAAGCTCATGGAACTTCGTGCATAAATGTACTTGTTAAACCAAGTGGTACATGGCGGCGGTCGCAGTAAAAGCGGATGAATATATTTGCGTCAAAATTAGAAACCATCATTACTTCCGTATGATGACATTATAATGGTTCAGTTTAATGAGTTACACCAGCTATGCCACATGAACGCTCTAGACAAATCTCTCATCACCGCTTTTGTGCAGACGTGATTCTTTCTTTTAATAATCTCACTCTAGCATATGTATATGTATAAGTAATTATCCTCACACTAGCTAGCATGTCTATACATATGCAGAGACATGATGAGAGACCTCACACGAGAAACGACAAGAACATTGGTTTCGTTGATCCATATATCGTATTCAAGGACCCAAACACTCCCTACGATCAATGGAGACCTCAAACGGAGAGGAATTTCCGGAGGTTCTTGATCAACCAAAAGAACAAAAGATTTATACTCTTCCCTACAACTTTGGGTGAGTGTTGTTATCGTGTGCACATTTTACTTTACTTACTCAATCCAACATAAAGATATATATGTTGACTCTATAAACAAATGCACTTTTCATCGATAACCGATTGTCTTCGATCTCTCCGACGGTCATTTGCTAATCTATGACTCGTTGAGAAAACCGCAGAAGATTACCAAGATATGATAGACATTATCCGGGGTAACTTCGATCTTTAAATATTTATTCTGCTCTTTAACTCGCAATAGTTAATTAACGATCCAATTATTAGGGTGGTTTGGGCTTGGTTCGTTCGGCTACACCGTCCGGATCTGAAAGCGCCACTTCTGATCCACACCGATGGATGTAAGTTGTACTAGCTCCCCGCATCTTTACCTTATCATGCTTCACTCACGCACGGATGACGAGAGTAATCTTTTTATATCGCATGATGGGTTCTACTGGCACCACCAGCAACAATTTGTGTGGATACTACGCTTATGAGTTCCTCATGGTGTATGCAAAAGAACCCATCTACAGATCGTGAAAGCACGTAACAAGTATATATAATAAATCCATTTTATTTATTTGTTGCTATTAAATAAATCTTATGTATATTAATACTTCTTTCGCTTAATACAAATTGAAGGAGATATGGTTGAAGGAGCAGTGTTGGATATGGACCGCCTCAAAGGAATTCAAGAGACAATGGCAGATTTCTTAATGAGCATGTCCTCAAGCCCGACCGAGTTCTACTTTAACCCAGATGAACAATTGAAGCCAAACCAGATTTAACATTTGTATGACATTTAAGTGGAGGACAACATTTGTGTTGTAAATACCAAGGATGCATGAATAATGTTGTAAATTTTATGTGCATATATATATATATATATTATACATATATATAGCTCCATAATATATATAGTTTCATACTTTATTTGTGTGTAATAATGTTCCAAACTAAATTATATGTGGGCGTATACATATATTAGCAAATGAAGAATACGATTTGAAAACCTAATGTAATTGTAAAACCAAAATCAATAATGAATTGAAATGGAAACAAAAAAGAAAAAAAACATTTAGTCGGTTGGTAATACCAACGGGATTAAAAGGGCCCCTGTGGACCAAATTTCAATGATTTTAGTCCCGGTTGGTATTACCAACCGACTAGTTGTCGACCTTTAGTCCGGGCAGGACCCGGACTAAAGGTGAGACATTTAGTCCGATTTCTAGTCCGGCTCTATAATAGGGACTAGAGGCCCTTTAGGCCGGGACCAAAGGTCTGCTCAGTAGTAGTGCCTCTTCTCTCACTCTCTCCGATTCACCCCCACCCCTCTTTCTACCGTTGTCGTGGCAGGCGATTCGCCAGCCAACGCCAAACATTGTTTCATTCTTTGTCGGTGGCCGTTCCGCCACCGCCGATGGTTGACTTTGCAAAGAAGAGAGGGAAGATCGGGCGGGACATCAACAATTTTAGCGCCAGCCGACGGAGGCGATGGTACAGATCCTAGGCGTGGAACAAAGATGCAATGCTTTTTAAAGACTATTTGGATTATCAGAGCAAAGAGGCGATAAAGTGCTTAAGCAGACAGATCCCGAGACGGGATGTAAGATGGGTGGTCTAGATAGGGGCTATAGCTACTCCCGGGCGAGAAACTATGAAATCAAACGATAAAATCAAGTCGATCCGTAGCACGGTGTTATGATCCTCTTAGTAGTTCTCAAACGTAAACAACCTTACAAGTAGTACTTTGGGAAAGAGGAGGGGATTTCAGAGGAAGAAGCGAAAGGAATAGAATGTAGCAAGATGGGGAATAGAGTCTTCAAGATTGTCTTTTCTCGATACCCCTGACCAACCACAAGTCTGCTTTAACCCTCGCCAACACTTAGCCCGGCGGTGGGCCAATTACTCAAACCACTCGGGCTTACGCCAACTTATTGTACCCAAGTTTCTCTTGATCACCGATCGCTGGGCCTCCTCTTCCTCTTGTCGAACTGTTCACCGTCATCTAGTTCTTTGTTGCCTGCTGCTGCATCCCGGTGTGTAACATTCCCCCCTTCTTCAGTTACGGCTTGCCCCCAAGCCGGTATATTGGGAAAATGGGATATGATCTCTTCGAAGTTCTCCCACGTTGCCTGCTCCGGGGATTCGCCAGTCCACTGAACGCGTAGCTGAGTGATTGACGACGAGCCTGATCGTTGTAGTCTGCTTCCGAGAATGGCTGCTGGCACTCTGTTGATTGTCATGTCTGGGATTTCCAGCTGTGCGACTTCATTTGGTGCAAGAGCTTTCTTCAATTGAGATATATGCACCACAGGATGAATACTGCAAGTTGAAGGTAATCGCAATTTGTACGCCACAGCACCCACCACCTTCTCTACCTGAAAAGGTCCAAAATATCTAAAAGCAAGTTTGTGATTAGCTCTAGTTGCCACTGATGATTGCACATAGGGTTGAAGTTTGAGATACACCCAATCTCCCATGACAAATTGCCTCTTTGATCTTTTAGTGTCAGCCTGCATTTTCATTCTTTGTTGTGCTCGGTTCAAATGCTGACGAAAGAGACTAGTCATTAGTGCTTGGTCTTCTAACCAAGTTGCCAATTCCGAAGAAGCACAAGAAGAAGAATCCATGAGGCCAAAGTGTCGTGGACCATGACCATATAAGACCTCAAAAGGTGATTTTCCCAAAGTAGAATGGTATGAGGTATTATACCAAAACTCTGCTAAAGAGATCCAATCCGACCACTTACTTGGACATGAATGGACGAAACAGCGAAGATATGCTTCTAGGCACTGGTTTACTCTCTCCGTCTGACCGTCCGTTTGGGGATGGTATGATGAACTCATACGCAGTTGTGTTTGAGCCAAACGAAACAGCTCTCTCCTTAATGTACTCGTGAAAATCCTATCACGATCCGAGACCAATGACTGTGGAAGCCCATGGAGCTTGAAAATGTTATTGAGGTATGCTTGCGCCACTTGAAATGCAGTGAAAGGATGAGACAAAGGAACAAAATGTGCATACCGAGAGAACTTATCGACAACCACCATAATACTGTTGAATGAGGACGACCAGGGCAATCCTTCGATGAAATCCAAAGTAACCATTTGCCAGGCATGTTCGGGAACCGGCAATGGTTGAAGGAGTCCAGGGTATTTCACATGATCTACCTTCGCCTGTTTACAGATGGAACATGAGGCAATAAATTTTTGAATATCTTGTTTCATTCCAGTCCATGCAAAGAGCTTGCGAATTCTGCTATAAGAGACTTGAAATCCAGAGTTATCACTGAGAGCACTAGCATGCATTGAAGATATAATTTTCTGCTGCATTGATGGGTTTGCACCGACCCAAACACGACCATTCCATCGCAAAATCCCGTCCTGTAGCTGGAATTTGGACGAGGTCGCTCCGTCGGTGCTCAATTCGGACAACAGACGCTGGGCGTGAGGATCGCCCGCATATCCCTGTGCCACTTCAGATAACCATGTGGGAACGCAAGTGGAAACTGCTGCTACTTCCCCCATCGAACTAGACATTCTTCTGGATAATGCGTCTGCGGCTCTGTTGTCAGTGCCTTTCTTGTATACTACACGATATTGCAAGCCCAACAATTTAGTCATTGCCTTTTGTTGCCAGGGGGTGGTCATCCGATCTTGAGATGTATTAAAGCTCTTACGATCGGCGTAATGACAAAAGCGCATCTTGAAGATAAGACCGCCAGTGATCCACTGCCATAATTATTGCCAAGCTTTCTTTCTCATATGTGGAGAGTCCTTGTGTACGTGGGCCTAATGCTTTACTGAGATATGCTAATGGGTGTCCCGCTTGCATTAGGACCGCACCAATTCCCTTGTCTGATGCATCGGTTTCGATCTCAAAAGGCTTTGTGAAATCCGGCAAGGCAAGCACCGGAGCTGTTACTAATGCTTGTTTCAAAGTCTGAAATGTTGTTTGTTTGTCACCGTCCATAAGAAAACAAGATTCTTCTTGAGCAAATCGGTTAAAGGTCTCTTGAGTAAACCAAAATTCGCACAAACTTCCTATAATAACCACCAATCCCAAAAATCCTCTAACTTCTTTAACATTTGAAGGAACAGGCCAACTGCGAACAGCCTCAATATTCTTTGTGTCGGTTGCTACTCCTTCTTTACTGATTATATGTCCTAAATAAGTTAATTGCTGTTGTGCAAAGAAACATTTGGACTTTTTGATTCGTAGCTGATGTTGATCCAACAGTGTAAACACCTTCTTCAATGTGACCACATGCTCTTGTAGAGACCGAGTATAAATCAATATGTCGTCTATGAAGACTAGAACTCCTTTCCTGAGTAGAGGTGCAAGAATAGTATTCATTAAACCTTGGAACGTCGCCGGTGCACTTGTCAGCCCGTACGGCATGACTCGGAATTCAAAATGTCCATGATGAGTTTTGAATGCCGTCTTGTGTTCATCTTCGGGTCTCATTCTAATTTGATGATAACCCGCTCGCAAATCCAAACTAGTAAACCATTGTGACCCCGCTAGTTCATCCAACAATTCATCAATAATAGGTAATGGGTAGCGGTTCTTTACAGTGGCGGCATTCAAATAGCGGTAATCAACACACAACCTCCAAGTGTGATCTTTTTTTCTGGACTAGCAAGGCTGGTGAAGAGAAAGGACTTGCACTCGGTTGAATAGTCCCTTGAGACAACATTTCCGCTACTTGTTTCTCAATTTCATCCTTCTGATAGGGATTATAACGGTATGGCCTGAGATTGACTGGGTTGGTTCCTTGACAATGCCATTGACATTGAGGAAATTCCTGAGTGCAGTGCATTAATTGTCCATTCGCAATGCGCACTTGTATTGGTTGGAGTGAAAATTTAGCACCAGTTAACCGATCAGCAAAGGCTTGACTGACAAAGGAATGAGAGCTACCAGAATCAATTAAGAGAATTACTTCATGACCCTATACTGAGCCTTGTAATTTCAGTGTTCTGGTTGATTCTGTACCAATAAAAGCTTCTTGGGAAATAGCCATCAGATCAGTAACTGATGGAGGCGCCTCCTCTTCAGCATGAGAAGAAATTGCATCGGACTGTTTCAACATATCCCACATTTCTTCCACTATATGCAATTGCATAGATGGACCACATCGATGCTCTCGAGACCAACGCTCGCCACATGTATGACATAATCCTTTCGCTCGCCTATAAGCACGGAGGGCCACCAATTTTTCATCCCATGGAGTAGACCTACCTCCTTCCGTTGGCTTCTTATCATCCCCACGTGTCCCACTGGTGGTGTTGGTCTTTCCAGGAGGTAGTGGTAGGGGCAGAGCTGAGCGAAGCATGGAACGCATTCCAGATGATCATTCAGAACGACGAAAATCTCTTTGGGTGGACTCCAACACCTCTTCCTGCAGAGAAGCTAACGCCACCGCTGTGTCCAAGTCTTGGGGCCTATGTAAGATCACAGCTGCTCGGACGTCACTCCTCAAACCATCGATGAACTGTGTCACAAAGAACACTGGGTTCCAGGACTGATGATGGGCAAGAAGGTGATGCATCAATTCATTGAATTTCTCTGAATATTCCAATACAGAGTTTGTCTGACGCAGGCGATTGAAATGCCGAATCAATTGTTGAAATTCTTCTCTGCCAAAACGAGCACAAACGGCCTCCACAAAAGCACTCCAAGTATCAAAACGCATATGAGCTTTAGATGACTGCAACCATAGTAATGCACTGCCTACAAAATACATGGTGGCTATACCGATTCGATATTCCGGTTGTGCTGAATAAATCTTGAAGTAGTTTTCACATTTGAGCTGCCAAGCTTTGGGATTCTCTCCATCAAAGGGAGGAAAATCCAGTCGAGGGAGTGTCGGATGGTGATAGTGTTGTCCTGGTGGCCTTCCTGAGTACATAACCGAGTCATGCAGAGAATGAGGCGAATCGGGATGAGTTGGTATACCGTTGTCCAGAAACTAATGAGAAGAAAAAATTTCCCCACTATTTTTCTCCTGGTTCTTGTTTTCATCACGTCTTCCCAGTGGCCAAAGGCCCTGATCTCCAAAGCGTTGAAGTTCCTCCTTCCCATTCCACCCTGAATCCAATATGGGTGTGGACTCTGGGGTAGGCAAAAGGGGAGGCAAACTCAATGATCTAACAGCAAGAACAGGATTCCGAGAAATTTGCCCAACCTGAGTCTTCAGTTCCCCAACCTCCGATCGCAACCCTTCCACAGCTTGTTCCATCTCGGGCTTCCACTTTTGCAGATCAAGAACAGCAGGTTTGATCTCCTCCATGGAGGCTTGGATTGACTCGTTCTACTCTTGAAGCTTCTGAAGAGTTTCACTCTGAGCACGTATAGCTTTCATCAAATCTGCCATTTGTTGATCCATCTGCTCCGTTCGGAGCTACGCCCGTGTTTGATATCGTGGGATCTCCAGGATCTCGTAACAAGGCTCTGATACTAATTGTTATGATCCTCTTAGTAGTTCTCAAACAGAAATAACCTTACAAGTAGTTCTTTGGGAAAGAGGAGGGGGATTTCAGAGGAAGAACTGGAAAGGAATAGAACAGAAGCAAGATGGGGAATAGAGTCTTTAGGATTGTCTTTTCTCGATACCCCTACAGCCAACCACAAGTCTGGCTTTAACCCTCTGGCCAACACTTAACCTGGCAGGTGGGCCAATTACTCAAACCACTCGGGCTTACGCCAACTTACTGTACCCAAGTTTCTCTCAGATACCGACTACTGGGCCTCCTCTTCCTCTTGTCGAACTGTTCACCGTCATCTGGTTCTTTGTTGCCTGCTGCTGCATCCCGGTGTGTAACACACGGAAGATCAATTAACCAGTGTGCTATCTTCCATAGTTCCAGATAATTAAGAGAAAACATCTAGAAACATTCATTTGAACAATCTGCTTGATTTTGACGTGAAATATAAAAATTGTAGGTTGGTAAACGAAGACAAAATGGAGAAAGGAATGATAATGAGCATGCAGCAAGAAGCATCCACACCGACGCATCTGAAAGGGGCGCTGAAAGATGTCGTCAGACGTTGGTACCATGAGGTAATCATGTTTGGCACATCTCTCTCCTCTCCTGCTCCGGGTAAGCAACTGAGCAAGCTCCCTACATCGGATTTGGGATCATCTGTATCAAAGTATTCAATACAGAGATCTACAACGCCAAATATAGTAATCTTTTGCATTAAAGTAGTCAATGCAGAGATCTATGGTGTCAATATATGGTAATCCTCTGCAATAAAATATTCAATGCAAAGATCTACAGATTCTAGAAGTGGAACAAAGATGCAATGCTTTTAAAGCCTATGTTAGATTACTGTAGCAAAGAGGGCGGTACAGATCCTTATGCGTGGGATGTAAGATGGGTGGTCTAGATAGGGGGTGGTGTAGCTACTGTGTGTAGAAACACTGCAATCTGAAACGATAAAATCAAGTTCATCCGTAGCACGGAAGATCAATTAACCAGTGTGCTATCTTCCATAGTTCCATATAATTAAGAGAAAACATCTAGAAACATTCATTTGAACAATCTGCTTGATTTTGACATGAAAAATAAAAAATGTACGTAGGTAAACGAAGACAAAATGGAGAAAGGAATGATAATGAGCATGCAGCAAGAAGCATGCACGCCAGCGCACGTCTCTCTCTCTTCTGTCCCGGTAAGGAGCAATCCTTACCGTCCGATAAGAAATCGAAGATCGAGATCAATACCATGATTTTTACCATAGTATCACCTTGCCATACTGTTCACGCACCTATGAAAACAATGTTCACGCAGTGGGCCAGCAGAATGCAGCGGATCCGGATAAACCTAAATCACTTAAAACTAACCCGCCATCACGGCAGTCGGCATTGAAGAATAAAGCAGCTCGGCACCCATAAGCAAAAGGGCCTCTGCTTTCCAAGAGAGAGAAACAGCCAATGTAAAATTGAGAAAATTTAGTGAGAAAACTCGCGCCTTTTTCTAGTGTATTACCACCAAACTTTTGTCACTAAACTGGACCATTATTAATCGTGGATTACTAGTCGGCTAGCACTTCATTGCACACTAGTTTTGGAACCACGCAAATCGACGATTGAAAAGGCTTAGCCAAAAGTTTGATCACGAGAGACCAATTAGTTCGTGCGTATGCATTCTCATTAAACAAAACACAGCACAGCCATAGATGACAGCATAAAAGTAGGCTTCTTGCAACCTGGACTTGATAATGAGGAAGCAACAAAAGAGATCACCAGGGCTCCAAAAGGTTGATAGATTTTTAATTTCCAACCTGACAAAACTAGTAGCAGAATAGCAGCCGTGGCTGTGACTTCGCATTTGCATTTGCGTTTTGCGGTCTCTCTCCCCTAACCAAACAGGAGTGATTCCTTGTGAATTTTTTCGGTGCCGATGAGTCGGATGATCCCGACGTCTCGAGGCCCCTGAAGACAGCTAGCCAGTCGTCCGGCACCAGCAGCTATGTCAACTTTCAAGGGCCGAAACTAAAGCACTCAACTGTTTAGCCAAAGGCGACGTTTTTATTTTTGGCTTCAGAAATGGAGCCTTCAGCCCCCACATATATTAACAGAGGAAGTATCAATGGATGATGCAGAGATGATAAGGACTCGCTATTTTGAGAGGTCGCGTTCAGCATCTGGCCATCACCTCGCAATAGCACAGAGGAGAAATGGACCTACGTGTGCGGTGGTCGGTGGCCGGTGGCGATGGCGATGGCGATGGAAGAAATGGAATTAGGTTTTTATCAACCTCACCTGCTACCAGATAGGTAAGAATAGAACGTGGGTGTGCGTGAAATCGGCATATCTAACTGAGACACGCATCTGCAGATAACTTGGGTTAGTGCAGAAAAACGTACTCTGTAGTAGTACAAAAATTCTTTGATACACCACTGCCTCATCGCCCTACCAGGCTAGTAGGCTACCATCCAACTGTAGAGGACTAGAGGTTGACCAATGAGAATTCTTCTTTTCTTCGCCGAGAATCAATGTCAGATGATTGTACTGACTGGCGACCACTGACGAATAGCTACAAACCATCCACCGTTTCTGCTGTAAATCTTGTAACTACCGGGCGTCTGCCTTTCAGATTGCTATGATTGCACTCAAGACATTGTCGCGACGATGCAAATGCGTCCATCCACGCAGCGTCGGATTTGATGTAACCCAAGAAAGCTGAAAGCGCACGCACGTTTTCGAACAGTAAAGATCGACGTTTGACTCTGAAGAATGGCCAGCATTACACTAATTTGATGATTCTGTTGTTGTAATCTCTGTTATGAAGGTTTTGTAGAATGCTCTACGCCAAAATCGTTCTTTTTTCTATGTACACTGTTAGTCAATTATGTTTTGTTTTGACTGAACATCTTCACATGGCATCGAAAGATTTGAGGTGTGGCGCTACTATCAATCACAACTTATCGCGCTTAAAAATGGACCCGGGTCCCCTACAGCACTGCAGAGGGGTGCTACAGTACTCTATAATAATACTACGCAGAACCACTGTAGAAACAGCTCTGATTTTGTTGCACATAGGGATTACTATAGCATGGTATTGTGCGCTATTGATCTAGGACGCTAGCGATTTGAACGGCCCGGATGAGCACCAATGCTCATGTACTATACACCTATGCCGTAGCATGTATGCTACAGCGGAGGATCAGCGTCCGTAATAAAATTCCTAGGCCAGAATGCTGGAGAAAGTTTTCCACAGAAATGCAACACAAAGGAGACAAACATAGTAAGTAAAGTGGAAACACACGCATCTGTCGGAGCCTTACATGTTAGTTACAGTTTCTAAGCCAAGTGGTAAAACGTTGGGCGTTCAGATCGTGTAGTGCACTGTTGCATGACAAATTACAGAACAACTTGGCAAAATTGAACCAAACAGGTGGCTGGTTAATGTACTCCCAAATAGCACCGCACATTATTCAGTTATATGTCATCAGGACCATTGGCAAGTGGCCTGTAACCATTTGGACTTGCAGAAATTTCACCTGATTCAACTGGTATGCACTTCAAGATAACACCAATAATCAGGCTGATGGATCCTAGACCAACGCTTACCAACCAAAGCTGCCAATTGAGCGGAACAGTGCTGGCAAAAGTGCCAAGGAATTCTATGATCACCACTTGAAATGCTACCGTCACAGTTATGATTGCGATGAAGGTCCAATTGCTGATGATACCACGGAAAATGTTAATCTTCTGCATTTCCTGCTGTTTATTTCATTGAATACCTGGTAGCGACATCATTTAAAGAACACCATCATTAGTACTAGAAGACTAGAAGTTCACCTGTTGATACGATGATGGTGATGACCAAAAAGTCAAATTAAACCGTTAGCATAGCTAAACAAGCAGTACACCTATAGAACGTGCTTATATAACTACTGGTTCAGGATGTTGAAGCGTGAGGTTAGAAATGTAAGCTGGGACCAAACACACATCATGGTGGCATTTGGAGCGACCTCAGCTTCACCATAGGCCATAAGGCCGAAAATCGATGGCGTAGCTAGGATTTGTAGCTATGGTGGTCCATTGTCTAAATTTTTTTGACCGCTATAAATATAACATGTCCATACACAAGTATATAAATTACAAAACACAATTAAGAAAAAAAAATGAGCGCATACGAGTTCATAAAATAGATGAGTATAACTTTCTTAACATAGAATTAAAAATTTAAAATATTACTTACCCATAATAGTTGAAGAACAATATGTCACTACTTCTTCTTCTTCTTTTTGTCGAACTGCGCCTTCTAATAGCCATGAAAGTGTTGATGATTTCTTCTTCACTCGGTTGTAAGAAGATATCCCGCTCAATAAAAGTCAATAGACAATCATCCGAAGGCTATCACCCATCTTATTTCTCAACTTATTCTTGATAAAGGTCATTGCGTAAAATATTCTTTCAACACTTGCGGTAGCCACCCGGTAGAAGCAATCTGAACTTGATAAGTAAATAGACCCAATGATAAACTTTGTCCCTCTTTGTTTCAACAAGTTTCTTGAGAGGTCAACAAGATTGTTTAGGCCTTTGAACAATTCATCATTTCTCATGTCATCAATAAAGGTTTCAAGTTGCAAATCAAATCTTAGCAAATCGAGCTTGAAAAATCATTAGGTAAAATTCAGAAGTCTATGTACCTTGTTTGCATCAAAAGAAGCAAAGGAATCACTTTGGATTCAAAGCGACCATACAAGTAAGTAACTCCATATTTACCTCATCAAACCGATTATCAAGCTCTTGACTAATTTTATCAATGACTCCAATATATACTTCTCTTCGAAGTGATCATCATTTGTTTGGTCTGAGCAAAAGCGTCTTTGATCTTCCATATGGCACATAATTATGTTCCATTTCAGAACTTGAATGCCATATTTGTTGCAAAATATTGTAACCCTTTGAAGAAATGAAACCCACCCTTCAGACCTCATTTGTTGAATTTTACTCTTTGCCAACCGGACAAGTGACATTGCATTAAGAATATCTTGGTCTTTTCTTTGCAAACACTCGGACAATTCATTTGTGTGTCCAAGAATGTCAAGCATCAAATGAGCATTGAAAATGAAATCAAATGACTCAAGCACTCCAACCATAGTATGTATTTTTGGCGATCACCCCTTCTGTCAAGTATCTCGTCCAAGAGCTATGAGTACATCACGAATTGTGGGATACATAGCAATCAAGTTGACCACAGTTTTATAATGAGAGCCCCACAGGTGTCACGAGTCTAGGCAGCCCCATCTCTTGATTTAACCCACTTCCAGATTCTAGTATACCGCACTCAAGTGCTTTCATGACATTGTCATATTGGTGATGTCGAAGCATGCCATGACGCTTACAAGAACTACCAACAATATTTAACAAGAGGATACTCGATCAAAAACCATACACAATCATCATTGTCTTTAGCAACAAACAACAAGAACCAATTGGAGTTGATGTGCAAAACAAGGAACATAATAAGCGAGATGGTGATTCTTTCATGATCAAGGTTTTCAACCCTTTAATCTCTCCTTTCATGTTACTAGCCCCATCATAGCCTTGCCCACGGATTTGAGTTATAGTCAAACCATTACTAACTAGTGAAGATTGAATTGCTTCCTTAAGTGATGAAGAAGTAGTATCATCTACATGAACAATTCCAAGAAACCGCTCACATGGTCTTCCCGATTTATCAACATAACGCAAGCAAAGGGCAAGTTGTTCTTTATGAGAGACATCACTAGACTCATCAGCTAAAATTGTATAGTGATCATCACCAATTTCATTAATGATTTGATCTCTAGTCTCCATTGCACAACATTGAATAATTTCTTTTTGTATGTCTGGGCTAGTCAATGTGCAATTTCTTTTTGTATCACTGAGATGTATAGCGCAAGAAGTGATCACGTCTGCTTCGGCGGCGCTTGGCCGCCAGCCAATGGCCGGACAGCGTCGATGGGCTCCATTGCTGACCGGTGCCTTGGCGCTTACTTGGACGTGGCCGGCGTAGTGATCGATGTCTCGCCGCCGCTTGATCTTGACGGCCGCAAAGCTTGGCTGGGCTGAACGTTCTTGCGCGCAGGGACGGCTCGTATTCGTATGGGCTCCACAAAGTGATCGGTGTCTGAGACATGCGAGTGCTAATTGGGGCCTTGGTTGGGCGGCTTGAGGTGGTCCATGACCCTGAGGACCACCTCAGCCAGCTCTCGCCTTCTTAGAAAATCTCTGACTTTTGAAGGGGATGTGGCGAAATAGCACGAATCTGACATCCCATAATGCACTCACCGGCAAAACACGAAGGAGTTGAATATGAGTGTATTGATAATGGATTTGGAATCTGCACCCTTGATGTTCAAAAGTCTTTCCCCACCAAACATGAGAGCTCCAAGTACAAGCAATCGATATAAACTTTGCCCAATGATATTTCTCCACATGACCTTGGTAATGAAACTTTCCCTCGCCTAACGGTGGCCTCTTCATCATTTCATCGTTTGGAGGTTACATTGCTAGAGCTAAAGCTCCCAATGTATCCATAATCATATTGACCCACAACAGCTGCACAGCAGTGAGAGGAGCGCTCCCTGTGATGGAAGAGTGAAAACATTGTTACTGTTATGAATAGCAACTTGTATTCATCATGAGACCAATGAGCCAATATATATACACAAAGTACAGGAGGTGAATATGCAAAGAACCCCTCATAACAATGGGGAATAACACACTATACATATATCTCTAACACCCCCCCCCTCAAACTCATGGTGGATCAACAACACTGAGTTTGGAGAGGTAGAAGCCGTGTTGTGCTCGAGTATGGGCCTTCGTAAAGAAATCCGCTATCTGAAGCTCTGAAGGCACATACTGAAGAGCAATCAGCTGATCATGCACACAAGACCTCATGAAGGAAGCATCAACACCAATATGCTTGGTGAGCTCATGCTTCACAGGGTCACGTGCAATACTGATAGCACCTGTACTATCTGACAAGAGAGGAGTCGGTGTAGTGACAGAAATACCAAAATCCTCAACTAACCACCGTAGCCAAGTAATCTCTGCTGTCAAGAGAGCCATAGCTCGCAACTCAGCCACTACACTCGAACGGGACACTGCAATCTGTTTCTTCGTCTTCCAGGCAATGAAAGAACCACCAAGAAAAACACGATGGCGAGATAAACCGCGATCGGAGGGACCGTTGGCCCAAGTAGCATCCGAATAAACTGAAGGCAGAACGATTTGGAGTGTGGAAAGAAGAGACGGCGAGAGATAGTCCCACGAAGGTATCGCAGAACTTCGAAGAAGGTGGGCAGAGTGGACTGAGTGGGAGCGAGACGAATCGACTCGAATGTGGATTTGGATAAGTGATATCCGGACGAGTATGTGACAAGGTAGACAAGACTCCCAACAAGATGATGATAGCGAGTCGGATCGAGAAAGAGGCTCGCCATCGGATGGTCGAGGTGAACATTGAGCTCTATGGGAGTCTCAACAATCTGTTGATCGATGAGAGAGGCGCGATCAAGAAGATCTGAATATACTTCTCTTGGGACATAAAGAAACCATCTGGAGTGGAAGTAACCTCAATCCCAAGGAAGTAACGAAGAGGACCAAGATTCGACATAACAAACTGCTCACTAAGACGAGCCTTGGCAAAGTCAATGCACTCAGAATCATCTCCGGTAATGATCATATCATCAACATACAGAAGAAAAAGAGTCCGACCACGAGACGAAGTGTGGACAAAGAGCGCAGGATCATGATCACTAGCTGAAAAGCCAACAGCAGTGACCACAGAGGAGAAGCGCTCAAACCAAGCACGAAGGGCTTGCTTAAAGCCATAGAGAGAGCGACGAAGGCGACAGACCATGCCCTCAGGAACAGAATACCCAGGTGGCAGATGCATGTAGACCTTCTCACGCAACTCGTCATTAAGAAAGGCATTCTTGACATCAAGCTAAGAAACAGACCAGTGGCGAACAGACGCCACCGAAAGAAGAGTGCGGACAGTGGTCATGTGGACCACAAGAGCAAAAGTCTCGTTGTAGTCACGACCATGCTCTTGCTGGAAGTCACGAGCAACAAGACGCGCCTTATAGCGCTCAAGGGAGCCATCAGAGCGAGTTTTAATCTTATAGACCCACTTACACGTGATGGGACGAGTGAGATGGAAAAGGAACAAGATCCCAAGTACCAAGATGCGCTCGAGGCGACAATCTCCTCGGCCATGGCATCTTGCCACTCGGGGTGAGTAATATGACATCCGGTAGGAGACAGGCTCATGAGTAGCACCGACAAAAAGAAAAAAGCGGGCGGGGGCGAATCGTGGCGATCGTGGAGGCGTGGCGAGGAGAAGATGACCCATCGAGGAAGATGGAGCATCGGAGAAGATGAAACATTAGGAGAAGATGGCTCATCTGGAAGATCCTCAATCGAGGTCGACGAGTGTAGAAGAGAGGAAAAAAAGGCCTTTGAGGGGGAGGAGCCGCAGGAGAGGCAAGCGGGCGGCATAACGGCGGAGAGGCCACAAGAGGAATATGTGGAGACTCGATGGGGCCAGGTGGGCGAGGCAAGACAGATATAGGTGTATCTGGAAAGGTCAAAAAACAGAGACTCCTGAAGAAGAAGGAGAGGCGAGGCGTGGGTAGAAGGGACGAGACTCGTCGAAAATCACATCCCGAGAAATCCGCATCCGTCGACCAACAGGATCCCAGCACCAATAGCCCTTGTGCTCGCATCTGTATCCCGTAAAGACACACTCAACGGTGGCGGTCGGTTTGGTGCGTTCTCGAGGCGAGGAGCGAGCAAACCAATAAACAGACGAAAGCGGAGTAGTCGGAAGAAGACACGAGAGGCGCTCAACAGGATCGCACTGAAGAGCGAAGAAATTTGGATGTTGACGAGATATGTGGCAGTGGAAACAGCCTCGGCCCAAAAGTGAGGTGGAATAGAGGCGGCAATCATCAGTGCACGAGCCGACTCAAGGAGGTGACGATGCTTGCGCTCAGCGACACCATTCTAAGCATGAGCACCAGGACAAGAGAACTGAGCAAGAGTGCCCTACTCAGCAAGGAAGCTGTGCAGGTAATGAGAGAGGTACTCTCCAGCAGAGTCAGCACGAAAGACACGAATAGGAGTGGTGAACTGTGTGCGAACCATAGTGGCAAATTGTTTATAGATAAACAAGGCCTCACTACGAGAAGACATGAAATATATCCAAGTGTGGCGAGAGAAATCATCTATAAATATGATATAATATCGATGACCCCTTTCAAACGAAGGGCCGGCCGGACGTAAACATCTGAATGAACAAGATCAAATGGACACCGAGACGACTCACTATGAGGATAAGGAAGTGAATCTGTTTACCTAACTTACATACGACAATCTAAAGACCGTCTCTGAGGCCAGACCCGAAGGCCACGGCGAACTAAAGGCGATAGGCGAGATCCACACAGATGACCAAGGCGGTAATGCCCTTCTTTGGAAAGAGCCGGTGAGACGAGTGGCGAAGCGGAGAGGCTGGCGGCGGCGGTGGCGGCGGAAGGAAGGTGAAGCCGATCAAGCTCCCAGAGACGCTGTGAGTCAAAGGCGCCGAGGGCAGAACCAACAGAGCTCCGTATGGCGGTCTGAACACAACAAGAGTCGAGTCGAGAATGACCCGACAACCAAGGTCGATGTCTGCCTTGTGAAAGAAGTCGCATGGTAAGTCGAGGAACATGAGCAAGCGAAGGAACATGAAAGGATGAGTTGCTAAGAGGTCCTCGACCGAGAGACGAAAGAGAGGTACCATTAGCGGTAAGAACACTAACAGGAGAATCAAGAGGTGTAATAAAAGGCAGTGGAGGAATCGAAGTCATGTGAAAAGATGCTCTAGAGTCAAGAATCCACGGGAGGTACTGTTGTGTAGGGGTGGTTTCTCGGTGCACGAAGAGTCGATGTGAACCTGCGCAGAGAACCGCCGAGGAGAACTGAAGCGGCAAGTAGGCGTCGAAGTCGGCTATCTCTGCTCGATGAGAGAAACTGAAGGAGTCGATCTGACGTCGATGTAAAGCACCGATGCAGTGCTAGTAGGCGAACGGCGTGAAAGATGTCGCTTCTTATAGCTTTGGGACTCAATGTGGCCGACCTTGTCGCATGAGGGAGCGATGAGGACGGCCACCGCTAGATGGAGGCGGCCACCACCACATGTGGCGGCCATTGGAGGAGGCGATATCTTTCAAGCGTGGAAGCGATCGGTGTAGCAGGTGGACAAGTGGCGAGCACGGAGGGGAGTGGCATCAGACCAGCACCACTTAGGCGAGTCTCCTCTGCGCGTATCTCGGTAAGAGCCTCTAGGAGAGTGACACGAGGGTGGCGTGCAAGGAGCTGGGCACGCTTCTACTCGAACTTCGGATTTAAGGCGAGTAATCGTGAACACGCTGAAACTCGTGTCAAGACGCGTCTGACCGAGCAAAGACAGACGGGAGCGGCGGCCCGATGAGTGCGGAGAGAGTCCGGTGATGCCGAACAATGAGCTTTGGCGTAAAAGCGCCAACGATAGCATCACCCTATTGAAGAGTGCTCTGGCGGACCACAGA
This sequence comes from Phyllostachys edulis, assembly GCA_036346405.1. NCBI lineage: Eukaryota > Viridiplantae > Streptophyta > Magnoliopsida > Poales > Poaceae > Phyllostachys > Phyllostachys edulis. The sequence continues at coordinate 4,874,244 of CM070568.1, forward strand.
CGGTAGAGGCATCACCAGAGGGCTCGTGGCGGCTGTCGAAGGTGAGTCCACATCTGAAAAGCCGAAGAGAGTCCCACAACCTCAGAAGAGAACTGAGGCTGGACACTGGCGATGAAGACAACAGCAGCCCGAGCATCGTCGTCGTACCACTGAGTGTAGGCGGTCAGTCGATCCTTGTAGGAATCCAGAGCCTCTTGGTAGGCAGAGGCAACCTCATCATCGGCAAAGGCGGCGGCCTCAAGCAGCGACCTTGTCATTTGTCGAAGCGGCGTGTGACAGCGAGGTTCCGTCGGAGGAGTAGGGCAAGGCGGGCAGATGACATCGCTAGAGAGAACGCCCCAGAGACGAAGACTATGCATGTGGATGCGCATGTGAGACACGAAGTCGGTGTAATTGACACCATCGAAGATCACCGGACAGCGAGGGAGGGAAACAGTACCCATTGGTAGGCGGCACTGGACGGCGCGGCGACCAAGACAACGAAGTCTAACAGGCGGCGCTGGACGGCGTGGCGGTTAGATCGACGTTTTTTTTCTTTCTCTCTCTCTCTCTCTCTCTTCCGATCAGTTAGACCAAAGCGAAGCGGGCGGGCACCGCTTAAAGACGCGCTGCGTGCTAGGGAATAAGTTTTCCCCCTGGCGGCGGCTCGGCCGCGGCTCAGCAAACAACAAGAGGGCGAGGGGCGGCGGCGGCGGTGGCTTAGCGGCGAAGCCTCAGCGGCCATTTGCCGGTTCGCGGCTAAGCGTAAGCGGCGGCCGGCGAGATGGCGACGGAGGATCGGTGCGGGAGGACCCGGCGGCATTGTCGCCCCCGTCTTGTGGTGACGAATGGGCGGCGGGGATCCGCGGCGACCACGAAGCAGCGGCAGCAGCGGATCGAGGAGGACGAGGCCGGCGAATGAGGACCCGTCGCGCTGGTGACCCGCGATGGCGGCGGAATCGGCGGCTTCTGAGGCAGCGGCGGGATCCGGCGGAGGACGAGGCGGAATGAGGACCCGAAGCGGCGGCGGATCCGGCGGCAACCACGGAGGAAGCAGCGGCGAGATCCGGCGAGCAACCCGCAGGGAGCGCAGCAGCGAGACACGGCCGTGGTGGAAACTGCGGCTAGGGCAGGGGGGAAGCTGGCGACGGCGGCTAGGGCAAGGGAGGACGAGTTGCGCGTCCGGGAGAGGTAAGCCTAATTGGCTCTGATACCATGTTATGAATAGCAATTTGTATTCATCGTGAGGCCAATGGGCCAATATATATACACAAAGTACAGGAGGTGAATATGCAAAAAACCCTCGTAACAATGGGGAATAACACACTATACATATATCTCTAATGATTACTTGCATGGAGAATATCAAGGACCACTTAATGATAAAATGTAGAATACATGAATACTATAATGCTGCCCACACCTGTGATGCATGCTGAGACAAAGTTGATGACTAAAGCAACAATATTAACAGATCAACTGAAACTGCACAAACTTCGGATGTTTATGTAAACCGCACGACCCCACCTTGTGACATTTATTATAGTTGTAAAATTGTCATCGAGTACTATGACATCAGCACTCTCCTTGGCAACCTGCACAAATGCAAGACCTTTTCATTAGCTTCCAAAGATCAAGGAGGGTTGCTGAAAAACAAGCTTTCGCAATTCACAGTTCTAACGGAAGCAACAAGTACAGGATCCAGTCAGCAACAGATTAGTGCAGTGAGAACAAGATAAATGAATATGCTGATGGATCTGTTCGATGTTAATTACTGTCTGGCCATAGCAACAAATTACTCCAACCCCAGAGATGAGAGAGAATACAGGATAACTAAATAGATTATCAGTGCCAATTTATTTCAGTCAGGATTAATATCTACATATTCAGCTTAAACATCTGGCTTTGGCGATTTCTACTAATGCTACATCCATAAGATTAAAATTGCGAAAAATAGTACCTCTGTGCCTGCAATGCCCATAGCAAGCCCAATATCTGCTTCATGTAATGCCGGAGCATCATTTGTACCATCACCTGTCACAGCAACCACCTCATGAAACATACCTCGCAGGTTCTTCACAAGTGTATGTTTGTCCAATGGTAAAGAACGGGCCATGACCTGCCAAATGTTGATAGATATAAAATTTGCTCCCAGATTTAGTACATGCAGACTGAGGAAAGCGTAATGAACCTGAATCTTAGGTATCAAGTCCCTCATCTCTTCCGGGCTCTTGCTACGGAATTCTGGTCCTTCTATTGCTATGCCTTCATCGGTCAATATTCCACACTCTTTGGCTATAGCTTTAGCTGTGTTAATATTATCACCAGTCACCATCCTCACTGTGATACCAGCAGACATACAGGCCTTAACAGAATCCTTGACTCCAGGGCGCACAGGATCCTTGATACCAAAAATGGCTACTAGAGTAAAACCACTTGTTGGACTATCTGCATCATCATCAAAATTATCCACTTCCTTATATGCCAGGCACAATGTCCTTAAAGCATCCGAAGCAAAAGAGTTGATAGTATCCAAGATGTTCTTTCTCCGAGCTTCCAATAAAGCAATACTATTTCCATCACCATCAATCATCATGTCACACATCTGCAAAATAATTTCTGATGCACCTTTGAAGAACCAACGGAATGTGCCACTGGGTAATGAAACCAACACTGCCATCTTCTTCTTGACCGAATTGAAAGGCTCAACCTTAACCTTGGTGCAGGTCCTATCCTCAGCATCACGACCTCCTTCCAATCTCAAGCCAAATTCCAGTATCGCTCTTTCTGTTGGAGTTCCTAAAACAGCTTGTTTACCATCCTTTTCTTTTACCACCTCTGCACTAGTGTTCTCAAAAATGCCCTGCAAAAGTAGGCTCAATGTGCTTGAAGAAATCATAGAATTCAGATCTTCCAAACTATTATTACTGGTAACTGATTTTGAAACCTCGGCTATCCATATTTTGTCAACCACCATGTGATTAGTAGTCAAAGTTCCTGTTTTATCTGTGCAGATGGTACCAGCGGATCCCATTGTTTCACATGCTGAGAGATGTCTAACAAGTGCTTTATCATTCATTAACTTTTTCATTGCAAATGCAAGACTCAAAGTAACAGCCAATGGCAACCCTTCAGGAACAGCAACAACAATAATAGTGACAGCTGTTGCGAAGTAGTTTACTATAGTCAATGCATCAGTAGAATACCATTTGAACAAACCAACAGTTAAACCTTTTTCGATAAGGAATCTAACCAGCAGGACTACAAATGTTAACGCAGAAAATACCAGGCCAATCTTCCCTATAATGGTTGCAACTCCATTTAGCTTAACCTGCAATGGTGTCTCGTCCTCTCCTCCCTCACTCAACGTGCTCATCAACCTTCCCCATTCAGTGCGCATACCAACAGCAGTTACTATCATCTTAGCAGATCCATCTTGCACTTTAGTTCCCGCCAGGATGAATGGCTTAACTTGAGAAATATAAACCGGGTCGCTCTCACCCGATAAGCTGGATTCATCAATCAAAAGGGAGTATCCATGTATAAACAGTCCATCAGCAGGTACTTGGTCTCCAATTGATAGATGCACGATATCGCCGACTACTAAGTCATATATAGAGATCTTTTGTCGACAGCCATCTCTAGTAACATGGATAAATATCTTTTTCTTTTCATTGTCAAGATCCTTAAACTGGAGTGACTGCTTATAGTCGCTGACAGCAGTAACTATCACAACTAAGAAAATGCTGAGTATTATTCCCAAGCCATCATACATGCCCTTCGGCCAACCTTCAGATGCCAGACCAACTACAGCAGATAACAAAGCACATACCATAAGAATGGTAAGGGTCATGTCCTGCAATGCATCCCAAACAAACATCCAAAAAACTCCTCGAAGGTTTTCCACATAACGATTGACACCATATGTGTTTTGTCTTGCATCTAAGTCACTAGCACATATGCCACGATCAAATGTTGAACGGATTTTTTGGATATCCCATCTACCCGCCATGCATCTTTAAAGCTTTAAAATCATGCTTGCTTGTGATTGATGCCAGTTCATCTGGATTGATGGAAAATCCAGCTTTGATAATATCCTCTGTTAGCTGGTACTCTTTCTTTTGGTACCTTTAAAATCAAAAGGTACACAAGTTAAATGGAGTTGGTGATGCAAAGAGGAATAGTAACATGAAAAGTTATCTCATACCATCAATGAAAGTGATTGCAGCCTGCTGCACATAGAGAACGACCCAAATTTTTTCCTGGTAAAGGATACACAAAGAAGGAAACATTTTTACTGCAAACGTATAAGATTTTAGTTATTTTCTTGTAGTTGACTAGTTGTGAGATACAATCACAAACTTTGTAATGTGATAACCGGTTGTAAGATACAATCGCAAACTTTGAAATGTGGTAACCGGTAAATAATAGCAATATTGTATTGAGCCCATTCCAATGAATTTATAAGTGTAAATCCAGCCTTTTGGACGGCAACAATAAATATCAGTAGGGTGAACAGGAAAACAATCTCGTTAAACATGGAAATTTTTCTTCAAAATATGGTGGTACAAGCTGTGTCCCCAAGATTGATTGCTTCTTACAATCAATATGTTTTTGTGCTTTATCTCAAACATGATAATCAGCTACCTTTTGAAGTTATGTTGAAGTCTGTACTTTATGTTGCCACAGATACCTGAATCATCCTGGGTCATTCTCTTTTTGATAAAAAATATTTTCACTACTTTCAAATATGTGTTAGAAATGAATTCAAAGTGAGAACTAGAACCAGCTGTCATTTGCATGATCTGAGAAAGTGAGAAGAATTTTTCTCAGTCTAGAAGAAAGCAGACCAACCAATTGATTTGAATGTGATGCCCGCAAATTTTTTCTAGCATGATTGTGAAAAGTAAATTTGTTAACTTGTTAAGCATAAGGAATTACATCCACATCAAGACTATTGGCATCTAAGACAACTAATTGTCAAGCATCTAGAAGAAGAATTCAAGAATAACAGCCAACCAAACTAGTTGGCAGGCTGATTAGTATTAAGAACGTCTTTCAAGACTCAATGACCAAACCAAAATAGTCTTAGAAAAAAGTAGCCAGAAGATTCTCTACTTTGGAATTTGAAAACTACTTATTTGGTAAAAGATGCTCGACTCTGGAAAGTTCGGAGTGACTGAAAATATTCTTTACTTCGCAAATTACTTGGTTTTAGAATGCATGTGCCCATTGTCTAAAGGGTGAATTCATATATGCCACCAAAAATTTGCCTCATCTCTTATGTATCACTCATTGTTTCAGCGATATGACCCCACATGTCGGTGACACAATCGAGGATTTTGCAAAATTCGATGGCATATAAGTAATTAATCGTTGTCTAAAACAATCAACCAAAGGAGTAATTATCACATATGTCCTCCGCCTTTGTGCATTTCCTTTTTTTCAATTTTTTCAATTAAGTATCTTCTCTTTCAAATATATTTTAATCAAGTTTCCTCCATCAGCTAACTTCAAATGGCTCTTATCTAGCAACCACATAGTGCATGGCAAAATGTTCAAAACAAAGAAAGCCAATGGAAGAGAAACAAAAAGGAAAAAAAAAAACAAATTACAACAAAGCAAGATAGTTATACAGAAAAAAAAAAATAGTAAGAGGAAGGGTGGGCTCGAGAAAGGGATCTGCAATCTATCCACCAAACCTGTAGCACATATTACTAATCCATGAACTCAGACACAATACTGGATTCTCCCGGCCAAAAAAAAACAAGAGAAATTTTTTGGGTCATGATAACAAGAAAAGTTAAATCGATATGAAAGACCTTAAACTAAGATCTTAGATTTGCGAGATTGTGACGGTGGAGGCTGGTAAGGCGATGTCTATGTTATGAATATTGTGTGTATGTATTTAGAGGCCTAATGGGCAATATATATAGAGTGTACAAGGCGTGCATGCCATATCTGAGATAAGACAATACAAAAGATAAATAATGAATACAAAGATATTCCTATCTCTAATATATCTCTAACACCCCTCAAATGCAAGCTATATGCAATAGCATTGCATTTGGAAAGGAATTGACACTAAAATAGGAAAATCCAAAATCCAAGTCTTCATAATATAAATAGTAGCATGCGACTCTTGGAAAATATGTCGATAAAAGATCTCCTCCCATCCAGAGTCGTGCGATGACCATAAAGCACAAGGTCTTGGGAGCAAAGTCGGCCATGCAATATAACAAAGAAGATGATAAAACCGACAAATATAAAGAAAGTTGTCAAATCAAGTCGAATAGGAATAAGCGAAGCATGGTGGCACAGATCGAAGCCCAAGGCGGCGTCAACAAGGTATACAAGAAGCGCAATAGAGGCGCAATGCATGAAGCACAATAGAGGCGTGGTGCACGAAGCGCAATAGAGGCGTGAGTGCACAAGAAGCGCGGCGACCTTAAAAGCTTGGGCGACGGTCTGCGGTGGCTCGAAGAAAAGAACGGTAATTGCTGCGCCATGCAAAAAATTCCTATGCTTCTATGGTGACAACAAATTTGTAGACTCGCATGGCATAGAGCGAACTCTAAGGATAGAGTTTCACGGACTTGGATGGACGTGGCGGAAGAAAGCGACACAAAGAATAGCCTAAGGATAACTAGCGGCGAGAAGATAGTGACAAAGAGCAGAAGAAGCGCAAGAAGCCGGAAGCGACTCCCGGGGAGAATCGAGAGCCGGCGGATCTTTTCTCGGTCTCCACCGACTAGCCCTCCTTCCATACTCCGTTCACTCTCTCGCTCACGCACATAGCAAAGCAAACAAGACTCCCATCCTACGGGACTCCTCCCATCCTCTGAAACAAGCCCCCAACCACCATGAGCTGTAGAAGTGCCGTGAGCTCCTTGGGATTCTTGGAGGCAATGGATTCCACATCACCCTTGATGACGAGGAAGTTGCGGGCCTTGTCGAGGATGCCAATGGATCTGAGCTTGGCGTTGTGTCGGGACCCAAAATATGCAATTCTGGACCCTCTGTGTATACTGCACTAGTCCAGGATCACTCTAGTGCACACAGTGGCAACATCAGTGAAATATCATTTCTATATACAAAGATAACTAATAAATAGGCAAATAACAATAAACATCAGAGTAGAGACCTTATGGTCAAGCTTACAATTAATGCTTCAGAGGGCGAATAGCTCAATGAAGCTGCAGCGGATCGAAACAGAATAACTTCAGTGAAGCCCATCCAGATGCCCACAGGCAATCGGCTGGGGTGCGCGACCTAGTTCTCCACGATCCTTGAAGTAGACCTTGTTGGTAGACGATTCCTTCATACCTTGATTTAATAAAGCAAGTATGAGTACACACCGTACTGCATAAGTCATACCACAGAATGCAATTTATAGATGCAGACTTATTCCAAAGGAATGGCTTCTGTGGCTCTTTTGCAGAAATGCAACATTTGCAATTTGAATACAAATAATAGATTGAAAGCATAAGTAAAACAAATAAACAGTAATAATTTTAACAGTTGTTTTCACAAAGACACATAGCCTAAACAGGTTATTCACACAGCTGCATAAGTTACCTCACACAGCTGTTCCATCCCAAGTTTTATGAAAATCTACCCCTCGTGTGAAATCCCCGAGCATGTCCATGACCGCGGACGCGGCTATTCGAATAGATTGATTAACACTCTGAAGAGGTTGTACACTTTACCCACAAGATGCAATCAACTTGATCAGAGCTGATCACAACAAAACCCTTCAGAAACTTCATCTCAACATTGACACTCCGGTATGCTTAGCCACGCACGCACACCGTTGGGACGGAAAAGCGGCGAACCGCCCGTGATCACGACTACTTGGTAGTACACACCTCCACCCAATCAAACCACGGCTAACCTACAACTGAGTAATCAATGTCAAGACTCCATAACTTACTAAGTTAGGCCCGTCCCATCAGGTATGTGGTTGTACGAGAGGCTCAGTTCAATATCGCACAAAGTTAAGTCCTTAATTGACCGGGGCAAAACTTCCAAATTCTAACCTATCATTCCCGCCAACATAAATCCACCATAAAAGTATACCAGACCACTTCCCCCGTCCAAAACCTTTTCCCACTCTGTTGGTTAAGTGCAATATATACCATCAACGAGTAATAGCACACAGTACACACAATTTTATCAAATGGTTCCATAGTCACTTAGTCAAGTTTATTATTGCGACACATGAAATGATGACTCGTAGCATGGCTAATCAAACTAATCGTATCTAACCAACCCATGTTGGTAGTACAATAGCACCAACTAAATAAACCAAACTATGGTGACAAAAGATTATGGCATACAACTAGACAAGGAGGTCATAACAAATTGGATATTAACTAATCCCAAAAACATTGAAATAAATAATTAAAGTAAATGCAATAGTTTAAATCAATATAACTTTTGGCGGGTTCAATATGATCAAAGGTATAACTTGTCTTGCTATAGCAATGATAATCTTTATCTATATTTAATCTTCTACTTCCTTGATCTTGACTCCTTCTCGATCGAGAATTTCTCGAAGTATCACGTCTACTCGCTTAAATAAGCAAATAAACCAAAACAAATAAATAACGAGAGAGCAAACAAACTCCAAAAATTAAATAATAATCTCAGATAAATAGATCTGGAATTAAGATGAATTTAGGACTTTGAATGGACTCAATCGGAGTTCGGATGCAAAAGATATGAGCTTTGGAAGATCACATGAAATGATGAAATTAGAGAGTAAAAATATTCAAAGAATATTCCTTTGGATTTAAACAAATAAGCGAAATTGGAGACTTACAAATGGGGTTCTTTGGTAAGTGAGAGAGAGAGATCGATGGATGACAAGGGGTCCCACAGGCAAAGAGATGGTGTATGATGGACTAGGTTCATGAGTTTTGGTTTGGGTAGACTTTTGGATGTGCCATATGGTGATACAAATGATGATGAGGGCGAGGCAAAGCACGAGAAGGCCGAGGCGACCATGGCGGCGACCAAAGTGACGGAGGCGAGGGCAAGCGGCGGCAAGGGGCGACAACGACAAGCAAAGCGGATTCCCAATGCGATGAGGATCCTCCGTGATAGTGGTTCGGCTTTGGCGAGAACGAGGTGGCGGCGACGGCGGCGGCTTTGGCGACGAAGAGCCCCAGGTGTGACGGTCTTGGCAAAGGAGTAGCGTCAAGCGAAGGAGGAAGGAAGCATAAGGGCGGCACGGACCAAGAGATCCTGAAGATGACTTGGGACGGCCGGAGCGCGCAGGTAGTGGCAATACAAGAATTACGGAGATGAAGAAAGCGGCCCGTGGCAACCACTCGGTGTGAAGAAAGCGCTGTGAAGGGTAAGGATCGAATGAGAATAGATGAAGGCTCAAGGTGGCGCGGATAGGGCGACAAAGCTCACCGGGACAGTGGTCGAAGCTTGACCAGCGGCGGCCGAGTTTGGTGCAAAGGTGTCGGCTGACGAAGAGTGGTCCTCGGCGAAGGAAGCTGCGTCACGGCGAAGCCCTCGATGATGCGGTCCGATGGTGAAGACAACACGGCCGGAGATGCACGGACGGCGAACAATTCGTCGGCGAAGGAGCTTCAGGCGTCCTCGGTTTCTTGGCGGTGGCGGTGCGAAGAAGACGGGCTAGGGCGGCGCTTTAGGGTTTTGAGGAGAGCACGAGGCGAAGAGATTGACGCGTTCGGGTTCCTTTTATAGCGCTGGATGGGGGAGTCCACAAGGGAAGGCGGCGGCGCTGGCTTGCGTGAAGTTCTCGGACTCAAACTCCAGGAGTTGGACTCAGCCACGGTTGAAGAAGGTGGTGATGTGGCGTGCGGGGTCCACCGGCAGAGAAACACAGAAAAGGTTGGCTGCCGCTCGGGCTCTTGCGCGCACAAGAAAAAGAAAGCGGGCTAAGGTGCGGCTTCACGCGCGAAGAAAGGAGCGAGCGGAAGTGGGCGTTGGCTGGGCTTCAGCGCCGAAGAGAAACGGACAAGCGGGCTGCTGGCTCGGTTTGGGACTTCACGCCTGAGGAAAAGCCAAAAATTTGGTCTTGGTGTTCTTTGGGACCCGCTTCGGCAATGGGACATGTATTGGCGCTGTATAAAAAAGAAAGGAAAAGGTCAAGGCTTGGCTGGTGCGGCTTGGACCACAGAAGAAGTGGATTGGGCTGGCCACCGAAAGAAAAAAGAGCCAAAGGAAAGGAAAGGGAATGGGCCAAGCTGGGCCGCGTCAAAGGTAGGACTGGGCTGAGATTAAGGAATTCGGCCCAAACAGATCTGAGATTTTTAAATAGCTTTTCTTTTTAGAAAATAGCAGAAAATCCAAACAACAAAAAGAAAGATAGCAAATGCACTCGGAAAAATTCTAGAAAATTCTAGAATATATATCCAAGTACATAGAACCCAAATAAAATAGTTTTGATAATAGTTGATGTTGAGATTAATCATATTAAATTGTTTTTGATTTATGAAAGTTCAATTAAGCTTTACTAATTCAAATAAAATCAAATGGTGAATTTTCTCCTACTAACTATTCAAAAGATTTTGAAAAGCCAAATTTTGGGACGTTACACGTTGTAATCGTCCCCAAGTGACAAATCGCCGTCGGCAGTGGCAGCCTGCAGCCGCCACCGGCTCCGGTGATGGTGCGGGTGAAGTGGAGCTCAGAGGAGGCCGCGCGCTCCGACATCCTGAGCATCTGGAAGGAGGCCGACTTCATCATCAAGGTCAGCGACGACGAGGTCGCCTTCCTCACCTAGAGGCGACAGCGTGGGATGAATCCGGCCGGCTCGGGAGACCGACGAGAAAGCACGGCGGCAACGAGATCGCGCAAGGCGTGAGCATAACCGCCGAAAACACCGTTGCCTCCTCCGAAACGATCCAGTGGTGACGACGAGACCGCCCCAGAGAGTAAAATCAGTCCTCGAGGCGGGCGGAGAAACGAGTCTAGCCTAGGAGGCGGCACGGTGAAAACCCTAACCCTAACTTTGGCTCGATACCATGTTATGAATATTGTGTGTATGTATTCAGAGGCCCAATGGGCAATATATATAGGGTATACAAAGGGTGTATGCCATATCTGAGACAACATAATACAAAAGATAGATAAGGAATACAAAGATATTCCTATCTCTAATATATCTCTAACAGTCTGTACTCTTGCAAGATTGCTTTGTGGAAGCTTCCTTGAGGGTCGCAGTCAGGGGCGGATCCAGTAAGAGCCACCAGGGTGCATAGGACACTGGGTCCGAATCATTTTATATATATGTATATATCTCACATTCTCATGTATGAAAATACTGGAGTAACTGGACACCCGTTGGAAAAAATGAAGGGCACCGACGGACCGCAGATTCAGGCGCGTTCGCGTGGGCCAGCTTCCTGCCTGGGTGCGTAGGCCGAGGGAGCGAGCGCGCGGCCCAAACGGCAGCCGAGGGCAAGGGCACGTGGCTGGCCCAGGCAGCTGAGCCGGCGTGCGCGAGCGCGATACGGGTGGGCTGGTGTGCGCGAGCAAGCAAGGCTCGAGACTTTGTGTCTTCAGTCTTCTAGAATTCCAGCCGTCGCCCGTCGGTCGAACCACCGAGACGAGATAGAAAAAATTTCTAGCGGCAAAATTTCTAGTCGCCGGTCGTACTCGTGAGTCGTGACTGCTCCAGGCTTTCCTTTCAGTTCTCTTCTCTGCAACTCTGCAAGCAGAACTGCAGAAGATGGGCACTAGCCCGCGACTTCAGTGGAATTATGTTCATCATGCCTGGCTTGGTACGTGTTAATTTCTGTACACGAATTGAAACTGTATAAGCGATTGGTGACTCAATCTTCCAAATTTGCTAATTAATATCCTAATTTATTTCCGTCAATCAACTGCAGATATTTGCTTTGTGCGTGACAAGATCACTCGGTGCTGTTATATCACCGGAACTCCAATTTGCTAATCGTTGGTATATTTTCTAAAACCCTAGGATTTTCTCAAACTCGGTGATGTGTCAAGATTTGGATTTGAGTTTTTGACTACTTGAGACTTGAGAGTTAAGACACAATGTCAAGTAAGTAAGCCTTACAATTTTAAATAAATGACTACGAATGTATGGTTCATTCTTCTATAGTACAAATATCTAATGGAGTATTCAAATAATTGGTACATATTTGTTATCCTTTGGTTTATCAACTTTTGAAGCTAACACTAGTTTTGCCTGTTGTCACTGCTACAGTTGAGAGATGTTTTTCAACCATGAAAATTGTGAAAACATATTTGCGCAATCGCATTAGCGATGACTTCTTGAGAGATAGCCTTATTTGCTATGTGGAGAAATACGAAATGGGTAAAGTTACCAATGATGCTGTAATTCATCGCTTCCAGAACTTAAGGGAGCGTAGAAAGAAATTATAAAATGTAATGTACTTATCTTTGTTTCGATAAATTTATGATTCTTTTACTTAAAATTTTACTAAGTGATTTCTTCTATTTTTTGTAGGGTATCAAGGTCAAATGTTTTTTGCTGATGCCGACCATCTTTTGTCCATAGTTTGGAACTTTACCCATCATTTATTCAATTTGCCACGATTAACCAAAACTACTACTAGGAGTGTATGATTCTTTGTTTTGGTAAGCACTTTGATGGCTATTTTTTATCCATCTTGTTGAATTGTTTAACACATTACTATTCTAATTTCTATACAACATTGCTTCATAATTAGATATGTGTGATATGTATGGGACATCCGGTCATTTTCGTTCTGGATCTGCCCTGTTCGCAGTCAGCGTTGCCCAGATAATTGGTCCCTCCTTGATGAACTAATGGACTGTATATGGTCAACGTGATACTGAAGCACAGTAGCCACTGCTGTGAGACAACAGCAGAGACACTCTGGTTTTTTCTCAAGTGTAGTGAAATTAACTAAACTGGGATTTGAGAAGGTGTCCGTGTGACGATCTGATGGCGAGACAGCAGAGGTTACTAATGCGCACGCAGTTGGGCGAAAACACAAATTAAAGCAATAATAAATTCCGTATGGTGAAAAAGACTTAAAATGGCAGTTAATGGTGAGATGCGAGAGTGAAGAGCCATGAACTAAAGTAGTATAGTATGAAGAGTGATACGCACTTGGATGGAGCGGCGCTTGGCGTGGTCCTGGTGGCGGCAGTCGAGGTCGGGCACCATGCGGAAGCGGCGGCGGCGGTTCTTGACGATGGTGCCGACGGCGGAGCGCCATCGCCGCTGCGCCTCCTCGGACGGGTTCTTGGGCGGCAGGTCGAAGTGCTCCTGCAGATACCTGTCCAGCCCCTCCATGTCTCTCTCCCTCCCTCGCGCGCACACAGCTAGTACTACTCAGTCTGCCGGGCCGGAGGCCGGGCAGAGGCCACAGGAGAAAGGAGCTTTTTTGCAAGGCTGCCTTCAAGTTGATGAAGGCCACATGCCACAGGAGAAAGGAGCTTTTTTGCGAGGCTGCCTTCAAGTTGAAGGCCACCTGTATTGTATGGGGTTCGGGTATAAACAAATACTACTAATAAGGAAGTGCTCCTCCTAGATCAGGGCAGGTGATCGCCGTGTTTTCTTGTTTCCGTTCTCTTGGTTTGGACGACGAGTTGAGATGGTGTTGGTGTGGGCGGATCGATTTGTGCCGTGCTCTGTCGTGTGTACGTGCTGCGACGAATGGCCGGACGACAGGCGGGTGCTGTTATGCCCGTCGGGTGGCGAAGGCCAGCAGCTGGCTGCTACTTTGGTCCATCCATCCGACACGTTGAAATGCCGTATGGCTCAGGACGCGAGTTTTCAGCGGCACGCTTAGTGCTAGTCGTAAAGTCAAGGAACATCGGGGGTGTTACCGTCAGAATCCGCTGGCCACAGTCGGTCAAACGAGATTGATATGCATACGGACCAAATCTTTATGTATAAAAGGAGGAGGGTGGCCACGTCGGTTTTTTACCGTCCGTTTCCGCATTGCTCTACGTCGCGTCCGTCTAATTTATTTTGCCTTTCGCTTTCCTGATTCCTTCGTTTTGCTTCTTCAGTCTTCGCAGATAGCAGCTCCCGTACACACTCCTCATTCTACGGTCTTCGTTCCCTTCGCCTTCTATTTCCTCTCCAAGACCCCAACTCCATTAGACCATTACTCCTCCCGGCGTTTTTCCCTTCCCCCATTTCTTCTAGCACCGTCTCTCCCCACTCCCCAGCCTGGCCTCCGATCGCCTCCTCTTGGCCCCTGTGCCCCTCGCCGGTCCGCCGCCTCCTCTTGGCCGCGCCTCCCTTAGCTCAGTGCCGCCGGCCTCCTGCTCCCGGCCTCGCGCCACGCCCGTGGTGGCTCGGCCGCTGAGCTCGGCCTCCTACCTCGCCCGTTAGCCTCTGCGACCGCTGCGGCCGGCCCGTGGCTCGGCCTCAGCCGCCCGGCCGCCTCGGCTCGGCCTCTTGGTTGCTATCTCCGATCCCTTTTCCCCCGATGTCTTCATGCCGCGCCACCGCCGGTCACCCCTGCCTACCGCGTGGTTGGTCCGCGCCTCCCCTCTGGCGTCGCCTCCCTCCGGCTTTGCCTTCGTCTGTTTTTCTCTCCAATCCCTTTTCTCCCGATTTCTCCTGGCCACAAGGCTTCTTGGCGCCATGGATTTCGTGATGCCACCTCGCCGCCAGTCGCCCATGCCTACCGCATGCTCGGTCTGCACTTATCCTCTGGCGTCGCCTCCCTCCGGTGGTCCTGCGCCTGGCTCAAGCCCGCGTCACCTTCGCCTTGCTGCGGTTCGGCCTCAGGTTCGCTCCCTGCTGTCGGCTCGACTTGCCTCGCCGTCGTCGGCCCCTCCTCGTGTGCTCGCTGCTAGCACCGGGCCTGCATAGGCATAGGCCGCGCTCGCTCATGCCCCTGGGGCTTAGCCCATCGCCACGCCCATGCTCTTCTCCCCTTTTTATTGATTCGATTGTTAAGGTTTAGAGCTTGATGCATTTACTGATGTGGTTTATTTGTTGATTTTGCATGGAGAATGAAAATGGATGTGGATTGAGGCAGGGTGGAGGTGCTAGCAGTAGGTTGCTATTGTGGTCGTTGTGGCTTCTCTCAGGTAACATCTACCCTTCCTCGCTACTCTCTGCCTCCTCCCATTTGCTCTATGATACCTTCATGTGCGCCATTAATAACCCCCATGTTTTTCGGCTTTTCGATGACCTATTGCATAGTTAAATCGACCCTCACGACCACGAACCGGATGTCGATGGCAAAACTTCGTGGTGATCGGTGTGCTGCGAGGAAAGTTAGGAGCTTCAAGGTGGATGGGGCGACGTATGATCCCGGGATGGGAAAATTCACGATTGCCTGCAGAAGGATGGGCGCAAACCTTGAGATGATTGCAAAGGTTGCCGATGTGTGCAATGATGCGGTGTGGCACATTCTTCTCATTAGTATGTTGCTCTTTGGAATCCGGTCGAGGCGGCTTTGAAGGTGAGGATTGGTAAAGTTGCATGATATTCTCATGTTAAATACTGCATTATCTTAATCCAACAGTATGTTGCTCAGTTAATACACCAGTTAAACATACTTCAAATTCAATCATGTTGTGAATAGTTTTGGAATAGTGACCACTCAAATAGTGTTTTGGCATGTGCCGGTCCAAATTCAGACAATACTGATGTTGGGCAACATTCTGTTGTTAAGCTCACATGATACCCTTTTTTGGGTTTGCAAAGAATGGATTATCCTTGGATCCATATGAGACATTTGGTAAGCAAGCCATGCTTTTGAGCTTAGTATAGCTTCCCATTTCCTATCGTTATCCTTAATTAAGACATGCTTGCAATCATATCTTGAGTGGACTATGATATTGTTTGCTATCGAGTTCTTTGCCGATTGGTAGAAACAATGTTGCCAAAGGATAGCTACCCTTGAGTTCGGCCGTACAAGGAAATCAATGGAATTGACGTTATGTCCAAATCGAGGAAGCAATGCTATTTGTGAAGGTGCTAATGCCACATTTCTTGCTATATTATCGTTTCCCATCGATTCGTTGGATCAAAGATTTCCTGTAATTTTCATTTTTTAATATGTTCCTAGAGTGCCATTATTTTTTGATGTTGTGTCCTTTATGGCGAGGAGCTATTGAAACCTCCTTTGGAGAGGAGTAGCCACATTAATTGCGAGAATGGTTCGATCATGCCATTAGATGAGAAATCAAGGAAAACTCTTTTGGCAAGCCTCCATGAAATGCCACTAAAGCTCTACATCATGGGAAAATGAAGAACATACTCAATAACACAAACATCAGTTATGCTTTTTTGTTTGTTCCTATTTACTTCATTTAACAAATTTTATAGACACTATAATGCAGTGCTTTGCTATGGAGCATGATGGTGATACTAACGATAATGAGGAGGATGGGGGCGATCCATAGGTGACATTTTACTCCATTTCAAAACACTCTTTTGCTGCATTGTATCTCAAACAATATGCTTGTGTTCGAAAATTTTGAATTTGCGGATTATGGAAATTCAAAAATAAAAAAGTTTACCATCACCGTAAGATTTCTACTTCTATAATTATAACTATCGCCTAAATCTCCGTGCCTTCTATCACCAATGGTTCGTTGGTCCTAATCACGGTCTCGCATCTTCAGTTCCGTGCGCCAAGGCGCGTGAGGGTTTCTAGTAGTATAAAGAGTGTCTCCGAACCGTACCCTTAGCAAAGGGGTAGGTAATGGTCCCAAGGTGCCTACGTAGCAAAGAACGACACAGGAATTACCTATATTAATTCTGCGTGGGATTGGCCTCTAGTCGGCCTGGCAACGTCGCCTCCAAATCGCCGACCGTCCGATCGCGCGGAGATCGGCTCGCGCCTGTAGGATTTCGGCAGAGCACTTCGTGCGAGCAGGCGTCGCACGCGTGTCCACGCGGCCGGTGGGCCCTGGAGCCTCGCGATTAGGCGGAACGGCACGAAGCACGGTGCATGAGCCGGCCTAGCAATGTCGCCTCCAAATCGCCGACCGTCTGATCGCACGGAGATCGGCTCGCGCCCATAGGATTTCGACGAAGCGCTTCGTGCGAGCAGGCGTCGCGCGTGCATCCACACGGCCAGTGGGCCCTAGAGCCTCGCGATTAGGCGGAACGGCGTGAAGCACGGTGCGTGCTCACGCCCTCCGCGAGACGCGCGTCCGTGTGGGGCCCGGTGCCACACACGCATATGTGCCCGCGCCATCCGGCGCGGGTGGTCTTCTAGTTTGAGTAATGAGTAGTACTCTTTTATAAATTAGATGTCCTCCTCCTTTCCAGTATCAGGAGGGCTTATTTACAGAGTTACATAGGGGATGAGGTAGGATTACAAAACTACTCTTACAAAAGTCTCACGACCATAGGGGCTTTGCGGTCTTTTCACCCTTTGTTTGTACCCTTGGTGCATGGTGGGTCTCATCCACCATGTCGCCTCCTTAGTCTCTGACTATGACCCCCCGATCAATGTGAGACCTTATCTAGGCCCAACCACCTCTCACTAGCGTCGAAGTGGTATCCTACATGGCTGAGGTCGTGCTACATCGCCTCTTCCGGGGACCCGCCTCGCATGGCGCGTGGGGGTACACGAAGTTCCTCGTATGATGCGAGGGGGTGACTGGGGCCCTCACTCTTCTTGTTGCCCTTTGCACTCTGCTTTACCGGGCGTTAGGCCCCTCCTTTTCCCTGTCACTGGTACCACACAGGGTGACCACGCTTAATGCTTCATGTAACATCCTAAATTTTGGTTTGTGTTTCAAATGTATAAAAGTTTGAGAATTTTAAAAGCTTTTGATGAATCTCATAAGTTTGTCCTTGATTCTCTAAAGTTTGCCTGAATTTTCAAACCTTAAACTTAAATTCAAGTTTCTCTCGGATTTCAGTAAAACATGTGTATCAAAGTCTCTAGAACTAATTTTATAAAATACTAGATTATTTATATTGAATTAATATAATTTTCACCAATTTATAGGAGTCAACTTGACCTTATCAAAATCTAAACCAAATCAATAAGGCTGATTTATAAAATAATTTATTTTAGCCAAATGGAGTATGAACAGTGGCCAAAATAAATTTTCCTAAGACATAAATGAACCTGAGAACACCCACAAAAATTTTTGGAATTTTATTTCCATTTTTAACAGCCTAGTCAATCTAGTTAATTCGGTCAAATCAGAAAACCTATTTCAAACCCTAACCAACCCGACCGGACCTGGTTTTACTGTTCCAACCCGAACCGCTTCTTCGCGATTGGACTCGACCGCACCCTTCGCGCCGCACCGCACCAAACTCGGGCTCACACCGTTTTTCCTCGAGCCACTGACAGGCGGGCCCCGCCTATCAGCACCGTCTTCCTCGGTGCCGCTTAAGCCACGCAGCGATGGCGCTCGCGCATGCGCGCCACAGCGTCGCCCTCGCCACCTCTTGCACGTGTGTTTGTCTGAGAAGTGTCACTGGGATCTTATCTACTCCCTAAACCTATTTAGTTAACCTCTCTCGCCCGTTACGCCCTCTTCTTCTCCAAGCTCGATCCACCACCGCCACTTCTAATTCGGTCGCGTCCGACCTCCATCGGAGACAAAGACTTGGGTGTCTTGTTCCTAGAGCTGAGGCAAACCTATGGTGCACCTTTCCAAAGCTTCTCAACGGCTATGGTGACTTCTCATTAAGGGTCATGTCTTAAATCTCCGCCTCCGTGCGCCGCCTTTTCTTGTGCGGCCTCCTTAGGTCACCGGGTCATCACCATTGGGTTCGTGAGGCCCGTGCGTGTCCTCCTCGAGCCTGGAGCGTCCCTCCTTCATCGTTTGGCCTACTTCACCACCGCGCTCACGCACAGGGACGCAGCCGAGCCGCCGACAGGTTTAGGTTAAAATAATAATTAGTCATTAATGATTTTGCTTAGTGTATCGCTGACTTGTCGACCCCACGGGTTAAAGCAGGATTAGAAATCTAATTCAGAACCCTTTTAAACCTCTAAGTCAGTGACATGTGGGCCCTCTCGGCCGGTTAAGCAATTGTGCAAAGTAGTGGAATACGTTTTCTCTTGAGAAAGATGTATTTCTTTAATGTTTAGGGTGAGTTTACATTTCTTGAAGCCGAAGACGTGTTCATGGAATACGCCTTTGACGTCGTCGCAGCCGAGGCTAGGTCAGAGCTGACCCAGTCAACGCCTTCGCTCGAGTCCCACCGGTCAGTGACCGTGGGTTAGCTGAGAGTCGGTAGAAAAAGAAATTAATACTTTTAGAAATCTTGAAATGAATTAGTTTTACACTGAAAATTCAATTAACTTAGAAAATTCATAACTTTTTCAAATTTGCTTCAAATTGAATGAAACCAATTTTGTTAATTCTCATTTTTAGTGTACTTTTAAATGAAATAGATTTCAAGTATGCTTCTATTCCAGAAAAGTTTGGTTTGTTAAAAGGAATTGTTTTACACTAGAAAATGAGTTTAAACTTCAAAAATTCATAAGTATTTCATCTCAACTCCAAATTGGGTGAAATTAATGTTGTTAATTCTAATTTTTACTGTACTTTAACTTGTCATAAGTTTGATTCTTGTTGCTATTTCAGAAAATGTTGATAATTAATTTATTTGCGAAATCATGCCTTTAAGTTGTTAAGCACTTAGAAAATTCAAATAAATTTATTTCGAATTGAAACTTACACCTAAATTCCTTAAACATCATTTTGTACCTGTGATGTATGCATGGTTGGATGAAGTTGGATTTTGGTTATTTTGGTGTTATTCGTTCTTATTTGCTCTTTTGTTCAATCGATAGATTTCGACGATTCGGGTATTCGCGGGAGTGATCCTCTGCAGCCAGAGGACTATCTCCAACAAGGCAAGCAGTTTTTCTTTGATGCACGTTGATCCCATTATTTGCGCATGCTAATACTTTAATTTCAACTATATATATGCATGCTATGTTGACAAGTTATTTCTCAGTTCGCGATAGTTTACATGAATAGTTACTTGAACTGTAGGTAAATATACATCACTTACCATTGAGCCTAGGTTTGTATCTGTTGTGATTTAGAGCTCGCTGAATGGGCTCTAGTCACTTTATATTCAGTATGCGAGTTGTTGTCACTTAGCCATACTTAGAACGGTAGTTTGGGGATCATAAACCTGCGATGGTCAAGTCTAACATCACTTTAAATACTTGAGTCGTGGTACTCATGAATGTATCTTATTTGGAAAAACTAAAATGTAAAATAAAAGATTTAGACTTGACACATGGTTGGTATGTGTGATTATTGGGTGTGTGGTTGTGTGCCCGAGTCAATAAGGACCGAACATCTTGTCCCACTAAACCAAGCATTATCGCGTGCAACCACATGAGGGTCATATGGGTCCCCTCTTGACTTAGTACTCAGGGGAGTGTTAATTAATGAGTCACTGGTGGTAGGTGTAGGAGGATAAAAGAAAGGTGCTATTTTGTGTCGGGCATGTGCGGGGTGGGTTCCGGGTAGGTTCCCTCGCCCGGGGAGCATTGGCAGTTGCTACGGCTGGGCCAATATCGCTGACACAACGTATGGGTCCTCTGTGGAAGCCTAGATGGGCGATTTGTGGAGGGTTAACCCCTATACGTACAACTCTTAATTAGCTCACTCCATTGGCAAACATCTCGTAAGACTTAACTCTGCCGGCATACCTTCGGAAGTATACTTTATCCGGTGGCAAAAGGAGCGGTCTAACATGTGAGCAAAGTTGTACACCCCTGCAGGGTTTAAACTATTCGAATAACCACGTCCTTGGTTATGGACACGGTTGGGGAGGTCTTTCAGGAGTTAGACTATAACTTTTTGATAAAACTTGAGAATGGGTGGTACAAATAGGTAATTCATGCTATTGATGTGGTGGCTGTGGGAAGTCACCTCTAGTCAGCTCCGCGTCAGTTGCAGCTTTGTTTCACTCTTAAGAGAAATCAGCTTGGAAGAGTGAGCAAGGTCGATTAAACCTATTCTTTAGTCAGCCCAAATCTCGGGGACGGAATTCCTTTTAAGAGGGGTGGATTTGTAACATCCCAAATTTAGAGTACATTTGGAGCATTTAAAAATAAAAATAACCATTTGAATTTTCTCATTTAAGTTCAAGCATAATTTGAATTTTCAGAAATTAAAATGATTTAATGTGAATAATCTAAACTTTAATTAAATTCAAAACTGTTTTGTTTGGGTTCCTTGAGTTCTAGAGTATTTTATGGAATTGTCTAGGAATTTTTGCAGTTTATTTGCTATTTCTTTGAGCTCGGTTTTATTTAATTTATTTTCTGGAATTCAGAAATCATTTCTTTTTCTGGATTTTCCATTGGGCCTAATCTCTTTTCCCTTTGGGTTGATTCCTTTTCTTGGCCCGCTTCACTTCGGCCTGCTTCCTCTTTCATTACCCGCGTGCAGCCCAGCCCACAACCGCCTCCCTTCCTTCCCTCTCTGTCCCGTGGGCCTACGTCGTCAGCGTGCCATGTCGGCGTCGTCTTCCTCCCTGACCCGGACTCGGAGTCTAGCTCCCGCACGTCAACGCCATTGTGATCTTTCCAAATACTCCCTTCCCCAACCTTTAAAAGCTCGCCACCTCCGTCACGAGTTGCGCCTCAATCTCCTCTTCCAAGGCCCCCAAGTCTCCGTCCGTGTTTCTTCGCCATTTTGCCGAATCGAGCTCGGGAAGCCATGCGCCACCGAAGCCTTTCTCGCCAGAGTTCCTCGCCGCCGAAGCTCCTCCTCCCATGCCGGGGTTATTAAAGAATAGATTATGTTTGTTATTCAGTAGATAACTTCATGTTCAAATGTGATTGTAACCTCTTCTCTGTAATCTATCCGTAAAGCCAGCGAGCGCTTGACTGTGATTCTATTTTTCAAATATGCTATAGTCCGGGCTATTCACGAACCAGCATAGCATTGTCCAGCTATATAAACTCTCCCGGCGACTCAGGTTTGAGTACATGTGATTCCATATGTTAAGGGTATTTGTGGTATTTCCCTATTATTCTAGGGTTTAGTCTTGTATTCTTTGTACTCTATATATTACCCATTGGACTATTGTAATATATACACAATATTCATAACATGGTATCAGAGCAAAGGTTAAAGCCCTAGCCTAACCTAGCCTCCAACTGCTTCTACTGCCCGCTGCCCCCGAAAGGAGAAATCTCCATTCCCGGGGGCGGCCACATTAGTCGTAGTCTTTTCTAGTAGAAGTAATAGCAGCAGCATCACCCAGCAGTCGCCATCTTCCATCGACGATCCGCGTACTGCGCCTTCCGAGCCTCCCGATCTCCTCTGCTCGAGCTCCCCAGCCACGCCGCCTCGCCACCCCTTCTCCCACTCCGAAGTAGAGTAGAGGGCCTGTCGCCGGGGCTTGCTGCCACGCCTGCGCCGCCGCCGAGAGAGGTTTCGCGACACCCGAGCTAGATCCACGCCGCCTGCGCCAGATCCAGTTCCTCCCCACACTGCTCGAGCTGGATACACGCCGCCCGAGCCGGATCCCGCCGTTAGGGCCTGAGATCTCATCGTCTTCTTGGACCGCCACCGCCGCTTTCCAGATCCACCCTGGATTGAGCCTCTGCTCTGCGCCGCCTCCCTCCTCGGCTTCGACCACAATTCCAAAGTCCGGATTCGTGTCATCAATCGAGACGAGAGGTTCGAGCATAGGAGGATTCACGTTTGCACCGAGAGGAGGAGCAGCCATGGATCGGTACCAGAGGGTGGAGAAGCTACGGGATGAGGCGCCCATCGGCGCCAACAAGATCTACATCACTGCGCAGGGCCGCACCCGCAACTACATCACCTACGTCCTCGCCCTGCTCCAGGACAATGTGATGGGCAAAATTGTTATCAAAGCTATGGGAAGGGCGATCAACAAGACTGTCGTCATTGTGGAGCTTCTTAAGAGAAGGATTGCTAGTCTCCACCAAAATACTTCGGTTTCTACTATGGCTTCTTCAACTCCGGCTTCTCGCATCTTCTTTCGCTGTTAAAGAGTGATGCTGTTAGTATGCTACTAGCTATCCTTTGAGACTTTTCTTTCTTCATGTCGCTTCTTTCGTTGCGTCCATCCAAGTCCATATCACTCTATCTTTGATTTCGTCTAAGTCGTGCGAGTCCACAAAGTCATTGTCAGTCAGCCGATTGCTTCCTGGCTCACTCATTCCCTTTCGCATGGAAGCAGCCACCGCTTTTCTCTCCGAGCCGTTGCAGATCGTAGAAGTCGTTATAATGCTGCCGCTCTCTCTGAGCCGCTGCCCCGAGTTTCTAAGGCCGCCATGCTTCTTCCACACTACGCCTATGTTGCTCTTCTTGTGCACTGTGCCACTGTCATCTTGGGCTTTGATCTGCGTCGCTATGCTTTTATCTATTCCTCTTCGGCTTGATTTGACAGCTTTTTCTATTCCTGTCGGTTTCATCATCTTCTTCGTCGTATTGCCGCGGTCGACTTTGCTCCCACTTGCCTCTACTTTCTCAGCCCCTGCACCTTGTGCTTTATGGGCTATCGCACAACCCCGGATAGGACATCTTTTGATACTCGACATATGTTCCAAGAGTTGTACACGACGACGATATTATCAAGACTCGAACTTTGGATTTTTCCTATTTTAGCGACAACCCTTTCCAAATGCAATGCTATTGTATACGACTTGCATTTGAGAGGGGTGTTAAGGATATTTGTGGCATTTCCCTATTGTTCTAGGGTTTAGTCATGTGTTTCTTATACTCTATATATTGCCTATTGGGCCATTACAATACATACACAATATTCATAACCCCATACATTCTCTGTTATCTATTTTCACAAACATAACTTCAATATTTTGAAAAATTTGCTGATGGCTGTTGATCTGGGGTGAGAATGCTGATAAACCTAGGTGGATGTGGAATGAGTATGTTAAATTTTCTGTTAACTCTGTTTACAAGTTTTTGCATTCTAATCTGCCTGATAGACCCTTCTAAATTCAGTGGAAAGCAAAAATACCTAGTAAAGTTTTTACAAGTTTTTGCATTCTAATCTGCCTGATAGACCCTGGCATGGGGCTATTCTGACTAAAGATGTGTTATTGAAAAAGAATTGGAAGCGGGATCCCCTCTGTCATTTTTGCAATGAGCAGGAAACTATACCCCGTTTGTTCTTTAACTATATTGCAGCGAGATATGTGTGGGGTATAATTGGTACAGTTCTGGGTGTAAGGTGCAGGCCACCTACTTTCACTCAGTATCTGGAATGGAGTGGAAGGTATGTACCTGGAGGTAGAAAGATTCATGTTATTGGTCTCTCAGCAATCTGTTGGACAATGTGGGAACTGACAACTGAGGAACAAAGCATGTTTTGAGAGAAAACAAATGATTAGATCTCCTGCTGAGATCATTTGCTATGCTTGTTCCTTCCTAAAATTCTGGGCAGGGATACAAACGGAGGATGTCAAGGTGTATTGAAGCTGGAGCAGAGGCTCTCCGGGTGCATGTTGAGATGGGTGATGGAGGAGTAGAGGGTAGAACTATGTTGCTGCTGACTGAAGGTGAAGATCCAGTGGATGGTGAAGGGAACACTGCTGATGCTGTTCTGGAGTAGAAAAAGTTGGGCTCAGTTTTGTAATAGTTAAGAAGTTGGTTTGGTTTTGCTATCGTTGTTTCTTTATCTCTATTATGAACCTGTAGGAGTGTAGGTGGTTCATGTTGCCTTTTGTTGTTCTTTGGATGTGAGCTTGGTGCTCCGACCAGCAGAAAACAAAAGGCAAAAATGCTGTGCTAGCAGGTGACAGAAACTCTGTAAAATTCCGTTTTCCTTCATGTTAAATGGAATGCGGGAGATACCCCGTTTGGAATAAAGATGAAGATTCCCAAACTCACCCAAGTTAAGTCACCCCGTTTTTCTGTGTGATTATTTTCCAAGGAGTAGCACATCTTCCTGAAGGCATCCCGCGTTGTGTTCGAACAAAGACACGTAGGCATCAATGCCTCGTTCGTCGTTCCTCATCATCTCCATGGAAAGAAAGAAGGGGTGACAAAGAGGACGAAGTACCCCGGTATGCCTGTGCTGAGGTCCACCAGCCGCAGCTGTTCACGTACGTCGACGTCCCAGATGCTCGGTGACGTAGTACCGGTGGTTCACCTGGCAATCTCCAGCAGCGACGGAGCTTGAAGCAAAATCTCAAAAGAACTAAAGATCAAAGCAAATTACCAGCATCAGAACATAGGATTGTATAAAGAATCAAGTCAATCAACCAAGACAAATATAGCATCAATAAGATTTAAAAGCATACTGCTCACTACTGGCTGCACGTCCTACCAGCGCACAAACTTGGCTCTCTAGCCATCGCTTGCGCATTTGTAGTCGCCGCCGGGCCCGACCGTGTCAAGCCTGCGACACATCAATGGCCAGTGTCTCGTCTGCTGCTTCCGTGCTTCGCTGCCGCCTGCCGCCACACGATTAAAGTCGTTGTCTCGCTGAGTGGTATCGTAACTAGTAGCAAACAGCAACAGTAAGACTTCTAGATAGACCCGACCTAACACTACTCACTATTGGCTGCACGTCCTGCCGGCGCACAAACTTGGCTCTCCGGCTGTCGGTTGCACATCTATTGTCATTGATAGGCCCGGCCGCGGCAAGCCCGCGATGCACCAGCGACCAGTGCCTCATCGCCTCATCTGCTGCTTCCGTGCTTCGCTGCCGCCTGCCGCCACACGATTGAAGTCGCTGTCTCGCTGAGTGGTAACGTAACTAGTAGCAAGCAACAACAGTAAGACTTCTAGATAGACCTGACCAAACCAAATGTTACCCGCTGTGAACTGCATACAGACTGTTAAAAATAATTTTCTAAAATGCTAGGGCCACAGCCCGTTGGTCGAGCCCATCCTCCGTCCCTCGTCTCCTGGACGGTGGATAATCTCGGTGACGTCCTCGGTCGTGGCAAAATGCCCACAACACTAGGTTCCTGTTGGAGTGTGTCATGGACCGGCTTGGGGTTTCGCTGGTGGGCCATAGGCCCAGGAGTCAAGAGGAAGGGGTATTCTGAGTCTGGAGTACAAAAGGGCAAGGAGTAGCTACAGCAAGGCATCGAAGATTATTCAGGTTTAGCCATGGCTCTCTCTCTCTCTCTCTATCTCTTCTTCCTCTCGATGTTGTTTTTCCCCAACCTCTGATTCTTTCTCTGCTATCCCTTAGCACGAATTTCTCCTCCTTCCCAATCTGATTAGCTCCTCCCAATCCTTGCTTCCTATTATCCCCAATTTGTACCTCCAATACTTTGAACATTATGTTGAGTTGTTGATACTGAAGTTGCTGAGTGGTAGTCGGTCGTGTTCATCCCAGAGGGTATGTAACAATTGGTATCAGAGCCATCGATTCATGGGAGTGTTAGCGCTGAGATGGTGTGGGAAAAGATTGATGGCGGTAGCTTGAACCGACGACTTGATTTGAGCAGTGGCGGTATTGGAGGAGGAGACACCCGTCACCTGTTCGGCGAAATGCCGAGCCACCAGGAGGCAACCATGGGCGGCGTGCTATGCATCACCGTGAGCCATGTGCTCTATCTGGTGGCAAAGGAGGTGCTACACCAGATCCTCGAGGTGTATGGTGTGGAGAAGATGTCTGTGGTTGAGAGAGTCAACCACGTGGAGGCCATGGTACAACTCCGATCATGGCAAGAAGCGAAGCGAGCTCGAGATGCCTTCCATGGTCGGTGCATCTATGAGGCCTATTGCTTCCTTGATATCCTACTGGTGTAGCCGACACCAGACTCTACGCCCACTACAACGGCTCGACGCGACGCAGAGGCCTCTGCGATTGCCCCCGAGGTCATCGTCGTGGATGTACGTTCCTCACCATCGGACACGCACCCTGCTAGCGCCGACGAGCCCATGTCCGAGCCAGTCTCGTCGCCTTCACCAGGCTGGGACTGGGAAGTCATGTCCGACGAGCAGAAGGACAGATGCTTGAGGTTGGTAACCGAGTTGAATGAGACACTGTGCACAAGGCACGGGCGGTCTACGCCTTCCCTGACCTTATGCGATGCCCAGGCGAAGTCCACTGCTGCCATCGGGGACCACGTTGTGGCCTCTGCAGTTCCGAGTGCAGACGCCACTCT
This sequence comes from Phyllostachys edulis, assembly GCA_036346405.1. Classification (NCBI taxonomy): domain Eukaryota; kingdom Viridiplantae; phylum Streptophyta; class Magnoliopsida; order Poales; family Poaceae; genus Phyllostachys; species Phyllostachys edulis. The sequence continues at coordinate 4,901,267 of CM070568.1, forward strand.
CAGCACAGGAACACCAAACGGTGGTACGACACATGCTCCGATCGCGACTCCGACCACAACACTGTCATCACCAGCCCCGAGCCGTCTGTCGCCACCACTCTTGTACGTGATAGCACCAGTGTCCTCACCTCCACACCGAGCGATGCTGCCTTCCACTCCATCGACCTGGGCGATGAGCATGTCCCCAAACTATCTTTGTTGCGGTTGAGGCGCGCAGTCGCTCGATGAAATGACTATCGAGTCTGATGGTCTTTGTGGCCACCACCGATGAAGTGGGACGAACGGCAACTATGGTTGCCGCCTTTGCGAGAGGTGATCAAGTGTAGTGGAGAGGAATTACGGCCTACACCATGGCCTTCATTCGCTTGCAGTCGTGTTGGCTTGCAGTTGAAGTCACCCTGGCCACCTCCTGAGCAGGACAGATCCATGGGTAGCGCCGAGCAGCGACCAACACCTTGGCCATCCCTCAAATGCTACTGGAGTGGAGCGCCACTAGATTCGGCGAGTGATGACTGCGTTGATGCAATAACCTATGTACCGGGAGCTGCTGAAGTGTTCGATGTTCAGAGAAAAGAGGGCAAAGGGGAAGGCACTGCGAAATTGGTGGGGCAGGAGGCCACTAGTGGGGAGCAGGGCAATGCAGATGTTTCAATGGTTCATGGACATGATCAGTTTGATAGGAGTGTTGATTCTTGTACGGTTGATGTGGAGTGTGAGATTTGTGGTGACAAGGACAAAGGGAGAGAAAGTGCTGATGCTACATATCTGGTAGGGCAGGCAACCACCAGCGGAGAAGTAGCAAATGAATCTATAGTCAATGGATGCGATCACCCAAAAACAAATGCTGATTCTGGTGGAGCTCCTACGCAGACTGATGTTTGTCCCAAGGAGAGGGAAGTGGCACAGAGTGTTGCTGATGGTGTAGAAATTGTGGAGACTAAGAGAGCCCTGAAGATTGAAAGTCGAGGATCAGAGGGAAATGCAAAGGTAGCTAACAACAAGGTGCCTAGAGAAGAGGAGGTCCATACAAACGGCCAAGGCCATGCTGAAGAGAGTGCTGATGTTGTTGCAGAGATGGAGCCTTTGATCGAAGAGGCACAGGGTGAAGCCACACTTGTTATTGATTAATTGGAGGATAGAGCTTACAATGATAGGGAGGAGACTATGCAATACACAGGTGCATCTGGTGCTGATGAGACTACCGAGGAAGTGGAGTCTCAAGTTGAGCAAAGAAAAGATAAAGCTGTCTGTGATGTTACTGAGTTAACAGACGGATTTACAAAGAGAAATGAAGAGGCTCTACTGGGTGGTGAGTTGGCCAAGCATGAGGCTGATGTCAGTAGCCTTCAACCTGCGGAACCATCATCATATTCAACTGTTGAAGTAGAGAAAGAGGAGATCATGGAACCTGTTCGTTTGGAGGAAGCAACCTTAGCTTCTATTCAACAGCAGACAACTGATTCTTTCCAAGACATTGAGGGGCAGAAGCAGCCAAAGACACCTCGCAATCATATAGCTGGTAGAAATGACAATGATAAATTAGAAACAGAACTGAAGCAAGAACCTGATATGGAGATTGTTGATGGTGTTCAGTTGCAAGCAGATCCAGCAGTTGTTGCCGTTGTTTTCCATATTGAGCCAAGGTCCTCAAGCTTGGCAGATAGTGAGGGAGTGAGAGTTGAACATTCAACTCCAGCTTGTGAACTTGAAACTCCAGACGATGCGCCAGGAGAAGATAATGGTTCTCAAGAAAACTTCAGTTATGCTATTGCGCATGTTGAGCTCGGTGCTTTTAAGGAACATGAAACCGTTGGTGATGATGAAGCTGAGCTTGATACTGTTGTGTACAATACTTCTATCAAGTCAATTGGGTAGCAGAAGCATGGAGGTTTACTGACTTCCACCTTGGGCAAGTGCGTTCTCCTATGTGCTTACGAGTTGAAGGCTCAAGCTGGCTATTTGGGTGCATGGGAATTTCAGATAACATGGGACCCTAGTGGTTTGGTGCTTCTTCCGATTTCATGGCATCGGCTTGGGGACAAGCTAAAATTCAAGGAGGGATGAATGTCATGGATCGGCTTGGGTTTCGCTGGTGGGCCGTAGGCCCAGGAATCAAGAGGAAGGGGTATTCTGAATCTGGAGTACAAAAGGGCAAGGAGCAGCTACAGCAGGGCATTGAAGATTATTCAGGCTTATCCACGGCTCTGTGTGTGTGTGTGTGTGTGTCTTCTTCCTCCTGATGCTGTTTTCCCCCAACCTCTGATTCTTTCTCTGATCTCCCTTAGCACGAATTTCTTCTCCTTCCCAATCTGATTAGCTCCTCCCAGTCCTTGCTTCCTATTATCCCCGATTTGTACCTCCAATACTCTGAACATTATGCTGGATTGTTGGTATTGAAGCTGTTGAGTGGTAGTCAGTCATGTTCATCCAAGAGGGTATGTAGCAGAGTGTTGGTGTTGGGTCGAGGCGATCGAGCAGAGTCGTTCACTGCGATGTGCGCAAGCGGTCTGTGGGACCCCGGGCCTGACCGCTCGAGGCTTCCTTGAAGACCGGCGATCGTGCATCAGCCTGGCGTCCTCAACATGTGGTGTGACTACTGACTATGTTGATGCAGTACTGCAACTGGCAATTGGCAACAGCGCCCGCATGGCCAAGCCCTTGATACGGGGAAGCATGTCGTGCTGTAGCATTCGCCGAGCTTGTGGTGGAATTAATGTGAATCAAATCTGCCAACCTGCCATTGTAAAAAAAAAGGTGGCGGTTCACCGTAGCGAGGCGCTCGGGGGTCCGAGGCAGCGCCGCCTAGATACTAGAATTGATCGTCCGGTAGTTCAGACTTGAGAGGCCTACACCACCGACTACACCAACCGGCGCCTACCGCTGCAAGGCCGTCAAAAGTCCCTGGTTGCCGATGCCACACCACCTTTGTCTCCCCGATTGCACCCGCTCGGGCACTACCTGGCTCGGCGAGGAATGGTTGGAGGCGCGTGTACCTATGCTTGCTCTTCGCACTACAACCGAACTGGCTCTTATATGCGATTTTTTTGTATAGTATAGACGGGTTTTTTCTGCCCTGCTACGACAGTAGTGCTGTTTTTTCAAATGTCTTTACGTGAAATGTATGCACTCTTACAAAGGTTGGTACTCGAACTCAAGACATCATAGGAAATATTTATCTTAGACTTATCAGACTAGCCACCTCAACCTCACTTGTTTAGTTGTGTGTTGAAATTGTTAAATTATATTGTTAGATAGTGATTGATCCGGTAATTATGTTGTAATCTTCCTTAAGTTTAGGAAGTGTATCCCCAGAATTAGTATCGAACCATATAACCGATTCTGTTCTGATTGTAATCCCGATTCTCTGTTAATTGCCGTTTGCGCTATAGTGCGCCCGGCATAGTATATATTTAGATAACAAAGCAGCGCTGAGTTGTGCGCAATAGCAAAACACCAATCTATCTTATCTTCATGGTATCAAATCCTATCTAGATTTGAACTCTGCCATGGCTTTGTCTAGCTCAAGTTCGTCGCAGATGATGACCATGGTTCTAGCCATAGGGCTACCTCCGACACCCTCTGTTGGACACTTCTTCAATGTGAAGCTCATGCGCGACAACTACCTGCTCTGGAGAGCACAATTCATGCCCTACTTGAGGAGCCAACGGCTCCTAGGGTATGCTGACGGGACAACTCCTTGCCCCGACAAACAGGTGATGCAAACCACCGACACCAGTGAAATTCAGGCGCCGAATCTTGCTTATCTCCAATGGATGCTACAGGATCAGATGGTGATGAGTGCCATTCTATCTTCCTTAACCAATGATGTGTTATCCCAGGTGCTCCTCCTGACCATGTCTCATGAGGTATGGAGTACACTGGAGACATTGTTTTCATCACAATCTCAGTCAAGAATCATGCAATTGACAAACTTGCAAAAGAAGGATCAGTCTACAGCCGAATACTTTAATAAGGTGAAAGGCTTGGCTGATGTATTTGCATCCATTGGCAAACCGCTGCAAGATGAGGAGATTATTTCTTATCTCCTGTCAGGTCTAGATGCTGATTATGATCCCCTTGTGACCTCGATCACAACCGGTGACAGGCCTATGAATCTGAATGATTTTTATGCACATTTTCTGAGTTTTGAACTGCGCATAGAGTCGCGTGAGTAACACCCCAAATCCTCTGTGCATTTTTGAACTAGTCCCATGATCAGTAGCTAGTTCACACAGTAAACAGATATGGTAACATCCATAAATCGCATAATTATATTCATAATCAACAGAGTTTATTACAAAAGAGGCTTACAAGCCAACAATAAAGAACACAATGCGGAAGATGAAGAAATCGAGTCGGTGATCGCCACAGTGTCGATCGGGGTAGTGGCCTAGTCATCGAGATCCACACCGGAAAAGTCCTTCTCCTCTGAAATTATTTGCATTAAGCAAGGATGAGCACAACTTCTGTGCTCGCAAGTTACACCCAATAACAGAGTTAATGCATGCAAGGATATATCAAAGGAAGGTTTATTGGTTAATTTTGCATAAAGCAATATTTTCTTTAAATACTTGTACTAAGTTGCAAAGCAGTTGTTCTATAACTAAAATTCATTTTATAAACTCTCAGTTTTATAGTCAGATAACATTCACACAAGAGTGGTGAAGGATACCCTCCTATCACATGGCTTCCCGCCCAATTCCCATTTGGATAAACCATTTGATAAAGTATATTGAAAATAAAATCAAAGTCTAACTTTGAGTGGCTTGACTAGCATATCCATGACCGTGGACACGGCTATTTGAATAGCTTTACACTTTGCAGAGATTGTACAGCTTTCTCCACAAGAGATAATTAACTTATACCGTCCGCTCACACACTTCCGTAGGTGTGCAACTAAGTGAATATCACGAGGCCTTTACAATGCGCCATCCCAACGTAGTCCTGCCTCGCTAAGGTTTCGCTTCCATTGAATAGAAACCCGCCGGATTTAAGCCCCCTCTTACGCCAAGTGGGAATATATAAAAGTAGGTCATAAGCGACACCCATGCAACCAGATGGCACAACCACAATGGAATGTTGCAAATTAGTTAGCCATGTCCCACCCACTCAGGACCTGTGGTAGTACGGTAAGGCATAGCAAGGAACGCTCAAAGGCCGGTTCTTAACTGACTTGGGCGACTTTCCACAAAACCCATGGGCCTCGATCATAGAAATGACTCGATCCCGTGCATCAACATGCACCATCCAAACAACCATTTCACCCACCTATAAACCATCATTTTATTTCATCTTTCAAAGTTATTTATAAACTTCCATAATACACCAATGCCATGGATACAATTTAAACCACATTTTATTTTTGGCTGAAATTCCCCGAATCAGATATTTTTTGGTCTAAGCATCACTAAGCATATTATTTTCAAATGGTCCTAGTTCATACTATCTTATCAACTTGGTCTAAGCATGAGGGGGAGTTGGATCTTTTCATACTATCTTTTGGCTGAAATATGTTTGATTCAATATCAACATTGGCCTTTGTTGGACCGAAAAGGCGACTAGAGGGGGGCTGAATAGGAGCACGCTCACTTTTTCACAAAAGATGGATTCAACACAAATTTCACTCCAATAGCTATGGAAGCTATGAAGATCAATATACCAAGATCAAATGAAGACTAGTATTGAATCCAATCCAAACCCCAAAGCAAAACACCCAAAAATAACCAAAAACTCAAATCTCAAAGTGTTGGGCGGTCGGACTCTCTCACAGGCGGTCTGTTGGTTTGCCTAGCGGTCGACCTCTGGAATGGGCGGTCGACCGCTCTGACGATGAACAACAAAATCAGCCGACAATCCGAAACTAAAACGACCTAACTTTTGATCCGTAAGGCCAAACTTCACGAAATTTGAACCACACCTTCCTAAAGATATTAGGAACCTATTCCAATCAAAGATTTCAGAGATCCATGCCAAAGTTCCTATCTTTCTCAGTTTGAGCGAAGGAGGTTCAAAAACCGAGCCAAATGCAAAATATAATCTAGAGACTTGCTCGTGGGTGATTGATGATCAAGATGATCCTAGATGGGTTCCCACATGTCACAGCAAGTTAGATCACGGCAAGAAACCAAGCAAAAACTCGCGGATCAAAGAAAGACCCCAAATCACCAAATAGAGAGAAAAAGAGACAATAGATTCATCTTGAGAGAAATCTCTTTGGATTGATTTGATTGAGTATTGGTTTACAGCCACTCCACCAAAGGAGGACAAAGACTCAATACATGAGCACGAAATCCAATCCAACTCTCTAGAACCCTAACCTCCACTAATCCTCTCCCTAAGCAAAAATAGGGTTTCAAACATAATGAAAGGGTTAAGGGGGTGTAGCCACCTCCCTCCTCTATTTATAGTGGAGACTTAGACCTTCTAGAAGAGTAACCCTAATGGGCTCCCGTTAAGGCCCAAAACAAACGGGACACATACGCATGCGTTTTAAAGCGTCGTTTTCATCTCTTGACCTAATCCGCTTCACTTTGCACCATCTTTGCGCCGTGAGTTGGCAAAAGGTCACCAAGGCGGTATTTTGGTAAAATTACCAAAATACCCCTTCTCGATCTTTTTGCAAAGACCGAGTCCCATCTTCATGAAGCACCTCCATGCCGCCACGTGTAGGTTGATCCGGTGACTCTCTTCATGTCGGCAAGTCTCCCATCCGGCTCCCACCGAAACCACCATGGCACTTGCACCGACCCCCGCGCCGCTTGATCGAACCAGTCACATCGAACTGCCCGTTCGGTTATCCTCGTCCATTCTGCGCCATGCTTGAGTCAGTTGACCTCACCCGGCACCTTTGATCGTTCTGGACCTCAGCTCTCCAAGCTTAGTCCCGATCCTCCTCGCCGTTGACCGTCATTGACCCGCAAGCCACCTGCACATCAATAGACAAGCAAACGAATCCGGGAACAAGTTCTTCACAACTTGACCCACGTTAGTCAAAACATGCATCATGCAACACATATGCAATGAAACCCATGAACTTGACCTAACACGCAAACATCGCCGCCACGAAAGACGACGAACCAGATCACAACCGGTCAGACCGTCACCTTGGCGGTCGACCGCTCCTCGCCGGTCGATCACACCAAAGGCTTGGCTCGACCGCCACCCATGACTTAACCAAAAACCAACCCGAAACCCGAACCTTCTCGAAATTTCAAACCAATAGAACTTTTGCTCGAAGCTCCAAAATTATGAGACCAAGTGCGAAGCACCTTCTCACTTGCCTACACCTTCTATTTTGGCCCGGCTCCAAAATCCACAATGATTACAATGGCGGTCGACCGCTCAAGCAAAGCCGGTCCGACCGCTCCACTTGCTTGGTCGACCGCCACTTTTGCTTTGGTCGACCGCCGATGTTCATTTCAGAGAAACCAAGTCAAAGCATGGCCGGTCCGACCGCCACCATGGCCGGTCAAACCGCCAGAAGCCTGACAGAACTGAAACTTTGCTGAAAACACGCGACAAACCGTCAACGACATTGCCAATTGTAACATCATCCTAAGATCTCAGGCATATCCCCATGATATCCACAATCTCCCCCTTGATGAACACATTGGTAATTTTCCACAAATGTAAATTTAGAGGTTTGAAAAGTAAAAACACGTCGTTTTCGCTCAAAGGCACAACTTGGTCCAAAAGCAAGAAAAAGCAAAGGAAATGACTAAGTTGGCTCCGAATAGTATCGCAAGTGAGATACTGACAAAAGAAAGCACGAAAGCTTCATATTCCGTAAAGGAGTCAAAACTCACTTAAGGTCCATATGAAAGAACAATTGTTCGATATGACCTTTGATCATTGTGAGGAACAAGAAATGCAATTCAAGTTCAGAAATGGCACTAAAACCATAAGAATGCAAATAGGAAGCTCCCTCTCCAGGGCTAGTCTCATCAAAAGTGACATTGCATGTCTCCCGGACAATGTTAGTTTCAACATTAAAAACCCGAAAACCCTCGAATGAGCGGGATAACCTAGAAATAAACCATCACAAGTCCTTGATTCAAATTTATCTAGGTTTCCTGTCTTGAGAATAAAACACTTCGATCCAAAGACTCGAAAGTGAGAGACAGAGGGTTTTCTACCAAAACGAAGCTCATATAAAGTCTTGCCCAAAGATGGTCTCAAAAGACACGGTTTGAAATATGGCAAGTCAGTAGCAATAGCCGCCCAAAACCCCTCGGTGTGCTATACTCATCCAAAGATCGTTCTAGCCATCTCGACTAGAGTCCTGTTCTTCCTTTCCACAACGCCATTTTGTTGAGGGACGTGTGGAGAAGAGAATCGATGCTCAATACTGCGCTTCAAGACAAAAGAGGCAAAGAAGCGTTCTTGAACTCCGTACCATTGTCATGCGGATCGCTCTCAAGGCACCAGGAAGTTCAGAAGCCAAACGAAAAACAAGGTCATGATAATTATCAAAAGCCTCATCCTTCGAAACAAGAAAGAACACCCAAGAGTATCTCGAAAAATCATCGACTATGACAAGAATGTACCAATTGCCACCGACCGATCGAACCCTAGCGGGACCAACAAGATCCATATGAAGCAACTGTCCGGTCGTCGTCACCATAACCATAGTCAATGCGGGTGTGAGGCGGCAACTTGCTTGCTATGCCCTACAGGCGCACTATACAAGATCCTTGAGCGGCTTTGAGTTTAGGCAAACCTCTCATGAGATCAAGGCCGCTAACTCGTGTCGATGATCAAAACCAATGTGCCCCAAACGCGTCGGTGCCAAAGCCGGACATCGGAAGAAGATGCAATCAAACACTTAAGAGATCCCAAGCGATTTAGAAAAGTCACCCAAAAATTCTACCAACTCTAGAAATCCCAAAACGAGCTCACCAAAAGAATCAAGCACACGACGGGCATTCTTCTTAAAACGAGTCTCAGTAGCCATCATCAAGAAGTCAGGAGACGAAAGGAGATTGTATCTTAGCTTAGACACAAGCGCGACGTCCTTGAGAATGAACTTGACGCTCACCCTAATCATTCCAGTTCCTTCAATGCGCCTTGTGTATCATCCCCAAAGGTGATGAAGTCATCACCGGTTGATCGCGTGAAGGAGGTGAACCATCTTGAGTCTCCGGTCATGTGGCGTGAACACCGAGTCGATTTAACCATGTGTTCTTCCCCTTCCGCGCCAATCTCGAAAATCAAGGAACAAAGAGCGATGTGTCTCAACATCAAGTTAGTTAAAAGCGACTTAGGAATCCAAGATCGAGACACTCGCTCATGAAAGTAGTATGCAAAGCGGATGTGCTATCCTTGACTTTATTAGCAGTTCTATTATGAGTAATGGCAACAAGAACATAAGATGCATCCTGTCTAGGAACATGGTGATGAGCATGTGCAACAAATCCTAGATCGGGGTTCTTCTTTTGTATGTGACCATGTCTCATAAAAGCTCTAGGTTGATTAGATGACATTCTAGCAATATTTTTTCTTAGCGTTCTTCAACCCACGCCATGAGAACTCAACCAAATGTCCACTCTTCTTGCAATAGGTGCAATGGTATTTTGTACCCTTTGGGAGAAGCACCTTTTGCCTTAAAAGAAGGTTGGACAAACCCCGCAGATTTAAAAACAGTTTTTGCAGGTTGGGTTTTAAATTCAACTAAGCCATTTTCCAAGACCTGAATGACATTAGGCTTGGACATGTCCTGGGCAGAGTTGTATCCTAAACCTTGCTTCTTAAAAGGAGTTTTAGATTTATCTAGAATCATGTTTAACTGTTTTTCACCATTAGAGAATCTTTCTAAAGTTTCCTTGAGATAGGCATTCTCTTTTTCAATATTAAGACATGATTCACAAGTCTTGCCCTTAATGGCTCTAGCATGTTTCTCCTTAAGATGAGCAACTTCAAGCTTATAGGCGGCACAAGAGGCACAAGATGTAGAATCAATTGAGTCCTTAAGCTTGGCAAATTTAGCTCTAACTGCTTCTAGAATATCCTTAACTTCATGTTCACATTCTAAGCAGAAAGAGCAAAAGCTAGATTTCACATTGCGTAAGCATCCAACTTGCTGGACTCTAAGCATTTTTCACATGGAGCAGATTTAACATCAATTAGCTCAGTTCTAGCATTTTCAAGTTGATGCAAAGCAATATCATGAGCAGATTGTAGTTTAGACAGTTCGGAGTGCAAAGCATGGCAGGATGAACATTCATCAACATCTAGACTCTTAGCATTCACAAGCTCTAATGTCAAATTCTCGACTTGTGACTCTAGATCCTTGTTCCTAGCCATGGTGAACTCTAAAGCCTTATCTTGACTAAGCAATTGTTCATACATGTTATCCCATCTAGCAGAAAGGACATCATAGGATGGAAGTACCTCATCGTTGTCATCGGCGTCGATGGAGTCGGCCATGAAGCACATGCCAGTGAAGTCCTTGGCCTTCCCCTTCTTGTCTTGAGGAATCTCCTCATCCTTGTCCTCCTCGCTCCCGGAGTCCACATCGCTCATGGATTGATCTCCAAAAGCGGCAAGGACTCGGTGAGCAGCCTTCATGAGCTTGGCAGCATCATACTTGGGCTTGCCCCCTTTAAGCTTCTTCCAACCAAACTTCTCATTCTTATGGTTGCCCTTACCTTTCAGCTTGGGGCAGTTGGCCCGGATGTGATATAGCTCTCCACACTCATAGCATGTCACAGGGCCACCTCTCTTTCTGTTTTTGACATTGTTATATACCCGTGTGACTTTCTTGGCTAAAAGAGCTAAATCAGCCTTAGGAAGACTCTCAAACTCTTCTTCTTGAATAGCAGATAAACACACAAGAGAAAAACCAGAAGAAGACTCAGAAGAACCATCAGGAGTCCTTTTGAGAGGATCAGCCACCAAAGCCATGTCATCCTTCTTAGGATTACCGCCTCTCTTGATCTCAAGAGTTTTTAGCTTGCTATAAAACAGCTCCAAAGTGAGATTAGAGAGATCGACATTCTCCTCTATGGCAGTTGCCTTCATCTCCCACTCCTTGGTGTTGATTGCAGTCAAGAGGCGGGTGGCATTCTCAGATTGAGAGTACTCAATGTCAACAGCTCTCATCTGATTGATCACCTTGTTAAAGCGAGTAAAGACGCCATCGATGCTCTCACCAGACGCATCTCGAATTTGTTGTACTCGCTTGTAGACATTCTCGACGCGACTTGCTTGATCCGGGACGATCCTCATGGTAAGTTTCGAGGGTGTGCGAGATCTCATGTCTTGATCGCAAGATTGCAAATTCTATCATACTCTTGCCTACCAAGCCCAAAGATATAGAAGGTTCTTTGCCTTGTTGTTGTTAGCCAAGAGGCCGGGCTTTGCAGAGCAACTTCAGGCAAAACGAGCGGAGATCGAACAACCTCCCACATAGCTTGTCCTTCGCTCTCAAGGAAGACTCGCATGCGATTCTTCCAATAGGAATAGTCGAGCCCATCGAAGACATGCGGCTTGGTCGAGTACTTATCCATCGCTAAGTTCAGTGACCGGTTAAGATCAATATTGAACTAACCGGGCTCTGATACCACTTGTTGGACCGAAAAGGCGACTAGAGGGGGGATGAATAGGAGCACGCTCACTTTTTCACAAAAGATGGATTCAACACAAATTTCACTCCAATAGCTATGGAAGCTATGAAGGTCAATATACCAGTACAGCGGAAGACTAGTATTGAATCCAATCCAAACCCCAAAGCAAAACACCCAAAAATAACCAAAAACTCAAATCTCAAAGTGTTGGGCGGTCGACCTCTCACAGGCGGTCGACCGGTTTGCCTAGCGGTCGACCTCGGAATGGGCGGTCCGACCGCTCTCGACAAAGGAACAGAAAATCAGCCGACAATCCAAAAAAAACGACCTAACTTTTGATCCGTAAGGCTAAACTTCACGAAATTTGAACCACACCTTCCTAAAGATATTAGGAACCTATTCCAATCAAAGATTTCAGAGATCCATGCCAAAGTTCCTATCTTTTTCAGTTTAAGCGAAGGAGGTTCAAAAACCGAGCCAAATGCAAAATATAATCTAGAGACTTGCTCGTGGGTGATTGATGATCAAGATGATCCTAGATGGGTTCCCACATGTCACAGCAAGTTAGATCACGGCAAGAAATCAAGCAAAAACTCGCGGATCAAAGAAAGACCCCAAATCACCAAATAGAGAGAAAAAGAGAGAATAGATTCATCTTGAGAGAAATCTCTTTGGATTGATTTGATTGAGTATTGGTTTACAGCCACTCCACCAAAGGAGGACAAAGACTCAATACATGAGCACGAAATCCAATCCAACTCTCTAGAACCCTAACCTCCACTAATCCTCTCCCTAAGCAAAAATAGGGTTTCAAACACAATGAAAGGGTTAAGGGGTGCAGCCACCTCCCTCCTCTATTTATAGTGGAGACTTAGACCTTCTAGAAGAGTAACCCTAATGGGCTCCCGTTAAGGCCCAAAACAAACGGGACACATACGCACGCGTTTTAAAGCGCCGTCTTCATCTCTTGACCTAATCTGCTTCACCTTGCACCATCTTTGCGCCGTGAGTTGGCAAAAGGTCACCAAGGCGGTATTTTGGTAAAATTACCAAAATACCCCTTCTCGATCTTTTTGCAAAGACCGAGTCCCATCTTCGTGAAGCACCTCCATGCTTCGCCACGTGTAGGTTGATCCAGCGGCTCTCTTCATGTCGGCAAGTCTCTCCCATCCGGCTCCCACCGAAACCACCATGGCACTTGCACCGACCCCCGCGCCGCTTGATCGAACCAGTTGCATCGAACTGCCCGTTCGGTTATCCTCGTCCATTCTGCGCCATGCTTGAGTCAGTTGACCTCACCAAGCATCCTTGATCGTTCTGGACCTCAACTCTACAAGCTTAGTCCCGATCCTCCTCGCCGTTGACCGTCATTGACCTGCAAGCCACCTGCACATCAATAGACAAGCAAACGAATCCGGGAACAAGTTCTTCACAACTTGACCCACGTTAGTCAAAACATGCATCATGCAACACATATGCAATGAAACCCATGAACTTGACCTAACAGCAAACATCGCCGCCACGGCGACGACGAACAGATCATAACCGGTCGACCGCCACCTTGGCCGGTCTCGCTGCCTCGCCGTCGGGCCGCCACCAAAGGCGGCCTCGACCGCCAGTCCATGACTTAACCAAAAAAACCAACACGAAACCCGAACCTTCTCTCGAAATTTCAAACCAATAGAACTTTTGCTCGAAGCTCCAAAATTATGAGACCAAGTGCGAAGCACCTTCTCACTTGCCTACACCTTCTATTTTGGCCCGGCTCCAAAATCCACAATGATTACAATGGCCGGTCGACCGCTCAAGCAAAGCCGGTGCCGGCCGCTCCACTTGCTTGGCTCGACCGCCACTTTGGCTTGCCTCGACCGCCGATGACTATTTCAGATAAACCAAGTCAAAGCATGGCTACCGACCGCCACCATGGCGGTCGACCGCCGTAAGCCTCGACAGAATCAAACTTTGCCGAAAACACGTGATTCGACAAACCGTCAACGACATTGCCAATTGTAACATCATCCTAAGATCTCAGGCATATCCCCATGATATCCACAATCCCATGATAATTCAGCCCAAACACTGTTCATGGAATTTTAATGATTTACCAATTAAAATAATCTAATTAATTCATTTAAGATTTAGAAAATAGCAAATAAAATCCGTAAATTCTAGAAAAATTCACGAAATTTCTAGAGTTATTTTGGACTTAAATAAAATATTTCCAACTTTTAATTGGTAATAGTTTTTGCACATAATTTATTTTATCCTTAAAATAATTAGGAAAAAGCTTTTAAAATTCTAGAAATTAATTAATTTCTATTTTTCACTTTAAATCCAAGAAAATTTCAAAAACTTTAATAAATTTTAATTTTGACTTTTAAAACTTTAGAAGTTCAAATAAAGTAATAAAACTCTTTCAAATTTCAGAAAATCCAATAAAATAATAACTTTATTATTTTTTATTTTGGTAATAGAACTTTCGGATGTTACAGTAATGGAGACAATAACAACAACAAGAATCGCGGGCATGGCAGAGGCTTTGTACAGCCTCGAAGCAACAAACCTTCGCCAAATTACAATGGAAGTAATCGTCCGGTTTGTCAAGTGTGTGGAAAGATTGGACATGTAGCATTGAAATGCTATCATCAGTTCGATCATTCATACCAAGCAGAAGAAAATCATGTGGTTGCGTTTGCAAACAACAATGTCAACAATTCTTACACAGTTGATACAAACTGGTACAGTGATACAGGAGCAACATATCATATAACTAATGATCTAGAAAACCTCACAGTGAGGGATAAGTATCAAGCCAAAGAACAGATCCAAACAGCGAATGGATCAGGTATGTCTATTTCACATATTGGTCATTCTGAGCTTGTTACTCCTCACAAAACTCTGAGACTTCAGAATATCTTACATGCTCCACATGCATCCAAACAACTGCTATCTGTACATCGTTTCACTCGTGATAATGATGTTTATTTTGAGTTTCATCCTACTTTCTTTGTTGTCAAGGATTGTACAACGAAGACACCCCTTCTTCGTGGCAGATGTGAGGGCAGTTTGTACCCTATTGTGTCCACTCACTGTCAGCCATCCAAGGAAGTTCTTCTTGCCGTGACACCATCTATGGAACAATGGCATTGATGTCTCGACCAGCCATCTCAAGCCATAGTTAATCAAGTTGTTCAGACTAATGATTTACCTTTTGCTTCAAATAAGAACATTGCACCTATGTGTGATGCTTGTCAAATGGCTAAAAGCCATCTGCTACCATTTCCAGATTCAGTTTTTGTTGCTTCATCTCCTTTGGAATTGATTTACTCTGATGTTTGGGGACCAGCAGTCTCATCTGTTGGTGGTTCTAAATATTATGTAAGCTTTATTGATTCCTTTAGTAAATTCTCATGGATTTACCTCTTAAAACATAAGTCTGAAGTTGAAACAGTCAGTATTCAGTTTCAGCAGCATGTTGAACGACTTCTAAACAGGAAAATTGTCTCTTTCCAAAGCGATTAGGGAGGAGAATACCAGTGTCTAAATTCCTATTTCAAACAAATTGGAGTACACCATAGAGTATCTTGTCCTTATACACATCAACAAAATGGCATTGTAGAGAGAAAGCACAGACACATTGTTGGTACAGGTCTGGCTCTTCTTGCGCATGCCTCTCTACCTATCAAATTCTGGAATGAGGCTTTCCTCACAGCATGCCATTTGATCAATCGTCTTCCCAGCCGAACCATTCATGGTAGCACACCTCTTGAGCGTCTTCTCAAGATCAAACCGAATTACAAATTCCTCAAAGCCTTTGGCTGTGCCTGCTGGCCAAACCTACGACCATACAATAACCATAAGCTTTCTTTTTGGTCCCAAAAGTGTGTATTTCTTGGGTATAGTGATATGCATAAAGGGTATAAATGTTTACATGTACCTACTGGGCGTGTATATATGTCCCGAGATGTGATATTTGATGAACACACTTTCCCTTTTGCTACTGATCCAAAGCAGGCTATCAAAAAGATAGCTATATCAGAATCCACACTACTTCCATGGCTTAACGCCTCACTAGAAAATCCCTCCTCCACCACTTCCAACATTTCTTTTCAAGCTGAGCATGAACATCATGAGAAGGAGACTAACCTGCATGTTGAACTGACTGATGATGTTCTTGATCTTTCTAACATTGTACAGGCTGAGGAGCTGGCAATGCGTCCAAGAACCCGAGCTCAACACAATATCAGAACTCCAAAAGAGTTTACTGATGGCACCATTCGCTATGATCCTCGCAAGCGAGGATTTGCTGCTCAACTCACTATGGCGACTGAGCCTACATCACATGACATTGCCTTGCAACATCCACATTGGAAGCAAGCCATGACCGATGAACACACAACACTACTTCAGAACAAGACCTGGCATCTTGTACCACCTCGGCCAGATCAGAACATCATCGGGTGTAAATGGGTTTTCAAAATCAAACGTCGAGCAGATGGGTCTATTGACAGATACAAAGCTCGTCTTGTGGCCAAGGGTTTCAAACAACGGTATCGTATTGATTACGATGACACTTCTAGCCCTGTTGTCAAACCTGCAACAGTTCGTCTGGTTTTATCACTTGTTGTATCCAGAGGGTGGTGTCTACGCCAAGCTGATGTGAAAATGCCTTCTTGCATGGCGATCTTCAAGAAGAAGTTCATATGAGCCAGCCTCCTGGTTTTGAAGACTCTCAACACCCACAGTTTGTGTGCAAACTTGATAAAGCTATTTATGGGCTAAAGTAGGCTTCCCGGGCTTGGTATTCCAAACTCAGTTCTAAACTCCAAGAACTTGGTTTTGTACCATCCAGAGCTGACACCTCTTTATTTATCTACAACTCTCATGGTGTGATCACCTACATTCTGATCTATGTTGATGATATTATCATTGCAAGCTCTTTTAGTCAAGCTACCAATATGTTACTCTGTCAGCTCCAACTTGCTTTTGCCATCAAGGATCTTGGCAACCTCCATTATTTCCTTGGCATTGAGGTTGCCACAGATCCAGGGGGTATCATTCTCTCCCAACGAAAGTATGTTCTAGAACTTTTGAAAAGAACCAACATGGGGAGCTGCAAATCAGTATCCACTCCAATGTCCTGCTCGGAGAAGATTTCCCACTACACAGGTACTCCACTATCGACTAATGAGATTACCAAATATCGCAGCACAGTTGAGGCACTCCAATACTTAACAATTACGAGACCTGGTATCTCGTATGTCGTTAACAAAGTCTGTCAGTATCTACAAGCACCTATAGATATTCATTGGAGTGCTGTCAAGAGGATTCTCCGGTATCTCAAGCATAGTCAGCAAGACGGCTTGAGAATACATCGCTCAGCTTCCACCCTCGCGAGTGCCTTCTTAGACACCGATTGGGCCGGTTGTGCTGATGATCGACGATCTACCGGAGGGTTCGCAATATTTCTAGGTGCAAATCTCATTTCATGGAGTTCCAGAAAACAACTCATGGTGTCACGCTCGAGCACTGAATCAAAATATAAGTCTCTTGCCAATGCCACTGTCGAACTCGTTTGGATTCAATCAATTCTTGGAGAATTGGGTGTTTTTCGATCCAGACCACCTTTGCTTTGGTGTGATAATTTGGGTGCAACATACTTAACAACAAATCCTGTATTTCATGCCAGAACCAAACATATTGAAGTGGACTTTCATTTTGTGCGAGAACGAGTGGCTCGCAAGGCTCTGGAGATTCGGTTCATTCATTCCCAGGATCAGCTAGCAGATATACTCACAAAAGCTCTACCAACAGAAGCATTCAATCGACTTGGTTCAATCTCAACTTGATATCGGGAAGTTGTGATTGAGGGGGGCTATTAAATTATATTGTTAGCTAGTGATTGATCCGGTAATTATGTTGTAATCTTCCTTAAGTTTAGGAAGTGTATCCCCAGAATCAGTATCGAACCATATAACCGATTCTGTTTTGATTGTAATCACGATTCTCTGTTAATTGTCGTTTACGCTACAGTGCGCCTGGCATAGTATATATTCAAAGAACAAAGCCGCGCTGAGTTGTGCGCAATAGCAAAACACCAATCTATCTTCTCTTCCTGTTTTCTTTACAGAAATATTATTATGTAATTCTTTTAACACATATCCACCACCGAAAAAACATCTCTAGAGAGTTGGAAAGTGTCTAAAAAAATGTTTTGACACAACATAACCTTAGGCGAATTAGAGAGCGTCTCAAAAACATCTTTACAAGATAAAATTTCGTGTGTGTCTCGATAACATCTTTACAAGATAAAATTTCGTGTGTGTCTTGAAAACATCTCAAGACAATTTCGTGTGTGTCTCGAAAACATCTCAAGACAGTCTTTAACATACAAAATTTTGAGGTAAATTTTAAAATATGTTTAAAAAACATTTCTAGACTATATAACTAGTTCTTTTAGAGACAAGGCAATGTCTATCTGACAGTTTTTCTTGTAGCGTCGTAGCGTGATTAAAGCAGTGCGGTACTAAACTGGAGATTGAAGTGACACGTGTAAGGCGCGTTCGCCCGCGCATCCGTAGTCCGATTCCGACAACGATACGGAATTGGTCCCGTCCTCTTCCGAGTCGAACTCGGACACCTGCAGCGACGCGGATTTATACATCCGCGTACTTGCCCGTCTCACAAGTCGCAACTCACAACTCGCGCCTGCTTGGCCTGACGCTTTCGGGCCAGATCGATCGATGGAACCGCAGCATCAGCCACCGGAGCGGCGGCCGACCGTGCCCCCGGGCTTCCACTTCACCCCGAGCCCGGAGGAGCTCATCCACAGCTACCTCAACCCCTGGATCACCGGCCAGCCGCTCGACGAGCTCGAGGGCATCGTCTGCTCCGCCGACGTCTACAGCCGCGATCCGGCGACGCTGACCAAGAAGTTCAAGAATTTTTGCTACGACGGCCACTGGTACTTCTTCTGCGTCAGCAAGTGGAAGGAGGGCAAGACCGGGGGCCGGGTAAACCGCTGCGTGGACGGCGGCGGCACCTGGCACAATACGTCCAAGCGGAAGCCCGTCGGCGAGCACGGGTGCTGCCGGATGGCCTTCGAGTACCGTGACGCGGGCAACAAGAAAACGGGATGGCTTATGGAGGAGTTCGCGAGCAACCTGGAAGAGGCCACCGACGGAACGGGCGTCAAAGTGATCTGCAAGGTGTACCTCTCGAGGAGGGCGCCGGCGCTGGCGCCGGATGATGAGGAGCCGCAAGCAACCAAGGTCATCGGATCCAAGAGGCCGGCGCTGCACCGGGAGCACGGGTTCCGGGAGGCCGCCGCGAGCAATGTGGCGCCGTCACCAGCAGAGACTGGGGGCGCGGCCGTGGTCGGATGCTCCAATGCCGGCACGTCTCAAGCTGCCCCCATGGCCTGTCTTCAACCCATGTTGGAAAGCATGAGCAAGCCCGTCTACTACTGCGGCTACGGCGTTGATATCAAGAGAGAGCCAGAGCTGCCAATTCCGATGCCATTGGCAATGGCGAGTGCAAACGGGGAGGTGCTGCACCTGCAATTCGCCCAAACGGATGGCCTCGGGGCTGTCGTCGATGTGAAGAGAGAAGATGTCTCGCCGGATGAATGGCTGGATCGTATTCTCAGCTTCAATGACGGTGCGGGAGACGCCGACGATCTTACGGGGGATACGGCCACTCAAAGACACGGCCACTAGATGAATTGTCGGGATCCAAGAGTGTGATGTGTTTTGACTGTGAAGAATGGCCAGCATTACACTAATTAACTAGCTTACTATTTGATGATTCTATTGTTGTAATCTCTGTTAGAAGGTTTTGAGAAATGCAATACAAAGCAGACAAACACAGTAAGTAAAGTGGAAACACACGCATCTGTCGGAGCCTTACATGTTAGTTACAGTTTCTAAGCCAAGTGGTAAAAGGTTGCGCGTTCAGATCGTGTAGTGCACTGTTGCATGACAAATTACAGAACAATTTGGCAAAATTGAACCAAACAGGTGGCTGGTTAATGTACTCCCACATAGCACCGAACATTATTCAGTTATATGTCATCAGGACCATTGGCAAGTGGCCTGTAACCATTTGGACTTGCTGAAATTTCACCTGATTCAACTGGTATGCACTTCAAGATAACACCAATAATCAGGCTGATGGATCCTAGACCAACGCTTACCAACCAAAGCTGCCAATTGAGCGGAACAGTGCTGGCAAAAGTGCCAAGGAATTCTATGATCACCACTTGAAATGCTACCGTCACAGTTATGATTGCGATGAAGGTCCAATTGCTGATGATACCACGGAAAATGTTAATCTTCTGCATTTCCTGCTGTTTATTTCATTGAATACCTGGTAGCGACATCATTTAAAGAACACCATCATTAGTACTAGAAGACTAGAAGTTCACCTGTTGATACGATGATGGTGATGACCAAAAAGTCAAATTAAACCGTTAGCATAACTAAACAAGCAGTACACCTATAGAACGTGCTTATATAACTACTGGTTCAGGATGTTGAAGCGTGAGGTTAGAAATGTAAGTTGGGACCAAACACACATCATGGTGGCATTTGGAGCGACCTCAGCTTCACCATAGGCCATAAGGCCGAAAATCTACAGCTTTTTGAAGGGGGATGTGGCAGAAATAGCACAGATACAGCATCCCATAATGCACTCACCTGGCAAAACACGAAGGAGTTGAATATGAGTGTATTGATAATGGATTTGGAATCTGCACCCTTGATGTTCAAAAGTCTTTCCCCACCAAACATGAGAGCTCCAAGTACAAGCAACTGATATAAACTTTGCCCAATGATATTTCTCCACATGACCTTAGTAATGAAACTTTCCCCTCGCCTAACAGGTGGCCTCTTCATCATTTCATCGTTTGGAGGTTCTGTTGCTAGAGCTAAAGCTCCCAATGTATCCATAATCATATTGACCCACAACAGCTGCACAGCAGTGAGAGGAGCGCTCCCTGTGATGGAAGAGTGAAAACATTGTTACTTGCATGGAGAGTATCAAGAACCACTTAATGATAAAATGTAGCATACATGAATACTATAATGTTGCCCACACCTGTGATGCATGCTGAGACAAAGTTGATGACTAAAGCAACAATATTAACAGTCAACTGAAACTGCACAAACTTCTGGATGTTTATGTAAACCGCACGACCCCACCTTGCGACATTTATTATAGTTGTAAAATTGTCATCGAGTACTATGACATCAGCACTCTCCTTGGCAACCTGCACAAATGCAAGACCTTTTCATTAGCTTCCAAAGATCAAGGATGGTTGCTGAAAAACAAGCTTTCGCAATTCACAGTTCTAACAGAAGCAACAAGTACAGGATCCAGTCAGCAACAGATTAGTGCAGTGAGAACAAGAGAAATGAATATGCTGATGGATCTGTTAGATGTTAATTTCTGTCTGGCCATAGCAACAAATTACTCCAACCCCAGAGATGAGAGAGAATACAGGATAACTAAATAGATTATCAGTGCCAATTTATTTCAGTCAGGATTAATATCTACATATTCAGCTTAAACATCTGGCTTTGGCGGTTTCTACTAATGCTACATCCATAAGATTCAGATTGCGAAAAATAGTACCTCTGTGCCTGCAATGCCCATAGCAAGCCCAATATCTGCTTCGTGTAATGCCGGAGCATCATTTGTACCATCACCTGTCACAGCAACCACCTCATGAAACATACCTCGCAAGTTCTTCACAAGTGTATGTTTGTCCAATGGTAAAGAACGGGCCATGACCTGCCAAATGTTGATAGATATAAAAATTTGCTCCCAGATTTAGTACATGCAGACTGAGGAAAGCGTAATGAACCTGAATCTTAGGTATCAAGTCCCTCATCTCTTCCAGGCTCTTGCTACGGAATTCTGGTCCTTCTATTGCTATGCCTTCATCGGTCAATATTCCACACTCTTTGGCTATAGCTTTAGCTGTGTTAATATTATCACCAGTCACCATCCTCACTGTGATACCAGCAGACATACAGGCCTTAACAGAATCCTTAACTCCAGGGCGCACAGGATCCTTGATACCAAAAATGGCTACTAGAGTAAAACCACTTGTTGGACTATCTGCATCATCATCAAAATTATCCACTTCCTTATATGCCAGGCACAATGTCCTTAAAGCATCCGAAGCAAAACAGTTGATAGTATCCAAGATGTTCTTTCTCCGAGCTTCCAATAAAGGAATACTATTTCCATCACCATCAATCATCATGTCACACATCTGCAAAATAATTTCTGATGCACCTTTGAAGAACCAACAGAATGTGCCACTGGGTAATGAAACCAACACTGCCATCTTCTTCTTGACCGAATTGAAAGGCTCAACCTTAACCTTGGTGCAGGTCCTATCCTCAGCATCACGACCTCCTTCCAATCTCAAGCCAAATTCCAGTATCGCTCTTTCTGTTGGAGTTCCTAAAACAGCTTGTTTACCATCCTTTTCTTTTACCACCTCTGCACTAGTGTTCTCAAAAATGCCCTGCAAAAGTAGGCTCAATGTGCTTGAAGAAATCATAGAATTCAGATCTTCCAAACTATTATTACTGGTAACTGATTTTGAAACCTCAGCTATCCATATTTTGTCAACCACCATGTGATTAGTAGTCAAAGTTCCTGTTTTATCTGTGCAGATGGTACCAGCAGATCCCATTGTTTCACATGCTGAGAGATGTCTAACAAGTGCTTTATCATTCATTAACTTTTTCATTGCAAATGCAAGACTCAAAGTAACAGCCAATGGCAACCCTTCAGGAACAGCAACAACAATAATAGTGACAGCTGTTGCGAAGTAGTTTACTATAGTCAATGCATCAGTAGAATACCATTTGAACAAACCAACAGTTAAACCTTTTTCGATAAGGAATCTAACCAGCAGGACTACAAATGTTAATGCAGAAAATACCAGGCCAATCTTCCCTATAATGGTTGCAACTCCATTTAGCTTAACCTGCAATGGTGTCTCGTCCTCTCCTCCCTCACTCAACGTGCTCATCAACCTTCCCCATTCAGTGCGCATACCAACAGCAGTTATTATCATCTTAGCAGATCCATCTTGCACTTTAGTTCCCGCCAGGATGAATGGCTTAACTTGAGAAATATAAACTGGGTCGCTCTCACCCGATAAGCTGGATTCATCAATCAAAAGGGCGTATCCATGTATAAACAGTCCATCAGCAGGTACTTGGTCTCCAATTGATAGATGCACGATATCGCCGACTACTAAGTCATATATAGAGATCTTTTGTCGACAGCCATCTCTAGTAACATGGATAAATATCTTTTTCTTTTCATTGTCTAGATCCTTAAACTGGAGTGACTGCTTATAGTCGCTGACAGCAGTAACTATCACAACTAAGAAAATGCTGAGTATTATTCCCAAGCCATCATACATCCCCTTCGGCCAACCTTCAGATGCCAGACCAACTACAGCAGATAACAAAGCACATACCATAAGAATGATAAGGGTCATGTCCTGCAATGCATCCCAAACAAACATCCAAAAACTTCTCGAAGGTTTTTCCGCATAACGATTGACACCATATGTGTTTTGTCTTGCATCTAAGTCACTAGCACATATGCCACGATCAAATGTTGAACGGATTTTTTTGGATATCCCGTCTACCCCGCCATGCATCTTTAAAGCTTTAAAATCATGCTTGCTTGTGATTGATGCCAATTCATCTGGATTGATGGAAAATCCAGCTTTGATAATATCCTCTGTTAGCTGGTACCCTTTCTTTTTGGTACCTTTAAAATCAAAAGGCACACAAGTTAAATGGAGTTGGTGATGCAAAAGAGGAATAGTAACATGAAAAGTTATCTCATACCATCAATGAAAGTGATTGCAGCCTGCTGCACATAGAGGGCGACCCGAATTTTTTCCTGGTAAAGGATACACAAAGAAGGGAAACATTTTTACTGCAAATGTATAAGATTTTAGTTATTTTCTTGTAGTTGACTAGTTGTAAGATACAATCACAAACTTTGTAATGTGGTAACCGGTTGTAAGGTACAATCACAAACTTTGTAATGTGGTAACCGGTAAGCTCGGAAGCACGGACACGTCAGCAAGGTGTTGTCTCCGTGTCGGACACGGACACGGCTCCGACACGGCTCGGATACGTATCCCCGGCATGTCGGAAATTGCAATCGCGAAAAAAAAGAAAAACAAAATCGGATATGTATCGGACACGGCTGGAATACGTATCGGACACTTGGGCCCATTTAATTCAACCCAAAATGAACAATCGGCCCACCAACATAGGTAAACCTACCCCTACCTTGCCTGCTGCCTGCCTGCCTAACCCGAGGTCCCAAGCTCGTGCACCTTCCGCTCGACGCCACCGCAGTGCCCGCCTTGTTGCCGTCGCCAGATCCGGTGCTCCCGACGGCCACTAGCGGATCGACGGCCACCAGTAGATCCCAACGCTTCCTCCAGTGCTTTCGCCGCCGGCTCCTCCCTGGTTTGCTTCTTCCCCAGTTCCTATTTTAGCTTCCTGCGCCGACGGTTCTTCACGGCGCCCCTCCTCCCCACGCCTCGCTGTTGCATACCTTTCGCTTCGCCGCCGCTTTCGCGCGCCGCCTCCTGGGACTTGTAGAGTTGTAGATTTGTTAGTTGTTACTTGTTAGTCTGTTAGACAGTTAGACTTTGTTGACAGGAGCCGAGAATCATCTTTGAGGTACATATTCCTAACATTTTACACTTTCTGTTTGATAAACACGTAGAAAAGCATTCAATAATACATATACTGATATACATATATTATTATTATTATTATTATTATTATCATTATTATTATACAGCCGTGTCCTCGTGTCGCCATTTTTTAGAAAATAGCGTATCCCGTATCCGATACGTGTCGTGTCTGACACGCGTGTCCGTGTCTGTGCATCCTAGCCGGTAAGTAATAGCAATATTGTATTGAGCCCATTCCAATGAATTTATAAGTGTAAATCCAGCCTTTTGGATGGCAACAATAAATATCAGTAGGGTGAACAGGAAAACAATCTGGGTTAAACATGGAAATTTTTCTTCAAAATATGGTGGTACAAGCTGTGTCCCCAAGATTGATTGCTTCTTACAATCAATATGTTTTTGTGCTTTATCCCAAAAATGATAATCAGCTACCTTTTGAGGTTATGTTGAAGTTTGTACTTTATGTTGCCACAGATACCTGAATCATCCTGGGTCATTCTCTTTTTGATAAAAAATATTTTCACTACTTTCAAGTATGTGTTAGAAATGAATTCAAAGTGAGAACTAGCTGTCATTTGCATGGTCTGAGAAAGTGAGAAGGAAGTTTTCTCAGTCTAGAAGAAAGCAGACCAACCAATTGATTGAATGTGACGCCCGCAAATTTTTTTCTAGCATGATTGTGAAAAGTAAATTTGTTAACTTGTTAAGCATAAGGGGATTACATCCACATCAAGACTATTGGCATCTAAGACAACTAATTGTCAAGCATCTAGAAGAAGAATTCAAAGAATAACAGCCAACCAAACTAGTTGGCAGGCTGATTAGTATTATGAACGTCTTTCAAGACTCAATGACCAAACCAAAATAGTCTTAGAAAAAAGTAGCCAGAAGATTCTCTACTTTGGAATTTGAAAACTACTTATTGGGTAAAAGATGCTTGACTCTGGAAAGCTCGGAGTGACTAAAAATATTCTTTACTTCGCAAATTACTTGGTTTTAGAATGTATGTGCCCATTGTCTAAAGGGTGAATTCCTTATATGCCACCAAAAATTTGCCTCATCTCTTATGTATCACTCAGGGTTCACATAACCATTCCTGGGAAGTTTTCCGCTCCCTGGCCGGTACCGGGTTTTATTCGGACGAAATTCACTAAAATTTGATTAAAAACCATCCAAAATTCAACATTCGAAATTTGAATTTGCAAACCCGGCCGGGATTTGGGATCCCGCCATGGTTACCAGCCGGGTTTTCAATCCCTGGTTTCACTGATATGACCCCACATGTCAGGGATTTCGCAAAATTCCAGTGGCATATAAGGAATTAATCGTTGTCTAAAACAATCGACCAAAGGAGCAATTATCACATATGTCCTCCGTCTTTGTGCATTTCCTTTTTTTCCAATTTTTTCAATTAAGTATCTTCTCTTTCAAATATATTTTAATCAAGTTTCCTCCATCAGCTAACTTCAAATGGCTCTTATCTAGCAACCACATAGTGCATGGCAAAATGTTCAAAACAAAGAAAGCCAATGGAAGAGAAACAAAAAAGGAAAAAAATAAAAAAAATGAAATTACAACAAAGCAAGATAGTTATACAGGAAAAAAAGATAGTAAGAGGAAGGGTGGGCTCAGAAATGGGGATCTACCCAATCTATCCACCAAATCTGTAGCACATATTACTAATCCATGAACTCAGACACAATACTGGATTCTCCCGGTCAAAAAAAAAACAAGAGGAATTTTTTTTGGGACATGAACACAAGAAAAGTTCAAATCGATATGAGAGACCTTAAACTAAGATCTTAGATTTGCACGAGATTGTGACAGGTGGAGGCCTGGTAAGGCGATGTCTGTACTCTTGCAAGATTGCTACGTGGAAGCTTCCTTGAGGGTCGCACTAGCGTTGCCCAGATAATTGGTCCCTCCTTGATGAACGAACGGACTGTATATGGTCAACATGATACGGAAGCACGGTAGCCACTGCTGTGAGACAACAGCAGAAACACTCTGGTTTTTTTTCTCGAGTGTAGAGAAATTAACTAAACTGGGATTTGAGAAGGTGTCCGTGTGACGATCTGATGGCGAGACAACAGCAGATGTTACTAATGCGCACGCAGTTGGGCGAAAACACAAATTAAAGCAATAATAAATTCCGGATGGTGAAAAGACTTAAAATGGCAGTTAATGGTGAGATGCGAGCGTGAAGAAACATGAACTAAAGTAGTAATGTGGTATAGTATGAAAAGTGATACGCACTTGGATGGAGCGGCGCTTGGCGTGGTCCTGGTGGCGGCGGTCGAGATCGGGCACCATGCGGAAGCGGCGGCGGCGGTTCTTGACGATGGTGCCGACGGCGGAGCGCCATCGCCGCTGCGCCTCCTCGGACGGGTTCTTGGGCGGCAGGTCGAAGTGCTCCTGCAGATACCTGTCCAGCCCCTCCATGTCTCTCCCTCCCTCGCGCGCACACAGCTAGTACTGCCGGGCCGGAGGCCGGAGCGGAGGCAGAGGGAGAAAGGAGCTTTTTTGCAAGGCTGCCTTCAAGTGGATGAAGACCACTTGCCTCCGCCGCCCACCTATATTGTATGGGGTTCGGGTATAAACAAATACTACTAATAAATGCCGTATGGCTCAGGACGCGAGTTTTCAGTGGCACGCTTAGTGCTAGTCGTAAAGTCAAGGAACCTCAAGGGGTGTTACGTCAGAATCGGTCAAACGAGGATTGATATGCAAACGGACCAAATCTCTATCTATAAAAGGGCGCAGGATTACGATCCCTGAGGGTGGCTACGTCCTGTTTTTCTCTGGTTCGTTCGATGTTGTCCTCGGTTGTGAACCGCCATTTGATCGCCAGCTTGTGTTGCCGTCGTGAGGCCCGTGCTGGTGGCGTCGTCTTGCGTCGTTCGATTTGACTTGGTTTCTGTGCGCCATTGGATGGACCGATGGATGCGTTCGGAATGGCTGCCTCGGTTTTATCTCGAGCGCGCGCTCGGATGTCGCTTTTTCTCTTTGGTTGTTGTGCCGTGTTTAATAGCGCTGTCTCGCTTTAGCTTCTCGTTGGCGTGGTCTGGCGTCGTTGGATGGGTTTTGGTTCATGTACGTCGTTCGATCGGCCGGACGGTAAATTTGGGTGCCGTGTTTTTCGCCTTCGGCCTCTGTGCCGCGTTTAATTGCTTGTGGACTTAAGAGACATGGAACCTGCTTTTTGCTCTCTCCCTCCTAGACCGGACCCGTACACCACAGCGATGGCGGGTGGGCACCGTGTGCTCCACGGGCCCGCTTGTCATGGATGCGCTGGTCCAGTCGATGACACTGCGGTCGCAAAGAAACGGAGTCCGAGAGAGAGTCACAGCGTGCGTCGCGGTGTGCGCCGCCCGTTCTCCAGCTGGTGTGGACTGCTTTTAGCTCTCTCCCTTCTAGACCGCATCTGCACACCACAGCGATGACGGGTGGGCACCGTGTGCTCTATGGGCCCGCTTGTCATGGATGCGTCGGTCTATTCGGTGACCCACCCGCATGTCTCGCCGTGTGTTTGCTCCATATTAAAAGTCTGAGCAGAGACCGAAGCGGTTTCCGCCGTACCATAAGATGCCTAAGCGGCTGAGCCTGTCACTGTTTTAGTCCGAGTTGTTTAGCTTCCTTCCCTTCCTTCATGGTCGTTTTTCTGGTTCGCTTCCCACGGTGCTGTCTCAGCTCTTGATCATCGCTCTTGTTGTGCCACCTTATTCCTTCTCGGGATTTCGTTGGTTCTATGTTCGCACGCTTCTGCGATGCCCATCCGCTGCTACCGATTTCTGTAGATTTTATCTCTGTTTACCATTTCTTGCTTTTGGTTGATTTGGACCCTACACGTTCGGTGATTTTCTCCCTAATCCGGCTTTTGTTCGGCGTGTTCCTCCTCCTCGATCCCTCTTTTTATTGTTCCGTTCCCGATTTCTTCCCTACCGATTTCTGAAGATTTTATCTCTGTTTACCATTTCTTGCTTTTGGTTGATTTGTGCCCTACACGTTCGGTGATTTTTCCCTAATCCGGCTTTTATTCGGCGTGTTCCTCCTCCTCGATCCCTCTTTTTATTGTTCTGTTCCCGATTTCTTCCCGGTTTTGTTGTTTTACTTGCTTTGCATCATCCGATTGATCTCGTATGATGTTTGTATGATGGGTTTGGTCGAGCTTTGTTTTTCCCACTCTCTTGCCATTTTTATATCTGCATTTGTTCTTTTAGTCTGATTTTTTACCCTTCCTTCGTTCTGTATGATGGGTTTGGTTGAGCCTTGGTTTTCCCACTCTCCTGCCATTTTTATATCTGCATTTGTTATGTCAATCTGGTGATTTTTAACCCTCCCTCTTTCCTGTGATTGTAGGTTTGGCTTATCTTCGTGACGGATATTTGTCCCGGTTCCGGTTCGTCCTATCTTCGTAAAAGTAAGTTTACATTTCTGTTTTGTATCTTCGATATAGCTTCCTTCGGTTTGTGGTGGAGAGATTTTAGCTCTCTTTACAGTGGATGTTATCTCTATGATTTATTACACGATATATTAAGGTATTGATTATCTCGTCCCTATTCTGATATATAGCTTTAGTTCTCTTTAGGATGGACGTTTATCTTTGCGTCTGTATCTCTATGATCTATTATAGAATAACGAAGTATTTATTACCTTGTCCCCATACCGTTTCAGTTTGCTTACATTATCTTTAGAACGAATCTGTGCCTCCTAGGTTTCTTCTCGGCTGTGGGGTTGGGTTTTCTTTTGAAAAAAAACCATGCCATTTGCTCACGTTTTTGTTCGCCCTTTGGATAGAGCTTCTGTGTAACTTCGTTCTTCTTATGGACCCTGCTCGTCCTTCTTCGTCGGCGCTTTCTGTGGTTCATTGTTCGCGGTCTGTTGAAGGTACTGATATTCTTTTTACACTTTTAGCCTTGTCTTGCTCTTTAGTTCATGTGTTTCGGTCGTAGATGCCTTCTGCTTTTTCCCTCTATTCGTTTCTTACTGTCGTTGTTCCATTACGCCCTTTCTCAGATGGATGCGAAGATATACCCCTATCTCAGGGTGTTGCTGCCTGTGCGAGAACACGTACGTGATCATGGATACTTGTTTTTCCTTTTTTTTGCTGTTTTTTAAGGACACAAATTTTTTTCTTCTCTGTTGATTTCTTTAGGATCTATATACTGTCATGTTGTCCCTGCTGGTGATGCACGACGTAATAGGCAAAAACGCTGAAGAGTTCTTGCTCAACGTCGATTGCTTCGTTCAGGTGCATCCTTTTTTTTTGTTGATCTATGTTATTGTTATATCTGTCTATGGATACGATTTTTCCCGATCTCTAATACAGACTGTTTATATCTTTGTTTTTATTGGTCTTCTGCTGTTTTTCCTGTTATATGGCCGATTTAGGCTTGTTGTCGGATCTTGCCCTGCCACTTTCTTGGGTCCGACTTCCTCAGGAATATATCGATGGCCTTAAAGGTACATGTTTTCTTCCGCATTTTCTTATGTTGTTTCCTTGCTTCCTTCCTTTTGCTTGTTTTCACATTTCACTCACCTTCTTCTCATTTGCCTATGAAAAAAGTCTCTTATCCAGCAGATCGTACTATGGGCCACCTGAGTATGAGTGTGCTCACTGTAGTGCGGTCTTTTGGTTCCATGAGAGATCAAAGAGGCATTCTTCTGTTAGGGGACAAAGGTTCACATATAACAACTGTTGTAGGGTGGGAAGGTCTATATCCCTCCTTTTAGAGAACCTCCTCCTTTCTTGGCTGACCTTTTAAACTTTGATGGTGATGTTCGCTCGAAGAATTTTTTACGTAACATACGGCAGTACAACTGTCTATTTGCATTCACCTCCATGGGTGCTACCATAGACCGGTCTATGAATACGGGTGGTGGACCATATGTCTTTAAAATTAATGGCCAAGTGCATCATCGTATTGGTTCTTTGGTGCCTCCTGCCGATAGTCAGCCTAGATTTGTTGAACTTTATATATATGATACTGATAATGAGGTTGATAATAGAATGAGTTCGTTAGACCGAAATGAATGTACTGAGGGGAACTTAGATTCTGCCATATTTGCTGGTCTTATACATCTTCTTGACGAGCATAATCCTTTGGTTAAACAGTTTAGGCTAGCGAGGGACCGCTTAGCGGATTCTGGAAATGATTCTTTGGGTATAAGAATTATCGGAGCTAGACCAGGTGATCCGGTTCAGTATAATCTACCTACATGTGATGAATTGGCTTTGTTGGTTGTTGGTGATTTTTCTTTGGAGACCTATAAACGAGATATTGTCGTCCATAACAAAAGCCGTGGACTACAGCGAATATCTTCTTTACATCCAGCCTTTATGGCTTTGCAATATCCTCTGCTGTTTCCGTATGGCGAGCGTGGTTTCCAGATTGGTGTACCCTATATCGGTATCGGCCATTCTGGCTCAAGTATACGGGAAAAGATGACAATGCAAGATTACTATCGCTATTGTTTCCACTACAGAAAGAACCAACCAAATCCTTATCTTAAATGCGGACGTCTGTCAGCACAAATAAAAGTAGATGCTCATGCTTGTGTGGATGAATGCCGAGTCCAGTATATACTAGACCACCAAGACGAAATACGTGTAGAAAGTCTGCAAGGTATTGCCGATGCTGTTGCAAGCGGGTCTACAGATGGTGGTGATGTTGGTAAACGTATAGTATTACCTGCGAGTCACACTGGTGGTCGTCGTTATATGATTCAGAACTACCACGACGCTATTGCGATATGTCGTGTATATGGCCCACCCGACTTATTTATTACTTTCACATGTAATCCTAAGTGGGCAGAAATTTCGGACGCTCTACAGCTTGAACCAGGCCAGCGTAGTACTGATAGGGCTGATATCGTTGATAGAGTATACAATATGAAGCTTGAGGAAATGCTGAGCGATATCAAAGATGGTACTGCATTTGGTCCAATTGATGTGTGTATGTGCCTTGCCACTATTCGGTTCTTTCTTTGCCTTTGTTTTCCTTTAAATTAATCTTATATTTTTATGCTATGATCTGATTTGCTTTCCCTTGTTTCTGGTAGTGTTGCACGCTATCGAATTCCAAAAACGTGGTCTTCCTCATGCTCACATCATTGTTTGGCTATCTAGACATACCTCTGAACCGACACCTACACTTATTGATTCTTTCATTAGTGCTGAGATACCTGATCCCGAGACTGATCTTTTAGGATATGTTTTGGTTTCTAAACACATGATGCACGGTCCATGTGGCGCTCTTAATAATAAGTGTCCATGCATGAAAAACAGCAACTGTTCAAAATTTTATCCAAAATCATTTCAGGATGAAACATACATAGACAAAGATGGTTTCACTGTTTATAAACGACCTAACAATGGCCGCTTTGTCTTGAAAGGAAATGTCCATTTGGACAATAGGTGGGTTGTTCCATACAATATGTTTTTCTTAAAAAAATACGGTGCTCATATTAATGTAGAATGGTGTAACAAAACAAATGTTCTTAAATACCTTTTTAAATACATTACAAAAGGCCAGGACTCTGCAAAAATGTATCTCACAAGACTTGCGAAAGGACAGGATACTCCATACGATTGTAGCACATCTACTGTGAACTAGGTTAAAGAGTATCTTGATTGTAGATATATATGTGAGCAAGATGCGGTCTGGAGGATCTTAGGTTTTGACATCCATAGGCACTCCCCTGCTGTAGAACGCCTTATTGTACATCTGCCTAATATGAACAACATACATATACATCCTAATGCAAATCTTGCACGTGTGGTCTCCAACAGTTTTGTTAGGAGAACCACACTAACTGAATGGTTCATTACAAATAGAACTCATCCTGAGGCTCGTGATCTCACTTACTGTGATTTTCCTACGAGATGGTGTTGGGATGATAGCACCAGATCTTGGAAAAAAAGATTGAGTGGGGCAAAAATAGGATGCCTTTACTTTGTCCATCCTTGTGCTGGTGAACGATATTTTCTAAGAATGCTTCTTATGGTGGTTAAAGGTGCACAAAGCTACGAAAGTATTCGCACATTTCAATATGTTGTCTATGATACATTCAAGGCCACATGTGCTGCACGTGGCTTGCTGGGAGATGATAGCGAATGTCATAGTGGTTTTAGAGAGGCTTCCACATGGGGTACACCATATCAGCTTAGGCATCTATTTGTAACAATGTTGATTTACTGTGATATTAATGATGAACGTGCTTTTTTTGAGAGTTTTCTTAGTGAACTAGCAGATGATTTCCAGTATCATTTACGCCGATCTATGCATAATTTGTCCTATGTTGTTCCTTCTACAGAACTTAAAGACCATTTGTTAGACGAATTGTCATCTCTGTTCGCAAAAAGAGGCGCTAAGATTTCTGATTTTAATTTGCCTGCCAAAAGTAGTAATAGCGATTCTATTTCTGTCCGGACTGTTATGGATGATGAAATGTCATACGATATTGATAGCCTTATTATTGAATCTAACAATCTATGCGTCGTCCTCAATTCTGACCAAAAAAAAGCTTTCGATAGTATAGTTTCCCGTGTCATTACAAAACAACCTGGTTTCTTTTTTGTATCTGGTTATGGTGGCACTAGCAAAACTTTTTTGTGGAATGCGCTTGCATCGTATTTAAGATCTATTCGAATGGTTGTTTTGATGGTCGCTTCTTCAGGAGTTGCTTCGTTATTGTTGCCTGGGGGTAGGACAGCCCATTCTCGTTTTAAAATTCCAATTGATACCGATGAAACCAGTATCTGCAATATCAAAAGAGGAACTATGTTAGCTGAATTAATCCGCTCTAGCTCGCTTATTATTTGGGGTGAAGCTCTTATGGCACATAGAAAAAGCTTTGAAACATTGGATAGAACTTTACGTGATATTTTATCTGTTCAAGATGCTACTGTTTGTAACATGCCGTTTGGTGGTAAGGTTTTTGTCCTGGGAAGTGATCTAAGGCAGATTTTACCCGTTATCGAGGGGGGGGGACTAGAGCTCAAATAGTTAACGCTTCCATTACAAATTCACCTCTCTAGAATTTTATTGAGATCCTGCCATTAACAATTAATATCGCTTGACTTCAATATATTGACTCTCATCGAAAGAAGCTCGCCGCTGAATTTAGCCAATGGATTATAAACCTCGGCGATGGTCAGCTGCCTGTCACAGCCCGTGCAGGTGAGACTGAACCGTTTTGGATAGATATACCTCATGATCACCTGATTATAACAAATACAGATAAGGTTAAAGCTATAGTGCAGTCTGTATACATTGACTTTGAGGAAAATTTTTCTAACCCTTCTTATCTACGAAACCGTGCTATACTATCGCCTACTAACGAGGTTGCTGACGAGATCAATTATTTTATTTTGGATCAAGTACCTGGCGAACAAAAAGAATACCTCAGCTATGATAGTATTTCAAAATCTGTTGATACAGCAACTGAGGCTGATCTTCTTTACCCCACAAAACTCTTGAACTCTATAGATGCAAACAATTTCCCTCAACACAGATTAATCCTTAAGATAGGTGTTCCCATCATGCTTCTAAGAAATATAAATCAGTCCAGCGGCCTATGTAATGGAACACATCTTGTGGTTTCAAGGCTTGCTGATTTTATACTTGAGGCAAAAATCATTACTGGATCAGCTGCTGGTAAATGTGTCTACATACCGCGTATAACCTTAATCACCGGAAACACAAAATGGCCTTTTAAGTTGCAACGTCGTCAATTCCCAGTTAAATTATGTTATGCGATGACTATTAACAAAAGTCAAGGACAAACACTTCAAACTGTTGGATTGTATCTTAGAAGACCTGTTTTCACTCATGGCCAATTATATGTTGCTGTTTCGCGGGTAACGTCGAGGAATGGCCTAAAGATACTCATCGAAGATGATGATGGTTCATGTGGTTGTGCAACAAAGAATATCGTTTACCATGAGATTTTGCAATCGATTACCTATACATAGCTCTGCTCGGCTCTGTGTGCTAAGTTTATGTAGCTGTACAGCAATAAAATTTGTTTACCATGAGATTTTGCAACCAGATAGCTATACATAAGTCTGCTCGGTTCTCTGTACTATACATGATGCAGCCTTATGTTAGTATGGTCTTGCGTATAGTTTATGTAGCTGTGCAGCAATAAAATCCTTGTGTATAGTTTATGTAGCTGTGCAGCAATAAAATTTGTTTACCATGAGATTTTGCAACCAGTTGGCTATACATAAGTCTGCTCAGTTCTCTGTACTATACATGATGCAGCCTTATGTTAGTATGGTCTTGTGTATATCTAGCTTTTTCCCTAACTGATACTCATGCAACAAAGAAAAAAAATACCATAAAGTTTTGTGATGAATTACCTATACATGCTTCTGCTCAGCTCTATGTGCTATACATAATGCAGCCCTATGTTACTATGGTCTTGTGTATATCCAACTTTTAGCCTACCAGATGCTTATGGTGTTTCATGCTTTTTTAATATCAACAGGTTGGTGTACTTTGGTTACATGGTTATATATAACCCACCTAATTGTTTGTTACACACTCTTATCGTTGCTTAATCCAACAAGACAGAGCTTGCATATATATACTGCATAACATTTTTGCTTTCCTGGTTAAAAATATAGTATCAGTTCTACATATTTTTTTCGTTTATATGTCCTATATGACACACATGTTCTACTGCTAACTTGTGATATTATCTCTTCTTTTTTTAAAGGAACTCTACTATTTGACTTCTAGAAACAACATATATTTTGTACTAATAAAGATTGACTTGACTTCCCTGTACATATGGCGTATAGTATGTTGTCGGATATTAATCCAAGTAGCAAGCATTGGAAGATATGTGTGAGGGTTTCTCGCTTATGGGAGTATCGTGGAAATGTGGATAGTGGTTCGGTTCAGCACCTTGATCTTGTCCTGGTAGATGAACAGGTGATGTTTACTTCTCTCTTACCATCTTTTTTATATAGTTGTTCTGCTACATTTAATTTATTGTTTTGAGACTGCAAGGTGGTGCTATGTACGCTGAAATACCAGCGGACTATGTAGAAGCTAAAAGATCACAGCTGCAAGAGGGAGGTGTCTATGCTTTGAGTCGTTTTTTGGTGTGTCCTAACAAGGAAAGATACAGTTCAGAGATCATGCAGATATATGATCGAAATTACCTACTACACTAAAATCAAGAACTGACTCAAAGTTGCTCAGATTTCCTATGTACACATACAAACTTATTCCGCTTATTGACCTTTATGCGTTATGTTGGCGAGAATAGATCCTTTCTTGGTACATTGGTACATATATACCTGCCTATTCTTCGTTTACCTACATACTTTGTTCAGACTGTTTGCTGTTTTTCCTTTGAAAAAAAAATGTTCACAGATGTCATTGGAGTTGTTACAGCTATTTCGAATGCTGTGTCTGTGCAAGGTGCAAACCAAAATGTTCCTTCATTAAAGAGAGTTATTGCCCTTAAAGACACTAGGTATTATATATTTCGTTTCTTTACAGACAGTTGTTCTATATTCATTGCTAGATCTTTCTATGCTTTGCTTATTGTTTTAACATATGAAATATTATTTTATACAGCAACCATGCAGTTAAATTAACACTCTGGGGACCACGTGCTTCTGAATTGGATGGAGACCACATCTATGAACTTGGCCAGACATCGCCTGTTGTAATACTTTTCGTCGGCGTGCTTATGAAAAGATATGGCTGTAAGTTTCTTATCAGCTTGGTCGTAGTTTCCATTGTCAACTTTCTATTGTCTATGAACCCATATATGAAAGTATAAACTAAAACTGTATCACAGGGCAAAATAACATTCATAGTCATACAAATTTCATCAAAAAGAAAAATAATAGTTGTACAGGTTTACTAACAACAATGAGCAGATGATGTAAATAGGTTTAGATTAAGAATTCAGTTTTACATACTTTGCTCTCGGTTCTTGTAGAATTCCATAGCCTTTTCGTTGTTCACTACTACGCCCCAAATTTCATTTTATGAGATGCAAGGGAGACAGCAACCCTCTGGAGATCAACACAAACAGGCCCAGTGAAACATGAGCTATCAGAAAGAGTCAACCTAGGATTCATATTATACCATAGATAATCAATTACAGAACACAGATTATATGATAAGATGTTATGAGCCATCTAAGATCTAACATATAGAAAACCTGTTTGTATGCATGATTATTACAGCAACTGAAGAAGATCGAACATAACAGAATCAAAGTAATATAGTTACAGACCTGAGCCTTTTGCATTTGATTTCAGCAATGTGACCACTGTTACTGGCCTTAACATCTCCAGTTACTAAATTGACCTGAACTGTGCAGTTAAGATTAAGAAACTTTACTTGTTTGCTTTGTGTAGATGAAGAAGGCCTTACTGGAAATGCAGCCTGTCGATGGTACGTTTGTCCAAATGTTGCTGAAGCTACATCCTTAAAAAACAGGTATGGCTTCGTAGTTACATATGTTTCCTTAAATAAAATTTGTACTATGTTTCGGCTTTTATTCATAATTTATCTAAACAATTTCGTTTGTCGTACAGCATGCATGCAAATTTCGAACCAATATCACGCATAGTCTTGCGAGATCAGATCCCACAGGCCACCATTGTTACTGGTTCAGCTGAGGAAAAAACAATCCAAGAAATTCTTGAAATTAACCCTTATGACTTTCCAATTAAGTCTTTTTTTCTGCCTGTCTGTCTTGGCTTTTTAACGTTCTGTCCTTACATAAACACTGAATCTTTGAGTAATGTATATACATAGCCCGCCAGCGTCAGGTGCACTGTTACTATTGCTAAACTCAGCCCTGGTCAAAGTTGGTGGTTCTTCTCTTGTAACAAATGTAGCAGAAAGTCTGTTCCAGATGGCACATCTTATAAGTGCTCAGCTTGTCTTTGTAGAACCGCGAAACCAAGGTATTCATCCCATTAATGTCTAACAGCTTCCCATTTCTTTTCCACCACATTTTTAATCTTGTATTTCACTGCTCAATTTCAGGTATAAGCTCTGTGTGATTGGTACTGACGGAACAGCAAACGCTGAATTTATGCTATTCGGTGATATTGGACAACAAGTTGTAGGAAAACAAGTTGGTGCGGTACTTAGATCGAATCGTGGAGCAGATGACATACCATCGGACATAGCACATATTGTTACCAAGAAATACACATGGCATATTAGCATCACCGAAAAGAGCTTCCAAGGTCCAAAAAAAAGTTATCAAGTCAGCCGTATTATAGTCGCATTAGGCAGACAATCTGCGATCCCCCGCATCACAGGTCCTCCAAATCCTATATCATCTCCATTACAGATCGTAACTTCCGATGTTGCACCAAACTAGCCTTTAAAGGTATAAACATACTTTGTCCCCTTGAAATCCTAAGTCGCATGATGTTCATATGGTGCTGTCGTACTGGTCGGCTGGAAAAAACGCCACCTGATACAGTTTGCTACAAAGCTATTTATTATCATTGCATTAGCAAAAAAATTGCTTAAAACTCGAACAACAGCGTATCTGTTAAGAGCCTAAATCTGTTCATATAGAAAAAAAATGCATGATTAGTACAGCTTTAAATTTATACGTGCATTTTTTAAAGTAGTAGATTGTGTTTCTTCTTAGTTGCTTGTTCAGCATGATTTCATTGTTTCCTTCAACACAGGTCTATACGTGCACTGTTATCTTTAATAAACTGTCTTTCTTATTGATTGCTTATTCCACATAGTTCCATCCATTGTTTCCTTTCACACAAGCCTAAACGATATACGTACACTATTATCTTTAATAAACTATCTTTCTTATTCATTACTTATTCAACATGGTTCTATTATTTACTCTCTCTGGCACTGCTGATTTCGTTTTTTATTAAATCGTCACAGCAAACAACACCACCTCCACAGCAGATATGTAGCAGCGAGCCAGAAAAGCAGCAAAGGTGCGTTCTCTTCATCAGACTTTCTAAATCACTTGTGTAGTACTTCTTGTCTGTACCGATGTGCTTACTGCAGACTCACTATTGTCTTATGCCTCCAGCAACAAAGAACCATATGGTACACTTGGTTCTACTCGCAAAAGACTTTTCGACACTCAATCAGCCTCCACACAGGTAACAGGTCACATAGTATTGTTCTCCTGTGATTCATTGCATACCATGTTACGTTCTCATTCATATATATAGTTCCTACAAAAAAAAACATATAGCATGTTTATAGGACTATCTAACTAGAGATTGCCTGCAGCACACACAAACTGAACCCAGCTCAAAAAAATGAAAAAAGAAAGCTTTGGTCGTCGATGAAACAGATCGGCCTGGTTTTGTTCAAGACTAACTCTGCGATGCGTGTGAGTGCTTATCATCGCTTTTGTTCACTCCCGGATCTGATACCGCCTAACAAAGATTCTAGAGTTCCTGTTGCCCTATGTGCATATAGCCTGTTTAAGAAGATGCTTTGGTACAAGATACAAACCTAAAGTCATATGGCCAGCTGCTACTCATAGCTATATTATTCAATCGGACATCTTTATTCTTATCATAGCTTCTGCTTTTGTAACTACCATAGCAACATGCTGGTTAATGATATGCATTTTAAAATCTGTCAGGCTCACCTTTTATAGAATAAGCCAAACAAACAGACCCCTTTTACAATCTTATTACATTCCATTTATTCACATAAAAAATTACTATTTTGGTCTATTGTATAGATCTGTTATCTTTACAAAGTACCCATTAGATTTGCAAAGTTTACTTTTCCAACGGTCACATTAAACGTTGCTTGTTCCAGAATCGTCTTGGTAGCTAATTCAAGGACGAAGTAGTACGTGCCCAACATCCAGCGCATTTTTTTGCATGCTACGTGCTATTTCTGAGAGAACATATTACATGTTTATAGTTGGTTTGGACCTATCAAAGATGTTTCCTTATACACAAACTGCACTTCACAGGCCAGAGCAGCAGACAACCGAAGATATACCAACTTGTACTGATGTCGCATAGAATAGTTCTGCCAGTGAAATCAGCAAATAATTTCGGGCGTGTGCTTATTGATACGTCCAGCAATTCACACTGATCACTCATTATGCTAAAAAAAATTATTCGTTAAGCTTTGCACCTGCTTTACCTATGTTCTTTTTTTTTCAGCTGCGCCTGCCAGCTAGGACCTTATCACAGATCGTGTGTTTTGCTTCCCCACAACACGTTCATCCTATGATCGACGCACCACCTTTTGTAGCCTAATGAATCTATGTCGCCCTTTCTATCGGTGATGTATCCTTTATGTATATATATGCCTGATGCAGCTTTCTCTACATCACTGCAAACACCCTGCTTTTTGGAAACTTCCATAAGCTATGTGCAGCTGCGCCTATATGTACGTATCTAATAAATCTTTCACTACGACGCTACGAACAACGTCACTCCTGTAAGCTATATGCAACTATGCCTATGAACTGTGCCTACAAACTCCTGTAATCTCTGACCTTTTATGGTGTTCTTACTAAGCTAGCGCACTTTCTCTTGTGTTATATACAATATGAAACATCTGTGTTTGCTCGTTGTTTGCCGTTGATTACTTCGGATCGTCTGTTCTATTAGAAAAGATCACGTCATTGATTTCAGATTTGTCGAAAATAGCAAAAAAAAAGCGTTACATGTGCCACCTTTATTAAATGACCATCGTTACTGAGAGAATCGGAGAAAAAAAACTTAACGTTTCTATACCACCGCGCGCTGAGAGTGCGCGCGGGTTTCTAGTAGTATAAAAGAGCGTCTCCGAACCGTACCCTTAGCAAAGGGGTAGGTAATGGTCCCAAGGTGCCTATGTAGCAAAGAACGGCACAAGAATTACCTATATTAATTCTATGTGGGATTGGCCTCCAACCGACCTGGCTACGTCGTCTCCAAATTGCCGACCGTCCGATCGCGCGGAGATCGGCTCATGCCCGTAGGATTTCGGCAAAGCACTTCATACGAGCGGGCGCCACGCGCCCATGATCGGTGGACCACGAGCCTCGCGATTAGGCGGGCGGTGCGCGCTGCAGTGCGTGCTCACGTCCTCCATGAGCAGCGTCCATGTGGGGCCCGGTGCCGCGCATGCCTCTCCACGCCCTCGGCAGAGCCGCGCGTACATGCCTACGCCATCCGGCGCGGGTGGTCTTCTAGTTTGAGTAATGAGTAGTGCTCTTTTATAAATTAGATGTCTTCCTTTCCAGTGTCAGGAGGGCTTATTTACATAGTTACATAGGGGATGAGGTAGGATTACAAAAGTACTCTTACGAAAGTCTCACGACCGTAGGGGCTTCGTGGGCTTTCACCCTTTGTTTGTACCCTTGGTGCATGGTGGGTCTCATCCACCATGTCGCCTCCTTAGTCTACGAGTAGCTGTGACCCCCTTCGATCAGTGTGAGACCTCGTCCAAGCCCAGCCACCTCTCACTAGCGCTGAAGTGGTACCCTACAAGGCTGAGGGCGTGCTCCATCGCCTCTTTCGGGGACCCCCCTCGCATGGCACGTGGGGGTACATGAAGTTCCTCGTATGGTGCGAGGGGGTGAATGGGGCCCTCACTCTTCCTGTTGGCCTTCACGCTCTGCTTTACCGGGTGTTAGGCCCCTCCTTTTCC
Source organism: Phyllostachys edulis (assembly GCA_036346405.1). Classification (NCBI taxonomy): domain Eukaryota; kingdom Viridiplantae; phylum Streptophyta; class Magnoliopsida; order Poales; family Poaceae; genus Phyllostachys; species Phyllostachys edulis. The sequence goes on from CM070568.1 coordinate 4,942,228, forward strand.
CCTTCACTGGTACCACACGGGGTGACCACGCTTAATGCTACAATGGGTAGATGGGGCCGGTGGACTGCCCCTACGACAAGAGCTCCTCGCGATCGAGGGTGTTGCTTTGCCATAGCTGAAACTACGCCTTGTTACCCCGAAGGTTTTAGGCATTCCGTCCCCTTCAACCAGGGTGAAGCGTCTACATGTAAGCTTAATTGAGGTTAGTACCTTAGTAGCTCGAGTGTAGATTTAATTGAGGTTAGTACCTTAGTAGCTCGAGGCGTGGCTGGTATGTGAAACAGTAAATGTGAAGCATCAAGGAATGTTTTTAAAAATAATATTTATTTAAAAGATAATTACAAAAAATAGCAAAAAAAATTACAAATATAGGTGTTTGTCACCAATTGGACTGGCGATAGGCTTCATCGTCATTCAATTGACAATGTAAACCTATTTCTTGTCATCATTGGTCCAATTGCTTGTAAATGGGGGGGAAAAGTCCTTCTAATTCCCAAAAAAAAAAAAGAAAGAGAGGAGATGGTAGAAGAGACCTAGTGAAGCCCTGCCGGTTCGTAGCGGAGCAGCAGATCTGGTCGCCCATTTAGCAGATAAATGTTTTTACAAATTTGTATATAAACTCGAAACCTTGTAGGTTAGCAAATAAAAATAGCGACATAGAATTCAATATATTAGATAATTTTAGTTGTATTGTTGTTTGATGTAGTACGTCATTTTAGCTGTGTACAGTATATCATTAAATAATTTTGCTAATGCCGAAAATACTTTTTAAGCCAGAGATGCAATGCAACTTCTTCCAGTGGGTCAACGGCCCAGACATGTACTATAGGGCGTTCATCGAGTAGAAGTACATGCTGAACTATGCGATGCAAGCCAAGACCTTCAAACACTGGAAACCCTACGTACCCGACCCGACTAAAAAGGCACTGAAGGAACCCAGGAGAGCAGGGTGGTGGTGGAGGACCCCCAAACAGCAAGGTGAGTACGACCGAGCTGAGCGTGTGGCACAGAAGGGGAAGACTCCTGCTAGTAAAACCAATGGCCATCCTAGCGCTCGCCGTTGCCCGGACGCGGTCCAGATCGAAGAGGTAAGTTATGTTCAGATTGCATCCTAAATATTTCTCTCAGTCCTACGTTGTGCTATCCTAACACCATTCAATCGTCCAGCCCGTCTCACAGAACATGGCTGACTTCGAGAATAGCCAATGCCACGAACAGTCTAGAGACAAGGGAAGGGACTGATAGGCCGCCAGGACTGATCGATTTCGTTCGAATCAACCTTTTTGATTCCAAAAAAAGGCACACATGTATCGTTGATATATTTAAGTTTGCTCATTCGTGCATGTTGTCATTTCTAATGTACGTAACCAAACCTAGCACGCCATGTATTTCGCAATTAAATTATGAAGTCTTTCGAACTTAAATCTCTTTTTCTAGATATTTTGACTATTACATATTACATAATCTTTTTTCAGAAGGAATCAGTTCTACGAACAATACAATCGGGACAATAACGCGCATGGCAACCCGAAATCCAAATATTTTTTTCTTTCGCTCCGAAGGAGGCTATTTGTGTTATTGCGCCGTCGAACTCGTGTTCCAAATTGTGCCGCTGATCTCGTATTCTCTACTTTGCATTTTATTATCTTCACCAATTTCGGATTCCGAGCTACACGGACACTACAAAGTATTACTAAAAAAACTTCGTGAAATACACTTAATCTTTAGGCAGAATTTTCTAGACATAAATTTTAAAAGATATATAGGGCTCTGTCGCGACAGGGACCTGTCGCCAATTGAACTGACGAAATTGTCCTGTCACCAGTTCAATTAGCAACAAGAACATCTTCCTACTATTCCAATTGGCGACAGAGTTTCTGTCGCCAATTGAATTATGACATGAGTCATGCGATGACACCTATATTTGTTTTGGCGGATGAGTTTACATCACCAATTAGAATTATGCTGTGAGCTGCGACATACACCTATATTTGTTAAAAAAAATAGACTATTTATTTTTGTAATTATTTTTTAAATCAAGCATCATGAAGTGAACAGTCTTCCTGTAGAAATTTGAACTGACGATAGCTTCATGTCGCCAGTTGAACTGGCAACGGGGAAGCATGATCCTATATAAACCTCTTGAAACCCTAAAATTCGGTATATTACTCACTTTTATTCAGAAAAAAGAGAAGGAGAGAAGAGAGAGGAGTAGAGGGGAGGAAAGAAGCTAGCGAAGCGCTGCCCGTCCGGTTGCCCACCTCTCAGGTAATTTTTTTAACCGAATGAATTACATAGTTTTAGATGTACGGTTACATAGTGTAGTACGTTTTACATAATACTTTTCCATGAGTAGTCTAGTTTTAGATATGTGGTTAATCATGGAAATGTTCTTTATATTGCAGTGCGTCAAATATGTCTGACATCGCCAATTTCAAAATTTACTATGATCAAGGGACTATTATGGAGGGTCCCAAGGGAATTGATTTGCGTTATTTTCAATCGACGACCGTGCCCCTACCAAGACCAGAGCAGTGTACATGAGGCGCTATGATACGGTGGTTGTTCCACACATTCCAAGTAGACCGTGATGTGTACGATATGAGATTGAGTTGCCTTGCCCCGCGGATAGCACAGCCTACATATTGGGAGTTAGTGCAACTGAAGGGAACAAATTCATGATAGTCATATGTACGCATAGCGAGGGAGGGAGGGTGGAAATTGGTCTTTCTAGTCCAGACATATGCCAAACCCACTCCTCCATCTGCAGCTAAACAAGAAGGGTGTGCTGATGCCGAAGAAGAAGTCGAGGACTCCAGCCACAACGCGGCACACATAATGGCTGAAGCTCCCGAAGTTGCTGATGCTGTCGATGAAGACCCTGCGGAAGTAGCTCCTTCGGTCAGGCAAGCTATTGGCCTTACCGACGAGGGTGAGGAGGTGGAAGTCATAGTGTAAAGGATGGATCTCGAAGACCAAGACTACATGGCATTGTCTGAAGATGAAGGTTCTGACGACGAGGATGATGTGGACCAACAGGCGGTTCCATCCAAGCGGAACACATACCAATTCGATAACCTCGTTGTCAACAAAGGCTCCCGTGTGCCGTAAGAGTACAACCAGAGCGAGGTCAGGCTAGGAGCTGTGTACAAATGCAAGGACGTCGTGCAGGACGCGGTAAAATTCTGGGTCTTACCGGTGCGACGCACATTCACAGTTGTCAAATCTACCCCAAGATTCTACAAAGTGAAATGCGGCATAGAGGGATGCCCTTGGCGAGTGCACGCATTTCAACCTAAGTAGGACACCTACTGGAAGTGCTCTATAGTGGTCCCTCACACATGTGTCATTTTTGAGTCAGTGCAGTCCCACCGGAACTTATCATCAGGCTTCATTGCCAACCTCGTGTATAGTGATATCGTGGATAATCTAGATTTTGAGCCACGATCCATCATTCAGGCGATTGAGACAAGATTCTAGTACACAATTAGCTATGCCAAGGCTTGGAGGGCAAAAAGAAGGCATTGGAATTAAGGTTCAGCACGTTCGAAGATTCCTACCACAACCTCCCTAGGCAACTCCGAATCATACAAGACAGGAATCCCGACACCCTTATCAACATTCAAGACGCCACGCATCCGATGTGAGCCCATAAGAGGGTACTGCAGCAAGCATTCTTCGCCTTTGGTCCATGTATCAATGCATTCCGGAACTGCCATCCAATCTTGTGCGTAGATGGCACATTCTTGACTGGAAAGTACAAGGGGCAGATACTGACTGCAATAGCGACGGATGGGAACAATCAAGTTCTTCATGTGGCATTCGCTTTCGCTAAAAGCGAGAACACGGACAGCTGATTGTGGTTTCTAAAGAATGTGAGGATTTCTGTTGTGCAAAGCCATCCCAACATATGTCTCATACATGATCGGCATGCAAGCCTACTGCGTGCAATAACCCAACTACAACAAGGAGATAACGTACCACTTCCATGGTCGGATTTGCAAAGCAGGTGGTGCATGAGGCAGTTGGGTGCAAACTTCTACAAGTAGTTCCGCAACAAGGACGTGATGAACCTGTTCAAGTGGCTGTGCAACCAGAACCAACAGCGGAAGTTTGAAGCGCTCTGGAAGATTCTGGATGAGTGGACCCAGACGCACAGAAGGGAGACAGCAAGAAGGGACACCCCAAGCGCTGACCAGGCCTCCGAAGCATTGCCACAGTTACCCACAGATGCTCCCAAATTGACAAGGAGGACGGGGGTGCAGGTGAAATGCCTCTTGGACTGGATTGAGCACGAGCCTAAGGAGAAGTCGTCGCTGCTACATGACAGGGGTGGTGCTCGATATGGTGTCATGACAACTAATCTAGCCGATGTGTACAACTGGGCCATGCATGGCGTAAGGTGCCTTCCTTTGGTTGGTATTATGGAGGCAATTCTCTGTGGTACGGCGAACTACTTTGTTGATAGAAGCAATAACGCATCACTCGCCATGGTCACCAAGTACATGGAGGAGAAGAGCAAGAAGGGTGAGATGCACCGGGCATTCAGATGGGTATAAGGGAGCTTTGCTTCGAGATAATGTACAGGGATAAAGGACATCGCGGGACGAATTGTGAGAGGGTCACCCACGAGTGCACGCTACGTCGCGGTAGTTGCATATGCACTTGCAACAAGTCCCTTCTTCTGCATAGGCCCTGCTCCCATGTCATAAGCGCATGTTCGACGGTGGCGCAGCATCCCAGTTGGTACCTCTCTGACTATTTCACCAAGGAGGCGGTGATGCAAACTTGGACTAGGGGGATATATGGTTACGCTGTGGTTGGTCATTTCACTGGCCATCCGACATGTGAGCAACTAATCTGGGCTGCGGACATTGATAGGCTCAAGGAAAAGGTTGGCCGCCGATAGGTACGGCGCATCAGGAATGACATGGACGAAACAGAAACCAGACGTCGTACGAAGAAGTGCTCCATTTGTAGAGAGTCTGGGCACACCTTCAAGAGATGCCCCACGAGAAATCCTTAGGGCGAAAGAGACATCGGCACTCCAGACGTCGCCGCGGGGACCTCATCCGGTCGCTCGACTCGTGGCAGTTCACATGGGGGACGTTGAGGTCGCGACCACAAGAAAGCACAGACAGTAGTAATATGTTATTGCCAATGTTCTGAATTATCATTTTGATTTGAAACAAATTAAGTGTTATGACGTTTTGCTGAATGTTGTATAATATCAATGTGATTTGTCGTAGTCTTGGTAGTAATGGTAAATTCACATTTGTTTCCTTACATAATATGTCGTGCATGTACATGAGCAATGTTATGCAAGAGCTCATTTTTCCAAAGTTCTACACCGTATATGAATTCCCGGGCGCATCGCAATATCACTTATCTTTTTTACTTACGAATCATTGATACCTCAATCATCCTCAAAAAATTCTTGAGAAATTTACCACACTAGAACAATATACGACGATCACAAAATGTTATTGTGAGTCTAACAGATTTCATACCATTTAAAATCTACGGAAATCACAAACAGACTAATCAGTTTAGGGTTTTATGTATCTGTCGCCAGTTCAAATGACGATATGTATTACTTGTCGCCATTTGAACTAGCGATAGATACCTGGACCGGCATTACTTGCCGCCATTTGAACTGGCGATAGATACCTGGATCGGTGACAGTAGGAGAAAATGGTCCATGTCGTACGTGTTGTTAGTTGAACTGGTGACAGAAACCCATTTTTATAATTTTTTGGGGCTATTATTTATTTTTGTAAATATTTTTTAAAATAATAATATTTTAAAAAATGGATTTTTGAAGACCCGAAAGGGCATTTGTGTGCCTCTCGTTTTGCGTGCGCGGCTGTTAGCTTCCTAATCTAGTCGTGAGCGTTAGCTAAGTTTTTCAAAGATTTGTCCGTTATTTTGATTAACACGAGCTCGCGTTCGTTGTGTGCGTGCGTGCATGTAGGAGTTCGCACCGGTCATGGCGCTCGTGGGATGGCACGAACGGTAGGTCCGATCGTGGCGCCGAGTTAGATCCAACCAAGATAAATAAACGAAGAGAAACCGTAAAAGTTGCAATGTTTTACGCAACGCAAATCCTCGTGTTCATTCGGTGTTCTATCGAGTTTCGAGAGCCACTTCTAACGCTTGGTATCGAGCCGTTTCGATCAAGACGACCATGTCCAATCTGGACGAAACGCGACGCCGTCGCCGCCGCCAACGGAGGAGGAGGCGGGTTGCACCGCAGTGCCAGCAGATTGTCATGACGGCGCCTCTAACTGGCACACGACGCCGCGGACGCAGCTCGCGCGAGCGCCGTCAGCGGGCGGCAACGAGGTTGTCGTCCACGAGCGCGTCGTGCAGGAGCGCACAAACTTCGGCATCAACATCGTGTACCCCACACTAACGGCGACCAACTACATCGAGTGGGCCTTGGTCATGAAGATCAACCTGCGCGCGCAGGGCCTCTGGGAGGCCGTGTCCGGCATGGGCGAGCCGGGCGACCGCGAGGACATGGCGGCGCTCTCAGCACTGATCCGCGCAGCGCCGCCTGAGATGGTGCCGGTGCTCGCCGTCAAGGACACCGCGCACGAGGCCTGGGAGGCGATCCGGATGATGCGCGTGGGCGTGGACCGCGTGCGGGAGGCGACGGCGCAGCGGCTGCGCAAGGAGTTCGAGCAGATCACCTTCAGGACGGTGAATCTCGGCGCGTTCGCATGCGCATCACCGCATCGTCAACAACCTCCGCCGCTTTCGGCGACACGGAGGAGATCAAGGTGGTCCGAAGTTCTCGCGGGAGGTGCCGAGCCAAGACGCTGCAGATCGCGTGCTCGTCGAGACGCCGCCGATCTCAATGGCATATCCGTGGAGGAGCCGATCGGGCGGTTACGTTGCCGCCGAAGCGGTGCTCCATCACCACCACGGACCACGGCGGTTAAGTCACGCCACGGAGCGGCGAATGGCTCGCTTCGTGGGAAGCAACGCGATCAGGGCCAAGGCTCTGGCTCGGGCGGCGGAAAGGGCAAGCCAAAGGGGAAGGGCAAGCCGCATGGACGCGACGGCGGCCAGGGCGGCGGGCAGCACACACGCACGCCCGACGGCGAGCGCGATTGGTCCAAGGTAAAATGCTACAATTGCAACAAATTTGCAAATCATCTCTCCCGGATCGCCAGAAAGCGCGACGCGAGCGAAAGGAACGAAATAATCTTCTTGCAGAAGAAGGGACGGAGAGCGATTTATCTCGACGACCGCAGCGCGGCCATCGTCACCAACGAAAAAGCCGGCGAAAGCACGCCCCGCTCAACGAGGAGCAGTCCCAAGCTCGAGCCGCAGACGCGGGCGTGGACTGCAACACGACGTGGTTTCTGGACACGGGGGCCAGCAACCACATGTCGGGGCGCCGTGACATCTTTCGACCTCGACACCGCATCCATGGATCGGTGAAGCTTCGGTGACGGCTCTCGCGGTCAGCGGTCGAGGGGAGAGGACGATCCTCTTCGGCGCGCCCTTGGCGCGGCACCTCGTTCTGTCAGACGTCTACTTCATCCCGCGCCTGCAGAGCAACATCGTCAGCATCGGGCAACTGGATGAGATCGACTACGACACGCGCGATTGACGGTGAAGCTGCGGTTGCGCGATCCGGACGGGCGGTTGTCGCCGCGACGCCTAGCGACCGAGGGACGCCTCGTCTTGAACCTTACTCGGCGGCAGTGTGCCTCGCCGTGCACAACGGCGACGACGCGTGGAGGTGGCACGCCCGTTACGGCCACATAGGCTTCCAAGCCTTGCGCAGCCTTGCCCGCGACGAGATGGTGCGTGGTCTGCCCCTCATCGACGAGGCGACCCGGTTCGTGAGGCATGCCTCGCGAGCAAGCATCGCCAGCGCACCGTTCCACCGAGGCCATGTTTCGAGCGGCGAGCCGCTCGAGCCGGTGCACGCCCGTCAGGCGGGCCAATCTCTCCCGCAACGCCAGGGGAGACGCTACTTTTGCCGATGGTGGATGACAAGAGCAGATTCATGTGGTGCGCTTGCTCACCACCAGGGCGAGGCGCAGCGGCAAGCGATTCAGCAGCCGCATGAGCGGAGTCTGGCATCGCTCAAGATGCGCGCGACCGATCGTGGAGGGGAGTTCAACTCACGAAGTGCCGGGCGAGTACTTCGCAGATCACGGAGTGAAACGGCACTCACGGCGCCGTACACGCCACAACAAAATGGAGTGGTGGAGAGACGAATCGAGACCATAAATGCGGCATGGCACAGAGCTTCTTTGAAGGCGAAGGTGTCCCGCCAGAAATCGGGCGAGGCCGTCATGATCGCCGTGTACTGCGGAACAGAACCCACGACGAAGAGCGTCGCGAAGATGACGCCGTACGAGTCCTGGTCTGGACGGAGGCCGGCCGTGCACCACCTGCGCACATTTGGATGTGTCGCGCACGTCAAGGTGACACGGCCAAACCTGCAGAAGCTCGACGACAGGAGTGTCCCCATGGTCCTGCTTGGATATGAGCCAGGGTCTGCCGCGTACCGCGTCTTCCATCCTCCAACTGGGCGCGTGCACGTGTCCAGAGATGTCGTCTTTGACGAGGACGCAAGCTGGGACTGGGGAGCTGCCGCGGCGGCGCCCGAGCAGGGGTCGGTGCTCGAGTCCTTCACCGTCGAGCATGTGATCTGGCCGGGGTCCAGAATCTCGCAGGACGGGGACGCCACGCCCACGACGCCAAGCACAACGGCCATGACACCGGCGCCGAACGCATCACCCACGCCAGTCTCCATTCCGCGTGAATGCAGTGTGGGTGTGCATGGTGGCAATGCAGGCGAGGAGGTGGAGGTCTCTGCAGTTGGGGGGAATGGCCACCCAATGCGCTGCGCGTTAAGGGCGGCATCGTGCAGCCAAACACCCAACTCTCCGACTACGTCCTGATCAGTGAAGAGGAGGAGCAGTATTATTGTTTGCTCTCACCGGAGGAGCCCACGACGTACACGGAGGCCAGAACGGAGCAAGGCTGGTGCAAGGCCATGGACGAAGAAATTGGGAGCATCGTCGACAACGGCACCTGGGAGTTGACCTCACTCCCGCACGGGCATCGAGCCATTGGCTTGAAATGGGTCTACAAACTGAAGAAGGATGCTCATGGCGCAGTGGTGAAGCACAAGGCGAGATTGGTGGCGAAGGGATACGTGCAACGAGAGGGAATTGACTTCGAGGAAGTGTTTGCCCCTGTCGCACGGATGGACTCAGTGCGTGTCCTCGTCGCTCTCGCAGCTCACCATGGTTGGCAGGTGCACCATATGGACGTGAAGTCAGCGTTCTTGAATGGCGACCTGCTCGAAGAGGTGTATGTACACCAGCCGCCGGGATACGTCAAGCCCGGGGAGGAGGAGAAGGTCCTGCGTCTGCGCAAGGCGTTGTACGGGCTGCGACAGGCACCAAGAGCGTGGAACGCAAAGCTGGACGACAGCTTGAATCATTTGGGGTTCGAGCGGTGTCCGTCAGAGCATGCAGTGTATCGCCGAGGCGCCGGCGACACGCTGCTCCTTGTCGGTGTCTATGTGGATGATCTCGTGATCACGGGCGTCAGCGTGGATGAGATCAATCATTTCAAGCAGCAGATGACTGAGCTCTTCAGAATGAGTGACCTGGGCAAGCTCAGCTACTACCTCGGCATTGAAGTACGTCATGAGCGTGATCGAATCACACTCGTCCAGGCAGCCTACGCCAAGAAGCTGCTGGAGCGAGCAGGAATGGAGGACTGCAATTCCTGCACCACGCCGATGGAGCCACGACTGAAGCTGAGCAAGTCCAGCATCGGTGAACCAGTGGATGTGACACTCTATCGCAGTTTGATCGGAGGTCTGCGATATCTTGTGCACACCAGGCCGGATATAAGCTTTCTTTGTTGGATTTCGAAAGGTGTTCATGGAGGCACTGTTTCAACATTTTGCGTTGATGAAGCACCGCCGGTACATAGCAGTGGACCATTTGGATTACTGGTACGTGCTTATGTGCGTGGCAACGGGACACCGGAGCTGCGCGGTTACAGCGATGCCGATCTTGCCGGAGACATTGACGATAGGAAGAGTACAACGGGAGTCATCTTCTTCCTCGGTGGAAGCCCGTGAGGCGGCAATGCCGCAGAAACAAAGGGTGGTGGCACCGCTATCTTGTGAAGTCAATACATGGCGCTGCCACCGCCGCTTGTCAAGGCATTTGGCTGGCAAGACTGCTTGGCGAGATGATGAGCCAAGAGCCGGTGTTGCCGAAGCTGTTCGTCGACAACAAGTCAGCAATCTCTCTGGCAAAGAACCCTGTCCACCACGATCGAAGCAAACACATCGAAATCAGGTATCACTTCATTCGGGAGCGTGTGGAACAGGGACGGATCGGGATCGACTTCATCAGAAGCAGCGATCAACTTGCTGATGTTCTCACGAAGGCACTTGGGCGCATTGTGTTCCAGGAGCTCAGGAGGAAGATCGGCATGGTGGAAATAATCCGCGGACGACAAGATTAGAGGGGAGATTTGTTAGCTTCCTAATCTAGTCGTGAGCGTTAGCTAAGTTTTTCAGCATTTGTCTGTTATTTTCAGTTAAGCACGAGCTCGCGTTCGTTGTGTGCGTGCCGTGCATGTAGGAGTTCAGACCCGGTCATGGCGCTCGTGGGATGGCACGAACGGTAGGTCCAGATCGTGGCGCTGAGTTAGGATCCAACCAGTATAAATAAACGAAGAGAAAACCAGAAAAGTTGCAATGTTTTTACGCAACGCAAATCCTCGTGTTCATTCGGTGTTCTATCAGAGTTTCAGAGAGCCACTTCTAACAGCGGCGAGGCTGTAGGCGTGATAGGATTGTTCGTGCGTCGTAGTGGGACACACGTCTTGCTTCTATTGGCCTACGCCTCTTCAGTTGTCGTGCCAGTTCGGCACTGCTGCCTTTATATATGCGGTCGCCAGCCCTCCCTAGGGTCATCCCTCCCTACTCCCTAGGGTCATTTTCTTGCGCGCCTTGCTTGTTGCTTCCTTGTCTGCTTTTGTGGTGTGCTCCGCCCTTTCGCAGTGGTGGTGTTTGCCGCATTTTGTTTTTCAACCGGGGGCCTCGTTTCAGGGGTGCTTCGGTTGTACTGTGGGCTTTGTGCTGCGGGTATGGAGAGTAGTGCGAAGCTGTTCGCCTACCTCCATGATGCGCAGTGCCAACCGAAGCAGAGGAAGAGCACCAACGTGGTGGTGGTGATTAACTTTAGGAGTGAGAACTTCCAAGTGAGGCCGTCGCGATTGAAGTACATGTCGCCCGCCACCTCCAAGAACATGGTTTTACTTTACCACGCATCTCCTCGGTCAGACGGCCTACAGTCATCCGGTCGGCGCATTGAGGTTATCCAGTCTCCGGAAGCTGAGCTTTCAGCCGGGAACGAGGCCCGTGTCGGTGGATGCAGCTGCACGGGCGGCCGAGGACTTTCTTGGTCCGTATAACGGGGAGGAACACTCCGAGCGCTCGCTTGTTGTGCACGAACCTCGGTTGAGTCGCATCTGCTTTGCTAAAGGTAAGTGTCCCTGCGTTGCCTGCCTCGTCTCTTTTAGTGTCCGAAGAGGAGGACGTCGCCGAGTTGGGCGAGGACGCCGGCGCAGCGGCAGTGGGAGCGGCACGGGCGGGAGCACGACTTCCCGTAGCTTGGAGGGCGTCGTGCTGCCCCAACGACAAGGATTAAGTAGAAATCTGGTGGTGTAATATAAGTCGCAATCAGGATCCGCGAGCCAACACAAAGAACAGATAAAAAAGACTGAATGAATTGTGGTGGTCTCGCTTAGTTGCCCCTGCTAAACAATGTAAGCGAATCCATGAAAATATAGCAGCAGCTGTTCCAAATTGATCTATTGCTACTAATGTTTTGATCCACCAAACAGAAAAAGCAAACAATAACAAAATCAACAAGGACATGGAATATTATTCTGGCCAATAGAGATGTTACGAAACGATAGGCTGAAAAGCTAATTTACAAGGACATTCTTTCAATTATTTATATTAAAGACCACCCCTTGTTGAGGCAGTCACATGGACGGCACACAGCATGTGCCGTGCTACATGCCGTGTCGGGCCTGTTTAGGCACAATCCGGCTAACTAAACATACCATGTCCTATCAGCCATTGGGCTAGACCACCGACATAGACACGGCACGCCGAGCTCACCGACAGATAGACCTATGTAGGCATATAGCCCATCTAGTCACCGCTGCCTCCTCCGTCGTCGACCATGCCAGCCGGGCCATGCCGTCAGCCTACTGGGCCAGGGGTGGCGGCCCAAGCACGATACACCGCGTTGGGCCATGCCAGCCTGTCTACAATGTCGTGTCGTACCCTTGGCCGTCTTGATAGACATGACCCATTTGGCCCCTCTACTCGCACCACAAGCCTCCCAGTAATTCTGGGGCGATGTGGACCCAACGGTGGATCGACACATCGCTGAGCATGGAGCGCACCTAGAATTGGCGAGCTCCGAGCTAGAGGTGGCAAAATGGATCGTGCCTGTTAGGCCAGCCCGAGGCAAGATATTGTTGGCTCAGCCCAGGGAACCCAACGGCCCGAGGCATGATACTGTTTGACCCGTTACTTAGACGAGTCGTACTGGGCCAACCCATGGGCTGAAGCACCGACCCAAGCTCGACACAATAGTCTCATAGGCCAGGCTAGGCCGGCTCGGGCACGGTTAGCCCGTCAGGCTGGTGTCGGCCCATTTAGCCCATATGGCATGAAATTTTTTTTAAAATGTAAACAAAATCCTAGATTTTTTTTGAAATCGAAATAAATTTACATATACTTATAAAATGAACTATATGAAAATTTAAAAATAAAATAAAATCATATAAATATTAAAAAATAAACGGGCCTAACAGGTCGTGCCGTATATGGCCCAGTACTATGCGTGCCGGGCCAGGTCAGCCCACTGGACCAAGATGGCAACCCAAACACGGCACGATACGTCGGGCTGCGTTGTGTCTAGGCCGGAGCAACAATACTTTGGTTTGGTACCATTTGTTTGGCAACACTGGGGATGACAAGTACGAAGGACCGGAGTTCAGATAATGTTTCTTCGGTTGCTTCATTTTAGTTTCTGTGTATAATTGGGTATTGTTATGTGTACAATGGACTGATAAATTGGGCGTTACTGCAAGAAATTTTTGTAAAATCAGCATTTCTGCCACACTTGAGTGGAGTCTTAGGATAGTTTTGATTGCCATTCTCACGGGAAAACTTCTCACAAGTGATCTGAGGAGAGTCTATGCTTACCAGAAAGTTCATGGAATTTCTAAATAGTTGGATCATTGCAGGGTGTAAAATTGTAAAGAGAAAATTCGGTCTATGGTACTAATGTTTTGTGGCTTTTAGGTTTTACCATTGTTTTTTGTCTTATTAGTTTTACACCATCGAAATGACAAACTCGTTCGTATTTCTCTTTCACATCTCGAGCTCCTCTCCTGCCAAACCACCCTCTCCCGAACTCTGCTCCTCCCCATGTGTATCTCTCCCAAGCTCCTCTCATCCTCTTGTCTCCCTCTCTCGAGCTCCTTTGCTTCTCCCTCTCCCTTCCTTCTCCCCTTTTTCTCCTCTCTCGATCTGCTATACTTGTCTGCCGAGAGAAACGGTGAAAGAAACCATGACGGGACCTGGGCTGGCTTTCTATATGACCATATAGTTGCTCAACCGTTAGACGACTTAGCAGCAAGTGCTGGCCCAAGGGTTGAGCGACACGTGGACTAGTCGCTGAATCGTTGGACGACTAGTCAGTAAGTGCTGGCCCAACAGTTGATAGTTGCTGAACCGTTGGACGACTTGGCAGCAAGTATCGGCCCAATGGTTGAGCGACACGTGGACTAGTCGCTGAACCATTGGACGACTTGGCAGCGTACTGGCCCAATGGTTGAGTGACACGTGGACTAGTCGCTGAACCGTTAGATGACTTGTAGGCCCAACAGTTGAGCGACACGTCGTCGAACGCTTCAGCGACTAGGTCACGAACGATTTGAAAATAATATATGAATAAGTAATAGAACAATGCTAGAGGGAATGCATAGACAATCATGTCATAGTAATTACGAAGGAGAATACATCAACACATAATACAAGTTATACAACCATGGTAGAGGGAATGCATAGACAACCATGTCATAGTACCTACGAAATACAATACGTAAACCCACTACTGGCCACCCGCTACGCCACCCGCAGTACCTCCTCCGTCGTCGCCACGTCCCACACCCGATCCACACCCACCAATACGCCCCCGCTTGGGCTTTCGAAGCGTGGGGTGCCTAGGCCGGGGCCTAGATAGGGAAAGACACTCAGGAGCCCTGCTGATCCGTGCTCCCAAGGGGGTCGACTGCACCGGTTGCTGCGTGATCACTAGGGGCCCGCTAAGTTGCGACCCAGAAAGAACCTCGACGGTGCGAGCTCGGTTGCTCCTGGACCTCCCAGTGCTTTCACGGCATCGCTCCACATCCTCGTCTTGGGGAGAACTCAGGTGCCGGTTGGACCATAAACCTGCACGGCAAATAATGTTAATCTCTACAATATATTGACGATCACAAACCTGAAGAGAGGAAACATACTTCGTCGAGGGCGATGCACGAGAGGTCAAACCCACCGTAATGTCCAGACGGGTCGGGGATGAAAACATACTGCCCTTGCGCTCTCTGGTAGGTGTCCTGGAACGACGCCGGTGGCGGTGTCGGTCGCGCACTCCATCGCGTGCACCTGCAGACCCTCCGGCCGCAAAAGGCCCATGCGTAGGTGGAGCACGTGGACGTGTTCTCCCGAGCCTCTCGACCGGTCAGAGGGCGAAGCGACCTCGACATATGCGCCGACGAGGCCACCTCTGGATCGCCCCGCATGCGCCGTGGTTACGATCGTCGCCTCCGCACCGCAAGCCCGATTTAACAAAGCGCATAGCTCATCGCGTGTGACCTCCGCACCACTGCCAATCCTGTCCAAGATCGAGTGTCCGTCCCTGGCAACCTCGATGTTGATGTCTGTCTGCAAGGAGTATGTCAAAGCATCAAGCCTATACTTCAGGTAACCGTACTCAGACATTTTAAAACACGATTTTACGTACCGCGAGGTGCACGTTCCGCGCGAAGTGTAGAGGGTATGAGTCGGTCGGTGCTGGCACGCGAGCGGGGGGAGGGTCGACGACATGCACCAGCCTGGTGCGTGTTTGCGGGGCGTACCAGCGAAGGTACTCGCTATACACACCTGGGTGAGGGACGGCCGCCCTCCAAAGATCCTCGTGGGCGTTCGCCCACTGCGCCACCCACGGCTCCATCTTGGCTGGCCATTGCGTCCTGGTGCCACCCCTCCTACTATGCCTGCAAAACGTACCACTGCAATTAGAAGCCGCCGTAACAGAACTATCAAAAATATATGCGAACATGTGTTGTATGTAACTCACGCGTGGGTCGAGTCAGGCACCCTCGTCCTGACGGGAACTGGAACAACCTGGCGGAGGCCGAACTGGTGCATCACCATGTGCACCGCGTAGTCCTCGACGAACACGTCGAAGACAAGCTTCTTTTGCGTCTGCCAATACGCCCGGTCACGCTAGCATAGTGAAGACAGCCCCGCGGGAGCACGAGCCTCCGTCTCCTGATCGGAGTACGGCTCCCAGCCAAGACGCCGCCGCCGTGAGACGGTCGGTTGCTCCACAAAGTGCTCATACACACGTGTGACCGTGACGCAGTGCATATCGTGGCTACGAGCCACAACAGTGGTTACAAAGGATTACCTGTAATACGACTGAAGTAAAGATATAGGGAAGTACATACCCGTCTACGGTACCAAAGGGACCCTACGGTCGACCGGTCCACCGCGTCCCCATGGTACATGTTCGCGCCGTACGGACTGGAGTCTACCAGCATGGACCGTTCGAGAGAGAAGCGCTCGAACGGCAGCAGGAGGGGGCAGCCTGTGAGGATAGATGCAGGCTTCGTCCTACAACACGCATCGCACATGCCGCAAAGACGTCGCGTCAAGTCTGGCCGATCCAATCGATCTCTAGCTCGCCGTCGGCGATGGCCCTCGCGTGCCCCACGAGGCAGACGTCGATGGAGTCACCGTGGCTGCTGGTAAATAGTATCCAGCCGAAGAGCCACAGCAGGTACGCCTCGAGGTGCCGCGACACTTGGTCGGCGGTGGGCTGCGGGACCATCCGCTCGACCTACGCACAAACAAATAATTAGTAAGCCCGTCATATGGCTAGGCCTCAATGCATCGCTAAACATGAAAAATAGGTAGTATACGTACCCGAAACTGCGAAAGCCACCGCAGGGGTGGGCCATGCCGCTGTCGCTCCGAGAAGTCGAAGTACGGAGGTGCGGCCTCCGTCGGAAGAACCCCCTGAAACCTGCCCAACAGGGCGTCGCGCCAGTCGACAGCCGCGTCAGGTGGGAATGTAGGGGCTCCCGCGATAGGCAAGTCGAGCAGCATCGCGACATCCTGCAGAGTAGGGGCCATCTCCCCGAAAGAGAGGTGGAAGGTGTGCGTCTCGGGTCGCCACCTGTTTACCAGGGCAGCCAGGAGCGACTGGTCGAATGGGAACCATCGTGACCGCTCCAGACCGGCCTGGACCTCCCCGTCGTCGTCGACCAGACCACCGTCCTCTTCGGTGGCCTCCACCATCCGCGCGAGAGGTAGAAGGCCGGCACGGCTCAGCCTACAAAGCACAAAGAAGTAAGTATATAGTGGGCATATGATACAAAAAGTGACACGACTTATGACAAATCTCTACCCAGCGTGGGTCCAGGTCTCCAAGCCCGTCGGGTTGTCCGTGACACTGAACCACCCCCAAGTCACCGCGTCGTCCCCATTTAACCGGATCACGGCACACGACAACTCGGCGTGGTGTCAAGACGTCGACTAACTCGGTCCAAGAGATCAAATGCCATCCAACCACCGTGGTCGTGAGCCATACCTGCAAATCAAGAAATTTAAAACATTCATATTAATTAAGCATTTAAATTATATTCCAATGGCAAATAAATCATATTTGATATATTCTTAGTGGCACCTAAACACTTTGCTCGAACATAGTGGTAATACATATACAATTTCATCAAACCCACGTGGTAAACACATAATTTTCCGTACAAAAGGCTACATTACGTTAACACCTGTATCGGCTGCTATGGATGGCGAAATATTTAAAACATCATCATTACTATGCATATTTATAATGGGTGAAGCTTTCAGGAAAAAAAACAAAATTTCACATGTTTAAGAATCCTACGTGTTTGGAACCATATATCTGTGATTCCTTAATCCAACCAAAACTATGAACTAAATGTTATCAATTCTTTATTGCGCAAATAAATACATATATTTAACATTCTATAAACTAGCATTTGCGAATGCACGGGTTATTGACATGTTTATATAATAGTAAAGTAACATGTTATCATTCATCTAGCCCGTACGCAATTAGCGCAGCACGCGGAATAGTACAACTAAATTTATTTTTACCGACTTATTTTTCCTTCATACGAACTTCTAAACTAATTGTATTAATCATGCTATCTCTAAACATTTGCTAACAATATGTCACTACACACGATGTTGCTCGCTAACCTACCATGGCTACTAATTAATCATGCTATTTCTAAATATTTGCTAACAATATGTCACTACACATGATGTTGGTTGCTAACCTGCCATGGTTTCAAAAATACACTTGTACAAAATAATACTACAAACTCACCGTCGTCGATGCGAATAACCTTTTTTTCCTCCTCCTCTTCATCTTCCCCTCCTCTTTTTTTCCCTCTCCTTCTCCTCTCTTTCTTTCCTTTTTTCTCTTCTCGGCTCGCTTCACTCGCTGAAATGGCGACTGTTCGGTTGTGCGCGAGTTTTATAGGCACCCCAAGTCACCATACGGTTGGGCGACTTGGGTCCAGCTTCGACCTATTCGCACGACCGTATGGCGACTCTGTCAAAGTCGTCATGCCATCAAGCGACGACGCCTCGAACCATTAAATCGTCTTTCCATTGAGCGACTTGGATATGTGTCGCGCGTCGGTTGGACTATTTTCCCGAGTCGCCAAACCGTACGGCGACTGGAGATTATTTCTGTAAAAAAAAATTAACCGGTATTATTTCTGTAATTCCGAATAAAAAATAGATTATTTAAAAAAAAAATTCCACTTCTGCATCATCACTTGCTCCGTTGCTCGCGAAGGAGCGCGCCCAGACGTCCAGTATGTGAGTTGGCTGAAAACTTTGGAAGAAATGTTAGCTAAAGATGATTTTGACCTAACCCTCTCTTTAACTTTGCCGGTTAGTCTATTCTTGATGAGTCGAACGTATAAATTCTTGCTGTGGCAATGCTGGAACATGTGAATGTTTGAGCTCGAGAAGCCGTGAAAAAATGCATCACCATGGAGCCCATGCAGCCCACGCAGCCCATGCAGCCTGCTCATCCCATCGATCATCCGAGGGCTTCCAGGAGGGTTTGCGAGGTGTCGAGAGCTTAGCAGGAGGGGTGCTCTCAGGAAGGTTCTCGTAGCACTTGCGCTGGCAAGTCGATCGCCCGTTCGTTTCCACGAGGCGACGTGCCGGGGATCGAAGCTAAGGCGTCGGAAGCTTCGCGAGTCGCCAAGTTCGAGGAAGGGCGAAGGATACCAGCGATTGCCGATGCGCGTCCAAATTGGAATATATTTGGGCCGGCCCATCGCTACGGAACTCACCTTGCCGACATTTTCAACCACTCATGGAGGCGTATTCCCCAATCTGAGTGGATTTGGATTCCACGAGATGCGTGTTTAGGGGAGCTAGGTTTCCCTGCGACGAGCGACGAGGTGCAGCGTCTGGGAGCACAAGCTAGGGTTGTCCGCCGGATTTGTGATCCTCCTCCGCTCATCCGCTCTTTCGCGGAGGTTGTGTGTGGGGAGGAGATGGATCGGGGGCGAGGAAGGTATCTGTGCCGCGTTGGAGGAGGGGGGCGTCCATGGGTTGGGAGCAAGCGAGAGGTTCCTGATGATTGGATGGAAGAGGACGACCTCCTCAGGGAAGAAGACCTTCGTGGTAAACTTCAGCGTGATCAGGATCAGAAACGTCGGTTTCATGACTCTAGATCTCAGAAATCAGGTACTTTTGTTGGATCTCAATTTCCTGAGCGGTCGCATTTCGATTATAGATCTTCTGGGGGTGTTGGCAGTGATGATTTTTCTAAGTCTAAGGGGTGGCAAAATGAATCTCGTTCAGAGGTTCAAAGCAGAGAAGGGGTGTCCAATCGTGAGGATCTGTAACGACCCGGCCTAGGGCACCCCTGGGAGGTCCCTCAGGACCTCCTGGGAGGTCCAGAGAGGAGCCCCCAGGACGTCCCGAGAGGTCCCTCAGGACCTCCTGGGAGGTCCGCGAAGGACTTTCCAGGACGTCCCGAGAGGACATCCCGGTGGACCACACAGACCTCCGAGAGGTCCGAGAGGACCACTCGGAGGTCAGGAGGTCTGACCCAGAGGTCGCTGGACCTCGACCTCCCAAAACTCCACGTCTCCACCCGAGGGAGGTCCGAGGAACCACCCCAGGAGGTCTGGGGCTTAGGGCAAGCTCAAGTCCTCTGTGATCCAAACCAGCCCCAGAGATCATCGATTGGTTCTCACAAAGAACAAGTGACAACATAAACATCCACAAGACTTTATTAACAGCAAAAGGAGGTTCGGTTTACAAGGGTTGCTTACAACTCAAGCAACAGGGAGCACACAAACGCAGCGGAGAACAAAACCCAAAGACAAGGTCCACCCATTACACCACAGTGACTGGTTGGAGGGCGCGGCCTAATTGAGCTGGTCATCTTCATCATCATAGGAATCTTCATCTGCTCAATATATGAATCAAGCAAGAGTGAGCACAACAACCGTGCTCGTAAGTTACACCCGTCAATTAACAGAATGACATGCATAGGGATATATCAAAGGACAGCATATTAGGGTTGATTTGCATAAAGCCAATTTTATTTCAAATACAAGTATTAAGTTTCAAGGCAGGCTACCTACCATAATTAAAATTCATTCTTGTGAAAACCATTTTCAGTTGGATAGCATTCAACATAGCAATGGTGAAGGATACCCTCTCGCACAAGGCTTCAAATTTCACACCTATTTTGGTTAAACCACCAAAACCATTTTCATAACCTTTTGAAAACCAAAACCAAAGCTAACTTTGAGTGACATTGCCAGCATGTCCATAACCGTGGACACGGCTATTCGAATATATTTACACTCTGCAGAGGTTGCACACTTTACCCACATGACATGAATTCTCTAGTTTGCTTGACATCCGTCGATGCCACCTCACACTTCCTTTGGTGAGAGGTCTAGAGCACATGACAAGGCCGTTACAATGCATTGCTCCACCGTAGCCCACCCCCATTAAGGTTTCACAATCCCCCCTTTGGGTAGAAACACCGCCAGGTCAATGGGGTGCCCCCTCTTATGCCAGGTGGGACTACAACTAGTCATAACATGACAAACCCACCGCGTCCGCGGGATGAACCACGATAGAGCTTTGCAAATTAGTTAGCTAGATCCCACGCCCCATACTGGAGATATGTGGTTGCACAATTTTGGCATAGCCCATTATAGGCTTAGCAAGTGGTGTCTCAAAGACCGGTCCTTAACCGACTTGGACGACAAACCTCAACCCTGGGGCATCGGATCACACGACCCCCGTGCATAGACATGCACCAACCATACAACCAACTTCGCCCAAGTCAAAACCATTTTCATTTACTTTGCTTTACAATTCTCCATGGCACACCAATGCCAAGGTCACAAGTAAAACATCCATCACACACCAATGTCATGGCCGAAAGCTCCATGGCACACTAATGCCATGGCTCAAACATTTGATCATTTGATGTTTTTGGTCAAAGCTCCCCAAATCAAGATTTTGGTCTAAGCATTACTAAGCATGTCATTTTTAAAGAGCTTCGGGTCCTTACTATTGCAAGAACCAGTTTTTATCTAAGGTGGCAATGAGGTTGGTTCAATCACGGATAGAGGTCATACCAAGCAAGAGGTTTTACTATGGATTGAAAGATAGGCATTGAAATACTTAGTAAAGTAAGCATGCATACATCTTTTGAAAACAAAGATAAATAATTTGAAGTATTGGGTGCAACATGTTCAAGAATGTAACTTGCCTTACTCAAGATCTCGAGCTGCTTCCTCTCCCTCACTGAACTCAGGCTCCCCACGGTCTTGACAATCTACACGTGAAGAACCAAATATTCAAACAAAGCTCAAACAAGAATCCAAAGAACTCCAAATGAACTTAAAGACAAACCCAACAGAGAAGCTGGGAGGTCAAGAGGAGGTCCAAGGAGCTTGGTGGAGAGGTCCTGGAGCTCCAGAGAGAATGTCCAAGCTCGAGTTGGAGGAGGTCCAAAGACTTGAGAGAGGAGGGCTATGGTGGCTCGGTTGAGACAGAGAGCAGAAATGAGGAAGAAAGTGATAAAGGAGGGCTCTCCCAAAATATATATAGGGAAAGCTATGCACATGACCCAGGATGAGTCAACAAGAGTTGGTAAATAGGACAAGAGAGTATGCAAGGAATGTGACAATCAGTGTGACATGCGTACTGCAAAGGTGAGGGTATTTAATGTGATACAACATGCATTAAATGCTACGGAGACTTCCTTGCCCCAAAGGACATAGTCAAAGGTAAAAAAACTGGGTGCTTGACTGCCAAGTGGGGCAGCCAAGACCCGCCAAGGAGGTCCTACAAGGACCTCGAGGAGGTCTTGCAGTGAACAAGGGGAGGTCCTCACCCACCAGGGAGGTCCTAACGGTTGGATCTCCAAGGGGGAGGTCTTAACGGTCCAGATGTGCCAGGAGGAGGTCCGGAACCATTGGATGTTGATCGGACCGTCCAAAATGGTTGGGACGTTCGGACCGCCCGAACGTCACAACAAATCGGAACGTCCACTGGAGATCCAAAGGCTCAGAGAAGGTGGGAGGTTCGGACCAACAGAGCTAGCGCTGGATCACAGCCTTAGAACTAAATCGGGTGGTCCAAAATGATTGGGACGTTCGGACCACCCGAACGCCACAAAGAAATCGGGCCATACAACGAAGATCTAAGGGTTCAGAGGAGGTGGGATGTTTGGACCACCGAACACCTCATCAGGATCAAGCCGTCCAATGCAAATCGGACGACTCACAATCAATTGAGATGTAAATGGGCAAGGAGGAGGTCCTGGAGGTCCTGGGGAGGTCCGGTAGGACACAGGGAGGTCTAAGAAATGTAAGGGGAGGTCCTAGAGGACATGGAGAGGTCCCGAAGGACACGGGGAGGTCAAATAAATGTAAGGGGAGGTCCTAGAGGACATGGAGAGGTCCTCAGGGTTCCAAAGGAGTTCAAATACACACAAGGGTGGCACAGACTTGGGAAGATTGCGAGTCAGAGAGGATCCGAGAGGGGTATTGGACCCAGGGAGGTCCAAGTGCTTGGAGGATCTAGACCCAAGGAGGTCTGGACCATAGGAGGATCAAGACAGAGGAGGTCCGAACCTCTGGATCCTAACAAAGGTGAGGTCTGGGTCGAAAGTGGGTAAAAGATGGATAGAGAAGGAAAGACCAGCAAAGCTCCAATAACTCAATAAACCAGCAAGAAACCTTTAGTTGTAGTTTGAGTTAGGTAGTTTAAACCCATTATGAAATTGCAGGTTAAGCTCTGAATTCTCATCAAAACAAAATGGTTCTCTTTATTTTTGAAAACTCCAAAAAGAGTCTAAAATTAATTCAGGGTGTCACAGGATCTCCCGAGAGGAGATTTCAGAGGTGGTTTTGGGGGAAGAGGGGGGATATCTAGATTTGATAAATCTAGATTATCGATCCTGGGTTAATCAAGGGGTTCGTGAAGAGGTGAGGCAATCAAGAAAATCAGGGTGACATTGGACGAGAACAGGGGTGCTTGGGCGGAAGATCGTGGCTTTTGCCGCGTTGTCAACAATCTGGACATCATCAAGCTAGGTGCACAAACCCTCCAGTCTGTTACAAATGCAAAAAAGTTGGTCATTGGACAACAAGTTGTCCTGATGAAAAGAAGGCTTAGGGGTTGAAACTTTGTGGTTTTGGGATCCCTGGGCAGGGATTCTATAGTCTGCAAGTTCCTGGTTTGCAACCTGTAGATCAACAGGCTGCCACAGGGGTTTTGAGTATCAAGGAAGGTGTTGCTACAGTTCAGAAGATTGAAGCTGAGTTGAAACATTTAATCCAAGCCAAATGGGATTGGAGAGTTAGGAAACTTTCAGATTCTGAATATGCTGTGGTGTTCCCATCCAAGGAGATGCTTGAAACTTGGTCTAAAGTAGGGGGTGTAGAGTTAGCTCTCCACTCAATTAAAGCTAAGATTGATAAATCTTCTTTAGATCCTGAAGCTTCTTCGGTTCTATCTGCTGCCTAGATCAAAATTTATGGGATCCCTCTCCATGCAAGGACAGTTGAGGTTGTTAAAGAAATTGCAAGTACGATGGGAGACCCTATTGAGGTGGATGAGATTAGTTTGATGAGGATTGAGCCTGTTAGAGCTAAGGTGCTGAGTAGAGATCCGTCTAGCATAAATTGCTATGTGGAGATCTTCATTAATTCTATGGGCTACGAGATGAAATTGTCAAGAAGTAGTGCTAGTAAGAAGAAAGGCCCAGTTTATGATCATCTCCATAAGATACATACTCATAAAAAAAAGATGAGGATGATGAAGATGACGAAGAGGAATCCAATGGAAGTGGTCATAAAACTGAATGGGAAAAGCTAGCTGAAAAGTTTGGTGGGAAAACTAACCATCCATCTGAGCAAAGGAATGTTGACGACTCTAACAAACACAGAGGTAAACAACAACATGTTGGAGGTGAGGAGGGGGAGGTATATGTTCTAATATGGCTTATGATTCTTCTTCCCACAAGGATTATTCTGGGTCCCATCCTGCGGGTAAAAATTCTGAATGTGGTGATTATGATTCAAAGAGACTGGGTGATTCTTCCCAAGAAGGGGTGGACTCCTCGGAAGGATCTAGGGATGATTATAACAAGTTATCGGGCTTGCAACATATGCCTGAGATGTCTGAAGAGTTACACCTCCATCAAAGTATAATGGACAAATCTATTGACAAAAATCCCAAGGAGTCAGTGGATAAATTGGGTCAAGCTGAAATGGGTTTACAGATTATTCCTCTAAATTTCAATTTTTCTGATAAAGAAGTTAATCTGGATGATTCTATCAAGATTCAGGAAAATTCTGAGGGGGGGAACAAAGATCCCCAATGTGGTAAGTTGTCTTCTGATGATAACTTGGAGAGAGATACCGAAGCTTTAAGTCCTTTATTATTGACTGGTGTTGAAAGTTTAAATAAGGCTCAAAATGTTGAAGATGGGTTGCAAATAGTCCCTTTAGCTTACTGTTTTCCCACTCAAGCTGAAGGGTTGGTGTTAGATAAATCTGAGAATGCTTTAATTGCTGATTCTCAGTTGGAGACTAAAGAAGGGTCTTCTTCCAAAGAGAAATGTATGACAGTTTATACTGAGAGGAGACCTTCTGTGATTGATGCTTCTTTGTGGCCTTGTTTAAATACTCCTTCCTCTAAGGAAAAGGTTGTGTCACAACAGAATGTTAAGATTTCAGGGACAGATCATTTTAAGAAGATGGGTTCAACCAAAGAGGGAGTCTATCAGTCTTCGATGGTTGATATTGACAATTCAGGGGTTGATTGGGAAGGATTAATGTTTGATGACTGTTTGAAAGGAACTGCAAGTGATGACAGAGATGTTATTAATGAAAATTGGACTTCACCAAAAAAGAAAGGGAGAAGAAATAAGATTTTTGAACCCCCTGTGGCAACAAGAAAAAGTTCAAGAATTCAAAACCAAGGGATCCCAATGGAAGAAAAAGCTTCAAGACTTAAATCTATCCAGAATTTGGAGCTACCAGGTACTAATTCAAATCCCTTTAATGTTTTAAATTGTTCTTCTGTTGCTCATTTAGAAGATGTAGCTATGTCTTGTGGCATTATTCTTGGAGATCATTC
This sequence comes from Phyllostachys edulis, assembly GCA_036346405.1. Classification (NCBI taxonomy): domain Eukaryota; kingdom Viridiplantae; phylum Streptophyta; class Magnoliopsida; order Poales; family Poaceae; genus Phyllostachys; species Phyllostachys edulis. The sequence goes on from CM070568.1 coordinate 4,967,297, forward strand.
TCAACCTGCGAGTGAGGTAATCTCAGCAATGCAGGCACAGGAGCTAGTTAGAGCAGCAATAGCTCGTGCAGAGAAAGAGAAAGCTGCCAAGGCAAGTGTTAACTTACAAATCTGCAAGGAGACTTCTGAAGGTAAAAAGGAGTTGACTGGTAATTGTGCTTTTGATAAAAGGGGTGGTCTAGGTTTTAATCTGAATAAAAGAATGAAGACCAATATGAAGAATAAAGGGGTGAGGGGTAATTCATCAACATTATGAAAATGCTCTTCTGGAATATAAGAGGTTCGGGGAAAAGTGCTAGAAGAAGACAATTGAGAGAGATTGTTAGTTTTGAAAAGATTGATGTTATAGGAGTTCAAGAAACTTTTAAGAGGAACTTCACTGAAAGAGAGCTCAAGAGCATTGTGGGAGATGTTAACTTCAGATGGCAATGGCTTCCTGCTCTTGGTCACTCTGGAGGTATTTTGATGGGGGTGAACCAAAACTTTCTGGAGGTGGAGGGGTGTGATGTTGGCAAGCATTTTGTGAGCATGTTGATCAGGAACAGAATGACTAATTTTAGATGGGAGGTGGTGGTTGTTTATGGTCCTGCTCATCATGGTTTGTCTTCTAGCTTTTTGGAGGAATTAGATAAGAAATGTAAGAATGTCGTTTTGCCTTTGGTTTTGGGAGGTGATTTTAACCTGATTAGGGAGGAAAGTGATAAAAATAATAACAATGTGAACCTTCCTTTAATTCATCTCTTTAATCATTTTATTGCTGATAACAAACTTATTGAAATCAAGAAAGGGGGTGCAAAGTTTACTTGGACAAATAAACAGAGATGTCCTGTTAAGGTGAATCTAGATAGAGTGCTGGTGACAACTGATTGGGAAGCCAAATTCCCCTTGTGCAGTGTTAAAAGTCTAATCAGAATTGGGTCTGATCACAATCCCATTTTGCTTGATTCTGGGGAGGGGTTTTTGCTTAAGAAAGGGAGATTTTTCTTTAAAAAGAAGTGGCTCTCCCAGGACAATTTCAAACAGCTGGTTAAGCAGAAGTGGGTTGAGGTGCAAAACAAAGCTAATAGCAAGACTTATTCTTTGGACAGATGGAATAGTGGTATTGCTACTTTGAGAAGTTTTTTAAGAGGTTGGGGTGCTAATGTTGAGGCTGAGTATAAAAGAAATAAGAAGAGGCTGATTGAGCAGATTAAACTGCTGGATACTATGGATGAGACAAGGGGTTTAAGAGCTGAAGAATGGAAACAGAGATATAATCTTGAGGCTGAGTTGGAGTAAGTGTATGAGGCAGAAGAGCATCATTGGCAACAGAGAGGTCATGTGAAGTGGCTTCTTCAAGGGGATGCCAATACTTCCTACTTCCATATTTGTGCTAATAGAAGGAGAATGAATAACTTTATTTTCAGTTTGGAAAATGAGGGGGTTGTTATTTCAGATACAGTAGGCCTTAGAGACCATATTTATGGGTTCTATAAGAAGCTTTTTGGCTCTGAAGTTGTTCAGGGGGTGAGATTGACTCAAGAAATGTGGAGCAGCAAACACAGAGTTTCTGCCGATGATAATGAGCTTCTGACTCAAATCTTCACTGAGGAGGAGGTATGGAAAACTATCAAAGATCTACCTGCTAGTTCTGCCCCTGGACCTGATGGATTCCCCAATGAATTCTACAAAGAGTTTTGGGAGGTTGTTAAACCCCAAATCCTGCTCTTGTTCAGAGATTTTTTTCAAGGAAAACTTGACCTGAAGAGACTAAATTTTGGGGTTATCACTCTTATTCCGAAGGCACAGGATGCAAATACTATCAAACAGTTCAGACCTATTTGTCTCCTGAATACAAGTTTTAAAATTATGACGAAGTTGATGGCTAACAGATTGGGAAGTATTATGGATGGTCTTATAAATGTTCGTCAGTCGGCTTTCATCAAAAAAAGAAATATTTTGGATGGGGTTGTGGCATTACATGAGATTTTGCATGAGGTTAAACATTCTAAAGAAAAATGGGTGATTTTGAAACTTGATTTCGAAAAAGCCTATGATAAAATTAATTGGGACTTTCTAGAGGATGTTATGATAAAAAAAGGTTTCTTTGAGCGTTGGATACAGATGGTTATGAGCTCAGTAAGAGGGGGGAAAGTGAGCATCAACATCAATGGAGAGATGGGGCCTTTCTTCAGTACTTATAGGGGTTTGCGTCAGGGTGACCCATTATCCCCTCTACTCTTCAATTTAGCTGCTGATGTGCTCGCCACGATTATTGAGAAGGCTCAGGATAAAGGTTTACTAAAAGGGGTGGTTTCTCATCTAGTCCCGAGAGGTGTCCCTATTCTTCAGTACACAGATGACACAGTGATAATGATTGAATGCAGTAGGGATTATATGCGGAATCTGAAGTTCTTACTCTACTGTTTTGAATGGATGTCTGGTTTAAAAATCAACTATCATAAGAGTGAAGTTTTTGTGTTGGGATGTGATGGTGAAGAAGCGAATAATGTGGCTGAGATTTTTGATTGCAAATTGGCTCCTCTCCCTCTCACTTATCTTGGTATTTTGATTGGTGATCGGCATGTAGGAAATAGAGCAGTAGAAAGTGTCATTGCTAAAATGGGGAAAAGGTTAGATAATTGGAAGAACAACCTTTTGTCCTCTGGAGGGAGGCTTGTGATGGTAAATAGTTGTTTGAGTAGTTTGCCTATCTACACTATAGGGTTCTATAGGTTGAATGAGGTGAGTCATCATAAAATGGATTCAATTAGATCTCATTTTTTCTGGAGAGGACCCAGCGACAAATTCAAATACCATATGGTGAAGTGGGAGGCGATCTGCAGACCAAGAGATTATGGAGGTCTAGGGGTTATTAACACTAGAATTATGAATGACTGCTTGCTTGTTAAATGGATATGGAAAATTTTTAATGGCACTGATGAGCTGTGGTTCAGAATTTTAAAGGCTAAATACTTTCTAGAGGGATGTTTTAAAGATGCTAGACCTGTTAAAAGCTCTCAGTTTTGGAAATCACTGTAGAAAGTTAAAAATCTGTTCTATAAAGGGGTGTTTTTCCAGATTGGAAACGGTATGTCTACCTCTTTTTGGTCTGATGTTTGGTTGGGGTGCTGCCCGTTGAATATACTTTTCGACAAACTTTTCCAGATCTGCCAAAAGCCAGACATCAGGGTAGCCGAATGTTGGTCTAAACAGGGGTGGGTGATCCCGTTTGTAAGGACATTTGGGGAAGAGGAGAAGAACCAATGGAACTTTTTGAAAGAGGCTATGTCAAACACCAATCTTAATGGTTCAAGAGACAAAGTCTCTTGGTGTTTTGAGAAGAATGGTTTATACTCAGTCAAATCCTTATATAACCAAATGATTTTCGGGGGTGTCATTAGCACTAAGCTTCATCTCTTATGGAAAAGTAAAATACCCCTAAAAATTAAAATCTTTCTTTGGCAATGCTATATAGACAGAATCCCTTCAGCTGATCAATTGAGTATTAAAGGGTGGAAAGGAGAGACGTCCTGTTGCCTCTGTGGCGATAAGGAAACTAGGGACCATATTTTGTTTACTTGCATTCTTGCTAAATTTGCTTGGGCCTGTGTGAAGGAAATGTGTAATTGGAATAGAACTCCCATCTCTCTTGATGATTTTCAGTTTAATTGGCTAGAAGAAAAATGAGCTAACTTTTACAATGCTACTATGTTTAGTTTTGCAGCTTTCGCTTGGAACCTTTGGAAAATTAGGAACAGTATGGCGATTGAGAGGATTTTGCCTAGAAATTCTATGGATGTAATTTTCAAATTCATATCTTGTTTGCAGCGATGGATGATCCTCACCAAAAAGGTGGAGAGAATGCTTCTGGAAGGATTCCTGGCAAGTTTTGAAAACTGGAGAACTTCAATTCGGGCGCCCCATTAGTTTGTATTTTCTAGTCGATTTCTCGCTTGTAGTTTGTGGTTTCCTGTTCTGGTTGTTGGGTTTTTTGTGCTGTTATCGCTAGCTGGTCTCCCCAGCCGTGAGGATGTGTGTTTTTGGGCTGTATGGACTGGTTATTTTGCTTTCTATAAAAGCTAAGATGAAATCCTGTTATCAAAAAAAAAATGTTCGAGCTCGATGAATTCTCATCCTCTGATGCGGCACATGTCAACGATCAGAGCAGAGTTCCACCCCACTAATTCTGTGCTTGTCTTGAGGACATCGTATTCTTCATAGAAAGTACTTGTGATGTTTTAGTTAAGCTCTGTGAACTGTGATTACCAATTGCATGCCTTATTTTGAATGGCTAATCGAGTAATCGGTGACTGTGGATCGTGCGCTGAACAGGGACGATTATGCTTCAACCCGCATTTTTTTTATCGTACTTCCCCCAAGGGATATTTATTTGTGGGAACAGAACGGAACAGAGAAGACTTAACTGTCGGTGTAACAGTGAAAGGTTTTGATTACTTGCGGTTGTCGAGGATAAGAACGTCCCCACCAAAGGGGTAAGATAGCGAAAACTAGGGTACAGTCCGGATATAAACGGATATCGCTCGTTCTGTATTTTTTTTTCTTGAAGTAGTATTAGATACATATTTCTTTATCCTGTATTTGTTCCGTAAATCTTCGGTTGATCGGATAGATGAAAATTATCTGCTTTTTTGTACCCTTACATAGCACAAGACATTAGACAGTAAGAATGTAATAAAAACGAACATAAAGAGACTAATCACGGAGACATCGAAAAAAAATACTCAGTATCTCATGTCTTTCAGATACAGCAATCCACCTATCTATTATCATGTTTTTAAGTAAAATCATAACAGTTTTTTCTTATATCATCTGACATATGGATATATACGAAAAAATATCGTTTATCCTATATATTTTTTCTTAAGAGTCAAATACAAATTTATCCCTTCGGCATCGGTCGGCCGGAATTTCCGTCCGTCCCTTTTCCACCCTAGCGAAAGCAGCAACTGCCTCGCCCCCACCACTCCTTCCCGTCAAATTCTTGTTTGTTCGTCTCCGACTACGACTCCGTTGCGGAAACAGCAAATCCAGCCCACAGGCTTCAGGCTTCACGCCCTCTATAAATACCTTCCAATCCCCCAGTTATTCCTTCATCGTGGATGGTTTGATTTCCTCTCTCTCTCTCTCTGTCTTCCGGTGACTGGTAAGGAGCAGTTGATTTCGATCTCACGCTTCTTCCGTTCTTCTCTATTTGATTGGCCAGGTACACGGGCTTATCCAAATCGCTCGCTCCTTCTTTGTGGTGCTTGATCCGTTCGGTTCGATTCTTTCGGTCTAGGTCCGGTGATCCGCCGGTTACTATTCTCTGAACCTTGCTTCTTTGATTTAGTAGGGTCATGACCAACTGCAGTTTTGTTATTGTTATCTTAATATAGATAAAATTATGTGGTTCGTTTGCTTCGATTTCTGTTTGTCACGGTGGATTGGCCAGGTCAGTTTAGTTGGTTCGCGTGGAGATTTTGGGCATGATCGGAGCGAGATAAATTGAAGGTTGGTTTGGTCGTTGGTCTGTAAGATGATTAGTCTGTTCCATTCAAGGTTGTCGATTCACTGCTTATGTCTTGCTTAGGATGCCACCTTTTGTGCTGAAAAATAGTATGTGATGCTTGCTATTGGACACAATTCGGCTTCATGGAATTCTGCAGTTTTTGCTTCTGATCCTGTCCCTTTTATGATTTAGTCAAGACTCATCAGAAGATTTAGACATGGTCGGAAATGGTTTTCTTAGGCCTATCCAAGCAGCACTTTGATGTTAATTTGTTTTCTCCCAGCAAGTTATATTGGTCAGATTACCTGAGGTGCTTGCGTGCTGTGTGGTATCTAATGGGGACATGTCCTAAAGTTTCTGTGGTAGAGATAAAGATGCTTTCTTTGGGAGTTAGAACGGTTCTTGGTTTTGAATTGATGACATGCTCATGGAGGTGATTCTGCAGTGGTGCTCTTTTGGTGTCACTTTTTGGTCAGTTTAATTTGAAGATTTCTTTTAAGAAAATTGAAGGGGCCGGTTTTGTTTGCCATCTCTGAGGAGTAATTTGATGCTAGTTGATGGCACCCAAGTGTGTGCCTTTGAAGCGATCTGTTTGAAGGTTCTTCTGAGTACAAATCCTTGCTTTGTGAGCTGTGAAGGAATTCTCTGAGTTGTCTGCTTTACTAATTTGCTGCTGCTGTTTGTTTCTCTGGTTTGGTGGTATAAGGTCTTCTGTCAGATTTTGGTATACTGCTTTGGTCCAATTTTCATGATCCTCTCCGATGACATAATCTTCACTAGTTTGTGGGTTTTGAATTTTGGCTGCATGGGCAGCTTCTGCTGTATTGTGTACTCATTCCAGTGTCGGATCAGTCTTTAACTTGTTTGTTCAGTGTGCTGTCTTGTAATTTATGTTGTACAGTGTTGTTAATTAAGCATCCTTTCTGATGTTAGAAACTGTACTTGTTAAATGATATATGGATGTCTTGATTTTGTCTGGAAAGATTTGTTGTAAATTGTAACTTCTCTGCATTCTTGGCATAGTCCTGCTTATATGAAATATGAACTTTCAATAAATATGATCTGTGTGGAACAGTGTAATTAAACTTGAACCTCCTGTGCTATGGTTTTGTCTCATTTTAATGTCTCACATGTTGAATTTTACAACCTCATTCAAGTATCAGGATTTGCTGGTAAATTTAGAGGGGCTTGAAAGGTACAATAAGTTGCGTGTCTATGCCATTAGCCTTGTTCAGGACTAAACTTTACAGTGGCTCAGTATTGTTTGCTTGGGTGCATAAAAGCAAGAAATGTGCATGTAAGTTAAATATACTGGAGTTGAAGAAATTGTCGTAAATGATTTCATATATCCAAGGCTCTTTGAATTGAGGTGCATCGCTTAATTTCTACTCATTGTGATGCAAAATATTTCAGAGCATATCATTTCTTTAACTGTGTACGTTTTAAGAAATCTTTCTGCTGACTTGGTCTGCGAAGTCGTTTCCCATGATATAATATTCTTTATATTTCTTAGTACTGTAGAAATTGGTGTTTCTTTTTGTATGTAGGAATATTTCTTGTTCTTAGTTGAGCAGTACTTATTTCTAGCACATGTGCGTTTTATTCCCTTGGGTAAAAAAGAACATTCACTATAGCAGGGCATTCCCATATGTAGTTGCTGGTTATCACCTAAATCACTAAATGTCAAAGAGATGTAGTCTGACTATTGTGCAAGTTGCGTCCGTAATAACATAGCAAATGGATTTGTATGTCTTCTAGTGTTTTTTTCTTGCCTTTATGGGTGCATTTAAATGCCAAGTTCGTTTCTCCCAAATAAGATAACACACAAAAAAAATTATTTTCTTTATTGAACTGCACTATGTATACTTCCATGATTTTTTTAATTTTAGGGTAAATCTGTATGCAAGTTTATCAAGTTTGTTAGGGCCTTATGCTTGTATAGTTCCTTCAATTTATATCTTATCTCTTTTTTTTGCAGAAAAATTTAATTGAAGTAAAGGCATTGTTGATCTAAAGTATTTTTTGTCTGTACTTATATGTGCAATGCCGTTCCATTTCAATGTGGCCCTTAGCATACTTGTTCGTTTCTTGGATTTCTCTATTCTCCTTAAGCTTATTTGAGCTTGCCTCCTCCTTTTTTCCTGTTCGAATAATGTAATTTATGAATTAAGTTATGGTGCTTATATCTGTTTTTGTTGTTTATTTTTTTTTCTTGCTGTCCTGAGTCTTTGACTGAAGTCCTGTACAAGATTTCTTCAGTGTTCTCCCCTCCCCAAGTCGAATATTTGTCTGATCTGGAAGTCCATTGTTATGCTCATTCAGAGTTTAAATTCGTATAACCTTGATTTTATTTATTGAAGTTCACTACAAGAATCTCGTATCTTAATCATCTTGTCCAATCATTGTTCTTTTTGTGAAGCTTTTGATGTTCAATAATAAGCTTAAGGTAATGCTGTGAGATAAGTAGGTGTTAGTTTGTGTTGAGTTTTATGCTTGTATTGTTAAGGCAATCTTTTAGGAGAATCACTTGAATACTAGTCCATTATAACTCGACTCAATAGCAATATGATTATTGTTTGTTCTCCATCAAATGTGCATGATTGTGAAAAATTTACTTGGGAGTAGTCTTAATTTCTCGACCTTCGTGATCAAAGCCTGAGAGCTTCAGATATTTTATGTCTTCATTTCTAATAATTTTATTTTCTGATTTAAAACTTTATGCTATCCTTGTACAGTTGTACTATCTAGCAGAGCCAGACTTGCATCGGTAGAGCTTAATATCCAATTAGGGTTGTATCCTAACATATTCTTTCTAATTGCTAATTATTTATTCTTAGCTTGTCCTTTTCCCTTCACGATTTAAAATTGATAGCAGAAATTTACTATGTAATTTGATCATATGATTATTATGGTTCCTTTATAATTTTGTACTATATTTTTCAGTGCTTTGTTCTTATAAGAAAACCCTGGATCCTTCTTGAGTATTTATTCTGTTGTATATTTAGGGAAAAATTACATATGTCCCTATTTCATTGTTTTGTATTGGTCTCTTTTAGATACAAAGAGGCAGCATTTACAAGGGTGCATTTTGACCCTATTAACATAGTTAGTAGCTGTTTCGTAGGCTTGAAGTGCCATGATTCATATCCATGTTGTACTATAAATTTTCTGATATTTGATCTTTTGATGTGAAGGGGTATAGTGTGTTTATTGTTTAATATACTTGTGTATCTCTATGACTAATTATGTTGACGTCACGAGTTCAATAAATTAAAATGTGGGGGATATGACAATAGTCCACGGAATTTAGTAGTGCTGTAACATTATGGGATTATGGTTCCTTTGTTGAATTCTCTATGCTGAGCTAGTAATTTTCCTAGTCGCACTTTGCATTGCTAGTACGAATTTTTCAATGGCCATTGACTCATTGTAGATTAATGAATCTATCACCTGCGAGTTTTATGAACTAGGTATAGCTGACTTGAGATATTTTCTTTAACTTGTACAAGAATTTAATTTAATTTAATTTCATATGCGGTTTTCCTAGGCTGTGTACTTCAGTGACTCATTTATCCTTCTAAACTTTGTACACTCCTAACAATTTGTTGTTTGCTAATTCAATTTGTGCTATCTTTTATGTGGGTTGACTTTTTTTAACACCTGAAATTGTAGTATACTTTCATCTCCTATTGACTGAGTTGACTCCTAACCAGAACCTTCTGAATTCGATGTTCTTCTTTAGATTGGTTAGTTTATTTTTTGTGTTACCATTGTGAATAAGTTTGTGAATTGGCATATGTCAGTAAAGAGCCGTGCATAATTATTTTGGTGCATATAGTTGCAAATAAATACAGCTCAATTCAGCACTAGTACATCATTTCTTGAATAGCTTTGTTAGACTCATTAATACCATTTTGAACCTGCAATTAAATTAAGTTTTCACCATTGTGAATAAGTTTGTTAATTGGCATATGTCAGTAAAGAGCCGTCCATAATTATTTTGGTGCATATAGTTGCAAATAAATACAGCTCAAGTCAGCACTAGTACATCATTTCTTGAGTAGCTTTGTTAGACTCATTAATACCATTTTGAACCTGCAATTAAATTAAGTTTTCACCTAAGTTCTTACAACTCTTTTCTAGACCAATTTGGTTATGTTCACTTCATATCATCTCATTCTTTATTTTATTATCTATTTTTTATTCATTGTTGTTGTGGTCAAGGTTCACATCATTTTTTATATTGTGTTGGTGAATATGTTCATACTGTTTGCTTTTTTTTGTATTAGTCCGTGTAGTTCGCATTAATGTTTAGGATGTGTCAACTTGGGAAAATGATCCTAAATTCTAATTTGAACATGTTCACAAGCATAAATGCACAATGTTATTTTAGTCAACTGACTTTATTTGTCATAACAACTTGGGAAAATGACCCTAAATTCTAATTTGAACATGTTCACAAGCATAAATGCACAATGTTATTTTAGTCAGCTGACTTTATTTGTCATAATGTCAAGTATATCCAGTAGATTCTATTTTGAAGATATGTTTGCATTTCAGTTGGTTGAAAGCATAGCTGTCTTCCCTAATATGAGCTTTCTGTCATTCATTTTTTTCCTCAAGAATATTTATGTCATAATTTGGATTCCGGTTGCAGTGTGTTCAGGATTTAGTGCACACGGTCATTTACATGATATAATTTTGTTCAATTTTATTACAGTTGCAGTTTTTAGTCCTTGGTGATTGCAGGCTCAAAAGGTGTTAATTTCGGGTTGGGATCAGGGTGTTTGCTAATTCTTTGGCACCGAGTCTCATTTCTTTTGTTCTATTAGAAACTTTAGCATTAGTTTTCAATTAGATATTGCTATTTATGTGTTTTATTTTCCTTCATCGCAGAGAAAATATGTAGACCTATGTTCTATTGAAATTATTATGATTTAGTTGAAGCCAGACTAATTGCTTTGATGTAGTTTAACTGGTTAATTTCTATCTCTTAAAAATAGTTGTAGTTTCTAATTATAGAATTGACCTCCAAGAGGTATAATTGAGTTGGTGTTAACAAGAAAGGAATGATAATGTTGCCTTAAAAGAATCTTTGTGATCGTTTGCTGTATTTCTAATCTTACTTGGATCGAATATGCAATTGTTGATTTATGCCATCTGTTATATATTTCTCTTGCATGTATTTGTCTGCGCAAAATGACTGTCAAAAAGAGTCACACCATTATCACCTTTTCATTTAAGATTTGCATGAACACTTAAAGTTGGAATGCGTGATTATTAAGATGCTTAGGTCAAATTGCTTTACTAATTTGTATTCTTTTTGGTATATCTTTGCTTCTTAATGGTTGCTCTTGTTTGATTTTATAGTGCTCTTCCAAATTCTCATCGAGTGTTAGTCATATTGTTATTTACCTGCTGGCAAATTCAATTACTTGTAATTACACGGCATCTGCATTTTTTATGTGATTTCTTTTCCTCTTCTTGACATACAAGATGGTACTTGATGTTCTCCTGATGGTTGCATTAGTTGTTTAGTTCCCTCTGTTTGACATACAAGATTGTAGCTTGTTTTCCTCTATTAGTTGTATTTGCATTAGCAGTTTATGGTTCCCTCTCTTTGATATACAATATAGTAGTGCTTCATTTTCCTGCCATGGTTGTATTTTCATTTATGTAGTGATGATTAATTTCGACTTTAGTTCCTTTGTTCTTTTTCCTTCTTTTCTCTTTGTCACTTCTTTATTTTTGGGAATGCGTGTAAGGGTAGGGGTGTCTAACACTGCCGATGCCGGTCCCAAGCCCGGAAAAAAGTGGAGGGGACATGAATTATTCAAAGTTTGTAATAAACAAACAGCATATCATATCCTATTGTGCGTTGACTACGTGGTATACTGGTATTTTTTGTGAAAAAGTGAAGTCTGAGCTAGTACTGTATTTTGGCTCCCAAAATAAGTAAGAGATTTTGTCGAAAGTTGCTTCAGCGTGCACAGTGGTTGATCAGAAGAGGAAGACCCAGGTTGGAGCTGAATATATCTACCTAGTATTTGACATTGTTGACATAGTGGATTCGATCTTCCTCCCGACGAAAGCTTGTCCTCGGCTGAAGGTTAGCAGCAGAGTCGGAGCATTGGTAAAACTTGTCATTTGTGGTTGTTAGATTTATTGATTTTTCTTCTAAGGTCTTGTTTCTTGATTTTGAGACCCTGTGCGGTTATCCAGTATCATGCCCACCAGGGTTTTATCACAATTCACAAGTGCGATCACTTGTAGCTGAAACTTGTGCAGCTAAATGTGATGACGGGAGCAGGATGATGCTGAACTGCCGATGCATCAATCTGTATGACAAAAATGTATTAATTGTTGCCACTGGTGTTAGCAGAGCTTCAGACCAGGTTTTAGGCGTCAAGGCGGGGCAGCTCTGCAATGCCCGCACAGTGTCAACAGTTGGAGCTCGTGCAGAATCTGCACCGAACTTGCTTGTGCACATTTGGCATTCTTTTAGGAGAATAGCAACTTTGCGCCAGTGGAATGCTAAAATTGGTATAATTGTAGCTCTTGAATCGAGCAAAATTGTTTGCACATCAGCAGCAAGGATTTCAGAGCCGAGGTCTTCAGCTTCCTGAAAGTTTGGGAGTTTTTTCTCTCCCTAAAACATTCTGAAAGTCTGAGAATTGAGACAAGTACACAACATGCGGCCTCTATTTACAATGTTCTGATATTCTGATATTATTAGTTTGCAAGTTAAATATGTTAAGAATAGTACGTTCTCTTGATAAGAAGATTTGTTTTTTTTTAAGTTGTGTGCACGTCCAGCCAACAGAAGGAACGAATTTCCCTCGAGAAAGTGAGACTTTCAGCTGCCGAGTTTTTTTTTTAAAAAATACATTTCAAAAAAAAATTACAGAAATAAATAGCCATTTTTTCTAACAAAACTAGACCTCTGACTGTCGCCGTTTGAATTGGCTGGTGACAGTAGCCTTATCGCTTTCAATCTACACAAGAACAATTAAGGGATTTAGTCATTGTCGCCAATTGAATTGTCCGCAGACGTCTAGTTTTGTAATTTTTTTTCAACTATTTATTTATATAATTCTTTTTTTTAAATGTATTTTTTTTAAAAAAAAATCTTCAGCTGCAAGCCCGCAACCGACGTTGTCAATGAGCTACGTGCTCTTGGAGTTATTGGAGTTTTAGCCAACATCTTGTAGAATTTCCGGACGAATATGCAACCCGGCAGTCGAGATCAGCTCAATAACGCCGAGAACTGTCCAGCTTGACGGTTAAAACGATGCTCCAGTCCATGGAAACAGCAAAGCTTTTGTTGCTACCTGCGGAGAGGGAGCTAGCGATGCATCCAATAACTTGAAAATGTCCATATCGCCGCACCTTGCCTCTGTTACTCTGTATATATAAACCCCTCAATCCGAGACGGCAAGATGTCAACGAACAGTTCAGAAGCACAGCAAGATGGACCCTTCTTCTTCCAAGTTGGTTGGTGTGCTCGTGCTGCTCGTCGTCTGCATCGTCGGTCATTTCGAGGCCGCGAGCGCCCAGTACAGTAACGCCACGGCAGGGACGGGCCCGACCGCCGGTGCAGGCTGCTCTGTGGGCGTCGCTGCCGCTCTGCTCGCCGTCGCAGCGTTTGTTTGGAACTGAAACTAAGCTGAGCTCATGGAGCTGATGCATGTCTTGGTAACAATTTAGCGATGTGTGTTGGTGTAAGTAGTGTCACTGTGTGATCATGGCTTTGAATAATGGTGTGAATGTCTGGTATTTGGTTATGTTACTGTGTACTTGTGTGCTTGTCAGGGGTGAAGTCTGAGTTGTTTAGTCTACTTGTTTCCAAAGGAAAAGGTGCGACATAGCCATCAGGGAATCGTCTTACATGACAACTGCTAAATATTACTAGTATCCGTAACGCAGAGCAGAAATAAACAGATGTCCATGGCAGAAACAGCTGAAGAGGCACAACTTGCATAACACCAGCAGGAGACTCGATTCTTCAACGTTACTTCTACACTTCACAGTCTACATGGTTTTATTGAGCAAAGACAGTCTACATGGTATGCAATGTAACCACATACATTTGGCACCGAACTTGAAAACTAGCTACACCAGGGGTAAGTACCAGGGATTTTTACGTCAAAAAAAAAACCACCGGTAGAAGTATAAACTGGCTCCGAAATTTTCGGTTTGGATGAATTTTGTAAAAAAAGAAAAAAATCGAATTTGCTTGAATTTTGTTCGAATTTGATTTTTTTTTTCAAATTTAAAATCTGAAAAATTCATTTTTTTTTGTGAAAATTTCGGCTGAAATTGGCCGAATTTTTTCGATTTTCGGCCCTACCGGCCACCCCCGGTAAAAAATTAAATGCCGGTAAAAGAAACCCTGGTAAGTACCATCAACGCAACAACACTCCCTCGCACTGTGATATCTTATCATCTGTTTAACAAGCTTTATATATATATATATATAGAGAGAGAGAGAGACACACACACCACTTAAATGAAGATATTATAATTCTTTATCACTTTCAAGATACTTAAATGTTAATTATAAGATACTTCAATGTGACTTAATTGAAAAATTGTCATTGGATCCCTTTTTTGTTATATACCATTTTTCACATATAAACGAGTATATACACAAATTTTGCTATAAAAAGTGGTTTTTTATGGAACTCGTTTTGGAGTATCTTATAATCATTATTGAAGTATGCTCAAATAGATAAAGAGGTATCATCATACGATTTAAGTAGTATCTAAGAAGTAGAGCACGTACTCAGGAGGATCATACCATTTTCATATATATATATATATATATATATATATATATATATATATATATATATATATATATATATATATATATATATATATATATATATATATATAAACTTACTCAGCTCTGGTGGTAGAAGAGATCACCAAGCTTCCGATAGCACCGTTAGGGCTTAATGTGGCATGCCCAAGTTCTGCCCTGAATCTTGGCTGATATGGCTATTCACTACAGCAGGTGCACAACTATGGTTCACACCCAGCTCTGACTTTCCCACGAAGCACTGTGCCATCCCATCGCAACTCAAAGCATTCCCAGCACCACATTGCATTTGGAATGGATAGCTACCCAATGCGCCATCGATCTTGGCTCGCACATCCACCAACAGAGTCCTCAACCGTGCCCCCTCTGCCACAAGTGCAGCCTGCCCTTGCAGCCTCCTCAGCAGCTGCTGGTAAACAGCACGGAGCTTCCTCACTTCCTCTTCCAAGCGTGCCGCATGAGCCTTCTTCTTCTCCCTGTACTTGCGCACAGCCTCACGGTTGCCCAATGGCTTGCGCGCCTTCTTTGGCTTGGCTTTGTCACTGCCGCAGCTATCATCGTCTGTGCTAAAGACATGGGTGTGAGTGTGGTAGCAAGTATGGGTGTGTGCTGTTGCTGAAGGACCAGGAGGGTTGCAGGTATGGCTGTGGGTGCATGTTGTCATGGTGTTCCACAGGAAATCATTGAGGCTGGTAGGAGTCTCTAGATTTGAAAAGATTACTTGGCTCGAGACGTCCACCTCCCCATCATCCTTTTTTTTCCCCACTGACCTGAAAAGGGAAAAAGACCAAATTAGTGGTAGGAACATAAATTCTTACACCAAATAGGACAGACCTAAAATTTGTATTCACAGGATCAATAAATGTTTACCAGATTCAGTTGTTCAAAGCATTCAAACAGTAAATAATGAAGAAACATAAGCCAAATAAGCTAATTGGTCTTATTTTACTAGTAAATCATTAACATCGGCATAATAGCAGGAGACATGCTACTTTCTACTGCCAATGTTCATTGGAAATTGATGTATGTAACCATGGTTATTAAGACGGTAAGGCGAGGCGAGGCGATCCACCCTCTTCACACCTTTTAAGCGGTAAGGCGTAAGGCGACTCTCGTCCTAAGGTGCTAAGGCAGCAAATAAAATGAACATTTTGTTCATTTTAGCAGCACATGTACCTTGTTGTTGCCAATTCTTGAGCTCATGTAGCACACATCCCCCCTTTCCAATTGCTCTTCTCTCATGTAGCATCCATCCCCCTTACAAGTTTCAATATATAAATTGTTATAAATGTAATAGATACAAATTGTATTCCAATTAATTGAGTAAATACGGATTACCTTGTTGACAATCTCTCCTCTCTTCTCTTCTCCCAAGCAACAATGTACATGAATAATGAGCAACATAAGTCCACAATAACAATTAAGTGAATCCGAGAATTAATTATGAGCAACATAACAATTAACAAGTACAACATAAGCGACATAAGTCCACACAAATAACATAGGTGATAAGTCCACAAGCTTATAGTAGTCTAATGGCATAATTAATAGTAGTCCACAACACAAGAGTAGCATAGTCCAACTCTCTCATCTCTCAATATCCATCGTCGAACTCATTGGGATTGTTAGTAGAGTCCAAGTTTTCTCCACCATCTTCGGTAGCATTGGGAACTTCGTCACAATCACTCACATCCACATCATCATGTGGATCTTCTTCCTCATCTTCTTCATTGCCCGAATCCGAGTCTTACCCTTGCTTATCTAAGCCATCTTCTTCAACCACCATTGTTGTAGATCTTTGACGCATTTGGAAGGCCGCAGGCTCACCAAGAGTATACCTATTAGCTTGCCTGGGAAGATTGCGACCTCGAAGTGAGCATGATGTACCAATGGCTTCATCAACATCATCCCATGTAAGGTCACACTCACGACCACCTTAAGGTGGTACAACCAATGAGTCGGTCCATTCATTGTCCCAATCAAAATCCTCAATGACCAAAGGGTCATAGTTTTTGCCCGCTTTCTCCCGCCTCTTTTGAAACCTTGTTTTCATCTTCCGGTTGTATACAACAAAGACCAAATCATTCGATCTCTTGTGTAGTAACCGGTTCTTTTTCTTTGTATGCATCTACAAAAGCACAAAAATGGCAAGCAAAGCAAATAAAATGAATAAATAGCTTGCTGAAATTAATAAGCACATATAAGCTACAAATTGAGTAGATGAAAATAAACACAAAGAAGCTACAAATTGACTCACAAATTCAAAGGTACTCCAATTTCGCTCACAACCGGATGATGAAGCACAAAGACTAACAACATGCTTAGCAAACCTTTGCAGGTCAATGGCTCGCCCACCATATGAACGCCACCAATCAACTAGAATGGCAAATACACGCATATATTAGGAATTAGGAATGAAATAAACATGCTGAAATTAACAACACTTACTAGAGATCCTTGACTCTAAGTTTTCGATTGCCAATTTGTTTGAAAAGACATCTCCTCGTTGGTCCTCATAATGCATGGCTTGTTCATCAATCTTGTTCCGAATATTCTCATCTTGTACCATTCTTGCAAGTACATCATTGAAGCAACTTCTTAGCTCCCCAACATAGGTATCATCTCCACTCTTTTGGATGGCAAAGAATTTTCCTAGGTTCAAATAGAGTGCAGCCCCATACAATGGATGATCAATTTGTTTCACCCAACGTCGCTCAATAATGTTAATGATCTTCTTAAGCAAACGTTGCTTGTTTTGGGTAGAGAAGCTAAGCTTGATCTTCTCCTTTGCATGAGTCATTAATGCTGCAACCTCTGGCATTGCGGGCTTCTCATCACCATCAACCACCCTAAGCACGATAAGAAGTGGGGCTGAAGCTCTAAGGCAATCTTCAATTGAATTCCAGAACTACTTAGAGAGCACAATGTCTGTCACATGCATGTCGACCTCCGTCTTTGACAATTTGATCCTAGTCCATGATTCACTCACAAATAGATACTTCAAAGCATCCTTGTGCTTGTGCATGCTCTTCAAAGTAAGGAAGGCTGTGGCAAACCGAGTGGCTGCGGGTCTCACAAGATCCATCCCGCTTGTCTTCTCCCTCATTGCACTAAGAAGCCTCCCATGCCTATAAATGAATGTGGTGACACGCTTGGCACGTGCAATAGGCTTCTAAAATTCCTTCAACTTTGCAATGTCTTCCAACATAAGGTCCAAACAATGTGCAGCACAAGGACTCCAAAACAGTGTAGGAATCATCTCCATTAGAAGCTTGCCCGCTGCCTTATAGTTAGCACCATTATCAGTGACAACTTGAACAACCTTGTATTTTCCAATAGCCTCAATTCTCTGCTCTAGCAAATTAGCTATCATAGTTGCATCATGTTGTTCACTTGATGCATCAACGGACTCCAAGAAGAAAGTCCCCTCTGGGCTGTTGACAAGGAAGTTAATCAAGTGGCGTCCCCTCCTATCGGACCATCCATCCGACATAAGTGTGCAACCATATTGCTTCCATGCCCGCTCGTGCTCCTCTCTCAAAGTACTTGTCTCCTTGACGCAATCCTGAAGCAATGGCTCTCTCAGCTCATGGAAACTAGGAGGCTTATACCCGAACCATCTCGCTAATCGGCCTCACAAGCAATCTCAAACTGCCTTAAGTTTGCGGCATTAAATGGTATGCCACACTCATAGAACCACAAGGCCCATTACTTATTCACATAATGCCTGTCATCCTTGGTCCTTGTGTTGGCTTCCATGGTGCTTTGAAAAGACCCAGAATGTCTTTGATCTACAATTTCTTCAGGTGTTCTTCGAAGCATACTAGCAACTGACTTGGTCTCCTTTGCCTTGGCCTTGCTTGAAGGTAGAACCTTGAATGAAAAGGCAGCACGCCTTCTTTTGGTGGCTGTCCCTGAACTTGGCTTCACAATGGAGTCTTGGGTCTCGATGCCATGTGCTACCACCTCCACGTCTTGATCTCCCCCTTCATCCTCATCATCTAGGAAGATTGGTCTACTCCTCTTGTTTTTTTTTTCAAATAATCTTCCATCTCCTTCCTGATTTCTGTTGTAGTATTGGGACACATTACCACATCTGAGTAGCCACTTGCAAGATGCTCCTTCAACCTTTTAATCCCTCATGAACTTGGGGTGTTACAAAGGATACACATCACCTTATCTCGATTGCCAATTTCCGACCAATAGCCATACTTCCATCCCGAATCATTTAACTTTGCCTTCCGTTTTGGATCGGTCTTTGGATCATACACGGCCTCGGAGGATACAATACTTGCACTTGCACTTGCCATTTTTTTTCAGCTGCTGCATTACATAGAAGTAATGCAATACTTCAATAAGTAGCATAGTAGCAAATATGATCATATGAATATATGATTGAATCATTGAAGCACAGTAGCAGAGCTGGAGAGACCGAGAAAGCATAAAGCAATCTCGGCCTCCCCTCCCTCCCGGCACAGTAGCAGAGAGCCGGTCGTGGCTTCAACCATTTAGTGGCAGTGGCGCAGCGCACGTTTAGAGAGAGAGAGAGAGAGAGAGAGAGAGAGAGAGGGAGGGAGGGAGCGGAGTTGGCGAGGCGACCCGGCCTTCTCCCTCCCTCTCAGCGGACCCAGCTGCATCGTCGCATCCCAGCCTCCCCCTCCCTCTCGGCGAACCCGGACTCCCCCTCCCTCCCTTCTCCCGGCGGCGACCCGGACCCCCCTCCTTCCCGGCCTTCTCCCCGCATCATGGCGTCCCCGCCTCCCTTCCATATGTCAGAGGTCCTCGGACATATGGAAGGGAGACAGGGACGCCGGGATGCGGGGAGAAGGCCGGGAGGGAGGAGGAGTCCGGGTCGCCGCCGGCCGCCGGGAGAAGGGAGGGAGGGGGAGGCCAAGAGGAGGGGAGAGCAGAGCAAAACTCTGTTGGTACTGAGGGGAGAGGAGGGTGTACCTTGCTGCCTTGCTGGGCGACGAGCGACGGGGAGAGGGTGACGGCGCGACGTCGAGACCGCAGCGACGAGATGGAGGCGACGCCGAGACAGGGAGGATGCTCACCGAGACGGGAGCGGCGAGATGTAGGCGCCGTTGCCGCGGGTTCCAGCTTCAGGTGAGTCGCCTTGAGCCTTCCCTCTTTCCCCCTTCTGGCCTTCTCTCTCTCTCCTCTTATTCGTACGCTCCTCCTCTGATTTGCGCGCTCCTCCCCTGCAAGGCATCGCCTTGAGCCTTCCCGACGCCATAGCTCGCCTTGGCCACGCCTTGGTGCTGAGACGGACGCCATACGAGCGCACGGCAAGACGAGCCGACACCTTGACCCGCGCCCCCGCCTTGTCGCCTAGGCGACACCTTCCGAACGCCTCAATAACCATGGTATGTAACAACTGTAAACTATGTCAATACCTTTCAAAAAAAAGCTAAATTTCTACTATAATTTTTCAGAAGAAAGGACATATCAACTTGCTATTTCTAGGTCACCTACACCTGACTTTGTTGGCGTGATACTTACAATACTACTTGGCGAAATCACTGCCTCTTGAGAACCTTTATGCTCATGCCAACCTTGCAGCAATTCTACAATTTTGTGATATGTTCTGCGAGACATTTCATTGTGGATTTGAAAATTGTGTCTAATTGTGGTCTATGATGTTTTGTATGTATTATGTTTTACAAGTATTCTTCTATTTTGTAATGTAATTTGATAAGATGTCATGGTTACACTCAAAAGTTCGTCAAGTAAGGCAAACTGCTTTTTGCAACACATATATTGATATGCTTACAATCAATAAAATCCGAGAAACAAGCGCAGGGGAGGTTACACCAAATACAACGACCTTTAGCCTAAAAGATAATCAATTACCCAAGCGCAACCTTTAGCATTAAGAGAGTGAATCGTACGAAATGTGAATATGCAGGGGAAATCGGTAAGGTCATGTGTTTTTTATGCCATGTACAAGTGCTGAATGCATCCACCATTGCTCAACAGGTAACTACAAACAATCTACTAAGGGCATATATAATGGTTTAGACAATGGGTGTCTATATCAGCCATCCATATCACCTATAGACAGCACTAAAGACGGCTCATATAATAAGTTGTCTGTTAAGTTGTCTATATGAGATCCCACATTCTTTCAGTTTTTGCTTGGAAAAAATATTTGTTATAGACAACAACTCATACAATGGTGTTTTGTGTTGTCTATAAGGGTTTTATAGACTGTTTGTTGCATGCTAGACGGCTTCATTCTCTCTCCTTGTTCTCTCTCATCCACGTCATTAAAAATCTTACATGGCAAAGATTATAGACTGCTGATGTCACCCACTATACATGCCCTAACAGATAGTTCATAAAAAAAGGAAAAAGTCCGGTTTACTCCCTCAAACTATCAGAAAAGTCTGGTTTACCCCCTGAACTACAAAACCAGTTATTTAACCCCCTGAATTTACGAAATCCGGTCAATTAACACCCCGTAGCGGTTTGGAGCGGTGGTTTTGCTGACGTGGCCGGGTTTTGTCCAAATCAGCATGTACGTGGCATCCAAATCACCTTCTCTCTCTTCCTTACCTTCTCCCAGCCAAACACTCTCCTGCTTCTTCTTCATTGCTTTTCTTCTCCCCATTCTCCCTTTGGTCCCCGGCGCTGCCATGCCACGGCCGTAGTACCACGAGTACCCGCCGAGCCCTTTGGCCAGCCGCTGCAGCGGGCTCAGCTGGATGCACCCGATGATGCCCTCTGCCGCCGCGGAGTTCTTGTTGTCGATCTGCTTCTTGACCTTGCCCATGGCGTCGGCTTTGCCGTTGGCCTTGGCCGTTTCTTGGGCGGGGAGCCTGACACGACGTCGTTGGCTTTTTGTCGCCGCGAAGGAGCGGCTTTGGTCGCTTCCCAGCCAGTGGCGGCGAATAGGTCGAAGTCCACGCCGGAGCAGACCCTGCTCCATCGCCAGGGCGAAAACATGCCACCTCTCGTCATCGCCGACCGCGGCGATGACCCAACGCTCCCGCCATCGAGCAAGCTAGGCGGCGGCTTGAGTGGCCAGATCTTGCCCAATCTCGGCAGGCGGAGCTGGAGGGGTTCATGGTGGCAGCACCGGCGCCAGCGGCGAGGATGGCGAGACAAGCGACGGGGAAGGCGAGGGAGTTGGGGAGGAGCACGACGCTTCCCCTGCAGATGTGGAGGCGGGTGCGGAGGAAGGCGGCGAGGGAGGAGACGAGGCAGCAGAGGTTGGCGCGGGAGAGGGAGACGGCTATGGCGGCATCAAGAAGCCTTTCCCCGGCCTCCATCATGCTTTGCCGAGGAAGGCCTCGGAGGATCGGGAGCTCGCCAGCCTGCTCGTACACGGGAGGAAGAAGCAGAGGCGGGCCCACGAGTCACAGAGAGAGAGAGGGAGGAGGAGAAAATGAGTCGGGTGCGTCACGTAATATGCTGAGTTGGCCGAATTTGGTCACGTCACCAAAACCACCGCTTCAAACCACTACGGGGTGTTAATTGACTGGATTTCGCAAATTCAAGGGGTTAAACAACCGGTTTTATAGTTCAATGGTAAACCGGACTCTGATAGTTTGAAGAAGTAAACCGTACTTTTTTTTAAAAAAATCAGGTGTACAAAATTAGGAACGCTGTCCAGTCCTACAGGCAACAGGATGGCAAAGATTACAAGGGAACCATTCGTCCTTAGGTTTAGTTTACCTGCTGTGGGAATGTCATCAACGCGGCAGTGATGACAGCGGGAGATGGGAAGAACAGCGGAAGCAGAGAAGAGGTCAAGTAAGCTGCGCTCCAGTCAAACAAGAGAAGACGCTGGTTTAGAATAGCTGGCATTAAGAATAGTTTAATTACATGTTGATGTCTAAAGTTGTGAACCCTACTGTCAGGGAAAGAAGTGGACTGAGTGCTATAAAAGGAAGCACTGTGTTCTGTAATGGGTTGTCGATGAAAAGGAATAGCTCCATTTCCCCTTTCCTCTGCTATACTTTCCCCACCTTTGCTCTTACTTCCTCTCTGCAATCTCTTCTCCTGATTCTCTATTCATCGATCCGATCGTCCAGCGAATGTTCCACGCAGCAGGGACATAACAACTTGGTATCAGAGCCTCGCCGATCCAGACCTGAACTCTCGAATTCTCCCGGCTTCGATTGGTAAAAAAAATCCCAGGAGGAGGGGACCGATCGCCCTTGGGCTTGATCGGTGTAATACCTGCTCTTGGTTCGGTTGGCTTGGAGGAGAGATCATCACGGCTCCGAATAAACGAGGAATCCAGGTAATACAAGTGGTAGAAGCAATGGAAGCTATGGAAAGAAGGCTGACAGAGATGTTTGCACAGATGCAAATGAGTCTGGTAGAAGAGGTAAAGAAAGTTACATCCGAGCAACTGGAGATGGTAGATCGACGGATTGAGCAGCAAGGAGAGCTCTTGGACCAGATTCAAATGAAGTTGAATCTGTCTATGGACTCCATCGGTAAGATCCAACAAGAACAAGGTCATGTGGCTAAATCGATGAAGGGTCCAGCACCTCCCCCACTGATGATTCCAGATAAAGATGGTCCAGGAATTATGGGGGCAAAACCAGATGGAGGTCAGATCATACCACCTACTCAAACACTTCCTCAGATTCTGTTCCTTCCTCCCACACCGATGATGTATGAGGGGATCGAAACCAGCAGATCGAATGAAACAGGAAGAAGAAATTGGGTTCCAAAGATGGACTTTCCAAAGTTCGATGGAACGGATGCGAGAATATGGATTGACAAGTGTCAAACATTTTTTGTGATGTATCAGATTCCCGATGGTTTTCGAGTAGCTTCAGCAACAATGTACCTCGTCGGCAGTGCAGCTCATTGGTACCAAGCCTATAAGGCAGTGAGTCCTTGGCATGATTGGGATCAATTTCAGCATGCTATCTTGTCTGAATTTGACACTAATACTCAAAGTGAGAAGATCAGAGAATTGTTACACGTTGAGACAAACTCGAACAAAGGAAGATTACAAGCAAAAATTTGATTGCCTTGTGTACCATATCGGGTTGTATGACAATCATATTGGTGGAATGATGTTGGTAACTCAATTCGTGCTCGGTTTGAAGGAAGAATTGCGGGCTGCAGTAGAAATACAAATACCTGAATCAGTGGCTAAAGCTGCTATGCTTGCCCATGTACATGAGGGAATTCTACAAAGAAACAAAAAGATTAGTCCCAAGGGAGATATTGGCAGATCATATAAACCATTTGCAGCAAATTCAAAAGGGGACAACAGAGGAAAATTCATTCCTAATGAAGTATGGAAGGCACAACAATTAAAAGCTTATAGAAGAGCTAATGGATTGTGTTTCCATTGTGGAGATCTATGCACCGATCATCACAGCTAATCAAGCTCAACTCAAAATTCGAGTTGGAAGAAGGTCCAAAGTATTTGTCGAAGAAATACTTGATGCACTACTTCCATGGAGGAGGCTAATCAAGAGGAGACAATGTGCTTGTCATTAAATGCTTTAGCCGGTACAACAACAGCCAAGACAATCCGCCTACGAGCCTTGGTAGGCAGTCATGTAATGCTAATGTTGTTGGATTCGGGCAGCACACATTCATTCCTCAACTCAGAACTGATTGACAAGTGCAGTGTTCAGCCGGAAAAAGTGCACCATATGACAGTACGAATAGCAAATGGAGAAACATTGCAATGCAACACTGAAGTGAAAGGGTTCTCTTGGTGGATACAGGGACTCACCTTCCATCATAACATGAAGGTATTACACTTGGGGGGTTATGACGCAGTGCTTGGAATGGATTGGTTAGAGAAATACAGTCCGATGAAATGTGAGTGGTTTCAGAAATGGGTGGAATTCGAATATAAAGGACGACCAATCAGGTTACAGGGATTACCGGAGGAGGGTGATATGATTCTCCGGGAAGCATCTCTTGATCAAATTCTCAAATGGCATAAAGGAAATGACTTATGGGTAGGGGTGCAAACGGAGCGGATACGGACGGACATCGCTCATCCTGTATCCTTTTCCATATTTTTTCGGATACTGAGTCGGACACTGACAAAGGGGATACTTAATCTTAATGCGGATAGTCTCGGTCACGAATACGGAGCTTAATACATGCGAATCGAATACGGATTGTCTCGGTCACTTAATACTTATTCGGATATTGCACAAAAACATAAACCATATATATCACACAAATAAAGATCAATCAACCATACTACATGTCCAAAATGCAACTAGATTAGTAGTTTAACAAGTAAATTTAAATACACCACATGATAACAAAGACTAGTTAACAAGTAGTAACCAGACAAGTACATGACATAGGCTAGTTAAGCAAGTAGTAACAAAAGGGTAAGTGCTAAGTAAGTATGTAGACGGTAGTAGATCGTTGACCGCACAAAAGACTTGTCTTTGTCTAGCAGCTGCTAATAACTTATTATCATGCCTCAGTCGATCACAGCCTCGGCCATCATCTTATCCTACAAAAATAGATTTGTAGAGTATGAAATCATATCATGAAACCAACTGAAATTGATATTTTGCCATCTTAACATCTTAGTAGTATACACCACACAACACAAAGATAATAGCAGGACTAGTATGATCAATGGAAGTGCAGATTCAAAGGAGCATAGTAGTGAATAAAGGCTTAAGTTTTGAGGCGTTATAACTGTAAGTTATAACCTTTGTATGCTCTTATTTTCTCTTTAATACAAATATACTACTATTCTGCATGTTTCAAACCTGTTCTAATGTTAAGACTAAACTAAATGTGCAGAGAAAACTCCAAAAAAATAGAGAGAATTGAGTGAGTTAAGTGCGGGAAGCTATAGAAGCAGGAGCTAGATAAGTACATAGGTTAGAATGGAGCCTTAATGGAGCAAGAAGTATTTGGTGACCTCCATAAATAACTTTCTAAATTTTTTTTGTATGGAAGAAGACTGAAGACCATCTGACGTTGGGTGCTAAATGGCTGCGAGATAACTTTCTGAACAATAATTGCCATTTGTAATAAAATATTTTAAAGTTTGGTGCTAGAAGATCAGAATACTACTAGAGGTAATTTGAAGAAAAGGGGATTTGCAAGGTACACAAAGAAGGTGTGTTTTGATTTTTGAACAAAGAATGTAATCAATTCAAAGATGTTGTGGCAATGATGAGCCGGGTTCTAATAGAGGAAACTATTAGGCTCGTGACTATATGATTGAGCTGTTTGCTAGGGGGTACATCGATGCACTGATATTCACATGATCAGGATGCCATGATTTTTCAGAGTTCTACAAGATTCAACTTGTTTGAGCATGCAAGTCGAGAAATTTGCAAGAATTGTTAGGCATGTGGCACTGGCACGTATTATGCTGGATGCAGCTCGGCTTGTAACAACAGTTTGGTTGTTGGAGTTGACAATGGGGATGGCTGGCCTCTTGGCCTAGAAAAAAATGGTGAGAAACCAGACTAATCTACAGTTCTACACATTGCATTAACAATTAAACAAAAAAACCTTCCACTCTTAGCGTTAAGAAAATAGAAACGGTTCTTTGCTACAATCTAATTAGAGATTCCACATATTTCGAACTTTGGAAATTACAGCAATTCCCTAAAAGGTATCTTTACACTCAGATTAACGACCAGGCAAACACTAAAAATTGTGCTACCAGATTATCTAACGATGCCAAATCATCCCAGTAAAAATAGGAAATATAATTCCTTTTATACAGAAGTCATGTGATGCAAAGTTTTGCTGACATTTCAGAGAAGAATTCTATCTTGTATAACTCATTAGTCATTACCAAGGGGAAGAGACCTTGAATCAATAAGCTCGAGATGTCAGCAGACAACAAAGATCTCAGAGAGCCTCACGAAGTATGGAGCAAGAATTGCAAAGAGTAATATAATCTAGCCTCCTACTTGATTGTCTTTGGAATGCCTTAACAATGCAGATCATGCAAAATAGAGCCTTTCCTTAACAAAGGTAAGTTAACCAATACCTTAACAATGCAGATCGAGAATTCATTCCTCACCATATCCAAAGGTCTTCGTGCACCGACAAGGAAAACATTTTATTAACTTGTGATTTGTGAAGCTCCTTTCCATTCACAAATTTCATGAAAGGCACATGTTTAGTTATACAAATTGAAAGTTAACAATTATCAAACCTCCGTGTTCATGTTTGTAGTAGCACATTGTTTATCTTCTAGCTCCAAATCTAACTCATCAACAAGTGATACTATCTTCTCCTTAGAACACTCAAATTTTTAAATGACATGAAGTTAGTAAACTAAAGCTGAAAATGGTATAAACTATGAACTAAATGACTTATTATTACCTTTCCTAGATGAAGTTGTCCATCCTTGGTACAAATTAGAGCCTCAACCACCTCGGGCTCTAGTCGACTACGGAATGGATCAACAACACGCCCACCAAAGACTAAAGGCCGACTCAAGCAACGGTGGATACTTGAATAGCTAACACATCACGAGCTAGTCGTGAGAGAACAGAAAAGTCTCTTGGTGTGTGTTCCACCATGACAATATGTTAAACTTTGCACCCTTACCAAGAGGATCAACCCACCGAATTGGTTTTTCTTTAAGGTATAGCTCCAATTCATTCATATCACAACTTGTCACACCGCATCCTCATACAAGAACTGCTCAATGTCATCAATACCCAAGTCGGCATCACCATGTGGATGAGAAGGTTCTTTAGAATTAGGCTTTGAAGCTTCAGGAGTGCTGGACAGGTAAGCTTGGAATAATTTGTTCACAACATCTATAAAGCGATTAACTTCATGAGTAGCCCTCTCATGATGATAAATCTTCCCCATAAAATATTCCACCAGCTTTTTCTTATATCTTGGATCAAGAAAGCATGCAACAGCAAGAGCCATGTTCGACTTGTCCCAATACTTGTCATATTTGGCTTTCATAGCCTTTGCCATGCAAGAAATAGTGTCATCATCACTTTCACACCATTCTGCAAGTACCATCTTAATCTCACAAAATTTCCACCAAAACAGATTTGCTGTTGGATATTGATTTTAAAATATCATAGTAGCATCATTGAATTTCTGCAAACACTTGCATAATGCTTCTGCCATATCCCAATCCTCATCTGTCGGAGAACACTTCTCATATTTACTCTTGTTCAAAAACAACAACCTTTCAAAAGCACTCTTGTAGTAAATAGCACAACTCAACATTTCATATGTAGAGTTCCACCTTGTAGGCACATCTAATGGAAGACCGGATTTATTGTCCAAGTCGCATTCTAGTGCACACTTTTGGAATTCCTCCCATTGCAATGGAGAATTCTTCACAATTACAATAGTAGCTCTAATATTCTCGAATCAAGATGCAATTGCTTTTAAGCCATCTTGAGCGATTAAGGTTTAGTATGTGACATAAACATCTCACATGAAAAAACACCATCACATATCAAGGAGAACGCTTATTAAGCTCCACCACAACTTCTCTAACACACTTATCATTGGATGATGCATTGTCTAGAGTGAGAGCACATAACTTCTTCTCAATGTTCCAAGACATGACACCCTTGATAAATTCATTTGCTAGATTAGTTCCAAAGATGGTTTCCTTTCACATGAATGAATTTAACAATTCTTTTTTGCATATGCCGCTTATCATCTATCCAATGCACAAGGATACACATATAACCTTTATTTTGATTAGATGTCCACATATCCATAGTTGAGGAAAATCGACAAGAAAGAGATTTTAGTTGTTCATATAACTTCTTCTTTTCATCTCCAAACATGTCCAATATCTCTTTCCTAGTGGTTGTGCGACTCTTGAACGAAAACCGTGACGCAGAGACTTGATGAAATCAACAAAGTACTCATGCTCAACCATAGCAAATGGATATTCATGCATAATTAGTGCTAAATAGAACTTCTTCAAAGCTAACTTCCAGATCATACCAGAATTTGAACTGAACTATTTTCTCCACCTTCATCATTCTCAAATTGCAATTTGTTGTTGTCCTTGCTTTATGGCATGCTTGAATCCCACATGATTCCACAATGCCTTTGTTCCCTTGAGGTCTCAAATGAGCTTTGTGAAGACATTTATTGCATTTCGCCCAAACTTGTTTCTCCTCCCCGCCATCTCTTGTCGGGACAGTCACCGAGTACTTAGTGTAGTACTCCCACACCTTGGAGGTACACTTCTTCTGCTTCTTCACAGCAGGTTCAATTTCTCCTGTGCAAGTCTCTTCATTTACTTCAACATGTCCTACACCTCCAATGGTTGCGGTTGTCTCACACGCCACCAATGCACTCGGTGGCGGTGGCGGTGGCGGTGGCGTTGGCGCCGAGTGGTCTGCACTAAGCCGCCGTGGTGGCAAGCAGCAGAGATGCTCCTGCTAGCACAAATGCTTGCACTTCCACTTGCAGCAGTCATCTCAAATTCTCAATACTCTACAAATAGCAAAATCAAGATAGCAAAAACTTAGCAAGGATAGGCGGCATATTCGTGAGGTCATAAGAAATCATTTCAACTTAGTGACATGAGTACATGACACTGATGGAAATATTAGAAATTAGACATTAATGATGGCAGGAATAATAGGTCTAAATAATAACAATAAATGGTAGCTGAAAAACTCTCCAAAAGAAATGATAGCTGAAAAGTGCTACCGAGCTGTAAAAGTTTAAGGTAAATAGTGCAAGATAAGGTAATTCTTGTGACAACTTTGCATACTTGTCTCTGATAGCACGATGCCTATAAGCAAGCTTCCTTTTATTCACATCATCATAAGGAGAGCTAAAGCAATCAGCCTCAAAATCATATGTTGTCAAGTCTTTCCCATCATCATATTCACTCAAAGCACCCAAACATTAGTTCAAACCTCAAAATCGAGATAGGGTTCGTTGTAGTTCTCACCCGCATTTGGTGTGAGAACAAAACATCGATTGATGACATATAAACAAAGGTTAAGGTCTGAATATAACTCTTGTTCATTTGAAGCCCTAATTATGCGCCCAAGGATTTAAACAAAGGAACATCTAATCTGAAAGTAATCTTGCCAGACGCCGATTAGTGCTCCACGGATTTTTCAAAGGTCACACAATTTTAACAAAGGGTCATTTGTGTGGTGAAACATTGTCCATTATGGGCAATGTTTGCTACCTACTTGGGACGGCATATATTTATATCCCTACCAAATGATATCCAACTTGAAGCTATGGTTTGTCGTAAGATTTGGGATCTTAAGCGAGCATAATGTTAAGGTCTCTCAAGGATGTGTCAATATAACTCTTGTTGTGTATTGTGCCGAGGGTAGTTTTTCCCCAACATTATATTTGAAAATCACCACAATGATGTTGCGTCTATTCCTCTAATTTGCTTATGTGAGACTGTGTTACACCATTATTGCTCATCGTGAAAAATTCAAAATGTTTTAGGTCTCTACTCTAGTTCAAAGATGTGCGTCTCAAGACAATTATCATTGTGTCAAACATGACTTATTGTCTTTGCTGCTTCCACATACATTATTGGATTATTACTACCTCATACGCCATGACGTTAACAATGAGGGAAGAAGCGTTCTTCTGACGATTTCCTCGATCCCAAGTTCCCAACGAGCTCCTCATAAGACAGTAATTAATCGCAACTCCAAAGCTCATCTCAACACCAATAAGAGGCGAAGAGCAACCACCGTTGGGGGCCGGAGGACTTGGAGCGAGGGTTCGACTAGGGCGGCCGGGCCGCCGCTGCCGCCGATCGCCGCTTGCCTCTGTTAAGGCAAGCAATTTCCGCCACTGGTAAGCTTCGAGCAGGCGGCAGCGCTAATGTCCTCCATACCACACCTCCCGGTCTCGAGCAAGGAGCACGACGCGGGCGGCAGCAGTGGCGAGCCGACGACCGGCGAGGCGACGGAGGACGGCTGGCGGCAAAGCGGGACGGGCGCAGGGGGGAGGCAAGCGAGCACGACGCGCGGCAGAAGCGGGCGCGAGCCGACGACCGGCGAGGCGACGGAGGACGGCGGCGCGGCAGCGGACAGCGCAGGGGAGGCGAGGAGCACGACGCGGGGCTGCAGCGGCGCATCGGCGAGGCGACGGAGGGGAGGCAGCAGCGGCCGCGAGGGAGGAGGGCGGCGGCATGCACAAGGCGACGAGGGGAGGAGGCGAGGGAGGTCGGAGGCGGAGCCACCGGCCGCGGACGGGGAGGGCGCGGGTTGGGTGGGGGGGTGAGACCAGAAGACTGGACTGGCGCGGGTTGGGTAGGGCTGTGGAGGAGGAGGGACCGTGGGACGGGCGGCGGCGGCGCGGTGAGCGGCGGGGGCACGGTGAGCAGCGGGTCCGGTTGGGAGCTCCGAGCTCGTGAGTTGTGACCGACTGAGAGAGAGAGAGAGAGAGAGAGAGAGAGAGTGAATTTGGAAGGGAAGGGAGACCGAGTGAGGATGAGATGAGGGTTTGGCATTTTGGGCATTTTGGGCGGGGTCTGAAGCGGAGCTCGGCGGGATGCCAAAAAAATCGGATACGGTCGGTAATATCCGATTATAACGCCGGATAGTTCCGAAAAATCGGATATCTAATTATCCGAATCCGAATCCGAATCCGGTGAACAATATCCGAATTCGAATCCGAATCCGAAAAAACATCCGGATATCCGAAAAACCACCCGAATTTTGCCCACATTTTTTTGGATTGGTCGGCCTATCCAGAATTATCCGCCCGCTTGCACCCCTACTTATGGGCTACAACCATTATTGATTCCAAATCGACTCTCACAAATGACGACTTGCTCCCAGTTCAAGCAAGATACAACACTTTGACCAAGTATTCCAGGAACCCAACAAACTACCACCACATCGCAGCTATGACCACGCTATATATTTGATGCCAGGAGCAACTCTAGTGAATACAAGACCTTACCGATACTCTCCTCAACAAAAAGATGAGATCGAACGACAAGTAGCTGAGATGATTGAGAAAGGTACTGTCAACCCTAGCATTAGTCCTTTTGCTTCTCCTGTCTTATTAGTCAAAAAGAAAGATGGCAATTGGAGGTTTTGTGTGGATTATAGAAGATTGAATGCTATGACAATCAAAAACAAATTTCCTCTACCCATTGTGGATGAGTTGTTGGATGAGTTGGCAGGGACAAAATATTTCTCCAAACTAGATTTACGAAGTGGGTATCACCAAATAAGAATGGTACCGGAAGATGAAGAGAAAACGGCCTTTAAAACACATCACGGCCATTTTCAATTCAAAGTCATGCCCTTTGGTCTCACAAATGCTCCGGCAACGTTTCAATGCCTCATGAATTCCATCTTTGCTAGTTATATCAGAAAATTTGTCCTTGTGTTTATGGATGACATTCTTGTGTATAGCCAAACCCTTGCAGCTCATGTACAACATTTGCAATTGGTATTTCAAACATTGCATCAACATCAATTGTATGTAAAAAGATCCAAGTGCACATTTGCTGCTACCAGATTGGAGTATTTAGGGCACATAATTTCGGCTGAGGGGGTTGCCACTGACCCGGCCAAGACACAAGCCATGAAGCAGTGGCCAACTCCAACAAATATCACTGAATTGAGAGGATTTCTAGGTCTTACGGGCTATTACAGGAAATTTGTGAAACATTATGGGTTATTAGCCAAACCTCTCACTAACCTTTTGCAGAAACAAAAAGTATTTCACTGGACACATCAAGCACAAACTGCTTTTGAAGAGTTAAAAGAAGCAATGACGACTGTTCCAGTTCTTGCATTGCCGGACTTCAACAAATCATTTGTAATTGAAACCGATGCTTGTAACTTGGGCATTGGAGCAGTGTTATTACAAGAAGGTCACCCTATCGCATATTACAGCAAAGCATTGGGTGTCTCTAATCAGAAATTATCAATATATGAAAAAGAGTTCTTGGCTATAATGATGGCAGTAGATCGCTGGAGATCCTATTTGATCAGGGGTCCATTCACAATTAAAACGGATCATCGAAGTCTATGCCACCTCGAAGATCAGAATTTAACATCAGAATTACAGAGAAAGGCGATGACCAAGCTTATTGGACTGCAATACTCGTTTCAGTATAAGAAAGGAATGAAAACACACCGCCGATGCTTCTCCCGAGTGGGTCATTTGTGGACTTAGAGGCCATTTCAGCTTGTTCAACCAAGATGGGTGCAAGAGGTGTTGAATTCATATGTCAGGATGTATCGCTCGTAAGCTCCTACAAGAATTGGCAAGATTTCGGCAAGAATTTTAGGATATACATTGACAGCAGGACTCATCCGTCGAAAAGGCGCCATTTGGGTGGGAGCTAACACAGGTCTTCAGACCAAACTCATCCAAGCTTTTCACTCTTCGGCTATTGGGGGGCATTCGGGTATACAGGCGACTTACCGCAGAATCAAGAAATTGTTTCAGTGGAAAGGAATTAAACAAGCGGTTGAGGATTATGTCCATCAATGTCAAATTTGCCAACAAGCTAAACACGAACAATGCAAGAACCCGGGATTATTGCAACCTTTGCCAATTCCTCAAGGAGCTTGGCAGGACATCACAATGGACTTTGTGGAGGGTCTTCCAAAATCTGATGGGTATACAGTCATATTGGTAGTAGTGGATAGATACACGAAATATGCTCATTTTGTTCCGTTGAAGCATCCTTTTACCGCCAGTCAAGTGGCTAAGCTTTTCTTAAACAATGTGGTTAAATTACACGGCATTCCAAAATCTATTGTGTCTGACTGCGACAAGGTGTTTACAAGCACATTTTGGCAAGAACTATTCCGACAATATGACACAAAGCTGAATTTGAGCACGGCTTATCACCCTCAATCCGATGGCCAAAGCGAACGAGTGAATTAGTGTCTTGAAATGTATTTGAGATGTGCCGTGGCAACATGTCCCACTCGGTGGTTTTCATGGTTGGCTTTAGCAGTAATATTGGTACAATACGTGTTATCACACATCGCTAGTGTACTCCATTCAAAGCCTTATATGGTAATCGACCTCACTATAGCATGATGCCAACTCGCTCTGCATCTCCAAGTCATTTGAAGTCGATTTAAATACTCCAAGAGAGGCGCTTCTTCTCGACTTGCTCCAAAGAACATTTGCAAAAAGCTCAACACGAATGAAACAAGTTGCCGATCGTAAACGATCCTTCCGAGAATTTCAAGTGGGGAAAAGGTTTTTTCAAATTACAACCGTATGCTCAACACTCTGGTGAACCGCCCTTATCCCAAGCTCAGATTCAAATATTTTGGCCCTTACATTATTCTCGAAAGGATTGGGCAAGTGGTTTATCACCGGATTTACCTCAACACACCAAGTCCATCCAATTTTCACGCTTCGCAATTGAAACCGCTGCTAATTATTCACCTGTGTTCTCTACATTACCGCCCTCATGAATCGGATGTCTCAGCCATTCGGAGGAGATACTCAACGCAGACTTGTCAAGAAAGGCAATGCCGCCTATGTACAAGTTCTCGCTCAAATGGAAATCACTACCGCTTGTGTTGGCGACACAGGAAGACTATAATGTGTTATGGAACGCTTCTCAGATGCTCCGGCTTGGGGGCAAGCTGGTCTCAAGGGTCAAGAATGTCATCAACGCGCAGTTGATGACAATGGAGATGGGAAGAAAAATGAAGCAGAGAAGAGGTCAAGTAAGTCTGCGCTCCTACCAAACAAGAGAAGACGCTGGTTTAGAATAGCTGGCATTAAGAATAGTTTAATTACATGTTGATGTCTAAAGTTGTGGACCCTATCGTTAGGAAAAGAAGTGGACCGAAAGCTATAAAAGGAAGCACTGTGGTTCAGAATGGGTTGTCGGCGAAAAGGAATAGCTCCATTTCTTTCTCTCGCTATACTTTCCCCACCTTGCTCTTACTTCCTCTCTCGCAATCTCTTCTCCCGATTCTCTATTCATCGATCCGATCGCCCAAATAATGTTCCACGCAGCAGGACATAACAGAAGTGGTGGTTGCCCTGCCACGCAGATCTCGATGTATCGTCGCCGCGCCAATTTCGGGCAGAGCGGGCGCGGCCGAAGCGACGGCGATCGGCCTCAACGGCCGGCTAGAGCTCGCCTCTCCGCCAAGGCCAGAAAGGAACGGAGACGCGAGCCGCGACTCGATCGATATTGTGCCCGAGCTGCAGCCTGCAGCTGCGCCTGCGACGCCAGAGCTCACCGCTCTCTGCTTGCTTTCTGTAAAAAAGTCACAAATAATAATCTGGTTTTTCTATTCTATTTCAGGCCCGCCCAATCACAAATGGACTAGTAATGGTTTATACTGGATAAACTAATGACGTAAGCACTGCACTATCGTTTATTTATTCTCGAAACTCCTTTGTTAATTCTTACCAGCTAAATGTCTGTGCGTTGCCACCGATAAAAAATTAGTTTATATAAAATGCACTTAAAAGTTTTAATCAATCAGTGTGGCAGCTGTTAATATAAGTTTGTTCAGATAATGTTACTTCTTCTGTTAAAAAATGTATAACGCTTTGGGCATTGATGTGGTTTTTAACATGCAATTTTGACCACTATTTTTATATGAATATGTTCATAAAAATGAAAAATATTATATTATGAAAAATATTTTTATAACTAATACAATGATACTATTTTCATTTGATCAATCTATATATATATATATATATATATATATATATATATATATATATATATATATATATATATAGTTAAAATTAGGGAAAGTAGTTAAAATTCGAAACTTCGTTTACGTGCGCACCGTCTGCATTTGACTAGCAACCCACTTTGCCATCTCCAAAATTCAAAATTATACTTGGGCTCACCATCCGTCCCCCTAGGCCCCAGCTTACTTCCCCAAGCCGTTCCACGGCCCACCTAACTAGACCTTAAACGGGCCATTACACGGTTATGAAAAATAAATACATTTTCGATTAAAAAAATCTAGTAGAACAAAAGGAGAAAAAAAAGTTCTTTTGAGATATTGCATCCCGTATAAAAAAATGTTGCATATGTAGAAAAAAATGTTGTATACTGTTCACAGCGATGTTACAATTTTTTCGAACGCGTTTTTTTTCTCTCCAGATTCTTTGTTTTTTTATTTGTGATGTTGCAACCGTTGTCCGGGGATGTTGCAACCATTGTCCTAGGATATTGCAACCATTGTCCGGAGATGTTGCAACCGTTGTCCGGGGATGTTGCAACCATTGTCCTAGGATATTGCAACCATTATCCGGAGATGTTGCAACCGTTGTCCGGGGATGTTGCAACCATTATCCTAGGATGTTGCAACCATTGTTCGGGGATATTGCAGCCGTGTCTGGGAGATGTTGCATGCAGTGGCGTACTTCTTTGCGTTGTTGCATCCATATAAAAAAAATGTTGCGGCCTGTTGAAAAAAAATGTTGTATCCATAGGAAAAAAATGTTGCATACTGTTCACAGCGATGTTGCAATTTTTTCAACGTGTTTTTTTCTTCAGATGCTTTGTTTTTGGAAAAGATTTGCGTATGGTCATTGTATTTGGAAGCTAGCATGGTGCGGCGCTAGTATCACCCAAAATAAAATGTAAACTCACAAGTTGCTCATTCACGTTCTTACATTGATAACTTAAGAGCCAGTGGATGTATCTACTGGAGTAGGTCTTGTTTTAGTAGTACTTCAAGGTCTTCCATATATTTCGGGTGAGCAAGAAACAAAAAACGATATTTAGTAGTGCTATCGCCCATGGAAATCAGAGCGCACACCCGCATCCGATTCAGTTCTCATATCTCGACGCCCATCGCCGATCGTCACAGACGATGGCTAGCGCTCGGACGTATGTCTGAGCGCTAGTCGCTCCCTTAAAGTTATAAAAAAAGTTTGACCGCACACTTTCTAAAACGTCGTACATTTCTAAACAGAGATAATACATGCGATAGGATACGTACGAAAGATCATTTGCAACAGCTTTCCTGTGCGCTTCTTCGCAGAAAGATAATTGAATGAATGCAAGCTACGGAGCCAAGAGTTCAAGAGCCAACATGATTTAGGTGCCAAACCCCAAATGTGCACCCATACAAAGCCATTGTCTAGGTTCATAAAACACCAATCACATCAAGAAGCAAACCATACATTACGTTCTGGTGTGTGTGTGTCATGCATTCACAGAGCCATGTAGGGATGTACCATCACAAAATCGATTCACAGACCTCTTCCCCATTATATACAACTCATTCATGTACGAAACATGTAAGGGTCAATAAAGCAAGCAGAAATACATAACATACTAACTATGTTTTGTTACATAGCAGGATGAAACACATGACGGTGAACAGGATGGCGTCCGTTGTCGGCAATGCGATAGAATCAGTAGGCGTAGGTGTAAACCGATGGATCGATATCCTGCGTCAGATTGGGTTTCGTAAGGGCTGCATTTCCGTTTGGGTGGGAATTAGGGACCACATCTGTTAGTCCCTAGGCGGTGACACTACTTAATCGATTGCCAACTTTCGGTTTGAGGCATGAATGATGTAATCGCTGAAAAGCAAACTCTGAACCTCCCTCTCTCTAGTTCATCTACTTCCCCGTCTTGTTCCTCCTCCTAGTCTCAGTCCTCCTCCGAAACCTATACTACTCTTGCTGAAAGTTGTATCATCCGAGTGGATTGTAACAATTGGACACCCTAGATCATCCACGCTACCAGACGCGTGCGCAAGCCCACTCGCAGGAGATGAAGCAGCAGATCGCCGAGTTGACAAGGGTCATCTTGGCGCAAAGAGATTCGATCAAGGCGCTCCATGACAAGAGTGAAGCGATTCATGCTACCGTGGATGAGATTAAACCGGCGGTGTTTGAGTTTCAGAAATGGAAACATGAGATGGAGTCGTCGGTGGAGGGGCTACGCTTGGAGATGGGCGAACTGAGGTCATAGGTCGTCCAGATCTTATATGTGGATAACATATTACTAGTCGAAAATGATATTCCTATACTTAAATCTGTTAAAACTTCATTAAGAAATAGTTTCTCTATGAAAGATTTCGAAGATGCAGCATATATTTTAGGCATAAGGATCTATAGGGATAGATATAAAAGGCTAATTAGATTAATCCAAGATATGTATATTGACAAGGTATTGAAACGGTTCAACATGTAAGATTCCAAGAAATGTTTCTTGCCCATGTCACATGGAATTAATCTTAGCAAGAGTCAGTGTCCTTCGACACCTGGTGAGCGAGACAAAATGCATAGAATTCCATATGCTTCGGCTATTGGATCTATCATGGATGTCATGCTTTGTACATGACCAGATGTGTTGTATGCTCTAAGTGTTACAAGCATATATTAGTCAGATCCAGGCGAAGGTCACTGGATAGTAGTCAAGAATATCCTAAAGTACTTAAGAAGGACTAAGGATGCATTCATTGTTTATGGTGGTGAGGAAGAGCTGGTCGTAAACGGTTACATCGATGCTAACTTCCAAACCGACAATGATGATTTCAGATCTCAGTCTGGATTTATATGTTGTCCTAATGGATGCGCAGTGAGCTGGAAAAGTTCTAAACAAGGAACAGTTGATGATTCTACAACAGAGGTTGTGTACATTGCGGCTTTCGAAGCTGCAAAAGAAGTCGTATGGATTAGGAAGTTCATTAATGAACTGGGTGTGGTTTCTAGTGCTTCCAGCCAAATGGATCTCTATTGTGATAATAGTGGAGCCATTGTACAAGCTAAGGAGCCTAAATCGCATCAAAAGTCCAAACGCATACTTCGACGATATCACATTATTCGTGAGATTGTTGAAAGAGGTGATGTGAAGATACGCAAAGTGCACACGGATTTGAATATTACTGATCTGTTGACAAAGCCTCTCCCGCAACCTAAGCATGAGGTGCACACAAAAGCTGTGGGTATTAGATCCCTGTATGATTGACTCTAGTGCAAGTGGGAGACTGTTGATGATATGCCCTAGAGGCAATCATAGAGATTATTGTACCACGTCTATGTTTATGAGTTATAGAATAAATGTTAGTATTTTCCTTGAATGAATTATTAGTTATAGAGATTGACAAGTATGTGACTTGTTGGTGAAGCTCTTTGACTTATATGATGACATTCTAAATGTATCCCTGGTCGGATGTCACTAATCGGAACACTAGTGACTTATCGACCAGCACATGTATTGATTGATGACCATGTTTCACCCGTCATGGATATAGGGATATCGAATCAATAATATGAACACATGTTAGAGAATATGCTGTTGGATTGACCCACCTTGAGACACTATTGAGATTGTCATGATTTTATGTGTCATCAGTTGGTCTCAAGCAATGATGATGTATATATAATCCTTAGACCTGGGATCAGCATGGTGTCCTACATGTGTAATAGTACATTTAGGGATTGCCAAACGCTACTCCGTAACTAGGTAGTTATAAAGGTAGCTTTCGGGTATGCTATGAAACATGTGGATGGATATGACTGGTCGGATATGTGATTTGGCACTCCTAACATAACATGAGAGATATCTCTGGGCCCCTCGTTGTGGTCGGATAAAGGAAGTGCATGGCCACACCACTAGTGGTCGAAGAGTCGACCACATAAAGTTATCTGTCACTTGATCAAGAAAGTATTAAACAGTCCATGGATGACAAAATATCTCACCTAAAATTTAACCAGATATCGTGAGGCAAAGGGAGAATACACAAACAGGTCATTCAGATCAACTAGATATGGACTGGTCGTGTGGAGATACGAGCTGGTCGTAGACTGGCCGAACGTAATCACAGAGTGGTCGTAACCTGGTCGTAAGGAGTTACGAACTGGTCGTGACCAAATACGAACTAGTCATATAGAGATAAGACCTGGTCGTAAGTTATGAGGACATGGTCGTAGATCATATTGCATTAAGGTTCGTCCGATATAATTTGTGTGCATTCGGGAATCGTTATGTCCTACTAGGAACCACTAATGACTCGTGGTCGGAAAAGGTTTCCGAGTCACAACCGATTACACATGAACCTACAGAGTCACACATTTAACGGGTTTGAACAAAACGTTTTTGGATAGGATCCGACATGGGCACTATATAAGGAGATGCTTAAAGCTATTGGGAGGTGGGGGTTAACGTAACAGACAAGACACACGAAAGTCGTGAGTTGAGTTGTTCCACCGAAACCCTAGCCGTCATCTTCCTGAGAGCTCTATCGCGCGATTGGTGCTAGCACACCAGTGTACAGTTGTTCCTTCTCTGGACGTGTGGATACCGTAGAGGTGCTACTGCGGTTGCTGTTGCGCTTGAGGACGATCCGCGATCTTCATAAGGAACTGCAGAAGTTGCTGGAGGAGACGATCGACTCGCGAGAACGCTGGACGATCGACTACGACCACTACATCGACGCGCTAATACGTTGGACCAGGCTGCTCCAACTCTTCTTCCGCTGCTCTACGTGTCAGGTGGTAACGATCTATGATCATCTACTTGCTTGGCTTCCTGGTTTATGTAGTAGAAATTTTTGATTTGTTGCTATTGTAGCCTACCCGTATCCCAACACAACCCCCAAAGTTCAGCACACTCACTGTGCCTGGAACTGCCATGGCCGATCAGACCGTTGACCCTTGGCCGATCTGACTGCTAGCCCATTACTGATCTGACTGCCCTGTATGGTTTGACCGCGGTCCCCGATAACAGGGGACACGTCTGACCACCGTCGGTCTGACTGCCAACCATTGGTCGGTCAAACCACTTCCCATTTCAGAAAACACCATTCTTTGGACTTTTCGGCAAAACTCTATCTAGTTTCGCGTCAGTCTCCGTTTTCAATGGCACCTGGTGCAAACATATCCCCAAACACTCCCACATAATTTTTTAGTGCCCATTTTGTAAAACCTTACACCACCAGTCTGACCGGTGGCTGTCAAACTACTGCCACATGACAGCAAATCCGACAATTTGCTAAACCGAGGGTTTACTCCCCAAACTCCTCAATACCGATGTCAATTTTTCAACACCTAGATTAGGATCATACCATATGGTCTCCACACTTTTCAACAGCCTCACTAGAGTTGCCACCTTCAAGCTCCTTTGTTCGAATCTTTGCATCTTCTGCTGCCGCGTTCCTGACTGACTGTGTTGCCTATAAAAGGGGATGGTGAGCACAGAGTCCACCTTTCCTCCCTCTTCCGCCTCCCATGGCCAATTTGGCCCATCGCTGTCCCTGCCGTCCGTCTTCAACCTCGGTAAGCCGCCGACGCACCGTGCTTCCGCCACCACAAATCTCCTAAATCTGAGCTCCCTATAAAGCTTTTGCCCAAGCAGTCGCATTCCCTAGCATCCTCACCCCTGGAGACCCTAATCCCTCTCCTTCCCGGCCGGATTGTAGCCGAAGCCTCGCCGTCGCTGTAGAAGGCCGCTGCATCCCCTGTTTACGTCCCATGCTAGGTGACGCACCACCACATGCCTCGAGTCCTCTTCGCAGCCTCACCATCACCACCGCCAACGCCATCCCACTCGGGGACACCACCGTGCCGGGATTCGCACACGAGGCTGGCAACGGTGCCGGCGGCAAGCTACGGTGGTTCCCTGGCAAGGGCGGAGGGATCACAAGCATGGGTCCGCTGAGGAGAATCTATTTTCGGCCGTGGCTTGACCTGGCGTGATCCTAGATGGGCTGACGGTGGAGTGGAGGTGCTCGCCGCGAGATCTTAGGGCAACGGGAAGGCTTGGGAATGGGCATGGAGGGCGCGACCACTGGCACGGAGGAGATGGAGGCGTGCAGAAGATGCACGGGCATTTTGGTGTGAAGAGGGGAAGGGGGTAGAGCGACGCAGGTGAGGTTGATCAGGTCAGTGGCGCATGAAATGGCGCGACAAATTGTAAGCATGGATCAGATCGAGCTGTAAATGCAGAATACATGAGAGAGTGCTCTGCACTACATGTGTGTGTCATGTTTCCAATGATCGACAAGAACCTTTTTTTCTAGCTGAACTTCTGATGTTGAGTACTCTGGTGTGAGTGTGTGACCACCAGGGGGCTGGTTGGCTACCATCGGTAGCTCAAGCCAGAGAACCAGACAAACACGGCTGCTGGCCCATGAGTCTTGTTTTCGTCAAATCACTTTAGTTTCTAGTGCTATCCTTCATTGTCAGAACCCAATTTTGGAGCTTGGGATCCACTGTGTATAATTGTGTCATTCCCTGGATCAGTAGCTGACACACATAGTTACATTGTTGGTTCAAAATACATATCTCGAAATTGTTCAATTATTACATAATAATAAACAAAGCACGACATACCTTACGGTTTTTGACGTGTGAAGTAGTCGAACCGGCCAAACCCACACAGAGAATCAGCAGCGGAAGAAGTGACAAAGCACAACATGTGGAATCCCTCACAATATGCCCACCGGCAGTCGACTGTGGGCCCGCGACCTAGTTCTTGGCCTTCTTGATCTTTGGTTCTTGATCCGTACTCATCACTATCTATGTAGTCTTCTTTTTCCTCAGCCTTGATCAGTACTCATGGTCCACTCGAGGCAGGACAATGATCAGGTAATGGCTGATGGTTGTGGTTTAATCACACCTGGTGGTAGAGGAGGTCATGAGGTGGTCCCGGAGAGATTCTAGGGAGGTCTCGGGGTGGTCCTAAAGGTCTTGGAGGAGTTCTGAAGAAGTCCCGAGGGGAAACTGGAGTTGTCCCGAGGAGATCCTGGGGATGTCTTGAAGATGTCCTGTAGAGGTCCTGTAGTGGTCTTGGGGAGGTCTTCAGGCATGCTATAGAGACGTGCGGGGGAGGTCCTGAGCAACACTGTAGAGACGAGCTGGGGAGGTCCAGAGGAACACTGTAGGGATGTTCCGAAGAAGTCCTGAGAAGGTCGTGAGGATACGACAACAGAGGTGCAGGAGGTCCTGAGGGGAAAGCCTTGAGGAGGTCCTGAGGTTATGACAAAAAGGGTTGAGGCGGTCCTGAGGAGATCTTGGAAGATCCGGAGGAGGTCCGGTAGTTCACAAGGTGGTCCAGGGAGGTCTTAGGAGGTCTTGGAGATCCTGCAGAGTTCCTGGAGGATTTGGAGAAGATCCTGTAGTTTGTGAGGCGGTCTGGGTGGTCTTAGGAGGTCCAATGGGAAGTCATAGGGGATCCCGAGGAGGTCTTGGGACATCTGGTAATGATCCTTAGACCATATAGGAGTGGTCGTGAGTCTCCTAGTAGTGGTCCTATACCATTTAGGGGTGGTCGTGTGACATCTGGTTGTGGTCTTAGATCATCTAGGGGTGGTCGTGTGACATCTAGCAGTGGTTCTAGACCATCTAGGGGTGGTCGTGTGACATCTAGTGGAGGTCTGAGAGGTCAAAAAGGGGGGGGGGTCCTAAGGAGATCCTGTAGGTCAGGGGAAGTCCAGGGAGGTCCTGCGAAGAGAGGTCCTGAGGAGGTCCTGGGAAATGGATCCCGAGGATGTCCTGGGAGATCCTAGGAGGTCCTGGGAGACCCTGGTAGATCCTAGACCCAACGGAGCTGGTTACAAAAGCTTCGAGGATGATCGTGAGGCATCGGTTTAGCGGTTATGAACAAACTGATCGTAGACCTTGCCATTGTGAATAGCCCTGGAGACAACCTGGAGGAGGTCCTAGAAGAGGTCTTGGGGAATAAATCTTGGAGAGGTCTCAGCAGAGGTCCAAGATGAGGTCGTGAGATGCCTTAGAGGAGGTCCAAGGGGAAGTCTTGGAGATATCTCAGAGAAGGTTCGAGAGGAGGTTTTGGGAGGTCTTATAAAATCCTAAGGACGTCCTTAGTAGTTCAAGGTAGGTCCCGAGAGGTCTGGAGATGTCCGAGAGGAGGTCTTGTAGACCACACCCGGGGTAGGATGTATGACTACACACAGAGTGGACCGTGCTAGGTGCGATTAGTGTTCTTAGGGACAATACTCGTAGGAATCATGCCAAAAACCCGCAACATGATATAATAGAAACATGCATATATTCATAATAGGCCATAAGGCCAATTGTTTTACAGAAGAAGTCACGAAAGCAGAAACCTTACAAAAGCCAGAGTACAGAAATGAAGATGAGGGTGGAAGCAAAGCAAGTCGAAGTGGATCCATTCACTCTGCCCATAGGCAAGCGACTGGGGTTTCCGGCCTAAGCTTCATCATCTTCAACACCATTCGGTTCAGCCTTTGGGTAGTAGTGGTCGCAGGGGTCTTGATCCCATGGGTCTGAAAAGATTAAAATGGCAGAGCCTGAGTACACAACCGTACTCGTGAGCCAACACACAATGCAGTTGTACAGATGCAAGGCTAGTCAAGGGAAGCTTTAGAGTTCTTTTATTTGCACAAAGCCAAGTTTGAAATAGATAAGTAGTAGAAAATCCTGAGACTTAGCATTATAACAAATCAGTTTTCAGAATTGAGTTTTCCTTTGTAAAGTACTAGTTGAGGTCCCACCTCCTTTACTCGGGTTATCCCGTATTTACCACCGATCCCCGACCAGACCTTTCTCAAATCCCTAGGGTCCCACCCTAGCCCTCCTTTTTCCAGCACAAATGGTTTTATAAAAACGAAGGCTATATCAAGCAAGTTCTTAGCACCGCTCTTGACCGTGAGCACGGCTATCATGATAGTTTTCTTACTCTGCAGAGTTTGCACACTTTACCCACAAGAGGTAATCGCCTTGATATATACACATGTTTCCTTGGACATGCGAATCAAGGGGAGATTACCACAAGGCCTTTACAATGCTCATTCCTTG
Organism: Phyllostachys edulis; assembly: GCA_036346405.1. NCBI lineage: Eukaryota > Viridiplantae > Streptophyta > Magnoliopsida > Poales > Poaceae > Phyllostachys > Phyllostachys edulis. Next base: position 5,011,294 of record CM070568.1, read on the forward strand.
ACGCAACCCCACCCGCTAAGGTTTCCACCGCCCGGTGCCAAGCACTTCCAAAAGGCCCCCTCTTGCGCCATGTGGTTTCTCTGTGGCTCCCTTTCCCCTTTACCCATGCCACATTCCTCCAATGGTGAGACCATGCCGAGGTGAGCAAATTAGTTGTCCAGGTCGTACCCATATTAGACTTGTGGTTGCACTATTTTTGCCTGAGAGGTCATCACAAGATTCGGTCCTTACATGACCAGGGCGGCACATCCACATACCAACCTCTTCTCGTGCCCCAGCCACTCGCCACTCTTTGCAGCCACCCCAGTCAAAAACAGTTTTTCAGGTTTTATTGTTTTGAAAATATCATTTACTTCAACATACCAGCCAGGCTCCCAGCCTTACTACCCAAATCATTTTCCAAAGTTTTTAAGGATTGTGGTTGGGCAACTTAATGCCCATAAGACAAGGTATCTAAACAAGGCTAAGCATGACACTTAGATACAAACCTATCAACTAGTATGTAATCCATTAAGTCTAAGGTGACAAAGGATAATATCCAAGTTCAAGGGTTGGAAGTTTATACACAAGTATTTGTTAAGGCATTAACTATGATCTAGACCAATTTAGTTTGATAAAACATAGCAATGCAGTTTCATATTTTAAAGCAACATAATTTGCAGAAGATAGGCTCAAAATGATCAAAGTGTTGACTCTCCTTGGCCAATGTTCTGATAAAGCTCTATATCCTGATATTCGACCTTCTCGATATTCTGATAATAATCCCTCTCAATATGTTGATAATCATCCTGTACAGTGCTCTGGCAATCTTGTCCTTGTTAGGGTTGCGATTGCATGATATCTCCAGATGCTAATTACGTATAATACGTTTTGAAGTCCCGAGCGACAGTACGGAACTGGAGGATGGACTAGCCAGAGTTGAGCCTTCGACGGTAGACCGCATCAGCGAGAGGTCTCCGTGCTGCAATAGTGGCTTGACGGAGGAGAGAATGGTCCTTGCTCTTCAAAGGTGCTCCGTGGAAGCAAGTAGACGGTCCTACTCAGATGTCTTGAGATGTCCTGGTCGGAGGGGAAAGAAGAATGGTCTCCAAGGTTGTTCCGATGGGTGCCTGCGGCAAAGGCGGGGATGATGCGGTGGCGCTCGGCCGAGGCAAGTGCTTGAGCCTAAATGGAGGTCAAGCTCTCTTGGAGGAGGAAGAAAGTGAGGCTGGCACTGGAATGGCAAAGGAAAGCACTATGGGGCTTGGAGCAAAATAGGTGCATGCACCTTGGCACATTCGACGAGGAGTGGGTGATTGGTGCAGTTGATAGAGCGGCGGCACAGGGCAGTTGATTGACGTCCTTGGTGACTGCTATTAATGGCTTGTTGGACCATACCGTGTTGGATCTCTCCCTCCTGGCGCACACATCGCACAAGTGAAAAAGGGCACGGCTGCCCTGATCTCGGTTAGGGAGGTCTGGCTGCAAGGGTTTGGACCTGGTGCTGGTCGGAGGAATAGTAAAAGGGAAGCAAGGGCACAAGCGCTGGCTTGTTTGGAAAAGACGAAAGAAGAAAGGGAAGGAGTGCTGGAGCCGGTCGAGTCGGACCAGAATCAGCCAGGTTTAATCAGCACTAGCTAAAGGGATAGTGGGTAGATAGAAAAAGCTAGAAAGAATTGGGAAAGGCAAAACAACAGAATTTAAACTTACTAAAATTCTGATATTTTCTTTAAGGAACTCTTAAGCAATAATGGATAAAATTATAAGTGTAGAAGAGATGCAAAATGACCTCAAACAAATCTCAAAGATGCAAGCAAACGGAACTACAACAGACATTATACAAAAAGTTTTAAAAATCCCGTATTTTTGCCTTTATGAATTTTTGGGCTGTTACATTCATGCATCTATGATTGACACAGATGATGACTTGGATCTGAACCTTCTCAGACTTGCTTGATTGAATGGTTGGCTAGCTGCTGAGTAGAGGTGGGAGTCGGTCAGCATCTGCGTGCCGCCCAAGGCTCCTACCGACCTAAGACGCCAGCACGCCACGTGGTTGGCCGGGCTAGCACGACATGGACGGGCACGGCCGGCCTCGAAAGACAAAGACGGCATGGGCGGCAGACATGACCCGGCGGCGTGCCATGCTCAGCCGGCCAAGATGGTCGGGCATGCCACACGCACGCCCAGCCGCTTGTTGGTGGCGCCTCGCCTCCCCTGCTGCCGCGCCTCTGCCCGCCACTCGCCTCGGCCCCGCCTCCTCCCACCGATGGGGAGCACCGCTGACCCGGCCGATGGGGAGCACCGCACCACCTCCTCCATCGCGCCGCCGCCTGCTCCCATCGCCTCCCCGCCGATGGGAGCACCGCTCGACCCGGCCGATGGGGAGCACTGCACCGCCTCTCGCCAAGGCGCTCGCCTCGGCCCCGCCGCCCACTGGCCGATGGGGAGCACCACGACCCAAAGCCGATGGGGAGCACCACGACCCAGCCGATGGGGAGCACCAGACCGCAGTGAGCACAAAGACGGGAAGCGGCGGGAGGCAAGAAGGCAAAGCCAAAGAAGGGCAGTGGAGGCGAGCCGGAGGCGCCAGGGGCACCGACGATAGGAGCGCTTGTAAGATCGAGGAGGCCGACCAGAGGGGGGGGTGAATAGGTGTTTTAAAAACTTCTTTGGCTAAAACCGATTCTGACCAAGGTAGTTCCATTTCACAAATCTATGATTAGCAAATTTCTTTTGAGCATAAATGATATGATAAACATTCTGCTGAAACATAGTGTGAAACATCCCTATGGTAGCATCTCTTGGGAATCTGAATTGGTTAATGTGTCTCAAGACAGTATACCTTTCACTTTTGATTTTGGACACATCCAATCCAATGAAAGGGGTTGGAACTAGAGCAACCTCCTCATTCTCATTCTCATCCTCATTTTCTGACCCTTCAAAGTTCTCATCGCTGCCACTGTTATCGTTGTCACTCGCTATTCTTTCCTCTCCAGCATCTTGCATTTGTTCGTCTACTTCTTCTTCTTGAGCATCTTCAACAGGCGGAGGAGGATGGGACGGTCGACCAGCGGTTATCTTGCGCGGCATGGTCGCTGAAAATAATTGCAAGGATTGTCAAAGGAAATTCAGTGAATGAAATGATAAGCATTCATTATGCCATCTGTCAGTTCCTCTTTGTCATGGGCGGTCAGACCGCCGATACTGCCGGTCAGACCGCCAGTGACAAAGAGGTCCACTGATCTTTGGGAAGAACCCAAAATTTTTCAATTTTATGAGCAGTGGCATAGAGGATACTTATTCATCTATTCACATTCTACTTGCAGGTCAAAAATTTGACATCTAATGAAATAGAGATTAGGGTTTTTCAACAAACCCTAGAAGATTAGGCAAATCACAATGTGGATTACAATGCAAGCAGAGAGTTTGGGATTACCAAGATAATGAGGTGGAGAAACCGAGGAGATGAAACCTTGAAGCAAATGGATATCAAAATAGCCAGATTTTGGAAGTTCTCCCTCACCTAGGGTTTCACATTTTGATGAAATGTGTCAACCAAAGCTCAAACAAATTGGAGGAATTGAGAGAGGAGGTGAAGGGGAACGCTAGGATACCTTTGGACGCCAAAGAGATGGCCGGAGGAGGGAGATCCGGGCCGGAGAGGTGTGGCGGCCGAGAGGATGAGAGAAAGAGAGGCCTTCGGGCTGAAAAGAGGAAATGAGAGGAGGAAGGTAACCCTTTGGGTGGAGTTAAAGAGACCCCACGCAAAATTGGTCGATCATTGGCACGGCGGTCGATCACGATATGGCTTGGTCGATCGATTTTGTCTCGAATCGACAAACAGACTCAAAACAGGATTTTGGGAAATTGATAGAATTGTTGTACTTTGCTCCAAATTTTCACACAATCAATCAAAAAAATATCTTTGGAGTATTTCCAACTAATATAGCCCTTTAAACTCCAAGTATTAAATAATTTTTATGAATTATTCTTTTATTTTCGCAAATGAAATCTTATTTTCAAGAACTTCCTTCAAAAGATCCAAATTGAGCAATTAAAGGAATTTCAAGCAACCAATTGCATGTATGAGTCATTAATACCATTATGGACCTATTCATGTGAATAATCTTGGCTCAAATGGCAAAACTCACTTAAGTGCTAGAAAGTAACCATTTAGGTCAAACTTAGAATTTTGGATGAATTTCAAAATCGAATAACTTTTTCTAGGTTGGCCTTTTGAGAAACTTTTGAATACCAAAAATGTTTAGAATGGCCAACTCTAGGTTTTTCCTTTTGGGATCATTTTCAAATTCGTTTTAGAATAAATTTTACATAAAGATCTAGTTTAGGTCAAAAATAAGATACTATGATCTACAATTTTGGCTAGAAACTCATTTTCATTTAAAATAGGTTTTTCTTGAGCCAAAACCTTTGGGAAACCTTTGAAAAGCATTTGTATACATTTTGCAACTAATTTTTTAAAGGATTACTAATAGTTATGAAATTTTTGACTTTTTGGCTAAAAGGCTTGTAAGATCGAGGAGGCCGACCAGAGGGGGGTGAATAGGTGTTTTAAAAACTTCTTTGGCTAAAACTGATTTCTAATGCGGAAGCTAATACAAATAAGGTTTTGCACAATTATAGCCTAAAACAGCTAGGTTCAACTAAGTGCACCAACAATACAAGTCTATTGAGAAATATAACAATTAAGCAAAGACTTGTAAGCTATTCAATTTTATCAATATAAATAGCACAAAGCTAGGCAAGCATTCAACAACAATGAATAAGCAATTTAATACAAGGAATATAAATTGCACAATGTAAAGCACAAGTAATCAAACCACAATGACACAACGATGTTTTACCGTGGTGATCGGAGACTTGCTTGCCTCCCTAATCCACGCTGAGGTAAGCCCAAAATCAATTGGACCGGCCCACGAATTAAGCCAAACCTCCGAGGTAAGTCCAACCACTTGGACCGGTTCCAAACCGAACCAACACTCGCTTCCACTAGGGTTGCTCTTTCCTCCACTCCGAGATGGCGAGCACCACACCACTCACAAACCGCCGAGTCTTCTCACGAGCTTTTTGAGAAGATCACCGACGACGACGCCCACGCCGCCTAGGTATCGCAAACACCAAAAGTAACAAGTCTCCAACACTCACTTGAACCAATCAAGTGTCTAAGCTCAAGTGGATACTAAATCCACCACCTAAGGCAACACATGCACTTAGGGTTTGCTCTCTAACCTCACTAAGTGCAACACATGCACAAAAGAGAATAAGAGGCTTGCTCTTTGCTCAATGGAATCTCTAGGGGCACCAGCAACCTCCCCACACATGGCCAAGGTGGGTATTTATAGCCCACACACAAAATCTAGCCGTTAGGAAAAGATTCCAGAGAATCTGGACGAAATCGGTCTGACTGCCAACTAATGGCCGGTCGACCGCCTTAGCTTCAACGCTTATAAACTAGCCGTTGAGCTTCATCGTCGGCTCGATCGCCAACTAATGGTCGATCGACCACCCACCGTCGATCGCCTAATAGACGCCGGTTTGACCGCCCAAAAAAGCTCCACGTAAATGGCTAATGACCGTAAACATCTCTTTTGGAAAAATCAAACCGCTTTAAAAATCGGATCAACCGCACAATGCTTGAACTGAAAATAAGTCGCGATACAACCAAGATACCATACTCTGGGCATCGGACCGCCCGGCCAAAGAAGCAGAAGAAGGTTTTGATCTTTGCATCAACTTGATTTGCAAAAACACATTTTGCTAATTTGATGCAAGATGCACACACAAGGTTAAAGACAAGACTCTCAACAAGTTGCAAAACACATTTGCCAACTTTTAGAATCAATGCCACAAATTGCATTCCGCTTCAACTCAATGTGCAAAGCACATTTGCCAAATTGACACGTGATGCAAACAAGGATTCAAGTGAGATTCTCAACAAGTTGCAAAACACATTTGCCAATGTCGTAGGGGCGGCCCACCGGCCCCACGGCACAGGCGACACTCCTGAAGGACCTGCGACGTTTCGGGGGACCCCGCAGGAGATCACGACGAAGGGCCTCCGGACCAGCCCCCAAGACCCGGAGACGCCTCCCGAGGCTCTGGGGGCGGCATGAGACAACCCGAAGGTGTCCCCGAAGCCTCCGAAGGGTCCCCGAGGTCCCAGGGAGGCAGGAGCAAAGACACCCCCAAGGGGGGGGCGGCATGCCGGGGAGGTTTGTAAGGGGCCTTGTCACCACCAACGAGGGCGCAACAGAGGTAGACCGGGTCCACCACCCGACTAAACCAGGTCCAGGGAGGACTACTGGCGCCTGCATCTATGCCTAGGCCGAAACTCCCCTGCTACTCCCCACGCTCAATGTACTTCCCTAGGATACAAGTGTAATTTCATGTACCAGCAGAAAGGCTATAAATAGCCCTCCTCCTTCACCATGTAAGGGGGACATTTTTTCTAGCAATAAATACAAGTGCATTTCTAGTCCGAACTCCCACACTGAGACCCTTGGCCCTCGCTCCGGGCCGAGGGTCTCCCCTCTTATTCACTGTCTGGTCCTTTTTATACCACGACAGTTGGTGCCGTCCGTGGGGTTCGGCGAGAATGTCACGAGGCCCGTGGTAGCAAATGGCCCCTCACAGGGTCACATCCAAAGTCTCATGCCGAGGCAAAGAAGAAGAATTACAAGCACCCAACACACCAAGGGCCAAGAGAAGTAGGACGTCCGCGGCGGTAGCAGCGGCCGCGAGGACCACGAAGGAGGAAGCAAATAACTCCACGCATGGTGGCATCACCGAGGCAACGCCCAACCCGCCAAGCACCCTCCCTAACCTCAACCCCGGCCCTAACCCCGGGACCATGGGGTAACCCAAACAGTGTACGGCCTCCAAATGAGTTGGCGGCCTCCCAGAGATGCTTAGCCTCGGCAACTGGGCGAGGGCGACCTGCAGTAATGGTGCCTCCACCAAACCCCTCCCAGCCACCCACTAACCCGTAGGCAAACCCTTGCTACGGGCGATTCCCAACCCCGCGGCGTGTATTCGAAGCGCTGGCCCAAGGACTTCAAGATGCCGGACGCCACACCTTTCGGCAAAGACCGACCCCGCGGAATTCCTCCGGTTCATTTAAATACCCATAGAGGCCGCGTGGGGGATGACACCACGAAGGCCAAAAGCATTTCGCTGGCCCTCAAGGGGGTCGCCCTCACGTGGTTCTTCACGATACCCTCACGGTCCGTGTACGCCTGGGAGCAGCTGCGCGACATGGTGTGCAACAACTTCCAGGGAAACTACGTCGAGCCGAAGGATGCAGGACATTTGTTCGCGGTCAAGCAGGCCCCGAGCGAATCCTCTCGCATTTTTTTCGAAATTTGCGGAGGTTAAGTGCCAAGTCAAGGGCATCAACGAGACCACGGTCATCAACGCAAAGAACTGCGGGCCTGTAGGGCCCATTATCGTAAAGGCCGCTCGCAAGCCCGTATCCACCGTCGCCGAGCTCTTCGACAAAATGGAGGAGTACGCCTGGGCCGAGAAGGACAGCAACAGGAGGGCGGAGGGGGCAAGCGTTGCTACGCCCCAAAAGCCCTCGGCCGAGCCCGAACAGGCCACGCCCAACCAATCCCAACCCACACGGTAACTACCGCCCGAAGGGCCATGGGGTCTACCATGTCGATGCGACCCAAACCCAAGAAGGCCCAAAACGCGGCGGACGAGGAGGTTGCGTCGCGTCATGGCCGAAGCCGCTGGGCGCCGCGGAGGGCGCCAACCGGACGCCCGATGGCGCAGAGCGAGTCATGTCGATCGCGACTTCCACGGCGAAAGTGCCAGACACAACCGCGATCGCCGCACCATCGCCGCCATGAATGACTATGTCAATCGCCGACAGCAACCAACCGAGGGCGAAGGCACCAGGGGCTCTGGCAACCAGTTGCCCGGCCCGCCTCCGAGGCCACTAATCAAAGGAGCCCATGGCGAGCTGCGCCAGCGGGTGATAAGCATGATAACGGGAGGATCCTCGCTAGGCCTGAAATCTAGAAGACAACGCCGCGCCTACGCCAGGCAAATCCATCACGCCGCGGCATGGCCTACACATCGCCACCTCGCCACGCCGGCGCCCATCACTTCGCCCCGAGGACGCCTGGCATCCATTTCCACCAGACCCTCGCCATCTCCACTACCATTGCGGACTTCAAAGTCAGACGAGTCTTGGTGGATCGCTGAAGTTCACGACCTCGCTCGCCGACGCCTTCGACAAAATGATGATTCCAAGAGACCGCCCGTCACCCCCTGCATACCCCTCAGAGGTTTTGGCTGTAAGGCTTCAGAACGCTTGGGGCAAATCGACCTGGCTGTCACCTTCAGCAGCGGCCCCACCTCGTGCACAGAAATCATCACCTTCGACGTGGTCCATATGCCGTACCAATACAACGCCATCCTGGGCAGAGCAACCTTGAACGCCTTCGGTGCGGTCGCCCATCATAACTACCTATGCATGAAGATCCCCGCCGCAGGAGGCATCATCACCGTTCGAGGCGATCAAGATATCGCCAGGCAAACCGAGCTAGCCATCGATCCCTTCGCCCGGCACGTTCACACGGTCAAAGCCACCGCCGCCGGAACCCTCCGGCAAATGGTCCCGAGGGCCAAACCTGAGGGGCAATTGCAAAAAGTCCCCTTGAAGGACGTAGCCCTGGAGAAGACGATTGCCTTGGGGGAGGAGCTTCCCATCCGGTAACGCGACTCCATCCTCAAGGTACTCCGGGCGAACTCCGACATCTTCGCATGGAGTCCGGAGGACATTCCAGGCGTGGCGCGTGAGACTATCGAGCATCGCCGCTTCTTGAGCGAGGCGCCTCTAAAAGCAAAAATTGCGCCGCATGACGCCAGAGCGCCTCCAGGCCGCCAAAGCCGAGATAGTGAAGCTGATAAAAGCCGGGGTCATCAGAGAAATCAACCACTTGGAGTGGCTTGCAAACCTAGTCCTTGTCCAGAAGAGCACGGGCAAGTGGCGTATGTGCGTCGACTTCACTGACCTCAACAAGGCATCCCCAAAGATGACTTCCCGCTACCACGCATAGATCAGCTGGTGGACGCCACCTCCGGCTGCGAGTTGATGAGTTTCCTCGACGCCTACTCCGGATATCACCAAATTTTCATGGCTAAAGAAGACGAAGCAAAGACAGCCTTCATAACCCCAATTGGGACATTTTGCTTCCGCAAAATGCCCTTCGGCCTCAGAAACGCCGGAGCCACTTTCACGAGGCTCATTACCAAAGTGCTAGCAGAGCAGTTGGGGCGCAACATCGAGGCCTACGTCGACGACATCGTGGTAAAAAGCATGAGCGCCTCGTCTCATGCAGAGGACCTCCGGAGACATTCGCCAACCTCCCAAGGAGGAATCTGTTGAACCCCGACAAATGCGCCCGAGTCGGGGCCGCAAGCTTTTGGGATTCCTCGCTCCGAAGGGGCATCGAGGCCAACCCGAGAAAATTTGGGCTATACAGAAATGGAGGCACTGGCAAGACCGCCGAGAGGTGTAAGATCGACGAGCCGCCTATGCTCCTCACCGGTTCTTATCACGACGGCCGAGGGCTCGCCATTCTTCAAGACACCGGGCGCGGAGCCATTCCGCTGACCAAAGCTCGCCAGTGCATTCGAGGACCTCAAGGATTATCTAAATCAGCTCCTAAGCCTCACCAGCCCGAAGCACCAAGCACGACTCCTCCTCTACCTCGTCGCGTCTTCTGCTTCAAGGCGGCCATGTCCTAGTATTAAGAAGACATCGCCGCCCCATATACTACGCTCCGAAGCACTTCAAGGGCAAAGGTCCGCTATACTTAAATTGGAAAAGCTCGCCACGCTACTCATATGCCTCGCGCAAGCTCCAGATTATTTCTTGGCGCACGCCATTGTGGTACCAACATCTTACCCTTTGGCGCCATGCTTCAGAATAAGGACGCGTCCCCGGACGGCAAGAAGGGGGCAAGTGAGCTAGCACCCTTCGACATCACCTTCGTGGCCTCGCACGGCTATCAAATCTCAATCCCTAGCAGACTTCGCCGCAGAGTGGACTCCTGCACCGATGGCCACCTCTCCGACCAGGTGGAGGCACCATGGACCGTCCACACTGACGGCTCCTGGTGCGCGGCAGGCGTAGGCGCAGCGGCCATACTGGTCGCACCAGATGGCCGCAGCCTGTCGTATGCGGCGCGTCTCGACTTCCCCACGATGAACAACGCTTCGGAATACGAGGCCTTGCTGCTGGGCCTCCGCAAAACCAAAGCCCTAGGCGCCAGGCGCGTCATAGTCAAGAGTGACTCCCGTCTCATGGCGGGCCACTTCGATAAAAGCTTCATCACCAAAGACCCCAAGATGGCTCAAGATTCGCGAAGGCACGCGAGGGCCGCAAAGCAGCCACTTCTCGGCATTATCGCAGGTGCCATCCCCGGAGCAAGCAATGAGGCGGCGGACCGGCTTGCAAAGGCCGCAAGTTCTGGAGACCAACCACAGCCTGAAGTCTTCTATGAAGTGCTGCAGACACCCTTGGTACTCCTAGAGGAGCCAAGCACCCCACCGGAAACACAAGGGGCTGGGCTCCAAGCACCAAGCAGATCGGCGCAAGGGGCCGACGCCTTCAGATTGCCGCTTGATTTAAGCAGACAAGGCTGGCTGATCACCACCTACCTCCAAGGTGGAGAGCCCGAGGACTCACCGGAAGCAACAAGGCTCAAGCACCGCCTCCTAAACTACCGTGATTGTCAACGGTGAACTGCACAAGGGGCGTAGCGCTTTTCTCCGGTGCATATCGCGCCAGAAGGGCGGACTTGTCAAAGAAATCCATGAGGAAACTCTGGCGGGCACACCAGCCCCCCGAGCATCGCCGCAAGGGCTTTTCGCCAAGGCCTTTATTGCCCAACCGCGACTCCGATGCCCGGGGACCTCGTGGCGGCATTGTCGAGAACGCCAGCCGCCAACCACAACCGAAAGCACCGACGGCATTCTCCACCACTACTCGTTTGGCCCCTTTGCGCGTAGCTGGGACTCGACATCATCGCCCCTTCCCGCGGCAAAAGGGCGCTCATTCGCCGTTGCCATCAATACTTCTCCGTGTGGGTAGAAGCGAGCCGCTAAGATTACGTTGCCGCAAGGCACAGCCGTTTGTGGAAGAACATCATTCGCAGTACGGGTGCTATGAGACATCGTCACCGACTAACGGCACCCGCTTTGACTCATGAAGTTTCGTGACATTTTGCCAGACTCGAACCACAATCCACTTCGCGTCCGTAGGCACCTCGAGGCCAACGGCATGATGGAGCGCGCTAATGGCAATCTAATGGCGGGCCTCAACAAATGCCCGGTGGGGCCGCCAAAGGGACTCGCCGGATGAGCTTCAAAAATTCTATGGGCACCAAGACGACGCCAACTCGAGCCACGGGCTTTCTCCCGCTCAAGCCGGCTGTCGATGAGGCAATGACCCCGGAGAACTCGCCATGAGATCCTTACGGGCAACACAGACATCGACTTCGCCAACCGCGAAGTCTCTCGACACATTGAAGAAAGCCGCCAAGCCATCTCAACTATGGCAACGTGACGCCGACGGGGTCGCAAGAGCCTACAACAAGAAAGTCGCCCCATCCTCGCATCAAAGCGATATGGTCTCAAGCGAGTCGCCAACCCGACCAGTAGGCAGAAGCTCGAGTCCAAGTGGGAGGGCTATACATCATCACCAAGAGCACAAGAGCCAAGACATTACATTGCAACCCCTGTGAGGGCAAAGCTCGGGCACACGTGGAACACCAAGAGCCTTCAGAGGTTTTATCTTAGAAGCATTTCTCAGACTTTGTACAAAAACCACGGGATAGCGATAGCGGCTCCCCACTGGTGGGACCTTAGGGGCCATGTACAAACACATGTACTTTTGTAACTATTTGCAATCAAGAATCAATGAAGCAGGAAACACCTCACCGCACCACAAGCAACGCCATCGCCAGATGGCTCGGTCTCGGCAGACACGGACCTCCACGGGCGCCAGTGTATAAACCAAAGTTATGCGACATGGCCTTTGCTCCCGGCAGACACACGCCGCTCGCGGGCGCCAGTATAAACATGAAAGTCACCGCCAGCATGGCCTTTGGCCGGTGCACACGGGACGCCCCGCGGGCGCCAGAGTGCAATGGAAAGCCACCGCATGGCCTTCGGTCCCGGTGATGTTAGGCTCCTGTGAGCCCCATCTAAAAAGATGGGGACGGCGCCAGGCCCGCCTCCCCGATTCGGGAATGTTAGGCTCCCTGAGAGCCCTATCTAAAAAAGATGGGGGACGGTGCGAGGCTTCGCCTCCCCGAACTGTCAATCGAGGGCTCCCTGAGCCTCATCAAAAAAATATGGGGGATGGCGCGAGGCTTCGCCTCCCCGAATCAAAATGTTAGGCTCCTGCAGAGCCCTATCTAAAAAAAGATGGGGGGGCGCCGAGGCCCGCCTCCCCATTCAAATGTTAGAGCTCCTGTGAGCCCCATCTAAAAAAGATGGGGGGACAGCGCGAGGCTTCGCCTCCCCCGAACCAAAAATCGTAGGGCACCCCGGAGCCCTATCTAAAAAATATAGGGGACGGCGCGAGGCTTCGCCTCCCCCGAATCAAAAATGTTAGGGCTCCTAGGAGCCCCATCAAAAAGATGAGGACGGCGCCAGGCCCGCCTCCCCGATTCGAATGTTAGGCCCCAGAGCCCCTATCTAAAAGATGGGGGACGGCGCGAGGCTTCGCCTCCCGATCCAAATCGAGGGCCCTGAGCCCCATCTAAAAATATGGGGGCGGCCGAGGCTTCTCCTCCTAATCAAAATGTTAGGCCCTGTGAGCCTTATCTAAAAAGATGGGGGACGGCGAGGCCGCCTCCCAACCAAAATCGAGGGCTCCCTGAGCCCCATCTAAAAAGATGGGGACGGCGAGGCTTCGCCTCGAATCAAAATGTTAGGGCTCCCAAGAGCCCCTATCTAAAAAATATGGGGGCGTGAGGCCCGCCTCCCCGATTCAAAATGTTAGAGCTCCTAGGAGCCCCATCTAAAAAGATGGGGACGGCGCCAGGCTTCGCCCCCCGAACTAAAATCGAGGGCTCCCTGAGCCCCTATCTAAAAATATAGGGGGACGGCGCGAGGCTCGCCCCCGAATCAAATGTTAGGCCCCAGAGCCCTATCCAAAAGATGGGGACGGCGCGAGGCCGCCTCCGATTCGAAAATGTTAGGCCTCTGAGCCCTATCTCAAAAGATGGGGACGGCGCGAGGCCCGCCTCCCCTGCATCAAATCCTCCCCGAGCCCTATCTAAAAAAAATATGGGGGACGTGCAGGCTTGCCTCCCGAATCAAATGTTAGGGCTCTGTGAGCCCCATCTAAAAAGATGGGGGATGCGCGAGGCTTCGCTCCCCAACTAAAAAGACAGGCCTGTGAGCCCTATCTAAAAAAAAGACCTGCAGCGCTATCCACAAAGACAAGGGACGGCGAGACCCACCTAGACAAGACAACGAAGATGGCGCAATACAATTACCGCTTTTATTAAAAGCTCAAAGATAGTACACATTTCATAACGCTACAACCGCAAATTACTCGTACACAATCCTGTGTGCATCAAACGCCGAGCGTCTTCGGCACGAAGTCCCATTCCTCCTTATACGTCGCCCAACCGGCCAGCTCCTCGTCCGACGCTCCAGCGGCAACTAGATCAGCCTAGTGCCCCCGCACAACCGCACCCTCAGGAGTGCCCGACGAGCTCGTAGAAGACTCTGCGGACGCCGAGGGCACCATTGGTGGGATGATGGTCCCCGGCGCTCCCGTAAAGCCCGTGACTCTTCCTTTATCCTCGCGTTTCCGCGTCAAGGCGGAAGAATGTCTTCATGGAGCCGCCCCGGTTGGCCTTCTTCCATCGCTGCCACTTCGCGCCGTGGCAGATGCTGTTCCGATAACAAATCCTCAAAGGCCACTTCTGCATAACTACACGCTCCACCTTTGGAGGGCGCGTCGCAGCCATAGTAACGAGCCGCCCACCCATGGGCGGTCGAGGGCCCCTCCTGGCCGCACACTTAAACAGGCACCGCTCCCCCTGTACAGACCACAACGTGCGACTTAAGACAACAAGCCCAGGCGGGGATAAAAGTCACGCAGCCAAGCCAAAAGGTTTTCTCATTTAACATCAACATATCATTACATGATGAAAAGCCGCGATAAAAAGTGTTTTTCGCCTCCCTAAAAAGTCCAAAAGGCAAACAGAAACCGAAGCGGCCAAACTACAGCACTACGCTACATTGAGAGTTTTCATCCGCTCCGGGCAAGCGGAGGGTCACACCTTGTCACCGCGGAGGACCCCGCTTGTCGCCTTCGTCGACCTCGGCACCGCCGCCACGAGACTTCCTTTGGCCTTCTCGCTTGCATGTCTTGGAAGGACTTGGTCGCATTCGCGTGCCAGCGCCGCCCAAGAGTCCACCGAAGGACCTTTGCAGCCTGGCGCTCGACGTTCCACACTCGCCACTCCTCGCCGTGGCTACAAGAATCGAAAGGGTGGCAGCGCGCGTTTATATGCGCACACCCCGCCTTGTCCAGGAAGCTGTGGTCTCGTGACTAGGTCGCCGCCGCACTGATGGTCTTCAGACGAGCGCCAAGCAGCACGACGCCTTGCAACGCTTCTTCACCGCTGAAGGTGATGTCCGTGTCGGCCGCACGGTGAGTCCTTGCGGAAGGTACGGCACCAAGCTTCACACAAAGATCCTCCAAAGATCACCAGACACTCGGCTAGCAGCCCCATAGTCTCCGACACTCAAGGCCCACGCCATGTCCTCCTCGATCAACACCGCGCCATGAGGCCTCGAGCTTCGGACCGGAGCCCGGACACTTGCTCTTCCAAAGTCTTTACCTCACTCGAGGGAGTCGACTTGTCACCGAGGGCCTCGCTCTTCGCAAGGCTCCTTTTCGACCTCTTGCCGGATTTTGCCAAAGCACCGGTGACATCGCTATCCAAAGACTGTCTTGAGCCTCATTGTTCTAGCGCAAATAACGCCTCGGTGATGGACCCATGGTAACAACAAAAGAACACCGGTTGTGGGAAAGAACCAAACCTTCATAGCGTCGCTTCCACGCCTCGATCATATCCCTTATGGCCATCTTTTGAAGAGGCCGACAAGAGCGGCGAGTGAGCAAAGTTCCCCACCGCCTCGCATACCTTCGCAACACTCGGCCGACGGCGGTTCGCAAGACAACGGGGCGGCCCACGCGTCCGTAGCTACCGCAGAGTCGCGGGTCGTGGGGCCCGGACCCCATCAACCGGTAGGCCCCCTTCGACGTGTCGCTTCGCCACGCACGAAGCTCTCTTCGCCGATCCGCTCAAGATCGCCGCCTGCCGACAAACAAGATGAGTGTTAGCACGCGGCAAAGAACCACGAAAACGGATCAAGGCCAGATTTTGTGGCGATCATGGAGCTTATTGTGTTCCTCCCAGAATAATGTCAGACGCCGGAGTGACCGGAGTGACTAGAGCCACCTCTGGGTCCTCGGCATATAGATGCGACGGAGTTTCTTCACCGGAGGACTCCCCGATGGCATGGGTCGTCAAGTCGATTACGCCCGTTGCCTTCTCTACCTCCGCCGCGGCGCGCCCCAGGGCACCTTCCGACGCACCTTCTTCAGCTGAACCACTATGTTCGCCCGACGGAGAGCTGTGCGAGCTCGAGGATCCTTCGCGACTGGGCAACGCGCCGCTTAGCAGACGATCCGCCGCCAGACTCTGAGGAGCCACGTGTTCGCAAGGACCCATGGCCAGCAGCCGCACCGCTGTCGGGTTCGCCCGCTGGCCTCGATGGCGTGCACGCTTCTTCTTCCCAAGATCCGGTCCGGACGTCGAGAGGCGAACGGACGGACCAGAAGTCGATTGAGGCGATCCAGGCACCATCGTTACACGCTTTGAATGTTCTTCACCGGTACGGCCCCAAGAAGATCTCACCATGAGCCGCCGCCGCGATAGCAACAACTACGAAGACAAGCCACAAGCATTAAAAACTCACTTGCGCGAAAAGTAAAAGGCAAGGCGACGCGGAGAGCAATGGGGACGCGGGGCAACAATGCGCACTTCGCGCCCTTTCACAGCCGTCGGTCGCCGCCAGACTTCGCCGCCCCGATCTCCACGTCCCAGTCTTGCGCCAAGGGCCAAATGCTCCCGAAGGCGCAAAATTCTTCCACCAGATCCCGAGTTGAAAACCGCTTCGTCACGTCTAGCAAAAGCTGGAGAAGGGCCTCCTCCCGTGTGGTAGGATCGACTTCGGGACTAGTGACAAGCCTTATCGGACCACCCCGTGACTGCAAACCATCCTCCGCCGGTGACTTGTGGTAAAACCACCGACACGCCCAAATTCAGATCCGGCGGTTCCATGCCGTCGGGGTGGGCGATACATCGAGCACGGGCTCATACCGAAGTTCACGCCGCCAAAGTTGATCGCCTCGCCATCGCTTTTTTTCTTCTTGGTTGGCGGCGACCATCGTAGGTAGGCGTACGATCGCCGCTCGCCGCCGCAGACCGTGGTCCGCAAAGATCCACTCAAAGACCCCCAACTTGACGACGGAACCAAGGCCACCGCGCCTAATTCCACCGTCAGACAAATTAAGCACGCCCTTCACAAGGGCCACGATGGGAAACGGAGGTCTGTTGAAGAACGCGACGAAGACCATCGCTTCATCGCCTCGGGAGTTGGGGTAGTTTCGCTTCCGCAGCGGACTTTCTCCAGACTCTCCGGCTTTTGCTCGTCAACAAGGGTACGAGCACAAGGTTGGTCACTAGAGACCTCCCCATTCGCTCGTGTACGACACCTCCCAAGACCATCCCTACCACCCTTCGCCATGATCAACACAACAAAGGACAAAGCAACACGCATTTACGATCAACAAGGGCGTAAAATGATAGTGGGGTGGTTTTGCAAGGGGGGCGCCACATATTTATAGGCCGCCGTTGTCGCGGGGAGGGATTCGAGGCGCCCGCTCCATCGCACACCGCCACGCACCCTCAACAAGACACAAATTTTGTCATTTATGGCACACACAACCCGAGGAGTCGCCATGGCAATCCCAACAGCACGCAATGATTCCAGAGTACCATGGCAGCGCAGCCAGCGCCTTCTTGGCGCACGACGACCCAGGGCATCGGAGATCCCACCAGCACAAGGCCTTCGCCAAACATTCCCATATCACGCTTCGCCAAGCCCGAGGGGACGGTGTGCCTGGACCCTTCGGGATAACGACGCGGTTTCAGCCATGCGAAGCAAGACCTTGACCGCGAGGGGCTTGTCGTAGGGGCGCCCACCGCCCCACAAAGACAAAGCGACACTCTCAAGGACTGCGATGTTTCGAGGGACCCCGCAGGAGATCACGACGAAGGGCCTCCGGACCGGCCCCGAAGACCCCGGAGACGCTCCCGGAGGCTCTGGGGGCGAAGGCGGAGACAACCCGGGAAGGTGTCCCCGAAGCCTCCGAAGGGGCCCCCGAAGCCTCCGAAGGGTCCCCGAGGTCCCAGGGAGGCAGGAGCAAAGACACCCCCAAGGGGGGGCGGCATGCCCCTCCGAGGGGGAGATTTCGAAGGGGCCTCATCACCACCAACGAGGGCGCAGCAGAGGTAGACCGGGTCCACCACCCGACTAAACCAGGTCCAGGGAGGACTACCGTGCGCCCATACCTATGCCTAGGCTGGGAAACTCCCCTGTTACCCCTACGTTCAATGTACTTCCCTAGGGATACAAGTGTAATTTCATGTACCAGGCAGAAAAGGCTATAAATAGCCCTCCTCCTTTACCATGTAAGGGGGGATATTTTTTCTAGCAATAAATACAAGTGCATTTCTAGTCCGAACTCCCACACTCGAGACCCTTCGGCCCCTCGTCTCCGAAGCCGAGGGTCTCCCCTCTTATTCACTGTTTGGTCCTTTTTATACCACGACAGCCAACTTATAGAATCACACTACAAGGAATAAGGTACATGGACTTACACCATTTGCAAAACACATTCGCAAACTTAAGTCATATGCTACAAGGGTTATCCATGAGCCACAACTATTTGCGAAACACATTCGCAAATATTGGCAACATGTTAAGATGAGCTAGAGCAAACACAATGAGCTATCAACACATGACTAACTCAAGCTACTAGTAAAAGACCCCTCTTAATAGTACGGCAACCTATACTAGCAATCCGGTCTTCCAACCAAACACCAAGACCGGCAAAAGACTAGGAACAAATCCTTAGCCCTAACTAGTCATACCTTTGCCTTACGCAACCACTTGAAGCTTGTCGACGCACATCTTTCCTTCAAGTCCAAGTCATAATTTGATATGCATCAACTCATGATGCATCCTTCACTTGACTTCTATCAACACATGATGGGTCTTTTTTTGACTTGATGATCAACTCATGATCATCTCCTCTTCTTGAACTTGATACACATCAACATATGATGCATTCTTTACTCCAAGCTCTTGACTTCAATATCATCAACACATGATGATCTTCTAAAGTCTCCAACTATAGAACTCAACCTATTCATCCAACTCATGGAAAGTGTTAGTTCTATAATATGATTATCATTAGTTACCATGACATACCATTAACTCATAATGGTGGGACAAGATACCACAATATTTCCCTCTTTGGTAATTGATGATAATCACTTCAATTGCAAATAATTGAATATAGAATGGTATGAGTATATGAGAACTACACAAGTTATATATACTCAAATGAATATATTAACTACACAAGTTATATATTCAAGGATATGTTTCAAAGTAAAAATCCTTTATATGTGTGGAAAAGGAATAT
Source organism: Phyllostachys edulis (assembly GCA_036346405.1). Lineage (NCBI taxonomy): Eukaryota > Viridiplantae > Streptophyta > Magnoliopsida > Poales > Poaceae > Phyllostachys > Phyllostachys edulis. The sequence continues at coordinate 5,030,120 of CM070568.1, forward strand.
GGATCAATACTAATGAAACCATAAGACATAGAGTGAACTCCCCTTAAATGTGTGCATACACAAATGTGTAATAGGAACATATGCACATATTCGAGTTAGACTTTTTGGTGAAGTTCAACCTATATTTTGGATCCGAGGATTGTAACAATATATAAGAATATGATGTCGAAAGCATACCTATTTGATTTTCACCTTCATATCCAATTAAGACTAAAACAATAAATATATCAATAAACATGTTAGTCTCACAAAAGGATTTGTCATTAATCACCAAAACACTCCATTAACATATAATGGCGGGTCTAGATTCTTCAGCACTAGACCAGAAGATTGAGCGAAGGAAGAGAGGATTGAGGAGATTTGGGAAAGGAAGTTGGGTGGGTGGGGGATTGACCGTGCATTGGAATATTGGATTCCCAAATAAAGCTGCACTCTATGGAATCCAAATAAAGCTGCACTCTATCTGCTTTCTCCAACGGGTGGCTGGTGAGGAGAGGACCGATGTTTTGCTTTCTTTCGAATCAAGAGAGACAGGCAGAGGGAATCCAGGGAAAAAGTGAGAGACAACGGACAAGCACAGACAAGCAACGGGCATGCACAAAGAGACATGACAAGACATAAAATTGATGTGATAATGGGTCATTAGCAACGTTCACAAATGCAAAATCGCGAGAGACAACGTCTCTACCGGTGTTTCTTCTCTCTGACGCTCCGCGCGACCGTGCCTATAAAATGAAGCTCTGTGCTCATTTATTCATCCACTTTCAGCTCACCTCATTTCTTTATCATTCATTTACTCTCCTCATTTCTTCAACAGCCATCTACTCTTCCCATTTATTCACCATCCATCCATTATGCTACCAAGGAGACGGAGCACCAAGGAGCTCCCGAGCGGTATGCTACCAAGGAGTCGGAGCACGAAAAGGACAGCAGGGCGACTTAGTGTAAGCTCTCGCCGCTGCTCTCCTAGTCCTCCTCCGGCTCCGACTCCCATTGATGCTCGCCAGTTCTCGCCAAGCATGGGAGACTATAGTATGGATGACCGTCATATGGACGGTACGGAGGGCTACGAGGAGTGCTAGGGTGGTCCAGACCCAATGGGGACTCCAATGTTCTCTCCCAAGGCCCACAGCAGCAACATTAAGGTGTCCGATGAAGGGCTAATTGTCGAAGCACATGACTTGGAGCCAGAAATCCAAGACGGCCAAATGGTAGATATCGCAACATGTAATTATTGCTGTTAAATTAATCGCCAGTACAACTGCAGGGACAGAGCACTTGAACCCAAGCACTACAAGGTATGCTTATGCAAGATCGGGCAAAGCCGAGGGAGGAGTACAAACACGTTTAAACTTCGAGGCCGATGGCTCAGTAAGTACTTGGGTATACAACCCGCTTTCTACCCGTGAGGAAATCGCTAGATATATTGTTACGGAAGATCAATCGATTACGATGGGTGAAAGCCGCACATTCGAAAGAATGGTCCAACGCGGCTTTTGCCCACAGTACCAACATGTTAGTAGGAGAACCACCACATCTGATATTTTACGGCTGTATCATAAGGAATTAGCAAAGCTAAAAGAACAATTCCTACAAGTTTAGTTCTCTTTTGCTATAACTTCAGACATTTGGACATCATCACACCAGATAAGTGCCTACCTTAGTGTTGTAGCCCATTATTTAGATGACAATTACAAAATAAATAAGAGAGTCATAGGGTTTAAGCCAATTAACGAATCACACACGGGAGAGGCTATCGCCGAGCGCATACTACACGTACCTGATGATTTTAAGATAGATAATAAGATTGCTTCTAAAACTTTTGATAACGCATCAGCGAACACGACTGCTATGAACATCCTCACCCCAAGATTGCAGACGTATATTGGTGGTTATGTTCTCCACCAGAGATGCGTATGCCATATCTCGAACCTTGTTGTTCAAGACGGTATGCAAGAAATTGGCGGATATTTGAACAGTGTCCACGACGCCGTTCGATACCTCACAAATTCCCCACAAGTGGCGCCAGTTCATGAGTAATGTCGACCAATGAGAAGGAGCCAAGAAAATTCGGTCTTGACATGAAGGTGAGGTGGAACTCGACCTACATCATGTTAAAGAAGTTACAAGGGTACGAACATGTCATATCTGTTTTTGTCAATGCTAACTCTCAAAATAATGAATTGGTAGTTACTAATTCAGATTGGCAGATTACTAGTCATTTTCGACAGTTTTTTACAACCTTTTTATAAAGCAACAAAGATGTTATCTGGTATTTATTACCCTACCTCTTGCTTAGTTATAGAATTTATTTGGTTAATTACAGATAAGATTGCCAAATATAGCGAGAATCCCCTTTTAGGTCATGCTGTTGCACTAATGGAGGAAAAATTTATTAAATATTTTAGTTCTATTTCACACGTGTATTGCTTTGCTATTATTTTCGATCCTACAAAAAAGTTGTCAGGTTTGCAGATCGGTGTGGAGGGAATAGGTGAATGCCCTGGTTTTGATTACTCAGAAGCTTTTGCACATGTCAAAGAGGAGCTTTTTCGTGTTTTCCACATGTAACATGACAAGTTCGGCAGCAGCGCGAGATCAGAGGCCTCACAGCAGTCATAATAAGGAAAGAAAAGCTTGACATCCCACTTGTGGAAGAAGCTAAAGGGCAAATTTAGTTCTTCGTCCTCTCAGTCTCAGGCAGCCCCCTTGTGGAATTATGTCTCAGAGCTAAACCACTACCTAGAGCATGATTTTGCAAACATCGATCCTGATCTTTCCAGTGGAAAGATAGATTTGCTCAAGTGGTGGAAGAACAACAAGCGGATATTTCCTGTGCTATCACATTTCGCACGGGATGTTCTATTGGTGCCGGTGTCCACTGTATCTTTAGAAGCAACGTTCAACATGGCAGGGAGAATAATTGAAGAAAGAAGATCATCCCTTATGCCTAGGATGGTGGAGGCAATCACATGCTCCAAGGACTGGGAATTGGCTAAAGAGCGGCAACAACATCAACTGGAGGATCTTGAGATCGCTTGGCGTCTGGCCGACCTCGAGCGCATGAACGATCTCGATATTGATGAGTAGTTAGTATGTACACATGTTGTTACTGTACTCTTTTCCTTACTCGGGGAACCCCGCTCTAGGGTGTAAGGTTTTTAACGAGGCAGTAACATTGTATCTGTAAAATATCAAGTTTCATGCCCATGTTTTTACACAATTAATTCAATTTTAATTAGGTTTTTAATGAGACGGGCACGACCACACGAGAGGAATGAAGATGGCGGTTGCCGCCGCCATCCCTGCCTCCGCCTCTGCAGTCTATAGTTACTTAGGGCTGGGCTTGGCCTGACTCGGCACGACGGGCTTTGGGCCGTGCCTGGGCCTGACCGAATGCGAGGTGGGCCGACACGGCACGCACACAATGGGGTGATTTGACGACGCGTCCGGCACAGTGGGCACGAGCCGTCTGACGCAAGACGCCCAATTCCACTCTACTATCGAGTGCCAAGATGTGCAGGCACACCAGTGACATGATGCGAGTTGTTTGGTAGCTAGAAGAAACTAGGTAGGTGCAACTGTTGGGGGCGCATGAAATGGCTAGTTACAGGGGTGGGAAAAAAACTCTTTGAACGGGGGCGTTGGCTCGGTTCAAAATTGCTCTAATTAGACTCGTTATTTAGTTAAACATTGAAACGAGTCAATTTCGAATGACATTGAATTTCACTCTAGCTCGGCTCGGCTCGACTCGTTAGTTCGGTTCTAAAAATATTTCCAAACTATAAATAAAATAATATTAAATCAAACTGTGTCAATTTTGAAAAAAAAGCTCGGTAAAACAACTACCTGGCTCGATATCCACCCCTAGTTATAACTCTCGGTGACAAGTGATACACATATTTTTCAAACAAAAATGTTCTACTGCCCATGTGGGCAACAAATTTGTTTTCTTCAAAAAAAAAAATTGCTGCTACTATTGTACAGTATAAACGGACCAAAACTTACCAAGTTTCTTAGAGAATATTTCTCACTCGTTTATAGTGTTTTAAGAACGCTGTGTATGAGAAGACATTGCGCATTTGAATTCGACCAGTGCCTATTAAGACGGCCATAACTTTCTACGCAGTCACAAATCATGCACATACTCCCTCCGTGCTAGTTTAGGTGACGCTTGTATAGGAAGAAAGGTGCTACACGATGTCAAATAAAAAAAATCGGAGGGAGTAATTTTTTACAAAGTAGTGGTCTTATCTCCAGAGCTGACGGTCAAAAAACAGCATTAGAGCTTTCCGGACGGGATACCAACGGACGCCCGGAAACCGTCGACGTAAAGCTGATAAGTCAACAACCTCCGGATGGCCCACATGCAGCGAGAGCTCTTCTCCACTGAAGCCCCTTGCCACGCTGTCTCATGGGTCCCACCCCACCCCCAGCAGTACCGAACCCCACCACTCTCTTTTTTGAGAGTCGCAGGGAAGAAAATTCTTCTAATACACTACCCAAGATCTTGGATTTTTTTAAAAAATAATCATTATTTTATTCTGAAATACATTAATATACTTGCTTTTTTTTTACAAAAATAATCCTCTGCTGCTCTACCGTTGGACAACTTGGAGCGCCAAGTGAACTAATCGCCCGGTGGTTGAGCGACTTTGATCAGTCGCTAAACGGTTAGGTGATTGCTTCGTTTGTCACTCAACCGATGAGCGACCGTTTGTCCGACTAGTGGACGTGGCGTTCAACCGTTGGACCACTACTTGCTGCCAAGTCGTCTAACAGTTGAGCAACTAGACGGTTGTATAGAAAGACACACTCACGGTCTCTTTCACCATTTCTCTCGGGAGAGAACGAGAGGAGCTCGGGAGAGGCAAGATTAAAAGTGCATTATGGTTTTGGTACGATTCGTGAAGGTCTATACGGTGTTGACCTGAGTTGCTTCCCGCAAGTTAGTATGGTACACCCGAACGTAGAGAATGCTCGAATCGGCGATGTCCTTTACTGGCTCACTTGTAGCTTCTCCTTGGACCCCCAAGGTGTGCATTGTCGTCCTACATGGGCTTTGGAGTCGGTCTGCCACGTACATTCGGTGGGAGTTAAGCAGACTGATGCGTACGGTTGAATGGAAGGGCTTTGTGGAAGGCTACGGTATTGTGGATCTGATCGTGCTACTCATGCAAGCATGTCCGGAAGAGTCGACGAGTCCGCCGACGGCTATCGTCCGATTCGTGGGAAGCGGCTTCGGCAGCACGTAAGAGGAAGATTGTTCGGTTTATGAAGAGGACGCAGTGGCCGATGTTGAGGAGCTAGAAGAGGAAGATCACACACCACAAGTTGAACCCACTGGACAGGCGGATGTAAGGGAGCATGTCGACAACATAGAGCGCCAGATAGAGATCGATGACTTGGCAGCCTGGGCCGAGTAGGAAGCTTTAGAAAAGGATGGCGATGACTCTTCCGATAAGGACGAAGGTCCCATCCTGCAGGAATGGAATAGGGTGGACGTTGAGGGTTTTACTGTTCACGACGATCACGAATCGTTGTGGGAGTACCATGGTACGGAGGTTCGTCTTCATACTATGTTTGCTGACAAGGGATCACTGCAGGATGTCATTAAGTTGTGGGCCTTATCCATGCAGCAGGCGTTTCGGGTTCTCAAATCCAACCAGGAGTAGTACAGCGTGGTCTGTGAGCAGGCTGGTTGTCCTTGGCATGTGCACGTACGTAGACCCAAGTACGAGACTCACTGGATTGTCTCCAGGGTGGAGGCGCACTCCTGCGTGCTCAGTAGTGTTTTGCCGAAGTATCGCAACCTAACATCCACCTTCATGGCCAATCTCATGTACAGAGATATAGTGAAGAAGACGGACCTGGAGGTCAAGCACATCATAGTGGCTATCGAGCAGAAATTCAACTACAAGATTATCTACGCGAAGGCATGGCGTGCGAAGCAGAAGGTTTTGTAAAGGAGGTTCGGTTCTTTTGAGGCGACTTACAACAACATTCCTCGTATGCTCCAAGTGCTACAGGACAGGAACCCAGGCACATACATTGCTGTGAAGGACAACCCATTCAAAAGACCGCGTGGTTTCATAGTATTGCAGAGGGCCTTCTTAGCCTTCGGTGCCTGTATCGATGCTTTCAGGAACATGTTGCCTGTGATCTCAGTCGATGGGACGTTTCTAACTGGAAAATACAAGGACCAGATCCTGACATCAATTGGCATTGATTGCAACAATCAGATTCTGCTCTTGGCCAACACATTTGTCAAAACTGAGAATTTCGACAGCTGATTGTGGTTCCTTCGACACCTGAAGGAGGGAGTAGTTGGGGTATGTTTTAATGTCTGCATAATCCATGATCGCCACCCCGAAATGATGAAGGCCATTAGAAAACTTCAGCAAGACTCCGAGGAGTCGTTCCCTTGGATAGAAATAAGGAACAGATGGTACATTCATCATCTGGGGGCCAACTTCTTCAAGCAGTTCCTGAAGAAACCATTGATGAAGTTGTTCAAGAGACTGGCTATGTAGAATCAGAAGCGTAAATTTGATGCGTTGTGGGAGATGTTGGAAAAGCACACCTAGACGCACGTCGTCGAGAGTAACAATCGTCCGCCCATTCCTAGGGCGGCGCTACCCGAACGCCTCACACTACTGTCTGAGCTTGACCCTCACCGTGTGATGCGGAGGACCTCAAGGGACATCAGGTGCTTCCCCATTGGATTGAGGTTGAGCCATTGGAGAAGTGATCCTTACTGCACGACACGGACGGTACAAGGTACGGTATAATGATCACTAACCTTACGGAGGTGTACAATTGGGTTCTTAGGGGTCTCCGTCCTCAACCCCTCGTCGCCATCATGGCCATCGTTGAAGGCATTCTGCACGGTACAATCGGATATTTTAGGGAAAGACATGCAAATGCGACACTTCATGTAGCCAACCCACATACACCGTACTGCTCAAAGATTACAGCGTACATGTAGGCCAAGACCGAGAAGGGTCAGTCCCACATGATCTTCGTGACGGACAATATGGAGCACCGTTTCAATGTGCTCCTTCGAGACAGAGTCGGATTTGAGACGGCGCGCTCTCTTGTTACCTACAAGATGTGCCTTGGAGATCATATGAATGAACCTAACTGCACATGCAACAAGCCAAAGCTCCTTCACAAGACATGCTCTCATGTCCTCGCCGCATGCGGGACTATCAACATGGACCCATCAAACTTCATGAAAGAGATCTGCTGCAAGCGTGGTGTGGTGAGCTAAGAGGCTTCAGGGTTACGGGCAACTTTGTCACGTTGGATATAGCACAGAGAACTTAGATTCCGGATCTTGACCTGTTGAAGGGTGGGAAGGGCCGTCGACAAAGTCATCGCATTAGGAACGATATGGACGAAGGGGAAGCTGCAGCGGCGGGTAGACGTTGCAGCCGCTGCAGCCATGAAGGCCACACTGCGAGAAGTTGCAAGGCACCTGCCGACACGTAGCAACACCGGCATGAAGTGCAACACCACTTCTTGTTGTGTGTGTAGTGATACTAAGATTAGAAATGCTAGCATGTTGTAACTTGTACTTCAGTTAGTACTTTGCATATTGTACGCCATGTAACCCCCTTGTCGGATCAACTGTCGTGTTGTTATTATTGCGCTATTTCTCCAAAGTTCTCCACCGTGTATGAATTCCCTGGCGCATCGGAAGAATCGCTTACATTCCTACTTACGACTCATTGCTACCTCAATCGTCCTCACAAAATTCTTCAGAAATTTACCGCACTACAATAACATACGATGGTCACAAAATGTTATTGCGAGTCTAACAGATTTCGTACCCTTGAGAATCTGCGAAAATCACAAACAGACCAACCAACCTTATCACCACCCTTTTATATTTTAAAAAAATAACAACCTACAAACAAGATTTGCTAAATGTATTACCTACAAAAATTGCCATTTATTCTCCCACAATTATTTCCACCGGATTATTAAAAAATAATGTTATTATTTCAAATAGCACATCGGTCCAGCGACAAGTGGACTAGTCGCCCAATCGTTAAGCGACTATTCCATGTCGCTCAACCAGTTGAGCGACTAGTCCACATGTCGCTGGACGTTGGGAGACTTGGGTTAGTCGCCCAATGGTGGAGCGACAGAGGATTATTTCTGAAAAATAAAAAAGGCAGGTAGATTACTGTATTTCAAAATAAAATAATGATTATTTTAAAAAAATATTCCAAGATCTTGCCATCCTCCTCCCCTGAAACCATGGCACCTACCACTGTGGAGAAACCAAACCCCATATAGCCCCACGCGCACACACATGACTGTGTCGTGCTCACTGCGGCGACCCATGTAGGTGTCATGCTTTGTCCTCGGCTCTGTCACCGGCCTCTTCCCCTTCATGCACCGCCACCTTCCCACCTCCACCTTGACCTCCATCTCCCGCTCCCTACCCCTCCAATGGCCTTGAGGGAGTCGTAGAAGAACCCGTCGCTTCCGCCCGCACTGACGTCGATAGAGCAAAACCTATCCCTGGACTCCAAGTTTAGCCGAGAGGCGGCACCAGCAGCCAGTACCCAGGTCGACAGGTGCCATAGCGATGGCATGCTCGAACGAGAGAGTGGGAAGAAGGGTGGTGTCCACGAGAGGAGGATAAGGAACAACAGCGTTGATATAGGGTGTCAAATTTTCATGGTGTAGGATCCTTGATACATTGTGCAATCATACGAATCAATGGCGCCAACCAATATCGACACAGCAACCCTTGGCAAATGTATTCCCAAAACCACACGCTTGAACCAATCTACTCAAGCACGCAAGATAGACGCACAAATGCTCCCACGAATTCAAAAAAAATCACAAGAACAATTGGGTAGAGACCTCACAATATGATGCCAACATGGCTTTAGCCGTAGCTAACTTAATAAAAATCACATAGCTAAGTATGTGTTACAATGAGAGGTACATGGGCTTATATAAGCCAAAAAAACCGACCAAGGAAAACAAAATAATAAATTATTCCTAATTAATTAATCTTCTAGGACGCATGACGTGGTGGAGGCCGGCACGTGGGCATGTTTGATTCGAGGTCTGAGACTCGTGCCTGAGAAAAAGTAGTGCCTAAGAGTAACCTGAGAAGCAGATGTTTTTTGTTTGGTCAGGTAAACCTGAAGATAGGTATTTAGTTGATAATACATACCTAGAGATAAAAAAAAAAGAAAAAACCTAGGCCTCTATTTCCTACGTCTAGTCGCTTGGCTCCATCCATGCACAGGGCAGGCAGCTATCCGGTCCCCTCCCTGCCAGGCCTGCTCTTGCAAGGTACCAAGCAAACACGCTCGTAATGCCGGACACATAGACTTGGTGGGACCCAGGGTACAGCGGGGTCAATCGAATGCAATTAGGCAACTCCTGCTCGGGCAAATCTCGGCGCGATTCCTTGGCATGGCGATGCACGTGCGCTGGTTCTTGCTTGGGAAAGTGCACACAAGGCAATGTGCACCAGACCATCAGGGCTTATCTTGCATGCAAGGGACAAGGCGGGACCCGCAAGCACTAATGAATTGGATTTCCTCGGTGCAAGACGTCCCTCGAGTTTTTGACTCGTATATGTGCACTAGTTACGGCGCTAATAATGATTTTGATCCTTTTTGATGTCTTAATGTCAAAAATAACATCTTTCACAAGGCTTAGGGATAGATATCGAGCCAGATAGTTGTTTTATCGGACTTTTCTCGAAATTAACACGATTTGATTCAATCATTTTATTTATAGTTTGAAATTATATTTAGAACCGAGATAACGAGCCGAGTCGAGAGTGAAATCCAATTTCATTTGAAATTGACTCATTTCAATGTTTAACCAAATAACAAGTCTAATTGAAGTAATTTTGAACCAAGCCAACAAGCTCTACTAACGAGCTTTTTTTGCACCTCTAATCGTGCCCAGGGGGGCAGACTCCGCACTGTGGGCCACGTGTGAAATCTGGACCCCTAAGGCATGGACCAGGCCAAGTCCAGCCCCCCAGGGGCATGTCAGTGGGTAGTGTCGTGCCCATGGGCCACGGAGATAGCGAGTGTCGTACTAGGGAGGCACGACAATGGCGAGAGGGGAGTTGAAAATAGATTAAAAATTATTTTTGACACTATGCGACATTATTTAAAACAATATTTAAAACTTTAAAATATTTTTCTTCTTTGGATTTTCTTCTTCTTTTTTTACCTCACACTCACAGCTTGAAATGTATTATCACATGTACTAGAAAAAATTCACAAATTTTTTCACATGAAATCATGGCGCAGCACAACACACGTAGCTTCAAACATAAGTGTCAATCGTCGCCATCGCCACCCTTCACAGCTCTTGGTGACTTGGTGAGTCGATGGACGGTGCATGTGAAACACTATTTGACGGCGCGGCGGCGGGCAGTAGTACACTGTCACTAGACGCGGCGATGGGTAGTAGTACATCGTCACCGTTTGCGCCCCCCCCGGGTGTGGCCCTCGCCGTCGCCGCTGCCCGGCGAGGGTGACCTCCGTGTCGGTCTTTGCCGTCTGCGTCCCTCACCCGTCGTCATCTTCACCAAGTCGACCGCTGACACCTCGGACCGACCATGCTGCCACCCCCCTCCGCAGTCTGCGTCGTCCCGCTCCGACCGTCTCCAAGGCCCGCCTAGCCGCCCTCGTCTTCAAGCGCCGCCGTTTATCTCGTAGAAAATTTCAGATATGAAAATATAGTGCTTACATTTTGTGATGTAGAGTGATATATTCCCACAGCAATCTACAGAAAATGGCTGCTGCTAGTAGCATTGCAAAAATTAATTTTGTGTTTCAATTCATTCATGAGAAATTGATAGTAGTCATTTATCCTTACCACTTGCCTTGAAACTAGTCTCGGTACTGATCTTGAAATTGATCAACTCCTCCTTCCTCAAAAACTCCTAAAGTAATACCGTCTACTCGCAAACGAAAGCGAAAACCTAAATAAATACAAAACAGAGTAACAAATAAACTCCAAAAATTAAATACAAAACACAGGAAGGTAGTACTTGAATTTAGACGAATTTAGAAACTTGAATGGGCTCAAACGTAGTTCGTATGAGGAACGAGCTCTCGGAAGATTTAAATATAAGAAAAAGAGAAAGAAAACACTATTTTGGATTTTCTTTTTAAAAGAAATTCCAAAATATTGCATCAGCATGACGTCAGCAATGAATTTCAGAATTAAAAGAATATCCCAAAAATAGGAAACAGAGGCTGACAGGTGGGACCATCGGTCTATGGACCGGGTCTATGGTCTATGGCTGATGGGTTCATGGAATAGGAAAAAATTTTAAAAAAATAATCATTATTTTATTCAAAAATACAGTAATATGCCTGCCTTTTTTTTTATTTTACAGAAATAATACTGCGTCGCTCCACCGTTGGGCGACTTGGGTCTAGTCGCTCCACCGTTGAGCGACTTGGGTTACCACAGGGTGACTTGGATCAGTCGCCCAACAGTCGAGCAACATGTGGACTCGTCGCCCTGTGGTTGATCGATGTGGAATAGTTGCTTAACGGTGGAGCGACTAGTTCACTTGTCGCTCCACCAATGGGCGATTTAAAATAATAACATTAATTTTTTAATAATTCGATGGAAATAATTGTGGGAGAATAAATAGCAATTTTTATAGGTAATAAATTTAGAAAATCTTGTTTGTAGGTTGTTAATTTTTTGGAAATAAAATGGCAGTAACAAGGTTGGTTGGTCCTTTTGTGATTTTCTATGATTCTCAAGGATACAAAATCTGTTAGACTCGCAATAACATTTTGTGACCGTTGTATGATGTAGTATTGTGGATAATTTCCGAAGAATTTCTTGAGGACGATTGAGGTAGCGATGAGTCGTAAGTAGGAAGGTAAGTGCTTCTTGTGAAGAAACGTGGTTACGACGTAACGGGAAGCGAAATAGTGGTGTGATTTCATTACAGGCTACCTGTGGTCACGGTGTGCACGCAAAAAAGAAATATCGAAACAAAAGCCAAACATAATAATAGTTATACACGAGCTTGCACAGTAATAGTTGTACACTTGTACTACAAAAAAGAAATATGAAAACACGAGGCTAGCATAATAATAGTTGAGTTCTCCCCCGCACAATGAAGACCCCCTATTAGCCGCTCGCAGCACCTCCTCCGTCGTTGCCACGTCCCACCCCTCCCCCATCCCTCTTGGGCTTCCTCAGCACGGGGTGTCAGGGCCCCGATGGGGTGAAGCGGTCAGGTGCCCTGCTGACCCATGGTCCCAAGGCCTGTGGGGTCTACTCCATCGTGGCCTGCGTGCCCACTAGGGCACCACCGAGCTACGACCCGAAAAGAACCTCGACGAGTGGGGGTTGGCGTGCTCCCCTGACCTCCCCCGGGTCTTTCGCAAAGAAGACGTCCACGTCCTCGTGCGGGGAGAGCTGAACTCCCGGTTGGGGCACGAAACCTGCGGGCCAAATTATGTTTATACGTGGTCTATATGACGGCCTGAAACAAACCCGACGAGACGAAACGTACCTTCGGTGTGGTCCATGATGGGTGCCCAATGGTCATCCCAGCCGTACCCACCGTCGGGGAGGAACGGATACTGCCCTGGCGCTGTCAAGTAGGGCTCCAGGAACGACGGCAGGGTTGGGTAGCCACACGCAAACCTTGAAGAACCCCGTTAAACCTGCCCAGTAGGTCGTCGTGCCATTCAATAGGCGCGTCCAGTGGGAACGCAATGGCTCTCGTGATAGGTAGGCCGAGAGGCACCATGATGTCCTCCAGAGTGGGGCCATCTCCCTGAATGGGAGGTGGAAGGTGTGCGTCTCGGGCTGCCACCGGTCCACCAAAGCTGTCAGCAATGACCAACAAACGAGAATCGTTGTTACCGCTCCGGGGCGACCTCAACCTTCCCGTCGTCCTCGATCGGAGCGCCATCCTCGTCGGTGGCCTCCACCTTCCGAGCGAGAGGTAGAAGGCCGGCCTTACTCAGCCTGCAAAGCACGAAGAAGTAAGTACATAGCACGTACATATGATAATGAGAAGTGCCACATTTGGCAAACAAACCTGTCTATCCAGTGTGAGTCTAGTCTCCATGCCCGTCGGGGTGTCCGCGTACGGACCACGCCCAAGTCAGTCGCCTCGTCCCCGTCCTGAGAATGTGGGACACGACAGCTGGCGCGGTGATATGCATCGACACGTCGGTCTAGTAGGCCGTAAGGCCAGTCCGAACCACCTAGGTCACGAGCCATACCTGCAAATCAATTTCAAGTTAGCAATTACGACACAATTAGTTGTTTAATTATTTAAAGCGTAGCTCCGAGAATTCCGAAAATTTAGTTGCATTCTTCCATAAACCGCATATTCCTCAACATATATAGCCATAGCCGCATGTCAGATTTAGGGTTTAGGGGTTAGTGTTAGGGTATGGGGTTAAGATGTTACGGTTCAGGTCAGAGTATATCTACAGCCGCATTACGGCTATTAACAACTAAATTCGTGTTAGTTCTACGACTACACTATTTAAAACTATTAACAATATATGCCGTACCTACCGTGATTTTAGTTGCTAACATACGAGTACACTATATGCTAACCTATTTATGACTACTCTATCTGCTAACCTATTTACGACTACACTATTTGCTAACCTACACTATTTACGACTACACTATCTGCTAACATATTTGCTAACCTATTTACGACTACACTATTTGCTAACCTACACTATTTACGACTACTCTATTTGCTAACCTATTTATGACTGTACTATTTGCTAACCTACACTATTTACGACTACACTATATGCTAACCTGTTTGCTAATCTATTTACGACTATACTATTTGCTAGCCTACCATGGTTTTGAAAATAAATCTACAAAGAAATGTAGAAGACTCACCGTCGTAAATGAGCAGACCTCTCCTCCTCTTTTTCCCTCCCTCTCCTCCTCTCTTTCCCCCCTCTCCTCTCCTCCTCTCCTCTCCTCTTCTCTTTTCTTCTTCCTTCCTCGCCTCTGGTTCTGCCCGACGAAAAGAAATGACGCTGGGGTGCGCGGGGGGCTAGAAGTCGCTCAATGCTTTAGCGACCAGTAGCTGAAGTGACAGTCGCTCCACCATTAGGCGGTTATACCACGTGTCGCTCGACAGTTGGGCGACTTGGATCAGTCGTCCAATGATTGAGTGACTTGACCCAAGTCGCCCAACGGTGCAGCGACAGAGTATTATTTCTGTAAAATAAAAAAGGCAGTCATATTACTGTATTTTCGAATAAAATAATGATTATTTAAAAAATCCATGGAACAGTGAACTAACATGTGGGGACCACATGTCAAAGGGTAGGTCTACTATGGACCAAGTCCACGTGGATTGGCTTTGATGCGGTTGCGGGTGAGGGCTGCCGCGGCACTGATGTGGTAGACACGTCGACACGATGCTAAGGTGGTGCTGACGTGGATGACATGCGGCTGACACATGGCATCCACATCATCTCGACGACGATGTGGCTCGAGAACCTAAGGTCGTCGCCAATTGGGGCTACGACGACGCAAGTGGAGGTAAGCATCGGGTAGCTGGAGCGACAGTGAACTTGATGGGCTACACGCAGCGGCCAGAGGTGGACGGCGGCAAGGTCGAAGCAGCGGCTAGGGCTCAGGCTCTACGGCGATGAAGCTAGAGCGGTGTTCCAGCGAAGGCAAGGGCAGATCTGGGATGCGGGCATCGAGGCGATCCCATTGGTGGCGACGAACGGCGACGGGGCTCACCGGAACGACGGCGACGAGGACGAGGTCGTGTGGTCGGAGATGAAGAAGATGACGGTGGCAACGGCGCTAGGCAGTGACTCGGGCGATGGTGGCTAGGGCAAGAGGTGTGGTGCGGCTGGGGGTGCAGAAAACGAAGGCCCTCGAGGCTTTAAAAAGCCTCGGGAGGCGGAGTCCAGAGCGGCTACGACGGCGGCACGACGAAGGAGAGAGAAGTCCGTGTTGGGGACAACAATGGCGCTGACAGTGGGATCCTATTTATTAGTGACAATGCGCGGCGCGAAATGGGTTGCAAAGACGCCGGTGAAATTTGGATGGATTGGTAGGGAGAGAAAGGAATGGGCCGGCAAAAGAAAATTCAGCCCAAAGATTTTCCTGATATTTTAAATAGTTTTTCTATTTTAAAAATACCAGAAAAATCTAAATGGCAATTTAAAAATAGCAAATGAACTCGGAAAAATTTCAGAAAAATATGGAAAATATTTCCAAGCATAAAGAAGTCAAATAAAATAGTTTTGGATTTAATTGATGTTCAGATCACATTAAATTATTTTGACTTTAAAAGTCTTATTTAAGATTTATTAAATTCAAATAAAAATTAGTGAAATTTTTCAAGGGACTAAACTACTTTAAAAAGTTTTAAAACTCAGAATTCAGTGAGCAGCTACGACGTCGGAGCAACTCTTTAGGCGCACTAAAATAACTCGCTCTTCAGCACTTCACGCCTGAAGTTCGAAAGGAACACAAAGTATAGCAGTGTGGTGGTACTACTTACTCCTACGGTTGTTGCAATAATAGTCTCGGGTGAGTTGGATGCAGGAGCAAAACGTGGAGTTTCTTTATTCAAACTGCGTCGCCATCCTTGCGATAATAATACTAAGACTTGGTTATGAAATGACTTGACATGTGGTCAGCAAGGACAGTGATCAGAAGAGAACAGATGCAAGTTATTTAGCCTGTCCCGGCGTCATCGGGTAGCACTAACACCTGTTGAGCGGCTTCCCGGAAGCTGCTGCGATTAACCCCGGCCGGCCTGAGAGGTACTATCAGGTATCCTCCGAATCTCCGATCCCTCCCGGCTGCGGCTGCGGCTAGCAAAGTAGCAGGTGCCACCACGACCAATTGAGCTATGTCATCCACCCCGTCGCACGGCGACGGCGAGCAGTTCGCGGAGGTGGTGGTGGTCCGGCACGGCGAGACGTCGTGGAACGCATCCCGCCTCGTTCAGGTCGGTCCTCCCTTCTACTTCTTCGATTCTCCGTCCTTGTACTTCTCTACCGTTTCCCAAATACCGAATACGATGACAACTTATTGAATCTAACAAGTATATAGTTGGCACTTGGTGATTCTGTGACAGAATGTTTTACTCCAACAATTCGATCTTATTTGGTTGAAGCTACAGAATGATATCATGCCTTTTGCCATAAACAGTTCTGTGCTTAATACCTCCAATTGCACATTTTAGATTTGGGAGCTCAAGAATCTGTTGCTAGCCCCTTCTGGCTATTCTTTCATTAATTGTCCTCGTTTCGGACAAAATATTACCCTAATTGATAGAGCATTGAAATCCTGCAACAGGGACAAATGGATCCAGAGCTAAATGAGATCGGTAGACAGCAAGCTGTCGTGGTATGGTTCACTTGCTCAAGATTGTAGTACAGAATGAAATTGGCATTTTGGTCTAAATCTTATGCAAACTCGTAAGGTGGCCCATCGTCTGTCGAGAGAAGCCAAGCCAGCTGCTATATACTCGTCCGATTTGAAGCGTGCTGCTGAGACTGCACAAACCATAGCAAAAGCTTGTGACGTCTCAAATGTAAGTGCGTTCTGTATGTGTTCACTCTCTTTTTTTTTTTTGAGATAGTCATGCAAAAATCCTGTGATTAAAGCTTTACAACCTCTTACTGCTTGGAAATATAAAATCCTGTGATTAAAGCTTCATGTCATGTGCCCTTTTTTTTCTGCTTCATGAGTAGCAGTACTTTGTATCTCACCAATATTTTGTTTCAGTTGTTGTTGAATGAAGCACTGAGAGAAAGGAACATGGGATATCTCCAAGGTTTGAAGTGGGAGGATGCTTTTATTAAAAATCCAGGGGTTTTCAAAGGTTTTGATATTTTTGAAAATAAAAAAGGTTTGGATTTCGACGACAGAAACCAAGAAATTCCGGTAAGTACAACCCTCCAGAGAAATTTATAGCTTTGTCTAGATTGAAATGCTAACTGGTAAGTGTATTACTGCACCTTCTTTTAACAACATGATATTATCGAACGACAGTGTATGCTATATATCATTGCATACTTTTAATCTTAGGTCTTGCTTATGGATGCTAAATGGCTTTGTTCTTTCCTCATTTACAATGGCTGTATGTTTGGTAAGAACTTGAATTGACTTAAGCCATGTGACAAACTATAACAAATTTCCAAATGTTTCCCAGCGACGGTTTCTAGTTATAACTGATAATCTGAAATAGATGTTCGCAAGTTTCTCGTGAATAACTTGTACCAGTACTACAGCCATGCAATTTTATGCTTCACTTTGAAGAGCTTATTAATATTTCTACTCATGTTCAGGGTGGTGGCGAGAGCCTTAATCAGTTATCTGAGCGGTGCGTCTCCTACTTGAATAAAATTGCCCGAGAACACATCAGTAAGCAGCAAACCTCATTTTTTCTTTCTTTTTTTTTTGGTCTCCCGGATACCTGCATGGTTAACACTGTCATTCTTAGAATTTGATAATTCGGTAGGGATGAACTATTATCATCAACACTGTCATTCTTAGAATTTGATGATTCGGCTGAATTTGGTGTTTGGGCTAGACTGGACTGAACATATGGCAAAGTGAGTTGAACAGGAAGAAGAACATCTTCTTGACCAAGTGAATTTGATTGAGAGGAAGATTCCTGGGCAAAAGAAAACACATGCTCATCAAAGACAACATCTCTAGAGATGTAGATACACCCTGTAGCATGATGCAGACATTTATATCCTTTATGCATATGACCGTAGCCAAGGAATATGCACTGCTGTGAGCGAAATTGAAGTTTATGGGCATTGTATGGCCTAAGATTGGGCCAACATGCAGAGCCAAAACTTCTCAGAAATTGGTAGTCAGGTTTCTTGCCAAATAACTTCTCTAAAGGAGTGGAAAAGCTAATAACCCGACTAGGAACTCTGTTGATTAGAAAACGTGCAGTTTGGAACGCATCGGCCCAGAACCTTAAAGGCACAGATGCTTGAGAGAGCAAGGAAAGCCCTACTTCTACAAGATCAGGATGCTTCCTTTCTGCAGACCCATTTTGCTGATGAGTATGTGGACAAGAAACCTGATGCTTTATTCCAGACTGAGTGAGAAATCGATGCAAGGATTGATATTCTCCTCCCCAATCTGATTGAACACACAGAATTTTCTTGTCTAAGAGACGTTCTATGTGTTTCTGAAACTAAACAAAGACATTCATAACATCAGATTTAGCCTTGAGAGGATATAGCCAAGTATATTTGCTGAAATCATCAATGAAGTTCACGTAGTATTTATATCCTCCAACAGAGGTTACAGCTGGGCCCCATACATCAGAGAATATGATACTAAGAGGTGAACTCGACACACGTTCAGAACTAGAGAAGGGAGGTTGTTGGCTTTTCCCTTGTTGACATGCATTACATATGGTTGCATTGTCTTTATTTGGTGCTACTGGAAGTCTATTTGATCGAAGAAATCGGATGACTATCAAAGGAGATGGATGACCAAGGCGATGATGCCACAGATCAGTTGTGGCTTTGACACTGGTGAAAGCTTTGAACTTGGTAGGAGGAGGTGACTGCAGCAAAGGATACAGGCCCCTCTGGCATCTAACTTGAAGAATGGCCCTCTTCATGAGCTGGTCCTTGACAGAGAAATGATCAGAGTGAAACTCAATGAAAACATTGTTATCTTTTGTAAACCGATGAACAGAAAGCAAGTTTCTTTTAATTTGGGGAACATGTAAGATATTGTTTAGGTTGAGGACAATATAAAGAGGAAATCTGAGAATGACCAATGTCTGATATAGTCAAACCTGAGCCATTAGCTACTTGGACTTGATCTTTGCCGTAGTATTTTTCTTTCACTGATAACTTGTCAAGATTGTTATGAATAATGCTTGTATTCATTATGAGGTTAATGGGCCAATATATATATAAGTACAGGGTGACATATATGCAAGGAACCCCTTATACAACGGAGAAAAGACATATACATCAACACATCTAACACCCCCCCCCCTCAAACTAATGGTGGATCAACAACATTAAGTTTGGAGAGATAGAAGCTGTGCTGAGCTCTGGTCTGCGTCTTTATGAAGAAGTCTGCCACCTGAAGTTCCGAAAGCACATACTGAAGAGCAACAATCTGGCTCTGTACCTGTGTCTGCATGTAGGAAGCATCAACACCAATATGCTTTGTAAGCTCATGCTTCACTGGATTGGTGGCAATGCTAATAGCCCCTGTACTGTCAGACGAAAGAGGAGTGGGTGCTGAAATAGAAACATCAAAATCCTCAAGTAACCACTGTAGCCAAGTAACCTCATGATCAATAAAGCCATAGCTCTTAACTCGACCTCAAGACTCGAACGAGAAATCATGCGCTTCTTAGTCTTCTAAGCAATGAGAGAACCACCAAGAAAAAAACAATAAGCAGATCAGAGCGATCACTAGCCCAGATGGCATCAGAATATGCCTGAAGCTGTAAAGAGCTAGAGCGAGGGAAAAACAGACGACGAGTGATGGTTCCACGAAGATATTGTAGAACACGAAGAAGATGACTATAGTGAAGCTGAGTGGGAGAAGAAACAAACTAACTCAAGATATGCACAGGGTACGAAATATCTGAACGAGTGATACCCAGATAAACAAGACTCCCAACAAGATGACGATAGCTAGTAGAATTAGCAAGAGACTCACTATCAGTGGGCCGAAGATGAACATTAAGCTCCATAGGAGTCTCAGCGGTGTGCTGATCAGTAAGAGAAGCATGATCAAGAAGATCTTGAATATACTTTTCTTGGGATAGATAGAAGCCCTTAGGTGTAGAAGTAACCTCAACCCTAAGAAAGTAGCGAAGAGGACCTAGATTAGACATGAGAAACTGCTCATTAAGACGCTCCTTTACAAATGTGATGTACTGAGAATCATCTCCAGTAATGATCATATCATCAACATATAAAAGGAGAAGCATCCGACCACGAGGTGAAGTGTGAATAAAGAGAGCAGGATCATGAGCACTGGTAGAGAAACTAGCTGCAGTGACAACAGAAGAGAAATGATCAAACCAGGTACGAGGAGCTTGCTTGAGGCCATAGAGATATCGGCGAAGGCGACAAACCATACCCTTCTGAACAGAATACCCCGATGGTGGCTACATATAAACCTCTTCACACAACTCATCATTGAGAAATGCATTCTTGACATCAAACTGAGAGATGGACCATGCCCGAACAGACGCCACAGCAAGAAGAGTACGAACAGTGGTCATGTGAGCCACAGGAGCAAATGTCTCATCATAATCACGATCATGCTCCTGCTGAAAACCACGTGCCATAAGACGAGCCTTGTAGCGCTCAAGAGAACCATCAGAGTGGGTCTAATTTTTTTCTTTTTTTACTTTCGGCCTGGCCAAAAGGCCCTGATTGACACAAAAGGCCTTCGGCGCCCCGACTCACACAAAAGGCCTTCGGCCTGGCCAAAAGGCCCGCACCACAAGCACGCGCACGGGGGGAACCCTAGTTCCCCTTGGTGGCGGCGGTGGCTCCCTGCCTTGATGAGGCGATGGCGGCCTAGTCCCTACTCCACCGCGGCTCCGGTGCGCGAAGCGGCACGATCGAGGCGAGGAAGCGAGCGAATCGAGGCGGCGGTCCGATCGATCATTGGCGGGTGGCGGTTGCGCTGGCGGGCAGCGATGGCGGAGGCGGCGGTGGCGGCGGTGGTCGGGTGGTTCAGCTTGCTGCTGGGCGGCGACATAACCCAACAACAATGAGGAGAGGCAGCCGACGACGGTCAGAAAACCCTAGCAATGACAAGAACGGCCCAACAACGGCGGCGGCTCACAACAATGAGCAGCGGCGGCCGAGGCAGATGGAATGCTACAACAGATGGAGAATCCCACAGGCGGTGAATCCGGCACGGGGACGAATCCGCGCTGCTAGAGCTTGCTCTCGGTCGATGAGGGCAAGTGCCGCTAACCCTAACCTCGCTCTCTGATACCATGTTATGAATAGCGCTTGTATTCATTATAAGGTCAATGTGCTAATATATATATATAAGTACAGGGTGACATATATGCAGGGAACCCCTTATACAACGGGGAAAAGACATATACATCTAACACATCTAACAAAGATCACCTGTAATATGGTCAGTTGCTCCTGTATCAGTGTACCAGCTTGGATCATCAACAAAGGATGTTGTTGCCATAGACACAGATCGATCTTCCATCTAATATGAGTGATCGAACCTGTGATAGCATTTCAATGCAACATGCCCGGTCTTGCCTCAGACTTGACACACAGGACGTCTTGCGCCGCCAGCTTGATTTGTGTTCTGGAAGGAGTTGTTGTCGCCACGACGACGACCGCGGCTACCACGGCCACGACCGCGCCAACCTTCTCGATTCTGGTGGTTGTTGCTTCGCTGAGCATTGTTTGCAGAGGCATCTCCAATCTGTACTGAGCCATTGTTAGACTCCATTCTCATCTCATATCCCAACATATGAGCGTACAGATCCATAACAGTAATAGGATCTGTTCTTGTACAAATGGAGGTGACCAATGCATCATAGTTAGAGCCAAGGCCTGCTAGCGTGTATGAGATGATCTCCTCATCTCTCAATTGTTGACCAATAGATCCTAAAGTATCTGCATAAGTATTCTGCCATGGACAAATCGTTTTTCTTGAACGTGGTCAACTGTACTCGGAGCTGCATAATCCGTGCTCTGGAACTTGATGCAAACATGGATTCCAGAGCTTCCCATACTTTTCTTGTCGTAGCAAAGAAAAGAACTTGAGCAAGGACTTCCTCAGATAATGAGGATAGGATGACACTCAATACCATCTGATCTTGTTGCAGCCAGACGGTATATGCCGGATTTGCAACTTTGATCGTTGCTCCTCCTTCTGTCGCCGCTTGAGTAATCGTCACTGGCGAACGAACAGCAGTACCATCTACGTAGCTCAGTAATTGCTGGCCACAGAGGTCTAGAAGGAGTTGCGCTTTCCACAGCAAGTAGTTGTTGCGAGTCAGCTTGATATTGATCAAGTGACCGAACAACGGAGTTGGGAGAAGTCCGCCGGATGAGGTGACGTCGGTTGTGGTGACGGAGTTGTTGCTTCTCATCGACATGCCTGATGTGGGGTCTAGCTCTAATACCATAAAGAAATTGTAGATTGGAAAGAGCAGGAATAGGCTGCAATCGCACACCCTGAAAGGGGCGATGAGGGCTCTGTATATATTGCAGACGCTTGCCGGACCGTGAACAATACAGATTACAACGGTTACAACAGAGTTAGGAGATAGATTACAAGTAATAACAGAACTCTATCTCCTTGTCTCATTCAAATGATAAATAACTTATCTGCTAAACATCTTATCTATAAGCAGTATTTTGACATGTGAAACATGCTAACAAATCAGGTTCCTCCATGTTACATTGCACTGCTCCTGGTAGCTAGCTGCTCATTGACAATTCTGAACCCTGATGAAGCGTTTGCTTATGCTGCTTCTGTATTTACAGGGGAGCGGGTGATTGTGGTTTCCCATGGTGCAGCCATATTAGAGCTCTGTCGGCATACCGATCCCCTCAACAGCTCAATTCGCAGGAATATCCCCAACACTTCACTGAATGTTTTCCGTATATCCGGCGACACCGGCCAATGGATCCTTGAGAGGTTCGGAGACGTTGATCATCTCAACGAAAATGGCTTTCTGGAGGATGCATTTGGCGGCGATGGGGCCTCTGCGTAACGCCGGCCTGCAGCGATTCATTTCTCGTCGATACATTCAGTGATTCAGATGTGCGCAATTGAAGCATGTCCCATTCTTCTATTGCTATTTTATTCGCAGTGTGGTAATAATCATGAACAAGAACCATTTTATACGTTCACCGGGTCAGATGTATCGGTCTGAAATCGCCATTCTTTTTGCATTGTTGGATTGCTGATCGTCCTGACGTTAATAGCTGGAGTATATGTACACCCTCGCGGTGGGCGTGGTTAGCAATCTCAAACTCAAATGAAAACAAATTTTTTTTGGAGTATATGTAGCAACTGAACTGAACTAGTTAAATGCATTCAGCCTTGGAAGCTCGGAATCAGTCAGGGCCCAGGGGCTATCCCTTCCGTTATCTTGTATACTGACCAGCTCATCATGCGTACTGGCATACTGCATCTGAACAAAGAATAGCAGGTTCATCTGAACTGCATGTTGGACGAATTGGCGCAAAAACTGTGGAATTTGTATCGGTGTCAAGGTGTTTTGGGAGAGAAACCCTCGGTTTAGCAAAACAATGTTTTGTTGTCTGGCTCCTATTGGGCGGTCAAACCAACGGTATGGAATTTGAGGATTACATACCAAACACTTGTGTGGAAATGTTTGATGGTGAGTTTGCACCATGTGACATTGAAAATGGAAACTAGGCGTGAAACTAAATAGAGTTTTACCGAGAAGTCCAGAGAGGGGTATTTCTAGAATTAGGAAGTGGTCTGGCTGGTAGCATGTAGGCGGTCAGATCGGTGGGTGGTCTGACCGGTCACCTGTTACCGGGGTTGGCGGTCATATCAGTGGGTGGTCTGGCTGATCCCCTGTTACTGGGGTTGGCGGTCATACCGACCGATGGTTGGTGGTTTGACCGCTGGTGGCCTAGAGGTTAGACCAGCCGAGGGTCGACGGTCTAACCGGCCAAGGTAAGATCATGCACAGTGAGCTGTGGTGATTTTGCAGATTTAGCCAAAGTCCTGGGATTCAATGCATAAGTGTTGCATGAAGCATGTTTTGGCTAACATGTGTCAAGTTGCGAATAACATGTGCCTGAAATTGATTTCTTAGTTTATTGTTGTGCAGGGACGCTTAGAGTCAACTACAGTCAACGGCGAGGATGATTGGGACTAGGCTAGAAGAGTTGAGGTCCAGAACGATCAAGGATGCCAGGTGAAGTGGTAGAACTTAAGCGTGGCGCAATATGGACAAGAACGACCGAACGATAAGTTCAATGCAATGGGTTACATCAAGTGGCTTGGGACTGGTGCAAGTGACAAGGTGGTCTAGTGGGAGCCGGATGTGAGAGATTTGCCAGCATGAAGAAAGTTATTGATGAACCTACGCGTGACAAAGTATATGATTGCTTCATGATGATTGGACTCGAACATGGAGAATGATCGAGAATGGGTATTTTGGAATCTTCGCCAAAATATCGGGTTGGTGACCTTGAAGAAACTACAATGCAAGACGGCGCAAATGAGAAGCGGATTAGGTCAAGAAAAGGAGAAGATCACGAATAGATGGATTCGAGACACCTGGATCGTCATTCGCTTTGAAAAGTGTGCATAAGTGTAGACCCGTTTGTGTGTGGACTTAACAGGTGCTCGTTATGGTTTTCTCTCTAGACCTAGCATCCACTGTATAAGGGTTGGTGTAGGATTTGCACAACCAAGCATTGGAAACCCTAATATGAGATTTGGGAGAAGTGGAGAAAATAAAGGAGGCTAGGGTTTGGGAGAGAGATGTATTGAGAGATTGGGTGCTCATGAGTGAGCTTTTGTCTTCTATGGTGGAATGGTTGTAACCTACAATTCCTCTAATTAATCCAATCAGGTTTGTCCCGCGATGAGTTCTCTGTTATGTTTTGCTCTCTCTTTGGTGATCTGGGGTTTGTGTTCTAGGGGTTTTGCCTTTTTCTCTTACTGTAATCTAGCTTGGTAGGACTTTGTTACGATCTTCTCAAACACAGCTTTGATTAACACGGATAGTCTGGGGATTACAGAGAGAATTGAGACTGGGGAGGGAACTAGGATGGGAAGTAGAAGAACTAAGGGGAAAGTTCAGAGTAGGTTGTTCAGCTATTACATCATTCGTGTCCCAACAGATTCAGTATAAGTAACAACCTCGCTATCAATCAGACAAGTGGGCCTTCATCTCTGCTCCTTAGGAAAACGCACACCCTACGAAACCCAGTCCTCCGCTGGATAGCGATCCGACGGTCGACGCATCCATCTGCTTGCTTTGCCATCCATCCGACAATGCGCGCTCCCTTGTTCATTGTAACACTCCTCGTGTTCAGTACCCAGGTCTGTAACATTCCTCCCCCCTTCAGTGCTGGCTTGACCCCAAGCCAGAGTATGAGGGAAACGGTTCCATAGCTCAAAGAAGTCCTCCTAGGTCGCCTGCGTCAGTGACAACCCTGACCATTGCACCAAAACCTGAGTTCCCGAGACAACCCCCTCTCGATGAAGTTGGCTCTAAAGCACTCTTTCTAGCACTTGATCATTCTCTGGTGCAGGCAGTCCTTCTTGCACTTGATCACTGGGAGACAATGCTTTCTTCAACTATGAGACATGTATTACAGGATAAATGTCTCACGTCGGTGGAAACTTAAGTTTGTACGCCACCGTGCCAATCTTATGCTCCACTTGGAATGACTCGAAGTACCTAAAAGCTAGCTTATGATTAACTCTTGTCGCCACTAAAGATTGAACATAAGGTTGTAATTTCAAGTGCACCCAATCCAAAGGAAGGAAATTTTGCTCTGATCGCTTGGTATCAGCTTGTGCTTTCATGCACTAATTGGCTCGATTAAGATGTTGTTGCAACAAATTAGTCACCAATTCTCTATTTTGCAACCACATAGCTAAATCGGTAGAAGCACAAGAAGAAGAGTCTGTCACCCCGAAGTGTCGTGGACAGTGACCATACAGAACCTCAAAAGGTGACTTCTTCAAAGTTGTGTGATAAGAGGTGTTGTACCAGAATTCCACCAAAGCTAGCCAATCAGACCACTTGGTCGGGCATGCATGCACAAAGCAACGAAGGTAAGTTTCCAAACATTAATTGACGCGTTGTGTTTGCCTGTCCGTCTACGGGTGGTAAGCCGAACTCATCCTCAATTGGGTGTTCACAATTCTAAATAACTCTCTCCAAAGAGTGCTAGTGAATATTCGATCTCGATCTGAGATGATTGACTGCGGCAGACCATGGAGTTTAAAGATATTACCGATGAAAGCTTGAGCTACTTGCAATGCTGTGAAAGGGTGGGCCAACGACACAAAATGTGCATATTTGGAGAACTTATCAACTACCACCATGACACTGTTATAAGTCGCTGACCTTGGAAGACCTTCGATGAAGTCAAGGGATATCATCAGCCATGCTTGTTCCGATACAGGAAGAGGTTGCAGAAGCCCTAGATATTTGACATGTTCGTTTTTTGCTTGTTTACAAACAGCACAAGCCCCCACAAACAACTGGATGTCTTTCTTCAGTCCAGGCCATGCAAACAATTTTCTAGTTTTATGATAAGTAACTTGAAATCCTGAATGTCCACTGATGGCACTTGAATGCATCGACTGAATGATTCGCTGCTGTGTTGTGGTATTACTTCCAATCCAGATATGCCCATCATAACGCAGGATGCCATCCTTGAGGGTAAATTTCGGATGCTTCATACTGCCCACACTCAACTCAACTATTAATTGGCTGGTCTGAACATCCTCTTTGTACCCTGCCGCAAGGTCAGTCAGCCATGCTGGAACACAGGTAGACATAGCTGAAGAATCTAGACCTGTCATTATGAGTTAATGGAGTATTTTGGTGATTAATGATAAATCTATATGTGAGACTAACACTTTTATTGATATACCTATTGTGTAGTCTTATTTAGATGAAAAGGTGAAAAATCATGGAGGTGCGCACTCGACATCATATTCTTATATCTTGTTGCATTCCTCAGATCCAAAATATAGGTTGAACTCCACTAAAAGTTTAACTTGAATATGTGCATATGTTTTTATTACACATTCGTGTATACACACACTTAGGGGGAGTTCACTCTATGTTTTGGGGTTTCATTAGTATCGATTCATATTCTCTTTATCCACACATATTAAGGATCTCTAATTTGAAATATATCCCTTGAGTATATATAACATGTGTAGTTCATATATACTCATATTGATCTATATTCAATTATCTCCAATTTGAGGTGGTTTTCATCAATTACAAAAGAGGGAAAGATTGAAGTATCTTGATCCACCATTATGAGTTAATAGTATGTTGTGGTAATTAAGGACAATCACATTATGGAACTAACATTTTCCATGAGTTAGATGAATAGGTTATGTTCCGTGAAGTTGGAGACTTTGGATGGCATCATGAGTTGATAGTCATCAAGTCAAGATTCAAGTGAAAGAGTGCATCATGTGTTGATGCACATTAAGATCCCGAAGAGAAGATGATCATGAGTTGATCATCAAATCAAGAAAAGACTCATCATGTGTTGATGGTGGCCACATGGAGGATGCATCATGGGTTGATGCATATCAAGACAATGACTCGAACTTGAAGTGAAGATGTGCGTCGTTAAGCTTCATGTGAGGACCCCGGTTTATTAGGCTTGTAATACTTAGTCATCCATTGACCCTAGCATTACAAACATAATAATCCGTGTCTTCGAGATATGTATACTTCCCAGAATGCAGTATACACACCCCTTTACAAAATCATGCATCAATTCCATTCAAGACATAGATCCAAAGCACGACAAGAATAAAGACATACAATATATAGAGTTATTACAAAAGGGGCCGACCGGCCAAATACAACTAATAAAAGTAACACAGCGGAAGCAAAAAGCCATAAGATGGCGATAAACAAAAGAGAGCCACAAGGTTTGCCTTTAGCCCACAAGGCAACCAACTAAGTCGCCTAGCTCGATTCCCAACCACCGCACATCTCACAAAAGTAAAGCCCTTTGGACCCTACCTCCTCTGCAACAAAGTTATTAAGCAAAGCAAATGAGTACAAAAATGTACTCGCAAGACTAACGTGTAGTATAACAGAACTATAGTTTAACTACATGCAAGCTTTATTTGAGTGGATGAGGCTTTGGACTTATTTTAGCATAAAGCAAGTCTTCATTTGCAATATTTAAATAGATTCCAAAGCAATTTTGCAATTCATTTTTCATTTGCAAGAAACAACGAGACAAGTAACAATAGTAACAAAAGATAGATGACAACAACAATCCTGGAAGTGACTAACCCAATAGCCACCACAATAGTATGAACATCCATTCATACCAACCCATCAAGTTTTAATTAAATGTTGTAGTCTAGTTCTTGCGACCTTACCAAGCATGTCCATAACCTAGGGCGAGGCTATTGAATAGTTTTAACCTGCGAGGGTGTACCAATGTACCCACGTCGCCGACCGCTTTTTCGCCAAGCTATTTAGCACACTTCCTTTGGTGTCTTAAACACGCTAAGTCCTACGAGGCATTTCCAATGAATGATGCTAATTAAGAGTCGCGACAACTTGGAAGGTAGGAGACACCACCCAACCCAAAGAATCATGCGGTGCTCTTTTCCTTATAAAACAGTTTTACTCACTGCGACCCCAATTAACACCTCCCAAAGTACTTAGCCAAGAGGGTCCCATATCCCCTCGTGTGGTTAGCCTTGAAGCGTTTGGCTTAGTGACACAAGTAACTTCGGTCCTTGGGGACACAGGCACCATTCCATTCACACCCAACATATCACACCAACATCCATTGTGCCCAAGTCAATAACAGTCTTGTTTTCATTTTTATTTTATTTGTTTACAAAGTAACAAAGCACAAGAGGGACATAATGGAATAATAATTTTTAGTGTGATCAAGGTCATCGACATAATGTCGACAACCGCCCATTTCTACCGTTATCTAAGCATTTCTAAGCATTATCAACGTAACTACTAAGTGATAAGAGTCCATCCATCGAACTCTATATCACAGCAAAATAATCCTAGGCTTAGTAGTAGAGAATGAACATTTTACCTACAGGAGATGCATCTATAGGCTCAACTAATCGATAATTTAACACAAGGTAGCAATGCATACATATAAGTGAAACAAAGTATTAAACTTTAAAGTAATGGGACATTAATGGGATATGATCAAACTGCTTGCCTTGCTGTGGCTGGTCACTATGCTGCAGAGAATCACTCACGTGATCAACACACTCGTCGGCACCTAATCGAAAAGGCGAAAAGAATCGATAAGAACGACGAAAACCACAAGGACAGCACAGCAAACAAATTCCAAATGCTCTGAAATTTCTACAGCAGCAAGAGGATGATTTTTAGGGAATTTAGCAACAAGAACCGATTGATTTGGATTCTCAATGCAAAAGATATGAGCAAAACGATTCTGCTCAGCCCTAAAAATACCAAACTGCCACTATTCACTAATTTAATTATTTGGCAACATTTTCTAGAAAGGTGGTGCAGCTGGGATTTTTACAGTAAAACAAGCACCTCATGAGATGAATAACACAATTGAGTTCACCTCATTTGGAGCTATTATGCACTTTCTATAATTTTTCAAAGACAAGAACTTGAACAAAATTAAAATGCACAAGCAAGCTTTTTGAAAACAGTGACATGCCTAAATTCTATTCTAACATTTAGTGCACTAACAGAGTAAGCCAACAAAGTTGGATTCACTCAAAAATAATCTACAGAGATTTACTTATGCATTTTACAAGTTAACTTGAATTTTTAATGTAACATTTAAAGTTAGTTTTGAAATATATTTGCAATTCACTTTTCTGGAACCGAACTGAGCTCACAACCATTTTTAGATTAGAGCTCAGCTCAAACCAGAGCTACAAAAATTTGAACCACCTCCTTTGGATTTAAAATGAATTAGTTATGCATTTTTAAAGTTCATACCTTTTAAACTCACAAATAAGTGTGCTCTGGAAATCCTAAAACCAAAAGAACCGGGAGGACATGAGCTATAGATCTTGAATCTAACAGCTCAAGACCTCCCCAAGAACAACGCCAGCCGCTGCTGGCTCATGCAGGTCCAGAGGACATGGGCGTGGATCTTGGATCCAACGGTCCATGTCCTCCCAAAGCTCTGCAGACGCCTTGCAGCGAAAGCAGAGGAGGTCATGGCCGTTGATGCGGCATCAGCGGACCACAACACGGGAGGAGGACCGAGCAGCCCAGATTAAGCGAGGAGGTTCTCAGCGGTCGAGATGACCTCGAGGAGGTCCTACGCGGAGGTCAAAGCGTCCACGAGACCTCGAGGAGGTCAGGACGGCCAAGATTGCGCAAGGGGGAGGTCCTGGACGTTCAAGATCTCCTCGGAGGAGGTCTTGGATGGCCTGATCGGCGCCATCAGCGCTTCGCAAGCCTGCAGCTTGACAGCACATGAGTTAAAGCGCCATGGACACAAGGAGGTCAGCGCGAGGTCTTAAATGCGCAAAAGGCGGAAATTAAAGGTAGTTAAGACAACGCCAATGATTAACGAGGTTGAGCAATGATTAGCGCATTTAAGAGAGGATCTCTGTCCGAAAATGACAACGGTGCTGCCGTTTTCGACAAAAACCCGAGCGCCATGAAGTGGTCCTCGCCGCGATCTGAGACCTCGCCGGCGACATCCATAGGCACCACCGAGTGTGCAATAATCTTGCGCACACCACGGGCTCACTCTCGATGGCGGCGACGGCCTTGAACGCCGGCGAGCCGGAGAGGACAAAGATGACAATCACGGCCAAAAGACCAAATCGTGAAGTAAAGCTCCGCAACAACATTCAAGCAGGTGCCAAGCAACTAGGGGCTATCGGGAGGATTACAGGAGGTCGAGAGGTCTTGGAGGTCGAGAAGGTGAGGGCCGGGCTGGGGAAGACAAAGAGCTCCTGACCAACTCCAACTCCAAGCTCCACTTTGGCCACCTCTGTAAATGCCCAAACTAAACAAGTTAGGACAAGGTCACAGAGGGAAATGGCACAACATGAAGCAATGAGAGGGTTAGGAAAAACTCCAGGGACCCTTGTCCACCGAGGAGCTCCAAGGTGCTCCAATAGCGGCCAAGAGAGCTACGGGTGTTTAGAGCTCCAAACCGCAGAGGTGCAAGCAAGGCGACAATGGTGTGTAAAGGAAGCCAAGAAAAGCAGTGGGGAGGTTTTATAGCTAGGGCAAGGAGGTCGTGAACCAAGGGTTAAGCTCATGGTGAGCTTAGCCCATAGGAGGTCCACGGGAGGTCCATGGCTTGGACAAGATGGAGGGGACGAGTAGGTTAAGGCGGGGCATGGTCTAGGGGCGGAAAGCTCGCCACGCATTTAATCTTGTATGAGCGAGCCGTTGGACGTGACAAGGCTCGACTTTCTCCTTGCCATGGCTCGCACTGTGGCCTAAGCTAGAAGAAGAACAGCACGGTGGCTCTCCACCATTGGATTAAGAGGATGGGAGGTCCGGCCCTTGGATGCGATTTGAGTTTGAAGCAGTAAGTTTTAAGTGACTAGAGGAGGTCACACCCTCCGATTTGGACTGAGGAGGTCATGGCCCTCCGATCTTTACCTAGCGAAGACAGCATAAAAGGGAAAGGGACAGAGGTCCAAGGCGTTGGATCTAAATCCAACGGTGCGGACCTCCTGGGAGGACTTAACCGCTCACGACTTTGAGAAGTGGGGGGGGGGAGGTCATGGCCTTAGGATTTAAATCCAAGGGCACACAACCAAAGGGGAGGTCATGAGCTTGCGCATAGCGCACAGGAGGTCATAGCCTTTAGATTTAGATCTAAGGGCTATGACCTCACATGGGTGGGAGGTCAGAGAGGTTTAACAGCGAGGGGAGGTCCTGGCCATGGATCTTTGATCCAACGGCACAAGACCTTGATGGGGTGGAGGACTTGGGCGTTTGATAGCGAAGGGAGGTCATGGCTGTTGGATATGATCCAACGACTATGACCTCGATGAGGTGGGAGGACCTCGCTGTGATGGTTTGCAGAGGAGGTCGTGGCCTTTGGATTGAATCCAACGGCTACGACCTCAAGTGAGTGCAAAGGGAGGTCTGATGGTTTGATAGCGAGGGGAGGTCATGGCCATGGATCTTTGATCCAATGGCTATGACCTCGTCTGAGTGGGAAGGAGGTCGATGAGTTGGTTGAGAGGAGGAGGTCGTGGTGTTGGATAGGAATCCAAGCAGCTCGACCTCATCAAGGTGGAAAAAGAGGTCTGTTGAGCGAGGGGAGGTGGTTGGGTTGGACCCGGCTTGGAAAATGGCTCGGCCAAGGAAAAAGGCAAGTTTGAATTTCAAATTTTTAACAACTGAGACTTTGCAGAATTATTTAAGATAGCAAATGAACTCCAATTTTCATGAAATTTTAACTGGACCTTGCTGGCAAAAGGATTAACCTTACATAAAATTTCCAGAGGTTTTTATGCAATGCATTTTTCTCAGGAAATTCATTAAGGCTGTTCAAAGGTTTGTTTTACCTCCAAAACTTATCAAACAAGTTTGAAAACTTATGATATTTTTCAGAGAGGTCCCACATCATCTCTAGGACCAAAGAAAAATTATTTCCAAAGGGTTTGGCACAAGATTTGTGACAAGTGGAAAAAGAGTTTGACATTTGGCCAACAAAAGCTTTGTGTTTTTGGATTACACAAAACTTGGACAAGAATTACATGTGAGTTTAGGAGTTTCAAGATGTGAGAAAAAGTTTTAATTTCTACACATTTAATTACATTTGAAACAAACACCTGTTTAGGTATTTGGGATGTTACACTTCAAGAGGATGCTCAAGGCAAAGGTATAACTAGTTAGGGCTAAGGATGTGTTCCTAGTCTTTTATCGGTCTTGGTATTTAGTTGGAAGACAAGATTGCTAGTATAGGTTGTTGTACTATTAAGAGGGGTCTTGTCTAGTAGCTTGAGTCTCATCATGTGTTGATAGCTCAATCTCGTTTGCTCTAGCTCTTTGTGGCATGATGCTATTGTTTGCGAATGTGTTTTGCAAATAGTTGAAGCTCATGCATTAACTCTTTGTAGCATGAGACTATAATTTGCAAATGGTTGAAGTCCATGCAACTACTCCTTGTGGCATGTTGCCGATATTTGTGAATGTGTTTTGCGAATAGTCGAGGCTCATGCATAATCCTTGTAGCATGTGACTATACTTTGCAAATGTGTTTTGAAAATGGTTGAATTCCATGTACCTACTCCTTATGGCATGATACTAAAGTTTACAAATGTGTTTTGCAAATTGTTGGGATTCAAGCATTTTCCCTTGGCATGGTCTAAGATTGCTCATTGTTGTTTTCTTGGACTTAGACCATGGTGTTGGTTCTTCAGAGTTGTACTTTTTGATTCTATCAAATTTGTTTGAGATCAATCAAACAGATGGGTTGTGTAGCCCTCTCAATTCCGATATTGAAGTCAAAAGTTATGTCTATTTTTCCATAGAGCCCAAGAATGACCGTAGTTGAAGTCCGGACTGACCGCCCTTATGAGGCCGGTCAACCTTTTTCAGAGGGCATGTATTTTGGTTTTCTTCAAGGAAGGCCGGATGACCGGGGTTGGTCGAGCCGGACCTGTGAGGGGTGACCGAGAATTGTATGTAATGGCTATTTTTATAGCCGTTGCACTATAACTGGTGGCCGACCGCCTGTGCTGCTGGATTGACCGGGTTTCCCTAATTTTCGGTAGTTTCTCCTCCAAACTAGGGTTGGGAGTCGGGCCATGCTTTTCCGGGCCAGCCTAAGGCCTGGTCGACCCAGCACGGCCCAAGCACGACACGTGGCAAGCCATTTGGCACGGCGAACAGTGGTGGGCTGCTCGAAAGCCGGCTCGTCGGCGACACGACATGGCGACAAACCGTGTCGTGTTTCGGGCAAGACGCAACGACGATGGGCACTGGCACGGCCGGTGCACCTCCGCCTCCTCGCCTCCCGCGGCCGCCTTGGCCTCGCCCGGCTCCGCCTCATGGCCTCGGGCTCACCACCTCAACCCTCGCTGCCTCGCCTGGCCATGAGGGAGCCAGGACACGCCGAGCAGAGGGGGAGGAGCGGTCGGGTGAGCAAGGGGGGCCGATGGCACCATGGGGATGCGGCAGGGAGCAGGGAGGCGCCGGGAGCCGAAGGCGCGCCGGCCAAGCCGAGCAAGAGGAGGGCGCAGGCATCGTAGGTGGCGGTGGTGGTAGCGGCGCGTGCTGGTGGGCCGGCCGGAGGCGGCACTTGGAGGGACTTCAACCGGAGCAAGCACCAGGACTCGATGATTAGAAGATAAGGAATGGAGAGAGAGAAGAGGAAAGCATTGAGGAAGAAGAGGAAGCCAGATGTGGTTCGGCACTTCGGCGGAATGGAAGAAATGAGAGGAGAGAGAGAGAGAGAGAGAGGGATAAATAAAAAAGGGGGGAGAAGAGATGAGTGACCAGGAAGCTCTCGGGTCTTGGGCGGCTAGGAAAAAGATAGGTAGGTCAGTAGGTGAGAGAGTAATTGGGTGAGAAAAGGATTGAGGAAAAGGGTTGGGTGGGAGAAATTAGAAAATTAGGTGTAGAAAAATTAGAAGATTAGATAAAGGGTTAAAGGGTAACTTCTAGTAAATATTAGTAGTAGCAGGTGTAGCCGTAAAAATGAACACGAGAATATTTAGGTATCGACACCATATAATTAGTGGACCAATAAATTTAAGTAAGTGGTATCACGGATAAATAGTCATAGACCAAACCGATAATAAAAAATAAAATAAAAATTATCAATAAAAAGAGAGAACGCGTACGTAGTAAACTCGTGAATATCATATGAATCATGAGAAAAATGGATTTTTAAACCCGTGCACATGAATAACGATGGTGACCGGTAGAAAATAAAAATGAAAAAATGTGTAAAAATAATCGGAAAATATATAATTGAAATTGATCGCCAATAAAATCCCGTAAATGAGACAAATAATTTTGGTGCGTTAGAAATAATTTATTCGAAATGGATTTATTAAATTAAACACCGGCGTAGAATCGATTAGACATATTGCATGCATAAAAAAATTAAATAGACTTAGTCGCATGCAGTACACGTAGTATTTTATTCTCGCTCGATAAAACGCGAATGGAGACAACATCGATCCTAGAACCGTAGGACTAGAATGACTGTAATTGGGGAGTGCTAACCTAATGGGGGGTTCCAAAAATATTATTAAAATCCGCTAACGAAAATAATCATCTGACTAATGTACACCTAGTAGCACCCAATTACCATTTTCCCGATGAGACCACAGGAGACGAGGGCGCTTGCTACAAGGAGCAGGGCGAGATGGAGACGTTCAGCATAGTAGGAAGAATAATTGAAGAAAGAAGATCATCCCTCATGTCTAGGACGGTGGAGGCAATTACATGCGCCAAAGACTGGGAATTGGCTAAAGAGTGGCAACAGCATCAACTGGAGGATCTTGATATGTGCAAGCATACACTGGCCTCGAACGCATGAACGATCTCGACATTGATGAGTAGTTAGTATGTATGCATGTTTTTAACGAGGTAGTAACATCGTATCTGTAAAATATAAAAAAAAATCTACTTTTTCCTCGAAATATTTACATGCCCATGTTTTTACGCAATTAATTCAATGTTAACTAGGTTTTCAACGAGTCAGGCATGAGAGGAATGAAGATGATGGTCGCCGCCACCATCGTCGTCGCTGCCTCCGCCTCCGCCGTCTATAGTTACTTAAGGCTGCGCTTGGGCCGACTAGCATGACCCCGGCACAACGGGCTTTGGGCCGTGCCTGGGCCTGGCCAGAGGCGAGGTGGGCTGGCATGGCACGGCACGGTGGGGTGACCAGGCCGAGCCGGCACGACACGACTCGGCCCGAAGCACAGCACGGCCCAATACCCAGCTCTACTCCAAACGGCTAGTTTTTGTGTGTGGGCTATAAATACCCACCTTGGCCGATTAGGGGCAACTCTTTGATCCTATTTTCATTCTCTTGAGCTAGTGTGAGCTTCTCCTCTCAATTGTGCATGTGTTGCACCTTGTGAGCAAAGGGAGAGGCTCTAGTTGCATGTGTTGCAACTAGAATTGGATTGAGCATCAAATTGTGCATGTGTTGCACTTGGTGACATTCAAGCAAGAGGCTTGGCTTATTACTCTTGGTGTTTGCCGACACCTAGATGGCGTGGAGGCGTCGTGGTCCGGTGATCTTCTCAAGAAGCTTGTGAGAAGGTCCGGTGTGTTGGGAGTGGTTTGGTGCTCGCCATCTCTGGAGTGGAGGAAGAGCAACCCCGAGTGGATCGAGGTGTTAGTTCAAGTTGTGAGCCGGTCCAATCTGGTTGGACTTACCTCGGAGGTGTTGGCTCAATTTGTGGAGCCAGTCCAACGTGGTTGGGCTTACCTTAACGTGGATTAGAGGAGACCGGCAAGTCTCCGAACACCATGGTAAAACATCATTGTGTCATTGTGGTTTGCCTTCTTGTGCTTTACTCTATTGCAATTTACATTTATAGAATTAAATTGCTAACATGTATTTGTTTGTTTGCTATCATTATCAATAGTCTTAGAATTGTTGGTGCACTTAGTAAAGACTAGTTGATTTAAGCCTTAATTGTACAAAACCGAATTGTTGTTAGCTTCCGCATTAGAAATCGGTTTTAGCCAAAAGTTTTTTAAAACCGTTTATTCACCCCCCTCTAGTCGGCCTCCTCGATCTTATAAGTAGTATCAGAGTTTGGTCTCTCATTTATTAGACTTAACCATCTAGAGAGTAAAGGATGACCACTAGTGATATAATGTACCTCAGTGAAACACCTCTATTTGATGGCACAAATTAGGATAGTTGAAAAATCCGCATGTCTTGTTATTTTAAGGCCATGAGTCCTAAAATTTGGTGGATCATAGATGTAGGCTTTTCTCCTCCAAATGATCCTCTTGCTCCAACTATTGAGGAAGAGAAATGCTCACATCTTGACGCTCAAGCAACTAACGTTTTATTTAGTGCTTTGAGTATAGAGATGTTCGATGTCATATGCAATCTCAAGAGCACTCATGAGATGTGGACACAGCTTCAAAATAATTATGAAAGGTCCACCTCCACTAATGATGATTGCATAAAAGAATGGACATCGGGAGAAGAATGCTCAATCTCTAGCTCCGACTACGATGAGATCACAACCCCATCCATATCAACTCATTGCTTTATGGCGAAAGGTAATGATAAGGTAAATAATGATAATGAACCTACATATGATGAGTTGATGGACATGTTAGAGGACTTGAATGAATACCTTGCCAAGGAGAAGTCAAAATTCAAAGTCTTGAAGAAAGAAGTTCTTTCTCTCAGGGATTCTTATGAGGAGCTAAAAGAAGCTCATGAGACTCTCCTTCTCAAGGATCTCATCAAGTCCAAGGTGGATATAGGCATTACATGTAATTTACTAGATGATATGTCATGTATAGCTCCTAGACCTTGCATTTCATCTAAGGTTAGCATATCCACCTCTTGTGATGATTTGCTTGATATGCCTTGTTGCTCAAAAATAGACGCTCACATTTCCTTTATCTCTTATGATACTAACCTTATAGAGGAAAATGAAGACCTTAAGGTTCAAGTCAAGAAATTGACTAATAACTTGGAAAGAAGCTTCAAAGGGAAGACCACCCTCGATGATATATTGAGCAAGCAAATAAACTTTCAAGACAAGAGTTGGCTTCACCCCCAAGAAGAAGGAGAATAGCAAGACAAAGCACAATGTAAGACACACAAAGAATATCAAGTGCTTTGATTGCCATGAGAATGGTCACTTTGCCTCGGTGTGCCCAAATAAGATAAATGACAAGCAAATATCATCAAAGAAGAGGCAAGCCAGCAATAAGCAAAACAAGAAGACAAAGGATGGAAGAAAATATCAAACTTGCTACAATTATCAGAAAAAGGGACATTTTAGTAAGGATTGTCCCAAAGGTATCACTCCTAAGCCTATTATCTATAATGATCATTATTTGCTTAGGAAGGCTAGAGATGGTAGGGTGATTGCT
Source organism: Phyllostachys edulis (assembly GCA_036346405.1). Lineage (NCBI taxonomy): Eukaryota > Viridiplantae > Streptophyta > Magnoliopsida > Poales > Poaceae > Phyllostachys > Phyllostachys edulis. The sequence continues at coordinate 5,067,921 of CM070568.1, forward strand.
AGAATTGTAGCTCACATAAAACTATTGTTATGGCCATTTGAGTGCCCAAATATCTTGTGACTAACATTCGATGACCCAATCAATTTTGGGTACCTAAAGGTGCTTAAATGATAAATAGGTACTTAGAGATGCATTGGAGGCTTGACTTATTCATGAAAAGGTGGATTTCACTATGTGCAAAATTATAACCAAGCTTAAGGATGATCATTTCATATCAAGAACCAATGCCATCTCGGTAACAAGTATTTACATTGAAGTATCTAGCCCTTCTACCTTGTGTAGGTTGCATTCTATGAAAATCTTTTAAAAGGGTGTTCTTGCTCTTGTCCAAAAGCTGCATTAATTGAAATCTTGAGCAAGATGGCAGTGGCACTTTAAAGGGAGTGCTAAGTCATATACGTGTATATCACATCTCTAAGTGTGCCAAAATAAATTAAGTGCTAGTAATGTTTTTCAAAATTGAGCTTTTAGCCAAAAATAAAAAATTCATAAATATTAGTAATCTTTTTAAAAACTAGTTGCAAAATGTATACAAATGCTTTTCAAAGGTTTTCAAAAGTTTTGATTCAAGAAAAACCTATTTTAGCGAAAATGACTTTCTAGCAAAAGTCCAAGATTATAGTATCTTGTTTTTGACAAAAACTAGATTTTAGTGTAATATTCTAAAAGAAATTTGAAAATCATCCTAAAAGGAAAATCCTAGAGTTGGCTATTCTAAAAAAAATTTGGTATTCACAAGTTTTCCAAAAGACCAACCTAGAAAAAATTAATTGATTTCAAAACTCGTCCAAAATCCAATCTTGACCTAAGTGGTCACTTTCTAGCACTTAAGTGAGTTTTGCCATTTGAGCCAAATTTATTCACATGAATAGGTTCATAATGGTATTAATGACTCATACATGAAAGTGGATGCTTTAAATTCAATTATATGCTCTTTTGGTACTTTTGAAGAAATTTCACTAAAAATAAGTTTCTTTTACGAAAACGAAAGCTTAATTTATAAAAAAATATTTGAGAATTGGATTTTTTAAGGGTTATATAAGTTGGACATGCTCCAAATATATTTATTTGGTTGATTGTGTGAAATTTTGGAGCAAACTACAACAATTCCATCTTTTCTCCAAAATCAGAACTGAAATCTGCTGATAGATTCAGTCTCAGCCGGTCTGACCGGCTACCCCCCAGCGGTCTGACTGCTAGCCCTCCGGTCTAATCGCCTCTTGAACACCAGTCTGACCGGTAGTTGTTGTCAGCAACAGGAAATGGCCTATTTGTTGATGTCTATTTCTTTCGCCACCTTGATTGCTTTCTTTGGTCAAGATGTTCATTGATATCCTTGCAAGCTACCCTCTACTGTTTTTCCTTGATTACAAATGCAATTTTGTCATTTAAGTGATATTCTTTCAAATGGTAGCTTCTCTTAATCATCTCGACATCGGCATGAGATTCATCTTTACACGTGATATCATCTTATTCCTTCAAAATGATATCTAATTTCATTCCTTCCGATCATACTTCCCTTGACCAAGCCCAAGTACTCTTCGTGTATGAGTGGATTCTCTCTTTCCCTCTCCTCTTTGGATGCTTTCCTTGAGGATCTTTGCGAGAGAAGTTCAATCACTTTGCAAATTCAAGTCTTGTCGATACGTGGTATCTACAAGTGATGTTTAAGGACTATCTTTCAAGTATGATCCACATACAGACATTTTTTGTGCTTAATGTCAAAGGGGGAGAATTTGGTTGCAAATAATAGTCAAGGAAAGAGGTAGAAGTCATCATGAGTTTTGGATGGATATATTTCAAAGAGATGACAAAGGGGAGATTTTGGTTGATGGAGAAAGCCTTTGTGTAAAGAGAAGTTTTTATAAAAGGAGTTTTTCTTAGCAAAAATGAAAAATATTTTGGGTTTTATTTAAAATGGGTAAACTCTTATATGGGAAAAACTAATTTGCAATTTGCCCAAAATGGATTATGGATCTTGTGAATACATGTTTTTCATTCTCATTTGCTTCATTTAGTATTTTTTGAGTGAAATTGTCAATGATATGCAAGTTTAGCCTTTTTAAAGAGTATCTTTAGTCAAAAGTCAAAACTCTTACTTAAAAGGATAAAATTTGTGAAAAACTACATAAAAGTACTTAAATATATATATTTCAAATGTTTTTCAACGCTTTTGTAGTAAAAATTCCTAAATTAGAAACCAAATAGCAAATTTGGCCTCAAAAGGGTCATGTATGATCTTGATTTAGAATTAAATAACATATTTCTATAAATCAAAATCTATTGACTTTGGAAAAGTTGTCAGTACCAAACTCGTAGGGTTGGTCATTTCAAACATTTCTCTAGTTCAAAGTTTTTACAAAAGACCAACCGTTGGAAAGTTATATAGATTTGAAGTTCACCGAAAAACTAGTGTTAACCCTAAATGACCTATTCTTGCATATAGTGAGTTTGGTTATTTAAGCCAGATTTCTTTGTGTATCTTGGCTTGAGATAGTACTTCTAACTTATACAAATCCAAGAAAGTGAAAAACTCCATGAAATTCAAATGGGTTTGCATTTTGAATATTCAATACAAAATCATTCTCTTTATGTGCCTACAAAGCGCATTTTGCCTTATCCTTTAAAAGAAAACTCTTTTTAACTAAATTATTTTTGGGAAACATTGTAAATAGCCCAAAGTCAATATCTGGAAAATTTCAAAGCATTTGGACATAATTTGAAAAAGTTTTGCTTTTTCTTTACTTTAAGCAAAAATCTTGCCTACAAAGCTCAATTTTGCATATCTTTTGAACAAAGGCTCTTTTTTCAAAAATTCTTTTTGGAAAAGTTTCTTAGGACTACAAAGTTTTTTTATGCTAAATTTGAAAGTATTTGGACTTGATTTGATTTTTTTTTGACTTTTTCTCTCTTTGATCAACATGCTGAAAATTCAAACTTTTGCATATTTTGAGCTGATTTGTGATTTTTGTATCTCTAAATGGGTTCATAATTTGAGAAATCTATAATGATTAAATTTGATCCTCTATAGTTTTTATATGTTGAGAAATTTTCTCAGATTTATTAGAACAATATTAGCCATTTTTCAGCTATCTTTCGAAGCTCAAATGAAATATCGAAATCTGAAAAATCTGAAACTTTTAGTTTTCCGAAACTTTTTTATTTTCATATCTTTAAAATGGTTAACATTTGGTTGATCCTACCAAAATAAAACTTGTGTGTATTTGTAAGGACTAGCTTCATGATTTATTTCATATTTTTCGGAGCTTGTTTCAACACATTTTAAGTTTTGGCAACATCTTTTGAGCTCTTTTTGCAAATTGAAAAGGTACTTTGAGAAGATTTCAAAACTGAGATTATTTAAATGTGTTTCAAATGTCATTTTATTTGGTTAACTCAAAATATGGCGTTATTTTAAGTTGTTTTGCTCTTTTCAGCCATAAAGGGAGAGTTTGTGACTTTTATGGTTTTCTTCAAAATTCTTGAAACCAAACCCCCAAATATGTCATATGTATTTATTTCATACTCTTTATAACCAATTTAAGATGAATTCAATTGTCAAGCTCAATGTTTTACAAAAACTCTATTTTTGGCTCAGATTTGTGTTGTATTTTTTGGTGATCAATACCAAAAGGGGGAGAATATTTATATGATCAATATATTTCCATTTGAATTCTCTCTTATGTTTTCACCTTTTCATGCATGTTATTCTCATATCACTACTACAGAAAACGTCTTCACAGACGGTTCAAAAACGTCATCACAGACGGTTTCGTGAGCCGTCTGAGTTTATGGGTCAGTGATGACATGAGGTCATCACAGACGGTTTTCGAACCGTCTGTGATCCACCATATCACAGACGGTTATTAACTCAAAACCGTCTGTGATAGCTGACTATCACAGACGATTCGTATTTGTAACCTCTTCACAGACGGTTGGTATTTGGAACCGTCTGTGATATCCTCTTCTCTACAAAATCTCCAAACAGTGGCTGCTTTTTCCTTTAAAACCGGCTCCGTATATATATATAGTTCTTATTCCTTGGTTAGCTAACCGATGCCAGCTCGCTGCTTGACCATTCATCCTAAACGTTCAGGTGAACCACGGCCTACTTCATCGAACCTGACACACCCGAGTGTACCATTTGCTTCATGCCAATGTGTGAAGCAAATTGTATACACTCGAGGTGTCGATCGATCGGCAATAAGTAGGTATGTTTCACTGAACGTTTGGATGAACGACTCAAGGAGCGAGCTAGCTAGCTGAATTGATCAGGCCTTGAGTTAGCTAACAAAGGCTATGAACTATGTGTGTGTGTGTGTATGAAGCCGGTTTTAAAGGCAAAAGCAAACACTGCTTAGATAATTTGTAGAGAAGAGATCAAGAATAGAGGAAAGGGGAGGCGGGCTTGGGGAGGAGGCGGCCACTGTTTGGAAAACTCTTACAAGGATTGAGACAAAACTCTCATGGATAATATATACTTAAATACAAGTCCAGTGAAACATATAAAATATGTTGAAACATGAATGGTAATAAGATAACAATATATGGTAAGTTGACGATATCATGTTAAGATGTAAAAAAAGAGTTTTCCTTAATGGTTAACTCTCTATCTATAAAACAGATAAGTGCAGCAACCTATAGAAACTCACCTCTATCCATGTCGTCCGTAGAGATTCATTTCATATCTCATCAGTGAACACAACTAGTAACATTTGCGGTTTTCATGTCAAGCAGATAAGAGCAGCAACCTATAGAAACTCACCTATATCCATGAAATACTTACATGGTGTTATTTATCCTAAGAATAGATGGTGATCAGACTTACTATTAACAGACATCTATTTTTGTTAAGATCCTCTCTAGGAGGCAACCAAATATTGCCTTCCTCAGATTGGCACTTCTTAAGGTTGCATCAATGTGGTTTTTCAGCAGCACACCCTGCATCATACATATTGAAAACAAAAAATGTCTTTAGGAACATACCATGCAGCAGTCACACCCAAACACAACCCCATTCCCTACCTCCAGATCTATCGATCCATCCATCCAGCCAGCAGTCATAGAGGGAAAGACAGCAAGACAGCAAGGCCAAGGGTGTCCAAACCGACTATCAAGCTAGCTAGCTAGGTAGCCCACATTGCAATTCGGTTCACATGAATACCAACAACACAAACCAACAGATCTGTCTGACCTCGATCGACATCGCCGGTGTCAGTGGTGAGGTAGCCGAGGCTAAGGTCGGTGGAGCTAGAGGTAGCCGGGGGAGGTCGGTGAGGTAGCCGGGGTCGCGCACACCGGGGGGAGGAGGAAGAGGGGAAGGCCTGCAGCATCATCGTAGTTGTGGCACAACGGTCACACTGCACAAGACACTCTTATCGTACGTATGTCTTGTGCAGTGAACTGTGGTGTCACAACCGTCGGCGACGGGAAGAATGGCAGCGTCGGCGACGGGTCACTCGGGTGGGGAGGGGAAAACGGACGAGAGTAAGGCCGCTGGGGAGTGACGAGTTAGAGCACAAACCCTAGCAGGCTCCTACTAATAAAAGAGACTTATCATAGTCGGTTATATTATGGAACTGTTTGTGATATGGTCTCATATCACAGACGGTTCATTATTAAAACCGTCTGTGAAGTATCACCGACGGTTGTTTGTTGAAAACCGTATGTGACGGTTTTCATAATGAACCGGCTGTGATGTTACCTCTTCACAGACGGTTTTAGCACGTACCGATAATACGCATTTGCCATAAAACCAAAACTGTTTGTGAATGTATATATCTGAGCGGTTTTGGTCAACCGTCTGTAATGAGGCGTCCAATATTAGCCTTTTTGTAGTAATGTATGCATAATGCTTGAACTTTTAAATTGCTTAGTGACATGCATGGATATAGTTAAATAGCTTAAATTCTTATCTTATGTTGATTTATATCCAAATATTGTTATTGATAAATGATTTGTTATCAATCACCAAAAGGGGAGATTTAAGAATCTTGACCAACCATTATGAATTAATGGAGTATTTTGGTGATTAATGAGAAATCTATATGTGAGACTAACACTTTTATTGATATACCTATTGTGTAGTCTTATTTGGATGAAAAGGTGAAAATCATGGAGTGCAAGACTCGACATCATATTCTTATATCTTGTTGCATTCCTCGGATCCAAAATATAGGTTGAACTCTACTAAAAGTTTAACTTGAATATGTGCATATGTTTTTATTACACATTCGTGTATGCACACACTTAGTGGAAGTTCACTCTATATTTTGGGGTTTCATTAGTATCGATCCATATTCTCTTTATCCACACATATTAAGGATCTCTACTTTGAAACATATCCCTTGAGTATATATAACTTGTGTAGTTCATATATACTCATATTGATCTATATTCAATTATCTGCAATTTATGTGGTTATCATCAATTACCAAAGAGGGAAAGATTGAAGTATCTTGATCCACCATTAAGAGTTAATGGTATATTGTAGTAATTAATGACAATCACATTATGAAACTAACATTTTTCATGAGTTGGATGAATAGGTTATGTTCCGTGAAGTTGGAGACTTTGGATAGTATCATGAGTTGATAGTCATCAAGTCAAGGTTCAAGTGAAAGAGTGCATCATGTATTGATGCACATTAAGATCTCGAAGAGAAGATGATCATGAGTTGATCATCAAATCAAGAAAAGACTCATCATGTGTTGATGGTGGGCACGTGAAGGATGAATCATGGGTTGATGCAACCCGGACTTGAAGTGAAGATGTGCGTCATCAAGCTTCAAGAGGATGCTCAAGGCAAAGGTATAACTAGCTAGGGCTAAAGATGTGTTTCTAGTCTTTTACCGGTCTTGGTGTTTGGTTGGAAGACCGGATTGCAAGTATAGGTTGTCGTACTATTAAGAGGGGTCTTGTCTAGTAGCTTGAGTCTCATCATGTGTTGATAGCTCAATCCCGCTAACTCTAGCTCTCTGTGGCATGATGATATTGTTTGCGAATGTGTTTTGCAAATAGTTGAAGCTCATGCATTAATTCTTTGTAGCATGAGACTATAATTTGCAAATAGTTGAATTCCATGCAACTACTCCTTGTGGCATGTTGCCGATATTTGCGAATGCGTTTTGCAAATAGTCGAGGCTCATGCATAAACCTTGTAGCATGTGACTCTACTTTGCAAATGTGTTTTGCAAATGGTTCAAGTCCCTGTACCTACTCCTTGTGGTATTATACTAAAGTTTGCAAATGTGTTTTGCAAATTGTTGGGACTCCTGCATTTTCTCTTAGCATGGTCGAAGATTGCTCATTGTTATTTCCTTGGATTTAGACCATGTTGTTGGCTCTTTGGAGTTGTGCTTTTTGATTTGATCAAATATGTTTGAGATCAACCAAACAGATGAGTTGTGTAGCCCTCTAAACAAGCTTTCCACAGAGCCTAAGATCACTCAATTCTGACATCGGAGTCAAAAGTTATGGCCATTTTTTCGAGTGTCGCCTGTGCTGAAATCCAGGGCCGGATTGATCACAGTTGAAAGCCCGGATTGACCGCCCTTATAAGGCTGGTCAACCTTTTCCAGAGGGCATGTATTTTGGTTTTCTTCCACCCGGAAGGCCCAGACGACGGGGTCGGTCGACCGACCTGTGAGGGTGGACAGACCGAGAATTATATGTAACGTCTATTTTATATAGCATTTCAGAGTCTGTGACCGACCGCCCCTGTGCTGCTGTGGATTGACCAGTTTCGATTTTCGCGATTTCTCCTTCAAACGGCTAGTTTTTATGTACGGGCTATAAATATCCACCTTGGCCGGTTGGTGGGGCAACTCTTTGATCCCATTTTCATTCTCTTGAGCTAGTGTGAGTTTCTCCTCTTAATTGTGCATGTGTTGCACCTTGTGAGCAAAAGGGGAGGCTCTAGTTGCATGTGTTGCAACTAGAATTAGATTGAGCATCCAATTGTGCATGTGTTGCACTTGGTGAGATTCAAGCAAGAGGCTTGGCTTATTACTCTTGGTGTTTGTTGACACCTAGACGGCGTAGAGGCGTCGTGGTCCGGTGATCTTCTCAAGAAGCTTGTGAGAAGGCCCGGCATGTTGGGAATGGTTTGGTGCTCGCCATCTTCGGAGTGGAGGAAGAGCAACCCCGAGTGGATCGAGGTGTTGGTTCAAGTTGTGAGCTTGTCCAATCTAGTTGGACTTACCTCGGAGGTGTTGGCTCAATTTGTGGAGCCGGTCCAACGTGGTTGGGCTTATCTTAACGTGGATTTGAGGAGACAGGAAAGTCTCCGAACACCATGGTAAAACATCATTGTGTCATTGTGGTTTGCCTTCTTGTGCTTTACTCTATTGCAATTTACATTTATAGAATTAAATTGCTCACATGTATTTGTTTGTTTGCTATCATTATCAATAGTCTTAGAATTGTTGGTGCACTTAGTAAAGACTAGTTGATTTAGGCTTAAATTGTACAAAACCGAATTGTTGTTCGCTTCCGCATTAGAAATCGGTTTTAGCCAAAAGTTTTTTAAAACCGCCTATTGTCCCCTCTCTAGTCGGCCTCCTCGATCTTACAATAGTGGTAGTGTCCCATCCTTCTTTAAATCCACTCTTGAAAGAGCATCAGTTGCTCGGTTTTCCACCCCTTTCTTGTACCGCAGTCGATACTGAAGTCCTAGCAATTTGGTCATGGCCTTTTGTTGCCACGAAGTGTTCAACCGTTGATCATCTAAGTGCACTAGGCTTCGCTGATCAGTCCTGATAACAAATTCAGCATGTTGCAAGTAGGGTCTCCAATGTTCAACCCCGAGTGTAATTGCTAAACTTTCTTTTTCATATGTCGAAAGTCCTCGAGTGCGGGGTCCCAAAGCTTTACTCAAATATGCTATTGGATGCCCTTGCTGCATCAACACGGCACCAATCCCCTTATCAGACGCTTCAGTTTCAATTTCAAACATTTTGCTAAAATCCGACAATGCAAGAACAAGAGCAGTGATGAGAGCTTTCTTCAGTTCCTGGAAAGATGCCTCTTTCTCCTTCGTCCAGACAAACACTAATTGCTTCTTTAATAAATCCGTGAGAGGTCTATTGATCAACCCAAAATGGCGCACGAACTTCAAGTAATAGCCGGCTAATCCCAGAAAGCCCCGAACCTCCTTGATATTCCTCGGAACCGGCCAATTATGCAATGCTTCGATGTTCTTGTGGTCTGTCGCTACCCCATCTCGGCTGATAATATGCCCCAAATACGTCAGTTGTTGTTGGGCAAAAGAGCATTTCGACCTCTTGATTTTTAACTGGTGTTGATCCAGAATTGCAAATACTTGTTTGAGGGTGTTTTCATGACTGTGTAGATCTGGGCTGTACACAAGAATATCATCGATAAATAATAGGACCCCTTTGCGTAGTAGAGGTGCCAAAATGGTGTTCATCAGTCCCTGGAAGGTAGTTGGTGCACTGGTGAGGCCGTATGACATTACTCAGAACTCAAAGTGGCAGTGATACGTTTTAATGTTTTGTGCTCATCCTCCGGTCTCATGCGGATTTGATGATATTCGGCCCGTAGGTCCAGACTGGTAAATCACTGGGAACTAGCTAACTCATCCAGTAGCTCGTCTATGATTGGGAGAGGATATCGATTTTTGATAGTTACCGCATTCAGGTGGCGATAATTAACACAAAATCTCCAGGTTTGATCTTTCTTCTGTACCAGTAAGACAGGAGATGAAAACGAACTGGTACTGGGTTGGAAAATGCCTTGAGCCAACATCTTTGTCACTTGTTTCTCTATCTCAGTTTTCTGTGTTGGATTATACCGATACGGTCGAAGGTTGATAGGCTGGACACCAGTCATCAATGGTATGGCATGATCAAAAACTCGACGGGGCGGTAAACCTTGTGGTTCGGCGAATAGATGATCAAACTCCCTCAACAATTGGACAATAGATAGAGGTATCTTATTCTCCGTATTGGATAGTGTTCCCAACGCCAACAGTTGCCCAGTATTCAGACCTCCTGCCAAATTTCTGTGTTGTTCTGTCCAAACTACACAGCACTGAGAACCACTGGGTTTGATGCCCTGTAAACATACTCCTCGCCCCTTGTAACAAAAGGACAACACCTTCTTTTGCTAATGGACAGTCATCGGGCTATGATGTCCCAACCAGTCAATTCCCAAGATGATATCATAATAGTGTAAAGGTAATACTCGGAAGGTAGTATAGAAAGTGTGGCCCTGAATCTCCCACTAACAAAGAGAGAACTCCGTCACGCATTCCAAAATCTGCCCATTGGCCACCCATACTTGCACTGGTTTAATTGACCTTTGCTCTCCAATCAACCTCCTGGAGAACCCCTCACTAATAAAGCAACAGGAGCTACCTGAGTCCACCAGCATGACCACCGCCTGACTTTGAACAGTACCCTGAAGCCTTAGTGTTTGCGCATCTTTCGTGCCTTGCATTGCTTCCTGGGATATGGACATCAAGTCTGCCTCTTCCAGGGATCCTTCCTCATCCATTTTTTTGTGAGTTCTTGTCATTCTCCTCCATAATTCCTCAACAACATGAAGTTGTACCGTCGGGGCACATTTATGCTCCCACGACCAACGCTCCCCTCAAGTGTGGCAGAGCCCCTTGGCCCGTTTGTAGACACGAAGAGCTCCTAGTTTGTCATCAGTAGGTACTGCTCTTGCTCCCTCCATACCCCTTCTATTGTCGAATCGGTTCCCTGCTCTCGGTACCCCTCTTCCCGGTGGTGGTGGGAGCGGCAATGCGGTGTGCATGCCAGATCATGTACTGGAAACAAAATCCATGCGACGGGAATCTCTTCTTGTCGTCTCCAACACCTCTTCCTGAAGACACGCAAGAGCTACAGCGGTGTCAAGATCCTGCAGTTAGTGTAACACCACTGCCGATCTTATATCACCTCGCAAACCATCCATAAATTAGGTTACAAAGAACAAAGGATTCTAGGACGAATGATGCGCTAACAAATTGTGCATGAGCTCATTGAACTTTTCTGCATACTTAGCTACTATGTTGGTCTAACGAACCTGATTGAACTGCCTCACCAATTGTTGAAATTCCTCTCTAACAAACAGATTGCACACAGCTTCTACAAACGTGTCCCAATCCTCAAATCTGGTATGAGCCCTACTTGATTGTAACCACAACAAGGCACCCCCCACAAAGTACATTGTGGCTATACTGACTCTGAACTCCGGCTGAACTAAACATATCATAAAATAATTCTCACATTTTAGTTGCCATGCCTTGGGATTCTCTCCATCAAATAGTGGAAAATCCAGCTTAGGAGGAGGATGATGATGATGATATGCCCCATGATGTCTACCAGAAATTCTTCCCGACCCTACTATACAGGAATCAAATTCAATACGATCTAACTTACCATTGCCCGGAGGTGGCATGACGGTGAGTTTTTCCCCGATTGTCCTTTCCCAGTGTGCAAGTTCCTCTTGATGACCGAATGGCACAAGATGGCGCTCCCTGCGGACACGCGTGGTTCCCTCTTTGCTCTGGGGCATTCGATCAATCTCAGATTCCAGTTCAGGCTTGGCTTCTGGCAGGGGAAGGAGTAGTGGTAGATCCACTGACCGTATCGCTAGCACTGGATTTCTAGAGATTTGGACGACCTGCGTCCTTAATTCACCCACCTCTGAATGCAGCACTTCCACCGATGGCTCCATTTCAGGCTTCCACTTCTGCAGCTCAAACACAACCGGTTTGATTTCTTCTACGGTGGCATGGATCGTGTCGCTCTTGACTTGTAGCGCTTTGATCGCATTGCTTTGCGCGAGGATGACTCTCGTCAACTCGGCCATCTGCTGCTCCATCTCTTGAGAGTGGATTTGGGCTCTTGTTTGATAGCGTGGATGATCCAGGGCATTGGAAGTCGGCTCTGATACTAAATGTTACGATCCTCTCAAATACAGCTTTCATTAACACGGATAGTCTAGGGATTACAGAGAGAATCGTGACTGGGGAGGGAACTAGGATGGGAAGTAGAAGAACTAAGGGGAAAGTTCAGAGTAGGTTGTTCCGCTATTACATCATTTGTGTCCCAATAGATTCAGAAACAACAATATAAGTAACAACCTCACCATCAGTCAAACAGGTGGGCCTTCATCTCTGCTCCTTAGGAAAACGCACGCCCTACGAAACCAATCCTCCGCTGGATAACGATCCGACGGTCGACGCATCCGTCTGCTTGCTTTGCCATCCATCTAACAACGCGCACTCCCCTGTTCATCGTAAGACTCCTCATGTTTAGTACCCAGTTCTGTAAAAAACTTGTGAGATATGATATAAGATCATTTTGACCATCTTCCACCCATAAGCAAGCCTTTAAATCAAGTTTATGTTTTTTTTCCCGATTTCAAGCCTTCTTGCTCTCAATCAAGAAATTCGTGGAATCATGGCTATGATCGCATCAATCATCGATTAAAATAGGTTACTAACCTTTTTTTTTGTTGAACTATGTTTAAAATTTTAAGAGATTGAGATCACTAGAATAAAAGTTAGATCAATTTGATCTTTTGTCGTACTGATTTTCAGGCAGCGTCAGACCGGTGCCAACGATCAGACCGGTCTGGCTCGAACAAAACGCCAACAAAAACAAAACGTGGGGTCACACGGCCGGTGGCATCAGAAAGCAGTACAGGAGTGGCTTCCTGGAAGCTGCAACCCTTCATCTATATAAAACTCCGGGTATATACATCCTTATTCCCCCCTCTGCGACCATAACCGACCGAGCAATGTCTCCTCCTGCCTCGCCGTACGGTGAGCACTTCGCGGAGTTGGTGGTGGTGCGGCATGGAGAGACGTCGGGGAACGCCTCCCGTATCATTCAGGTCGGCTCTCTTGAGTATTGTCTTGTCTTCCTTGTCCGGTCACTAGCTTATCCATATCTGCAATTACTACTAAGCAAAATTTTTGTGTGTGTGAGATGAATTGTTATGTGTTTTTGGGACATCAGTGCTATGACTCAAAATTGCTCCCTCCCTTTGTGAATTTTAGGAGCCTAGACACTTCTGGTCATTCTTCCATTAATTTTCTCCAGTTGACAGAGCATCCATGTGTTTTTAACAGGGACAGATGGATGTAGAGCTAAATGAGACTGGTAGACAGCAAGCTGTTATGGTATGCTATACTTTCTCAAATTTTATGAGACAGAATTATAGTAACTTGGGGATTTGTCTGAACTTGGATTTGATACAAACTCGGAAGGTTGCCCGTCGGCTGTCTAAAGAAGCCAAGCCAGCTGCTGTGTACTCCTCTGATTTGAAGCGTGCTGCCGAGACTGCACGAACTATAGCAACAGCCTGCGACGTATCCAATGTACGGACATTCAGGATTGCCATCTTCACTAGTTAGTTTGTTACTTCATGGATGTTTCTCAGTTCATGAATTATTTGTTTCAGCTGGTGTTGGATCCAGCACTGAGAGAAAGGCACATGGGAGATCTACACGGCTTGAAGTTTGATGATGCCGTGAGTAGCAAGCTTGAGGCGTTCAAGGCTTTCTCATCTGATGAGAGGAACCAAGAAATCCCCGTAACTCCCGTCCTTATTTCAAGAACTTCTTTCAATATAGCTTGTATCTGCATCTTCTCATAACACATTCCCTTTTGATAGGGTGGTGGGGAGAGTCTTGATCAACTATCTGCACGGTGTGTTTCGTACTTGGACACAATAGCTAGGAAACACAAGGGTAAGCAGCTAAGCACCAATTCTCAAACCGAGGTTTTTATATCCCTATATAATTTCTGTATGGTTGACACCACAGTAAAATTTGCCAAGTGAGTTAACAAGCTCAGAGTCTAGTGTGCTATCAGTATCTTTCAATGCAATATAGCAGAAAAAATTCAGAAGACATCTGCACAGCACTGCTAAACTAAGTACTAACACTGTCAACTTGCATATGAATATCTGATGTGATGTGTTATACTTTACGGCTGCCGAACAATACATATTGGCTATTTACTTATGCTGCATTGACAGGGGAACGGGTGATTGTGGTCTCCCATTTTGCAAGCATAGAGGAACTGTGCAGGCATGCCGATCCAACCAACTCAACTCGCAGGAGAATTCCCAACACTTCGATCAGTGTTCTCCATATTTCTGGCGCCAACGGCCAGTGGATCCTCGAGAGGTTAGGAGACGTTAGCCATCTCAACGAAGATGGCTTTCTGCAGAAAGCATTTGCCGGCGATGGCTTCTCTGCGTAACGCCTCAAGGGACAGGCATGGAGCAAGCTGTTCTTAGTTCTTGCTAGCACATTTCGTCAATACATTCAGTGATTCAGGCATGCAGAAGCACAATTGAAGCATGTTTCGTTCTTCCATTGCTGTTATCTTGTCACTTTCTCATTGTAATAATCGTGAACTTTTTTGTTCACCGAGTCATATGTATTAGTCTGCATTTGTTTTTGAAGGAAAACCGGCAGGAGATTTGCCCGCTTATATTAATAAAGAAGAGTAAGAGACAAGGAATTCAAGAAGGCTAAATTACAGGGAATAAAAGCTCCAAACTCTTGACCCCATGAGGACCAAGATCTACCCTCCTCCTTAACTCGTGCTATGAGTTGCCGAGAGTTGTCGCCTTATTGTTAAAAATTCTCAGCATTACGTTCTTTCCAAAGCACCCACGTGATCGGGATAAGGGTCGTTCTTGTGGCCTTAGCAGGATCCTTCCTCTCGCAACGTTGGACCACCATCCAGATGCTCGTGCAAGGGCCAAGAGGAAGGCTCGAGGCTCTCAAAACCTAGCCAGTCTGCCATCTGCTTCCAAATTCTACAGGAGAAGCGACAGAGCGCAAAAAGGTGGAGGGCCGATTCCGGAGTATGTCTGCAGAGGGGGCAGAAATGCTGGTTCGGCCACCCACGGACTTCCAGTCTATCTGCGGTCCAAAGCTTGTTTTGGATTGCAAGCCAAGCGAAGAATTTGCACTTTGGGGGGCGTGGGATTTCCAAATGAGGGATTGGAAGTTAGTCCGTATAGAACCCAGGAAGAGCAAAGCGTAGGCGGACTTGGAGGAGTAGGAACCATTCGGGGTTAATTTCCAAACAATGTCTTCCTGGGAGCCGAGGACCGGGTGGATGTGGTTAATTTTGGCCTAGAGTTCCACGAACTGGCGAATATGGTCGATTGAAAGGCCCCCCTGAATGTTGATGTCGTGCACCCAACGTCCATTTTGAAGGCCTAAGGCCACTGTCTTGTTTCTCCCTTTGGAAATTCCAAAGATCAACGGGGCCAGAGCTTTGGGGGCCTCCCCGCTGAGCCAGGCCGAGTACCAGAAGGAAGCTGTTTGACTATCCCCGAGGAAACCCCCGTGATCGCAGAAGAAGAGGTCGGTCCCCTTCTAACAGGTAATTCGCTCCAACCTGTGGTTTGGAAGGGCCTTCCATTGGTGCAGAGCCATCCGAGGCGAAGGCCACAGAGAAAAAGGAAAGATTGAGAATACCAAGACCACCGAAGCTTGGCCGGCAAGACACCGAAGCCCAATTGATTTTGCACTTGCTCCCCGAGAAGCTTTCGTGGCCCGCCCAGAGGAAGCGACGCCTAAGACGGCCAAGGGCAAAAAAGAATGACTTGGGGATGTGGAAGACCGTGAGGTAGTAAATAGGGATGGAGGAGAGGACAGATTGACCAGAGTGACTCTCCCTGCCGGGGTCAAGAAGCGCCCCTGCCAGATTAGTCTGCATTTGTTGGATTGCAAGTTGCGACTAGCAACTGAACTGTCTCAATACAAATTCGCAGCCAGATGAGTAGAGGCCGCCAAATGGCTCAGGCGCGGCTCAAGAACGGATCGGCGCCTGGCCCTAGGCTCGACATTGTAGTTGATCCATGCCGGCCGGTACGGCCGACGAGGCTCTCTTGTGTTTAGAAGCGACCTACCAACTGGCCGGCTCGACACAAACACAAGACCATATCGCAGCATGGTTCACTTGTGCACTACCTGGCTGGTGAAGAAGGAGGAGGAGGTGGCGGCGATGATGCGCGGCAGCCAGGCGCAAGGTGAAGGCAGAGGACAAGGTGGTGGCGGTGGCAGGGTGCGGCGAACGTGGCGGCAACAGACGGGCGCGGAGGCGGCGAGTTGGGGAGTAAGAACTTGGCTGCTTTCGTATTTACCGACATCGGGCTTATTGCGCCTGACATGGCTTGAAAGGTCGACGTGCCATGTCTGAGTCAACACCTAGCCCACAGACCGGTATAACACAACCGTTTAGTTAGTCGGACCAGCTGGACCATGTCTAATCGAGTCTGTGTCGAGCTGGACGGCCGTTTGGCCACCTCTAAGGCCGAGATCATAGGATTCTAGTAATTGAAGTAACAACTTGAAAGACTCCCTGACGGTTGGGTGCGATTTGAGGGCTTATAACCTCGCCGTTCAACGGCCACGATGCAGTAGAAAGTTGCCGCTGGTCTCTGTTGTTTAAGGGCGGCCCATCAGTTGGTGCCGCGCCGCCGCATTGCCTCCACCCTTCTTCCTCCCGCCGCCGCCGCCTCGGCGTTTGATGTCCAGAGCCAGACTCCTGCCCCGCATCACCCCACTAACCCGCCGCTGCAGCCGCAGCCACAACCCAAACCCACCGATCTCCCCCGCCACCGCGGCGTTACTAGCCCACGTCCTCGCCACCCGCTCCTCCAACCCCACCTGGGCCCGCAACCTCGCCGCCCTCCTCCCCTCCCCGCTCTCCGACGCCCGCCTCGCCGCCGCCGTCTCCTCCCTCCCCGACCCCGACCTCGCCCTCGCGCTCCTCTCCTGGTCCCACTCCCACCACCACCATGATGCCCTCCCCACCCCTCTCGCGGACTCCGCCCTCCTCCGCCTCCTCGCTTTCTCCCGCCGCTTCGACGCCATGGACGCCACGCTCCAGGCCATGTCCCTCGCCGGCGCTGCGCCCACGCGCGCCTGCCTCGGCGCGCTCGTCGCCGCCTATGCCGACGCGGGTATGGACCGGAAGGCCACCGAGATGTGCGAGCGCGTCAGGGAGCAGTACGGCTCGCTCCCTGAGGTGACCCATTGCAACCGCCTGCTCAGGCTCCTCGTGGAGCAGCGGCGCTGGGGGCGACGCCCGAAAGCTGTATGACGAAATGCTTGCCGGGGAAGGTGGCGCGGATAACTGCAGTACTTGTGTGCTGGTCCGGGGGCTGTGCATGGAAGGGCGGGTGGAGGAGGGCAGGAAGTTGATTGAGGCGAGGTGGGGAGCAAGGTGCGTTCCACATGTCGTGTTCTATAATGTCTTGATCGATGGGTATTGCCGTCACGGGGACATGGGTAGGGGGTTGTTCCTCTTGGGTGAGATGGAGATGAAGGGGTTCTTATGAAGCAACGATACGCGATACCGGTACGGCGATACGGATACGGTGATACCCTATTTCTCCGAAAAACCCGATACGGCGATACGGATGTATATATATATGTATGTATGTATTAAAAATAGTAAAAAATATAAAATGAGATACTTGATAAGTTTGAGACTTTGAGTCAAGGGTTTACCAATGTATATAAATTTGTCCATGTATGTATGTAAATTTACTCCATTTGTCTGGCATATAAGTAAATTTATCAATGTATCATCTTGATTCTTGACATACATTGTGCCATAATGACTATAAGTCCATAATTAATGATGTTGCATTTCTATTCCTACACGTAAGAATAGAAATGCAACATCATTAGTTATGGACTTATGGTCCTTATGGCACCATGTATGTCAAGAATCAAGATGAAATGAACAATAAAAAACTTCCTTCAGCGCTTCTACTTGCCATATTGTACAAAAAAGACCTAAAGAAAATAAGTAAAAATGTATAATACAGATTAGTTGGCCACTGGCCGGTTATTGCATCTTGGCATCTTGCTATCAAAAAGAAATGCATCAACAGATTCAACACCTAGTCGGCCAGTCCACTCACCGGCCTAATCTCCTCCCCCACCTACCTAATATCCCCTAATCCACTAAGTACTAACAAGTCACCACTCACCACCACCGGCCCATCAGATCTGAGTTTGTTCTGAGAGAGAGAGCCCGAGAGGAGAACACACCTATTGTGCGGAGGAGATGGTGCGGAGGAGGAGAGCCACGGCCGCCGCCACGGACGCGTCCTGTCACGGTCGTGCGGAGGAGAAGGTCGCCGCGCTGGCCGCAGGAGGAGGAAGCGCCTCACCGAAGGTCGCATGGAGAGGAAGGCCGTCATTGCGTCGGCTGTTCTTGCTGTCGGCTCGGCGCCTCCTCGATCAAGACGGAGCAGAGGAGTGCATCTGGTGCCCTACAGCAGCGAGCAGGGAGAGGTTAGTCAATGGATTTTCATGGGCTTGGGTGGGTTGGGCTTCTTTTGAGGTGACGGGTATCGGGGTGTATCGGTATTATATTTCTTTTTTAAATTAAAAGGAAGCCGATACTTCCCGACACGATCGGGGTCAGATCGGGTCAGATCCGCATTCGACACGATCGGATACCCCAGACGGCCGAGTGAGTGACGTATCGGTGCATCAGGGTTCTTGCCGACCATGGTGACATATGGAGCTATTATAAAATGGCTGGGGAGGAAAGGTCATCTGGAGAAGATTGGGAGTTTGCTTTGGGAGATGAGGGGAAGAGGATTATGTCCAGATTTATAACAGTGTCATCGATGCGTGGTGCAAATACCGGTCTTCATCACAGGCAATGGTGGTCTTGAAGCAGATGTTTACATGTGGGTACAACCCGGATGTCATCACGTTTAGTACTTTGGTATCTGGGCTTTGCCGGGAAGCGCATGTTGAAGAGGCCGGCGTCTTTTGAGGAAGCCATTAGGAGGAGTTGGATTCAAATCAATTTAGCTATACTCCATTGATTCATGGCTTCGCATTAGAGGAGAAGTGACGGTTGCATCCGATTTGCTTGTGGAAATGATGGAAAGAGGGCATACTCGATGTGGTCACATTTGGAGCATTGATTCATGGTCTTGTTGTTGCCGGACAGTGAGCGAGGCCTTGGTTGTCCGGGAGAAGATGACAGAGTGACAGTGCTCCCCGATGTTAACATATATAATGTATTGGTTAGTGGTCTATGCAAGAAACAGATGCTTCCTGCTGACTAGGAACCTTCTTGCAGAGATGCTCGAGCAAAATGTCCACCCCGATGAATTTGTTTACACCACATTAATTGATGGATTCATTAGGAGTGAGAATCTAGTGAGGCAAGGAAAATTTTTAATTTATGGAACAAAAGGGCGCGCCTTGACATTGTTAGCTACAATGCTATGATAAAAGGATATTGCCAGTTTGGAATGATGAATGAAGCAATCATATGTGTGAGCAGCATGAGAAATGTTGGATGTATCCCTGATGAGTTTACATATACTACACTTATCAGTGGCTATGCTAAACAAGGTGACATAAGTGGAGCACTAAGGTTATTATGCAATATGATGAAGCGGGATGCAAACCAAACGTTGTTACCTACTCATCATTAATAAATGGATATCGCAAGATAGGTGATCTGAACATCGCAGAAGGTTTATTTGCAAATATGCAATCAAGGTCGGTTTCCCAATGTGATAACTTATACCATTCTAATTGGTAGTCTGTTTAAAAAGACAAAGTAATCGAGTCATTGTGTACTTTGAATGCATGTTGCTTAACCAAAGTGTTCTCCTAATGATGTTACATTGCATTATTTAGTTAATGGGCTCACTAACAAGATGGCATGTATCATCAACTCAAAGCTCAAGAGTAATGTTAAGATGCATGACAAGGATGCCCTTTAGATGTATTCAATGGATTGGTTTGTGACGGATGGGATCCAAGGAATTCAAAGATACAATGCTATTATCTTGACTTATTTATGCATAACAATATGCTTGGGAAGGCATTGGACTTAAAAAACAAGATGGCTAAGAAAGGCTACTCACCGCACTCTATCACTTTCCTTTCACTTCTTTATGGCTTTTGTTCTGTTGGAAAATCAAGGGATTGGAGCATCCTTCCTAATGAATTTCAAATGAGATGAACTCGAGATAGCCTTTAGGTACAAACCGTTATTCACCAATATGTAGCAAAGCCGCTTAGTTGTGAAGTCAGTAGCGCTTTTACGCTTATATCTCGAAGAGTGTAGATCCTTAAAACAAATGGAGCACAAATTTGTCGGTTCTTGACTACGACCAAATGAATTGAGGCTTATTAGATATATCAAGAGCACATGCACAACATTTTGTTAGCAAGTTGGCAATATATTTTCAATTTTTAAGCATACGGTTTACAAATTTATTCCATGCAAGATTATATTACTACATACAATGTATGTTATTCTTGGCAATATGTTATATTAAGCGATTTAATCAACTATTCAAATAGAGATAAGGCTTTAATAAACCAACTTAGACTATTATTTTATTTATAGCATCCGGGAAGAAACAATCTAATACATAAGGTTTCAGCCTAAAGCAAAAGATAAGAGATACTCTTCATGAGCAGGGCCAAGATTGACAAGAGTTGAATCTATACTATTGATGTGACTCGTGCAGAAAAGTGACATCTTTACGAAGTTAATGGATAACTAAGATATTTCTACAGGTCTCCATAGAACATGACATAGGCTTATCATTGCTTTTCACGGACTTCTAGTCTTAGGTACGTGTGTCTGCATGAGCACTATTGGACTTTACATGCGTTTTTGTAGAGAAAACTATAGAGTTAACGGATCACACTTAGTCACCACGTCGTCATTCTTAATGGCAGAGTAGAGGCGATATCTAATAAACTGCAAAGCCTTTGCCTTTTCAGCGGTAGCAGGTTTAGGTGTGCCAGCAGTAGGCTCGGCAATGGTATGACATTGAGATAAACCAAGTTGATATAGTTGCTACCATCCAGGGCAAAGCAAATTCTATTTAGTGTTGTCTAACAGACCCCACATAATTTATGCAATTTCCTATATATTTACTGCTTGTAAAGCATTTTAAATGCATGAAATGAGTGCAAAATAGTAAAGATTAATTTTATCTATTTAATATATAATTTTATACCTTTCCCATAATTTTCCTAGTATTTTTAGGATTTTTTCGATAATTTTAAGGTCCGGAAGCAATTTTCGTAATTACTAAACCCATTAAATAATTTCCCAAACACACAATACCAGGAAATAAACCAATAAAAATATGATGCTTCCAAGGTGTACTAGGTCTAAAGGTTTCACAATTTTTTTCTAGCTCATATGCCTTAGAAATTCAGCTTTATGGCTAGTTTAAAGGTTATTGCATAAAAGGAATAGTATTAAAGCAAATAACCATAATCCAAGGGTCTAGATTGTAAAATAACCATAGAACAAATTAATTTGTAGTAAAAAAAGATTTCGAAGGGTTATTTTACAAGCATATATGAAAAATCTGAAATTCGCTGTAAATTTCCGAAACTTTAGGGGGTTTTCTATAAGAGTAAAGTACACTGTAGGTCCCTAAACTTGGCAAGGGGGATCACTTGGGTACCCGATCTTTGAAAGTGTCCAATCAGGTACCTAATCTATTTAAGTGGGTCAAACAGGTCCAAAATAGCCTAGGCTGACCGGTTGACCATGACGTGGCCGGTTGACTGTGACGTGGACGCCCAGCGTGGATGGCAGCTCACGCACGCGCACGCCCAGTCATCATCTGCTTCAACTTCATCGACACCAACGTGTCTTCCTCTTCTCCCCCAACGCCACATTCTCCGCCGCCATCTACAACGCCGACGCCAACGCCTCCGACCGGCAGCTTCCGCTCCCCCACCTCCACTCGCGTACACAAACCCACGTCTCCCTCCCTTGCCTCCCTCCACACACAAGTACACCGCCACATGCCCCCGCACTCGCCGCCCAGCCATGGAGATCTCCGCCGCCACGCCACCGCCGCCTCCTCCAAGCCGCCTCCGCCGCCTCCGCCTCCGCCACCATCCACCGCCGCCCTCCTCCGCCACCGCCACTGCCCACCACCTGGCCACCACCACCATGGACATCTCCGCCGCCACGACCACCACCGCCTCCAAGCCGCCTCCTCCGCCTCGCTTCCTCCGCCACCATCCACCATCCACCACCGCCTCCGCCCGCCACTGGCCACACAGACATGCCCTCAAGACTGCTGGCTCAAAGCTCCTCCGACGTGGGCAACTCCTTCTCCGGCGACGACGGCGACGGCCCTTTGGCCCCGGGTCATGGGGAGGCGGCGGCAGTGGAACCACGGGTCGGGTCCGGATCTGGTCCGGCCCGAGTGGGACTTCGCCGGAGTTCGACGTCGCGTTCCTGAGGTCGGCAATGAGGCGGTGTTGGGTGGTCTACGAGCTCATGTGCCTCATCACGCCTCCAACCGCACCCGCTTTGTCGTGAGGCTCGCAGCCTCGCTGCAGCGCTGGCGGCACAAGCGCCAGGTCCACCGTCTGCCGAATGCCGAGGCGGGATCGGATCGGACGGGCCAGCCTCCTCCCCGCCTGCTCTCGTGATGTCGGACAAGAGGAGTGGTCTAGAACACTCCTCGCCCCACCCGCCGCCGTCGCCACTAACAAGAAGGGCGTGAAGAAGCACGACGCAGAAGCGAGGCAACACCGCAGCCGAAGTTCTGCCGCCGATGCTATCATCGAGGCGCCCTCTAATGCTCCGCTTATTGGCGAGGACACCGAGAGCGACCAAGACGAAGTCCTCATCCCGCTTGTTTGCCATGTTCACATACGACGACCTCGACAAGGCGACCAACAGATTCAAGTCGCAGATCGGCTCGGCGGCCGGCCGTGCAGAGGCGAAGCTCCCGACCGACCACCGGATCGGGCGAGAGAATGGCGCTGGCTTGGCGGCACAAGAATCGGTGGCGCTGGCGGAAGCCACGGGAGGAGAGCCACAAGGCCAAGAAATCCACCGGGGGGAGAGCAATGGAGAAAGAGAAATGGGAGATTGGATGGGGATGAATGGGGAAGAAGGCCACCAAGGCCCACGCCACGGCCAACCGCCACGCCATGGTCAATCGGTCAGTCGGTCGGGTCATTTTGGACCTACTTGACCCACTTAAATAGATTAGGTACCTAATTGGACACTTTCAAAGATCGGGTAGCCAAGTGATCCCCCTGCCAAGTTCAGGGACTCACAGTGTACTTTTCAGAACTTGGAGGGCCCATTTGCAAGTTTTTGGGATTTTTTCCTTTTTTTTCTTTTCCCGATTTGTTTTCTTTCTCGGACCGGGTCTGGTTTTTTTTTCTGGCCCAACTGGACCCCAACGCCATTATTGGTGGCGGCGATGGCGCGCAGCGCATATGCGGGCACAATGGCGACGGAGGCCGGAGGTGTAGCGTGGTGGCACAGAGCGCAGAGGTGCCGTGTCAGCCGTCGACAAATGGTGGTGGCCGACTTAACCGCCAACAGATTGGGGATTTTTTTTATAATTTTTGTTTTCACTCATAAACAGTACTATTAGATCCGATCAATAGGAGTAATCTTTGTGATGAACAGTACCCTAGCCAGTAACAGATCTAATCCAACATGCAGATTAATCTACCAGATTAATTCATAGCAAACTAGAGATTGAAAGATGAAATTCCGGCGATATATCGATTCGGCCGTGTAGAACGATCCGTGCTGATAACGTGTTAAATAACGTAGTCTTCGCAGTGAGACAATCAATCAAATCAACAATGAGAGACAATATATATAGAGACAACAGATGTAAACACAATATGGAGGAATCTTTTTATTCATTGATCAATCTCTTTCTGTGTATAGGTATGTGTCCACGTCACCCCGTTGCACCAATTTTGAGATCTTGCCAGGTTTAGGTTTTACAAAATATATTACCCGTTAAGAAAAATGAAGTAACTAGCTAGCCGATGGTATGGAACTGTGAATCCTATGGAGTTTAGTGATGGTAATTATGAGTTTATGATTGTCACTGTCTTCGAAAAATCAACCAAACTCCGGTTCTTGACAAAATTTGGTTATTACCCTAATTTTCATAACGAGACCCGATTTGCAAATATGTATTTAAGGAATCTTTAGAATGCAAATGTGGTCAACTCTGCTCCAGAAAAATGGGTTCTCGTTAAAGTGGTGCCTGTGGTGTGGATGGATTACCTCCTCGTTTCTTTAGTGGAGATAAGATAGCTATTTAATTTTTAGTGGAATTAAATGTGGCAATTACAATTTAAAATTAAGCACAATATGTATGGACATAAGACATGCCATTAGATCAATCTAGTTGGTAGCACGACTCACTTACTAGCTAAGAGAGGTTCGTCGAGACTCCAACCCCAAGAGTGGGTGTAGGCATATCCAGTCCAGTAGAGAGAGAAGAGAGGAATAAGGAAGCGAACGTTCGAACCTTGGCTCGGCGTTGATGCTCACCTTCTTCTAAAAGTGATTGTCAAAATTCAAAAAAAAAAAGAAAGGAAGCGAAAGTGTCATCCGTGGTGGGTAGAGAAGTGATATTGACATCTTTGGCACGTGAAGGTGGGAAGGAGATAGACCAAATGATAAAGGAGAGGCCTCAACATATTTATGCCACCAAATGTATTCCCCTCAACACTAGCTATGTTTATTGGTGCTAGATTGGCATTTTTTTTGTCAAAGATTTCACAAAGAAATGACGAAATGGACACAATTGAATTAAATGCCAACATTTGGGGATCTAATTGGTAAAATTGAAAGCTCTGGGATCGAAATAATATTTCTAGTGATGTTTGAGGACTAACCGTAAAATTCAATTTTCTCGTTAAACCCTAAACCTAGGCTCCTGCTTCCCCGACTTGGCCTCCCCGACCCCCAACCAATCTGCCTCCGGTTAGCACGGTCCACGGCAATGGCGATGGATTTGGACGAGCCGCTCGACGCGGAGAAGTGCGAGGCGGCGTTGCAGCGGCTGCGCGACGCCGACCCGGCTCTCTACCTCTCCCCGTCGGCGGACCTCGCCGCCGCCGCCAGGGCGGCCTCGAAGCACCTCCACTCCTCGCTCGCCCTCTTCTCCCCCACGAAGCCGCCTCCACTCCCCAGCCTCCTCGCGGGTCCCGCCTTCGACGCCGAGCAGATTTGGTCCCAGATCGAGCTGATCTCCCGCCCCATCCTTCCCCACCTGCGCCGCCAGCTCCGCCGCCTGGAGCACCAACCCCCGTCACAGCCGGCGACTCCTCCGCCGTCGAAGCCTGCTGATGCGCAAGAGGAGGAGTCAGACGATGAGAAGGATGGAGAAGGTGACGAATTGGAGGAGGAGTTGGAGGAACTTGATGACAAAGAGGAATTGGACAGCGAGGACGATGATGATGAGGAAGAAGAAACACAGGGATTGGAGGGGAGAGCAGGGAATAGGGTGGAGGACAAGTTCCTGAAGATAAAGGAGCTGGAAGAGTTCCTGGAGAAGGGGGAGGATGGGGAGTATGCTGGGGGTGCCAAGCGAGGAGGGAAGAAGAAGGCGACCAAGAACTGGATGGAGGAGGAGAGTGAGGATGAGGAGGACGGGGATGAAGATGATGATCACTTGGATGTAAGGATTTTGTAACCACACTCTCTTTACATACATGGAAATAATTCTTATCTATAAGAAAACGAAGATACAGAACCACAAATAACTCAGGAATTGAAGTGAGAATTTCTGTTACATGCGAAACAGGAATAACTCAGATGCTAGAGCTAATTCTGGAAACGCATTACATGGTATATGTTTTTAAATAGCTTGCTGACTGAACTAATGGACTTGTTTTGACTTTTTAATGTTAGATACTGTGATTTCAATGTAAGAAGCGTGTTAAATCCAAGTTTCTTTTTTCTTTAACTTGCATATTAATGTTATTCACTGTAGTTGGAAGATTTTGAGGATGATGATGAAGAGGATGCAGGAAAAACTGGCGGAGATGTGATGTAAGCCTTCTATTCTAGTTTTCGAGTATGCTGTTATGGTTATTGACAAAATGCAAACCATTTTGCATTAGACACTTTTTTGAAACTCTGAGCGCCTATCCGTTAATTTTAGTTACACTACAGGGGCATCACTTTTTGTGAATCTTTTTGGTACAAAATTCATAGAGATGGCAATGGTAGTCATTTAAAATTATAGAATCACTTGAATAATGATTCACAACTCTTTTCTTGTCATTTTCGTGTTCTTTATGCATAATTGGAATTTTTTTAGATTTCATGCCATGCGAATATACCAGGTATATGGCTTTTCTTGATGTGAATAGTTTTTTTGCATAACATATAGTAAAGTAATTTACCTATGAAAAAGTTAAATATCATGAACAGAAAAGCTTGTCCCCACCTTCATCTAGACAGGAAAATAACTATACCCAACCACCCCCATGAGGATGCTGCGAAATAAGTTTGCTCAGAAATGTGTCATTTTTGCATAGTGTAGCAAGTTGATGTTACTGGAAAGAAAATTGAGCTGTAAGTTCTGTCAACTTATTTGCATCTGCAAATATCCCTAAAACTCTAAGATACCTATCGTTCAGTTGTAAGCGTTCATCATGCATTCATGTGTCGTGCATGCTTTATATTGTTCCTTTTCTACCTCACCTATATTTGTCCAGGAAAGCCTCTATATTCCTCCTTTGGTTATATTTTTGCATTTTCAGCATCATGACATTTGACATTATGCTTTAACTGGCTAAGAGGGTCTCTTCAGGTACGAGGAATTTTTTGAGAAAGGACATGACCAAAGAGTCAAGAAGAGAGATGGTTCCAAAAAGAAAGTTCAATTTAAGGATGAATCACATGAGATTGAAGTGTATGACAGTGAGAACGATGATGGAAATGTTGGTCCAGCATTAAGAGTTATTCATTTCAGTAGAAATAAGTGATGCACATGTACTAGTTTATCAACAATTCAACATTTTTCTCCTTTATGCAGGATGAACAAGTTCTCTCAACTCATGAGAAGGAGCGCCTGAAGATGCGTGCTAAAATAGAGCAAATGGAGAAAACTAACCTTGAACCCAGTACATGGACTATGCAGGGAGAGGTAATAAATAGTATGTGTATTTGTTCATTTTTTAAAAATAATACAGATTTTTCTGACTTATAACATCCCGCTGGTAATAATCAATTACCATTTCATTGCAAACAAACTAAATGAATTCTTTTTGTAGGTTACTGCCTCAAGTAGGCCCATAAACAGTGCTCTGGAAGTGGACCTTGATTTTGAGCACAATGTAAAACCTGCCCCAGTAATCACTGAGGAAGTCACAGCTTCTCTTGAAGAGATGATAAATAAAAGAATTGCAGAGGTACATGTGCTTTTGGACATGTCCTATGGTTTGCAACTTGATCAACAGTAGTATAACAGAGCAACTTCTGAGGAATTTGTGGATAGTGTCACTACTTAAATTCGTTGTTTCACTTTCTGGTTGGTATTCAAGATGCTTGTCATAATTCGACACTGATGATCAATCATGGTTTATTTGCCCTGGACATGCAATTGATTTGAAGTTTCGCTATTGGAACTTTTGGTGGTAGAAGCAGACTTTGAGAAGAAATGGATTACTTTTGTCACTGTGGTTGTTGTGTTTCAATAAGCATGCATACAGGTCGAACTTGGTGCTTTACAATTGTCAATTGGTGCCATTATTACATTGATCAACTTGGTATTGTGTTTATGTTTGTTGCCATCATTCCATTGATGCTATACACCAATTTTTTCTTTTTGTGATGATGTTGTAGGCTTTGCCTCATGATTTTTCATGTTAGCTTAGTGATACTGGTAATGACTAACTTCCTGTTTCCACTTAGGCAAATACTTTATTTAAGAGGATATGCTTGAAGTTGGATGCACTATCTCATTTCCACTTTGCTCCAAAGCCGGTATGCAATAGTTATTTATTTCACAACATTGTGTACTTGAATGTTTGCATTTTTTCCATGAAGTTAAGTATTGTCTTTTCAGGTCATTGAAGATATGTCTATACAAGCAAATGTACCTGCTCTCGCGATGGAAGAGGTACTAAAATCCTTCATTTATCCTTGATGTTACTCCATTTAAGCATTTCATTATAATGATTTCTCTGTATTGCAGATTGCACCTGTAGCTGTTTCAGATGCTGCAATGCTTGCTCCTGAAGAAATTTTTGAAGGAAAAGGTGATGTTAAAGAAGAGGCAGAACTTACACAAACTGAACGCAAAAGAAGAAGAGCTAACAAGAAAAGGAGATATGCAGGTAATTTTTCTTAGATCCTAAAGAGAAATGCCTTTCACCTTTCACTTGCCCTGCAGCTTTTGGTAAAATCCTCCAGAGGAACAGTGGATAATGCCCTTTACTTCATCACTAAGAACAGTTCACAGTTCAATGAAATACTGAACTTTTTTTTGAATATGCCAATCTCACGTAGCCCTTGAGAAGGTTTCATTCCTAGCCTACCCCAAATTGTTGGGACCAAAGGCTTTGTTGTTGTTGTATGCCATCTCACGTAGGCTGAAATGAGTTAACGAGATTTTCTATCACGAAACCTGGTACTTTGATAACAGATTGGAGCCTTTTGTTTTCCCTTTCTTGTCATACAGGATCACACAAGGAGAGGCCAACCAAGATGCAGAAAGATTGAACTCAATACTGATTGGGGAAGCGCTTTCCTGCTGTTGCAAATCTTTAGAGTTGGAGGGGAGCCCAGCATTGCAGATGTTCAGATTTTGGTAGTGTGCACCTTTCATTTGTACTATAATTTGTATGCCTCCTTGAGTCTGCGACATGAAGGAGCATTCGTTTACAGCTATAGAAGCACACAAGATATAGTTGTCATTTGCCGAATGCACAGTTTTGTGTTAGTGATATATGCCATAGAGCCAATCGTAAAGATGATTGTATCATTTCTTTGTTTATGAACTTTTAAATAATATGTTATTTTGTCTCTTGAATGAAATATCATTTATATTGATTGGCAAATATGTGACTTATTTGTGAAACTCTCAATTTATATTTATGATGTCATTCTAAACATATATGATCTTGTGCCATTACGTAGGATACTTATGATTTATGGATCAGCACATGTATCGACTGATGATCACGTTTCTCAGATCATCGATATGTGATATCAAATCAATAATGTGGACATATGTTGGAGAACATAATGTTGGATTGACCTGCCTTGAGATATTATGAGAATTGTTATATTCTTAAGTGTTATCAGTTGATTTCATACATAGTGTATATGAGATTCTTAGACTTGAGGTTGTCATAGTTTACTACATGTGTAATAGTTTACTTAGGGATGGTCAAACGCTACTTCGTAAATAGGTAGTTATAAAGGTAGCTTTCAGGTTTACTATGAAGCATACGGAAGAATATAGGCGATCAAGATGAAATTTGTTGCTCTTCTTTAATGTGAGAGATATCTGTGCGCCTCTCGATGTGGCTGAATTAAAGAAGTGTATGGTTATACCGAATATGGTTGAGTAGTCAGCTATAACTAAATAATTCACTATATGATCGAGTGAAAGATCAAGCTATCATATAATGATATGCATTTCGCCTGGAGTTTGATATGTACCATCTTGCCTTAGTTTGATCTGGTATCATGAGTCAAACAGATCAGCACATGAGCACCTTAAACAGCAATCGTCCGCCAATCACATGAGTAACAAAAATACATGAGCATCGAGCAGTACGTAAGTAATGGTACGCGGAGCAGCAGCACCGCAGTGTTGTGTGCGTTCCAAGACGTTTCTTTAAGCTAAAATTGCACTGTAGGTCTTCGAACTTGTGATGTGTTATTTAGCTATCTGAACTTGTATTTTACTTTTTCAACTCTTGAACTTGTGAGGTTGTGTCACTTAACTATCTGAACTTGTATTTTACTTTCTCAGTCTTCTGAACTTACGATGTTATGCCACTTAGTTTTCTGAACTTACGTTGAAACGAAATTTGTCGAATTCGATGCCGACGACTTCGTCCCGCACCGTCCCGTTCCGGCAATGTTTATCATTCCCGTTACCTCACGTCGATAAAAATGGATTCCTTAGGTCCAGAAACGTATTGTGCTCGTGCCTTCGTCAGAGTTCTACTGTCGTTATTTGTCGCCATCCTCGCCTTTGTCTTCTTTGAGTCTGTCGTGAGAGAGAAGTATATTTCCCATAACGTAGAAGCTATTGACCCTTCCATTTGACCATTTGCAAACCCCCAAAAAAAAAGACTGAGCTGGGAGAGAAAAGCACCGCAGCGTCGTGTGTGTTCCAAGACGTTTGTCTAAGCTGGACTCCCAATGGCACAACACGCAGACACCTTCGTCAGGTCTCTGACCTCTCACCTCACCTCACCTCACCCCATCAACTCTCACTTCATACGGAAAATGCGGAGGCCGGAGGCCACAGCGATTTGCATCAAGGGGGCATTTTGCCGCCATCCGATCAAAGATCTAAGGGCCTAGATGACCAAGAATGCTGCTCTGGACAGGACTTGCAGAGGATTTGCTTCCCAAAATGGTACTACTAGTCTGCACTGTACCAGCCTGTCGTGTTCCCCGTCAGAATTTCTTTGGACCAGCTAATAAGTAGTAGTACGTTGGATTATGGATGAGAAAAGTGAGCACTACCTTACCACGTAGGGTTGATTTTTGTTAAGATTATGCTGCGATTTGAGGTTCAGTCAGAGCTCCCAACTGTCCGCCGACTATCATGACCCAAGAGATTAAGCCCAGACCATTTTTTTACAGGAAAGAAAACATGCATCCAATTTTACTTTATGTAGGATTTTCTCTGAAATTCTGATAAAAGGCTAAGTTGCCTCAAGCCGTACAAGGCAGAACACATTATAAATACATGATTAGTAGATTCATGCCCCACTTGAGAGTAGATGTTTGCTTCCCAGGTGTTCCTGTGTTGAGCAGTAGTATATTTGACTGAAGATGATGGATTTTTTTTGGTGGATACGGCCTTATTTCATTCTGTATTTGTAAATATGATCATCGCTCGTATGTATTTGTAAAAATATCAACAGCATGTATTTGTAAAAATATCACCGCTGGTGCACGGCGGCCGTACACCAACGCTTGTTCTCTTGACACCTGGCGCTAGCGCCTGACCACCACTGCAACAAGATGCGTCATCTGCCAGGTGCCCTCGCCACCAAATTCGGCCGCCACCTCAAATTGACCACACATTGCCACGTCACATTGACACACGATGGCCATGCGCCAACCCCCCTTGGCGCATGGCCACCATGCGTCACACACACAGTAGTTAGGTTAGTTAGTGTAGGTTAATTAGTTAATTAGTGAATATGTTAGTTAGGTTAGTTAGTTTTAGGCTGAAATTTGGAGAAATTTTAAAATATAGTAAATGAGTCCAAAAAATTATAAAAATTTTTGTGGAGCCTCTCGACAACGTGTATTTGCTTGTGTAAATTTTTCATAATTTTATTCGTTCGTATAAGTGTCCTGTTCGTAGGAATCAATAAATGTAGAAACAGTCCTGTTCAGAATTGTTCTCGCAACACCCTCCCGACTCATGCCCCTCCGGCCCTCCCTCCCGCCCTCCACACCCGCCACGCACCTGGACTGTTCTGCGGAAAATTAAAAAATCTCGCGGTGGCCATCTTTCCCACCGTCCCTCCTCCCTTCTCCGCACATCTGTCGCCTCGTCCAGAAATTACGATGCCAACACCGCGACTCCTCTTCTGCTCGGCTATAAATACCGAACTCTAGCACTCGCTCTTCGATCATCTCATTTGAGTTTCGATTCTTGTTCTTGCGCTCGTCGCTGAGAACTCAGAGAACATAACATAATTACTTTTATTAGGAGGTTAACTGTTTTCTTGCTTGTCGTCGCTCGGCGCTCGGCCTTGATTGATTACTTTCCCCTGAAGGGCAAGTAAATTTTCG
This sequence comes from Phyllostachys edulis, assembly GCA_036346405.1. Classification (NCBI taxonomy): domain Eukaryota; kingdom Viridiplantae; phylum Streptophyta; class Magnoliopsida; order Poales; family Poaceae; genus Phyllostachys; species Phyllostachys edulis. The sequence goes on from CM070568.1 coordinate 5,099,738, forward strand.
GATGCTTTTGTCGTTATTACTGTAGTCGTAATTAGTCAGTCTTAGTCAGTCATAATTAGTCAGTTTTAGTCAGCTAGTCATAATTAGATAGTTTAGGGGCAATTAATTAGTTAGTTCACTAGTAATGAATTAGTTTAGTGGTAATTAACTTAGTATTCATCATTACGGCATATTAAGTATGTGGAAATGAAGTACTGGTATTTTTTAGTGGTAATTAATCAATCATAATTAGTTAGTTTAGAGTTAATTAATTAGTCGTAATTAGTTAGTTCACTAGTAATGAATTACTTTAGTGGTAATTAATTAGTCATATCGAAGACGTGAGTTATATACAATTTGCATCCTTGTTACATTTCTTACTGTACGATCCACTTACATCATGAAATCACAGGACATGAACAACTTCTACACTCACCGCCACCGTGGGCAACCCCGAGACAAAAGGCACTCGCTATGGCGCCGCGGAGACTAGTTGCACACATCATTAAATAGAACACTCTTTGTCAAATTATCAGTTTGTCGTGGATGATCTGTATTGTACCACAGGCTACATAAGATTGTGCATGAACCAACCGAGGGAAATGTGTGACGTACATATCATATAACGATGTACCGTAGCCTTCGAAACGCACACGAGTTGTAGGTTACGGTACATCATTATATGATCTGCATGCCACGTATTTCCCTCGGTTGGTTCATGCACAACCTTATCTATCATGTCATACAACATTATGTGTGTACTCCAGCGCCATATTGATAATATTCGATAAATAAACAAAGAGTATCCTATTTGATCGAGTTACATATGATAATACCCCTCCTCCTTCATCCCGGTTCATGCACAAGCTTATCTAGGTTTTGGTATATCCCGTGTTATGCGATTATGTTTGGGTATATTTGTATTCATATTTTGTTTTGCTATATTTGTACGCGTATTTTGGTTATTACGTGTGTACTCCAGCGCTATATTGTATATCGACATCTCCAATGGAGTTGCAATGTAGCTTTTTTTTTTTACATTCCAAGTCACATGAAATCATGAAACCCTAATTTCTGAAACCTTAGATCGAAATTTTCGCAACCTAAATCATAAATTTTCGAGACAATACCAGAACACATATAAAATTGACGAAACATTACACAATCAAGTCCACTGCGTGAGGACCCTTCAAAATAAAATTCATAATTTTTTGAGCTTATTTTCTACATTTATTGATTCATACGAACAAGACACTTATACGAAATAGCGATAACAATTATGAACGAATAAAATTCTGACAAATTTACACAAGCAAGTACACATTGTCGAGAGGCTCCACAAAAAATTTATAATTTTTTAAAACTATTTGCTATATTTTAAAATTTCTCCAAATTTCAGCCTAAAACTAACTAGCCTATTCACTAATTAACTAATTAAGCTACACTAACTAACCTAACTACTATGTGTGTGACCGTGTGTGTGTGCGTAAGGTGCAGACGGCCACCATGTGCCAATACGACATGGCAAATGAGGTCATTGGTCATGGCCATTTGGGTGGGCGGCACGCTGGCGTGTGGGCAGATGTTGCCGCACACGATGGTCAGGCGCTAGCGCTAGGTGTCACGAGCAGCAAGGCGCGCGCATTGCCGTCAGGCGCCAGAGGTGACATTTTGCAAATACACGTGGACGGTGGTCATATCTGCAAATACGGGACGAAATAAGACCGTATCTGCCAAAAATTCAAGATGATGCAATGATCGCATTATACACCGTATATGGTATTGCCAAGTGGCCCACGTCATCCCATCTGTTGTACATCAGCACAAATAGACATGTTCATGGGTGACCCGGCCCGAGCCCGATGCTGTCCTGGCCGGGCTTGGGACTGAAAATCCGGCCCGACAAAAGCTCGGCCCGGCCCGAAATTCCGGATTAAAAAACAAAAATATATTTATTTAATGCTGGAAATGAATTAAATATTAGTTTTTATTCAAAAAAGTGATTAAAATAATAATTTCAAACTGAAAAATCAGTTTTCGGGCCGGGCCGGGCTCGGGCGTACTGATTTTTGGCCGGGCTTTTCAAGACCAGCCCGACGCGGCATTTGAACAGGTCTAAACACAAAGTTGTCTACTGCAGTAAGCTTTGAGGAATTCTGTCAACATTTGTACTAGCAGTAGAGGTGCTGGTAGGCCAAACGCGAACCTGAGGCTGGGACCACGTAGGTATTTTGGTTTCTGCCGTGATTTGGACGGCTCGGATGTTGTTACCCAGGGGTGGATCCAGGTCTCGAGTTGGACGGGCTATAACTCGAGGTGTTAAAATATTATTAATGTTAAAACCTATAAAAAACTTTTAAAAAAAATCAAACATTCAAATTCGACCCGAAAATAGGCGACGGTTGTTACCCATACTGGCATGTCTGCATCCACAGCTGCAGTTGCAAGGTTGATACAGAAAAGTCCACCAAGTGTGTACTGGCCGAGGCGGAGCGCGAGAGCAGCTGAGCAGGCAAAGAACAACTCTACACGACACGGTACGTAGATCAGATGGAGCGCAGCAATGGCGACAAGAATGGAAATGATTTATTTTTTGAGAGGACATGCATAATGGAAATAAATAAGCAGCGCAAACTCTGCTCCAGTCGTCCGTTTGTGTTGTGTGCCAAGCCCGGTAGCAGGAGCATAGTTCCGAATTTTAGCCGAAAATCGGTAATTTTGGTTCTAACGGTCTCGGTAGGAATTCAAGCCAGTTCAAAAAAAAACGGTTTGCTTGAATTTTGTCAAAAAAAATCGAATTTGCTTGAATTTTTTTTTAGTTTAAAATCCGATTTTTCAGTTTTTGGTCAAATCGGTCCCGTTAAAAAAAACCTTACCGGTAAAAAAAAAACCTGACCAGGAGGCAGAGGTGAGTTGCCCTTGTAGGGCATTTTCACCAGCTTGTCTCCGTAGCTGTCTCTAAAACCTCCGCATCATCAGACATCAACACCAAATGATGCTCCGATCCTCACCTCTCTCCACCACCCTCCCTAATCATGCCACCTCCAAATTTGCCGCCAGCGACGGCGTGGTACGTCGGCGGCACGCCAAAATCAACGCGCGGCTGCCATCCGCCGTCGAAAGCATTGCCAAATCAAAGCCAAATCGGTGGAGATGGCGGCGAGTCCACACTGGACTGAGGTAGGGCAGTGGGTGGTGCACCCGGCGAAGGCCAGACCATGGTGCGCGACGCACCAGGGCTGGGCAAGGATCGATCCTTTCGCGTGGATTCGGGCACGGCAGCGCATTCCCGAATGGTCCTAGTAGGCGTGGGGTGGACCCAAGCCGTCGTCGCGTACTCGCTTTGCCATCTTCCTCACTTCGTCGCCGCCGTCGAGTAGCCGTACGCCGTTGTCGTCCAGTTCAGTACTCGTCGCGTTCTGGTCACCAGTGGCGCTCCAGCGCGTGCTGCTCGGCCAGGGGCGGATCAGGTGCAGTTAACGTGACCCCGAGGTCAAAGGTGACTTTTATCGGATTTGCTAATTTTTAGTTGCCTAAAATTTTCTTATCCATCAGTCATCGACAATTACACAGTACTAAATCTAAAATTATAGTACCAAGTGATGTACAATTTTAGTACAACTCTACTGTAACTTTTAGTTCTATTTATTTTTGTATTTGTAGAGTTGTAGGATTTAGTTAGATTTCCTTTTGTCTAGTTTAGAACTTTTTTTGTATTTTTTGTATTTTTCTTGTAATACTTTTGTCTATTTTAGAAAGAGACAATCTGACATATAGAATGTTGATTTAACGGTGCGAAAAGATGACTGATGGATAAATAAATTTCAGTCATTTGAAACATAGACACTCCCGACTTTTATATATGGACACAACTATAGAAACAATCGAAACATCTGCAGCAAAAAAATAATCCATGTCTGCAACAAAATGCACAAATGATAAATACAATGTCAATAAAAGAATTAGAAAAATATAAAATTCTTACCGAAAATGCATGAAACCATTAGTATAGAACATGGCCGTGCTTTTAAAAACTAGTTCAAATATCCCAAAACAAACAAATTTCGATGTTACAATATTGCAACATTTGAAAATAATAGTGAAAATATCCAAAAACAATTATTGCAACATTTAAAACTTACTTATAAAACATTTTGATTTCATGTGTGCAACAATAGTTGCAACAAAATCAAAATTTCAACAAACAAAATCACTTTATGCAACAACGGAGAAAAGTTGATGCAACAATACGAGAGAATGCGTGCAACAATTAAATGGTGAAGGGTCTGTAACAAAAAATACCTCTTGCCGCAATATTTGATGCAACATCGTAACAATAAAAAACACTCCATGCAACATTTCGGGCCAATTGTTGCAACAAATTGAAAATACCTCTGCACCATGGTGGTGGTGCTGGGTCAAGAAGCTAGGCAGAGAGTGAGTTTCAGATCACCACTGCTCGGACAGCGAGAACGATAGAAAACCATCGAAACATCTCCAAACATGTGATGTCTTGTGTTGCAATATTCGGAAACAACTAGTGCAACAACTTACTAGTGGCAACATCTGTGATGAACTAGTGGAAGAAGCCGAAGGCAACCTCCCCACACCATCGCCCCTCGTCATCGACGGTCTTGGAGGGTCAGGCACGGGGAGGCCGGAGCGCAGGGTGATTAGTGCGGCCGGGACACATGGAGGCCAGGCGCGCGGGGCGGCGGGGACACGGCGGGTGCAGCCGGGAGACACCCTGCTTCCCTCTTCTCCATCTCGTTCGCCTGAATGCTTCAGTTGGTAGAAAATGGGGAATAGTGGGTGGAATGGGGAATAGGAATGGCGTGCTCTGTTTGCTTTGTCAAACTTCGTTGGATGGATTAGCTACATGTGGACGCGGATAGATGCGTATGACGGGAGTCTTTAATATCAAACGTCCTCACTAAATCATTACCCTTTATATATAATCTTTATATATAAAAGGAGACAGAAAGAGAGCCCTCCCGGCCTTGACACGTCACCCTGATAAACACCAGTCGTCGGATGCACACATGACAGCCAAGATGGCGTGCGAGATGAGCGCCTGCGCTTGCTGCGTCGCGCAGGCCACGTCGCCTCGCCAGCTGCGTCTTCACGAGTCTTCTTCTGTCTTATCTCTATCCTCGCACTGCCCTAGGCACGATCCTCATCCTCATTGCTCTCCTCGCGGCTCCTCTCTTGCTCCGTCCCCATCTCCACCGTCCGGCCACACCCTCCTCCCTCCCTTCCCAGTTCCCACAACCAAGCGGTGGGACAGGCCGACGAGCGCCCCATACTTCCCCTGCGTGCGCCGCCTCGGATGCTCTCGGAACCGTCTTCCACCCCCCCCGTCCTCGCCGCACCCTCGGTCTCTCTCTGCAGCTCGAATCCATCGATCGCAAGATCGACGGTGAGGTTGGGGCCGCCCGGGCCGGCCTCGTCGCACTGCTCGAGGAGAAGAGGCTGGGTCGAGGAGTTGTCCTCACCCGCGACGGCTCTGCTTGTCTTTGGGGAGGGAGGAGGAGGCAGACAGCGGGCCACGTGGCCCAGATCGACCAACAAGCGCAGATCACTCAGTAAGTCCCTTCCGCCTCCAACCCGACCGCCTCCACCCCCCCGACGCCCTCCTCAACGGCCCCTCACAGAGAAAGCCCGGCCACCCCCTCCTCCTCGGCCTCGCCTCATTGTCAGCACCGCTCCCCCACCTCCTCCCCTCCCCGGCCAGTGCCGTTCGCCTCTGTGGGGTGGCTCTCGTGGCGCAGGATCGAGCGGGTGGTGAACTCGTGGGGGTGGCAGAGGCGAAGGCGGAGGGGGATCGGAAGGATCGGGACCACGTGACCAGGCCTCAAATATGATAGCAACATGCACATGAGCAATTACACTATCCATCTTTAACATGTATTAACAGCAGCATCAAACATGAATAATCTTACTCATACCTCTAGCATTCACAATCATTAACATACATTTCATACTAGCAACCATGCACAGCTAATATGTACCAAATACTTGCAATCACGATCAAACACTCATAATTAATCTATCAATCAAAGTACTTGCCTCAACCGTGAGACGGAAGACAACGACAGAAGAGCTCTAGCCCCGGTGTTCACCACCACCTGATAACCGTAAAACAATATACTAAGTACACCAATCAAAAGTGTACAACATCACAATAGAACAAAACAAGAACAAACATCCCTAATCGAAACCCGAACAATTAATCTTTATGCTCTCAAATTTCCAAATCTGTCCAAACAGATCGCTGTTAAGGAAAAATTCATAGCTTTTGAGTCAAGACTCCAAAAGCCATGAATCCAATTTTCCTAGAACCTACACAATCCTAGCTACAACTTCTTAGGTGATTGAAAGATCAAATTGCCACATCTAATCCTTTGATTTTAATCTCGAAGACCGTTCTGTCATCTTCAGTAAATCTGATTTGGGAAAATCATAACTTTTGTTTGGCACAACCAAACACATTGTTCTAATACTCTATGAAAACTACAGGAAACCAGCTATCTTAATAAAATTATCACAAATTTTTCTACTGTGCAACAAAGGTTACAAACAGTCCAGTAAAACTATTATGTCCACAACAGAGGGACAGATTACAGCATTAGGTTCTAAAATTCATATCTTTTGATATAAACATCCAAAAATTATGAAATTTAACTTTCTGGAATCACAATGAAAATACCTATAAATCTCATGAGACCAGCTGACCCAATTCGGCCGTCTCCAAGATCAAATTTACAAATCTATGTTCACTGCACAAGTCCTGAGACTAAATTAGCACCCAGTCTTGCGAAATTCATAACTAATTCATCGTTTATCCAAAAATTATGAGTTAGGACTTTCTGGAAAGCTAACGCAATTCTCCATCTAACTCCAGGATACACTAAAACATAGATTGTGCCTAGAACTATCTCAAACTCGCGCGTCAACAGATCGCAGATTAAACCGATCTACTACAGCAGCTTCCATCTAACATATGGAGACATTACACACAAGATCGATCTACCAAAACTAATGGGGATCACGAATTTACCCACAAGAACGATGCGGGATGCCGCTAAAACCTTCGCGAAGACCTCCCTCTCACCTTCTTCCTCTTCCCTTCCCTTTTCCTCTATTCTTCTCCCTTCTTCTTCCTCTCCTTTCTTTCTCTTCTTCTTCCTTCTCTTGGTAGAGTAGCAGGAGGGTGCACCTTCTGAAGACACGTGTTACAAGGCGGCGTGGTATCAGAAAGCAGAGGCTAGGGTTTTAGGAAAGGCACCCCTCTTGACTCCACTAAAAAGGCCGCCCATTTGGTTATGACGCCTTGGGTAAAAGCCTAAGTTCCAATCCTCCTCAAAAGAATCTGAATTTTTTATAGTAATTTTCCTCTCCAATTTAATGTTGTTCTCTCTAAACTTTATTGCATTCACTTGAATATTCGGGATATTACAAAAAACCCCCTCTAATCCTCTGTTAAACTCTTTTCTATTTGGTCCTTCTCCCCAATTTAAATATTCTCTCTTGAATACTCTTTCGAATCCATCTGGGGTATTACAGGTAGTACCGCACAGGAGTCCGATAGGACCGGGGTCCGATAGTTCCTCTTGAGGGTCCGGTAGGACCGCTCGAGGGGAAACTGGGGTCTTGACCCGAGGCAAGTCTGGGACTCGAGGCCATCCCAAGCTCCACCTGCCCGACCGGTAGTACCGCCCCGAGGCCAGGTAGTACCGCTTGGCATCTCCGAAGAGGAGGTCCTTGCAGGGCCAACTCCAGGAAGGTGAGGGTCTTGGAAAGACCTTAAGCCTACTGTGATCTAAACTAGTCCCTAGGGATCAATGACTAGTTCTCACAGCGAAACAAGTGATAACACACACATCCACAAAAGGCTTTATTAACAGCAAAAGGGTTAATACAAGGGGTTGCTTACAGGTTTAGGCAACAAAGCAAAAATACACAGCGGAAACAGAATGTAAAATCCATCCAATACACCACAGGCAATTGGCTGGAGGGCGCGGCCTAATTGATTTGATCTTCATCATCGTCAAAGAAGACTTCTCCTGCTCAATTTATCAATCAAGCAAGAATGAGCACAACAACTGTGCTCGCAAGTTACACCCGTCAAATAACAGTATGACATGCATAATGGATATATCAAAGGAAGGCATATTAGGGTTGATTTGCGTAAAGCTAGGTTTGTTTCAATTACAAGTACTAAGTTCCAAAGCAATTACAATAAGTAAAAGTTCATTTTCAAAACTCAATTTTCAGTTGGATAACATTCATCACGAGTGGTGAAGGATACCCTCCTGTCACATGGCTCCCCGCCCATAAACCATTTGGATAGAAATCCAAAACCAATTTCATAAATCTTTTGAAAACCAAAACCAAGAGCTAACTTTGAGTAGCTTTGCTAGCATGTCCATGACCGTGGACACGGCTATTCGAATAGTTTTACACTCTGCAGAGGTGTACAGCTTTACCCACATGACATGAATTCTCTAGTTTGTTTGGTCTCCGTCGACGCCACCTCACACTTCCTTTGGTGAGAGGTCTAGAGCACATGACAAGGCTTTTACAATGCATCGCTCCAATGCAGTCCACCCCCGCTAAGGTTTCACCCCCTTTGGATTATCCATCCGCAGGATTCAGGCCCCCTCTTGCGCTAGGTGGGACTACGAAGGTCGTAACATGACTACCCACCGCATCAACAGGATCAACCGCGATGAAGCTTTGCAAATTAGTTGGCCAGGTCCCGCCCACACAGGACATGTGGTTGCACGATGGTGGCTAGCAAGATGTGGCTCGCAGACTGGTCCTCATATGGCTTGGGCGGCTAACACAGAACCCCTGCGCCTCAACCCTACCCGAGTTGAGCCCGTGCATAACCCTGCACCAGCCAAACAACCAATCCGCCCAAGGCCAAATCTATTTGTCCATTTTTGTTTTTTCCAAACCATTTATCAAAACCTCCATGACAACCCAATGTTATGGCTTTAAAACATTGAATATTTTGGTCTGTTGGAAGAAACATTTCCCAAATCAAGATGTTTGGTCTAGCAAGACTAAGCATTCATTTTACAAAAGCCTCTGGTCCTTACTATTGCAAAAACCAGATTTTATCTAGGGTGACAATGGAGTTGGTTCAACATAGACAGTGGCCATACAAGGGAATTAGGCATAGCTATGAACAGAAAGATAGGCATTGAAATAACTTGGTGAAAGTAAGCATGCATACATTTTTGAAACAGAACATAAGTATCTTGAAATAATAGGTGCAATATGGTCAAGGGTGCAACTTGCCTTGCTCAAAGTCTTGAGCTTCTTCTTCGTCTTCAAGGAACTCTCGCTGCTCACGGCCTTCGCAATCAACATGGTGAAAAAACAAAATAACTCAAATAGAGTTCCAGCAAGATCCAAAGAAACTTCAATAAAACTCCAATATAAAACCAACTGAGAGGTTCGGCGATCAGGAGGAGGTCCAAAGAGCTTGGAGGGAGGTCCAAGACTTGAGGGAGAAGGTCCAGAGAACTTGCCGATAGAACCAGAGAGTAGAAATGAACAAGAGGGTAAAGAGGAAGGGCTGCCCAAGCTATATGTAGCTAGAGCCATTGAGCTTTCCCAAGATACGGGTGTTCATGAGTTGGTGAAGAGGACAATGGAAGTAGGCAAGGGATGTGACAAAAGTATGGCACGGTGCTACAAAAAGTGGTAGCATTTAATGTGATACAACATGCATTAAATGTGGGGGGAGACTCCTTTGCACAAGGACATAGTCAAAGGATAAAGAAACATGGGCGTGACTGCCAAGTGGGTCCGGCCGAGACCTGGAGGGAGGTCTCATGGAGACCTTGAGGAGGTCCCGCAGAGGACAAGGGGAGGTCCTCACCCATTGGGAGGTCCAGGCGCACAAGACCGGAGGTCCTGGCCACTAAGTGGTCTTAACTTGCAAGAGAGGTCCTTGCAAAAGGATTGGGAAAAGGTCCTGTGAATCAAGGAGGTTCCAAAGATACGATTACGGGAAGGTCCTATGGACAGGAGGTCCAAAAGACACAACAATGGGGAGGTCCTATGGATAGGAGGTCCAAAAGACACAACCATAGGGAGGTCCTGTGGACAGGAGGTCCAAAAGACCCGCTCACGGAAGGCCCGAAGGTCAAGATCAAAAGTAAGGGGAGGTCCTGACGGTTGGATCTCCGAAAGGGAGGTCCAATGGCCAAGATCAAGTGCAAAAGGAGAGGTCTGAACGGTTAGGATCTCCAAGGGGGAGGTCCTAACGGTCAGATCTAAATAGGGGGGGTCTGAACGGTTAGGATTTACAAAGGGGAGGTCTTAACAGTCAGATCTAACAAGGGAGAATCGACGGTTAAGATCTCCAAAGGGAGGTCTTAACGGCGAGATCTAACAAGGGAGTGCAGGACGGTTAAGATCTCCAAAGGAGGTCTTAACGCGAGATCTAACAAGGGGAGGTGAGCAATAGCGAGATAAGAAGCGGGAGCCATTGGATTTCAATCGAACTGTCCAAAGTGATTGGGCCATTCGGACCATCAGAGCTAACGCTAGATCTCAGCCATTGAACTTAATCGGGTGGTCCAAAATGGTTGAGACGTTCGAGCCATCCGAACGCCTCTACAAATCGGACCATCCAGCAAAGATCTGAGGGCTCAGAGAGGGTGGGACATTCAGACCATCCGAACGTGTCACCAAGATCAAACCGTCCAATGCAAATCGAACGGTACACAAGCGATAGAGGTCCGGATCAAACGGGGGGAGGGGGGCTCGAACGGGTACGAGGGAGGTCCAATGGACAAGGAGGAGATCCTAGAGGACATGGGGAGGTCCTGAAGGACACAAAAGGTCCAAGTAAGGAAAGTGGGGATCCTAGAGGACACAAGGAGGTCCTGAAAGATACGGGAAGTTCCAAATAAGGAAAGTGGAGGTCCTAAAGGACACAGGGAGGTCCTGAAGGACAAGGGAAGTTCCAAATAAGAAAAGGGGAGATCCTAGAGGACATAGGGAGATCCTGAAGGATGCGGGAAGGTCCCGGAAAACGGTAATACCGTGAGTTGGGGCGGTAATACCGGATGGGCAGTGAAGGACACTTCCTAAGAGAGTTACAAGGGTTAAAAGCAAAGAGGAAGTCCACATGGACATAGTGGGGTTCAAAAGATACAGAGAGTGAGTTCAAATGGATTTGAGAAAGGTTTAGACTTGGAGAGGTCTAAACTTGGGAAGGAACCACAGAAGGAGGTTTAGACCGGGGAAGGTACAATCACTTAGGGAGGTTTAGATCTAAGGAGGTCTGGCCCAAAGGAGAGCAAAGTAAGCACAGAAAAAGGGAAAGATCACCAAAGCTCCAATAACTCAACAAACCATCAAGGAATTTTAGTTGAAGTTTGAGTTAGTCAATTTGAAATCCATCCTGAAATTTCAAGTTAAGCTTTGAATTCTCATCAAACAAAATGGTTCTTTTTATTTCGAAGGTTCAAAAAGGCTCAAAAAAAATCAGGGTGCTACAAAAGGTTGTGGACAATGAAATTTTCTCTGCTGAAGGCATAGCTCTAATTCAAGTATCTGAGACAGCAATCCATAACAATAAAGTTCTTCAAGTTGATGCAGTATCACCTAACTTGGATGGGATGGGTCTTTTTAAATTGAATTATATAATAAAATAGTGTTTGGAGTTGGAGGTGCCAACATTTTCTCTTAAAATGTTGACCTTTGTGCCAACTTCTAACAACTAAGTCTACCTCTGAAATTGTACAAAAAGTCCTTTGAAATCTATAATGATATTGTACAGAAATCATGTTATTTCTCCCTTTAACTAATCAGTCATTATTTTACAGGTGGCCACATCTTTAAGCTCCACAGAGTGTTTTGTATTACAATATGGAAATGCAATGTTTACATGGCATGGCAATTGTACCACTTATGAGCAAAGAATAAAGGACAAATGAAAGTTGCCGAAGTTCTTGAAGGTATGATGCCACCTTTAAACAGATTTAAGAACACCTCAAATTTCTTACCAGATTATATTACATTGAGCACAAAACAGAAAATATATGAGAGTGTAATTATCCTTGCTTTGTTTTGCCTATGTTTACATTTCAAAAAAAGATATGAGAGTGTAATCATTCCTGCTCTATCTTGCCTATGTTTACACTTCTAGCTAAACTGCTAATGCCAGATAACCAACACTAATTTAGCTTTCTAATTTCCCTTCTTTGCTACAGAATGGGTTGCGTTATATATTTCTATACATTTTCTCATGTCTGAAAGATTACTTGCCAAAGTATTGTGCTAGATTAGATCCTCTTTTATCCCTTTTGCTTATTACATCGACATATTTTGACTTGATTACGAAGTTCATAACTTTCTATATAAATCATATGCATTGCCTCTAGCCAAAAACATATTTGTTGTATAAACACCATGTTTTGTACCTCAGATATGGAGATAAAAATGATGGATGATGGTATATTGCTGCAGATAAAAACAGTTGCTATGATCATTCTGAACATTACTAGAATGATCATTACTGGACTCAAGATACAAATTATCATTTGACACAAAGATAGTAATCCTTATTTTGACAAAATGGCTGTTAATTTGTTGATCTAAAAGTAGATGACGTGTATTGCATGTTTCTTTTACATCTGGTATAAGTCACAACCTCCACACTGATGCTCTCTCTTTTGTTTATGACAGATGCTTATTCATAAAAATATTCTAAAGTACCAACCAACACAACATTTTGGTTCCAAAGGAGATGCATGATTCTGAAATCCCTTAGCTCCGAACTTTTTTTAACTACTTTAGATACTTATTGATATATCGTCTACTATGTTTCTACCTTTCCTGCTCTACCATGTTTTGGTTCCTCACGAGTTAGATGTATAATCTTTGAAATTGATACATCGGATGGACAGAAGCAGATCAGGTTTTGCTACACTTCAACCACACAGATGTATATCATAGCATTTCCTATCTAATTTTTTAGCGTACTTTGGGTACATGATACTACTGCAACATATATGTATATACACACACACGCAAAACTCCCAAATTGTCGTCATACATGGGATTTTCTTTTTTGCTCGTGGCAACGCGCGGGTCTCCCGCTAGTTATATATACATATATGCATAAGATAACGCTAATTGCTTAGGTAAAATTAGCATGCGGTGACAACGATAACCTATTTTTCTGGATCCGCTGCTTTGCTTGGCGATGGATGAGTGAATAGAAAGGGAATTAGAAAGAGTAAATATGAGAGAGAAATTCGGTCCCCACAAACCGCATGATAGACAGATGATCATTCTCGCTAGGGGCAAAACAAGTTGTTTATTTCACATATAGGTTCGCTACCAACATCGCTCGCCATCGAGCAGACGACCCGAGTAACGTTTTGCGCCCGCTTCTTTCTCTCGCTCGGCCTATCTCGTTGATGTGACCTGACCTTTAGAGATAGCTGAAGTGCACCATTGGAAATGTTCGTATCGCTGGTGCTTCGTGTAACCTCCCAAAATTTTATTTCTGGTTAAAATAAAATTTAATTATTTTCCTTGAATTTTTTGGATTTTAAAAAGGTTTTCCCTTTTATTTTGAAGCAAAAATAAATTTATTTGCAAACCTAAATGCCAAATTTAAGTTGGAATTATTTTGTTTAAGTCCAAAATAAATCATGAAATTTCTATGAAATTTTCCATAATTGTTGGACTTTATTTGCTATTTTCTAAAAGCCTAATTAATTTATCTCAATTTCTGAAATTGTTAAATCATTAAAACCCGGATTTCCGCTTCTGGGCCGAATCTCTCTGGCCCATTCTCTCTTTCTACTTGCGTCCAGCCCATCCCACACCTCCCCTCTCTCTTTCTCATTGTCGCCAGGACCAAGCCGTCAGTCTCCCTCTTCCTTTCCCTTCCTTCTTCCTCGCGACAGCGCCACCTCCACCATTTTCACCCGCGCGAAGCTCACACGCTCGCTCGGTTCGGTCCAATTTTCCCACGACGTCACCACCAATCTTATCCCTTCACCTCACTGCACCCGTCCCGGTGCTTATCCCTTCTTCTCCGTTGCCGGAACCCCATTAACTCAATGCCTAACCCGCGCTGGCCAACTCGCGTCGCATGCTGCCTCGGTGCTCCAGTCCCTCGCCCTATAAAAGGGAGCCCTCGCACCGTCGTCATCCCCTCATCCCATTCCCCTGCTCGTTGGACCTCGTCGTGGCACGTAGCGCCGGCGACAAAAACGCCCTGAGCGTCTCTGTCGCGCCGACGTGAGGTGGCAGCCACATGGTACCACCATGCCACCCTCTTTACCCACGTCAGTGCCAACGTGCCAGCGTGCGCATGTGTTGACGTAAGCCCCGCTCCTGTTTTGCAAACCCGGTCCACGATGGACTATTGCCTTCTTGTGGACCTAGCCTATGGACCTGGGCTCACTTGTCAGCGATTCAATAGGATTTTTCAATAGAAATTTAATTCGGCTGAAAAAGAAATTTAGATGATGACATCATTCTTGCGTCATAATTAGATTTTTTTTCCTTTAGTAAAATAATTACTTAATTCCAGAAAATTGAATTTTGTTTATTTCTTCAGGATTTAATCTTTCGAGGACTCGTTCTCCTTCATACGAGCTCTGATTTCAGCGATTCAAATTTGTAAAATCAATATCGAGCTATCTATACTAAAATTATTTAATTTGGAGTAAACTTTAATTCATTTGAATTTGGCTCATTTTCGCATATAGATTTTGACGACTCCGGAGAGCCTGAGTCATTTGATGAGTTAGACCAGTAAGCATTTGGGCAAGGCAAGTTAAAATTTTTATCATGTTTGATCCCTGTATTATTTTTTTAAAATTATTATTGCATGCTTATTTATGTTCCAATTAATTTAAATTCATGTTTTGAATTTCTAGTTAATCCCTTTTCCTTTGTATAGCCAATTTTGATATTGAACTAGCCATACCTTGTCTCCATAGTTGAAGATCTAGTTGGTACGATAGTATAAAATAGAACAGTTTGGAATACGTTTTACTTAGACAAGCTTAGACCAAATATTGAATTTGGGGAATTTAGCCAAAAATGTTCAACTATGATTTAAAAATGAGACAATGATATTGTTTTTACCATAGAAATTTTAGAAAATGGTTTGACATGTAAAATAAAATGAAACTGGTTTGGACGTGGACGAACTGGATAGTTGGTGGGTGCAGGTCTATGCACAGGCTCAATTCAGTGAATGATTGAGACCTAGGGGTTGTTTTGGAAGTCACCTAGTCAATTAAGGACCACTCTGTGAGTTGCGGATTGTTAAGCCATAATCGTACTACCATAGGTCTGGTATGGGACAAACCTGACTAAATAAACTGTACTATTTCACCATAGTTGTGTCATTAAGAGGTGTGGGTGTCGTGAAGACCTATTTTTAGTACCCACATGGCGCAAGAGGGGATTACCGTTTGGTGTGACCCACGGTATTGAAACCTTAGCGGGCATAACTACGTCGAAATAGTGTAGGGTAAAAGCCTTGTGATAATTGCTTAGCTGCACGCCTACGGAAGCGTGTCTTGGCCAACATATTAAGCAAACTATCTCTTGTGGGTAAAGTTATACAAACTCTGCAGAGTATTAAACTATTCAAATAGTCGTGTCCGCAGTTATGAACATGTTGAGCAAAACCTTTCATGGATTAGACTTTGTTTTGTCTTTAAAATAATTTTAAACTTAGATGTTTTTGGATAGTTTATCCAGCTGGAAAATTTGGGCAGAAAGCCTGGTGTAAGGGGGGTAGTCCTTCACTATTTGTGTATGGAGGTTTATCCTACACTTAAGAATTGATGAATTAAAATTAAAATTTTGATTTTAGATATAGACTAAACTACTTTGGAACTTAGTAAATATATTTAAAACTAAAAATGTAGCTGTGTGCAAAACTCAGCCATATCAACCTTCCTTTGATATACCTGCATGCATTATATCTGTTATTGTGTGTAACTTGCGGTGTGCAATTATTTGTACTCACCCTTGTTTAATAAATTGTTGTTCAGAGGAGGAGTACTTCAACAACGGTGAGGACTTAGAGGACTAGGCTGCGCCCCTAGACGATTGTTTGTGGCGTAGCGTGTGGCCTACTTTATTTATTTATGTTTTCCACTATACTTTTCTTTTGGCCTTATGCCCTTTTGTGAAAAACTTCAATTATTATTCAATAAATTGCGAGTTATGATTGTGTTATCATCTTTTGTTTGATTGTGTACACTAACTGTTCTTGGACTAGTATATTAGACACAAAGAATTCAGGATCCTTTGCTCTCGGGTTCGACACTTCGCACGAGAGAGAGGTACCAAGAAAAATTCCCTAGTCCCTCTCCCTCAACTTAGTACCAATTCTAGTCAAATACTCCCTCTAGTCACAAATACATGTAGTCAAACTTTTAAAACTTTGGTTATCAATATCTTGTTAGGTATTTAGATTGGATAGTGAAAAATCATATGTGTGGATTTGTCCTGAAAATACTTTCATAATACTATAGTTTTATTGGGTTTTATAAATATATTACAATAAAAATTAGTTGTCAAAGTTGTGTTTTGGGGATGTTTCAATATCCAAAATACATATATTTGTGACTAGGGGGAGTAAAAAGTTTGATGGACCCAATTGTTAATGAATTGAAGAGAGAGAGAGAGAGAGAGAGAGAGAGAGAGAGAGAGTTGGGTGGGAGGGAGAGGTAATATATTATTCAAAATGGATCTCACCTTAGAGAGAAGGGGTAAATAGGAAAACTCGATCATTTGCCATACCTTTGAGGTGACTTCTATCATTTGCATATATTTTCGTTGCAATTTTCCACAAATTTGAAGCGACATTTGATTATTTGCCCTTTTGGACATGTTTGCCCTTGTCTTCTTCTTCTTCCTTCTCCTCTCATCTGGCCATGGCAGATCGGGTGGCCGGAGGCGGTCATTCGCCCCACGCTGTGCCCATCCTCACCCTCTCTCTCTCCCTTCTCTAAACGCCCACCTCCCACCCATGCTTCCACACGCCATTGTCCACGTCTAGGAATTGGATCTGATCGTAGAGGTCTTTGATGGTGATGTCCATGGGTGCCTCGCGGTCGATACGCGTCACCACAGCAGTTGCGGTAGCCTTCGCTGCCTCCAAGTCGCGACGGAAGGTGGGGGACAGCGCAGTGGGCCGAGAGGAGGGGAAGCCGAGGCGGAGGAAGGCGATGAGGAAGAGGACGACCGAGGCGACGGCGAGGACGCGTCGGGAGGAGGAAGAGGCGGCAGCGGAGTGAGCCCCGCGGTGGCGAGAGAGGAAAGGGTCTTGGAGCAAAGGTGGTGGTAGCCTCAGTCGCTGCCGAGTCACGATGGATGGTCACCTTGTGGGTGAGGTGAGCATGAAGGCGGCTGGGGACGGTGCGGTGGGCCGAAAGGAGAGGATGCGGTGGGAGAAGGAAGAGGCGACGATGGAGTAGGCCCACGGCAGCAAGAGGTGGCGGGGGAGGGAAGGGTCTTGGAGCAGAGGTGGTAGTGCGCCTTCGGCTTGGTGGTGGTATCTAGTTCCTAGGCGTTCAGAGGAGGGAGGGAGAGGGTGAGGAGAGGCACAACGTGGGGTGAACGGCCGCTTCCAGCCACCTAGTTTGCCATGGCCGGAGCAAGCAAGGAAGAAAAGAAGAGAAATCAAGAAAAGAAGATGAAAGGAGGAAGAAGAAGTGAAAGAAGACATGTGCAAAAATGCTCAAAATGGCAAATAATCAAACGTCTCTCTAAATTTATGGCAAATAATTAAGTGCAATGAAAATATATGCAAATGATAGAATCCATCTAAAATGTAGGGGCAAATGATCGATTCTCACTACTAAATATTGGAGGAAAAATTAGTGCTAGAATGATACGTCACACTTTGTGGATGCTTTAGTAAATCTAACAAACTCACACACATACAGCTGTGGTAGTATCATTGTATCACACTAGAGAGACTGGAGTACTCTGCAGCACACTTATAAAGCGGTAATAGTACTATCCTAAAGGGTAATTCGAGGAAGAAAGGGAGCAAGGAGAGGCGGTCCACGTCGGCCCTTTTCCCTATGTCGTCTGATCTTCCTCTTCGATCCTTCATGGTCGTCCAATCTTCCTTCCATTTTGCTTGCCCGCGTTCTGGTGGCTTCGTTTTGTTGGTTCGGCCTCTACTCAATCGTTTGCTCCTTCCACAGAACAGACAAATGCAGTAGACAAAGCGCATGGAACCAGAGGCGGCGCTGGCGAGGGAAAGGGAGGGGTAGCCGGCAAACTAGCAAAATGGAACCCCGACGAGGTCCTCTATCCATTGGTGGTGGCGGTGCGACGAGATATGGTCGGCGGCGCCGGCCGCCGCCAGGGAGGCACACAGGCAGCGGCAGCACACGAGGGCGACGACGCTCTGACGACGACACCGGCGAGGGAAGGTGAGCACGGGGTGTGCCTCAGTGAGGGGAACACGATAGTGAAGACGGTTCGGCTCAAGAGTGGTCGAGGAGCTGCACCCACGTCGATCGACGGTACAAGAATGGCAACGACGGTGCAGGAGCTCCACGGCAAGGGAAAAACTGAATTGAGGTGTGGGAAGGGTAGGAAATCTCCGGGAACACGCGGTGAGAAACTCACCGGTGAAGGAGATCGATCGACGGGAGTGAAATTGGCCTAAAAGGTTCGACGGCGAAATTCGGGCGACGTACTGCACGAAAAGTGAAATTGATTGAGGGGTTTAGATCACGGTGCTCGAGAACACAATGTGATGCGATTAGAAGTTTGAAAAACTCACCGGAACGACGAATGCACAAATCGGGTGTGATGGCCGATGTTTGAGAAAAAGAGAAATACGACGTCGTTGGAGCTCTAGGGTTTCCAAGATTTTGAGAGAGTGTAAAGGGGGTAGAAGAGGTGTCGTGCTCCAATTTATAGCCTCTCCCAAGATTTGAATAGACAAGAACGCGAGTGAATGTCGACGCCATTCACGGGCTCGGTTTTGGAAACTGATGGAAAACGGAAATTACACTGATGGAGCTGCGGTAACGTAAGAATTGACTCCGGTGATAAAGGCGCGATGATGACAGGCTCGTAACGCTTCAGACGGAATTGAGTTTGGATGCTTGAGTGCAAAGAATTAAAATTGGAGGTGATAGCGCTGGTTTTCGGACAAAGAACAGAGGGCAGCGCCACGTTCTGAGGAAGAAGATGAAGGAAGAGAGATAGAAAGAAAGAAAAGGAAAAGGAAAAAGGAAAAGGAAAAGGAAAGAAAATACAAAAAAAAAAATAAAAAGAAGATAAATTCAAAAACTTCAAGAATATTCCACAAAAATCCTTGGAACCTGAAAAGATTGAATACAATAATTTTGAATTTAATAGAAGTTTATTTTAATCATTTAAAATATTTTTCATTTTCTAAAATTTCAAATTAAGCTTTATATTAATCCAATAAAATGCAAATGGTTCCTTTTATATTTTAAACTTCAAAAAGGCTCTGAAAATTGGGATATTACACACACATCGCTGATTTTGCTTCCAACTGATAGAGTTGTGCTGTGCTCTGCACAACGAAAGCAGCATCATCTGTATCTTACAGACTACATAGCATGCTCCATAGCAATCTTATGTCTTGCTTATACTTGTAGCCAGGCGCCCATACGGTTACCGAAAAAGAGGATCCGCGCCAATGAGTGTTGTTGGGTTGGGCTCGCAAAGATGGGGCGATCGTCCGCTCAATGGCAAATCCCAAGGCGCGCATGTCTCTCGGCTCAATCGCGCAAAATCGAACGGATGCCAAAGCAGTCGAGCGCTGGCGCGTGAAGGCAAGCGTAGACACGCAAACCCAAAATAAAATCAGACGATCGGGGAAGCAGAACGCGCTGGATCCAACGGGAAAGTAAGATCATGGCGACGTGGTCTGCTTGTCCGTGTGAGAACTTTCGCTCTATTTAACTGGTAGGATATCTATATGCTATGGTGCCTACTCCAGAACTATATATGTAACCTATATGCTTGCCGGCTCTCCTAACCACAAACGACCATCTTTTGCGGCTGCCAGGCATTCGCGCCTTCAGTAAACCTTGTGCTAATGCGAATCATCTTCAATCCTGTCTCCACTTTTCGTCTTGCATGAACGGCACAATATACCGATTTAGAGGCCTCGGCTATGCTTACGGTCGGTATATATTAATCTGTTTTTCCTGCACACTGCCTCGCGCGTTTGTCATCGCGCGCAGGCCTCTAGTTACTATTGGATCATCGCAACAGGGACGTATGTACGGGCCGGAGAGGAGCGCAAGCAAGAAAGTCCAACGCCGCATAAAGTTTGGATCTCTATGAGATTCTCAACTCTCTCTCTCTCTCTGGTGTGGCAGCCATGGGCAGTCCAACTCCTGCACCTATACTGCTACACCTAGGGACGATCTCTACCTCCTCTTCTCTCTCCTAGCTTCTCGTCATGGCGCCTCCCAATAGCGTTGTCGCCCATGACTCCAAGCGCAAGCGTACCAGTACCACACCGTCTCCTCAATTCATTTCTCAGCTTTTACGCCGTACCTACTCCCTCCTCCAAGCCGGCCAAGGAAACGCGCCACTGCTCCGTTGCGCACAAATTTCTTGCGCAATGCCACGCTGCTGCTGCCCTCTTCTTGCCAGCAGCTAGCCGCTGCTGCTGCTGCTGCTGCTGCTTTTGCCCAAAGCTGCGCCCCCCTGCGTTCGTTCTTCCCCAGAGCCCCTTGCCTCACCCGTGTCTCCTCCTCATTTCTTTTCTTGCTCCCTCTAGCTTCTTCTTCTTCCGCTCATCTTGCTCTTGTCCATTCCTTGCTTCGCGCAACCCCACATTTCTTGCACTCCATTGCCATGTCCTAGAAACCACACATTGCTGATCACCTCTAGCTTTCTTGTCTAGTTGCCTCGCCCATTTCTTTGTCCCAGCTAGCTAGAATTCGTTTCTTGATCGAGCCTGCCGCGCGCGGACGTCCGTTTCTTGATTCATACGAGCAGAGCAGAGCAGAGGCAGGGCATTTCTGGATCGGGGCAGCCATGATCACGTCGCTTGACCTGTACCACGTGCTCGTGGCGGTGGTGCCGCTCTACGTGGCGATGACGCTGGCGTACGGTTCCGTCAAGTGGTGGCGCATCTTCTCCCCGGACCAGTGCTCCGGCATCAACCGCTTTGTCGCGCTCTTCGCCGTCCCGCTCCTCTCCTTCCACTTCATCTCCACCAACAACCCCTTCGCCATGAACCTCCGCTTCCTCGCCGCCGACTCCCTCCAGAAGCTCATCGTCCTCGCTCTCCTCGCGCTCTGGTGCCGCCTCTCCCGCCGCGGCTCCCTCGACTGGCTCATCACACTCTTCTCCCTCTCCACGCTGCCCAACACGCTCGTCATGGGCATCCCGCTGCTGAATGGCATGTACGGCGCCGACTCCGGCAGCCTCATGGTGCAGATCGTCGTGCTCCAGTGCATCATCTGGTACACGCTCATGCTCTTCCTCTTCGAGTACCGCGGCGCCAAGCTGCTGGTCATGGAGCAGTTCCCGGACACGGCCGCCTCCATCGTGTCGTTCCGCGTCGACTCGGACGTCGTCTCGCTCGCCGGGGGCGGCGGCGGCGCGGAGCTGCAGGCCGAGGCGGAGGTCGGCGAGGACGGGCGGATGCGGGTGACGGTGCGCAAGTCGACGAGCTCGCGGTCGGAGGCGGCGTGCTCGCACTCGCAGTCCATGCAGCCGCGCGTGTCCAACCTCTCCGGCGTGGAGATATACTCGCTGCAGTCGTCGCGGAACCCGACGCCGAGGGGCTCCAGCTTCAACCACGCCGAGTTCTTCAACATCGTCAAGGGAGACGAGGAGAAGGGCGCCGCCGGGGGCGGCGGGCACTCGCCGTCGCCGCAGCCGCAGGCGGTGGTGGGGAAGAGGAAGGACCTGCACATGTTCGTGTGGAGCTCGAGCGCCTCGCCGGTGTCGGAGCGCGCCGGCGGCGGCGGCGCGGTGCATGTCTTCGGGGGTGGCGGCGAGCATGGCGACGTCATCGCCAAAGGTGAGCGACCAACCTCTTTTAAGCAACCTTTTAAGTAGTTTGCTCGTGTCGTGTGTTTTATCTTGTAGTGTGCTTTCGACCATCCGATCAACGAATCAACGGTCCAGATCATATTGGACTGTTGGTCTACTGACAAACCGATCTATCTATTGTTAATTGGTTTAGCATTTTGTGCTTCTTGTGCTCAGGAGCCCAGGCATATGATGAATACGACCGTGATGATTTCAGCTTCAGGAACAAGAACGGCACGGAGGAGGACGGGCCGACTCTGTCCAAGCTCGGGTCCAACTCAACCGCGCAGCTTCACCCAAAGGACGACGGTGAGGAGAGGCCGGCCGCGATGCCGCCGGCGAGTGTGATGACGAGGCTCATTCTGATCATGGTCTGGAGGAAGCTGATCAGGAACCCAAACACTTACTCCAGCCTCCTTGGTGTCATCTGGTCCCTCGTCTCATGCAGGTCAACCAGATGATTTCAGTCATTCAGTGTCGTGTTCATTAGCCATCCCTGCACATTCGTTTATTCTTGTGAATTGCTGTAATTTAGGTGGGGGATCGAAATGCCCTCGATCATCGCCCGGTCGATTTCGATCCTGTCGGATGCAGGGCTTGGGATGGCCATGTTCAGCCTAGGTTTGCAGATCTCTGATACTATGTTGCTATATGCTTCCATAGTTGCATGTACTATAACATAACTGCAAGAACAAAAATTACTGTTCGGTTTGCAGGCTTGTTCATGGCATTGCAGCCTCAGATGATTGCCTGTGGTAACTCCCTCGCCGCATTTGCGATGGCCGTCAGGTTCCTCATGGGTCCGGCTGTCATGGCTGCTGTCTCCGTCACTGTAGGGCTGCGTGGGGTACTTCTGCACATCGCCATTGTTCAGGTATACTGCCATTTAAAGACTACTGCAACAAACGAAACAAGTATGCTCAATTGAAAAAAAAAAAAATCAAGACTTAAAATCGTGATGAATTTTCAGGCTGCTCTTCCTCAAGGAATCGTGCCCTTTGTGTTTGCCAAGGAGTACAACGTTCATCCTGACATTCTGAGCACAGCGTATGATCTCTTTACATACCTCATTTTTTTAGAACTATCAACTTTGGTCTTTGAAAATCTTAACCCCATTTCGCGGTTCCTTTTTCCGTCTTATAATCAGAAATCTCTCGCTCTGTTTCCCGGTTCCCTTTTCCTTTATATAATCAGAAAACATCATGCACTGAAGTTTTCTGAAAGGGGCGCATCTTAACTTCTGATGATTCCTAATCATGTTGTTTAGACTAGGCCAACTTAGACTAAGCTTTCTCTACTTTATAATCAGAAAGGCATCGAGTTCATAACACCAACATGATTCAATTCTTACTCTTCACATGTAGCACTTGATAGTTGATACTACTACTTGTACATCGATTCATTGAGATGGATCCTGACATGATCATAAAACTCTCTTGCTGCAGCGTGATCTTCGGTATGCTGATTGCCCTCCCCATCACACTGGTCTACTACATACTGCTGGGGCTCTGAACTCTCAAGTCAACTGTGCAAAAACTGGGTGTCACTGACAGTCTTGTTTAGAATCTGTGACTGCTGCTGCTTCCTTTTTGCTTGGACAATCCTACTAGGGTCATAGGTCAGCCTAGTAATGGTAGGTTTAGGTAGGTAATGTAGGCGAGGAGACCTTTTGGATTTGGTGACAGCTACGATTTCAGATTGAAGCATTAGAATTCTGATGGGCACTATTTAGAAATAGAAAGAACGTTAGTGATGACAGTCATCTAATTTGTAAGACATTGATCAGATCTATTGCAATTTGGTAACACTTACATTCGTCTTTCCTCGATATGTGTTCAGCATTGCATTTACTAATAATAGTGCTTACTCAATGAGGTATACTCAGAGTTTTCTAATTGCTGAGAGATTAGCTATAGTTTCGAATGCTTCCATAGTTTTTATTGGGGGAAAAAAGGAATCTTTTGTCAAGGAAGGAAAACGTTTATGCATAGCTTTTTGAGTCATTGTCTTTTGTGAGTAGTGCAAAACTTTGACCCAAAAACTAAAAAGCCCCGTGACCTACATGCTCGAATCAATGGGGGAAACAGAATGATAGTGTTGGAGTCAGATTAAAGTGTTGGCTTTAGGCATGCGCACTTGAAGCAGCAATGATGCTCTTTTTGGCTAATGTGAGGGGAGCCATTCCGAGCGGTAAAAGAGGAGACCAAAGCTGGACTGGAATCATCTATTTAATACTTCAATGCAGAGGACAGTGACATGGTATTAGGAGTGACATCCACCGTCCGATCAAAAAGCGAAGGTCCAGATTAATCGCGATAGTGTTTCTTGGTACTATAAAATCGTCAAAGCGCATATTTCTATAGTAACATGGTATTAGAAACGACCTCCACCATCTGTGGTTTCCTTTTAAAAGAGTTCGGTTCCCATACTCATTTTAACAAAGTTCGGTTCAAAAAAAAAAGAATATCGATCTAACCGTCGCGCCGTCCAGTGCCGCTTGTTAGACTTTGTTGTCTTGGCCGCCGCGCCGTCCAGCGTCGCCTACTGATAGCTTCCGTTCCATCAGCTGCGATCTCATGCTCTAGAACAAAGCTTCATGGGATGAACTACAAGTTGTGGTCTTCACTCATGGAGATCACGCTCGATGATTTCCGCCTCTAGGGATATGTCACTGGTGCTCGACCTTGTCCGTCGTCATTAGTTCAGCCTCCTCCCAGATAGCCTACTTCTGCACCTACTGCAGAAGATGAGGTTGCCAAGAAGGAGGCAGAGGCCACTGTTGCTGCTAACGCTGCTGATGAGGCCTTCGCCTTTATGACTTCGTCTACCGTCTTCGCCTAGAGTTTGAGCCTGTCAGGGCTCAACTTCTGAGTCACTCACCACGACCGACAGTCATCCAGGCTCTTTCGACGCTTCGTGCTGAGGAGCTTCGCATCGGGTTAACAACACAGTTTGTTCCGGTTGTGCTTGTTACCCCTTCTTCTTTGACTACACCGACAGTTTCTATTTCGACTACAGTCCCTCCTCAGGTGTCTGTTTTCGCTCATGTTTTTGCCCCAATTGGGGTTCAATGCAATTATTGCAAGAACTTCGTGCACGACTACCAGAGTTGTGCGGTGCAAAAAAAGCGGAACAAGGCGCGTGGGAGTGGATGATCCAAAGGGGCGAGAGGCCCCTTCTCGACAGAGGACATACCAAAGATGTCGATCTTCTCGTGGAGGTGACATTGTTCAGCCAGATTCGCGAGTTCTACTTCAGACTCTCTCACGGCTCGGCGAGGTTTTTGGTCTAGCTCAGACGTCTCCTCCAGGAACTTCTTAGGTTCTGGATTCTGGTGCCTCTTTCCACATGACACCGGACTCCACATCTCTCACTTCAGTAGGACCTCCTGTTTTTCCTATCTCTGTTCAGACAGCTGATAGTATTCCTCTATCTGTCAGCTGTCAAGACACTCTTTTGTCCACTAATTTTTCCGTTCTAGCTGTTTTCCATGTTCTACAACTTACCATGCAGCTTCTCTCGGTGGGTCAGCTTACCGATCTCGGTTGTAGGGTTGGTTTTGACTCTCACTCCTTTTCCACCTAGGACCGACAGACAGGGACGGTACTCGGGACTGGTTAGCGCCGTAGGGATTGTCAGGGTATCTACATCCTTGATTGCATCGACCTTCTGTCCACTTCAGCTACTCCTATCACCTCTACGTGTAACTCCACCGCCATTGCTGCCACCACCTCCGAATTTTTTGCGCAATGGCATCATCGTCTAGGTCACTTGTGTGGGTCTCGCCTTTCTTCATTAGTTCGTCAGGGTGTTCTTGGACGTGTTACTGTTGACACGGCCATGTTTTGTCAGGGTTGTAAGCTGGGCAACCAGCTACAACTTTCTTATTGTTCTAGTGAGTCCTTGTCTTCTCATCCTTTGACTTAGTTCATTCAGATGTATGGGGACTTGTGCCTATTATCTTAAAGATGGGCATAAGTTTTATGTGATCTTCATTGATGATTATTTTCGTTTTATATGGCTTTTCCCTATGTCTAATCGTGGTCAGTTTCTTGCGATCTATCGTACCTTTGCAACAATGGTTCATACTCAGTTTGATTCTTTTATCCGTACTTTTCATTGTGATTCTGCTGGTGAGTACTGTTCTAGTGCTTTCAGACAGTTTCTTTACTGAGCAGTGCACTCTTTACCAATCTTGTTGTCCTAGTGCCCATGCTCATCTAGGGTTACTGAGCGCAAATATCGTCATTTGATTGAGACTGTCCGCACTCTTCTCCTTGCCTCTCACGTTCCATTACGCCTGGGTCAAGTTGTTTTACTACGTGCATATCTCATCAACATGTAGCATTCCACTACTCTTAAGGGTGTTAGTCCTATAGAGAATCTCTACTCTTGAGCCCCTAGTACACTCACCTTCGTGTTTTTTGCTGCACTTGTTTTTTTTCTGCTGCAGCCTTGTGAGCACACCAAACTATCGACGCAGTCAGTTGAGTGTGTGTTTCTTGGTTATAGTTCTAAGCATAAGGGTTATCGCTGCTATGATCCTTCTGCTCGACGGATCAGAATCTCACGAGACATTATGTTTGATGAATCTCGACCTTTCTTTTATCGAGATTCGGCTCCTTGTCCTGTTTCCACCGTTGAGATGGTATCATGGTTATCTCTTTCTGACTTTTCACCTATATCTCCATTATCACAGTCTTCCCCTGGTCTGTCTCTAGTGTTTTCTTCTATACCTTCGCCTCCGGTGCTGCCTCCTACAGCACCGCCTCTTGTTCCTGCAGCATCACCATCTCGTGTATCTTGTATTCACTACTCTAGGAGTCTTCGTCCTTCACCAGTCTCCTCTCTTGGTATCTTGTAGACACCTACATCTGATCTTCCCGATGATGCTCCTCGTTACGTCCTTCGTGACCAAACATCCCTTCGACCTCCTGATCGTCTTGGATTTGCTCCGGTAGCTCATGCTCTCTCTACCACTGAGTCTAGTTCTTATCGTGAGGCTGCTCCTCATTCTGAGTGGTAGCTCACTATGGCAGAGGAGCTTGATGCTCTTTGATGTACGGAGACTTGGGATATTGTACCGATACCTGTGTATGCTCGTCCGATCATGTGCAAGTGGGTGTACAAGATTAAGACCACTTGATGGTACTATCGAGCGCTACAAGGCTCGCCTATTTAATCGCGGCTTTCAGCAGGAGTACGGGCGTGACTACGATGAGACTTTTGACCTTGTTGCCCATATGACAACTGTTCGCACTGTTGTTGCGGTTGCTTCTATTCGCCGGTGGTCTATCTCTCAGCTGGATGTTAAGAATGCATTTCTTAATGGTGTTTTGCATGAGGAGGTCTATATGCAACCACCACCTGCGTATTATGTTCTCGATGGGCACGTCTATTATCTTCGTCGTGCTCTTTATGGCCTCAAACAGGCTCCTCGTGCTTGGTTGCATGTTTTACCTCAGTGATTACTGTTGTCGGTTTCACTGTCAGTTCCCATAATCCTGCTCTTTTTGCCTATGTCTCATCTTGGGGTAGGACACTGCATATTCTATATGTTGATTATATGCTCATCACTAGTGATGATTCCTCATTCATCATGTATGTGAAGAAGCATCTTAGTGAGCAGTTTCTGATGATTGATCTTGGTTCTCTTACGTACTTCCTGGGATTGGGGTCTCTTCCATACCTGAGGGCTACTACTTCTCCCAACAAAAGTATGTCTAGGATGTTTTTGAACGGTCTGATCTGACTGACACTCGCACTGCCAAGACTCCCATAGAGCTATCCCTTTAGCTTCATGTCACTGATGGTGATCTTCTTGAGGATCCTACTCGATATCGCCATTTTGTTGGGAATTTGGTGTATCTTGTGAGCACTCGTCCTGATATTGCTCATGTTGTTCATATCTTGAGTCAGTTCATAGCTCGTCATACCCATCTTTACTACTGTCATCTTCTTCTTCTTCGTTACTTACGTGGAACTATCTCTCGTCGTTTGTTTTTCCCTAACTCCAACTCACTACAGCTTCAGGTGTACTCTGATGCGACATGAGTTAGTGATTCTTTTGATCGTCGTTCTCTTTTTACTTACTGTGTTTTTCTTGGCTCCTCCCTGGTTGCCTAGAAGACAGAGAAGTAGACTGCAGTTTCCTGTTCGAGTGCAGAGACTGAGTTAAGAGCTATGACAGTAGTGACAATAGAGGTTACTTGGTTGAGGTGGCTACTTGTGGATTTTGGAGTGCCTGTGATGGGACCTACGACTCTTTTGTCTGACAGCACATGTGCTATCAGTATTTGCCCATGACCTAGTGAAGCATGAGCTCACCAAACACATTAGTCTGGATGTTTCATACACTCACTCACAGGGGCAGGAGTAAGTACTTACTTTACAGTTTGTGTCCTCAGAGTTACAGATTGTTGACTTCTTCACAAAGCCACAAATTAGGATACAACATTTGTATTTTCTCTCTAAACTCAGTGTGTGATCCACCATGAGTTTAAGAGGGTGTTAGAATAGAAATTACTTTGTATTTTCTTACATGCCTTTTGTATTTCTTTGTATATGTATGTCATATTCTTATTGCGATGGATTTTCGTCCCCCTAGTGGTTTTCTTAACTTTCTCCCAGATCCGAACCTTGCTGCAAATTTCCCCTTTCCATCATCACCGCATCCTCCATATCCAGCCCACCAGCAATTTCCTTTCCAATATCCTCAATTATCGATCCAGCCGCCAGCACCCCCACCCGCAACCCCTCCCCTTGGATCTCTGATTCTGGGACCCCTAGTCTAGCATCCGACCGGCGACACAGAGTCAATTGATGTGGAAGCGGATGATGACTTGAGACAGAGGATGTACTATACACATGAAGAGGACCTCATATTGGTAAGCCCCCAAAATGATCTAGTTTCAGTCATCTTTTTACTGGATGGAGTAGCTTAGCATTGCAACTGTTAAGTTGCTCTGACGAAATTACAATGAGGGGATTTGCATATATGCAACAACCGTAGGCTAATTGTGTACATGTGAATGCAAAATGTCTGCTCATACATAATAGCTAAGATGCCTGCTCTTACATAATTGTCAGGCTAAGAATTTCCGTGATGGTGGCTAATAACAGTTCCATTTACTTTCTGTTCTAATGTTTCCTTCTACTTTGAAATAAGTTGTCTAGAGATTTCATTTATTCTGTGGCACCTGCATGTTTGCAAATAAACATTAATTGAATTTCCTGATCAGTGTGTGGCAATGATCTTGTGTTCCCCTGAAATGGTTCGTTCTACTGTAGCATTTCATATTGTTGCAATTATATTGTACTCTGTATTTGTTAAGAACTAGAGGTGCATATAATAGCAATGTCTTGGATGATGTTATGAACTAGCAGTGCATACTTTATTCACTAGTAGCTGAGCTTCGGTGACTTGCTAATTAGCTCTGGAAATGTACCGCAGCCATCGTGGACACCAATTCACCTATGTGCATTGGTGGAAGGCTATCCGTGATAGCCCAAAGTGGAAAAACTACATATCAACAGAAGGGGATGGGACAAAGAGATCGTCAACTGATCGAAATGAAAGCACTGAACGTCCACAAGGATGCAAGGCGGCCAAGAGAGCTACAGGCAAAGATAATATCCCATGTACTTCAGATGTGCAAGAACAGATTGAGACCTTCATACAGGCACAATCTGCTGCCAAGGTCGATATGAATGATATGAAAGAATTCCAGTAGCGTATTTCCGCTGAGAAGGTAGAAGCTTCAAGGCTGGCATACATGGCAGCAAAGGAAAACAAGGAGGCCAAGACGATAGAGAACAAGACTAAGTTGATGCACAAGTTCACAGAGATGTTGAATGCTGATACTACAAGAATGGAACCTTGGGCGAAGGAGGCACATATCAGGGCAGCCACTAGGTTGGGTGATCATCTGTTCTCCAAAGATGGTGTTGAGTAGAGCTATGGTAAGCTCCATCTCCTATTTTTTATGCCCTTAGTGCTCTGTCATTCTGAACAAATAAATGAGATATGCGATAGTGTATTGTATTTTGGTCTTTCATAGATTTTTTTAAAAAATCTTGATTGACCTGACGAGAGATATGGTATTGTACTTCGATCTTGATTGCATCTTCATATATCAATGACTCATGGTGACTCTTTTTCTACTTACTTTCTGTTGTCTAGAGATATCATAGGACTGCGTATATCTTGTGCATTCAATTGGATAGCACTGTGATTACCTGACCTGCTATTTGGTATTATTTACATATGGCAATGTAGCAGTGTTAGAAGCAGATGACATGTTGTTTTTGTTATGAATAATGTGTTGTATATTCAAGAGACCCAATGAGCAATATATATAGGGAGTACAAGTGGGTATGTTATATACAGATAAGGAAATTCAAAAGGACTTCTATTCTACCCTCCTCCCCCCCTTCAAACTCATGGTGGATCACACACATTGAGTTTGGAGAGAAAATACAAATGTTGTACCTTAGTCTGTGGTTTCATGAAGAAGTCAGCAACCTGTAACTCCGATGGCATAAACTGTAAAGCAAGTACTCCGTCCTACACCTGTGAGCGAGTGTATGAAGCACCCACAACAATGTTCTTGATGAGCTCATGCTTCACTGGGTCCCGGGCAATACTGATAGCACCGGTACTGTCAGACAAAAGAGTCATAGGTCCCATCACAGGCACTCCAAAATCTGCAAGTAACCACCTCAGCCAAGTAACCTCTGTTGTCACTGCTGTCATAGCTCTCAACTCAGCCTCTACACTCAAACAGGAAACTGCAGTCTGCTTCTTTGTCTTCCAGGCAATCAAAGAGGAGTAAAAAAAACACAGTAAGCATAAAGAGAACGACGATCATAAGGATCACTAACCCAGGTCGCATCAGAGTACGCTTGAAGCTATAGTGAGGTAGAGCTAGGGAAAAACAAACGACGAGATAGTCCCATGCAAGTAGTGAAGAAAACGAAGAAGGTGACTGTAGTGAAGATGGGTAGGACAAGCTATGAACTGACTCAAGATATGAACAACATAAGCAATATCAGGACAAGTGCTCACAAGGTACACCAAACTCCCAATAAGATGACGATATCGAGTAGGATCCTCAAGAAGATCACCATCAGTAGCACGAAGCTGGAGGGATAGCTTCATGGGAGTCTCAGCAGTGCGAGTGTCAGTCTGACCAGACCGGTCAAGAAGATTCCGAACATACTTCTGCTGGGAGAGGTAGTAGCCTCCAGGCATAGAAGAGACCTCAATCTCAAGGAAGTACGTAAGAGAACCAAGATCAGTCATCAAAAACTGCTTACTGAGATGCTTCTTCACATACGTGATGAATGAGGAATCATCACCAGTGATGAGCATATCATCAACATAAAGAAGAAGCAGTGTCCTACTCCGAGATGAGACATGGACAAAAAGAGCAGGATCATGGGAATTAACAGTGAAACCGACTGCAGTAATCACTGAGGTAAAACGAGCAAACCAGGCATGAGGTGTTTGTTTGAGGCCATAAAGAGCACGACGAAGACGATAGACGTACTCATCGGGAACAGAATACCCAGGTGATGGCTGCATGTAGGCCTCCTCATACAAAACACCATTAAGAAAAAGCATTCTTAACACCCAGTTGAGAGATAGACCACCGGCGAACAGAAGCAATCGTAACAAGAGTGTGAACAGTGGTCATATGGGCAACAGGGGCAAAAGTCTCATTGTAGTCACGATCGTACTCCTGCTAAAAGCCACGAGCAACAAGGCGAGCCTTGTATTGCTCGATAGTACTATCAGACCGGGTCTTAATCTTGTACACCAACTTGTATGTGATCGGACGAGCATGCACAGGTGTCGGTACAATATCCCAAGTCTCTGTACGTCAAAGAGTTTCAAGCTCCTCTGCCATAGCGAGCTGCCACTCAGAATGAAGAGCAGCCTCACGATAAGAACTAGGCTCAGTGACAGAGAGAGCATGAGCTATCGGAGCAAATCCATGACGATCACGAGGTCGAAGGGATGTCCGGTCACGAAGGACGTAACGAGAAGCATCATCAGGAGGATCAGATATGGGTGTCGGCAAGATACCAAGAGAGGAGACTGGTGAAAGACGAGGACGCCTGGAATAGTGAATACCAGAGAAACGAGACGATGGTCTTTGCAGAAAAGAGGCGGTCTTTGCAGAGGCAAAGACCAAGGCGAGGTACCAAACGAACCGCTAGAGACAGACCAGGGGAAGAATGTGATAGTGGAGAAATGGGTGAAGAGTCAGAAAGAGACAACCATGAAATTGACTCAATGGTGAAAACAGGAGGAGCCGAATCTCGATAGAAGAAAGGTCGAGATTTGTCAAAGACAACATCTCGTGAAACCCTGATCCATCGAGTAGAAGGATCATAGCAGCGATAACCCTTATGCTCAGAACTATAACCAAGAAACACACACTCAACTGACTGGGCCGATAGTTTAGTGCGCTCATGAGGCTGTAGCAGAACAAAACAAGTACAACGAAAAATACGAAGGTGAGTGTACTGGGGGCTCGAGAGTAGAGACACTCTATAGGACTAACACCCTTAAGAGCAGTGGAAGGCTGCATATTGATGAGATATGCGATCGTCAAAGCGATCTCGATTTCCAGGCGTGGTGGAACGTGAGAGACAAGGTGAAGAGTGAGGGCAGTCTCAATCAAATGGCGATGTTTGCGCTCAGCAACCCCATTCTGAGCATGGGCACTGGGACAAGAAGATTGGTAAAGAGTGCCCTGCTCAGAAAGAAACTGTCTAAAAGTGTCAGAACAGTACTTGCGAGTAGAATCACAGCGAAAAGTACGGATGACAAAATCAAACTAAGTACGAACCATCGTTGCAAAGCTACGATAGATCGCAAGAAACCAACCACGATTAGATATAGGAAAAATCATGTAAAACAGGAATAATCATCAATGAAGATCACATAAAATTTATGCTTGCCTTTAGAGATAATAGGCGCAGGTCCCCATACATCTGAATGAACTAAGTCAAAAGGACGAGAAGACAAGGACCCGCTAGAATGATAAGGAAGATGTAGCTGCTTGCTCAGCTTACAACCCTAACAAAACATGGCCGTGTCAACAGTAACACGTCCAAGAACACTCTGACGAACTAATGAAGAAAGACGGGACCCACACAAGTGACCTAAACAATGATGCCACTACACAAAAACGTCAGAGGTGGTGGTAGTAGTGGTGGTGGAAGGAGACACAGAGATGACATGAGCAACTGAAGTGGACGGAAGGTGGAGGCGATCAAGGATGTAGAGACCCTAACGATCCCTACGGTGTCGGCCAGTCCCAAGTACCGTCCCTGTTTGTCGATCCTGGATGAAACAGATGTGAGATTCAAAACCAACCTTACAGCCGAGATCAGTGAGCTAACCCACCGAGAGAAGCTGCATGCTAAGCTGGGGAACATGGGAAACAGCCGGAGCAGAAAAGTCAGTAGACAAAATAGTGCCCTGATAGCTGACAGATAGAGGAGTACCGTCAGTTGTCTGAATAGAGATAGCAAAAATAGGAGGTCTACTGAAGTGAGAGAGTGGAGTCTGGTGTCATGTAGAAAGAGGCACCAGAATCCAGAACCCAAGAAGTACCTAGAGGAGACGTCTGAGCTACACTGGTAGAACCTGTTGAGCTGTGAGAGAGCTGTTGAAGTAGAGTCTGGCAGAACTACTGAACAGTCATCTCGCTAAGAAGGTCCTGACGTGCTGGTCTGTCCTCCCATCGAGGAAGGGCCTCCCTGCCCCCTTTGGATCATCCAGCCCCATGCGCCTTGTTCTGCTTTTTCCGCACCGCATAACGCTGGTAGTCATGCCCAAAGTTTTTGCAATAATTGCACTAAACCCAATTGGTGTAAAAATAGGAGCAGAAATAGACACCTGAGGAGGGACTGCAGTTGAAGCAGAAACCGTCGGTGTAGTCGAAGATGAAGGGGTAGCTAGCATGGTCAGAACAAAGCAGGCCGCTAACCCACAAGGAAGCTCTCTCGGACAAAGCGCCAAAAGAGTCTCGATAGAATCGCTTGTCGTGGTGAGCGGCTCAACAATTGAGCCATAAAGACGAAGGCGAAGATGGCAAACGAAGTCATAAAGACGAAGACGATCACGATCTGCCTTCTGTAGTTGATGACACTCCTGGCAAAGTGGAGAAGCCAGCTCGTCCAGCTGGCGCTAGAGACTGGTCAGGGTTCGGAAGAAGTCGTCGACGGAGGAGTCCTCCTGGCGAAGTGTCTCCAACTCACGCTGAAATGAAAAGAACTGAGCATCGCTGCTCTGCTGGTATCGCTGTAATGTCACAAAATTTAGTTTTTCAAAAAACTTTTGAGTACTTTAGGTCCCTGAAAAATTTCACCAATTTTATTTGAATTAACAAAGCTTAATTGGGAATTTCTTAAATTAAAAATATTTAATTGGACTAATCTAAACATCAATTAAATAAAAAACTTGTGTTATTTGGCTTCCTTGTGTTTCAAGGAATTTTTGGTTATTTCTGAGTTTTTTCCGGATTTGTTTGCTATTTATTTGGTCTCCTTGATTTTCGGCTCTTTCTTTATTCCGAAAATCCTTCCTTTTTCTCTCCTCTCGGCTGCTACAGTACCGCACGCGGTTTCTGTTCATCTTCAATCTCCAACCGAACCGATAACTCATTTCCTGTATGTCTCAACCAAATAGTTCCCAAAAATCATATCTCCCTCTACGTTGCATATAAAAGCAAACTGTTCGCGTCCAAACGTTCGGCTTGATCTCCTCTTCCAATCCCCTGATTTGATTTCCTCCGAATCGATGTATTTTCGTCGCAATCTGCAAAAAACCAAGCTCCAACCGAAGGTCTTCTCCGACGAGTTGCGCCTTCATCCGACGTCCTCGGCCGAACCGTCTACGACATTGAGTTCGCGTCGTCGTGTTCTACGTCATGCTTCCTTTCCCTTCGCCCGAAGATCGTCGGAGCACCGTCGACCATGTCAAGCCACAAAGCCGAAACGTGTTCATTGCGCTCCTCGCTTCTTCGGTGAGTTTTTCCAAAATCAGATTGTGTCATCTTGTCCGCCTCGTCGTTGTCTTTCCGTTTTGCCCTTTCGCCGGAGTTGGTTCGCCTTCGTTCGCCGTCACCTCCATGTGCCTAAAATTAGCCTATAGCAGCACTACGTTCTGTTGTCTTCGTTCTCTATTTGTTACTTATGTTTGCTGTTGTTTCGGTTGCTCTATTAGTAGCGATGAAAACGGATCGAATAGTTTCCGTCCGATCCGACGGAAACAGATTCGGATGGTCTCGGATCGGATTTTTTTGGGATAATTTTCGGATCGGAAACAGATTCGGATTTTTTTTTTCCGGAAACGGAAACGAATGCGGTAGGTATGATATCCGGCGGATCCAAATGCAGATTCGGATTATCCGGATAAGAGCACATCCAGATATCCGGATTTTTTGGAACAACCTGAGCCCATCCCATCACCAGCCGGCCCACCTCGGTCCACTTAGGCATTAGCACATCCAAACCATCAAACCGACGGCCAAGCGAGCCGGCCATGAGTGGCGCGAGCCAAGCCCAGGCACAGCTCGAGCGAGGCGAGCGCAAGATCGGGCTAAGCCCGAGGGGCGGCCGGCAAGAGGCGGCGGCGCAAGGAGCCGAGTGGCGCCGGAGGAGGTGTGCACGAGCGGAGGCGCATGGGCGTGGCCGAGCTAGAGGGGAGCTGGGGACGGCAAACGGCGGAGGAACCAGAGCAGGGTCGGAGCAAGCCAGAGGCATGCGCGCACGGGAGGAGCCAGAGGTTGAACCGGGCGCGGAGGCGGCCGAGCATGGCCGAGCCAAACCACGGCCAAGGAGCTGTCTTGGGACAAGCGCTGGCCGGAGCAGCCGGCGACGCAAGACGGGAGGAGCCGGAGGTCGGACCGGGCATGGAGGCGACAGACCAGGAGGCTAGCGCGGGGGTGCACAGGGAGTGGCCGAGCACCGATGGCCGGGCGGGGCCGAGCCGGGAAGCAAAGGGAGTTGGCCCCATGGAGAAGCTCCAGCAGGAGAAATGGAGATTTGAGGAAGTAAGGAAGCAAGGAAATGGAGAAATGAAGGCTTGAGGAAGAGAATGAGTGGCCAGCAGGCCATAGGCGCTTTCGGCCGTGAATAAGAGAGGAGAGAGAAGAAAATTAAAGAAAGGGGAGATTAGGTAAAAGGAGAGGGAGGTTAAGTAAATAGGAAGTTAGGATTGAGGTAAGTGGTAAAGTGGCAATTCTAGTTAGTAGTAGTAATAAAATTAGCAGTAGAATTAAGCAGCAGTAAAGTTAAATATCAGCACTGTTTAATTATTGAACCTAATAAATTTGTATAAGCGGTGTACGGATAAATAGCAGTAGACTAGACCGGTAGAAAATAAACATACGAAAGGAAGATTGGGCTGAGCCCAAGAAAGAAGGAAGAGGACCAAAAGAGAAGAGGGCCCGAACTTCAAAAGAGAGGAATTCAAACCGAAATTTGAATTACAGAAGTCAAAGATATTTGAAACACAAACTCGAGCTTAAAGAAGCTAGAAGATTTTCGAAAATAGTTTGCTACTTTGAAATACGGCAAAAGACGAAAACCAGAATAGTAAACACTATTTATCGTCCAAAAGCAGACGTTACAAAGTCCTTGAGCTATGCCTTCGATTATCGCTAGGCGCTTATTCCAATTTAGTAAAGCTCTTCTTGTTTCATCTCGCACATCAATTAAACATAGATACGAGAGATAAAACACCTTCAACAATCGAGTTAACTCCTCTTTAAAAAGAATCATTGTTAGTGTTACACTAAGTGCTGAAAATATGAATAATTTATAAATGTTTGCATCAAACAAACTAGTTATATGTTTTCGTTAATCTCTGGCATGCAATTTAAGGGGTTTTCATGTTCCAAAAAATTATCCGCTACAGATTCGATTCGATTCAGATTCGCACCGTATTCAGATTCGATATTATTCGTGATCCAGATTCAGATCCGGTATCCAGATTCAGATCCGCATCCGGGAAAAAAAAATGAAAACAAATATGGCAGAGTCATTATCCGTCCGTATCCGATCCATTTTCACCCCTATCTATTAGTCCTTCTTGTTAATCCTTCTCTTTTAATTCTTCCACAGCCCTAGCTTTTCCATCTCTCTGCCATATTTTTGCCATGCCGATGCCAATTCCATGCGACATAACTAGCTGATGCTTTTTGTTCCTTATGTTTCTTCTCTGTTGTTTCGTTCATCCTGGTTGTGTTTCATGCGTTGGTTCTATCCTTTCCCTCACTTCCATGTGGGTCCCAATATCTCTTTCTCAAGTTATCTCTGTCAATTGCTTCGTCATCCCAGTACCAACATCTAAGTCACCTTGCGCCATGAGCAGATGGTGGAGCTTCTTCTCTGGACTCCGCGCATGCAGCAATTTTCCAACAGACTTCTTTGTTGATTCTCTTTTATCTATCTCTCTCTCTCACTCTTACATGTTGACCCTACGTGTCATCCTCCCAATTAAAAACCCTAATTATTTCTCTCACTTACATACGAGCCCTGCATGTCAGTCAACTCTTGGTCAACCCTAGTTCATGAGCTTGGTCCAATGTGGACTAGCATGTCTCCATGGACCTGGTTCATAGACAAGTGGCCCACATGTCAACCCCTAATCCTATTTTCGGAAATTGATTTAATTCTTGAAAAACCCTTTTATCCTATTGATCCCACATGTCACCCTCTCTACCTTTTTCTGGAATTATTTTAATTCTAGAAATCCATAAATATCAGTAGGTTCCACCTGTCATACATTTAGCCATTTTCTAATATTTTGGAAATAGAATATTCTGAGAATATTCCATAGACCCCAATTGTCAATTTCTATCTCCCTTTTCCTTTTTCATCATTTCATGTGAATTTCAATCTTCCGAGAGTCTGTTCTCCTCTATCCGAACTCCGATTGAACTCATTCAAGTTTCTAAATTCGTCTAAATTCATTATCTATCTTCTAGTACCATTCGATTTTAATTTGGAGTTTATTTGATTTGTCTTTTTGAATTTTGTTTGTTTTTGCGCTTTCTTTCTCGTTAGACGTTCAAGTCCTGAAATCGTCTGAAGGAGCTGAAGGTCAAGGAACCCAGGTTTCTAAAATTATATTGATTCAATTATTGCATTTACTTTTAGTATTTATTTAAATGTTTTTGGATTAACTATTCACCCAATTGATTATATTCACCTTGCCTATTGTATTATCATGATTTTTTTTCACCCTAGCTTGGTTAATTATTTAGTTGGTATTATCGTAGCACCAACATGGGTTGGTTAGATATGAGTAGATTGCTTAGCCATGCAACAAGTCATTCATTGTCATCTGAGTTGCAAATATAAACTTAATGAACTGATTATGGAACTTTGTGTAAAACTGTGTGCGCTATGTGCTTTTACTCGTTGATGGCATGTGTTGTACTTAACCAATAGGGTAAGAAAAGATTTAGACTGAGGCGAGTGGGTGAACTAAGTGATATGGTGGATATATGACTGGAAAAAAAAGAGAGTGGTAAAATGATGAATTTGTGACATATGAATCTTTGTGACTTAGTTAGAATGGGACAGTGGCAGACTCGTCTTGGTCAATTAAGGACTTAACCATGTGCACCATTGAACTGGCTCTTTCGTACAACCACATGCTTGATGGGACGTGCCTAACTTAGTAGGTTATAGAGTCTCGACACTGATTACTCAGGTAGTAGGTTAGGCTTTGTGCAAGGGTGGAGGTGTGTACTACCAGGTAGATTACATCGCGGGACGGTTCGCCGCTTCCCAGTCTAACGGTGTGTGTCGGGCTAACTGTAACATCCTGATTTTCCAAATCTTTTTTAAATGTGTAAAATAAATTAAAACTATTTTGTTTTAATGAGAATTCAAAGTTTGGTTCTGTTGGAAGGGTTTGAGTTGTTATACCTCCTTGCTGGTAAGTTCGGCAATCCTCTTTTAACCTATCTCTTTCGGGTTATGTAGGTTTAGACCTTCTTTGTGGCCTAGACCTCCCCAGTGGTTCTTGAGGTTAGACCTCCCTTGAGGCTTAGACCTTTTCTCACTGGGACATACCCTTATGACCAGGCCTACTTCCTTTGAGTTTGGTCACTTTGGACCTCTTTGTTGGTTCGAATCTTTTTGGTTCAGACCTCTTTTCTGTTCAGACTTCTCTTAAGTCTAAACCTCTTGTTGCCTGGGCACCTTTTTATGCCTGACCTCTTTTCATTCGGACCTCCTTGTATTCCAAAGGACCTCTTATATGCCTTCAACCTTCCGAGCTCATTTAAACCTCCTTGACATTTCTTCTGGTCAAGGGACCTCCTTAGGGTTCATCCTAACCGCCAAGGCCTTGATCTCACCTTAGCGGTGGAAGCCTCCTTTGAGTTGCCTTGACTCACGAACTTGTTGGACCACCTTTTGTGAATCACCCGTGGGATCCCTCTCTTTCTTGGAACTCCTCTCCGCTGGACCTCTCTTTGTTTTGAATCTAACGGTTTGGACCTCCCTCACTTTGAATCCAAAGGCCTGCACCTCCCGTGCGTTATTTCTCTCTCGGGACCTCCCCTTCACATTTGATCTTGGCCGTTGACCCCCTCTCTGAGATCCAACCGCCTCGACCTCAACTTGCCTTTAATCTCAACCACGGACCTCTTTGAAGTTTTTCGACCTCTGCCCAAGACCTCTCCGTGGCCTTTTAAACTCGCCCTGGACCTCCTCGCCCGACCTCCCCGATGAGATCCTAACCGTCAGACCTCCTTCTGTTGATCCCGACCGTCGGGACTCCGCATGTCCGACCTCCTCAGATGTCGGACCTCCTCAACCTTTAGATCTCCCGTCCTTTGGGCCTAGGACCTCCTAAGCCTCTCGGACCTCCTCAAGGATCTCCCCTACGGGGCAAGACCTCCTCTCTTGACCCAACTGTTTCTAAGTTGATTGGCCCCACTTGCCAGACTTGGTCATTCTCATTTCCTCCGCCACGTTAGTACCTTGGGCATTTAATGCATGTCTTGTCACATTAAATGCATCCATATACGTGGTGTTTACTTTGAATTTAGTCACTTAGCTGTACTCTGACATTTTTCTTTGTCCCTCCCCGTAGCAACATACGTTGTCCTTTCTCGTACCTTTTACCCAGGGTGGTAGTGACACCTGCTCTGCCACTCACCTACCCTTGACCCATTTCTATACTTATCCTTGACACGTATATTTCTAGTTTTCTTCACCACCTTGACTACAATTAGACCAAGAAATTCTACCACATCACCTTTCTCCACACTCTGTTATCTTGGCTCTCGCTTAGTGGCTCCCGTGGAAGACCCTGTTGTCCACGACCTCCCTCCATCCATTGTTCCCTCTTGTCCCCGTAAGTCTCTTGGTGATCCGCTCCACTCTTGTTCTTACCATTGATTGAGTGGTCGTGTCCTTCACAGACCTCCCCGTGGATTCCTTTTCGATTTCTATATCCTTTGTGTGAGGACCTCTTCCTGTGCTTTTTGCGCAAGAACCATTTCTCAGACCTCTGCTTCATTGCCGAAATTACTCCTTTGGGGTCTTTTGCCAAAGACTACCTCCTCTTGGTAAGCTTAGACCTCTTCCATAAGAACCTATTCTAGAATATAGATCTTTCTTGTTGGTTGAGTTTGGACTCCTCCGGGGTTCTTTTGATTCTCTTGTTGATCTCGGTTGGATCTTTATTTGAGCTTTCTTTGAACTTGTTCTTTTACACGTGTAGATTGCGAAGACTCTAGGGAGTCTGAGGGTTCTGAAGAGGAAGATTCTCAGGATAGTGAGCAAGGCAAGTTACACTTTTGATCATATTGCACCCACTAATTCAACTTATTTATGTCCTGTTTTAATGTATAATGTATGCCTATTTCTACCAAGTTATTTCAAT
Organism: Phyllostachys edulis; assembly: GCA_036346405.1. Taxonomy (NCBI): domain Eukaryota; kingdom Viridiplantae; phylum Streptophyta; class Magnoliopsida; order Poales; family Poaceae; genus Phyllostachys; species Phyllostachys edulis. The sequence continues at coordinate 5,140,710 of CM070568.1, forward strand.
ACATGTTTTAAATTCATAGTTATGCCTACTTCCTTTGTATAGCCACTGTTGACTTTGGACTGAATTTATTGTCACCTTTAGATCAAACTTGGGTCATGCAATAGTGTGAGTCAAGACCATTTGTAAAACATATGCTTAGTCATGCTTAGACCAAAAGTATTGATTTGGGGAAATCTTTACCAATATGACCAACTATTGTTTAAACTGTTTTAACCATGACATTGGGTTGTCATGGGAATATGAAAATATTGCTGGGGAAGCAAAGAAAATGGAAATGGATTTAGACTGGGGCGAATTGGTTAGCTTGGTGGTGCAATGTTTGTGCACCTGACTCTATCTCGCTAAGGTGGAGGTCCGGGGTTTGTGGAAGTCGCCCTAGTTATTTGAGGACCGGTCTTTGAGCCACCAATGCCATGCCTATAATGGGCTATGCCACAATCGTGCAACCACATGTCTCTGCATGGGGCGTGGGACCTGCTAAGTAATTTGCAAAACTCTACCATAAGTCGCCCATTGGAGGTGTGGGAGGTCTTGTATGGCTAATGGTCTTTATGACCCATCGCTCCCATCTTCCAGAAGAGGGGCTTTCACGGATTGCGATCCATAGGAAAGTGAAACCTTAGCAAGGAAAGGCTGTGATGGGGCAATGCATTGTAAAGGCCTTGTCATGAACTCTAGACCTCTTACCTTTGGTAGTGAGAGGTGGCATTGACGAATGCCGGATAAACTATAGTACTCATGTCGTGTGGGTAAAGTGCACAACCTCTGCAGAGTTAAATCTATTCGAATAGTCGTGTCCACGGTCATGGACGTGCTGGCAAAGGCTACTCAGAGTTAGATGTTGGTTTTGGGTTTCCAGAAATGTTTTCAAATCTGTTTTGGATTTCTATCCCATGGGTTTGGGCAGGGAGTCTGGTGTCAGGAGGGTATCCTTCACCAACTTGTTGATGAATGTTATCCAACTGAAAAATTGCTTTGCTAAAATGAATTTTAGTTATTAAAGACCTGCTTTGGAACCTAGTAATGGTATTTGAAAGAAAATTGGCTTTGTGCAAATTAACCATATTATGCCATCCTTTGATTATCCATTTATGCATGTCATTGTGCTAACCCACGGGTGTAACTTGCGAGCACGGTTGTGTGCTCACTCTTGCTCATTACAATTTTTGCCAGGAGAGGACCTTGGCAGTGATGAAGACCAAAGCGAATAGGTTGTGCCTTCCAAATCGATTGTTCGTGGCGTCCGATGGATCTTTTGTTCTTTTGCTCTTTTGTATATATGCTTGGCCCAAGGCCACCTTGTAAACAACTTTGTTGATATTTTGCTATAATAAATATGCGTTCTGGATGTCACCACTGTTGTATTTGTGCTGTGAGGAGCTAGCCATGATCCTTGGGACTAGCTCGGGTTTCACAGAGAACCTTGGAGCAAGCTCGGACCTCCATGTCCACACAATGGCAGGAACGCGTGAGGTTCTGGGGTGGTCTCAGACCTCCACGACCTCCTCTGGAGGGTCGCGGGTGGTCTTGGGTTGCCTTCAGACCTCCTCGTTTTTCCCTGGTTTGGCCGTGGCAGGACTTCGGGTGCTCCCTGGCTTCAAGACCCTCTCGGGTCAGTTCTTTGGACGCCCAGAGGTCTCGCTGACCTCTGGGAGGTCTTAGGATCGTCCGAGAGGTCCTTTGTGGACCTTCTAGGAGGTCCTGATGGACTTTCCAGAAGGTCTTGGAGGACCTCTCGGGTGCCCTAGAGTTGGGTCGTTACACTAACTTTCTCAGTGGGTTGGCATCGGCGGTAAAGCACATCGGGAGTGTCAATGTTTGAGATGAAGTTTCTGAAAGGTTTTGTTATGATTGCTCAATCGCATATTTCTGTATGGCGAGTCATGGCAGATATGATGCGTTAATTGTATCTTGTGGGTAAAGTGTACAACTTCTGCAGAGTGTTAATCAATCTATTCGAATAGCCACATCCACGGTCATGGACATGCTCGGGGATTTCACACGAGGGGTAGATTTTCATAAAAATAATTGGGAAGGGACAGCTATGTTATTTAATTCATGTGGCTGTGTAAAAAGAATTTGATTAGGCTATGTGTCTTTGTGAAAACAATTGTTAAAATTATTATTGTTTATTTGTTTTGAATTATGCTTTCAATCTATAATTGTATTCAGTCGCAAATGTTGCATTTTCGCAAAATAACCACAAGCCATTTCCTTTGAAATAAGTCATCATCTATATTTGCATTCTGTGGTATGACTTGTGAGTACGGTTGTGTACTCATGCTTGCTAGAATCAATCAACAGAAGTGGAGGAATCGTCGGTCAACAAGGTCCACTTCAAGGATCGTGGAGAACTAGGACGCGCTATCCCAGTCGATTGCCTGTGGGCATATGGATAGGCTTCACTGAAGTTATTCTGTTTCGTTCTGCTGCAGCTTCATTGAGCTATTTGCTTTCTAGGGCATTAATTGTAAGCTTTGACCTTAAAGTCGTTACTCTGATATTTATTGTTATGTGCCTATTTATTAGTCATCTTTGTTTATAGAAATGATATTTCATCGATGTTGTCACTGTGTGCACTAACGTGGTCCTGTACTAGTGTAGTATACACAGAGGGTTCAGAATCGCATTTTTGGGTCCCGACAATTGCTCGCGCAAGTACTCTTAAATCTGACGAGTGTCACGCAGACAAACAATATCTGGTTGGATGGAGTCGTCGACGCTGACCACCAGGATGGCTCAAACACGGGCCTCATCAGTACATCAGTACTCAAAAGTGTCTATGGCATACTGAAAGGCCTCATCCGCAGCAGTAGCGGCCTCTGCCTCCTTCTTGGAGGCCTCATCTTCTGTAGGAGATGCAAAAGTAGGCTGTCTAGGAGGAGGCTGAACCGGCGACGGCGTACAAGGTCGGGTACCAGTAATAAGTTCCCAGAGGCGGAGACCATCTAGCGTGATCTCCATGAGTGAAGACCACAACATGTAGTTTGTCCCATTAAGCTTTGTTTCCGAGAATAGGATCGCAACAGATGGAACGGAAGCCATCGGTAGACGGTGTTGGACGGCACGGCAACAAAGGCAACAAAGTCTAACAGGCGGCGCTAGACGGCGTGACGGTTAGATCGACGTACTGTTTATATTTTTTTTAAATTTATTTTTTTTATAAAAAAGAAATCCAGTTTCTATAAGAAACCGATACGGCTTCTAAACCGTATCTCGTATCGAAACCGAATCTTTCGGTCCAATCACGAGGGCGGCGGCGGTGGCGATCGGGAACGCGGGTCTCCCATGACCTCAAGATGCACAAAGCGGGAGGCGGGGACGGCTCCGTGGCGAGGGCGGGTCTCGGCGACCAAAGCAAGCACAAAGTAGAGGCGGGGGACGGCTCTGGCGGTGTCTCCCAACAGTGTTAGCGGCGGCAATGGCCTCGGCCAATTGGAGCACGTCTGAGCAAGACAGACAGAGGCGGCCGAACGGGCTTAAGGCGCGACAACGACCGTCTTGGGCGGCATCGTAGGCGGCAATATCGGACGACGGACGGCGTCGGGTGGGCTCAGCGTGATCGGCGATCGTGGGCGATTTACGGGCCGGATGGCAGCGGAAAGAGCTAGGTTAGTGCCAAATATTGTGTGTATATTCAAGAGGGTCCAATGGACAATATATATAGGGAGTACAAGGGGTTGCCATATACAGATAAGGAAATACATAAGGAGTCATATTCTAACACCTACATCCTTTTATTGTGTGAATTTTTTGTCGTATGAAGAAGATCCGGTTGCTCTATGATTTCACCCCAGTGTTACACATGCTGTCTTCGTTTGTAAAATTTTCATTAAATGTCTGTGTTTTTACTTCTGGCAGGTCAATCCTACAAAATTGGAGAGAAAATAGGAAGCTACGTATTTGAAGACGATCCTGGTGTTTCTCAACAGGCTAATCCTACCCAGGATTTATCAAACAAGGAGACCCATAAAACAGCATACCGCTGCAAGAAATGCAGGAGAATTGTTGCTGTGGAGGACAATGTTGTGAGCCATACTCCTGGTGAGGGTGAATCGTGCTTTGAGTGGTACAACAAAAGGAAAGGTGGTCGCCCATATAACAAGGAACAAGATTGCTCTTCTTTGTTTGTTGAGCCTCTGAAGTGGATGACTCCAGGTAAACCAACCTCATAATTCTTCCTTTGCAGTAACTTAGTCACACATTTCATATTGGTGTGGTTCATATTGGAGAGGATCACCCGTCTTCCAGATGGTGAAGAGAAAAGTTGATATAAGTACTACCTAGATCGTTCTCAGAGGCTAGCAAATTTCATTACTATACCAGGTGGTGTACATACCATTTTATCAGAAAGAATGTGCAATTAGCAACCATTGTTGGAGGAGATCTTGCCTCAAGATTTTAGATCAATTCAATTGTACACCGGTTGTCAGGAAGCAATGCCTGCAACTGCTACTTGTATGAACCGCACACGTTTAGTATTCAGTCATTTGAAGTTGGTTTTAAAAGATGGAACGGCTCTGGGAATGAGCTGTATTGTATTCTTGTATGAAATACTACAGTGTAATGAATCCATTATATGACATGAACCACTCGCCTCTGTTTCAGTATCAAGATATGTCGAGCATCTGACGATGTGTGGCCATCTTGATCAATGATCGTTGATCAGGGAAAGCAACAGATCTCCTTGATGGGACGTTTGCACATGCTAGCCGATCCATGGGTTGGGCCGAGAAAGAGAAGAGGAGGAAGAAAGGAAAGAAGATAGGAGAAGAATGTCCAAAGGATAAATAATCAATTGTAACGAAAATAATGGCAAAGATCTCAGTCACTTAGGACATGTACAATAGTATAGATAAATTACCGCCTATCAGAACTCTTTACGTCACCTATATCTATAGACAACATTAAAACAAATTTCATACAAATAGATACATGCATGCTTGCTTTTTTAGTTGTCTTTATAGAATACACAATCTTTTAATTTTTTTTTATTTCTGATGTTATAGTCGGCTACAGAATTGTAGACAACATCTTTTTCTCTCTTTATTCTCTTTCATCCATATCAGCAAAAATCCTACCTAACAGTCTATAGACGTTAGATATAAGTCCATTGTAACAGGCGCGCGTGGGAGTGTTGCGTCGCGTCGTGCTGCTCTCGGCCGGCGGCGGGGAGGCTAGAGGAGAGAGGAGGATGCCGCACCGCGCGCGGCCGATGACGGGGCTGCTGGTGTTCACTGGCGTCAACCTGGTGCTCCTCAACACCATCTCCCCTGTCTACGACTTCGCCTGCTTCCACCCCTACTGGGAACGCAGGGTACCCCTCATCTCTCCCTCTTTCTTCTCCACCTGCCCCTATCACAATTTACAAAGGCAACGATTTAATCCTCCCGAGCTCCGGTACCACTACTTGCCTAGCAGTGCAATGCTTGGGGACGCAGTCTTGCGCTCCTGTGTTTGCTGGTCCTTGTTGCTTCGAGCGCGGGCGTCAGCTGTTTGCGGAAATGCCTGTGTGGGGGCATGGGGTTCTTGGGTTCGTCGTTGGTTGGTATCCACTGCGAACATTGTCGTGCGATTCCTTATTGCAAGAATGTGTGTGTGTGTTTTAATTGGATTGGTATTCTGCATTTGCCCTTGCAGTTGTGCACACCAACTGTTCGTGGAAATCCCTGCGTGGGAGGCAATAGATACGCTGCTAGTTCACTTCTTTCTCGGTTGCAGATTATTGACCAAAACCTAGGATGTTTTGTTGATCCTAAGGGCATGTACAGAGATGCTTATATAAGAATGTTTAAAGAAAGAGAATATACAATGCGAGATGCTTATATACGAGCAGGACGGAACCAGAACGAAAATGAGCGGGGTTCACTACTTCACTATACATATAACAACATATATAATTTTCAAGTAACAATATACTAAATAGTAATTTATGTGGCAAACATTGGCAAAATGCATCATCCAGCCAGAGGTTAGGCTGAACTGGGGTCCTTGTCGATGTTCTTGAACATCTCCTTGAGCCCCTTGATCTCCTCCTCTGACAGGCACCCAGCTATAATCTACAGTATGTCCAGGACAGCATTAAAAAGATTGCCTGATGAACTGTTGTTCAATCCAAAAGTAAGATAGGAGAGAATATGTACCCTCAGTGCAGCTTTCTTGAACTGGTTGATCGCCCTGAACTGCTTGAGCCTGTTGAGAACAACATTGTCAGGTGGTATATCGGGTGCATCACCATCTTCTTTGATCCATGGGTGATCTGCAAGCTCACAGAAAATCTTTTCATCATCTTCCTCGATCATATATTCATATGTACTAACCAATTAATGAACAATATGATAGGGACATTTACAGATTTGTGCTTACTGAGGACTTGGAACGCCGTAAGCCTCTCCTTGGTGTTAATGTTGAGCATCTTCCTCACAAGATCCTTTGCGCCAGACGAAATGTTGGGCCATGGATCGCTCGTGAAGTCGATCTGCCCACGCAGGATGGCGGTGGAGATGTCATTCTCGAATTCTGCCTAGAAGGGAGGAACGCCGGCGAGGAAGATGTAGAGCATGACGCCGATGCTCCAGATGTCACCTTGGTCAGACTTCCTCTTGAGCACCTCCTGCGATGTAGTAGTAGCGCCACGACGATGTCCTCGAACACCTCGCCTTCCTTGAAGAAGACGGAGAGGCCGAAGTCGGTGGCCTTGAGCGGCGCGCCCTCATCCTTTTGGAAAGAGGAAGTTCTTGGCTTGAGGTCGCGGTGCATCACCCCATGGAGTGGCGGTGTGCCTGGTGGGTGACGCCAGCAATCGCCAGCCGAGCTCCTTGCCGATGGAGTAGGTCGCGCGCACGTCCTCCACGGGCCGGCCGAGCACCGTGCCGACGGGGGCCGGGGGCTAGGCCGCCTTGGCGGGCTTGGTGGTGGGTGCAGCCGGTGGGCCATTGTCTTCCGGTGACGCGGCGTGGAGCGGCGTCTCCGCCTTTGGGGGCGGCGCCGTGTCACGGTCTCACTACTGGGCTGCACTTGCTCTAGCAGCGGGGATGGACTGGGCTCAAGTCACAAACAAATAGAAGGGGTAATGTACAAATACATAAGTGCTGACAAAGGAGAGGGCATCGAAGAACAAACCACCGAAGGCTTATACCTAAGCTCTTCTTTCTCCCTGCTACTTCCCTTTCCCCAACCTCTGTATCTCGTTCCAAGTTCCCTGCTGTTCTTCCTCTACCTTCATTCTCTTCTAATTCCTCCTTAGATCCACATCTATTGTATCCCAATTACCCAAACTCCTGTACTGTTGGTATCTGGCAAGTGAAGGAATGTAACAATATGGTATCAGAGCTTTCGATCCTGTTGGTTCCGAGCTCTGAGGTGTCCATGAGCGACGCTGAGAAGAAGAGTGAAGCGCGGTGCAAGGTGATGCCGAACAAACTAATCGCTGAAGTGAAGAAGTAGACAATGGAGATGGAAGACCTTGCAGTACGCATGAACGAGCTTGTGGTCGGCTTGAAGGCCATCGTCCAGCCGCAAGAAGCGCCCGTTCATGCCTTGCCACCGCCTGTGACCGCACCGACGGCCACCCTTGTCACCACGGTGGACCACCCCGTGGCGGCAACTACTCCATGTGCAGAGGCCGCCCTCGCCCCCGAGTCGTCCACCAAGTGCTCGACGTCGGGCCCTAACCCCAATGCCGGCTATGCCAAGGTCGCGACTGTGTCCCTGCTCCCGATGGGCGCGACCACAGCCTTTCAGGCACATACGGAGCCCGTGAACGTCTCCTCGTTGAAGGCGTTCAACACCGGAGAACTGGACATCGTGATGCCCACCAGGTGTTCGACGGCGTGCCACAGCTGCAACATCGACGTGCCATCAACTTGTTCCCAAGAGGTGGCTCCGACTCCACCCACCACAGCTGACATTCTTGACGTCACCATCACCAGCCCCGCTCCGTCCATTGACGCACCTAGCGTGTGTGCTGACACCTGCATCATCATTGCACGCCAGGTGTTTGATGCAATGCCAAGGAAGAGGTACGCTTCTTCGGATGACCAACGACAGCCAGTGATCGCCCGGATGAGCGATGACAGCCGCGTTACCACCAACACTATTGACGTCGTCGTCGACACTCTTTGCACCACGGGTCCACCCTCGACCGATGCCAAGCTCGACGTCTCCGTCATCATCCTTGTCCACTCCTCTAGCGAGATCGCGGTCGACGAGGATGGGAACACATACACCCTGGAAGTATTGCTGCCGGTGACATCACTGCTGAGCCCTCACATCCACCTGGTGCAGCGTGCCCTCTCCACCTTGCCCATCTGTGAGTGTTTTCCTTAGTGTTGACTGTGCACCGTGGGGCATGGCTAGCTACCAACATGCCGCAATGGGTCAGGACGAAGCCGTGCTTGCCATTGACAGCCACGATAACTCATGGATCAACTACAACGCCTGGTTCCTAGAATTCTCCTCTGGTGTATTTGCTGCACAAGTGCTTTCGGCGATGGAGGTATTTGGCAAAATGTGTGATGGAAACAAGAGGGAGCAAAATTTTGTAGACATGGTTTGGGAGCAGTGGCTAGAACCATGGCCATCGTTCAGGTGCTATCAAGGTGGTGTGCAAGTGCGGCTAAAATTCCAATGACCACCACCTACGCAAGTGGAGATTGCAAGAGGCGGAGCTGAGCTACAGCCAATGCCAAGACGGTTATTCAACTGCTATCAAGGCGGAGTGCCGTTGATGCCCCCATGGCCACCACCTCAAGGACATGGGACTTTGCTCAAGTTGTTCACTAATGCCGAAATGGATGTGCAAACTGTAAAACTTGCAAGCCTCTTGCAGGACAGTGGACATGGCCCCTTCAATCACTTATTGGAGCATGAGTTTCTTCATCGTGTTGTTCCGGGATCAACCTGGTCCCATGAACATATGTCTGCACTGCTGTTGGTCAACATTGTCGACAAGCACACTATAGATATTGAGGCCGATTATCTCAAATTTATCAAGGAAATGATAATTGCCAGTTCTAAGTTTGCCGCAACAAAAAGTGCAAAGGAGAAGCATTTTCTTTATGTCATTGTTGCTAATGGTCACAAGGGTATAGATGTCGACAAGTTCGACTACATTGGCCATGATTGCAGAGCATGTGGTCTTAGGTGTAATTTCCAGTACCGGAGGCTCTTGCAAGGCATGCGAGTGATGGGTGATGCAATATGCTACCCTGCCAAAGATTATCTGAGCATCCATAAATGGTTTTCAACGCGCGCAGATCTGCACCGGACTGTCTATACCCATGCCAAAGTAAAGGCTGTTGAACTGAGGCTTGTGGACGCGCTACTTGAGTTTTTGCCTCCATTTACTAGGAAGCAGCTGCTTCTCCATCCTGAATCTGATGACTCAGCTCAACTTTCTCATATTGAAACTGAAAAGCTTCTAGCCCAATTGGGTGAAATGGTTTAGAAATGCAAGGATGTGGGTGCAACCCTTGTTATTTGCCAATGGGGTTTTGATGATGAAGCCGAATATCAAGGAAGGGAGAATTTTGTAAAAGAGATTGATATTGTGGTCGCAGATGTGGTTCTGGCATTAGTTGCAGAATTCATACTTGTATATCTTCCTGCTCCAACTGTATCACTGCAGCCACCACTTGCAACGAATGCTGGGCATATTGCTACCTTTTTCCATAACTACCAGTTAATGCTTTCCAAATTGCTTTGACTGGAAGATCGTACTCACTTCTGTAGAGGCTAGGAGCTATTTTGAGAAATGGTGCAAAGCTTTTCGCAGTGGGAACTAGTGCTTCTCTGATTAGCACTGGTGTCACCAATGCACTGATCAAAGCAAGGAAGGCTGTTGACGAGGAACTTGGTGACGAAATTGAGGATATTCCAATTGTATCAACAAGTGTTGCCTATGGTATATACATGGTAGTTTCCAGTAACCTCAGGTACCAGGTTCTAGCTGGTGTAATCGAACAGAGGATGTTGGAACCTCTACTACATAACCACAAGCTGCTGCTGGAGCACTTTGCTTACATGGTAGATATACTGGAAATGGAAAAGAAGCTGCTGGTTGTTAGTGTTTGGCAATTTGGGGTTAATTGTAGCAAGTATAGGCTTCAGACTGTCCCAATGAGAGTTCGACAAAAGCTCAAGGCTTCTGATGGTGTCACAGCTAGTGGTATTGAGCTTTATGCGGTCACATATGGAGTGATTGTTAACTGCTTGTGCTGGTTTGGGAAGTTGGATGAGGCGGTTGCGTGCTTCAGGAATTGTGCGGAGAAGGGTGTTGTAGTGAATGCCATCTTCTATGCAAGTCTGATTGATGGCTTTGGGAAAGCTGGAATGGTCGATCAAGCACAGGAGCACTTCAAGGAGATGACTGTGAAAGGTTTTGTGCCTGACTCATATTGCTATAATGTGCTGATTGATGGATTAGCCAAAGCAGGAAAGATGGATGGTGTCTGTGCCTTGTACAAGAGAATGGAAGATGATGGCTGTGATTAGATAGTCTACACATATACCATACTCATTGATGGTGTTCAAGTCAGGCTGGGCATGGAGGTTCTACTGATACCATGGGATCCCGGTGGCAATGATGACGATTCTTCTGTATTGACTTAGGGGCAAGCCGAAATTCAAGGAGGGAGGAATGTCACGGTCTCACTACTGGGCTGCACGGGCTCTAGCAGCGGGAATGGGCTAGGCCCAAGTCACAAACAAAGAGAAGGGGTAATGTACAAATACATGATTGTTGGCAAAGGAGAGGGCATCGAAGAACAAAACATCAAAGGCTTATGCCTAAGCTCTTCTTCCTCACTGCTACTTCCCTTTCCCCAACCTCTGTATCTCATTCCCAGTTCCCTGTTGTTCTTCCTCTACCTCCATTCTCTTCTAATTCCTCCTCAGATCCACATCTATTGTATCCCAATTACCCAAACTCTTGTACTGTTGGTATCTGGCAAGTGAAGGAACGTAACACGCCTCTAGCTCCGTGTTGGCGCCACGGCCCGGCGGCTCACGGACGCCCTTAGCTTGAAGCAAAGAATGGGCCATGGTCATGGCGACCAGGCCGCTTGCCGCCAGAGGAGGAGAGGCGCATACGCACATCAATCGAGAGCACTTGGATGATGAAAGAGAAAATTTTGCTTAGTTTGGAGGTGCTTTTCGTTAGTTTTGCTAAAAAAAGGTTTTGGAGTTTGGAAGGTACGGAGGGAACGCGGTAGTTATTTCGGTGGGGTGTCTTGCAACATAGAAGGAAGGGGCGAGGTGAAATGAAATGCCAAAGGTGGAAGCAAATTCTTTGGAGGAGGGCATCACCGTGAGGCCACTCCCCCCACCATTCGATCTCCCCACCCCCTTAGCACTGTTTATGGTTGGACGGCGGGATCAAGGGGCCCTTGCGGAGGCCCCTCCCCAGAAGATTTATTTTCGCCAAAGGTGCGGTTGCTATGGTTCTTCTGGGTTCAATTTATCTTTGTAGGAAAAATATAGCTTGCTTGCTGGCGATTCTTGATTGCTAGTTGTTGGTTTTTATGAAATTTGTCTCTCTAATTGAGGAGATTATGGGAGCATTCTCAGAGCAAGCTTAGAGCGGCATATATTACCTTTATTTCTGAGAAGAAAATTACATAGATCATAAACATCCACTGTCGTAGCAGGTCACCAAGGGGTGCCCCGCACCTTAGGGTCGCTAGGAATACTAGTGTGCCGTCGGGGATACTGTACATATATAGACTAGGTCTATGTAGTGTATTCTTGGCAATGTACCTAAATGCCCTCTATCTCTCAATGTAAAGTGAGGGCAAGAAGGAACAAAAGGAAATGTCCCTTCCCCCCCCCTATATATATATATATATATATATATATATATATATATATATATGACCACATGGGCTTGTAAGAAGGGGGGACTCCTCGTTCATACATGAGCAATACACATACACATTTTGTGCTTTTGGCTCCTCTCCCCTTTGGTCCGTTCCCAAGACAAAAAAGCACCTTGTACCCACTGTCTAGTATTTTTGTTATGACAGTTTTGCTTTGTGGGGCATAGAAGCAACTCCCTTGATACATTGACATTGATTATGATGGTACAGCTACAGCATCCAGTATGTTCATGACAAGGTTCCAAAAAAAGTTCATGCCAAAAAAAAAAAAACTACAGGGTTGACAACAGAACTGCACCAAAGTTGCACCCCATGTGCTTACATTTGAAGTCGAACGGTGTCTCTAATCTGTTATCATGTCGAACTAATGCATAAAATTCATTTGTAATTGAACGTATGGGGATTCTGTCGCAGCAAGAGGGAATACTTCGTCATTACCTGCATCTAAATCCAAACTGATCAACTGCAACGCTGGCTCGCTTCACTTTTAGAATGTAGATGTGAGCAACACAACTCCAAGGATTTTCAAACATTAGGAGTCAAACAGTGCTTCTTCTGGTATAACTAGTACCCGGCTTCTTGTTCTTCTTTTGTTTAGGAAATAGTAAGTCCTCCTTATTGAAGTTTTTTCCAGGCTGAACTTCATCTGAACTGCTTCCCAAGCTTATCTTAATTTGTTTGAATCTCTACAGATGATACTCCTGTCATGTTTGAAGCTCTGGCAGGCCCAATGAGCGACATGTCAATGCCTATTGGCCCCATGGCATTATATAGCTGGCGGAAAGCGTAGAAGGCATTGCAGAGCCATGGAAATAATCTTGTGCTCCTTATGTTATGGAAAAGCAAAGGCCCTCAAGGCTCCCCTTTCTGCAACAGTCCTGGTACATTTTTCCTGAGCTTTGTGATTAGCATATAAAAGGAGGCCTTTCCATAATTCTCGTGTCGCTGGGTATTATGGACCGAGAATTTTGAGGACATACTTAGCAATCTCTTGATTTAGTGCTGCAGTAGTATGTGACTGCACAAGTTAAGAAAGCCAGCTAATTGTGTAATTGTGTAAGTTGCTCCACTGTCCGTAGAGTGAAAGCTTCTTCAGGAATCTCTAGTGCTGCACGTAATTCTTCCTCCTCAACAACCATATTGGAAAATGTTCTCTTGTAGCTGTTTACAGCATCCTCCAGATGCCCTCTTCTCCATCAATGTAGATAGAGATGTTACTCCAGTGAAGATGGTGGAATTCCAAATGGCGCAACCCAAATCCAACCCCAGCACCTACAGCTTTAACAAATGCTTCTTTAAGACACCAGTACCTACAAAAGTGAGAACAATGTGCCACAAGGTATTAAATTTTAAGTAACCCTGCAGATCATCAAGAACATCGAAATTATTTCGACTTCTCAACATAATCACTAAACTAGAATACTTAAAAAATCCAGAACTGCATCATAACAAAGCTATACATTTTAGTATTTTTGAAGATAGAAAAAATAGCGTTTTTCTTTATAACTTTTCAGATGTAATCTAACCAACTAAAAGTACATTTGAAAAGCTGTGGGAGAGGTACACATTGTTGGCAAAACAACAGATTTGATATGCTTAAATGTATGGATCAAGCCCCATGATGTACTAAAAAATGGACTCCTGACACACTGAATCCTTGATACCACAACTGGAGTGCTGATTCTTCGTATATTCATTGTCCACCTAAAAAGTCCAAAATGTTATACCTGTAGAACTCTGTTAAGATTTCACTGGAACTGCCATTACGGACGATGCAGTTCCACTCATGGTCTGTGAGGAACGAAGAGAAGTTGTTGACGAACTCAATTGTAGATTCTCCCTGAGGCTTGGAGATGGATACAATGTCCAGGCCAACAAGGCAGAGCGGTTCGGCTGCTATACCTACGTAGTCTCCCTGATGCGACATGTTGAAGTTGAAGTTTGGGAAAGTTGCATTCTTGTTCGGCTGCAAGACAACAACAGGGTGTAAATCAATCAAAGAGCGATCGATGGCAGAAGGCACGTACGCGACCGGACAGATGTTCAGTTGTGGGGGCGTAATTGAAGGCAATGGATGATTGCCCCAGTGACAGAATGAAACTGAACAAGTAGAATTTTAGTACCAGGTATGGCTTCAACTGTGCGGCATATGTTTATTTGGTGAAATGGGATGCCGAGAACATGGTGCACAAGCGAGTACCGGAGCAGCCGACTGGCGAGCGCTCGTTTCCTGTCATCGTCCTTGACAAACCTGCACTTGAGCGAGTTGCGAGTTCCCTGTAAGATCTGTTCAGAGCATACATAATAATTTGCACCCAAGCCTGGGTATTTCAATGTCTCATCCTCCAATCTACCAGTAGCAACGTATGGAATACCTGGCGATGGCGAGTTTTTTTTTTTTAATTTAGCCTCATACTACCACCTAAATGCCAAAATAGCCTCCTCAGTATCGTAATTGCAAATCTGGCTTCCTCCCGAGTACGGAATAACCGGATATTGACACGTGTTTCTTTCCGCGCTCGAGGAGCGTGGAAACACGATGACCAGCACGACATTTTCACCCGGCACATAAACGAGCGTTCGCCGCGGAATGTGGTGGACCCGGAATCCTTCCACGCTGCCGGACCGCGGAAGGTTCCTTCCGTGCTCATCTGCTTCGGCAATTGGGCACGCACGGGCAAGCCTCATTAAATGCCAAGCATTAAACTAATGCATGTTAATGCATTGCCATTATTTTAATGCATGCCATTTAATGGCATTATGCGCTGCCCTGCGCTGGAGCGCGGCCCCACTATCTTTCACGGTGCTGTACTCGCTTCCGCTGGCCGTCGTGCTCGAGCGCGGAAAGAGACCCGTGTCAACATCCGGTTATTCTGCGCTCAGGAGGGGTCAGATTTGCAAATACGATACCAAAGGGCTATTTTTGCATTTACGGTGGCAGCATGAGGCCAAATTTTTTAAAAAAAATCGGCGATGGCGGGGTCCTGGTGCGGCAGGAGGAGGGCGGCTTGACATCCTCCTCAGCCGCGTCTTCCGGGTGATCTCCCACTTCCGGCGAGTTAACATCGTCATCGACGTGGTCCTCCACAACGACGTTGCTATTTGGCTATATATATGTAAATACAAAAATAAAAAAACTGGTTGAATTTGTATTTACTGTCTTCTATATATGTAAAAACGGTCTCATGACGACATTACTGACTGG
Organism: Phyllostachys edulis; assembly: GCA_036346405.1. Taxonomy (NCBI): domain Eukaryota; kingdom Viridiplantae; phylum Streptophyta; class Magnoliopsida; order Poales; family Poaceae; genus Phyllostachys; species Phyllostachys edulis. Next base: position 5,155,791 of record CM070568.1, read on the forward strand.
TGAAAAACAAGTAATGCATGTTTATGTGTCATATATTCTGAATTTGCATTTATGTATATGATTGAGAATATGTCATATGTATGAATTTGTATTTATGTATATGAGAATGTATATTATCACAGACTGTTGTTTATTGGAACCGTCTGTGAAAAGATAATATCATAGACGGTTCTACTTTAGAACCGTCTGTAATGTCCAACCCTATTTATATATATTCGGACTCTAGGATTTGCCCGCGCCCCCACTCAAACGATTAAGTTTGTCCTCTCTCTCGCCCGTCGCTGCCGTCCTCGACGCCACCTCATCCTCGAGCCCGGCGCGCCTCCTCCCCCGAACACGCCTCTCTCCCCTGGTGGTTGCTTTCTTTGGCTGAGGTTTGCACATGGGGCTCTCCCTCTCTCCCTCTGGCGGCTCGCCCCCGTGCGGCTTGTGCCCGGCCCGCACCATGCCCAGCTCGGCTCAGGCTCACCCATGCACCGGTGGCTCAGGCCATGTACTGCTGCGTCGCAACTAGCTTGGCCCTTGCTTGGCTGCTGGCGCCGCTCGCTTGCCTCTCATACGATTTGATTTTTATGCTTGAGCATTGAGTGGTGTTATGATGTTTGGTTGATTTATGCATAGTGGGGAGATGGATGTCGGTTGTGCTGGTGGTGGTGTTTGCCGTCGTTGCCGTGTCACACTGAGGTAAACTACTCCCCTCTATTCTCTATCCCCTTCCCTCCCCTTTGCTTTGTGATGGTGTTGGTGATGATATGGAGATACTGCTAGTGTGGCATGAGCCCTTAAGCCCCACTCAAAGTTATTTTTTGTGGGCTCGTGAATTGTTCTATGACGAATTGATGTCACAGATGCAATTGGATGTGATATTGTGTATAGATTGTGCCTTGAGCTGTTAGATTACCTACTGTTATGTATTGTTTTGAGTATGCAATTTATACATTCTGATATACTTGCTGTCCTACATCACAGTTGATAGTATCTTGATAGATTTTGTTCCTGTGTACAATAAAGTTAATTTTGGATGATTTGCTACTTGCTAGCTTGAACTAGTTTGAATATATTAGCAAGTTTTATTTTGAGCTCAAGGCCTAATCTATAGTGTCATATTCAATTTATGATTACATTTCGTATGAGTGTTGTGATGGTCAAGTTTTAATCTTGTGCAACTAGCCTTTTGAGAGCAATAATCAATCTTCTTAATCTTAGCTTTGCTCCTCTTCTCCTTTGCTAGTCTATGTGGTTTGGGTTGCTTGGCTTGCACTGGTTTTTATGGGGGAGGTTCTTTCTGGTGGTCCTATCCTTTGTCTTGTGCATGCCAACATCGCCCTTGCCCTATCCATTCCACTCTCACCTTTGTCTGTGTAATCGTGTTCATGCCGGTCAAGTTCTCCTCCCTTGCGTCTCAGGTACGCCCTACCATTCTATTCCTGATCTTTTCTCTTTATAAAATCTCCAAGCGTTGGTCGCTTGTGCCTTTCAAACCGGATTTATATATATATATATATATATATATATATATATATATATATATATATATATATATATATATATATATATGAATGTATCTAGTGCAAACGGACTATTCGGTGCTAACATGCAACGCTGCCTGGCCGCCGATCTGGCTCCTGTGGCTAGAATGGAGGAGGGTGGAAAGCCCCCAAATCACTTATGCAATTTTTCGAAAAACCCTCGAGGTTCTATTCTTCTTACCAAAACACCCTTAGCTCACGCTAAGCTGCACTTTCTTCGCCTCCGAGCCAGAGAGCAAAGACCTTAGCACGAACGCCGTCTTCAAATGAACCACGGCCTCCCCAAGACTCGTCTGGCCTTCGCTTCCACGGCCGCAAAGAATAAAGCCGAGCACCACCGCAGGTCGCCCACTGGCCAAGGCTCCTCTCGCGGCCGCAGCAATGGCCGAGCACCAGCAGGGGGTTCACCATGATCAGGTCCACGCCGCGCTTCCTCGCCGGTTCAACTTCTCCAATTTTCTGCCGCTCCAATTCACCGCCACCTCACGCACGCCTTGCGCCGCCCTCCAGCCCCTCCCGGTTGCGGCCCTCCCTTGGCGCCACCGGCCGGCCCCCTCCTGGCTGTGGCACCACCTCTCTTGAGAGGCGCTCTCGGCCTCCCAGCCGGCGGCTGTCACCTGTGTCGAGGAGCCGCCGCATCCAAGGCTCCATCGGCTCGGCAAACAGGTTGGTGTTCTTTGTGTTGATCAAGAACAACGACTTCATCTGCTATTACCTGTGCAATGTGATATGCAGTTTGCTTCTCCGGTTCTCCCACTTCATGTATTCGCCATATCGCTGCTTAGTACTACTAATATTTCAATCTCATTGAATCATGCTAAACCGTCGTCATTGGAGAAGTATATTACGCACTATTGTCGAGAATTTGATAGAGAAAGCTGAACGAACATGCTATATTGCTACCATTGTCCTTAATATAGCTGTTGATTGGATTTGGAGGAGAACAATATATGGTCCTCTCGAAAATTGATGATAAAGCTCAACCAACTTGTTTGCATTGGCCTTAATATTGCTAATGAAGTTCGAGCCCTCAATCTAATTAATATTGGCTATAGTAAAATATCAACTAGATATATATGAAATAGGAATGTTTAATGTGGGCATCAAAGTATTTCACCACATTGTTATGCCCGGTTAATCCAGTTTGTAATTCCTTTAACTTTGCATCCTTAGCTTTATTCTTCTCCCAAATTTGGTAATCTGTCTTGCAATTTTCATAAGTTACCAGTGCAGAATAGCTCAAATCAAGTGAATGCTAATTAGTGGTTTAGTGTGTGCGTTCTTGTATTATACTATTACCATGCTCGTTATATGAATAGTTTGGTCCATGCATTATTGGTTGTCATTGTTGTTGGTGTGATGCTTGAAAGACCTCAATTTGTCTCTACAAGATCATTATTGTACAGTTTAAATTCGCAAATCCTGCGTTGGAATACGTTTACTTCCTAGAGTTCTATATTTGATTCATGCCGCCACATTTGAGGGAAACCCTTTATTGTACCAACGTGTTAACTCATATGTATGGGCCTCAGAAACTCCGGAGGAATTTGAGGAACAATTTTCTTCCATCATTTCTGATTTTGGTTTGGAATCCAATGAGTGGTTGACTAATCGGTACCGAATACGCGCATCATGGGTACCCACTTACTTCAAAGATGTATTCTTGGCAGGAATCCTTAGAACCACTTCTAGGTCAGAGAGTTGTAACTCTTTCTTCAATCGGTTTATTGGATTCAAAAATACTTTGGTGGAGTTTTGGATAAGATTTGTTAATGTAGTGGAAGAACAACGTCACAATGAGTTGGAAGTTGACAATGCCACGTTACACACAATGCCTGTGTTGCAGACTACTTGGGTAATAGAGAAGCATGGAAGTGAGGTCTTCACGTTCGCTGTCTTCAATGAGTTTCAAAAAGAAGTGTTTGCTGCCCGGGAGCATTGTAATGTGGAGAACATGGAAAGTGCAAGAGAGTACAAAATCTCAATAGTTAGCAATAACTCAAACAAGGTAAGAGAGATACGCTGCAACCTTACAACAAAAGATGCCAAATGCTCCTGCATGTTCTTTGAGTAATTTGGAATTCTTTGCCGCCATATCGTCCGTGTGTTGCAGAGTCCATCACTTAAGGAGCTACCAATCCCATTTGTGTTAAAGAGGTGTACCAAAATGGTAACTAAGGACATCGTCTTTGATGGAGAGGGCAATTTGTTGCAAGAAAAACCAAGGAGTGCAATAGAAACATTTAAAGACAAGTTGGCATCAGAAATATGTAGCAAGATGGAGGAATTAATTCACCATGTTGGAGGAACATATGAAGCCTTGAAATTTCTTAGGGATCGGTTTGTCACATTTGGGGAAGAAGTGACTCCTCTGCTTCCTGAGAATGTGGTAAGTACAGCTGAAGAGACCGAAGCATTTGCAGGTTGTCCCATCCCTAAGGAAGTCATCATAAAGGCACCAAACGATGTTAACTCCAAGGGTAGGTGCAAGAGAATAAAGCCAGGACAGAAGGTAAGGACAGATGCGAAGAAAGACGAGAATGTGGAGAACAAAACAAAGGTGCCACGCATGTGTAGGTCATGTAAGGAGATGGCATACTATGATAGCTGCAATTGCCCTTTGAGGACGACAAAAAATTGAGCAAGGTATGCCAATAAAATCGTTCTCAGAATTTGTCAATTTATTATGTTACAAACTATCTTGATTGTTTCATTTGTCACTTCATTCTCAGGAATCAAAGGAGTTGGTTGCAAGGATGCAGTACGGATGCCACATCATCTCCACAAAAAAAAAGAGAACCAAGAAATTGACACCCAGGATGCTGCTTCAAATGTCTAATGTGTGTGTAACAAAACAATGGATGTTACTAGTAAGAGTGTTTCTGGTCTGGGTGGTTGTTATGGTATTAGCTATTATGTTGGGAACCTGATGTCATCACAACTATGACAATGAGATATATTTTGCTTGTGGAATGGACGAATATTATCACATACTCGATGAACGACCTACATGATTCCAAAAAAGTTATCCTCGGCCATTTCAAACGAATGAAGACTACAATAAAGTTATGTATGGAGGAAATGAGCATACCTCTCGAGTATTCCTCTCAGAACGCTGAAGTCGTGGTTGTTGCGGATTAGGGAATCAAGGTATATCACATGGTTCCTCCTGGGTATAATAACTAAAAGGATCCAGTGGAACCTACTCATATATGTCGCTATAGTCATTAAACCTAAGTTCATGCTGCGTATAAAGTACAAATAAAATTTGTATAGCAAGTAGTGACACTTACCCCTGGTTGTAGGGCACCACTATGTACTTCTTGGTCTGCTGACAAAGCAATGCATCCGTTATGTATTTCTCGATGAAGGACGAGTCTGTTTCGATGGTTTGCATAGATACCACGTGTGGGTCGAGGAAACCCACCGGTTCTCGCCATACCGGGGTATTTTTCATCATGTATCTACACATAAGCAATGAGTTGTGATATTTATCGGTATTACGTGAATGTAGAACTTGATTGTACACACTTACAGTGTCCAACATCGTAGAAGCGAGGCGTCGAGGCCAACGAGGTTGAATAGGTCATATAAGTCGCTGAAGCCCACGACGAAGTACCTCGTCCCGTTGAAGAAATGCTTATCGTTGTATTTGATGGTGATTCCAGTATCGCACCCCTTCTTTGCGGTCTTCTGCATGTACCAGGCATGCAAAGCCTGACAAGCATATCCAGTGTGGAGTAATACTATGTCAGAGCACAACGGTTCTCTAATGACGTAATTTCCAGAATTCGCGGACTTCGCGGACTTCCCGGACTTGGGAGGCGCTTTAACGTTCGTCGATTTCGATTTGGCCTTAGCGATTGGCAGCGTTTTTCTGCGAGACGACTCAGGAACCGATACGGCGGCACGCTTTTGCTGTTCCTTCGGCGTCTTCTCCACGGGAACCGAAGAGGTGGCCTTCTGAGGCGAAACATGAGGTGGAGTCATCGAGGGTCCCGTTGGAGAGGAATGGTTGTGTCCAGATCACGGCACTGCTGGGTCCAAGGCGATGTCCTTCTTGGGCCACTGGATAAAAGAGTGGACGGCATCCCCTAGTGTTATGATCTCTTCGTTCGGGCGAATCTTTAGCGGGACGGCTAGGAAATTGCCATGTACCATATCCACCTCGACCCTGGCATAACCCTGCGCCAGCTGGACACCGTGTTGCACTGCCCCTTCCTCGTATGGATACACCATCCCCCGCGCAGCCTCAATAGAAAGGCACCCATCCATCCTCACTTGGAGCTTGCAGGGCGTCAGCTCCTAGAAAATGATACGCAATTAGCTAAGGCGTCCTATAGGTCTATCTTTGGTGCATTCCATAGATGTAGATTACCTTGATGTCGTCTATCGGTAATTGGACGTCATCATGTTTAGAATTATGCGTGGACACGACGCTACTCCGATGTCGAGCAGGACTGGCTCCCAAATTAACAGGGGCGGCTTGCGACTGCCTCAGGAGTTGATTCATTTGATCCTGCAATGCTGCTATCTTTCCTTCAAATTTTTCAGTAAGCATCTGTACCAACTGGTCGTCGTGCTCTGCCTTGGATCTCTTCCTACTCCTATATGTGCAGTAGTTGTCCGCGAATCCATGACTCCAAGGTACGTTAACCCCAAGACCTCGTGTGCGACCCGGATGCTCCTTGTTTCCCAGGGCCTTAGATAGTATATCCTTCTCCCTGTCTGCTTGGAAGGAGCCTTAGGAAGCTTGGGCAGTCAAGTCACGCTGCAAGAGGTCATCATGTTATTATAGACACTATGAAGTTATGGACTTATTAACAACTAGGTAGTTCGACATATTTACCACACGTTGGGACACTTCCTGGTTTGCCGAGTTTGTGAAAGAGATGCTGCCCGAAGACGAGACTTTTGCCCTCGCTTTTAACCAGCTTAGGGAACGCGGGTCTGTGACATTAGGAAATGGGTTCTCCTCCTCCACCGCCCATTCCTCGTATTTACCCGCGTACCCAGCGGTGCCGAGTCTGTGCGGGTGAGTGTTTCGTGTCTGGAGAGCTTTGTGCGCCGCACTTTACTCCTTAAATTCAGCCATCGTCTTCATAGCCACAAAGGCGTCCCATGCTTCCCGCGTCAAGAATCCATACTTCGCGAAGGGTGTCTGACCCATGTTCACGTACTTCGTGACAAGAATGCTCTTGAAGGTCCTCCACGATTTATCCATCGTGAGCATCGCCGTCCATCGCACACGTGCCACGTCTGCTTCTGGAATAGTGAACTTTTTTGAAAGTTCTGTCCACAGCGCACCTTTCGCTTGTTTTGTCAGGCCCTTCCACCTTGGTGTGGTGATGGGGACCCGTTCCCTTGCAAGTATCCCGCAGATGGTCCGGAATCTCGCCGCTGATCTCTTGGGACTCAGAGGGACCCCAAAGTCACTGACCTCCGTGATGACAAGTCAGCCCGCAGGCATTTTCGATTGTCCTCTGCCATCTCGCTTCCGTGTCATTATCGTCGACGGTGACGGCGGCCTCGTTGGCGCCTCTTCCATCTGCGGCATTAGTGACGGCGGTCTCGTCGGTGCCTCTTCCATCTGCGGCGTCGGTGACGGCGGCGAAGACGGTGCCTCTGCTATCTCGCTTACTTGCTATCTATATAAGTTACATATGCAATAAAATGGATTGCAAGTGTCCCAAATTAATATATACATATGATGTATCTCCATGTCATTTAAACTGAATAATATGCTCAACATATGCAATATTAGCAAATAATCATAATTAATTCCAGCATAAATATGAAACAATTAAGCATTAATCCAACGACATGTAAATTCATCGAGCCTGACACACTCGAGTGTACGATTTGCTTCATGCCGTGGAGGATTGGCATGAAGCAAACGTACACTCAAGTGTGTCAGGATCGACGACGTAGGCTGTGTTTCACCTGAACGTTTAGGATGAACGCCCAAAAAGCGAGCTAGCTAGCTGAATTCAGGCCTCGAGTTAGCTCCTATTCTAACACTCCTAACATTCCTTAATACACTAGCTTCTCTAAGAAAATGCTAAGCAAAGATTTAATACTTCATGTACAGAAGACTAGCCTTTAATGAAGATATAGAAACAAAATAGAATCAAGTAAAACTTTCTTATGGTGATTACTTCATCGAGGCCGACACACTGGAGTGTACCATTTGTTTCATGCCGTGGAGGATTGGCATGAAGCAAAGGTACACTCAAGTGTGTTAGGATCGACGAAGGAAATGCTAAGTAAAGGTTTAATCCTCTAGGGCTCGCCGCCTCCCTACTCCTATTCTAACACTCCTTAATCCACCAGCTTCTCTAAGGAAATGCAAAATAGAATCAAGTAAAACTTTGCCCGAGCTTATATTTGCTCGAGCCTACTTCATCGAGCCCGAGACACTAGAGTGTACCATTTGTTTTATGCCGTGGAGGATTGGCATAAAATAAAGGTACACTCAAGTGTGTCGAGATCGATTTAAGTAAGGCAGTGTTTCACTGAACGCGTTTAGGATGAACGCCCAAGGAACGAGCTAGCTAGCTGAATTCAGGCCTCGAGTTAGCTCCTATTCTAACACTCCTAAATCCACCAGCTTCCCTAAGGAAATGCTAAGCAAAGGTTTAATGCTTCATGTACAGAAGACTAGCCTTTAATGAAGACATAGAAACAAAATTTCAGAATTAATCCCAACAAAATTAATTAGCATTAAAGCATAATTCCTAAAGAATTTAAATGACCAAAATAACATGTACTCATGTAATTCTCCCAAGTCATCTAAAGAGAATAAAATGCTTAACACAAACATCATGAGAACATCAAAAATCAGCATAGAGCTCAGATTTTTAATTTGTTCGATTGCTCTCAGTAGGCTAGTTGCTTTAGGCTAGTTGCAAAAGACATAGTCTTTGCCATCTCAGCCATTATGCCAAAATTCTTCACCAATTGAATATGATAACTCCAAATCAGACTTTGAGCTCAAAAACAAATGCTTCACTAATATGTCAAATTTTATCTCAATACCGCAGATTAAACTCTCAGTCAATAAAAGGTCTAGAGATTATCGATTACAGAACACTATTCCAACATATTGAAATTTTCGGCTAACACGGAATTGAACATCTGACAGTAATAAAATAACAAAAGTAAGCAATTCTAAATAAGCTCAAGTCTGATTCTAGTTAAATATTCAATCTCATAATATGGCAACAATCATCATTGAGCTATTAACAGAACCCACCACTTTGCAATTGCATCAACAGAAACCCATCACATAGCAATGGAGGGAGCGGGATAGAGCGAGTAGAGTGGTATACCAGATGAGGTGCGAGGAGCATCAACAGAACCCATCACAGAGCAAGGGAGGGAGCGGGATAGAGCGAGTAGAGTGGTATACCAGAGGAGGCACGAGGGAGTACCGGAGGAGGTCTTTGAGCCAGCGCGAGGAGGAAGAAGCGATGTCAGGGGTGGGCGCTGAGGTCGAGGCGGTGTCTGAGGCGCCGAGGTTGGCGGCGGGCGCCGAGGTCGGGCGCCGAGGTCGGGGTGCCAAGGTCGGGCGGCGCCAAGGTCGGGCGACGCGCCGAGGTCAAAGGCGCCGAGGTCGGGGCGCCAAGGTCAGGCGGCGCCGAGGTCGTAGTCGGCGGTGAATGGGCGAGCCCTAAACCCTAGAGGAGGCGAACGAGCGCGGGTGAGGAAGTGACGAGTAAGAGCAAAACCCTAGCGGTTCCCTCCTAATAAAAAGGCTATCACAGACGGTTCCCTAATAGAACCGTCTGCGATACGTTTCATATCACAGACGGTTCTATTAGGAAACCGTCTGTGATATCACAGACGGTTTCCTAATAGAACCGTCTGCGATACGTTCCATATCACAGACGGTTCCCTAATAGAACCGTCTGTGATATGGAACGTATCACAGACGGTTTCTAAATAGAACCATCTGCGATTCCTTATCACAAACGGTTCTGTTATGGAACCGTCTGTGATAACCTCACATCCTGGTGAGAAATGAACAAGTCTCTTTATTTTTCCGCGTGTGTCTCTTCGTCTCACGATCACACATCTTCGTCTCTTCATTTTCCAACGTCGCTACAGCTCCCAAATATCTCTTCGTCTCCCGCTCCGACTTTAGTACTTGTTCTATAAATAGATATCCCCTTCTACAATGTATTTCACACAACCTCCTTGATCCCCTTTCTCCACAAAAACAGAAATGGCTGCCTCTTCTGTTTCCTTGTCGCCAGCATTGATGGTCTACCTGGCCACACTGTACGAGCACCTATCTCGCTGTACGTTGAACCGTGCTGTGGAAGAACACTATTTCAACACTATATTCACTCCTCTGTCCGAGAATTTGCCGGAGCGGGTGACGGCCACCTTCCGCCGTCTTGACATCCTCCTCCGCCGTGTCTTCCGGGTGATTTCCTACTTTCAGCGAGTTTACCGCGTCGTCGACGTGGTCCTCCAAAACGACGTTGCACGTCTCCAGGAGGCTTGCCGTCACTTGGACTACTTAATCGAGGCGGCAGGCGACCGAGTCGACCAGGCCGAGACCCCTCAAGCAAGAGAAGAGAGCCTATGGGCTCAATTCTTCTTGGTTCAACAGTCCGAGGGTCTTTAGGAGACACTCGAACGAGCGCATCAGCGGGTGGATGTATTTCAGGCTTCGTTCGATCACAAACCGTCCGCCCCCGACACCGCCGCCTACGAAGTATTGAAGACGGAGATAGCAGCCTACCTCCGCCACTAGAAAAACTTTCTTTATTTATAGGTTTCTACTTTTTTTAATCTATATATGAAAATTCCAAAATGAAAAAAAAAGTTTGTTGGTGATATATTCCATATATATATCAGAGACGGTTTAGTAGAACAAATTAATTAATTATATGTTGAAGGCTAAGATAGGATCGCTAATCCTTTTTTTATCGTTTGTGATGTAAAAAAAGATATGGTCTTTTTATCGTCTGCTTATTACAAGCGCATAATATTATCTGGTCGGTCGGTTGGTCTCCTCTTGTTATTCACGTTTAATCTTGCCGCAGAACTTTGAAATGTATTATTACAAATGTATAGGTGAGAAAGATCCTTTATGACTGGCTATCAATATCAAAGATGACAACTCCATAACACATCAACACATGACAATTTCACGTTGACATCAAAATAGATGAGAGATTATAAGTCCATAACACATGATGTTATGGAATAAATTAATTACATTAGAGTAAATTCTTAATTAAAATATAGCCCTTCATGATGATCGACGCGCATATAGCTAGCTTCCTCACTGGGTTCTTCCTCGAGCCTAATGCCGTTTCCGAAAGGAGGCAACTCGTCAAATTGATTGTATTCTTCCTCGTCCACTACATTCTCAACTCCGACAATCCTCCTTTTTCCATGAAGAACTACGTGTCGCTTCTTATTTGCGGGGTCGGTTATATAGAAGACTTGAACAACTTGGTTAGCCAGTACGAATGGTTCGTCTTTGTATCCGACACGTTCGACGTCCACGGTAGTGACGCCGTACTTGTCGACCTTCACATGTGGGAGATGGACCGCGACACGAAATAGGGGATCTTGAAAAGCACGTGAGTCGAGCTCCCATATCTCCTCTATTTGCCCATAGTAGGAGCTCCTCACCCTATCGGATCTTGAATGCATCTATCACGGACACCGCTGTTACGGGATCTGTGCTCTTCCTATCCTGAGCTGCCGTATAAAATGTACCCATTTATGTCGTATCCTTGCCATGCGACAATTGTAAATTGTGGCCCTCGTGCCAACCATAGTAGCGTATCATCACTTGATGACCTCCCGATGATTCGCACCTTTAACCATTCGTTGAACCAAGCGGTTGTGCTCTCTCGTGATCCAAACCTCCGACCGTGCGGATTACATTGGCGTACCATGTCCTTGTGCTCGTCGATGTACGGGGACACTTGGGTCATGTGTTGCAAGACCGTGAAATGGGCTTGAGCGTACGTATCCAGATTAGGAGTGATTGATTTCCTTCCGATGGTCCCGATACCATCCAGTCTCCCCTCATGGCGAGATAGAGGCACATCTATCGGTTCCACCTGAGCCATGTAGTCGACGCAGAACTCAATGACCTCTTCGGTTGCATAACCTTTGATGATGCTACCCTCCGGTCGAGATCGATTCCATACGTAGGACTTGAGAATTCCCATGTACCTCTCGAACGGGTACATATGACACAAGAACATAGGGCCGCATATCTTTATCTCTTTCACAAGGTGAACAATGAGATGGACCATGATATCGAAAAATGACGGAGGAAAATACAACTCAAGATGACATAGAGTCGTCACCACCTCGACTTGCAGAGCATCTAGTCCTTGGGGATTAATGATCTTCTGAGCAATTGAGTTGAAGAAATAACACAGTCTCAAGATTGCCACTTGGACCTTGTTCGGCAAGATACTCCTAATTACAACAGGAAGCATTTGTGTCATCAGCACATGACAATCATAAGACTTCATACCAATTAATTTCAAATCTTGCATAGAAACAAGTTTCTTAATGTTAGCGGAGTAACCAGACGGGACTTTCACACCATGCAAACTTTGGTACAGTTCATTTCTCTCAGCCTTGGACAGAGTGTAGCAAGCTGGGGGAAGGTACGTTAGCCTTGGACAGTTCATTGCTTTGCTTTTATTAATGTATGAATTTGATTGCACAAGAATACAAGACTATATTTGGTTCAAATTAGATTAGTCATTTGAGAATTTAATTGAGCCCACCCTCCATTTTCATTTTGGCTTCGCCACTAGACGGAACTCACAGAAGGCGGGAAGCTGGCGGTGTACGACGAGTAGGGGTGTGCGCAGGAGCAGAGAAAGGAGAGCTGCAGAGAGAGGGAGGATCCCCTACAAGGAGCTCTTCTTCGTCGTCGCCACCGCCCTCACTCGCCCCTTGTACGTACGCCTGCCTATCTGTCTATGCCATTAACCATCCCGATTTATCCAAGATAGAGATATGCTGCAGCACATTGTTGCTCATCCCTGTCACCTTGTGCAGTTGGGTTCTGGATTGGTCATGCGTACTGACATGTAGACATATATAGCTAGTTACTAGTAGCTAGTTGCATGTTTTGCTCGATCTTGTGGTAGTGTTGGCCGGCCCGATGGAGGATATGTATATGTGCCGCGGCCAGCTTGCCATTGTGCTTGATTGTTGCAAGGGGATGCATCCAGCTGCACGTGGAATCAATAGAAAGTTAGGGAATACCGGCCGGCGATGGCCGTCGGAGACATGAAGGAAGGAATGGAAGAAAGAATCCAAGAAGATAAGAGCCAACCAGCTAGTTGGGAGCTAGCCTAGCGGGCCCCGAACTTGGGTGCCAACGCAAAGACGGGTTGCATTGCAGGGATATGAGCACGATTCCCTCCCGTGAGAAGAAAAGAAATAGATGCGCCTGTAGCTAGCTAACTAGCTCTGGTTCTTTGTCGTGGCGGCGGTGAAAGGCCGTAGTCAAACATATAAAATACTAGTAGAGTGTTTGTGTATTGCAATGGAACTCTAAATCTTATAAAAATAATATTTATCTTTAAAACATAAAGATCAGATGCAGCAGCTTGGCAGGAGCAACAACTTCCACGGCCACTGAAACACAAGTTAAAACTTTGACGGATTCCTTGAGATCAGATGTAGCAGCATTGTATTAAAACAAACTACCATGAATTTTCAACCTTTTAAGTTGTACAGGATACTTATGAACCTTACCTGAAAGCAACTCCAAAAGCACAACTGATAGCAGTCTATTCAATTAAAGCATTAAAGATTCAGTCACATCACCAAGACTATTTGATGATCAATTATCAATAATTGGGAACAGTTAAATCATTTGTCCTTCATTGACTTATGGAATCATATCAAAGTAAAGATTAAAGATCAGAGGCTCTTTAAGAAAATATATGTTAGCATTTTGTCCTAACAGAGCTAATAAATAAGCTTGGCTATGTGGCTTGCTAGACATTAAATGCCGAGACCATAAAAGCGTTGTAAAAGAAGTATTTAGCAAGATAAGCACAAAGGTTCTAAACATATAGCTCATATTATTTTGAAATGGGTAACTCCATCCAAAAGATGCATATGAAGGTCAAGACGTAAAAGTGAGACTACTTGTTCATGACCTCAGCAAGCAAGAAGCCTTCTAGAATGAAATGACCACCACATTTGTTTATAAATTTGTTCTTGAAGTTGTTCAATAAATGCATAAAACATAACTGCAAAAAAAAGATACTACAACTCCCCTATAACATAATTAAATCACTAACTGAAGCATAATTAGTCCACATCTTTAACCCCGCACCCTTTCCCACCCACTCACCAAACACACAGGTAGACAAAACTCAGTGTTGAATAACAAAAATTTAACAAAAGTCCAGTAAAGATCTTAATCAGAGATACATATTAGATCAATACTTGCCTCCCTGTGCTTGCATGCTACCTTTGCTTCTGCCAAGGGAGCCCATAATCAGGAGCAATATGAGTGCAATAGACCTAACAAGAGGGCAGATAGTCAACTCAAGCACAAAAGTACATGCCTAAATTAAAAATAAGCATAACACAAAATCAAGATAACAAGACCTTTGAGCAAAATCGAATAGTAAATAGCTATATGTATGGGCAATAAAAGGGTAAACTATTTAGGAATTAAGAATTCTCCATGTTTTTTCAACATAACCAATGCCACATATCCAAATCTCTGTGGCTATGAGAGAAATATCTAGATCAACGTAGCAATAAGTACAACTACATGCATAGTGGATACATCACGCGAACTCTTTCCTGATCAGACAACTGACGATTTGATCCTCTTGGGTTTTTGTGACTTCGAGATTAATAGCACAACTTGCCACATCATGCCTGCAATGTAAATTAAGGGTCAAATTTTGATTATCGAACAAACATGATGCAGTTATTATAAAATCTAGTGGATGCTTACAGAGGGAATCAAGCCAATGCATCTTGCAGCCTCTAGCTTCTTACTGACATACTGCAAATAGGTCTTTCGTTTATCAAATTGAAAAGACAATATGGGTTACAATCAAGCAAATTATAGAACATGTGTAGAAGGTTGCAGAGTACTAAGCAAAGAAACAATATATTATTCACTAATTACCTTATTGTAAACCACATCTGTAATAAACTTTTCCACCTTTTCATGATCTACAACCTAACGGCATATAGAGGAGACATCAATGTAAAGAACACAACATAATCGCAATAGCATCTCATACAAAATCGTACTTACCTCTTCAGGAATGTGAGCCATGCAGTTATTGAACTAAAAAAACATATGAAAGCCATTAGCAAGATAAAAACATAAATTAGCAATAATAACTCAGAAAAAGAGGTCATAAAACTATAAAACATCTGTGAAGAAGCACAGAACCTACTTCGCGTTCCATGCCTTGTCCACCCGCCATAATCTCAGCTTGCATTCTATTTCGGCATGAGGAGAACATATTTGTTGATAAGACTTCCTTCAAAACATCTCTGAAACTCATCTGGACATTATTGAAGGAAACATAAACCATCAGAATAGATGGCAAGATTAGACACAAAAAAACACCATCAGTGATTTATTTCTACATAAGGTACAAGCAGTTGCCACCCTCTTGCTTCGCAACTCGCTTCCAAACCTCAAAGTAAATACGATTGTAGCCCTTTTGAAGCGTATCATCAAAGCGCCAGCTCCAAATACAATCCTGAGTCAAGAGAATGGAATTGTCAAATACAACAACCACCTATATTCCCACCTAAGTTAACAAAGGAAGTATCTTACATCAAAGCATGTGAAGTTTAGCAGAAGATCATGCAACCTTTACTATTCGATCGCAACATTGAATTGAATATATTCGTATATCGTAGTCGTTTCTCGTAAACAAAAACACATAACATACATGGATAGGGAAGATATTGGTGTGCGGATTAGTTCTCGTAGCTAATATGCACAAGAAGTAGATGATGAAACACTCTGAAGATACCATAATGTAAAGGTTAACACACTGAGGATCTCAAAGCTGTCAAAGCATAAAATGAGAATTGAGCAATTCAGAGTAAAATAAGAACATGATCTATTGATAGAGTGGTGAGTCTTCAACAAATTGCTAGAATGGTGAATTTCCATGCCCAAGAAAACGAATATAGCCACCTCAAATGGAAAACTAAGCGATTCAAGTTATGATTTTGAAAAGATGTATCCCCAAAAAAACATACTATCCATGCAGAAGACAATGTAGCATTCCAAATTGTAGTCCAAAGCGCCCACCAAAACCAAAAAACTGCAATGATGACCAAAGCCGCAGCTAATTGGGACCTAACCCCAAAACCAAAAAAATAGCCTCCTCGCAGCAAATTGGAATGCTCATTCTAATCCAACTCTAATTCTACTTCGAATTCCTAGCATATAAGTATGCGTTGCACAGTGTGCACAACCCAAGGCATAACAGTTCTCTGTGCCTCTCACATCTGTCTCTTTGAAGTTAGCTGCCAACCCCCTATCCCTGTGCGACAACAACGACGCCTGCGAGCCCCCACCGTCGTCGATGCCCCGCCGCTTCTTCGACACTCCCTCCACCTGCAAACCAACCTGTTAGCATATCACTTCCTTGACCATTCCGGGCACACGTGGCGAACAAGTAAGCACGCACCTCGTTGAAGCGCCGAAGCACGCGGCGCCCGGGAGGGTGGCCTTGGCAGCAGTGTGTGGCGAGGGCTGAAGCAGCAAGAGCAGGAGGAGGAGGAGGTGGAGGGGAAGGGGATGGCGGGGGGAGGCAAAGAGGGTGGCGATGCCCGCCATTTCTACTGTGGTTTTGATTCGATTTCCCTCCCTGCGACTCTGCGAGAGGAGCTCCTTATCCTCTTTCAGGTTGGGGTTAGACGAGCGAGAGTGCCGCGAGGAACGGGCATGGAGGTGAGGGAGGGATGGAGGGGCGAGGGAGGGAAAGGGAGGGACGCCAGGGGAAGAGAGAGAGGGAGCGACGGCACGACGGAGAGGAGAGGGAGCGGATCGGGCAAAGGGGTTGTGGCTCTTGTGGCGAAGAGAGCATGATGGGCTATCTGGCTGAGCACGGGCGTGAATGATGTGAGGGACAGACGGGGAAACGACGAGAGGAGTCAAGGAGCCAGTGAGTGAGGTGTGGGGGATGGGGCAAGTGTGGCGGATGCAAGGAAGGGACGGAGGGGCGAGGGCGATGAGGAGGTGGGACGATGAGGACGAGGGTATACTGGGCGAGAAGGGTAGAGCGGGGTGGTTGCGAGGAGGGGGAGAAGTAGGGGGTGCAGCGGTTGCGCGAGGAGGAAGTTCGGGTGGGACGATCGACCTAGCACGGGTAAACTCCGAATTATAGTAGTTAAGATACTATGGGGCTGTTTGTTTTAGCTACAGCTTTGGCTTTTCAGTCGGAAAAGCCGGAAGCCGAAACAAACTAGGCGGCTTTTCCCCCCGCTTCCTCCGGAAGCCCATAGTCGCCTCAACGTGGAGAAGCCAAAAGTCGGAAGCCGGTCTCCCGTCGCTTCCCCGCTCGGCCTTGTAAAATTGCCCCTGGACTTTCGAAATAATTACCCGCCTCCTACCTACTACTTAAGCATGTACGCTTGGTCGCCCTCCCGTTCCTCTCCCCACTCGTGCCCCTCCCCGAACGCTGCGCCTCTAACCCTAGCGGCGCCTCCCGTTCCCCTCCCGACTGCGCCTCCCCCGGCCGTCGATCTAGGGGATCTCGCCTCCATGCTGTGCCTCCCGCCTATCCCATCGCCCTCCCGCACCTCCCCCGGCCGCCCTCCCGCTCGACTACGCCTCCCCCGGTCGCCCTCCCGCCCAACAGTACCTCCTCCGGTCTCCACCCGAGCAGATCCGGCCTCACGGTGCGCCCGCTCCTCCAGCCATCTCCAGCAAGCAGCCCGCCCTCGCCTCCTTCCTCGATTCAAAGGTACAACCTCCTCTTTCCCGCGCCGACCCCAACCTTCTCTTCGCCACGCGGCGCCACCCCTCCTCTCCTTCGAGCCTCCGGCGGCCTCTCCCGTCTCCTTCGAGCCTCTTTATTCTTCTCCTGACGCCCCATGCCGCCCCGGTGCCTTCCTCCCCGGCGGCCTCCTGCCCGGCCACCTTCTCCTCGGCGCCCTCCTCCCCTAGCCGCTGTTGGCTTATCGCCGTGGCCACATCCCCGCTGACCCCTTCGGCCCATTCCCTGATCCACACCTCTCACTTTCTTGTTCTTTGTGGCCTAAAGGCCGCCAGCCAGACCACCAGCGCCCGCCATTTGCCGTCGTCAAGATAGCGAGGTGCCAAGCACCCCAGCCCCTCCTACGGTGGTTCTCTCCTCACCAGGTATGGTCGTTTCCTCCCCTCTCATCCTAGTGATCTAGGTTGTGCTTGTGTTGTGCTATGATAGATGGAATGACTTGGATGATTCATGATTGATGAATGAATGATGTTGACATAATGCTAGATGATGATTTAGAATTGAATTAACATAGTTACTACTAGCTTATTGCACTGATTTCATGAATTGAAAGCATGCATGCTTGTTGTTATAGAGAATTTATCCTTGTTATAAAATTTTCATATATCTATTGTTGTGTTGATTGAGCATCCTAAATTGGCAAGATTAGAGATGCATGGTATGAACTCATGGATGGATGATGAGCATGGTATGAACTCTGGCTAGACTTATGTTATCTTATTGCCAATTATGATCATGTTGAATGTGAGCATGAATATGGTACTAGTCTGAATTATGGTCACATTTGGTTTGTTTAATCTAGACTTGTCATTGCATTTGAAAATGATGAATTGCTTGGATGACCTGATACTTAATGAATCATATATGAATTGCATATTGGACATTGACCTGATACATGATGAATTGCTTGGATGACCTAATACTTGATGAATTGCTTGAATCAGGGATCATTCACTGCATGATTGGTGCATACTTGATTGATATTAGATCAGTAGTTTGTTAGTTTACTGCTTGGTTTACTTTCAGTATTTAGTTTGATATTGTTTACCAGTAGTGTTTACTTCTTGTTCATATCTACTCTCTTTAGTGCCTTTTGAACTGAAAAATGATCTGAGTGCATTAATCTGTACACGAGTTTTGACTTTATGAGGAGCTATCATCATTGTTGTGAGTAGATGCTACATTGTAAATTACTTTGATGATGTACTGCTGTGAATTGTGATCTCTACCGTTTAGTTTTTAGAGTGTACATTGGAACATGAATGGATATGCAATTGCTGTGAAACCTACTTAGAAGAAGTTTAATCCTTTAAATAATGATTATGAGTTGTATTCCAACTTTAGTTACTTGCATCACTGATGAAACCACTAGAAACAGAATCAGGTGATATTGTATTTTTTGCTATGTAGAATTGATGTTTCCTACAACCTTTTGATCTGTGGATGGACTACAATACATGTTATTAATAGACAATATTATTTGATTCTTGTACATTCATGTTGGATATCAAAATACTTAAATTCAAATGATCATGTTCAGATGTGTAGATATTAGCCAGAATTATGTACAAATCTCTTTTTTTTCAGATGTGTAGATATTAGCTATGTATGGATGTATGATTGTTCAGTTCAGTGTTCAGATTGATGTATAGATGCACAGTTGAATGATATGTAGAAACTAGGCAATGGCAACAAGGTTGTCATCTTTGCTTATCATTTAGTGTATACTGAATTCCTTTTTTTAGTCAATTTATATTGCTTATCATTCAGATATCAACATACTCTGCATTTCTTTCTTGTAATTTCTTTCTAGTCAATATATGCATACATGTCATTTGTTTGAATGATACATGCATAGATGTTGTCGATATGTTTACGAATGATACTGCATTAACTATCGCATTCAATTACTTGTAATTACATAGCATCTGCATTTCTCTTTGTTACTTCTTTATTTTTGGGGGTACATATGAGGGTTGGGGTGCCTAACATCGCCGATCTTTGGTCCTAAGCCCGAAAAAAAGTAGAGGGGCATGAATTATTTATGTAATAATTGTTTGTAATAATTATTTATTGTTATGTTTATTCATTGCAATAATTGTTTTTAATAATTATTTGTTATAATAAATGTTTGTTGTAATAATTATCTCGTATTTATCTTTTTTGATGAAATAATTGTTAATGAAAAATGTGTGTATTCATTATTGTTGTAAATGAAATAATGTTGTATTCACTATCCTTTGTAATAATTCTATGTAATAATTACTTATTGTAATAATTATTTATGTAATAATTATTTGTAATAATTATTTGTTGTAATAAATGGTTATTGTACTAAATGTCGTTAAATACGCTAATTGTGGTTTATTGCATTGTTTATGGTATATTATCGTTAATCGTGGTCAATTGCGATAGTTGTCGTTTATTGCAGTAGTTCTCGTCATTTGCGATAGTTGTCATCAATTGCGTTAGTCATCGTTAATAGTCGTTAGGTGCTTGATCACACTACAAGAAAACCATACATACAACAACGTATAACTCGCAACGGAAAATACATGCGTTGCAGGAGCCCATCACCTCCCACATCTAAATAAACTGCTCAACTGCTCCCCTGTGTATTATCTTATCCTAACTCCCCCTCCGCCTCTTCCGCTTCCTCCAAAAAATTCCGCCGACCAGTCCATCCCCCAATTCCGCGCTGCTTCCCACTCTTCGCCTCGCGCCGCTTAGCCTTGGCCGACCCGCCTCGCCCGCCGCCGCCCTGCCCTCGTCCTCCCGCATCCTCTGCCTCCATCACCCACTCTCTGCCTCCTGCCTCCGCCCTCGCCCGCCTTGCCGCCGCCTCGCCCGCCTCGCCATGCACCCCTTGCCCTCCTCCTCTCTCGTCCCTCGCCTTCCGCCCATCCTCCCTCCCATCTCTGCCAGACCGTCCTCCTCCGTGCGCATCTCCGCTTAGCCTCCTCCATCCACAGCTTTCGGCGGCATCCTCAAGTTTGGCGGGCGGCGCCTAGTGGCAAGAGACTGGCCGGCGATTCTCCTCTCATGGCGAGATGCCTCAGAAGGTATCGCTGAAAGCGACGCGCCGCGCCCTCCACGCCGAGAAGCGAGATCAATGAGGTGCCAGCGCCGAGGCCTACACGCCGTCGTCGTGTGGCCATGTGATCCGGATCCACTTCAAGCCCACCTCGCCCCTCGGTCGTCCGTCCGTGACCGCAAACAGGGTGTCCCCCAAGAATCGGCCGTGGGCCAAGAAGATAGTGATGTTCCCCAACCCCATGTTCCTCGCTTCCACCTCCCCCGCCGCAAGATTTCTATGAGCGTGCTTACTCCAAAATTGCTTGAAAGGTATGGGGTATATTTTGAACTTAGTGATTGGATTTATTCGATGTGGAATTGGAGGAGGTGATTTTTATGTGGCCAGAAAGTGCTCGATGTTGGATGTGGATATGCTGGATCTTAAACCTGGCCAGAAAGTGGTTGATGTTGGATGTGGAATTGGTTGATAGTCGTGGCCCGTCTTTGGAGAAGGTGATCTGAAGGTCGCTGTGATTGAAGCCATGGTGGGCTGTGGATGTCATGAGGACAAGACTTTGGCAACAACACCACCACATATCGCCTCGTGGAGGAGGATCGGATGAATGAAACGACTTTTGGCGTTTAAGTGGGCGGTAGTACCCTGAGGAAGTGGTGGTAGTATCTTGCAATGGCGGTTGCGATTTTCCAGAGAAGTTGTAATGGGGCGATGGATTTTCCAGAGGTCGTGGCCCGTCAATTGGAGAAGGTTCATGATGCATATGTGTTGCATGATGCATGTTTTTGCTAACGTGGGTCAAGTTGTGAAGAACTTGTTGAAATTGTTTCTTGGTCTATTCTTTGTCGCGGTGGCTTATAGGTCTATAATGATCGGTCACGGTGAGGTGGATCGGGTGGAGAAGTGAGGTCCGAAACGATCAGGAGCCGGGTGGTCGAGGTCAAAACTGAAAAAGGAAGGAACCTTGGCATGGATCTGTGCAATATTTGTTTGGAATAGGGCAATCTTGGTTGGTTTGAGCCATGATCGAGTTTTTGTTTCATGATTACCAGCTTGATTTGAGCCAAGCTTTCTTAGTATGAGGAAATCCTCGTTAAGTTGGAGAAAAATATTATCTTCATTGATTTGTTATGCTACATTTTTGTGTCTAATAGTGCACTTTTAGGGTGCCTCTTTTGCAATGAATCCATTCAAAGCAAAACAAGAGCATCCTAATTTTGAAACTCGTTCAGACTTATTTGAAAGCTTTCTTAGTGAGAACCTAATAATCGTTGATTTGTTATGCTAAATTGTGCGGAATAGGTACATACAAAGCGTCCAAATCAGCTTATTTCAGAGCAGGCAGAACCGAATCATCCTGATTATATGATTGATGGAGAGGAGGTATGCTTTCTGGGGAAACTGCGAATGGAAAGTATGTGTTTTCCTTTTCTTACGCACAACAAAGTTTTTTTTTTGTTATTTTAGCAAACTGTATGACCACAGTACCACACACGGTTGAATTTTAATGATTTTAACTAAACCCGACTGAAGTTTTTATTGTACTACTTAGTCATTTTTTACAGTGCTATAGCATGTTATTTTTTCAATTGCATTCTTTCAAAAGCTCTAGAAATCATTAGAACTATTAGTATATATCCGGTAGCAATATATTGGTACATCTTGAATTGCTGATGCCTTTTGTTTTCCTTCTATTTCTCCTGAATAAAATATGTTGTTTAACTGTATTTCTAATATTTCAACTCTGAACTCTTAGTGTCATGTTGTTTTCGTTTCCATCTAAGTTGGCTCTTTGGGGCAGTTTCATGGTGTTGGACTTATAGTGAACCGCTTGGTTTGATGCCATCTTGATTATTTACATAAAAGACGAAACCTTTTTGTGTAATAGCCAGTACATGAATTGATCAATTTTGTTGCAACACATGAATATGGGAAACCTTTTGTTGTAGTTTTAGTTGCAAACTTTGTGCACTTTTTGGTTTTTGTAGCAGATGCTTGCTAGTCTTGTGACGTGTATTCAATGCAGAGATACATCAATAAGCTTTCTTCTTCTCATCCTCTTTCTTGTTTCTTCTTCTCATCCTAGGTTTAATTTTGCTTTGGCCTGAGCATGGCGCCGCCACCTCCACCGGTCTTCCCTGCTTGCCGCACTTGATCCTCCCACGCCAAGCCTTGGTCCTCGGCAGGGCCCCTTTTCATTTTATTTGGATTGTGGTGGTTGATTCAATTCTGATGCTAGTCGATTTGGCAAATCATGCAGGGTGGAATCAGCTCTGGATACAAGAATTTGTAGAAGAAAAGGGCTTGATGGATGAAACATATTCTGGCGATGGCATTGCTCTTGTTCGGGTTTCTGGAACATCAATTCATAATAACAAAACACTTCAAGTTGATGCGGTATTATTTGCCTCCACCTGCACTTATGAAGATCTAAAGTGATAATGAAACTTTTTTGTTGAAGTATGGAAGTGTATCGATGGTTATTTTTATGTTGTCAAGATGACCCTTCATAATGTGCCTAATCTTTGAGATTCTATGTACTCAAAAGTAGAGTCATGACTAATTGCATATTCATAGTGTAAATGGATGGTCTTAGCATGAGATTGTAGAGTATCATAAGCGAGAACAATGGGAACTCAAAATATGGTAGTTTTAGTGCACTTAAGTACAAGTGAGGTCGAGAGAATAAGCAAAAGTTGTTGTCTTCTTGTACTTAGAAGTATAGTGAAGGTAATATGAGAATAATTGACATGGTTCGATGTACTTTTTTATTCAAACTCAACACTATCTCGTTATTATGAATTTCTTTTTTGCTGGTCTAGAGAGTTATATCTAATTCTTTTACCAAGTTAATGGTATGGTAAGAAAGATGTTTTTTGGTTGCTCAATATCAAGAAGGAATTGACCTTCATACTGATAATGATTTCTTAGATGCTTTTGTGCATGGGGTAATCAGATGCATTGACTTTGGCTAATTTGTTTTTCTATGCAGTGTATGGGTTACTAGAAAACCACCAAGTTTTGCCTTTATTGACTTTGATGACCGCAAGGATGCACAAGATGCAATTCGTGAGTACCACCAGGAGACCCTCAAGAACCTCAAGCTCGCCATCAAGTCCACCAAGAAGCTATGCGCCGTAAGTCCCTTCAATTGCCATTAGTACCTAGCCACTAGTTAAATGCCCTAGTAACTATCTACAGGCATCAAAGGGTATACCAAGAACATTGAGAATGTTTGAAGAAATGCCCTGGTAACTATCTACAGGCATTAAAGGGTATACCAAGAACATTGAGAATGATGTATGCTAGAAGCCTTTATCTAAATTTTGATTATGTGTTTCTGTTAATTAATTACTGCATCTGTTTGGAAGAGTTGGAATATTATATTTTACTTTAATAATGCACTAAAAAAACTTTATTTCTCTTTTCAGATTGAGAAGATATATTGATGGTTTGGATTGTTCAGCAAACTTGTGTGTAGAATGGAGAATGCTAAGGAATGAAGCATTTTTTTTATAGAACCACATGGGCATAGAGAACGAAGACTTTCCACTAAAAGTATAGACATGTACTTACATTTATGTTTTAGGGCGTATTATGTTATTAGATCATGATAGTACCAACTGTGCATGCCTCGAGTCTAGACTTGTGAAGCCAGTTGGAAATTCTTTTTAATAAAACAATTTTTTGTTGATGGCAATGAAAAAAGTTTGTTATACACTTTGGTATGTGTGTTTTATTTAACCGCGTGGGCCCTAATTGATAAGTCCAACCTGGACATGAAAAGGACACCGTTCGCAATGATTAGATGCGTTGTAAACAATCCTGGAAGCGATTTGCTAGTGTTCAATGCCAACGCATATATATATATGTTGCCACTATACCAAAATATGCATTGCAACCTTACAACGCTTTTATTTACATGTTACCAACGCTTGTATATGTGTTGTCATAGACCTTAGCAATGGCCTCAATGGCAACGCATACTAAATGCGTTGGTATAGACCCTAACAACATTTATTTGGACTTCTACCAACGCATATATGCGTTGCTAAAGGGGTGTTCATGTTGTAGTGTCAGTGCAACATGCTTCAATTCGGTGCTTGATCAGTGCAACATGCTTCAATTCAGTGCTTGATCAGTTTTATGACCTAATTGAGGTTGGTAAGATGTACTTGATATCTAGAGAATCAGTGAAACTTGCTCAGAAGTAGTTTACAATGACTATGAAGTAACTCTGAATGCCTCAACATCTATAGAAATGTCATTAAATATTGTTAAATATCGTTAAATGTTGTTAAATATCATTAAATGTTGTTAATTGCATTAAACGGTATCAAACAAGTTATTACTGTCCTTAGGAGCATTTCAGATATTGCAAATCTCGAAAGCTGCAGCTAGCCTACCTAAAAACTAGACAGCCAAACACCAAATCAGAAAAGCCCAGTCATTCAGCTCACAGCTAGAAAGTCCTGCAACACAGCCGGAAGCCGCTTTTCAGAAAAGCACATCCGAAACAAACATGCCCTATGACTAGACCTTTATATGGGTGGTGAAGATGATCACAATAAGAACGTTGATCTCTTGCGTAATTAGTTTTGGATAGTCCCTACATCAGTTGTATGTGAATAATGTTTTTCTACATGGTGAATTACAAGAAAATGTATATATAGAGATTCCCTCAGGCTTCGAGAATAGGCAAACTGATGAAAATGTGCGTAAACTCAAGAAGTCTTTATACGGTCTGAAGCAATCTTCAAGGGTGTGGTTTGATATATTCAGACGTGCAGTTTATAGTATGGACTATTCTAAATACAATGGAGATGATATTATGTTTTACAAGCATAGAGGATCACATACCACCATATTGACAGTCTATATTGGTGATATTGTGCTAACTGGAGATAATACTGAGGAAATCAAGTTCTTGAAGAAAAGACTAGGAGAACATTTTAGGTGAAAGATCTTGAAAGTCTTCGATACTTTCTTGGGACTGAGATTGTCCGTTCTTTAAGGGTATAGTTGTCTCTCAGAGAAAATATGTTCTTGATATGTTGACAGAAATATGTATGCTTGGGTATCGCCCTTGTTAGACCATGTGACTAGGTCTAGAATAATTTTGTTGATGAATAATTGACAATGTTGCTTACTGATGTTATTTGAGGCGTGTGGCATGCGTGTGGATTTATGTCGGTCAAGTTGGGAAGAACTTGTACTGGGAAGATTTGTTGCTTTGGTCTTTGCATGTACAGGGTAACTCGGAGGCGATCGTGGTCTACGGCGAGGACCAAGAGATGGCTTGGTCCGAAGTCATGGTTGAAGAATCTAGACCCTCTATTATAAATTAATAGAGTATTTTGGTAATTAATGACAATTATCTTATGTAATTAACATTTTTCATGAGTTGGATGAATAGGTTATGTTCCATGATGATGGAGACTTTGGATGACATCATGAGTTGATCGTCATCAAGTCAAGGTTTAAGAAGATGATGCATCATATGTTGATGCATATCAAGATCTCAAAGAAAAGAAAATCATCGTGTGTTGATGATAGTCAAGAAGAGGAGATGATCATGAGTTGATCATCAAGTCAAAAGAAGATCCATTATGTGTTGATGGAGGTCAAGTGAAAGAGTGCATTGATGCATATTCAAGTCAATAACTTGAAATAAAGGAAATAATCATATGTTGATGATTATCAAGTCAATGAACTGATCTTAAAGTGAAGATGTGCGCTTCAAGTGAATGTGCAAGCAAAGATATGACTAGCCAGGGCCAAAGATATGTTTCTAGTCTTTTACCGGTCTTGGTGTTTGGTTGAAAGACCGGATTGCTAGTATAGGCTGCCGTACTATTAAGAGGGGTCTTGACTAGTAGCTTGAGAGTGTCATATGTTGATAGCTCGTTGTGCTTGCTCTAGGTCTCGTTAGCATGTTGTCAATATTTGCGAATATGTTTTGCAAATAGTTGATGCTCATGTATAACCTTTATAGCATGTGACTTTAGTTTGCGAATGTTTTTTGCAAATGGTTTAAGTCTATATACCTTATTCCTTGTGGCGTGATTCTAAAAGTTAGCAAATGTGTTTTACAACTTGTTGAGAATCTCACCTTTATCCCTTGTTTGTATCGTGCATCAATTGACAAATGTGTTTTGTAAATTGAATTGAAGCGGAATGCAAAAATTTGTGTTTCTCAGCTCTGGCGGTCTGATCGCGAGTCTTTGGGTGGTCTGACCGGCCGTTGAGAGTTTGACTGGGCTATGTGCCGACTTCTTGTTCTAATGGTCTGACCGTCGTGGTTGACCGGTCTGACCGGCGTGTAACCGGTTTGACCACCATGTGTTGGCCGGTCTGACCGGACCTCCGGTCGTGTGACCCGGTCAGGTTTTTCTAGAGAATATGTTTTTCTGGTTTTGGCTTGCTCCTTTGTGGGACGATCTGACCGCCCCTCTGGTGGTCTGATCGGTTTGGTCCGGTCTGACTGGCCATTGGTTGGCGGTCAGATTGGATGTGGGTCCAACAGCTAGTTTTATAGCCGTTGGAGTAAGGGCGGTCTGATCGGCTATTGGTTAGCGGTCAGACCGGGGTCCCCTGTTTTTTCAACAGATTCTCTCCCATTGTTAGTTTTTCTTGTGTAGGTATAAATACTAATTGTGGTTGGTTGTGGGAGTGTTGTTACTGGTGCTATTCATTCCCTTGAGTAAAGAGCAAACCCTCTCATCTTTTATGTGTATGTGTTGCACTTAGTGAGCTTAGAGAGCAAATCCTAAGTACATGTGTTGTATTAGGTAGTGGATTGTGTATCCATTGAGATTAGACATTTGATTCGTTTAAGTGAGCGTCTCTGACTTGTTACTCTTGGTGTTTGCCGACACCTAGACTGCTTGGAGGAGTTGCGCCGGTGATCTTCTCAAAGAGGGTTATAAGAAAACCCGGGCGATTGTGAGTGATTTGATGCTCGCCATCTCCGGAGTGGAGGAAGAGCAACTCCGAGTGGATCGAGGTGTTGGTTCGAGTGGTGAACTGGTCCAAGTGGTTGGACTTACCTTGGAGGCGTTGGCTCAAGTTGTGGAGCCGGTCCAACGTAGTTGGGCTTACCTCAACGTGGATTAGGGGAGACTGGCAAGTCTCCGAACACCACGGTAAAGTATTGTTGTGTCATTGTGGTTTGTTTTTTGTGCTTTACTCTATTGTAATTTATATTTCTAGAATTAAATTGTTTACATATCTTTGTATGATTGCTATCGTCATCAATAGTCTTATATTGTTGGTGCACTTAGTAAAGAATAGTTGATTTAGGTTTTAATTGTGCGAAACCGAATTCTTGTTAGCTTCCGCATTAGAAATTGGTTTTAGCCAAAAGTATTTTTAAAACCACCAATTCACCCCCTCTAGTTGGCTTCCTCAATCTTACAATGGTCCAGAGTGTCAAGGATGCTAGAGGAGACGGTCGAACTCAAATTAGGGCGCATGGAGATTAAAGATGGATGATGTGTATTAGAGCTACGGAGATGCAATTTGGAGGCTATAACACGTGACAATTTTGAAGTGTCCAAAATTAAAAAGCTAAGATAAACTGAAAAACCTTACGTATTAGGAAGGGTATCATGTCTTGTTTGTGGGGATTGGATAGCAATTTTCGTGACCTAGTGGAGCAGGCTACGACATTCATTGTCCAGGACTGAAAACAGGGAAGAGGCAGGTGCCAGCGGCTGCTGTGCAAGATGCGCTAGCTGCGGACGTGAGGGTGCTGTCCTTGATTGGCGGCGGATGCGTTTTGGTGCACCTAGGCTGCGTACGTCGATGTGCTGCTCGCTGGTGGCAGACGAGAAAGTGCTGGTGGCGGCGGCTACGTTGGGCTCCAACAATACCGTGGAGTTATCTCCAGAAAAAAAAAACGCCAGGGGGTTTGGTGACATGTTTTGATTAAAGAACACGGCTGCTGTTCTTCATTGGAGCAGATCCTTGTGATCCCTACCTGCGTGACTTTCGTTTCAGATTGGTTCGTCAGTTCCTGTTCTTTCTTGATTGCATCTTGTGCAGCTGCTGCTAACCATTGTGTAACCAACTATTATTTATCTTCTAATTGCTGCTGGCGTGAGGTTGATTTGAACATGTCCCTTGAACCGATCTGTACGTATGTTGGCCCCAAGACATGTCCAATTTGTTATCATGATGGAAGAGGAGTACTAATGCCACCTTGATGCAACGAATATTTTGTTTAAAGAGAAGAAAATAAAGGGAAAACGAAGATAGCGAGGTCCCTATCCTGAGATATGGATATGCCATGCTTTTGATATCTTGTGCAGCTGCTGCTAACCATTGGTATGACCAAGCATTATTTATCTTTTAATTGCTGCTGGCGTGAGGTTGATTTGAACCTGTCCCTTGAACCGATCTGTACGTATAGTTAGAGTGCGAAAAATCTTCCACAATTATCCACTCTCCTCTCTGATTGCCATTAACGATCCTACAAGTGGTATCAAAGTGAGGTTGTAATAGCATCAGATCGAGATCGTTTTTTAGGTAAGCCACCGTTTTTCGATGGACCGGATTATGCCTATTGGAAAACACACATAGTGGTTTTTCTACAAGCACAAGGTAATGCGTTGAAAGTCCATATGAAGTGCCTACTGTTGCTGCTGTTGATAATACTACTGATGTTGAAGCTAATGCTAAGGCTATAAATATTTTGTTGCAAGGTCTAGGTAGAAACGAGTTTGTCAAAATTACTAATATTAAATTTGCTAATAAAATCTGGACTACTCTAGCTGATTATCATGAATGTTCTAAGTCTGTTAAAGATGTTCATCAGAACCAATTCAAAAAGGAGTATTCTAAATTTAAGATGAAACCAGGAGAAACAGTAGATGCACTTTTTGATCGCTTCAATAAAATTGTTAGTGATTTGCAATCTGTTGATGTCACATACTCTGATTCTAACAATACTCGTCAAATTTTAAATGCTTTGGATATGTCTGTTTGGAATGTGTTAGTCACTACTATTAATCATTCTGTTAACATGAAAACACTCACTTTGAATGATCTTTATTCTAAGATGAAAACACATGAGATTGATGTTTTGGCCAGGGTAAATAAGTCTAATCCTATGGGTTTAGTGACTAACCAAGCTGGTAGTTCTTCTAGTTCCTCTATTAATTGTTCCTTTGTCTGCATTGTGTTCTATTTCAGATGAATAGTTAGAGGAGATTCCAGAAGAGCAGCTTGTACTCATCTCCAACAGGGTGACCAAGGCAATTAACAATATCAAAACAAGGCGGAGAGGAGGTCCAATCAGATGCTATGAGTGTGGTGAGCTAAACCACATCAAGATGAATTGCCTTAAACTAAGGGGCAAGGAGGTCAAGGATGACAAGGCACCCATTCGTTGCTCTCAATTCAAGATCGACCCCAGCAGGAAGCGCAATTATCACAGGGCGGTCAACAAAGTAATTTCAGCACTTGATGAAATTGTTTTGAGTGATGTTGATTCTGAAAGCGACGATGAAGACAATTATAAGAAGGCAAAGGAGGTGAACTTCACAGAGATGTGTTTTATGGCAAGCAGTGAGGAGCTCAACAATTGTAACATCCCCAAGTTAATTAATGATAATTATTATGCATCTTATCAGCATGCATGACTTTTTGAAACTTTTGCATCATTTATTGCACTTGAAAAATCTCAAATAAAGTTTAAACCTACAACTCAAAGTTAAGTTCCAAAAGAAAACAGGAACAAAAACCTATGAACATCATCTGGAAAATAATTTATTCAAATACTACAATAATTATCATGAATTAATATAATTTTTCCCAAATTTTTGGAACTCAATTCGACCCTCAGAAAAAATCAAACTCAAATCAATAACCTATTCCAAGTTTGAATTTAAACTAAGCAAATAAATTATGAACAGTAATGTTTAATAATTTTTATGAACACTAGGATGCCCCAGGAACACCTATGAATTATTTTAGAATTTTAGAAATTTTATTTCTATTTTTAGAGCCTCGATCAAACTTGTTGATAATTGGTCAAAGGGATTTTGGAATTCAAATCCCTTCACTGTTGCACCGACCCGAACCTGACCCTAGCTCGAACCCGACGCGCCAACTTGGCTCCACCCAACCACCTGAACGCACTCACACGTAGACCGTCCGATCTGATTTGAGTGGCCAAGATCGCGTAGCAGTTCGGACCGAGCCACAGCCCTTTGGATCCAGCCACACCGTTTCTCCTTGTGCCTCTGACCAAGTGGGCCCACGGGGCATAGCTGTCTTCAACCTCAGGTCAGGGCGTGCGCGACACACCGCACGAAGTCTGCCGCAGGTTCCGTCAGGGCGAGCGACGCCGTGAGCCACCGCCCTCTTCCATCTATCCCCGAGCATCACCGGCTCACGCCACTTCACTCTCCGTCCTCTTCCCCACTCAAAACCGGCTCTACCCCCTCTCTCAGCCCAATTCTCCTCTCGGTGGCCGAGGAGAGGGAATCTCTTGTAAGTGTTCCTCTCGGGTAAAATCCACCTCACCTTGTCCCTTAGCTCCTACTACCTTGCCGTTTCCATTTTCGCTAACCCAAGCTCATCATTCTTCTTGTAGCTTCCGGAACACAACCGTGTCCTCATCGGCTCCAGGGCGCGCCCAGAGCTTCACTGCCATGACTTTACTTGTCATCCTCGCCTCGGGTGAGCTTTCTTCTCAACTTTGCGTGTCACATGGTGCCTTTAGGTATTAGAATCATTTCCCCTCAATTCTTTGGTTGAATTGTTCGCAGGATCGTTGGAATTTTGAAGTTTCCCCTATTTTCGGCCGACAACACTATTCTTCATCCATTGTCAATCAGGTCAACCATTTACCAATTCCTTGCAATGGCACCATCTCCCTAGTTTACTTAATCTTTTCGGCACCCTCATTTCCCTTCGTTTTGCCCAGGGTGCTCTCTCCACAGGAAGCCCTCCGCCGCCGGAGCCATTACCGTTGACCACCTCGCTTTAAGCTTCTCCGGCCGTGCCATCCTTCTGGTAAGCTTCCTAGTACCTCATAGGTACTCATGCGCGTGTTATTTTGCTCAGTGCACCGTCAGATTGTCTTAGCCTCATGGGCCGTATGGACGCCTCCGCTCGCCGGCGTTGCATTGCCGCTACCGGCCGTCCTAGCTCCGGTTGCCGGCACCCCTAGCTTCGCATGGCCCTCAGGAATCCATACCTGGCCTTACTTCACGCCGCTAAGGACTGCATCGCTGGCGAGACGCCGGGGCGATGTCGCGGCCATGCCTGCTCTGTTGTCGGAACGGCCGACTGTCCCTGTAGCACATTAATTAACCAAATCTCATTTTAATTAGCGCTAATGAGTGCCTGGGAAATTATTGACTCTCTTTAGAGCACGTTTGTATCACTTACACATGGGCCCTTGTGAATAGGAAACAAGAGGTTTTATAATCTGTTTAAACTAAGTGGTTGACATGTGGGCCTAGCCCCTTAAGTGAGCTGTGCATAGACTGTGAACTGGGTTCATAAGACCGAGTCAATGGCATAGGGGTCCCACCTGTCGGTTTAACCGAAAATTAAATGGAAAATGAAAAATGATACTATACACTGGACCCCACCTGTCATAGGCGTCAGCTAGCATAGGCCTCGATAGAAAAAGTATTTAATCCTTAAGAAAATTCGGAATACATTAATTTGCACACTGAAAATTGTATTAACTTCAAAATTGCATAATTAATTCATTTTAACTCCAAAAACAGTGAAACCAATTTTTTTTTTCATTTTAGATGAACTTTATTTTAAAATAGGTTTCAACCTTTTATCTATCACAGAAAATATAGTTATTGGAGATTGATCTAAAACCCATTTATTTATACATTAGAAAATGCTTTTAACTTTAAAAATTCATAACTATTTCATCTTAACTCCAAAATGGATGAAACCAGTTCTGATAATTTTCATTTTAAGTGAACTTTATTTTAAAATAGGTTTCGAACATGTCTCTGTATCAGAGAGTATAGTTTTGGGAAAATGATCCATAACTCTATTATTTTTACAATAGAAAAAGGCTGATAACTTTCAAAATTCATATCTAAATCATAAAAACTCCAAATGAGATAAACTCAGTTATTTTGGTCTTACAAAATTATTCTCTATTTACCTATGTAATCCTTTTTCCCACCACCTTTCTACAAATTTTGGCCAAATATTTATATTAGTATGAACAGTAACCAGTTCTATTTGTTTTGGATTTTCCAGAAATCTGATTTTCAAACTGCTATAACTCTCACTTGCTAAGTCCAAATAGAATAATTCTTTCACCTAAATTCATCTAAAATCATAATCTACTCACTATATAAGTTTCATGCATTTATGAGCATTTTGAATTTTCGGCTTATTTGGTGTTAATTGCAATATCGCTCTTTCGATAGATTTCTCGACGATACGAACGTATACATGAGTGTAATATGAGATTGAACAACGGGTACAGCAAAGGTGCGAGCACCCTCCTCTTGAACATATTGCTCCTATTGATTTTAAAATGTTTTGTATGCTTTTTTAATCTCTCAATTGCATGCTATTTTGAAAAGTATGTTCATGGGTAGAAGTAGTTAATTTCCTACTTGCTGCATTGGCCCTCCTTTGAATGTTGATCACCTATTTACCTTGTATGATTAAGGATATATGTTATATGGGAGTGTTTGCTAATTTGTAGAACGATGCTTAGTCATGCTAGTAGTTGTAGTCGATAACAGTTGATGGAGCTAGTCTATCGGCCGATGGATTGAATCGAATCTTAATGAAATTTGAGGATTATATGGATTTGATTATGTTTAATTTGACGAAAATGTCCAGATCTTCGTATCTGAATATTATGAACTTGTTGATGGGTTGTTGTTGTGTGTTGGACTTGGACGGGTGATAGGGTGGTGAAGGGTTGGTCCCAGATTCGTGTAGCCCCGTTTGGGTATTTGAGGACCGGTCTGTGGTGTGATGAACCAAGTCTTACGTAAAACCACACGCCAGGTTTATGGGCGATGGCTTGGCTTAATAATCTGTTGTGTGTTGGCTATCAAAACACAATTGGGTTGACAACTTTTATTATTATTGTTTAATTGTTGTGTTGTCAATCTAGTAGGGGCAATGTTAAGTTTCGCCTTACTTGCCCTTAAGGATCTTTTGCGTTAGCCGTGAAACTGCGCAAGGGATTTACTTACACAACGGGGTTCACCTGTGGTGCAAGCGCTTTCAGTCTGCCATGGGATTCTGATCCTCAGGTGGTTTGATAGTTAGGACATGACATTGTAACGGCCTCGTTATGATATCTCAGTCACACTCCTACGGAAGAGTGCATGGCGACAATACGAGGTATTCATATCGTGTGGGGAAAGATGTACAGCTCTGCAGAGTAACTAAATCTATTCGAATAGTCGTGTCCCTGGTTATGAACATCACTTGTGGGAAAGCATGTACAGTTAGCTTATGGAAAATTAAGTTTGGGTTATGGATGGAAATGTTATGTCATTATGTTAGTTTTTTCAGATCTGAAATGATATCTTGAACGCGAAATTCGCGTGTTAATTTGTCATGGAATGATTTGTGTCACGAATGGTATATTCGTGTGTTGAGTTTAGTTGGAGATTATATTGTTGTTGATCATTACTTACTGTTATACAATGTTTTCTAAATATTTTAAAATGTCAATTTTGAATCTATATTGTTTATCTAATTGCAAAACTTGCTTTATGCTGAAAATTGACTAGTGTAGTAGCCTTCCTTTGATACTTACATGTATCCTTATTTTTCTTGAAAAGTCTCGCGAGTACAACTTTGTACTTAAAATTGTCTATTGTTCAAGTGAGAAGTCATTCAAATTGGGTAAAGTACTTCAGACGCTATGACTTTAACTCCAGTTGGTTGCTTGTGGGATTGTGGGCATGCCAACTCGGTTATTCCCTCTTATTTTAAGTTTGTCTTCCGCTGCAATTTATTCTTGATAATTATGTTTGGCCGAATGGCCCTCCTATGCAAACTTGTACTTAAATGTTCTATTTAATGATGTTGTATTTACAATTCCATTACTCTTGTACGATTGTGTATGGATGTGATTGTAATGTTGTGTACTAGGATATGTGCATGTTAGCCACTAATCCTTGGGAGCTAACATAAGACACATATCCGGGCACTCGGAATCTCTTATGTTTCATGTTAAGTGTTGCGCAATCACTTGGCTTGAAACAGATCCGATGCCGGGTCCCCACAACAATGATGATCTCTACAGTGATCCTGATGAGGTAAAACCTTCTTATACATATTTATCGTGTGCTGTGCTTAGATTGACAAAGGAGCTCAAAAAGTATAAAAAGAAAATAAAAAATCATGATCTTGTTGTTGAGGGCTTAAATTCTGAAATTGATAGACTTAGAGCTTCTATTCCTGATGATGAATCTTGTGAGTCTTGTCAAGTTTTACACTCTGAGTTGGAGATTGCTAGAGCAATTAATACATCAACCTTGGTTCAACTTAGGGATGTAATTGCTAAACTTGATGAACTAAGATTGGCACATGACTCTTGTGTTGAAAAGTTAAAACTTGCCAATGATGAAATTGAAAAGCTCAAGTTTAGTTCTTGTGCATGTTTAGAGTCAAGTATTTCGAATGCTCAATCTAAAGCTTGCTCTAAGTGTGAATTGCTAGAAGCTAGACTAAATTCATTTCAAGAATCAATTCAATAGATGCTTCATTATGAGACATTTTCTTGCACTAACTGTTCTAAGCTAAGCACAGAAATAGAAGCACTGACTAGACAACTTAATGATTTTGCCAAAAGAGATAGATTGGCTCAATCTAGTGCTCCTAAGAATCTTGTGAATGAACCGGTTAAATGCACAACGTGCCCCACTTTAGCTAAAGAAAATGAGTACCTTAACGACACTTTAGAGATATTTTCTTTTGTTGTTCCTAGAGCTAATGCGAAAGCTAGGTTTTTAGAGGACTTTTATGATGGCTTTAAGTTTTCTTCACGTGCTGATTTGACATATAATTTGTGTTCTTTATTGCCTTCATTTCGAGGGGCAGTCACACAGGTTCCTTTTTAGCGTACTGATCACGCACGCGTACATGGTTCTGGTTCTAGTTTTGTTATTGTTTCTCCATATCGTGTGTCTCAGAACTTGAATCCTAAATCTCATTTCACTTTTCTAAGAGACCATGTGAAAAATGGTGATGTTGTTCTGCACTTTGTTGAGTCTGATTTTCAGATTGCTAATATTCACACTAAGTCGCTTGATACTTCTCATTTTGTCTACTTGCGGAGTGAGTTGGGGGTATGTCACCTAATGGGTTTGTTCTGAAGGGGGTTTTCTTTTGTATGTCTTTGTAAAAGCTTGTTTTTCCCTTTATTTCTGAGAACTTTAAATATTATTTAAGCCAATAATCACGGAACAAGTCATGATGTGTATTTTTGAGCTTTCTTGATTATGATTTTACATGTGTAGCTTAGCAAGACCATAATTAACTACTTAATAAATTTTGTCAATTTGAACAAACAACATGGAAAGACTGAATTCTTTGGCTAGTTTTATTTAGAGTGATCACTTCTCGAGATGTGTCATGTTTAAATACCTATTTTAATCCTGATTCTAGGTCAAGTCTAAGTTTGAGCCATTTTAGTTCCTTCTTTAATCACTTTTGGCAATTCTAGAAATAGTTGTGGCAAATTTTGGTGAAATTGCTAATTACGTATGCATCTCAACAATTCTTATCATGAGACGGCTTGCCATTGCACTAGCATGAACTTGGGGGAGTATTGTATGACCGAGATCATGAAACCTTAAGCTTTTTGGCTTGGCATGATCGAAAATTAAGGCTTGAGATGCTTCAATTAATGAAATGTGATTCAAGTTGGCCCAAAAGATCTTTTTATGTGCTGAAATTAATTTGGGCTGAAACTCCGAAGACCGTTGTGGATGGCTCCTAGTCTAGGACGTGCTTTACTGAGATAAGCCATAATAAAAAAATGTCACTAATAAAGTGCTATGTGTGCTTCATTTTAGCACTTGTGGCTTGTTAGAATAGGACTCTTTTGTATTTCCTTATCTGTATATGGAAACCCCCCTTGTACATCCCTATATATATTGCCCTTTGGGCCATCTTGAATATACACACAATATTCCTAACATGGTATCAGAGCATAAGGTACTCACCTAGCTCATTCCTTCATTGCCATCCCGTGCTTGCCGTCATTCCTTTCGGCGTCGCCGCCATAACCGTCGCCGTCGACTGGCGCCCATCATGAAGTCGCTGCTCCTGAAGAGTCGTGCCACCGCCGCGAGTCACTACTCCTGAAGAGCCATGCCGCCGCCATGAGTCGCTGCTCCTGAAGAGCCGTGCCGCCGCCACGCCTGAAGAGCCGCACCGCCGTCGCACGGGCCGCCGGACGCTTCCGCCGATCGGGAGCCCGAGGTGAGGACAACACCGCTTGAGCCGCTCTCCGCCTACCGGATGTCGCCGCTACTCTGCCGACCCGGAGTTCGCCCACTGATGCTTCCACCGATTGGGAGCCCGAGGCGAGGACGACGCCGCTCGAGCCGCTCTCCGCCGACAAGACACCGACCAGTCGCCCGCTGCGATTCTTGCCGCCGCCCGACAGGGGAACCTTCCCTCGCATCTTCACGGGCGATAGCGGTAGGGCTCTTTAAGCGTGAGGGCGTGAGACAGCTCGGCCCGCGAGAAAAGGAAAGAAAAAATCAACAAAAAAATCAACAGTATGTCGCTCTAACCGCCGCACCGTCCAGCGCCTCATGTTAGACTTCGTTGACTTGGTTGACGCGCCGTCCTGCGCTGCCTACCGATGGCTTCTATTCCTTCCACTGTGATCCCATTCTCGGGAACAAAGCTTAATGGGAAAAACTACAGGTTGTGGTCTTTACTCATAGAGATCACGCTCGATGGTGTCTGCCTTTGAGGACATGTCACTGGTGCTCGACCTTGTCCACCGTCGTCGGTTCAGCCTCCTCCCGAACTGACCTATACATATCTCCTCTGAAGATGAGGCCGCCAAGAAGGAGGCAGAGGCGCCCATTAGCGATGAGGTCTTCGATATCACATAGACGTTTTGAGCCTTTGGTGTCTTGATGAGGCCCGTGTTCGAGCCATTTTGGTGGTCAGCGTTGACGACTCTATCCAGCCAGACATTGTTGGTCTGCGTGCTACTCGTCATATCTGGGAGTACTCGCGCGAGCAATACCAGCAGAGCAGCGATGCTCAGTTTTTTTGCTTCAGCATGAGTTGGAGACGCTTCGCCAGGAGGACTCCTATGTCGACGACTTCTTCTGAGCCCTAGCCAGTCTTTGGCACTAGCTGGACGAGCTGGCTTCTCCGCTCTGCCAAGAGTGCTATAAAGTGCAGAAGGCGGATCGTGATCGTCTTCGCCTTTCTGACTTCGTCTGCCGTCTTCGCCCAGAGTTTAAGCTGTCGAGGCTCAAGCTAACGAAGCCGCTCACCGCGGCGACAAATACCAAGGCTCTTTCGACGCTTCGTGCTAAGGAGCTTCGCCGCAGATTAGCAGCATAGTTTGTTCCAACCGTGCTAGCTACCCCTTCATCTTCGACTACACCGACGGTTTCTTCTTCGACTGCATCCCCTCATGCATCTATTTCTACTCCTGTTTTTGCACCAACTGGGGTTCAGTGCAATTATTGCCAGAACTTCAGGCACGACTACTAGCGTTGTGCGGTGCGCAAAAAGTAGAATAAGGCATGTGAAATTTGAACTATCAAGAGGCGTGGAGGCCCTTCCTCGGCGGAGGAGCAGAACCCGGCCGTCGAGACCTCCTCAACAAGGTGACTCTGTTCGGCGATTCGCGAGCTCTACTTCAATAGCTCTCTCACAGCTCAGCGGGTTCTGCCAGTCTAGCTCAAATGTCTCCTCTGGGTACTTCTTGGGTTTTGAATTCTAGTGCCTCTTTCCATATGACACTGGACTCCACATCTCTCACTTCAGTAGGGCCTCCTATTTTTTTATCTCTGTTCAGACAGCTGACGGTACTCCTTTATCTGTCAGCTGTTAGGGCACTCTTTTGTCCACTGACTTTTTTGTTCCAACTATTTCCCATGCTCCCCAGCTTACCATGCAGCTTCTCTCGGTGGGTCAGCTCACCGATCTCGGCTGTAGGGTTGGTTTTGACTCTCACACTTGTTTCATCCAGGATCGACAGACAAGGATGGTACTTGGGACTGACCGGCGCTATAGAGATCGTCAGGTCTCTACATCCTTGATCGTCTCCACCTTTCGTCCACTTTAGTTGCTCCTGTCACCTCTACGTCTCCTTCCACCGCCACTGTTGCCACCACCTGTAGCGTTTTTGCGCAGTGGCATCACCATTTAGGTTACTTGTGTGGGTCCCGTTTTTCTTCATTAGTTCGTCAGAGTGTTCTTGGACGTATTATTGTTGACACGGTCATGTTTTGTCAGGGTTGTAAGCTAGGCAAGCAGCTACAACTTCATTATTATTCTAGTGAGTCCATG
Organism: Phyllostachys edulis; assembly: GCA_036346405.1. Taxonomy (NCBI): domain Eukaryota; kingdom Viridiplantae; phylum Streptophyta; class Magnoliopsida; order Poales; family Poaceae; genus Phyllostachys; species Phyllostachys edulis. The sequence continues at coordinate 5,194,871 of CM070568.1, forward strand.
TCTTCTCGTCCTTTTGACTTAGTTCATTCAGATGTATGGGGACCTGCGCCTTTTATCTCTATAGGCGAGCATAAATTTTATGTGATCTTCATTGATGATTATTCCCGTTTTACATGGATTTTCCCTATGTCTAATCGTGATCAGTTTCTTGCGATCTATCATAGCTTTACAACGATGGTTCGTACTCAGTTTGATTCTCCCATCCGTAATTTTATTTGTGATTCTCTTTGGTGAAATCTTGTTACGGCGCTTTTAGACGGTTTCTTTCGGCCGGGCACTCTTTACCAATCTTCTTGTCCGGTGCCCATGCTCAAAATGGGGTTCTTGGCGCAAACATCGTCATCGATTGAGGCCTTTCGCACTCTTCTCATTGCCTCTCACGTTCCACCGATTACAGGCTAAGGTTGTTTCTATGGCTGCATATCTCATCAATATGCAGCCTTCCACTGCTCTTAAGGGTGTCAGTCCTGTTGAGCGTCTCTACTCTCGAGCCCCCCAATACACTCACCTTCGTGTTTTTGGCTGTACTTGTTTTGTTCTACTGCAGCCTCATGAACGCATTAAACTATCGGCCCAGTCAGTTGAGTGCATGTTTCTTGGTTATAATTCTGAGCATAAGGGTTATCGTTGCTAGGATCCTTCTGTTCGACGGATCAGGATTTCACGAGACGTTGTCTTTGACAAATCTCGACCTTTCTTCTATCGAGATCCGGCTCCTCCGGTTTTCATCGTTGAGTCGATTTCATGGTTGTCTCTTTTTGACTCTTCACCCATTTCTCCACTATCACAGTCTTCCCCTGGTCTGTCTCTAGTGGTTCCTTCTGTACATCTGCCTCAGGTGCTACCTCCTGCAGCATCGCCTCTTGTTCCTGCAGCACCACCATCTCGTTTCTCTGGTATTCACTACTCTAGATGTCCTCATCCTTCACCAGCCTCCTCTCCTGGTATCTTGCCGACACCCACATCTGATCCTCCTGATGATGCTCCTCGTTACGTCCTTCGTGCCCGGACATCCCTTCGACCTCCTGATCGTCTTAGATTTGCTCTGATAGCTCATGCTCTCTCTGTCACTGAGCCTAGTTCTTATCATGAGGCTGCTCCTCATTCTGAGTGGCAGCTCGCTTTGGCAGAGGAGCTTGATGCTCTTCGACGTACGGAGACTTGGGATATTGTACCGATACCTGTGTATGCTCGTCCGATCACGTGCAAGTAGGTGTACAAGATTAAGACCCAGTCTGATGGTACTATCGAGCGCTACAAGGCTCGTCTTGTGGCTCGTGGCTTTCAGCAGGAGTACGGTCGTGACTACGATGGGACTTTTGCCCCTGTTGCCCATATGACCATTGTTCGCACTCTTGTTGCGGTTGCTTTTGTTCGCCAGTGGTCTATCTCTCAGCTGGATGTTAAAAATGTCTTTCTTAATGGTGTTTTGCATGAGGAGGTCTACATGCAGCCACCACCTGGGTATTCTGTTCCCGAGGAGCACATTTGTCGTCTTCGTCGTGTTCTTTATGGCCTCAAACAGGCTCCTCGTGCCTGGTTTGCTCGTTTTACCTCAGTGATTACTGTTATTGGTTTCACTGTCAGTTCTCATGATAATGCTCTTTTTGTTCATGTCTCATCTCGGGGTAGGACACTGCTTCTTCTGTATGTTGATGATATGCTCATCACTGGTGATGATTTTTCGTTCATCACGTATATGAAGAAGCATCTCAGTGAGCAGTTTTTGATGACTGATTTTGGTTCTCTTACGTACTTCCTTGGGATTGAGGTCTCTTCCATCCCTGAGGGCTACTACCTTTCCGAGGAGAAGTATGTCCAGGATCTTCTTGATCGGTCTAGTCTGACTGACACTCGCACCGCTGAGACTCCCATTGAGCTATCCCTATAGCTTCGTGCCACTGATGGTGATCTTCTTGAGGATCCTACTCGATATCGCCATCTTGTTGGGAGTCTGGTGTACCTTGTGAGCACTCGTCCTGATATTGCTTATGTTGTTCATATCTTGAGTCAGTTCATGGCTCGTCCTACCCATCTTCACTACAGTCACCTTCTTCGTGTTCTTCGCTACTTGCGTGGGACTATCTCCCTCGTTTGCTTTTCCCTAGCTCTACCTCACTACAGCTCCAAACGTACTCTGATACGACCTGGGATAGTGATCCTTATGATCGTCGTTCTCTTTCTACTTACTATGTTTTTGTTGGCTCCTCCCTGATTACTTACAAGACTAAGAAGCTGACTGCAGTTTCTCGTTCGAGTGCAGAGTCTGAGTTGAGAGCTATGGCAGCAGTGACAGCAGAGGTTACTTGGTTGAGGTGGCTACTTGCAGATCTTGGAGTGCCTGCGATGGGACCTACGACTATGTTGTCTGACAGTACATGTGCTATCTGATACGGATCCAACTAGCAAGCTAGCACGATCTCATTGTTTGGCCTGATCTTTCACGGTACACCTTGACGGTAGCCCCCTAACTCTTGCGCAACACAAGAATAGCAAGAGTTCCTTGATAAATCTGGATAAACCTTCTCTCACACACACCGCAACACGTGAACAAAGGGTAGAAGAACTAAAGTTCCAGCAAGCAAAATCCAACACCTCAATTGGATTCAACACACCAAAGAATAATTCCTCTCAGAAATCTCAAGACCACGCCGACCGTGTGCCACCAAAACCATGGTGATTTTCCGGTATCTATTCCTTAACCCATAACTTTTCAACCCCCTTTATAATGGGCGATGCCCTAGCCTTATATTGGCACCTAAGGGTACGGCCAAACACGCACACGCACGGCCTGAGGTTGAACAAACTAACAAACGTGATCTACCTGGACTCTGTCCCTAAGAAATAAACTAAATATCTAAAACAGACTCTTACTTTCCTAATAAACTGATGTGAATTGGTATGGAACCAATACAGATACATCTGATCAACGAAACTATATGTTCTTCTGTTCCTAGACCATCTCTGGCTTCCGATCTTTCCATCTTCTTCACTTACCATATTGGTTTTGGAACACCTGGTTGAAGACGTGGACGTGGACCATCTGGACTTGGTCGTGGACCCTGTGGATAACCGCTTCCTAGGACCTCCTCTGCGTGGAGAGGTCCTGGAGGAAGGTCCTGAGGAGGTCCTAAGGAACTAGAGGTCTTGGAAGTGGTCGTGGACCTCCTGAGGGTGGTCGTGGGCCACCTGGGGGTGGTCGTGGAGCACCTGGTTCACTCTTGGCCAAATCAGTAACAATGTTGTTTGGTGCCGTATCATCCCCTCCCCCTTCAAGCGAAACCATCCTCGGTTTTGGGATAATCTTCAAAGCCTTCTTCTTCTCAACAGCAAACGTGATATCAGATTTGATTGCACTATCCACCATTGGTGTAAGAACATGACATTTGCCTTTATGCTTGAAAGTGTAAGTGTTGATTCTCCCAGCATGTGTGACATCATGATCATACTGCCACGGTCTTCTCAACAGCAAACCACACACCTCTAATGGCAAAACGTCGCACTCTACATGATCAACATAATCGCCAACTGAAAACGGCACACGTACCTTATGTGTTATTTTCAGCTTTTCGGCCTTGTTCAACCAACCCACATAGTGATGTTCAAAATGCCTCCATGTGGACAGCCCCAATGCGTACACCAAATCTTTGCTAATCATGTTGGTGAAACTTCCACCGTCGATGATCAGTATGCACGCCATGCCTTTGACTTCACATTGAGTTTTGAACAAACTCCAACGTTGCCCTTTTGCCTCCTTGGCAACATCGACGACTTGCACCTTCTTGGCTTGGATGTTTAGCCCACTATTCGGTGCATCATCCTCCTTCGTTTGGTCGAGGGTAGAAAAAATTTCAATACGCTCAACCGGTAGCTTCACTTCTTCTGTTGTTGTGGTCAAACCACTATTAGTAGCAGCAGCAATTTTGTTTTTCACAATAGCAGCTTTTGCACGATCTCTTCCTTGACGATCCTTCAAATACTACTTGGAAGTGTATGATTCGATGTAATGATGTCGTCCTCGCTGAACAAAGGTATACATCATGTTTGAAGAAATCGCGTAAGGATCAAAATAATCCTTTTGCCACTTCCTCCGATCAGTCCATGGCTTTCCAAGCAGCAACGAGCACACGTGCATATGTGTAGGAAGCACGTCACACACCACCACATCAGTAAGTCCACACAACATAAACCGTACCTTGACACGATGTTTGATCACAAGGTATTGATCTTGCTATTGAATCTTGTATGGTTCTGGATGCGGTATCACTTGGAGCTTCAATCGGTCGACGAAGTTTTGACTTGCCAAATTCATGGTAGCCAACTTATCTACCAACATAGCGCTTGTCGTAGTTCCCACTTAACATCGTGCGTAGAATTGAGATGACCAAATCGTTTGCAATGGATATCTCTCACAAGAGTTTAGATCGAACCCTAGAAAATAATCCGTCTTCATGTATTCCGCCTTCATCCCTTCTACGATCAACACGAAATTTCAGCATGCATCGTGATCAATTTGGTGCTCTGATATCACCTGATACGGATCCAACTAGCAAGCTAGCAGGATCTCGTTGTTTGGCCCGATCTTTCACGGTACACCTTGATAGTAGCCTCCTAGCTCTTGCGCAGCACAAGAATAGTAAGATTTCCTTGATAAATCTGGATAAACCTTCTCTCACGCACACCGCAGCACGTGAACAAAGGGTAGAAGAACCAAATTTCCAGCAAGCAAAATCCAACACCTCAATTGGATTCAACACACCAAAGAGTAATTCCTCTCAGAAATCTCAAGACCACACCGACCGTGTGCCACCAAAACCATGGTGATTTTTCGAAATCTATTCCTTAACCCATAACTTTTCAACCCCCTTTACGATGGGCGATGCCCTGGCCTTATATTGGCACCTAAGGGTGCGGCCAAACATGCACATGCATGGCCTGAGGCCGAACAAACTAACAAACGTGATCTACCTGGACTCTGTCCCTAGGAAACAAACTAAATATCCAAAACGGACTCTTACTTTCCTAATAAACCGATGTGAATTGGTATGGAACCAATCCAGATGCATCTGATCGACGAAACCATATGTTCTTCTGTTCCTGGACCATCTCTGGCTTCCGATCTTTCCATCTTCTTCACTTGCCATATTGGTTTTGGAACACCTGGTTGAAGACGTGGACGTGGACCATCTGGACTTGGTCGTAGACCACCTGGTCGTGGACCCTGTGGATAAACGCTCCCTAGGACCTCCTCCGCGGGGAGAGGTCCTAGAGGAAGGTTCTGAGGAGGTCCTAGAGGAAGTCCTGGAGGGAGGTCCTGAGGAACTGGAGGTCTTGGAAGTGGTCGTGGGCCACCAGAGGGTGGTCGTGGAGCACCTGGTTCACTCTTGGCCAAATCATTAACAATGCTAGAGGAGATGCTAGAATTGAGCCCTTATTTGTAAATGCCAATTCATTCCTAAATTCCAAAGCATACATGGTTTAGTCTCATACTGTCTAGTCTAGTAGTAGGAGAGCAATTTATAAGGTGGAGTCCTTGCTACCCCTTGATACATGTCATGGGGTGACATGAGAAGGACTATAGCTAAAGTCACACACACTCACGTACGCACGCGCGCACGTTTATTCGCATGGCAATCGCATGACTTGTGATTTGCGATGTCGTGACCGTGAACGTGTCGTGAACCAAGTCAACCTTTCTTTTACTGACCATGCATTCCTGGAAGACCTCCTGGGTGGTCGTGGAAGACCTCCTGGGTGGTCCTGGAAGACCTCCTAGGTGGTCGTGGAGAGAACATACTCATTTGGAGGTTTCTCTTGGACCTCTTCGGGAGATCCTATTGGACCTCCCTTGGAGAACGTGGTCAAAACTGTAGACCAGTGAGTGGTCAAAACTGAAAACCAACGTGTAATCAGGATATGGTAAATTTTGCTTAATTACCATTAATTGGTTTTTTTAATTAGCAGTTATCAGTGTTCTAATGTGTGCTTTATTGAGCAGTTACTAGAGCTTAATTGACTCGACCCTTAAAAGGTTTTTGAGAGTTCCCGACCAAGTGAGATCTTTTTCCATTCCAATCATTCTTCCTCTCTGTTCTCTTGTACTAAAGGGTTGTGTTGTTTGAATCAAGTCGTTCCTTCTCTTCGGCGTGCACCGGGAAGAAGGGTGAGCGGTATCTCCAAACCATTGTCACGGAGTTTACCTACACGGGGCGGCAATAAGGTTTCTAGGCAGCGTATCTGTGCGACCGCTTGCTACACTGCGACATCTACGATCTGCACTGCATCGAGTCCGCACTACATCTAGTTCTTCATCGAGTCCAATTGTGAGTTGGTCGTACAATCATATTATTCTGCTATAATCATTTTGTTGAGTTTGTTTAGAAATGCAATGAGTTGCTTGCTGTTAGTATCGTTTTATGTATCTGTAGTTTTATGTGATCTTTGCCTCATAATAATATCTGGAATTAAAATATTATCCATATTTCCAACAATCCAGAAACCTTATTTTGGATATTTTTTGTGATCTAGCAATGGCTGGTGCTTCTGATGCTATGAAACTTGATAGGTTTTCTGGTCAGAACTTTCATAGATGGCAGACAAGGGTTAAGTTTTGGCTCATGTCTTTGGGGCTGTGGTGGGTGATTCAACCACAGTATCCATTTACGGTTGAATAGACCATGCGGTTCGACACAGATAACAACACCGCTCTTGGATGCATACTGACCATACTGGCCGATAAGTTCTATGATGTGTACATGGACTTCAAGTCCACCACAGAGCTGTGGGATGCACTCGAGCACAAATATGTGGAAGCTGAGGCTAGTCGTTGGCTCTATATGTGCGAGTAGTTTCTCGACTACAGCATGGAAGATGCTAAATTGATAGTTGCATAGGCTCATGAGCTTATGTATCTATCTGGTGCCACAAGACCTGACATATCATTTGCTGTGAGCAAATTAAGTCAGTTTACTTCTAACCCAAGAGATGATCACTGAGAGGCACTTGAGAGAGTATTGCGCTACTTGAGAGGCACAACCTCATATGGAATTCACTATACTGGGTATCCATATGTATTAGAAGGATATAGTGATTCAAACTGGATCTCTGATGCAGATGAGATCAAAGCTACAAGTGGGTATGTGTTTACCCTTGCAGGTGCTACAGTTTTATGGAGGTCATGTAAACAGACCATATTGACAAGGTCAACCATGGAAGCAGAACTTGTAGCACTAGACACAGCTACTGTTGAGGCTGAATGGCTTAGAGAGCTTCTGTTGGACTTACCACTAGTTGATAAACCAATACCGGCAATCTTAATGTACTGTGATAATCAAACAGTATTGATTAAGGTTACAAGTACTAAGGATAACATAAAGTCCTCCAGACATGTGAAGCGTATGCTTAAATCTGTCAGAAAACTGAGGAACTCCGGAGTGATTACTGTTAATTATATACGAACTGAGAAAAATCTAGCAGACCCTTTCACAAAGGGGCTAGCACGGAAGGCGATTTCCGTTGCGTCTATAGACATGGGAATGAGGCCCATTAGAGTTACAACTCAACAGTAACACATACCTTTTTGATCGGAGATCCCGTGACTTAGGCAATGGGAAAAACAAATTGATGTTTGAACAAGAGAGTACATTTTAATAAAATATGTACCCGTGTCCTGATAGACAAAGTACTCTCAACTGTATGGAAGAGGATGGCTTAAAGCCTTAATGTATTCTAGTGCCAATGAGGAAAAAAGGTATTAGCCTACAGGATACCTAAAATGAATACACCTACTTGAGCTTAACTGAGGTCGCAGTTCATGAGAATAGGGGCATTCTCTAGAAAGCTCATGAGCAGATAAGGGAGCATGACCATATAAAGCTCCAGTTAGGTTTGGTTCTTTGACAGCCTAGTATCAGTTGAGATTTCAAGTGAAATCTAATCACGAAAGACTGTGAATTCAAGGCATAGTCCATTCATCAGTTGTGAGAAAATGAATCTTGTTATTCTAGGTGCAAGTTCAACCCGTACGGGACTTACACTGAAAGATTGGTATATTAACAACTCTTCAGCACAAAAGTCTTTATCTTACTCTTTGATGTTTGCCTTGGAATTGGTGGGGGATTGTTAGAATTGGGCCCTTATTTGTAAAGGTCCATTCATTCCTAAATTCCAAAGCATGCATGGTTTAGTCCCATACTACCTAGCCTAGTAGTGGGAAAGCAATTTATAAGGTAGAGTCCTTGCTACCTCTTAATACATGTGATACATGTCATGGGGTGACATGGGAGGACTATAGCTAAAGTCACACACACTCACGTACGCACGCGCGCACGTTTATTCGCGTGGCAATCGCGTGACTTGTGACTTGCGACGTCGCGACCGTGAACGTGTCATGAACCAAGTCTACCTTTCTTTTACTGACCGTGCATTCCTGGAAGACCTCCTGGGTGGTCGTGGAGAGAACATACTCCTTTGTAGGTTTCTCTTAGATCTCTTCGGGAGATCCTCTTGGACCTCCTTTGGAGAACGTGGTCAAAGCTATAGACCAGTGAGTGGTCAAAGTTGAAGACCACTGTGTAATCAGGATATGGTAAATTCTACTTAATTACTATTAATTGGTTTTTTTAATTAGCAGTTACCAGTGTTCGAATGTGTGCTTTATTGAGCAGTTACTAGAGAATAATTGACTCGACCCTTAAAAGGTTTTCGAGAGGTCCAGACCAAAGGAGACTTTTTTCCATTCCAATCATTCTTCCTCTATGTTCTCTTGTGCTGAAGGGTTTTGCTGTTTGAATCAAGACGTCCCTTCTCCTCGGCGTGCACCGGGAAGGATGGTGAGCGGTATCTCCAAACCATTGTCGCAGAGTTTACCTGCATGAGATGGTAATAAGGTTTCTGGACAGCGCATCTGCGCGACCGCTTGCTGCACTGCGATGTCTACGATCTGCACTGCATCTAATTCTTCATCGAGTCCAATTGTGAGTTGGTCGTACAATCAGATTATTCTGCTATAATCATTTTGTTGAGTTTGTTTAGAAGTGCAATGAGTTGTCTGCTGTTAGTATCATTTTATGCATCTGTAGTTTTATGTGATCTTTGCCTCATAATAATATTTGGAATTAAAATATTATCCATATTTCCAACAGGAGATGGTCAGGCTCGAGTTGGGACGCGTGGAGATCAAAGATGGATGATACATGTTGGAGCTACAGAGGTGCAGTTTAGAGGCTATGATACGTGACAATTTTAGAATATCTAAAATTGAAAAGCTAAGATAAATTGAAAAACCTTGTGTATTAGGAAGCGTCAAGTCCCTTGTTTGTGGGGATTGGATAGCAATCTTCGTGACCTGGTGGAGCAGGCTACGGCATTCATTGTCCGGGACTGAAAGTAGGGAAGGGGGAGATTTTTACTGTTTTGACCCTATAGCAAAATTTTTTTTCAAAAGTAGCCTCCGTTCGCCATCATTTACAAGTTTGCCCCCAAAGCACGCGTCAGCGTCCACCGGGCGGCGAGGGACTCCCGCCCCGGTATGGCAGGACTGCCGACCCCGGCCGTGCAATGGCAGGAGTCACCGCCTCGGTGACTGTGCGCAGTGCTCGCCGCCCGTCGGCGCGGCAGTGCCTCCCAGCGTCGCGATTTTTCCCTCCTCACTCGCGCGCCCGCGCGCAATTTAAATTTGTCCTCGATCATGCGCTACTGCCTTTGCAATCAAAGAATTTTTGGCGTATATGTTTTTTCCTATTTGCTTTTCTTTACATCGCGTCGCGTCTTTCCCGTCTTCACAACCAGCCCTATATAAGCGCCGCTACGGTTAATCGACGAGCTCATAAACGCAGTGTAGCTTTTGATTAGTGAGGTAAGTTTGTGTTTAATTTTTTGCTTATTGCATTTTGTACCGATTAAATGCGTGCTTAGATTTTGCTAGCTGTTAGTTTTTGTCTATTTGCAAGAATGGCACGTACTACACGCTATACCACCCCTACTTGAAGCGGCATGGGATGGCAAGCATCATTTATCACGCTTGGATCGATGGCGATGGGCCGCCAAGTCTGGTGACACGGGGGGAGGGAGACTGGCATTTGGACGAGCGGTATGTTCCGAGACTTCGTCAATGCGGGATGATTCGTTCGCCCACATCTTGAACACGGGCAAAACTTCTTAATTGATGCCTCTCTTCTTTCCGCCTTGGTTGATCGTTGGCGTCGGAGACCCACACGTTCCACTTCGGTGGGGAGATAGCGGTGACAACGCAAGATGTCGACTTTATTACCGCCTTCCGCTATGCGAGCCGCGCGCTTGTTCCTCCGAGGTCGCCGGATTTGGAAGGCGCGTCTCCATCATCGTTTCGCCAGCCTATCCCCGAGAGGTCAAAGGGCATTCCACGGTTGGTCTGCGACAATTCATGCATTGCCCAATTGACACAGCGGAGGAGGTGGTTCGATGCCACCTTATTGCATATTTGTTGTTTATATTGGGTGGATCATGTTCCCTAGCACGCGGGGACATGGTGTACCCAGTTATATTCACCTTGCGGAGTCTATCGTGGACGCCGACGATGAGGGCGTGCCTTGAGATGATTGGGGTTCACCAGATCTTTGTCGACGCATCATCTGTGACTTTGGCGACGCCGCAGCGGCGGGCACGGAGCGGAGCCGTGCTCTCGGGTTGCCACACGTTATTCTGGTTGTGGTCGTGGGAGCACCAGCGGTCGGACGGCCGTTGTTCGCGCCCGACCCACCCTTACCCGCACACACAACATTTCTATGGTGAGGCGGAGGCGGACGAGGAGGATCCGTGGAAGGCCCGACCATGGGATCCCGATGGGCTAATGGCGATCTTGGGGTGGTCTAGGGAGAGAGTCGTCGTATATACCCCGAGTTCCACAATGAATTGAGACCCGCATTTAACGCGACATAGTATGGGCTCCTTGGGCGGATCGCGACGCAGTGGCACGGCGCCCGACGGCTCGAGCTTGCTATGCCACCGGGATGCGGCGTCTTGGAGGACAACTTGTCATCGGTGTTCGCCACATGGTTGAGCCATTACAACCCACAACGGGTGATGAGGCGATTCGAGCCGCACTCGGAGATCCCCCGCTCTAGGGCGACCGCTTGCAAAGGCGTAGTCATTTGTAAGTACATTGCATTACTTAATAATGTTGTAGATCCTTTAGACATCGTTATGCCGGTACCATAAGTTATTTATTTTGTTCCACCCGCAGTGACGAAGAAGGGTCGCAAGAGTGATGATCGGCTTCAGACGCAAAGAAGTGGGTAGATGCATGGCGACGGCCACCGATTCCATTTTGCGGAGGCACAACCTTACGATGCGAGGACTTACGACCGTGCTTGGAGTGGAATGCGTCTGGAACACACTGGACGAGATTGACAGCGCCCCCGCCCGACATGCGAGATCCTAGCCACGCTAACGCTTGGACTTAGGGATGGACCCGTCTGCAGCAAAGACGCTAGGGCGATTGATGCGTTGAGCATGTAGTAGATTAACCACCCTCCGAAATAGGGTTAACTAACAAAATTTTGTGTGTTCTGTAACCATGCAGGTGGACCGTTTGAATATCGCTATCGGCCGCCCAGGGAACTCGAAAGGGTACGAAACACACGATGGAAGCGCCTTTTTACGGCCTTGAAGACGGTTATTGATGATGTCAAGCAGGTCGTTCGTAACATGAGCTGCGGAAGGCCCAGCGATGTCGACTCGAGGCATCGGACGGGCGTCGTCGCGTACCCTCGCCCCTCCATCTTCCCGTCCGGCGAAGTCGACCAATGGCAAGGCGGCATGGGCGGCGGATCGTCCGCGCGGTTGCCACGCAGGGACTCTACGCTGCTGCCGTCGTCATCTCGGAGGGACCCTACGCTGATGCCGTCCTCGTCTCGGAGGGACCCTACGCCGGTGCCGCCGTCATCACAGAGGCACGAAGAGGACATTCCGGAGAGCACGGACGTGCAACCCGGAACCGCGGCGGATGTTATCCCAGATTCTCCCTTGCAGGCCCACACTGTTGGACAATTTTCAATAGGCGATACGGCACCATGGTATGAGTCCAGGTACACAATGTACCCTGCGGCGTTCACCCCGCAAGGCGAACCGTACCACGAGCAATTCACCCAGTCCATCCCGCACCACGAGCAATTCACCCAGTCCATCCCGCAACCTGAGCCGAGTTGGTGCCCCTCCACGGATCCTACTACGGATCCTAATGCTTGGGTCACAGACTTGTTCTCAACGCCCGATTCTACAGTCTTGCCCGTATCTGCCGACACGGCGGTTGAGGAACCTCGGTATGACTGCTGGCAGAACCCACGGTCACTGATAGGTTAGCGTTTCCACGAAACATTCGTCAAAGACACATGGGAGGAACACGCAGCTGAAGGCAAGATAGGTACTATGCCCGACAAAGAATGAGGAGCAGCGGCGTGAGCGATAGTAGCATTAGTAGTCTATTGTATGTTGTAAGTTGTGCTTCATTAAGTGATTTGTAATCCAAGCTGAGTGTGCTAATTGGAATGTAATTGGACTCTTGTACTTCGTTATCTATGCCAGTAGAACAATTTTATTCTCATTCATCAAGGACTGCGATGCATAGATAACGAGTGAACATTACAATCTCATTACACACCGACGTTCTACTTGGCAAGAACAAGATACAAAAGAAGAAAGACCGCAAAAGTAACTAACTTAAGTAACTTGTGAAGCAGCTTCTCAACTCTTTCCATCCTGTCATGTAGTGTTTGAAGCCTTTTCTCTTCACTTTGCATGGGTTGATCGAACGCTCGAGGCATTGCACGAATTGCAGTAACACCATGGGAGTCTTGCATTGGTTCATCGGACGCTCGAGGCACTGCACGAATTGCAGCAACACCACGGGAGTCTTCTTGCAAGGCAGCAATTTGCATTGCAATATCTTGGAGCACTGGGGCAGCTTCGTCAGCCCATTGCCAAAATCGACATGTTGTGTTCTACAAAAGAATTGAAGTTTCAAATGAAAGTAAGAAAACCCGATATGTACAACACAATTCATTCGTGCTGAGTTTGCAGAAGTTACCGAAAGATTTGAACACTTCATGAAAACTCGGGACGGATTCGTTGGCGTATGAGAGGTAAACACATTAATCGGATCCTCGCAGCGAGGGCAAAGCAAGCGCTCTCGTAGTGATTGTAATTCTCTGCTCACTCGAATGTTCGATGAGGCGAAGACATCTTGTTTTACAAAGGCGTAAAAGGAGAAGAGGAAGAGAAGAGTGAGGTCAATGGCGCCAAAGCATCCATATATAGCGTTGGGAGCGCGAGCAGGCCACTCTGCGGAAAGGAGGGCGTGACCATGCGATGTGGAAGCGAAGTGAGCACTATTTGGAAAATTTGGATGTGACCACTCTCTGGAAGCGAAGTGACAACTCTCGAAAGCGAGACGCGACTACTTTCGCAAAGCACGAGCGTAACCCAAGCGAAGCGGTAATAATAACTTCGGCGGTGCAGGTTACCGCGCAAATCATTACAACACTCACATCACTACAACAACGACATGACTCAAATACACCGGATAGCTTACAGATACTAAGTGGCGCGGAGGAAGAAGGTCTACTCGGCGGTTCTGAATGAGTGCCCACGAAGTCTTACATAGCCTACACCTTATTGGTGTTGGCGATCTCCACGTTGGCTCGCATCCATGTCGCTTGGATGCGCCTTGATCGATGCCTCCCACGGCTTGGATGCCGTGATGCTTCATTCGGTGACCACTTCACTTTGCTCCCGCCATAGGTCCTGTAGTGGCTTTCCACTCCGTAGGAGTTGAACTCCCGTTCAAGTATCATCTGGTGTCGTATGTCGTAGTACTCCGACATGTACATGCTAGAAGATTGGTGAAATCTGACACATGCGGCATATACGTGGGAGCAAGGCTTGTCAGTGAGATTGAGGCTTATTGCGGTGCAAAGCGCCACATCGCCTATGGTACAAACATGCTTAGGTCACCTCTCATGTGGCGCGAATGTACTTGTCCATAAGCGGATCTCGAACTTCCTTCTCACGCCATCCATTGTGATAGCTACATGGGATCAGACGCCGTAATTTTCTTCTCCATGTAGGCAAGGGTAACCTCCGAGTCTTGCTTCCCTTCGTCCAAATCTTTGCTTGGCCATCATTGCCGATTCTGAAGTAACCAACCGTCACGGTTCCATGTCTCGTACACTTGGCGGTGATGGGAGGGCACGGACCCCTTTCAACACACCGTTGTAGACCTCGGACATGTTGGTTGTCATGATGCCGTACCGAGCACCATAGGTATCGTGAAGAAGGGACCATTTCTCATAGTCGGGGGCATGCTCGCTCATCCACTCAGCGAACTCACTTTGCGGTGCGCTGGGCCAGAACCTCCACTTGCACGCTGGGTTTCGACCTCAAGTTCCCGCCACACGGCATCGAACTTGCGTTCTCGGGTTCTGTAGGCAGAGCTTATTGAACTTCTTCATGAGGTCTTTGCTCCGAAGCGTGTGTGGAAATTGGCGACTAGATGCCGCATGCACCAACGCAGCGCATGTCGTTCCATTGAGCGGTGCCCTAGTACCGGATCGCATGGTGCGCAACGCGACAACAACCCGCATGATGGCCGGTTATGACACACACATTCGCCGATCCTTACAACATGTTGCTTTATGTTGGCTAGAAACCATAGCCAATCGGGCAAGTGTTCTCATTCTCCACAATTGCAAAACAAGCGGGAGCAATTGGTCGTTGCCATCGGCGGCAATAGCGGTGAGAATGGTGCCCTTGTATTTCCAGAAGGAAAGTACCGTCCATACTCGGGGACGGGACGGCGATGGGAAGCCTCGGTGCCGGGCCAAAAGCCCGTAAGACTTCGATCAAGGATTAGGGAATTTGGGTTGTTGGACTGTCGGGCCTATCGTCCCTATTGACGCATGTCCCGGATTAGCATCCGCAATTTGCTTCACGTGCAGGGGACTAGGTAAATGCGCCTCCTTGTAGGTACCGTACAACCCTTCAAGGACCTTTAACCGCTTCGCGAGACCTTCTTGTAGCTAACGACATACCCTATTGTATTAGCTACGTTAGCCATGAGAACCTTTGGCGAAATGGTCAAATCGGCGACAATCGCATGGCTTACATGCTGCTCGCGATGTAGGCCGAGGTTACATTCTTATCGTTTGCAATGGCTCTGAAGCTCACATGTGTGATCCGTCACGATCGCGGATACGGAAGGCCGTTCCCGAGGAATCTCTGCGCACGGACTTTGCGGGGCAAGAGGTAAAACGACTTAACTATGTAAGTGTCGAGATTAGACACGCACATAACGGGCGACATATATTAGTTAGTACAACGCGTCTTGTAGATGGTTGAAGATACATCAAACAAAGTTCAAACTCACTGTACACTCGGTAAGTCCGATTGGTCTTCACCGCTGAAACTCACGATAGCTTGCTCGGCGGCAAACTTTTGTGGGAAATGTTGCCCCACAAGGGGTGTCGCAGATCGAAGGCCCACGACGACTCGTGCTCTGGGCCGAACAAGGAAGAGGCCGCTTAGCAATCCAACCGACTTGGAACATAGTCCGTGTCGATCGAAACAATGCCACAAGCGATCCGCCCTCATCATCGGCCGTCCTCATTTGGATTGCGAGTCAAAGTCGTCCTCATCTTCGGTGGCGGTGCCCTCGGACATGCCATCGATAATCTCGTGACAATCAACACGAGCATCCGCCATCTATCCACACCTTCATTTGGTTGGAAAGTACCGGAATCTCCATCAAGCTGGAGCATCCGCGTAACGACGCCCGTCTGGCGCTCTCGAGACCTCTCCCATCGTCATTAAACCAAAGGGGGACAAGAGCGTCGTTGGCTCCTTGAACGGCGCCCCGGAGGATTGAGCGGGATAAACAAAATTGGCGTACACCATGGGTCGTCCATAGATCGGGGCGTGAGGATTGCTAACGATCTCCATGTACTCTGCCCACATGCCCTCGCTTGGTCACCTTCACGTGCCCCACAACATCCGCCGTGTTGTGGGACCATGGTGGCGATGACGCCTCTATTACTATCTTGTTCCTAGCGGCGTGGCTATCAAACAAGCGCCGAATGCACCGTCAGTAGCTCCGGCAAATCGACGCGTGCAAAGTTGGGAACGTTTACCAAAGGCGCTACCGGCGGTGGACAAATCAACTCCGTCTCGGACCAACGCACGCGTTACCATGGAACACGTCATAAAGTGTCTCCATTTCGACATAAAATAAGACAATATTTCAACCAACACACAACATAAGAACCATCGTGCGTTCTTTGAAATGAACTTACCGTTCGACGTTACCAACTCTTGAACCTCGGACACTAAGGCGCAAATTCAAACATGCATCGCATTAGTAACGACTAACGAATTCTGGATAAAGGACATAGAAAAATGTTAGGTGCGGAGAGGAGGCACCTCACAAAGAGAGAGAGATTCACGAGAGGAACGATCGAGCGAGTGTGTGGCAGCGCTTAAATAGCCGAAACCTTGGAGGCATAGCGTGGCGTGGGGCGAGTCCCTACCATGGTGGCGGAGGGGCAGGTCTGCATCTGCGCGCTGGCGGAGGGACAAGACCACACGGGCAGCTTTCCACGGTGACAAGACCACACAGGGGGCTTTTATGAAGTGATAAGACCAAAGGGACAGCTGCTTGTGATGATAAGGACGTCTGGGGGAGGTCCTGAGGGAGGTCCTCGAGGACGTCTGGAGGTGGTCCTGGAAGAGGTCGTGAGGGAGGTCCTGGAGGAGGTCCTGAGGGAGGTCCTTGGGGAGGTCCTAGAGGAGGTCCTGACGGAGGTCCTTGAAGAGGTCCTTGGGGAGGTCCTGAGGGAGGTCCTAAGGAGGTCCTAGGGGAGGTCCTAGGGGAGGTCCTGAGGGAGGTCCTCGAGGAGGTCCTCGAGGACGTCTGGAGGTGGTCTTGGAAGAGGTCGTGAGGGAGGTCCTCGAGGAGGTCCTCGAGGACGTCTGGAGGTGGTCTTGGAAGAGGTCCTGAGGGAGGTCCTCGAGGAGGTCCTCGAGGACGTCTGGAGGTGGTCTTGGAAGAGGTCGTGAGGGAGGTCTTGGAGGAGGTCCTGAGGGAGGTCCTAGAGGGAGGTCATCGAGGAGGTCCTCGAGGACGTCTGGAGGTGGTCCTGGAAGAGGTCGTGAGGAAGGTCCTAGAGGAGGTCCTGAGGGAGGTCCTAGAGGGAGGTCCTAGAGGAGGTCCTGAGGGAGGTCCTAGAGAGAGGTCCTAGAGGAGGTCCTGAGGGAGGTCCTTGGGGAGGTCCTGAGGGAGGTCCTTGGGGAGGTCCTAGAGGAGGTCCTGAGGGAGGTCCTTGGGGAGGTCTGAGGAGGTCCTAAGGAGGTCCTAGGGAGGTCTGAGGGGTCTGAGGGGTCTGGAGGAGGTCTGAGGGAGGTCCTGAGGGAGGTCGTGGAAGAGGTCCAGAGGTCCTGGAGGAGGTGCTGAGGAGGTCGTGGAGGAGGTCTTAAGGGAGGTCGTGAGGAGGTCCTAAGGTCCCGGAGGAGGTCTTGGAGGAGGTTCTGGAGGTCTTGGAAGAGGTTGTAAGGAGGTCCCGAGGAGGTCCTGAGGGAGGTCCTGGAGGAGGTCCTCGAAGAGGTCCTAGGGAGGTCTGGGCGTGGTCCCGAGGAGGTTCTGGAGGTCTTGGAAGAGGTCGTAAGGAGGTCTGCACGAGGTCTGAGGAGGTCCTACACGGGCAGCTTTGCTTGATGATAAGACCAAAAGGAGACGACTTTCCGCATGATGATAAGACCAAAGGAGACGACTTTTTGTGATAACAACACCACACAGGGGTAGCTTTGCGCGATGACAAGACCACACGGGTAGCTTTATGCATGATAAGACCAAAGGAGAGCGACTTTGCTTGCGATGACAAGACCACACGGGCAAGCTTTTTGCGATGATAAGACCAAAAGGAGACAAATTTTCCGCAAAGGATAAGACCAAAGAAGACTGACTTTGCGCAAATGACAAGACCACACGGGCGGCTTTGCCCGATGATAAGACCAAAGGCATAAAGGAGCGACTTTATGCGGTTGAAGAGACCACACGGGCCACCTTTGCCCGATGATAAGACCAGCGGCACAAAGTAGACGGCTTTGCGCGATGACAAGACCATACGGGCGGCTTTGCCAAAGTGATTAGACCAAAGGCATAAAGGAGACAAAGGGGAGCGACTTTGCGCGATGACAAGAAATTAACCACACCATGCCAACCATAGGGCTTATAAAAGGGGTTAAACCAAACCGAACACTACACAACACTACACAATAGATACCCGACTATGGACTCTTTGGCAAACTTCTACGCGAGGTGTTGAAGAAGCAAAATTGGCTTAAAGTAAGAGGAAGCGGCTACAATACCCAGATAAATCAATGAAAGATGCTCCGGTACCACCACGTTTCCGATCCCGCAATGTGTGTGTCGCGAACGGCGAGATCATTGATCCACACACCGACCACCGCGGCGGGCGTACTACGTGTGGGCACCACCTCGTAAGCATTTCTTTCACGCGCATTGATTTTCGTCGCGTTGACTTCCGTAAAGTTTTAACTTCATCCCCATGAAATGGCAGCGAGATCGTTGCCACTTCTTCCAAATGGATCGGCGGCCCGAGATGTACTGACAGGCATTCATCCAACAGAGTATATCTTTGAACTACTCGGTGCGGGCGAGAACTTCGTCTTGGTGGAAACCTTACGTCTGGGACCTGTTGAGGACGCACCGAAGGAGCCCGAGAGTCGCCGGCGTAATCCATGTAGACGGCGTGAGTTATGAAGAATTTACATCCTTTTACGTTTTCACTTACATCATACAATCACGGGACATGGGCGACTTGACATACCCGCCCCACGTGGGCGATCCGCGACAAGGGCAAGGAAAGGCTCATCTTGGTGAGCTCGGCCAAATAGCGTTCCGCCGCGGGTGTACTCCGTATTCACGACGTGAGTTACTGAAGAATTTACATCATTCTTACGATTTTCACTATAGGCGACTAACATCATGGAATCGCGGGACATGGGCGACTTGACATACCACCGGCGTGGGCGATCCGCGACAAGGGCAAGGGAAAGGCTCATCTTGCCGAGCCCCGGCAAGACAAATGTATCCGATCGTCCGGCGTAATCCAGTCGACAGCGTGAGTTATGAAGAATTTACATCATTCTTCCGATTTCCACTATCGATGAACTTACATCGTGAAATCGCGAGACATGGACGACTTCGACATACCACCGACGTGGACACTCCGCGACAAGGGAAGGGAAGGAAGGCGGCGAGGAGTTCAATGCCGAGCTAGCAAGGAAGGAAAATGGCCCCGGTCCACGCGAGAGGTCGAGATCATTACGTAGTAGTCTCCCGTCCTACCCCATGTATTTTACTATCCCCTAAAGGCATGTGTACTTATATGATCCGGATGCTTGTGTCGCAGATGTATCGTAGTAGTAGCGAGGATGACTAAAGTAATTAGCGGGACCATCATGCCATGTCACTCGTGAAGCGTGCTACATCGCATACTCTAATGTAGTTCTTGTTAGTGTCTCCGCTAAGCATATATTGCAAGTATGTCTTCATCGAGGAGACACTCCGATTTTCGGACATCTTCATCATCACAACGACTGTTCCTAACCCTCCAATCACATTACAGTATAAGCTTCATAAAGTACCTCATCGATCGTCTGTCTATATACATGTATACGCTCAGACGATTTCATCGTGAGACACTCCAATAGTCCCGATACCTTTTTATATATATGCGCTCAAACTATGACGAAACCACGATTTGGGATAAAAAACCCTACTCCTTGCCCTTATTTCTTAATGAAATTTTTTATAAATCTCAAGGCGATATTCATTTTCAATCAAATATAATGGAATTTCGTTTTTTACAAAATATAATGAAATAATATTTTAACAGACGACGAGAAAAAAATGAAGAAACGCGTGAGGACTCGCTACCGCCACCGGCGGACTGCCGCGCCACGCCGGGTCAAGAGTCCTCGCCGCCGATGGACGCTGCACGCAGATTATTTGAGGCCAAACTTGTAAATTATGGCGAACGAAGGCTACTTTTGAAAAAAAAAAATTGCTACAGGGCTAAAACAGTAAAAATTTCGGGAAGGGGCAGGTGCTAGCGGCTGCTGTGCAAGATGTGCTAGCTGCGGACGTGAAGGTGCTGTTCTTGATTGGTGCACCTAGGCTGCGTACGTCGATGTGCTGCTCGCTGGTGGCAGACGAGAAAGTGCGGCTTGACTTGTGTTTTTTTTGCTGCTACGTTGGGCTCCAACAATACCGTGGAGTTATCTCCAGAAAAAAAAGACGCCAGGGGGTTTGGTGACATGTTTTGATTAAAGAACACGGCTGCTGTTCTTGATTGGAGAAGATCCTTCTGATCCCTATCTGCGTCTTTCGTTTCAAATTGGTTCGTCAGTTCCTGTTCTTTCTTGATTGCATCTTGTGTAGCTGCAGCTAACCATTGGTGTAACCAAGTATTATTTATCTTCTAATTGCTGCTGGCGTGAGGTTGATTTGAACATGCCACTTGAACCGATCTGTACGTATAGTTAAAATGTGAAAAATCTTTCATGATCATTTAGCCCCAAAGAGTGTTGCCCCCAAGACATGTCCAATTTGTTATCATGATGGAAGAGGAGTACTAATGCCATCTTGAGGCAACGAATATTTTGTTTAAAGAGAAGAAAATAAAGGGAAAACGAAGATAGCGAGGTCCCTATCCTGAGATATGGATATGCCATGCTTTTGATATCACTATTTCACTGTATTGCAGCTGTTCAGTTGTCCTGTACTCCTGTCTGGAATCGAACCAAAGTGAAAGACCAACTACTGGTTTAGTCAAAACTCAAAAGCTAGGCAACTGATGAAAACTACTGGTTAGACAAGGTTGCTGTAGTGTATGCAGTAGCATCTTGCAAGAAAGTATTAGTTTCCTCGAGTCCTGAACCGTACCTTTGTAAAAAGCCATCTTTAGGATTGCAAGTGCAAGCAAGCACCGAGGATTTCCTTGGATTTTATATGCTGCTGTCATGGTCAGATCGAAGACGAAAATCGAATCATTCACCGAGGATTTCCAAAGACGATTCTGACCTGACCAGATGAACTCAGGAAAGATTGTGTGGCTGTGTGCTCTACTGTGATCGATAACGACAGGAAGCAGTCGCATCGATCACACGAGCAAATAGCGGATAGAAGCAACCCGGTTGTATGTTTCTCTCTTGTTTTTCCGGGGGGGTCGATGGATATGGTCAGAATCAGATGGAGCCATGGAGGCACAGGCACTTTATGGATCATGTGTATATCCAGGGTTCAAGATAGCCCTCCTAGGCGCGGCATAGGCGGCCAGCGGCGGCCTACTATTGTGACTTTGAGGTAGTCGGCCGACTAGGTGGACGGGCCGACTAGGACTGGTTAGGCGGTCAAAACTGATCTAAGGCGGTCTGGACGGCGCCTGGCGAGGCGGCGACGAGGCAGATGACTAGGCGGAGTACTTAAGCAGGGTTGAGCCCGATCCCAACCACATCGCGCTAGGGTTCGGGCACCCCGCATCTCCCCCCCCCCCTCGCCGAATCGAGGTCGCCGCCGGTGTTCCGGTCATTCCCGCCATCGAATCGAGGTATGCGCCGCTCTCTACTTTGCTCCCATGCCCGCGCCGCCCCTGCTCCCCTCTCCACTCCCGTGTCGCCCTCCCTTCGCGCCGCTGCTTTGCTTCTCTCACCTCCTCTGCTCTCTTGTGCTTTCTTGTGTTGTGTTATGTTGTGATGTTGTGCTATTTTGCTGTGTTGTGCTCTGCTGCTGTTCTGTTAAATGTTAATTATTTTCTTAATTTGTTTAGATGTATAAATGTGTGATGTAAAAATGCTAAATTGCGTGATAAGTTATTGTTAACTGTCTAGATGTCATCCGTTGCTTCTGTGGATGCGGCAAGTTCAAGCGTACTTAAGAGGATATTCCTAAGATATAGGATGAGAATTTGGGAATTTAGATAATCTGAACAACTTGGATAAAATGAAGTGCCGCTTGTGTCAAAAGGTAATTCACGGAGGGGTGTACAGGCTCAAGCAACATATTGGTCATATTTGCGGGAATGTTGCTAAATGCCCAAAACCCACAAAAGAAAAACAAGAGAAGTGTAGGAAGTCTATAGAGGATACACAGGCATTGAAGAAGACAAATAAAGCAAAAGAAGAAGTGCTTAGAAATGAAGTGACAATTGAAAAAGAAGGTGACCTAATAATGATGAAGAGCTTGAGGTTGTTGGAGGCTCGGCACCTCATAGGGCTAATGGATAAGTTTGCTCGCCCTATTGATCCTTCTATTGCTTTGACGGGTTGCAACAAAATATAAAGGATGCACTTCAAAAAGAAAGGACTCATAAGGTGAAGCAATATGTTATGAGATGGCTTTATGCTCATGGTATAATTTATTTTCAACTCTCATTCTCTCATGATTGCTACTCTTTTATTGAACTATTGATTGCTAACCTTATATTGTATGTTTTTTGTGTTTGGGTGTCCATTTCAATGCCATCAACAAAGAGGAAGTGGAAAGAACGAAAGATTTGTTGAAGGCACGTGAAGAAGAGAGAACCGTGACCGGGTGCTTCATCATGATCGATGCTTGGACCGACCAAAAGAGGAGGTGCATCATGAATGTGTATGTGCATTGCAAATTGGGGACAAGTTTCATACAATCAAAGGAGGCATCAGATTATGCACGCACAAGTGAGTACATCTTCAAGTACACGGATACTTGTATTGAACAACTAGGTCCCACAAATGTTGTGCAAGTTGTCACGGACAATGCTTCCAACAACATGGGAACAAAGACATTATTGAAGGACAAGGGGCCAAATATATTTTGGAGCTTATGTGCAACTCACACCATCAACTTAATGCTAGAAGCAATTGTCAAGAATATGCCAAAGTATAATAAGATAATTGATCAAGCAACGGCATTCACCATCTTTGTCTATGCACATTATAGGACCTTGGTCATGGCGAGGAAGCACACAAGGAGGAGAGATATAATAAGGCCGGGTAACTAGATTTGCATTGGTCTTTCTTACTTTACAAAGTTTGATTGAGAAGAAGGACGCATTAAGGTCGATGGTACTTAGTTTGGAATGAGAAGATAACATTCACACTAAAACACAAAAAGGCAAGACGACAATCAATACACTAATGAGTAGGGCCTTTTGGAATAGTGTGTTTACTTGTTTGAAGGTATAGCCAAGCATCATATCCTTGTGAATATGTGTTGTCTATTATGTGATCCTTGCGTTGTTTTCTATTTCATAACCTTGTATATTGCATTGCTTGAAGGTATTTGAGCCATTGGTGAAAGTTCTTCGCATGGTAGATGGGGATGATCCATCTTTGTTATTTGTTTATGGAGAAATACTACAAGCAAATAAGCAAATCAAGGGGGTCTTGAACAATTTTGACGACAACTACAAATTGATTATGGATGCAATTGATGGAAAGATAGTGGAGAGGCTTGATTCTCCATTGCACTTAACGGTGTACCTTTTGAATCCACATTATAGTTACAACGATAGAGCCATCTTGCAAGATACAAATCTCATGGATGCGGTATTTGAATGTGTTGAAATATTTTATCATGGTAATGATGAAATACAAGCTCAAGTACTTAATGAGGACTAACACAAGTTTAAATATCAAGAAGGGGCATTTCGGGAACCTACTGCCAAACTTGGATATCAAAAAAGTAATTTTAATCCCAGTAAACTTGTGCTCACAATCATGATTTTAACTCAATGCATGCTTATTTGACCATTTATCTTGTACTAATATAGAGCACGTTTGACATGGTAAATTTCAACTCTCAACTATCAACTATCAACTATGAAGTATGAACTATCTCATTCTCAAGATGTCAACTATGTAACTTACTACACTCCACTTTGCAATTCGTAGATACATTCAACGAGAAGAAATATATTAGATGTGAAATACCTCAACAATCTAGTTTATGTTCAATTCAATGAAAGATTGTTGAGCAATAAAAAGAAAAGCAATGTGAAGAACATCGATGTCATTCTATTTTCGGATGCTACACAAGCTCAATGGTGGATAATTAAAGGTGATGACGATGATCAATGGTTGAGGCCGGTACGGGGCTTACATGGAAGCTCATTGATGAAACATCTAGGACTAGTGAAGCCATGTAACCTTATAGGAGCGCAAGAGTGATAGACCTATATCAATATGATTTCTCGTCCAATTCTGAAGAGGATATCAAAGAGGGAAATGACAACATTGAGTTTGAATCCCACCAAGATGAAGTGGTTGTTACTAAAAGTTATAAGGAAGAGGACGAAGATTGACTCATGATTGACAGATTGAGCTATATTATCAATTCATCATAAACTATATTAGTATTTTACTTGCTTCTAAGAGTCTAAGGTTATGTCTATGTGTGGTTGTTATGTCTTATTGTGTGAGACTATGTGAAATTGAGATTGTCATGTTATGATATGTTTTTCTATGTTAAGTCTTTTAGATGTGTGGCTGCATTTATATGTTTCATTCATCGTTCATCCATTCATACTTTCTTTCTCACAAAGTAGCAAAATAACTAATTATTGATTAAATATACAAGTTTACATGATTGTTTGATTACATACATGTTTATATCAAGCTGTTGGAGTGGGATAATATACATGACTACATTAAATTACCTATGTCTTGCTTTATCAGGTAATTTTTCTCTTATCTTGCTTAATTCATCGTATTATTCCTATCGTGGGCTGCTCTACACCTTAGCCAAGTTGGGCGACAGTCTAGCGTTTAGTGCTTTCTTGAATCTAGCGTCTAGTGTTTTCTTAAACCTGATGTATATCGTACCTACCATCTTGTGTATGTATTGTTTGTACGTATGGAGGGATTCAGACTTGATCAGAGTGAGCCAGCAGCAGTTTTGTGGATGACATGAGTTCCAATAGCTATCCATGAGATAGAGGGAGACACTGCAATTAATTTTGGTCAAGCGTAGCAATTAAGCCCTTAGTCCTCACCTAATTCCTTGACAAATAACATGCGGTCGACTAGTTGTTTTCATCATCGAATTGGAGGCTGCCATGCATGAAGCCGTTGGCATCATCAAATCAATGAGATTCGCCGGTCTCTGTCGCAGCTTGACTGACCCGAGCCAGTCATGCTGGCAGGGGAGGGAAGCCTTTGTTTTGAGCTCCGATCCTCGCCGTGTTACTTTCCCACAAATGTGATCCACCGTTTCCTCCCCGAAAATACCAGGACTCTCTACTTACCAGCCGATGATGGAAGCTTGTGTTGGCTTACCAGCCGATGATGGAAGCTTGTGTTGGCGCGGGGCGGGGCGGAGAGGGGATAAAGACGCGACATGACGCGACGTGACAGAGCAGCGAGGAGGCTCCACGCTATCATCTATGACAAAAGAGTGGGTGGTTAGGGTATATACAACGGTATAGATAGCTGCTGTGTATAGCAACTATTTATATCACATGTAGACAACATTAAAGATAGTTTATACAATAGGTTGTGGTGATACAAATCATGTTCTCAGTGTAGATAACACAATCTTGTAATCTTTTCTTGGTTACAGTCTTCTGATCGGTTCTGAGTTGTAGAAAGCACATTTCTCTATTTTTATTCTCTTTCATCTACATCAACTTAAATCCTACGTAGCAGATGCTATAGATAGCTAATGTAAGCCCATTGTATATTTTTTTGAAAAACCGGCAGGAGGATTGCCCGTTAAATTAATAGAGAAGAGGCGGTGCGAGCCCGCACGGAGCCAGAGTTACAAACAGAAAGTCGTAATTACAAAGAGATAAAACACTCCAAAGAAACGGCCCCCGCTAAGGCCCAAGCTCTCCCCTCCTCTTTGATCTTAGCGAGGAGATCAAGAGGCGCAGTTGCTCTATTGTTGAAATTCTCGCGTTGCGCTCCTTCCAAAGCTCCCATGAGATTAGAATCATGGTCGTCGTCTGGTCTTCCTAAGGAACTCGACGCTTTGCCACGTTGGACCACCAATCAAGGATGTTCGTGCGGGGGCGGTGGAGGGTTGAAGGCCATCCATCCCCAACGATCGCCATAAGCTTCGAGATCTGACCGAGAAGCGACATTGTGCGAGGAGGTGCAAAAGGTGATTCCCGCAGGTCGCAAAGAGGACAGAGGCGATGGTTTGGCCACCCCCTTGCTTCGAGCCTGTCTGAGGTCCAGAGTCTGTTTTGGATTGCTAACCAAGCGAAGAGTTTTCCCTTCGGAGGGGCTTGGGTTTGCCAAATTAGCGGTTTGAAGTTGGTCGCTATAGAGCCCAAGAAATGGAGAGCATAGGCTGACCTGGAGGAGTAGGTTTCATTCTGAGTTTGTTTCCAACGGATCTCGTCCGGGGTGCCTTGAGTCAGGTGGATTTGATTGATTTTAGTCCACAGCCGAACGAATTGGTTAATGTGCAGCACTGAGAAACCTGTCGTGAGGTTGATGTCCTGCACCCACCTTCCATTCTCAGAAGGCCGCAGAAAAATACCGTGTTTGCGAAAAGAGGATGCAAAAATCAAAGGCGATGTCTTTGGGGCCTCTCCAAATAACCAAGCCGAAAGCCAGAATTTGGCTGTTTTTCCATCCCCGAGGGAGATCCTTGTTGCCGCCGCAAAAAGATTCCGATCCGAGTCGTGGCAAGGAATCTCCATACCGATCCATGGTTTGGAAGGATTCTTCCATTCTTGCCAGAGCCAGCGCAGTCTGATTGCCGAGGAAAATTACGGCAGACTGAGAATGCCTAGACCGCCAAGGTGGGTTGGGCGACACACCCTCCCCCAGTTGATTTTGCACTTTGCACCCGAGAGATTGTCTTGGCCGGCCCAAAGGAACCGCCGCCTAATTTTGTCTATGTTGAGGAGAATCGCTTTGGGGATTTTGAAGACAGTGAGGAAGTAAATTGGGATTGAGGTGAGAACCGATTTAACTATAGTGGCCCACCCTGCTGGAGATAGAAGGCGCCTCTGCCAGCCTGCTAACCTTCCCGCCACCTTGTCGAGAAGCGGTTGAAAATTCACTTTGCGGAGCTTTCTGTAAGTAAGCAGAAGTCCCAGATACTTGATCGGAAAGGTTGATCGGATTGCTGGACAGTCGAGAAGAACCGAGCCAAGGTCTAAGTGGTCACAGCAGATTGGGAGCACTGTACTTTTCTAGAAGTTGGTGTGGAGGCCGGTGGCTTTCCCGAAATTGAGGATGATCTGTGTGGTAATGAAAATTTCAGTCGGGTTGGGATTAATGAAGATAGCCGCATCGTCCGCATACATGGAGGTTCTGATTTTGGCGAGACGGTCGCGCGGGGGGGCTAGGAACCCCAAGACTGTAGCCTCCTGTAGGAGACTTTGAATGGGGTCGATGGCCAGAATGAAGAGGAAAGGTGAAAGGGGGTCTCCTTGCCACAGCCTACGCCCGTGGAAGATCGCATTACCAGGGATGCCGTTAAGGAGGACTTTCGACGAGGCGGACCTTAAGAGAGCTGCCACCCAGTTTGACCATTTGATGGGGAACCCTCTTTTATGCAGCAGATTCAAGAGGTAGTCCCAATGGACCGAGTCAAAGGCCTTGGCTATATCTAGCTTGAAAAAAAGCGAGGGGGTTTTAGAGCAGTGAAGCCTAGTGATCAGATTGTGGACATAGAGAAAGTTATCATGAATGCTTCTTGTCTTGATGAAGGCACTCTGACCTCGTGAGACCAGGCTATTGAGGAACGGTGCCAGACGCCGCGCTAGCGTTTTAGCGATCCACTTGCCAATCCCGTGAATGAGGCTGATAGGTCTAAAGTCTTGAACTTTTCCGGCTCCCTCTTTTTTTGGGATCAGCACGATATTTGTTGTGTTGAGTAAGTGAAGGTGCGACGTGCGGAGGGAGTGAAAGCTAGAGAACACTGTCATGATATCTACTTTAATGATTGACCAGCAAGATTTGTAGAAATTTACGAAGAAACCTTCCGGACCCGAGGCTTTGTCTCCTGGTAGTTGGTCTAGGGCGAGGCGAACTTCAGATTCTGTGAAGACATCCTGTAGATTTTGCATGTCTTGCGACGGGGGGTGTAGAGCCTCTCAGTTGAGGTCCGTGTCGCGCGGAGCAGGCCTGGCCAACATCTCTTGGAAGTACTTTTGAATTAAGTATTCTTTCTCGGAATGCGAGATCGCCCAGCCCTGACCGTTTTGAAGCTTTTGAATTAAGTTTTTCCTTTTACGACCATTTGCTTTGATATGGAAGAATTTTGTGTTAGCATCATTTTCTTTGAGATTGGTGATCCGAGAGCACTGGCGTTTCCTTGTTCGCTCAATCACTGCCAGACCCAGGGCTCTCTTCTTAAGGTTGGCCCTCAGGGTTATTTTAGGAGAAGATAAGTCCCTGCTCTCTTGAGCCACATCGAGCCAGAGAATGAGCTCTAAGGCCATGTGGAGGAGAAGCTTTGGCCGGGGGAAGATGGTTGCGCTCCACGACTTTAGGGCAGAAGCCGTGGACGCAAGCTTGTGATGCAACCTGTGCATGGGTTCTGTGTGCGTGCAGGGAGCTAGCCATGCGTTTTTTACCGTCTCGAATAAACCTGGCATCTTGATCCAGAAGTTTTCAAAACGGAAGGATTTGGGGCGAGTGGGTCCAGACATGTTGGAGAGCAGGAGGGGGCAATGGTTGGAGAGCGAGGAAGAAAGCGCCTGCAGAATGTGATTATCGAAGAGGGCGTCCCAACCTTCGTTGGAAAAGACTCTGTCTAGTCTGACTTGAGTGGGTCTTTGATGTTCATTGCTCCAAGTGAACTTTCTGTTTTGGAGGTGGAGTTCTTTTAGCTCGCAAACGTTGAGAGTGTTGCGGAAAAGCACCATATGACGGGGGTTGATGTTGGAATTGTTTTTGTCTTGGGCACGGTAGATGAGGTCAAAATCTCCTAAGACCAGCCAGTTGGAACTAGGGGTTGGTTTTAATGAGACGAGTTCATGAAGGAAGGCCGCCTTGTTTCTGCTTTGGGATGGCCCGTAAACCACCGTCAGGCGGAAGGACGAGTTGCACTCTTTGAGGACCACTGTCGCTGACAAACAGAAGGTCAAAGTGAGAACGTCCGCTACCTCGATGAAGTCGCTATTCCAAAGAAGAAGTAATCCGCCCCTCGTACCGTCGGCCGGGTTGTGGGCGAAGTTCCGCAGGTTGTAACCCCCGAGGGAGCAGGCGAGGTTTTGATCCACCGAGGTAAGTTTGGTTTCCTGAAGGCAGACGAGATGGCACGTTGTGGAAACAAGGGTCTCTCGGATGAGAGATTTCCTGGCCTGGTTGTTGAGGCCCCGCACATTCCAGCTGAGGATATTGATATTTGGTCTAGACATTTGTAGAGGCGGCAGCCGGCTGTGGGTCAATAGTGCTCGGAGCGGTTGTGGTTGGCGTTGGCTGTGGCTTGCTGAGGGTCGGCTGTGGGTTGAAACCAACGGAGCTCGCCGAAAAAAGGTCAGCTAACGCCAGAAGGAGCTGCCATCCATCGCCATGAGGGCTTGCACGGAGCACCGTCATTGGGAGTTCAACCTCGCAAGAAGCCACCAGGGGGCCGATTAGGAAAGGTCGGCTGGACTGGCTGGACTGAGACCACTTGAAGCCCCCAAGAGGAGGGGACAACCTGACACGCAAAGAGAAAGCCCCCTGTGGCTCCTTGAACCACCAGCACGCCCTTCAGCGAGTCCACTAGCTCAAGAGAGGGAAAAAGACTAGTGTCAGCAAACACAAAGAAAACCGGTCCCCCAAAGGCACCCTTCCTGGATGTGAAGACACCTCGTGCAATCCTTGTCTGCCTGGAACCGGCAACAGGAAAAGTGATTCTGAAAATAAGACAAAGCCTTCCAGAATGCAAAGGGACATCATGCAAGCAATTGTGTGAGTCCAGCAGCAGCTTGAATCGGATGCAGGCTGAACACAGGAAGGGGTAGGAGGGCTGAGGCAGTTGAAATTGAGCAGGTGACAATACTTCAGTGACACACATAAGGGAGACATCAAAAAGTTACACGACGACAATAACGCAAAAGAGGCAGGAACCGCAGGTTCTACATCAGCAGTGAATAAGAATTGCATGGTCCTGAAATTGTCGAGGCTACTAACTGGGAGGGGTTCCACCCTCTCTAGTGCCGCCGCTTGGCACGCTCTTGCGTCGGGAAGCTTAAGCAGGTGAGGTCGTGAGCTCCTGGTTGTCCGGAGGGAAGAGGCCACCCATCTCAGCGAGGGTGGCGTCCGCTTGCTGAGTGAGATGACAGTCCACCTTGAAGAGTTGTGCCAGGGCGGATATGGTGTCTTCCGGAAGTGGAGCTTCAAATGTTGCGAGGTACTCTTTGAGCGTTGTCTCCGTGAGAGGGCGGTCCTTGGGGAGGGTGCCGAACTTGTAGGCAAGGGCTTCCTGGGCTCGATGCAGCATAGAGCCCGATCTTCTCTTGGCCGCAAGGCGAATACTGCGACGGAGAATGACCCGTCCGGTTGTGCTCTTGACTTGTGGTGAGGCCGGAGTGGCGAAGATCGGAGGAGGCGGGCTGGAGAACAGAGCCGCCTTGAGGGCCGGCCACTGTGCTAACCCCTGTTTCTTGAGCTGGGCGTCTTTGGCCGGTTCCAGATGGATTTGGGGAGTGTCACTGGGCTGGGGCTGCGCCAAGAGCCCTCCCGTCAGATCCTGACCCATTAGCTCTTGAAGTGGAGCTGTCGACGATGGGGCATCACTTCCCGAGGCGGGGACAGCAAAGGCGCGCTGCTCCAAGGGGATCAGCGAACTCGCCAAGGCCGACCCCTGGAGCTCTCCAAAGGCCGCCCCTCCTGTCGACAAGGCGGGAGTG
The DNA here is from genome assembly GCA_036346405.1 of Phyllostachys edulis. Lineage (NCBI taxonomy): Eukaryota > Viridiplantae > Streptophyta > Magnoliopsida > Poales > Poaceae > Phyllostachys > Phyllostachys edulis. Next base: position 5,225,761 of record CM070568.1, read on the forward strand.
CTCGATCAGGAAGACGCCCACCGAACTGAAGCTGCAAGGGGGCGGGAAGAGAACCAAAGCCACTGAACTGGGAGAAGGGGGTGTTAGTCGGAACCTGGGAAGAGGCGGCCGGCTCAGACAGCTCCATTGGCGGCACTAGGCGAGGCCTCCCAAGGGAGGGTGGCAGGAGTGAGCCGCCGCACTGGGAGAAGTTGTGCTCGTGGGGACTAAGACTAGGGCCGCCGACCCGACACGGGATAGCACAAGGTGTCTTGCCAAGACCCCCGCTGCCCTCGGACAATGGGCTAGTAGCCAGACAGAGCACGCTAGGGGCGAGGGAGCCAGGTCCTGAGGAGGTAGTGGCTCCACCTGGAGGGGGAAAGTGGGGCCCATCTCCAGAGGGAGTGAAGGCGCGGCCGGAGATGAGTTAGCAGTGGTCTTCTTGGTACGAATGTCATCAAGGAGATTGAGCTCTTGGTCGGGAGCGACTTTCGTGACGGTTGGAGCGGTCAGCTTTCTTGCCGCCTGCAGGAAGGACGACCATGTCGGCGTGAGCCGCTTAGCAGATGAGGGGCCCGGAGCAAGACCGAGCTCGACGGCAGCCTCCGACGAAGCCCGGATGTAGGCTTCTGCTTTTCAAAGCCAGTCATCTCGTGCCTGCACAAAACAGGAAACCGGTTGCGAGGAAGACTGGTGATGAGTTTGGTCAAGAACCTTATGAAGGGCTTCGCGCAAGGATTTGGCGTGTGAAGCAAAGAGGTCCTAAAGCGCTCGGTCCGTTGTTTCTTTGACATGCTCTGGCGACTGCTTGGACAAGCCGAAGCAAGCAGTGTCAACCCTCTTTGCTCCTGAAAGGTGGCCTGGTTCTCCTGGCGCCACAGAAATCGGAGGGCAGCGACGACCATCCCTCTCCCCGCCGTGTGAGTGGTTCCGGCGAGGGGAGCGATCGCGTTCGCAGCCCAAACCGAGGCGCTGCTTGGCAGAAGTGTAAGAACTCCTGAGGCTTCGGTGGTTGGTGGTGTGGTGGCGGCCCTTATCATCGTCGCTGTTGTCGCCATCCTTGCGCCTCCTGTGCTGGGTGGTAGGGTGGTCAGCGCAAGCAGAGTGGCAGGGGGTACGACGGGGGACGCGAGGGTTGCGACTGTCCTCTGTTGGGCGGCTCGTCTCCTCCTACTCCAGACGAGGCGGTTGTGGAGGAATGTGGGTCGGCCCCCCCCCCTTAGCTTCCGGCGTGTGACGACCCACCCCGTGATGTACCGTAAGAGGTCTGGGAGGACCATTTTTTTTTGCGCTGCGAAGTCACCACAGAAAGATGTGGTAGCACCGTATGGAGCTTAATCGAGGTCTGCCAGGACCTCCCAGGAGGTCTTGCGGACCTCCTAGAGGTCTTGGTCCGCCACTGACCTCCCAGGAGGTCTCGAGGACCTCCTGGAGGTCGTGGCCGCCACCCGCCTCAGTAGCACTTCCGGGCACATCACTAAGAGAGGTCCCAAGCAGACCTCCGAGCTAAGTCCCGAAGGACCTCCCGTGGTGGTCCCGCCTGCATCTGAGCTAGTCCCAGACAACAGAGCTAGCCCGACAAGACACAAGCCAATACCACAACCACGAGGTCAAACAAAGATGAAGCGGATAAATTAAACTTTATATAATAGGACCTTATGGCCAAGCTTGTTAACAAGAGGTGCGCCACCGAGGGCTTGCAACACCAACGAGGACTTACAAGCGGCAACAAGGAGTTTCTAGGGCTCAAACACGGAGAACACGCAAAAGCCATCCAACAAGCACCACAGTGTCGGGTGGAGGACGATACTAAAAATTTTAGTCGTCGAAGAACTCCTCCTCAAGAGGTCTCAGACCGCCTCGCACTTGATCATCCTCATAATCTGCTTTGACACGGGGCTTAAGCTATGAGTACTTGGAATGTACTCAAGAAGTCACAGAGAGCAAAGATGCAATAATATTCATGCAAGGACTTACCAATGGAGAGCAGATGGTTAGTTTGCGCAAGGCCGATTTGAACAATAAAAAAAAGTAATAGATTGAAAAGCAAAGAAGGTAAAACCATACTACATAATACTTTTGATGTTTAAAAGGTGGGGTGAGCACCAACTCACACCACAACCAAAATGAAGGAGTTAGGTCACACCGTGACTGTGTCCTTACCCAAAACCCACTCAGAGCTCCCACTCAGAGGTCCAAACCAACCCCCGACCACTACCCGAGCCAACCTTGACCCCTCTGGAGTGGCCAAGATCTCTTGAGGCAAAGCCAAGGCATCTCGCGGAAGTGTCCGATGGCACAAGCTTTTGAAACAGCTACCCTTGCACCATTTCACCGAAAGCATGTCCATGACCAAGGACTTGGCTATTGAATAGATCTTTACACTCTGCAGAGGTGTACAACTTACCCACAATCCACGATCTCTCTAGCGGGATCGGGTTCCGGTCACCCTTGCTCACTTCCTAAGGTGAGCAGGTCTAGAGAGCGCGCAAGGCCTTTACAAAGCTTTGAATCGATTCGGCCGCCCGCTAAGGTTTCATAATCCTCCTGCGGTCTAGAAGTCCGCAGGTTATAAGTGCCCTCTGCGCCAACGAATCACACGCTCAACCACAACAGCCCCAAGCCAACCCATTGCTAATTATTCAGCCTGCACCATTCCCATAAAATGATCTTGTGGTTGCCTTTGTTTGGCCAGTTCAATGAGACACAAAGTGAAGTCCTTAATCGTGCTAAGGCAAAACTTCCACAAACCCAGTGTGCATGGCACCCACTACTCACTCCCTACCTTCTTGCCTCAGCAAAACCATTTGTATTAACCCATGCCAAAAGACCACCCGTCTTGGCACAACAGCTTTTTAACCAAGTGATCTCACACCACAGTCAACACAACTTAGGCGCCCCGCCATAGTCGCCAACAATGGCACCACCACACATTTCATATTTATTAGTCAAGATTATTAGAGATGAAGCATGATACGTTCGAACCACGATTCTAAGCAAGGCTATAAAGACCTACGGTCCCCATGTTGGCAAATAACAAAGAACACCAACTAGATATCCACCCTAAGGCTCACAAGGTGAACATGACAACATGATGGAGACAAGGTATGAAGGAGGCATAACAGCAAGTAGGCAAGTAACTACAACCCAAACCATTTTCATATAAACATAGCCATGCATGATAAAGTAAAACCGAAATACATTTACGAAACTTGGTTCAAGATGATCAAAAGGGGATCTGTGGCTTGCCTTGGTCAAGCAGTGGAGAGCCTTCTGCAGCAAGAGCTGGGTCCAAGATCTCCTCGAACTCGTGGTCTACACGTTCACAAGAAAACCAAATAAGCAAAACCACACTAAGCCAGAGAACTTCAAAAGAACCAAAAAGGAACTCAAACCAACTCAGCCAAAAAGGACACCAAGAGAGCTTAACATGACCTCAAAGAGCTCTGGGAAAGGTCTTGCACAAGGAAGGCGAGCAGATGAGGCAGGGAAGGAAGAAATGAGCAACAGGTTACAAAGGCTGGCCCGCCCAGGCTTTATATAGCCGGACTTGGTAGTGTGCACCACAAGGAAAAACTCGGTGAGGTGTAGGCAATCGGGACAACTAGGGCAAGGCTTGCCCTAAAAGAATTGAATAAAGTACCTCGGATGTGATTGCATTTAATGTGACCCGACACCTATTAAATGCGCATGAGTTCTGAGGCAAGAGCAATAATTACAAGGTGAAGAGGGCTGGCAAGTGGGGCGACCAAAAGTGGTGCACCACAAGTCAAAGAGGTGGCCCCACCGCAAGGGTCATCCCCGCCAAAGACCACTGTGAGGTCCTGGGCAAGAGGTCCAAGACACTCAGAGGGGGAGGTCTGGACAGAGGTCCAAGGACTCAAGAGGAGGTTCTGGACAAGAGGTCAAGTAGAAGCTCACCACGAGGAGATCTCGACGCCAGACTGCACAAGGGAGGTCTAAGGGTCAAGATTTCAAGGGGAGGACCTCAACGGTCCAGATCAAAGGGTGCAGGGGAGGTCTTGACCAATAGGGATATCCTGATTTAGGAGGGTGGTCCTTACAAAAGACCAGCAAGGACCGGTGAGGTGGTCTTTGCAAAACAACCAGGAGGAGGTCCTGGAAACAAAGGCAAACGCAAGATCAAAGCGAACTGCTCGATTGAATCGAGGCGGTCCAGAAAGGAAAGGAACGTTCGGACCAAACTAACATGCCCTTAGGATCGGGCCATCCAAACCACATCGGATGGTCCTAAAGTTAAGAAGGCAAGGCCTCAAGCGTCTGACCACAAGAGTCAAAGATGGGTCCAAGCGCTAAGGAGGTCTTGGACCTAAGGAGGTCTGAACCTTTGGATCCAACTAAGGGAGGACTCGGACGGCTAAGATCTCCCGAGAGGAGGTCCTAATGGCCGATTCGAACAAGGGAGGTCCGAGCGGCTAGATCTCAACAAGGGAGGTCTCGAACGGCTAGATCTCAACAAGGGGAGGTGCGAGCGGCTAGATCTCAACAAGTGAGGTCTCGAGCGGCTAGATCTCAACAAGGGAGGTCTCGGCGGCTAGATCTCAACAAGGGAGGTCTCGCGGCTAGATCTCAACAAGGGAGGTATTAAAGGACGAAGAAGGTCCAAAGGACACGTAAAAGTCCGTAGGACAGAGGGAGGTCTATTTGGACACAAGGAGGTCCAAATAGCCACGAGGAGGTCTAGGAGGGTCCCAAAGGGCGCCTGGAGGTCGAGAGAGGCTCTGAGCGCCCAAGAGAACTCGGGGTTCCAAGAGAGCGTGGAGAGGTCCACGGGAGGTCCAAAGAAGCAAAACCAAGCGTGGCTTGGGGAACCAAAGAGGTTTTGAAACACAAACCCGAGGGTCCTTGACAGAAAACCCCAAGCAAGGAGAGGTTCGAACAGAGGAGATAAGAGAGAGGTCGGATCTCAAAGAGGTTCAACCCAACAAAGGAAGTTAAGAGAGAAGAGACAAACCCAGGGACACACAGAGAGGCTCAAACAGCAAGGAACACCAACAAAGAACTTAATTAAGGTTTAATTAATTCCAATTGAACTCTCCAGATTTCAAAACGTCAAGTTAAGCTTTGGATTCTCAATAAAGCCAAATGGTTACTTTTATTTTGAAAACCAGGCAAGAAACTTAAGAGAAACGGGACGTTACACAGCGTGCCGTCCACGGCCCCCAGGTTCCACGGAAACCGGGAAGTGAGAGGCTCGTAGGGGACGGTATCCGCGGCCGAGAGGAAGTCGTCAAGAGGAGTGGTCGTGTGGTCCTCGACATAGTCGAGGTGGACGATAACCCGGTGAGTGAGCCCTCGCCTCCATTTGTCCGGGAGGCGGGAGCTCACTTCTTCGCCACGCTGCGTGAAGGTGATCCAGGCCACCTTCGGGATTGAGCTCGGGTTGGAGGTCCAGGCCCAGACGTTGAGTGTCCGCGTGTCCTCACGACTCGCCGAGACTCCTTCAATGGAGTGCAGAGAGCACTTTCTGTCGATGACACGCTCCGCAATGTCCGGTGTCCAAGCGAACACCGGAAGCCCCTCCAGACAGAGACGGACGCGAAAGAACATCGCAGCACCGAAGGCATGGCTCATCGACCTCCAAGGCCTCACATGGATCTCCAGGTTGTTGTGCTGAAACTTCTTCGCGTCCCGCACTCTGTCGCGCGAAAGGTGGCTGTTGAACTTGAGAAGGAAGGACTCCGGATGGTGGAGGGAGACGGCTACATCCTCCCGACGCAGGCCGAAGCGGTGCCGGACCGCCTCTGCCACTGCTCTGTCATCGGCGCTAGCGTCACCCGCAAAGACCCAAGCAACAGAGCGGTGGTCTCCCGATCTGGCGTACGCAGTCGGTGGGGGTAGCTGTTGATGATGCAATAGTCTTCATCCGACCGGGTATCAGGCACGCCGAGGAAAGCCATGGAGTGGGCGATCGGTTCTGGGATGGCCGCCCGCCCAAGGGGTTTCACGGAAGCTTGCCGCCGCGAAGAAGGCCTGGGAGGCAGAAGCATGCGCCTGCACTCACTGGCCCGATGGCCAGAGGTGAAGCAGAGGAGGCACCTGAGGGGGTCTCGACAAGAGGAGATTTTGTGGTCGCGAGCGAGACAACGAAAGCACCTTCCTTTGGTTATGGAGCGGGAGGGGACAGAAGGGACTTTGGCGGAGAGTGAGGAAGCGTGACAGCCAGCTGCGCGCCACCAACAAGGCCACTTAACTTCTTGCCAACCCTCTGCTGCAGCGGGCCGCGCGGCTTTGCGAGGGGGTGAGTGAAGGCTTCCGTTGACTTGGGGATGCGCGGGTTGCTCGAGGAAGCTTCGATGGGACAAGGGGCGCCGAGCTAGTGCGGTAGCCATGGAAGAGAGCGAGGAGTGAATCTTGTGCTGTGGAGTGGGTGAAGGGCGGTCCGGTCAGGAAGGAGTGGCGACTTCATGGTGGGGCAAGGCCGAGGATATCTTGGTAGGAAAGAGCCTTCAATGCCGGGTGGAGAGGGCGTAAGGAGGTAGATCCAGGGACACCGCTGCTTGAGGGGGTGGAGGACTTCGACTTTGGCGCAGAAAAGCTTGTGGGGGCGAGCACCGGGGCACAGACGTCAAGGCTACTGGGAGAGCCAGGGGAGCTGAGGCCAACCCACTGCGGGGGTCAGATCAGATCTGGATCTGGCCCTGGCAGAGGTCTGGGGTGGGGAGTGAAGGGGGTGAGCTTGGAGGGCGGAGGAAGGAGGTGAGGCGGAGGAGAACTGCGAGCTGGGGGATCTTGTAGGGGGGCTCGCAGAAAGGGGAAACATGGAGGCGGCGGGGGAGAGGGGAGAGGGATCTTGGCGTGGGGACACATCGCGAGGCGGGGCGGAGGAGGCGGAGGGGGGGGGAGAGGGGGAGGGGGGTGGCCGCGGCTTGGAGTGGCACCAACGTGGGAGAAGAAGAGCCGCTAGTCGCCCAAGACGTCGCCGGACGAAGGGTTAGCGGCCGCCCCTCAGATGTGTGTATCGGACTCTTAAGCCCATTGTATATGATCTTATGCGTCGCGCATTGCAGTCATCTGCAAAACAGCAAAGATGTTGTCAGTTTCTTGGCAGGTACAATCACGTTGTGCACGATGGCGAAGCTAGCTAGAATGCGTGCGAGGCAATTTTGGCTTAAATGTCACTTCATGTCGAAATAGTAAGAGTATGTTCTCTATATAGAAAAGCCAAAATTGGCGCAGCTGACGTGTCGACAGGTGAAATGTGTCACTTGCCGCGTCTTGGGAGTCTGGACCCCGCAGGCGCCAGCGCCAAACCCTTACCATGTGCCAGCGCCAGACTTCTATTTCGGCCCGCCACCCGGACCTCCTACCACACTGGAACCAAGACCCTCATGTCGGCGCCAGCGTCAGAACCCCTACCAAGCCGTTTCACGCCTGCACTTCGAGCCATTCCGTCGCATGGTCGCGTCCATGTCCCCCTACATTTCATACCGATGCTTATCGATTTGCGCATATAAATATAATACAACGTGTACAAACTATACACGGAAATACACAATAAATATGGTGCATATTGGACCATATTTGGTATATGTGATAATACACCGAAAGTCAAACATACAAGGAAAGCGCATGATTTTATGCGCCCTATTTGAAAGGCGGGTTTTTTGGCTTATTTGGCTTTGTTTCATGCCACAATAGCAAAAATAGCCCCCTCCAGAGTGAAATAACAAACATATTTGGGTTTAGGGTTGGCACCCATGCTGTTGTCACTATTGTAGTGTTTGCAGAAAAAAATTCCTTTCGAAAAAGAGAACGAAATTTGAAATAGATGAAATATTTGGGAATTAAATTTGAAAGACTTAATAATTTAGTTGTGAATTACATAACGCGCAGGGTTTGATTACATACATTAGAAACGATAGCATGCACGAATCATCAAACCGATCTACACGTAGGATACATGTGTGCCTCTTTGGAATCGAAAAAAAGGTGGATCAGAACGAAGTTAGTCTTGACGGTCCATCGGTGTCTTCTCCTTGTCTCCTGCAGACCCCTGTGCGCGGCCAGTCCCGAAGGCAGCCCTGTACTGCGAGACGGGTTGGAAGATGGAATGATGTTAGCAGAACATAAGGCCAAATCAATAATCTGGGTGCAAATTGAACATAACTTACCTCTTCGATCCATAGTGCGCTGAGCGATGGGGAGTGCTAGGACGGCTGCTAGTCTCACTAGCGAGAGCCTTCCCCTTGTCCGCCGCGCGCTTGGCCCGGTCGCCCTCAGCATGTTGTTCAACGTTCTTGGGCTCCATCGTCGTGTTTCCCTTGTTTTCCCCACTACTGGATACGTAAGGTTTCTAGTGGTGGAAGGTCTCAGGTGGTAGCGCGTAGTTGAACATGTACTTCTGCTCGATGAACGCCCTATCATACTTATTTGGGTCGTCGATCCATGGAAGAAGAAGCAACGCTCCTCCAGCTTCCATTATGTACAGATAAAGTTAGCGATATGTGGAATGCAACGTAAAATGCAAAAAATTGATGTGTATGAGATTCTCTTACATGGAGATCCCTGCACGTGTAGTATGCCTGGGCGGTGGTCACCGAGTGTATATACTGAATTATCAAAGCTGGGTTTTCGTAGTCACACCGCGGGCGTGAAAATTCTGGTGGTACCGACATATCCTTCATCGAACAATTCGGGTAGGTTTCCACCTTCATAGCTAGCCACTTGTGCTTCCATATCATCTCCGCATAGCCCGACATCTCCAAGGCCGACCTAATGCTCTCCTCTAGCTCGCTCTCTTCTCCCTCTTTCCTATCTGTTGTGCAAAACAAGTTGGAGTGAAGTGTTGGCTGTGGTGGTGTAGTATTCTCCTCCAGCTCTCTTCTCCCTCCTTTTATAAGAGGATGGAGTGTAGTGCTGAGGATGTAAATTATGATGAATGACAGGATGGGATGGCTGGTGAGTGGTGTCTATTTACTGTGAAAGGCTGGTCCATGTTATCATTTCGGTCTGAAAAGGTGCAGTGACCGGGTGTGGTCAATTCATTCTGAAAAGGTGGGACGACTGGTCAGTGGTGTCCACTCATTGAGAAAAACTGGTCTGGGTTGTCAATTCGGTTTGAAAATGTGTCTTGGCAGTGTGCAGTCCAGTCGGTCTGAAAAGATGGGACGGCTGGTGAGTGGTGTCCACTCACTAAGAAAAGTTGGTCCGAGTTGTCAATTTGGTCTGAAAATGTGTATTGACAGTGTGCGATCAATTCGGTTTGAAAAGGTGGCACGGCTAGTGAATGTTGTCCACTCATTGAGAAAAGCTGGTCCGACTTGTCAATTCAGTCTAAAAAGGTGGCCTGATAGTGTGCGGTTATTTTTTTTCTAAAAAGGTGGCGTGGCAGGGTGTGGTATATTCGTTCTAAAACTGTGAGATGGCTGATGAGTGGTGTCTAATTCACTTATTTGGATTGTATTTTTAGTATAAAAAGGTGTCATGACAGGGTGTGGTCAATTATATATGAGAAAGGTGGCGCGATAGGGTGTGGTCAATTCGATTTGTAAAGGTGCTATAGGCTAGGACGAATATGTGTTGTATTGTTCTGGTAATGTAATGTGAATTGAACCTGGCTTGATAGATTAATTTCACTGTGGTATTCTAATGTTATGGCATTGTCATGTGAGTTTTGGTATTGTAATGTTATGCAAAATACGATACTTAGACTTAGGTTGTTGTTGTTGTATTTTTGTAGTGTAATGTTCTAGGTCTATACTGAATATTGTAATGCAAATGCCCCTTGTCATGTTATGTGCATAAAAATCTAGTTGCTGAAAGTTAAATACCTCTTGCAATTCATACAAATCTGTTACAACATAAGTGTACAACATTCTGAATACATATATACATAATGTATACAATCTGATTAGATACGGACTTATATGAATCAAGTGCATGTGTAATGCAAAGAAGTACAATGGTACACTAAGGGCTACAATATGGCTCACTCATCTGAGCCACTCTGTGCTCTCTACATCTGTGTCCATGTCTTGGTCTTGCGTTGAACATGTACTGTGGGGTACGTCAGCCGGTTTGGAGAGCGCGTCTTTGTGCAGGGAACGTAGGGAGACCGTTGAGTTGGTTGAGGTGCTCCAGCAAGCTGACTCTAGCCAAGTCGAATCTGTCCAAGCTCAATGTCGTCAAGCTAAGTCATGCCAAACTGGCTATCATCTGCAATCATATCAGTAGTAAACGACTCCATCAATCCCCCAGAGCCATGACCCCCAGGTATGATGTACAAACAGCCCTCGGTGCGGTGGAACTCTGGCCGTGACGGTACGATGTACCAATGGCCCCGGGTGTGGCGGAGCTCTGTCCGTGCTGGTACCTAGTAGACGCGTGCTCGCTGTGGTGTTGCGATGTGTTGCCTTGGTACACGCCTACAAACTGGTCACGGTACTACTCACTGTAGGCTAGGGTGGCACCCTAGGTGGTACGGTCCAAATCCGGGTATCGTATAGCCCTCCATGGGAGTAGCTAGAAGGTGGAATAATGTTAGCACAACGTTAGGTGGAATCAATAATCAAGACATAAATTGAACATAACTTACCTCCTCGATCCACAGTGCGGATGACCGACGGGGAGCGCTAGGATGGTCGCCAGTCTCACTAGGCTGTGCAGTGCCTCCATCCGCGGGCGGGTGTATGGACGTTGATCACACCCGTGATGCATCCTGACAAACGTGCGGCTGGAAGATGGCATGAGGTTAGCACAACCTAAGGCAAAATAAATAATCAATACGTAAATTGAATTACGTATTTGATCCCCAGTGCGGATGACAGACGGGGAGCGCTAGGATGGCCGCCGGTCTCACTAGGTTGTGTCGACCTAGGCGGGGAGTTAGGTCGGTCCACTCAGTGAGCAGCTTGAAGCATGTCGTCTCTCGTCAGATCGTAGCTCAAGTTCTTGATGATCTACTTGGCATCCTCGTAGATGGACTTGACCAGCCCGAGAAGCCCCCCAACGGACCTAGATGCATGTCAGATCAGCTGGCCTGGTCGAACTGAAGTGACACAGAAGAGTTGTTGAGTAACAAACAATAAAAATATCATATTTGAAGTTGTGAGTGTTTTACAGTGTCGTTACGTCACAAAGATCTGTGTCGGTCGAAGGAGTGTTGAAGTCTCTCCTAGTGTGTAACATGCTCCGGACGCTCCGGTGGAGGACGAGTGAATGCTCGTGGTACGTACCACTCCATGTACTCACGGTAAGTCCAAAAGTCGTACGATCGCTGCTCGTGTGGAACTTCCGTGTGTGCTGTCTCCGCCCATGGTGTAGTTCATTGTTGCTATACTACTGGTTAGACCTCAGTAGGTTAGCCATCACCCACATCCGCGCATCCTGTGTGCATTTCATGGACAGTCCATGCGGCGCTACCATCTCCAAGAATTGTGGGCTCCATGGAGACCATATAATGTTGTCATCGTGCAACATCTTGAACTCATTATGGAACATGGGGTAGCACCTCGCCGGTCTGTATCTGGCCCAGAGTAGCTACCAGCAGTCCATCGGGTGTCCATGGTGGGCCCATCTATCGGGTCGTGGACCTTGTTGTACAGGTGCACTGCAACCTTGAAGGTGGGCTGCTAGACAGGAAAGTGCTCCCAACTCCACAACTGCAACAACACGTAGCAGACGGCAAGGACCGGTTTCTCACTGGTGTTGCGCTGCGAGGCATCACACAACCCTCGATACGTGACACAAAGGACAGCTGATCTGAAGATGCACTTGGGCATCTCCGTAGGCTGGGTGTCAACCAAAGACTCCGTGATGTGGATGTAACTAGGGTGCACCCAATTACCCTATGCGCTGGGAAATAAGGCCCAACCGAAAAGAAACAACAGGGACCGATAAGGTGCGTCTTAACAACCTCATCCGGTGCATCCTCCGGACATTGACTGAAATACCTAAGACACGTCCGAGGGACACCACGGGCCCTATTTGGGATAGGTAGACCAAACCGATGCACCAAGCGGACTTTCTAATCTGTCGACCTAGGGGTGGAACAACTACGGCCCCCGTAATCAGCAAACTGGTCAGCAAGGACACATCCTAGCATCATCTCTCCCCACCGAAAGTGAAAGGTGTGCGTCTCGGGTCTCCATCTGTCAACAAGTGCCGATATGAGACACCCGTCCAGTGTGAAGTAGTGGCCGACGTGGAGCATCCTGACAAAGGGCAACAAGCCCATGTTCCGAAGGAGTGGGACGTAGCAAGGGTCTAGGGGCCAGTAATGCCTAGCTAACCTAAGGGTAAGGGGTGGAGGACCATCTCTAGTGATCCACAACTTTCTATGGTGATGTTCATCGTAAAATGGTTCGAGTAGCTCCGGTAGAGGAGGCTCAGCCTCGGTCCCTCCCACCATGGCCTGCAAAAAGATTAAATGCCGAGTCAGTTCGAAACCAATGAAGCATTAAAACGAAATGAAGTTCATAGCGAACATATGCAACATTTCAACCAATGGACACTAAAGTCGCAAATATTACAACACTATATGTTACCATAACATGACGATATTACCCTGAGTGCAAATTTTTAGAATTACAACATGCAAACAGTGGAACTAAAACGATACCAGGGTTCATGTAGTGACTACGGACTATGGAGGCCTAGACGAGCTCGGTCTGTTGGGACAATTCTTCATGGAGTGGTCAAGGCTCTTGCATATCGTGCACTTCCTCGGGCGCATCTGGTCCCTACGCTGATTGTCATTCATGTCATTTTGGAAGCACCGCGTTTGTCGTCGTCCCTTCCTAGTTGCCTTCAAGGCTTTGTTCAGGCCCTATTTCACCATCTTTGACTAAAGATTCCTATAATTCATGTCCACAACATACGAGTTGAACTAAGCACTCCATGTCCCAAAAAGATGGTGCATGTCGTAGTACTCGGAGATGTACGACGTAGGTATCTACTTGACTTGCGCACACGCCTTGTACACATGCAAGCATGGCTTGTGCAGGAGCTTCGATTTGTTGTCGGTGCATGCAGCCGCATCATTGAGGGTGCAAGCACGTTTCCTATCCCCTTGGCATGACTATTCATATATTTTTGGCTCAGCCAGATCTCATACTTCCTCCTTGGGCCATCGATCACCCAGATATCATGCATACAAGCTTTCTGCAACTTCTTGTCCATATACCTCTGCATATTCTTGAACCACTACTTCCCTTCATCCAGTTACTGCTTTGTTGCGATGGCTCTATTTACGAAATAACCGACTATACGAGTCCAAGTCTCGTCAACGATTGTGGTGATAGGGAGGCAGCACACACCTTTCAGCACGTTGTTGTACACCTCAGACATGTTGGTTGTCATAATGTTGTACCTCGCACCGTCGACATCGTACAGCCGTGAACATTTCTCCAACTCAAGAGCATGGAGATTAATCCACTCGGAGAAACTGGCAGGGTTCCTAGATGCCCCTCTCAGACTTTGTTGTCCCTCCTGTGTCTCTGGAGGGGACTCCCTTGTATGCCTCATAGTCCGCTCTTCAAACTCTCTCCAGATGGCCTCAGACTTCCGCCTCTACTTTTGCATGCACAACTTATTGAACGTCTTCATTAGGTCCTGACTGTGGAACCACCTGAAGAAATTCGATGCAAGATGCCTCATCCATCACTGGGTTTCCACATCGTTCCACTAGAAGGGGGGTTGGGTCCCATTCTTCATGATGTTGAGAGCGGGGTATGCAACCGTCGATGCATACCAATGCCTATGCCTTCTAGCACAGGGGCCAAAAGCCCATACTCCACAAGCATGGGGACCACAAGCCCGTCATTTTCATGACGGGAATCTCAAATCAATGCCCACACTCCACGAGTGTGGAGACCACAAGCCTGTCATCTACATAACGAGGACCTCAAATATATATATATATATGCTTGGTCACTATGTGACCAAGCGTCAAATATGATCTCAACATGCACATGAATAGTTACTCTATCCATCATTAACATGTAATAGCAGCAACATCATTCATGAATAAAACTTGATCATAACATGATCATTCACCATCATTAACATTTATATTATTCTAGCAACTATGCATAGCTAATATGTACCAAATACTTACAATCATGATCAAACACTCATAATTAATCTATCAATCAAAGTACTTGCCTCAACCGTGCGAAAATAGAGGACGCGAAGAGGGCGCTGCCCCCGGGACCACTCCCCCACCTCAATTAAGTTAACAAGCACTCTAAGGTAATAATATTGGACAAAACAAAACTAGAAGCAACTACGAAATCGCTACATTCTCTAGTGCAACCCCAACTCCCAAAATCTTAAACAGCAGTCTGTTCGCTTAACAGACAGTCATAATAAAAAATCCATATCTTTTAGTATAGAGATCCAAATGGGGGCGTTCTTGGACTTTCTGGAAATCTTATTAAATTCCCCAACTAAACCTAGTTGGTGAGCCTTCCAGATTCGGCCATATTCTACCTCACCAAACTGATTAACAGAACAACCAATTCTCGTCGGTGTTTCTGGACAGCGGCACTAAATCTATCATAACTTTCGGTACACAAGGCCAAATATTATGATCTTAAGCTTTCTGGAAATATTATAAAAATATCTACAACATTCATTATAGTGAAATCTTCAAATTAATCCGTTAACTAATCACTACATACCGATTAAATATTTATTGTCAGGATTATAACAGATCTACCAAATAGCAGCGCTACAAAATTCGTAACTCCTAATCCGCTCGTCCAAACGATGTGATCTAAAACTCTATGAAAAGGTATTGACATTGCCTACAACTCTCTAGGAGGCGTCCAGGACAGATTCTACATTTAACCTCATCAAAATCGTCAGCCAAACCTGACTTTTCTAAACAGATCTAATACCGATATTACCTAATTACTCAATTAAACAACTAATCGAAAGGGGATTAGGCTATACCCTTGTAGAACCGTTGAAGATCACAAACACCAGCCCGCGATCCCTTCCCTTCCCTTTTCTCTTCTCTCCCTCCCTCCCTCCTTCTTTCTCCTTCTTGGCCGGCCACCACAAGGCGAGTTTCTTCTTCCTCCAACTTGGCGGCAATGAGGCGAAGTCCTTCACGCGTGAAGAGGGAAACCACCAGTGGAGGAGGCGCAAGCTTCGAGGAGGCGACCAAAGGAGAAGGGCATGGCCAAAGTGGGGGTGGCGGCCAAGGGAGTGGGGGGGCCTAGGGTTTACCCCCCCTTATGGCCGGCCACCACCTCCACCAATGGGCCGAAAGCTAATGGGCCTAAGGCCTCGGCCCAAGTTGTCCAAAAATTGATGTATCCCCTCTCTCTAACTGCTGAAATAACTATTTTCTATTTGGTCATTCTCTTAATTTAATTAATTCTCTCTCGACAATTCTTTTGAATACTTTTGGGGTATTAGAATTTAGTCTATATTTCCCTACCTCCCCAAAATTACTACCCTTCAGTAATCCTTTTGTACAAATTTAACCTAATCAGTGCATAGTAAAAAAAAATTCTACCAAAAAATCTACTAATCCTTACGACTAACTAACTACGACTAATTAACCATGATTTATTAATTACCGATAATTAAATACGACTAATTAACTATGACCGATTAATTGCGACTAATTAATTAGCAGTAATTAATAATGACTAATTAATTTTGACTAATTAATTATGACTAATTAATTACAAATAAATTAATTACGACTAATTATGCTGCCTAATCAATGTCTACTTAATGATCTGCTGTAATCCTTAACAGTTTGTACTACTAAATTAATATTTTTGAAAAGTTAATTTAACATTAATTACACAGTTAATAAACATAATGCATACGGAAAAAATTACCTCTTTAAGAAGATATTCGCTTGATGGCCAACTTTCTCTACTAATACGACTGCTAAACATTGCTATAAAGGCTCTCAAATTGGCAGCAAAATCGAAACTATTTTAGTCAATCGCGCTACCGCTCACTCGCTCGATCCTCTCTGCCTCTCTACGCCGAGTGAAATGGTTGGTGTGGAGGATGAGAGCGACACACAACGGATTTTATAGCCGCGAGAAAGTACTCGGCCAACCGCAAAGCGATGTGAGGGCGACGGGGACATGAAGTGCGATGGGACAGGGCGTGGGGCGTGCAGGAGCACGCCTGCAGGGCGCCCACGGCGAGGCATGTGGGGGACAGTGAGACAGCAAGACGACAACGGGCCCGGACGCGACAAGAGAGCTCCGAGCGGCGGACACGAGGCAGACGACATGTGTCGACAATACTATTTTTGTCATTAACTTCGACCAAAAACTCCCGCGAGATCACGACGCTTCACCGCGGAAAGGAATTATGTGGAGGAGGCGGCCTCCCTCCCCGGGGCCGTTGGATGCAGGGGCCCCGAATTTATTTCCCTTCACCGCTGCTCTGGCCTGCACTGACCTGCACTGCTCTGGACCGCTACATGGTTCAACCGGTCAGGTGGCTCCTAGCTGCACAGTGCACTCCTCCTGCAGACGCACGTACGTGTCAACTCGCACCACCCCATCTGCTGCTCCGTGTTATCGTCATCCGTGTGTCTGTGGGGGAGAGACTAGAGAGAGAGAGAGACGTAGGAACGGCCGCGGCACACGCACCAAGAGACGACGCAAGAGGCATAATTCAGTATCCATCGATGCCTTTAACCACTTGCAGTTGCAGAGAGACCACGGTGTAAACTCTCGGCTACTTGTTCATTGCCTTCCCTGTTCAGATCACACACAACTGGTCGCTCAGCTGCCTCCTCTCTTCTCCGCCGCGCTGCGCTCTTGCTGGCTAGAGTCTGACAAGCTGAAATGGCCGAGGGGTCGCCGCCGCCACTGTCGGCGCCGGCCAAGGTGTACTACGACGGCTGCCCCGGCTGCGCCATGGAGCGGAGGAAGGAGAACCACAAGGGCATCCCCTACAAGGAGTTCCTCTTCGTTGGCCTCACCACCCTCGCCTCCTGTACGATATATGTACATCTATCTATCTGTGAAATTAACAAGCATGCATGTTTGCTGCTCCTGATTTACTACTCTTTCTTAAGCTCCTCTTGGTCTTATCTTATTACTATTCTCTCTTGTACGTTAGTACATAATATGTTACCTCTTGGCTTCTTGCCTCTCGACCGGGTCTCTGGGTGTGCCACGACGAGGCTGCCATGGCATGCCATGCGCCTGCAATTAATATTTCTTCTTCTCAAAATTTAATAATTCGACTGAATTCTAAACACCGTCCCTCTGTCTCTCTGCTTTTCAGCTTTGCCAATCTCGTCACTCTTCCCCTTTTTGTACTTCATGGTAAGTTGCCATGCCATTTTATTCTCTTTCGTTGTTACAAGTCCACTAGTCTAGCAATGCATTCTCATTTAGCCTGTTCGGTTGGTTGCTAATAAGTAACTAATGATCCCTGAACTTTGGGGCAAAAACCAACGATCATTGGGTAGTGTTACATAGTAGTATTTACCTTTTGAATAAGCATGCTGGAAAATCTTTTCTTGTGTTTGGTTTCACCAATAGTTTAATCAGTCCTATAATTAAGATTCCACATTCCATGGTGTGGACATTTTCGCAGATATATTTTGCAAAAAGTGCTCAAGTCTTTACCTTCTCTAAAACAGGTAAGAGACTTGCATGTTGCTCAAAGAGAAGAAGATATTGGATTCTATGCTGGATTTCTTGGTAAGATTTGTGACACAGAATTCTCATTGAGTAACAAAATTCAGGCAACTTCTTTGTTTCACAAATATTTCAATATTCAGTGCATACCTCGTATATTTCTACTGCAGGTGCATCATATATGATTGGTAGAGGTTTCGCATCAATCTTTTGGGGTATGGTGGCAGATCGTATTGGGCGGAAGCCTGTAATTGCATTTTCCATTTTTGCGGTGTAAGTACTTGTGGTATCTTTCCCTCAAAAAATGGATTAAAAATATCCATGAAATTTATATTGTATTTTGTTCCCTTTACTAAAAATTTGTAAGCTAATTTCCAAATGTATATTTCAGCATTGTATTCAATACTTTATTTGGATTAAGTGTGAAATATTGGATGGCTATTACTACAAGGTTGCTTCTTGGTGCTCTAAATGGATTGCTTGCACCAATAAAGGTACGCACTTGGAAATGCAGAAAGTGACAACTGTTAACAACAATTAAGGAATGATATCACTATCAAATGCTATTCTTATTCTGGCAAATGTCTAGTCCATCTTGTGATTGTTGTTACCTGCTGCTGCAGGCTTACTCCATTGAAGTTTGTCGGGCGAACATGAAGCTTTGGGTCTATCAATTGTAAATTCCAATTCTTCATAATGCACTTTACACTTATGCTGTTATGCATATACCATAATACTAACTCTGTTACATATGATGAACTCAATTTGATCCATTTCATCAAAATTTAGGTCAGCACAGCATGGGGAATAGGTCTTATAGTTGGCCCAGCAATTGGAGGCTACCTCGCACAGGTAATATCTCATAAAGATTATTCCTCCAAAAAAATATCATAAAGATTATTCGTATTCACTTAGATAATTTTTCATCATTTTGTCTCCTTATTACCAGCCTGTCAAACAATATCCACATATGTTTCATGAGAAGTCAACATTTGGGAGGTATTATTTTGTCCTGAGAATTGAATTATTCATACTAAATGAGATAAATATTTACTCATTGTAGTTGTGTGGTCCAAAATTGCAGGTTCCCATATTTTCTACCATGTCTTTGTATATCGCCGCTACCTTGGTCCTCATAAGCTGTACATGGCTCCCAGTATGTGTTATGTAATTTATATTTACTCTATGTATGCTACTGAGTTTATTTATTATGATGTCATACCAGGAGTTTTTGTGTATGTATGTTATGATCTGTTGCTACATAAACATGTACTGTTGAGGTCCCAAAAGAACCAAAACATATATCCAAACTAAGTGCATGATCCATGACTGCCTATTCTATTCTCCCTTGAACCAACACTAAAGTTTTGCTTAACCTGGTTAAATTTACAGATGAGTTTATTTTCATAATGATTTTTATATCTGTGTATTCATCATTCATCAATAAACTAAACAGGAGACCCTACATAAGCACAAAGGCCTTGTAATGGGAGTTGAAACAGCTGAAGCTCCTACAACTCAAGAAAGTACAGAGTCACCTAAGAAGAGCTTATTCAAAAATTGGCCATTAATGTCATCCATTATCACATACTGTGTCTTCTCCTTCATGACACTGCATATAGTGAGGTATTGTTTACTGGTGTGATACGGTATGACTAAATTCACTATAGAAGTTTCCAAACAAGATATTGCAGATCTAGGTGCACTATAATATCTCTATAACTCAATGTTACTATGTAAGAATATAAATCAAATGCATGCCCAATTTAAAAATTTTGTCATGCTTTTCTCCATATGTAGATGCATGTTAAGCTGACATGCATTGCATTGGATGTAGTGATCATTTTACTCATATTTATCCACAAAAATAATTTTCTTTCGACTTAGTATTATATATCTATAAGTTATATATATCAACTTATACTAAGTAGCAGAAAATTATTTACATGCTTGTCTATAAAATCATGAACTATTTTATCTAAAATTTGTATGTATTTATGCAAGTATCACATATGCTACTTGGAAATGTAATTGTTGTAAACATTGTATGTTACATTTCAACATCAGATATTTTCCCTGTGGACTGTAAGTGATAGAAAATATGGTGGACTTAGCTTTTCATCTAAGGATGTTGGACAAGTTCTTGCAGTGGCAGGTAATTATAGTTTAATCATTTGCTTTCCTGAAAATTTTGAAGAATCTTAGGCAGCTCTTAGATGATGTATATGTTTTATGCTTAAACTGCAAAATATGTAATTTTAGAAGGTCAATACTTTAATTCCTTTATTACACTGAAGGTGCCAGTCTTCTTGTATATCAACTCTTTATTTATCATTGGGTCAATAAGATACTTGGACCTATCAACTCAACCCGCATTGCGTCGGTGAGTCACTAATGTCACTCTTTTTGTTATGCCTATTGCAGTTGAGTCATAATTCATTATTGCCCATTTTTTTAATCAATTGTCCTTTTAGCATTGCAGGCACTATCTATACCAATTATTGCTGCTTATCCCTTCATGACACATTTATCAGGACTAAGACTTGGTGTGGCTCTCTATAGCGCAGCAATGATCAAAAGCGTTCTTGCTGTAAGTACTGTATGAGGCTATGAGCTTCTAGTTCGAAAATGCCCATTAAACACTTCCATTAAATGGTCACATACATATGCTAATATATCATCATAAATTTAAAAAATGTATGTGGGGTATTTTAGTGTATCTCTTATTCAAATATTTTTAGGCGTTTTTTTTTTTTGAGGCGGGTCTTATTCAAATATTCATCTTTGAGGATACTAATCGTTAAAATGTTGGCCAGATAACTATAATTACCGGCACTTCTCTTCTACAGAACAATGCAGTGGTATGTGGCCAACTTATCTCAGTCCACTTGATATTGTCAGACAACCTCACACAAAGAAAAAGAATATTGTCCGATTCAATAATGTCAAATAAAATTAATATATGAATCGGATCCTATTGACAGCCACAAGGGCAAAGGGGCGCTGCAAATGGAATAGCCACAACATCAATGTCCTTGTTCAAGGCTGCTGCTCCGGCTGGGGCAGGTGTTTTGTAAGTGTAATCTTGCTGTCTAACACTCTTATTGCTTACAAAGGTGTTTCGTAAGTGTAATCTTTCTAACACTTATTGATTACAAAGGTGTTTTGTAAGTGTAACCTTGCTGTCTAACAGTCTTATCGATTACAAATAAAAAAAATGAACAAAGATATTAGAAAGTTTTCTCAATCTCAACTTCCCAGATTGAACAGTACTTTTGTGGGCCAACATACTTGTTGTTTTTCAAAATATTTGAGAGTAAATAACAAATAGAGATGCCTGCTATCCATCTGAAGTAAACTGTGGTCATGAAAATATTGCTAGTTTTATTCGTCCTTCCAAGTGTAGTGCCTTCCTGTTGCCTGAAGATGACATGAAAGCACGAACCAGTTCTAGCAAAACTGCAAACGTATTTTGGGGGGTAAAAAAACCTCATTGTCGAATACCTTTGATTGCAGATTCTCGTGGGCACAAAAGCGCCAACATGCGGCATTCTTTCCAGGTAACTACGCAGTTCTGGGAACTACGTAAGTTGCAGTGTTACTATAGAACTTTCAATTGCTCAAGTACAAGTCGGTGCACTTTCATTGTATAGTAGATCAAAATTTAGTATGGTTACAATAAGAGCTTGCATATTATTTTGTATCAGTTTTTTTTGACGTAATATTTTGTATCAGTTTGACAAGTATTTCATAAAATCCATGTTGTACGTACAGGTGATCAGATGCTATTTCTTGTACTGAATTTGACTGAGGTCCTTGGGCTCATGTTGACCTTCAAGCCTTTCCTGGCAGTTCCGCAACAATACGAAAAATAAAACATATATATAGGTAGTGCTAGTGTAGCTCAGCCGATAGAGATGAATTAGCATATCGTCGTGCTGGCTAGAGGATGATGCAGCATGCTTGTGGTTGTGGCAGTGCATACTGAGGACTGAAGATAGTAGGCGCGTGCAATTCAGTGCAGATCGAGCCATGTTTCAGTGTTGTTCTTCGTGTTGTGGCGAGCCTATGAACTGTGCAATCTTGCTAGCTATCACTTGGGTAATTGAAGTTTTCTGCTTGTAATAAATAAGCAGTGGTAGAACTCTTGAGAACTGATCAGTGGATCGGACAATGGATGCAAAATTTCACAACAGAAGTGGTCAAAACTGCGATTTGCACAGGATTGCCAGTGCACGACTTGCTAAATGAGATAATATTAGAATGGATTTGATCGTTTGAAATAAGCTCTAGTCCCAACAATTCAAATCAGGCTCATGGCACATAGATTAAATTACCACGACGGCCGCTTCAGTCATGATCGGCGCCACCACCGGCCACCGCTAACGGGGGCCTGCTGGCGCCTGCTCCTCGGCAGCGAGTCGGAGATCCGTCCACCGCTGTCCTCGACGCGCCATCTCATCTCCAGTTTTTTTAGAGTACACGTCCGCCATCTCATCTTCCCATCTCATCTCCAGTTTTTTAAAGTACACGTCGGACATAGACATATAGACATCACACGTCTAATCGAGAGTGAGTTAAATCTCACGGACCGCAGGCACGTTCTTTGAACGCACCCAGGACGGGCTGCCAAGCCAAACCGAGCGGTCGGTCCTCTCATCTCCAGTTTGGATCGCGAATTTTAATCGGGGAGCGATCCACATCGGGGCTTTATGTGGGCCGTCGGATCCTACTGCACTGTCACTTTACAGGTGGGCTCTTGCAGCACGACCCATTTAAGGCCCATCCATCCCTCAGCTACCGATTCGATCCGTCAGTGCAGTCCGGCCCACTAGACCAGCCCGCTCGTTGCGCTCCATCGATCTGTGAGTAGCCCGGCCCACGGGCTGGCCCAGCCTACCACTGTGTGCGGCCCTGTCTTACAACACCTATCTACGGGCTCAAATCAAGGGACACAAGTTTCCGCTGTCACGGGATAATTTCGCTACGAAAATGCACCGAAAAAAAAAACAAGAGCGTAATTATTGCAACACTTCCCTCTATGTTTCTGATTTAGCGCCGTAAAAATAGATGCTATTCTCAAAATACATATCACTCTAGCTTTCAAATTCTGTTTCCAAATACGCATCATTCACGGTTTTGAGGCAACTTTTCATCATTTTCCCCCCTTGCATACCCCTCTCATTTCATTATTCCTCAGGACATTTTACTCTGTAGGATAGACTAACGATTTTTTTAAATTAAGTAACCTTTTTTTTGAATTTTATTTTAAAATTAACCCCCGGCATACTTTATTTCCAATTCTGACCCTTTTGGTCACGTGGCGTGACAAAATAACACTGTCACGTCAGCCCATTTCTGGTCAAACTTTTATCACGCCACTTTCAGTGACGTGACAGTGTTATTTGGTCACGCCACAACCAATGGCGTGACAAAAAGTACTATTTTGAAGACTTATTCTGGCGCGTGACAGTGTTGTTTTGTCACGCCGCCACCCGTCAAGGTTAACTTTAAAATAAAATTCAAAAAAAGGTTAATTAATAAAAAAAAAGTTCTAGATTAACACACACCGGCCCCACAGAAATAATTGAGCTAATCGAGGAGGGTGACATAGTCTTGTCATATACATATCTTCGTCGAAAAATTTAGTATCTGCTGGTCCATGTGCATGACGGCTTTGACTGGAACGTCGGTGGTCACCATTGATAGCTACGAGCTTCATTGAAACGTCATTCATACGGACTAATAACGCAGTATATACGTGGAAGGTGACGATGGATTTGCTGCCTGCATGTACGAGCTAGACAGCAGGGTTGATTGAACTCGCCGATCGATCCTAATTTCTTTCTCGAAGAAGCGGTGGATGGAGATGGGTGACGAAGGCAACGGCTGGCCGGGGCGGCGCGGCGAGGCGCGAGCGAGCGGCACACTTCACGTTGTCTCGCACGCACGGCTGGCCGGCCGGGCCGGGGTAGCTACTGAACATCTGAGCTCCTGAGCAAGCATGCACGATGATGTTGATGCATATCGGCATCGTTAATTTAAGTAGCCTAGCCTATCCTATCTGGCTCTGACTCTATGCGTCAGCGCTGACATATTATCTCTTCCATGGCGTACGTAGATGGGGCAATTTGGTATTAGCATCATGTGCTGTTGCATTGTCAATGTCAGAGAGTAAACTGTCGTGATAGTCTGAAGATTTGAGCCGGTCAATCCGGGAAGGACGGGGGCGACCGCTACAGTGTTTGGCATAGTACCGTGACTGTAGTATTTTTTGCTACAATGCTATTGCTATAAGGTTGCTACAGCGAAAACCCCATCTTTTTTTATCCGATGGTTGCGAAGTAATGTCACGGCAGTGGTGAATCTAGAACTTCACCACGCTTTGGGCTAAATTCTAATAGACTAACATTCTAGAACTAACGCCAATTTATCCTCACATCGACAACACGACATAACAAAATAAGCCACAAACGCAACATTGACATGAAACTTTAGCTCAATACTTCAACATAAAACATAAAAAGAAAAACATGGCAAAACATAAATAATATAGCACGGTAGAAATACAATTTGAGTGCCTAAATAACGAAGATTTTATCCCTATCCTAGCCCACCATTTCTTTATCAATAGTCGGACAAGAATCAAAACCTACAATGACAACATAAAAAAAGAGTAAATCAAACAAAGGTGTGATTAAATTAAAAGAACATAACGTTTACATTCGTAAGAAGATAACTTACCACTAGCGCGAGATAGTTGTTTCTTACGTGACCTCGTTCCTTGAAAATGCTCTAGAACTTTAACATCTTTAATGTTTGCAAATATGTCTCGCTCAATATAGCATACCATCATCCATTCATCTCATCTACCAAATGCTGAAACCTTAACCAGGTTAACATTGGTATGGAGATATATGTGAGTCTTTTTGTAAATGAAAAGGAAAAGCGTATTAGAGTGGTGCTAAATTATATACTACTTGAAAGCTTTTTAGCTATTGATCATACATTAATGAGATAAAGTATTGTCCAGAAGCTACCCAATCAAAACAGCACTGAATCAACGACTCGGCTTTGTTTGATAGAGGAATGGACAAAAAAAAACACAACTAGGATTACATGTATCTAAAGGTTTCAACAATGCTAAAAAAACTAACAATAACTACCACTACTACAAAGCAGGTTATACTGGACACCTCATCATAGACGGTTCACGTGGAACCGTTTGTGTTGTAATCATCACAGACGGTTTTTAATAAGAACTGTCTGTGATATGCAACGATGGCTAGAACCGGTTAGAACCGTCTGTGATACGTAATTATCATAGACGGTTTTTAATTAGAACCGTCTGTGATAATTCACAGACGGTTATTAATAAGAACCATCTGCGATAATTCCAAACGTCACAGACGGTGTTTAATTAGAACCGTCTATGATAATCCACAGACGGTGCTTAATTAGAATCGTCTGCGATAATTTACAGATACTTCCAATTACAAACCGTCTATGATATATTCAATGCCCCTCGCGGTTCCCGCGTAATGCGTCTCTTTGTCTCGCACGTCGACGGTTTTATAATAATGATCATCCGCCACTGAAGATAAATCGCCACACCGCTCTCTTTCACACCCCCCCCCCATTAACAACTAGTAGAGTTAAAAAAAAAACAATGGCTCCCCACTCTTCTCTCCTAACGCTGGCGTTGATGGCCTACCTAGCCATCCTATACGAGCACCTCGCCCGGTAGTACCGACAGAAAGCCGCCGAGGAACAACGTACTTACGGTGTTGTCCGTTCTCCGACGGAGGTTATCTTGCAAGACGCGTGGCAGCGACATCCCGCCGTCTTGGCATCCTCCTCCGTCGTGTCTTCCGGGTGGTCTGCATCTTCCGGCGAGCTAACCTCGCCATCGACCTAGTCCTCCACAACGAGGTTGAATATCTCCAAGAGGATTACCGTCGCTTGGAATGCGACATCGAGGCGGCGGACGACCGAGTCGACCAAGCCGAGAAGAGAGCCTATGGGTGCATTTATTCTTGGTTCTTGAGGGGAGTGTCTTTGGGCGACTATCAAACGATCGAGTCAACAGTTAGAAGTGTTTCAGGCTACCTGGGCGGATCATGAACCCTCCGATGCCGACAACATCGCCTACGAAGTTTTGATAACGGCGATAGCAGGCTACTTGGGCCGCTAGAAAGACTTGATCTTTTATTATTTCTACTTTTTTAATGTTTTATAATAAGCGATTGGCCACACTGTTAATTTGGCCATATGTAAAAACAATAAATGATTAAAAAATCCAGTTTGAAGTTAAGTCCCTATCTATGGTTTTAGCAGCTGAAAACAAAATATTTTTTTAACAAAAACCGTCTGTGCTATATACCTATCACAGACTGTTTTTAAATATAACCGTCTGTGATATGTTTCAGACTGTTTGTGGTTGGAGCCGTCTGTGATATGTTCATGCCGCTTCGGCTCCCGCACAATGCATCTCTTCGTCTCTTGCGCCGATGTTACGATGCGCCTCTTCATCTCAGTTTGTGATATGTTCTAAAAGAATGATCATATCTTTCACACCATCCATCAACAATCAGTAGAGTTAAAAAAACTGGATCACTACGGTATTGAAAACTCACAGACCGTATGTTGCGTACCATGGTGAGCACACAGGGCATGACAGCGAGGACCAAGAAGAGGAGGTCGGCGATCGCCATCGCTCTTCCTCACGATGTCATCGTCATCCTCGTGGCAACGAGCTCTCCTCAACCCATGGCTGACCTCTGCAACCTACGAGCCACGTACATATTTATATACCTACAAAAATATGTACTACTGTATGTGGCGACTGTTGGATCGCGGGGTAGGCTACGATAGCTATAAATAAAAATTTCTACCACGCAAACCAGGAAGCCAAGTAAGTAGATGATCATAGATTATTACCACCAGACGCGCAGAGTAGCAGAAGAACGGTTGGAGCAGCCTGGTCCAACATAGAGCGCGTCGATGTAGTGGTCGTAGTCGATCGTCCAACGTCCTCACGAATCGATCGTCTCCTCCAGCAACGTCTGCGGTTCCTTGTGAAGATCGCGGATCGTCCTCAAGCGCAACAGCCGCAGTAGCGCCTCTACGGTATCCACACATCCAGAGAAAGAACAACCATACACCGGTGTGCTAGCACCAAATCACACGGCAGAGTTCTCAGGAAGATGGTGGCTAGGGTTTTGGTGGTGTTTTCTCGCGTACCTCCCAACAGCCTCATGCAACTCCTTATATAGTGCTCGTGACGGATCCTATCCAAACACGTTTACGAATCGTATTCGTACTGGTTTGTTCCAACCCGTTAAGTGTGTGACCCTGTAGGTTCATGCGTAATTGGTTGTGACTCGAAAACCCTTTCCGATCACTAGTCATAGCGGCTCCTAGCAGAACATAACGATTCCCGAATACACACAAATTATATCGGACGAATCTTAATGCAATATGATCTACGATCAGGTCCTCATCACTTGCGACTGTGTCCTATCTCTATACGACCGGTTCAGATGTGGTCACGACGATTCGTAACTCCTTACGACCAGGTTACGACCACTCTGTGATTACGTTCGACCAGTCTACGACCAGCTCGTATCTCCATACGACCAGTCTGTAACTGATCAAACCGAGTGACCTACTCGTGTATACTCCCTTTGCCTCATGATGTCTGGTTGAACTCCAGGTGAGATGTTGTGTCATCCATGGACTGTTCAATTCTTTCTCGATCGAAAGTGTCAATAACTTTACGTGGTCGAACACTTCGACCACTAGTGGCACGACCATGCACTTTCTTTATCGATCACAACGAGGGCCCAGAGACATCTCTCTGTTATGTTAGGAGGGCAAATCCATATCCGACCAATCACATTCCTCTGCATGTTTCATAGCATACCAAAGCTACCTTTATAACTACCCGATTTGAGTAGCGTTTGGCAACCCCTAAGAGTGCTATTACACATGTAGGAAACCATCTTGATCTCAGGTCTAAGGATTATACATCATCATTGCTTGAGACCAACTAACGACACATAGAATCATAACAATCTCAATAGTGTCTCAAGGTGGGTCTAATCCAACATCATGTTCTCTAACATGTGTCCATATTATTGGTTTGATATCTCCATATCTATGACTCGTGAAACATAGTCATCAACCAATACATATGCTAGTCTATTCATATGTGTCCTCATATGTTTCCGACTAGGGAACGTTTAAGAATAATCATCGCAGAAATATAAAGTTTCACAATCAAGTCACATACTTGATAATAAATATTAACAATATTATTCTAGGAACAAGATAACACATTATCCAATGTCATGAACATAATGAAATATAATCATCTCTATGATTGCCTCTAGGGCATATTTCCTACAGTGGCAACCAATCCATGCATGCATACATGCATGTTAGCCTTCTAATTTGACTAGAGAAACATGTCACTAATCTGACTAGCAACAACGCCCTTAATTTGACATTTTAATTTTCTCTTACAGAGTAATTCTGACGCCTTGAATTGTGTGCGTATATTGGAGTTGTAAGGCCATGTGCAAGGCGTCCAAGGAGCGTGCCGTAGGGAGGCGTGTGGCGCTAGAGCAGGAGGAGGCGATGAAGTGGCTGAACAACGAGCGCTACCTCGCCGTCGTCAACCACCTGGCCAGCACCGGCAACCCGGAGGTATACTTCATCGTTGGCCTCACGCTCGTCTTCGCGCATTAGGACATACAACGCGGCCTCGTGTTCCTCGAACGGGGAGGCCGTTGCCGGCCACAAGGCCACGGCCTACATGCTCAGCCTCCTTCTCTACACGGTCGGCGAGGCGCATAACGTTTGGAAGCAATACATCGGCCAGGTCGAGGGCGAGCTGGCCGACGGGTGCGAGACGGCCAAGAGGAGCAACCGGGAGTGCAAGCGACACTGAAGGTTCGCTGCAGACACGGTCCAGGCGGCGATGTGGAAGATGGCCGGACCGCCGGGGTGGGTGTGGGCGCTATCAGAGGACGGCCACCGGTGCACAAGCACCGGCTGCGGTGTGACGGAAGGGTGGGACGACTACGTCGTCTTCTGCAGCGACGACGGTAGGATTAGGCATGAGTACGCCATATTCTTTGCAAAGGTGTTCAACTACTTGTGATGGTAAAATTAGCGGTTTTAGCATAATTTTAGCAAATATTCAGATATAATTCTTTTCTAATATGTGAATGTGTCATATGTTTTGAATTTGCATTTCTTTCTACCTTTTTAAAATCTTTTGTAAGAAGCGACTGGCCACGCTGTTAATTTCAAAAAATGATTAAAAAAATTCAGTTTGAAGTTAAGTTACCATCTATGTTGAACATTTTTTAGCTATAGAAAACTATCACATGCGGTTTAGTGGAACAAACCATTCGTAATATTTACCACAGATGGTTGTAAAATACAACAGTCTATGATATATAAGTACCACAGATGGTTATTAAAAATAACCGTTTATGATATTTATTAATCACAGAAGGTTTGTGGTTGGAACCATCTGGGATATTTGTCACAGAGAGTTTGTGGTTTGCATACAACTACAGGAAACGAGCTACTTTACAAATATGCCATAAATTACAACAATGATACACACACACACACACGCACACACACACACACAATCTTCTCGAGCCACTTGATATGGTCCAGAATGCACTCCATCTTCAACTCCAACATGTCTAGCCTCTGCTCCAACACAACTTCCATGCTCTGCTCCAGCCCAGAATCCATCCCTTGCCTTGTATTGTGCGGCCCTTGTTTCTGTCCATGGTGTCTGCCCACTGAAAATATTGGCATCATCCAAACCCTCTGAACTGCGTATAAACGCTAAAACAACACACACATTTCATACCTATTGGAGAAACATCCAAACCACAGGAAATCAGACTAAAGTTTACTTATCGAGAAATAAGGACATTTGTGAAACACTGCATCAAGATTTCGGTGTTGGTGTAGAACACATTTGCTTGCACACGGCAGTTAGGGCAATCCACCCGCCTAGCAGTGGCTAGTGCTAGGGCCCTCTGATTCGATGAGCTCGATGCCTCAAACATGAACCTCACCCAAGAGGAGGACATGAGGTGTGGTGAGACCAGATGGAGATGAGAGGAGAAAGAGCTAAGCACAAGTACTAGAAGAAGAAGAGAAAGCTTAGGATTGGCCCTACTTATGCTGGTGTGCGAATATTTTTTGGCTATAGAACTATCATAGGAGGTTTAGTGGAACAAACCGTCTATGATATGTATCACAGACGGTTATAAAATACAACAGTCTGTGATATATAATTATCACAGACAGTTATTAACAAGAACCGTTTGTGATGTGTATTCATCATGCATAGCTTAGATTGTAATTGCTCAGTGATATGCGTGATATGTATCCTGACGGTTATTAACGAGCAGGTCATTTGATATCGTGGTTGCTTTCAAGAGCGGAGGATTTGCTTCATTAGTGGGCACTAATGAAGCAAATCATACACTCCAAAGGTGTCGTTCAATGAAGTAGGTCGCGGCTTACCGGCCTCATCATCAAACGCATGTCGAGTGGACGACTTCAAAAAATCATGCTTCGTGGTGGGCTTGGTTGCTTTCTTAGGCGTACTCGCCGTCTTCTTCAAAGTAGCCGCATATCAGAATAAAGGAATACCAACCTTAGATCACTAAGAACAAATAGATGTACAAGCACACTTGAAAATCTACGGTATTTCTTTTACCAAACGTGCCCTAGAGTCGGCCGCCTCCTCAATTGTGTATCACAGATGATTCGTGTTAATGGCGCATATCACAGATGGTTCTTGTTAAGAACCATCTATGATAATTATCACATATGGCTTTTAAAAAGAACTGTCGGTGATGTATACTATTATCACAGACGGTTTGTATTTAAAATCGTCTTTGATTATTCACAAACGGCTATTAAAAAGAACCGTTTGTGATAATTGTGTATCACAGACGGTTCGTAAAAATAATCGTCAGGACAAATCTCACTACAGACAGATCTATTTTAAATACCAACTGTTTGTGATAGTTTATAACACAGACGGGTTTTATTTTAAATTGTCTATGATACGTATCCTAGACCGTTATTAACAAGAACCGTCTGTGATATGTACCATTAAATATCTGGTCGTCTCGACATATCTGTCTGTAGTGAGATCTATCTCTAATTTCAGCTGTTTTGAAGGAGGCGGCGGACTCTAGGGCATTTGGTGAAAGAAATTAATGCCGTAGATTTGGATGTGTGCTTGTAGATCTATTTGTTCTTGGTGATGTAAGGTTAGTATTTGCTTCTAATTATATGCATTATAATCTAGAGAGATCGATGATAACTAGGTTTATCATCCAAGGAGGTTATTGGCAGTTAAGATTTACAATAGAACAATGAGCGGCATGTATATATACATTGACTTGTCCTTTATTGTGTAAAATTATAGTGTTTACATCATAGTGAGCCTCAGTTCTGACTATGTCAAATGAAGGAGGAAGGGATAAGAACAAAAGGAGGAAGAAAGAGCGAAGGATCTCGCGGGATATTTGAGATCTTCATCGTAAGCTCCAAGGGTAACGATCTGTAATCCTTTATATTTGCCCTGGGTTAATCGCTATTCAATTTGTAGTATGTTTGGTCAATAGGAAGAGTAGTTGCATGCATTAATCTAATTTAACACTAATTTGTTATGCGCATCTCGTAGATGGACCGAAGCTGGATGCACGTTAAGAATCGTGTGAGTGAAGAGTACATTGATGGCGTGTCTGCTTTTAGAAGAGCTGCCGAGCGAGATATGTTAAAAAAAAAAGGAGATAAAATTTATGTACTGTCCTTGCATTGATTGTGATATTCTGAAAATATTTTTCAACCCAGCGCAGATCGAAGCGCACTTGATTCGAAGGGATTTCAAAGAGGAGTATACATGTTGGACTAGTCACGGTGAAGAGCAGATTATACCGGAAGGTAGTAACATCGTCGAGGGAGACAACGATATGTTAGATGTGGACTGTGCTTTCGATGAAGGTAGGTCGCACGATGACAAACTAGATCAGATGCTACGCGATGCAGAAGGGGACTATAGTGAGAGAGAGTTTGATAAATTCGAGGGCTTAATGGAGGACTCGGGGAAACCTTTGTTCCCGGGCTGCAAGCCGAAATACACAAAGTTGTCATTCATGCTTGAACTGCTGAAATTGAAGGCAAGCAATGGTTGGTCCGACAAGATTTTCACGGCGTTACTAGATCTCCTAGCGGACATCCTTCCAAAGGAAAACATATTGCCCAGAACCACCTACCAAGCCAAGAAGGTTCTTTGTCCATTGGGAATGGAAGTAGAAAGAATGTATGCATGTCCGAACGATCAGATCATCTACCATAAAGAGTATGCAAACATGCATGTATGTCCGTGTGCAACGATCTCGATACAAGCATAAGAATCAATTAGATGACGACAAGGGAATCAAGATGAAGAAAGAACCTCCTGCTAAGGTGGCATGGTATCTGCCTACAATTCTCCGTTTGAAGCGGTTTTTTGCGAACCGAAAGGAGTCAAGATTGCTGTGTTGGCATTCGGAGAAGTGTAAGAAGGATGGAAAGATATGACACACTGCTGATTCTACCCAGTGGAGAAATTTTGATTGGAACTTTGGAGACTTCGGTGCAGAACTGAGGAACATAAAGTTTGGGTTGAGTACAGATGGAATGAATTCTTTTAGTAACATGAGCAACCGACACAGCACTTAACCCGTGAATCTATGTATGTACAACCTTCCTCCTTGGTTGTATATGAAGCAGAAGTATATTTTGATGTCACTACTTATCCAATGACCTAAGCAACGTAGGAACGATATTGATGTGTACCTAGCACTATTGCTGGAAGATCTTGTGACATTGTAGAACGAAGGGGTACAAGTATGAGATGCGTACAAATGAGAGAACTTCACTTTACGCGCCATGTTGTTCTGCGCCATCAATTATTTTCCTGCCTGTAACATCCCCAAGTTAATTAATGGGATTTAGTAAGCATCTTATCAGCATGCATGACATTTTGAAAACTTTTGCATCATTTATTGCACTTGAAAAATCTCAAATAAAGTTTAAATCTACAACTCAAATATAAGCTCCAAAAGAAAACAAGAACAAAAACTTTTGTTCCATCTTCCGAAATAATTTATTCAAATACTATAATAATTATCATGAATTAATATAATTTTTCCAAAATTTTTGGAACACATTTCAACCCACATAAAATTCAAACTCCTTTCAATAACCTTTTCCAAGTTCGATTTAAATTATTCAAATTAAATCTTGAGCAGTGAAGTTTAAGATTTTATTTGAGTACTAGGTTGTCCCAGAACCCTCTGATTTATTTCAGAATGTTAGGAATTTTATTCCTATTTTTAAAGCCTTGGTCAAACCATTTTGTTTCTTGGTCAAGTATTTTCAAAACTTGGGTTAGCACTGTTGGCTCGACCGCACCCTGGTTCGAACCTGACACATGAACTTGGCTCCACCCAACCACCTAAATGCACTCACACGTGGACCGTCTGATCAAGATCGGAGGGCTCAAACGGAGTGGGCCGTTCGGACTATCCGAACGACCACTCAAATCCTGGCCGTCCATTTTTGATCGAATGGCCCTGTATCAGTTGGACCGTTCGGACCACTCCGAATGGCCACGACATCCTGGACGTCCATTTTTGATCGTGTGGCCCAAGCGTGGCGGTCCAAACTTCACCGCACCCGTTCATCGCCTTATATCTCTGACCTCCCGGGCCCATGCGACAGGAGCATCCCCTTCCTCTCGCTGGCTCGTGTGCAAGGCTTCAACTCCATGTGTCCGCGCAGATGTCGCCGCCTCCGTCAATGCCGCCACCCAACAGACTCCATGGCCACTGCAAAGCTCCATTAGTTCACGCTGCTAGCTTCTCCGTCCTTGCGCTCGCACAAAACTCCCTCGAGGCCTCTCTCTGAGTTCACTTCTCTTCCCAGCCGAGGAAGAGAAGGAGGTTCTAGCTCTGCCTCCTCTCGGTAAGCTTCACTCATGACCTCTCTGACCTTCTTCGTTTTCTTCGCCGCACCTATTTTCCCCTTTTTGAGCCCATGGTTTCTTGTGTAGCACTCGGGACGTGGACGTGTCTTCGTCGTCACCGGTGCGCGCTCTGTGTAGCTCCGCCGCGCCATTCGAGCACCGGTGAGTCTCGGGCCCTTAAACCTTGTCCTTCGTGTTCGCGTCGTCACAACAAACTCACCTATGCGTTTAATTGTGTTCTGGTGCAGCACCAAGGGACAATCGGCCCTTCTTCCTCATTTGCGGTGAACCGCCATCGCCGAACAATTCATCTTCTCCGGTGAGCCTCCTCCCTAAATGATGCATTTTTTAGGTTCCTGAGGGTCTTGTATCTTGACCCTAAGCTTGTTGCCTCCTCCGGTTGCTAGGAAAGTTGCCATCGCCGTGAAGCTCCATTGCCGCGCCACCATCACCCATGCTTCGGCCACCACAGTGCCTCTCCACCTTCATCGAGCCCGGATTCATGTTCCAGCAGGCGAGGCGACACTGATGCGCCCTTCCCCCGAGTCTCCTCGTCATCCGTAGCATCTTCTCCACGAGCGCCGCCCTATCATCTCTGTCTCCAGCCACCGCACGCGCGACTCCAGCGACCGTGCCACCCTTGGTGAGCTCATTGTAGCCTTGCACATCCATTCATGTCGATTATCGAGCCCGAGCTCATTGCCAAGACCGACCATGAAGCCACCATTACAAGATGCGCCATGAGAGCGATGGCACGCTCGGACATGCCCTAATCATGGCATTAATTACCCAAATCTCATTTATTTTAGCACTAATTATTGCTTAGGCCATTAACTAGTTGTCCTAAAAGTTTGGTGAGTCTCTTACATGTGGGACCATCCCTTTAAGTGGTTTAGTCCTTGGGCTGTGCCCCGGAGAACCCTTGCACTTTGTAGTGGTCCCCACCTGTCATAGACTTTGGCTAGGTTCACTTCGATAGAAAAAGTATTTTATACTTATGAAAATTTGAAATATATTTAATTGTACACTAAAAATGGTGTTAACTTCAAAAATGCATAACTTTATCTTTTTAACTCTAAAATGAGTAAAACAAATTTTGATAATTTTCATTTCAAGTGAACTTTATTTTAAAATAGGTTTCAAACTACTCACTGTCATAGAAAATATAGTTTGTGGAGAGTGATCCAAAACTGAGTTATTTTTGAACTAGAAAAGACTTTTAACTTTGAAAATTCATAACTAATTCTTAAAAACTCCAAATGAGATAAACTCAGTTATTTTGGTCTTATACTATTTTTATCTATTTACCTATATAATCCTTTTTCTCACCACCTCTGTACAAATTTTGGCCAAATAATTAAATTAGGATAAACGGTAACCGATGGGATTTTTCTGGATTTTCCAGAAAATCTGATCTTCAAACATCTATAACTTTCACATACTAACTCCAAATGAAATGAATCTTTCACCTAAATTCATATAAAATCATGATCTACCCACGGTATAAGTTTCATGCATTTTTGAGCATTTTGAATTTTTGGCTTATTTGGTGTTAATTGCAACATCGTTCTTTCGATAGATTTCTCGACGATACGAACATATACATGGGTGTAACCTGAGATTGAACAAGTGGTACAGCAAAGGTGCGAGCACCCTCCTCTTGATCATATTGCTCCTACTGATTTTAAAATGTGTTGTATGGTTTTAATCTCTCAATTGCATGCTATTTTGAAAAGTATATTCATCGGTAGAAGTAGTTAATTCCCTACTTGTCGCTTTGGCCCTCCTTTGAATGTTGATTACCCTTTTACCTTGAATGATTAAGGCTATATGTTATATGGGTTGGTTGCTAATTTGTAGCACGTTGCTTAGCCATGCTAGTAGTTGTAGCCGAAAGCGGTTGATGGAGCTAGTCCATCGGCCGATGGATTGAATCGAATCTTGATGAAATTTGAGGATTATATGGATTTGATTATGTTGAATTTGAGGAAAATATCCAGATCTTCAAATCTGATTATTATAAACTTGTTGATGGGTGGTTATTGTTGTGTGTTGGACTTGGACGGGTGATAGGGTGATGAAGGGGTGGTCCTAGATTCGTCTATGTATTTGAGGACCGATCTGTGGTGTGATGAACCAAGTCTTCATTACAACCACACGTCGGGATAATGGCGAAGGCTTGGCTTAATAATTTTTGTGTGTTAGCTATCAAAACACAATTAGATTTGTAATTGTTGTTGTCTAGGTCTGAGGACTCTCTTGTCAATCTAGTGGGGGCATGTTATACTTTTCTTTTCTTGCCCTTAAGGTTCTCTTATTTGTAAGGGACTTACTTACACAACGGGGTTCCCCTGTGGTTCAGGCGACCGTTTTCAGTCTAGCCATGGGACTGTCCTTGGGTGGGTTGGTAGTTAGCACATGACATTGTAACGGCCTCGTTATGATATCTCAGTCACACTCCTTTGAAAGAGTGCATGGTGACAGTACGAGGTATTCATATCGTGTGGGGAAAGCTGTACAACTCTGCAGAGTAAATAAATTTATTTGAATAGCTGTATCCCCAGTTATGGACATCACTTGTGGGAAAGCATGCACATTTAGCTTATGGGAAATTAAGTTTGGGTTATGGTTAGAAATGTTATATCATTATGTTAGTATTTTCAGATCTGAATTGTTATCATGAATGCGAAGTTCGCGTGTTAATTTGTTATGGACTGAATTGTGTCACGAATGGGATATTCGTGTGTTGATTATATTTGGAGATTATATTGTTATTGATCATTACTTACTATTATAAAATATTTTCTAAATGTTTTAAAAATAGAAATTTGCATCTATATTGTTTATCTAAATGCAAAACTTGCTTTATGCTGAAAATTGACTAGTGTAATAGCCTTCCTTTGATACTTACATGCATCCTTATTTTTCTTGAAAAGTCTCGCGAGTACAACTTTGTACTTAAAAATTATCCATTTGTTCAGGTGAGAAGTCATTCAAATTGGGTAAAGTACTTCAGACGCTGTGACTTTAACCCTAGTTGGTTGTGTGTGGTTGTGGGCATGCCAACTTGGTTATTCCCTTTTTCTAAGTTTGTCTTCCGCTACGATTTATTAATGATAATTACTTTTGGCCGATTGGTCCTTCTTCTACAAACTCATACATTATGTTTCTATTCAATGATGTTGTATTTACATTTCCATTATTCTTGTATATTGTGTATGGATGTGAATGCAACGTTGTACTAGGATATGCGCATGTTAGCCACTGATCCTTGGGAGCTAACATGAGACGCATATTCGGGCACTCGGGATCGGTTTTGTCTCTCGTTAAGTGTTGCGCTTCCGGCATAACCACTTAGCTTGATACGGGCACGATCCCGGGGAGGCCTCACACTGCCCTTGGTAACATGTCGGGGTTCAGTACAAAAGGAGCCCAAGCCTGTCCACACTGCTTAGATGGTATCGAGATGAAGAAGCAATTCGATGGAAATAAGGAGGATGGTTCAGCTCCAAGGGCTTTTAGAGTGAAAGGGGTCTATGATATGGTTATGGATATCAATGTTGTGCTTGGAAAGGGATGTAAATTGAGAACCCGTCAGAAGGGCATCTGGAAGAAGTGATTAATTTTTTGGGACTTACCTTATTGGGAGCGCTTAAAAAATTTCCACTGCATCGACGTCATGCACGTGGAGAAGAATGCATGTGATAGCTTGATTGGTCTCTTACTAAACATTCGTGACAAAACAAAGGATGATGTCAACACATGGTGTGACTTGATTGATATGAACATAAGGACCGAGTTAGCACCGAGAGAGACCAATAAAGGATGAACGTATCTTCCCCAAATTTTGCTACACTCATCCAAGGTAGAGAGAAAGGAACTGTGCCAGAGCTTACATGGTGTGAAATTTTCGTCCGATTACTCCACCAACATGAAGAAACTTGTTTCTATGGAAGATTTGAAATTAATTGGTATGAAGTCTCATGATTGTCATGTGCTGATGACACAAATGCTTTTTGTTGCAATTAGAAGTATTTTTCTGAACAAGGTCCAAGTGGCAATCATGCGACTGTGTTTTTTATTTAATTCAATTGCTCAGAAGGTCATCGATCCTGAAGGACTAGATGCTCTGCGGGCCGAGGTGTTGACGACTCTATGTCATCTTGAGATGTATTTTCCTCTGTCATTTTTTGATATCATGGTCCATCTCATTGTTCACCTTGTGAAAGAGATAAAGATATGCGACCCTGTGTTCCTACGTCATATGTACCCATTCAAGAGGTACATGGCAATTCTCAAGTCCTATGTATAGAATTGTACTCGGCCAGAGGGAAGCATCATCGAAGGTTATGCAACCGAAGAGGTTGTTGAGTTCTACGTCGACTACATGGCTCAGCTGGAACCGATAGGTGTGCCTCTATCTCGTCATGAGGGGAGGCTGGAGGGTATCAGGACCATCGAAAAGAAAGCAACCAGTCCCAATCTGGATACGTACGCTCAAGCCTATTTCATAGTCTTGCAACATATTACGCAAGTGTCCCCGTACATCGACGAGAACAAAGACATGGTACGCTAACAGAATCCAAGCTGGTCAGATGTTTGGATCACGAGAGAGCACAACCGTCGGTTCAACGAATTGTTAAAGGTGCAATTTACTAGGAGGTCATCAAGTGATGATATGCTGCCATGGTTGGAAAAAGGGCCAAAATTTATAATTATGACATGGCAAGGATACTACATAAATTAGTACATATTTTATACGACAACTCAGATAAGAAGAGCATAGTTCGTAACAACAGTATCCGATCGATGCGTTTAAGTGAGCGCTCAATCACTGGGTTGAGCTCCTACTATGGGTTCAGAGAGGAGATTTAGAAGCTCGACTACGTACTTTTCAAGATCCCCTGCTTCGTGCCATTGGGTTAAACTTCCTTTGGGTGTGAAGGTCGACAAGCACGATGTCACTCATCAGAGACCTCGAATGTGCTCGGATACAAGGATGAACCATTCGCACTCGCTAAGCAAGTTGTTCAAGTTTTTTATGTGAAGGATCCAGCAAATAAGAACCGCCACGTAGTTCTTCATACAAAAAGAATGATTGTCGAAGTTGAGAATGTCGTGGATGGGGAGTGGTACAATCAATTTGATGAGTTGCCTTATTTCAGAGACAGCATCAGGTTCAAGGAATAACCCAGTGAGGAAGCTAGCTATATGAACGTCAATCATCGTGAAGGGCTATTTTTTCAAACGAAATAGCCAAGTGGAATTATAAAGGGTAAACACATATTTAGAAAATTATTCCGTTGTAATTAAGAATTAAACTCGGCATGTAATTAAGAAATTATTCCATTATAATTGATTCACTAATTAAGAAATGATTCCATCTGTGATTGTATCTGCTTTCTTGTTTTCAGAGGGCATAGCTAGCATTTCCTGAGGCTAGCCGAAAAACAGAATATTTTTTTAACTATAGAAGGAACTCTCACAGGCGGTTTA
Source organism: Phyllostachys edulis (assembly GCA_036346405.1). NCBI lineage: Eukaryota > Viridiplantae > Streptophyta > Magnoliopsida > Poales > Poaceae > Phyllostachys > Phyllostachys edulis. The sequence goes on from CM070568.1 coordinate 5,264,902, forward strand.
GTGGAACAAACCATCTATGATATATGTAGCACAGACGGTTCCTAAGGCGTCAAAACATTTCGCCTCCCGTGCAAGCGTCCAAAAATCCCCCCACCCATGCTGAGCATCACAAATGGTTCCATATTATAACCGTCTGTGATATGCTCGCTTATCACAAACGGTTCTTTGCGAAATCGTCTGTGATATTCCTTTATAAGTAGGGCCCTACTAGGGTTTGCGCCCTTACTCCTCAGAGCTCACTCGCTTGTTCGCCTCCCCAGCGCCCTTACTTCCCGTGTTCCTCCCGAGCCTCCTCTCTCCACGCCGTTGTCCTCGCGCCTCCTCCTCGCGTCTTGGCGTCCTCCTCAGGACCCCAGACCTTGACGACGCCGCCCTTGACCTCAATGACGCCTCGCTCCCTCGACCTCGACTCCCTCTTTGTCCACACCTCCCGCCAAGGTACGAGCTCATCGCTTTGGATTGTGCTAGTAGAAGTTTTAAATTGTGCTGGTTTAATTGACTCTAGCACTGGGAGATATTGCTTAGTAATATTGTTTGAGGTACAAGCTCACCGCTTTGGATTCTCTAATATTGTGTCATGTTATTCATGCTCGCCGATCACTGCTTTTATTATGCCGATTTACTGGTAGCTTCGACTCACTGTGATTATTGTTTAGTCATTGTTTATATTCCTATCAATTGAAATATTGACAGTGAACTCTCAACTGATGATTTGTTTTAAAGTGTCAGATTAGACAAAGCAAGATTTTTTAAAGCTCAAGGCCTAATTTATTTTAGAGTAATTGTCATATTTAATTTGTGATAGAATTTTGACTCGAGTGGTGAGGAGGCCAAGAATACATCTTGAGCAGCCCGACATCTGAGAGCAATAAACAACAATCTAAATCTGAGCATTATGCTGATTTATTTTGTTGTTAATCTTACAGTGATACCATTGACTTAATCTTACAGTGATGCCATTGAGTCACTTACCTTATGCTAACTATGTTGAGTTGCATTACATTCCTAGTTTCCATAGATAGCAAGTAAGCGAGATGGCATCTGCACCGTCTTCGCCGCTGTTATCGACGTCGCCAAATGTGTCTGGATCTCTGAGGAAAGTGGTACGTCGGCAAGATGGCAGAGGAATATCGAAAATGCCTAGGGGCCAAATGACCATCACGGCCGTTAGTACCGCTGGGATCCCTTTGCTTCCCAAGAAAGTAGCAATAGCATTCCAGATCACCTACGGTATACTTGGAAGGGAACGGGTCCCTATCACCACACAGAGATGGAAGGATCTGACGGACGTACAGAAAGCGCAGCTGTTGACTGAACTTACAACGTCGTTCGATATCCCAGCAGAAGTCCAGGAACTTGTGCGACGGTAGGTGTTCCTCGCGATTGAAAAAGTGTGGAAGACCTTCAAGAGCAAGTTTGTCACGGAGTACGTGAACAAGGATCGGACGCCCTGTACGAAGTATCGTTTCGTGTCGTCGGATACATGGGATGCCTTTGTGCGGATGAAGACGACAGCCAAATTTCAGCAGCAAAGTGCGGCGCACAAGGATATCTAGGCACAAAACACTCACCCCCACAGACTTGGCACCGCTGGGTATGCAGGTAAACTCCCGCAATGGATGAGTGAGGACGATGAGGCAATCCGGTTAGCGGTTTCCCTGCCATTTGTTGGGATCACAGACGAGCGCACCCGAAACTAGTTGAGAGGGCCTCAACCACGTCGTCGAGTGCCATCTCTTTCACAAACTCGCAAACAAGGAGTGTCCCAACGCTGGTAAGATATGTCGAACCACCTAGTTGTTAAGAAGTCCATAATTTCATAGGGTCTAAAATAACATGATAGCATCTTGCAGCAAACATTGAGTACCCAATCTTCCCAAGGCTCCTTCAAAGCAGTCAGGGAGAAGGTTATACTATCCACAGCCCTGAGAAACAAAGAGCACCCGGGTCGCACGTAAGGCCTTGTGGTTTACGTACCTTGGAGGCAAGGATTCCAACACAATTCCGAGGCGTATAGGAGTTGGAAGAGATCCAAGGCCGAGCGCGAGGCACAGTTGGAAGAGAAGATTAGTGCACATATTACTGCACAATTTCAAGGACAGATAACATCATTGCAGAAACAAATGAATCAACTCATCAACCAGTCGCAAGTCGCCCCATGATTTTGGGAGCCAGTCCTCCTTAACGTCGGAGTAGTGTCGCGTCCACGCTTGCACTTTCTGAGCTTGGTGACGTCCAATTACCTATCGACGTTATCCAGGTAATGTACATCTCTGGAATGCTCCAAAGATAGACCTGTAGGATGTCTTAGCTAATTGTGTATTATTTTGTAGGAGTCCACACCTGTAGGCTCCAATGAGGTCAAGTTGGGTCCATTTCATGAGGTTGGACGGGGGTGGTGTTTCCATGCTAGGAAGGGACAGTGGTGCATCCGTGCATGGTGCCCAGTTGGCGCAGGGTTACGCCAAGGTCCAGGTGGACATGGTACATAAAAATTTCATAGCCTTCCTGCTGGAGAAGCGCCCGAACGAAGACATCATAACACTAGGGATGCCTTGTACACTAATGTCCAAGGCCCAAGAGGGACATCGCCTTGACCGCAGTTGTCACAATCTCCACACGAAGACCATGTCTCTAATAGTATCCTCGACGACTCCACCTCAACCCCGCCTCATAAGGCCTCCGTGGCTCCCACAGAGATGATGTCAAGAAACAAGAAAAGTGTGTTGAGTCGCCTCCCTCCCAAGACGATATCACGCGAGGCGCTAAGGCCAAATCGAAGAAGATTAACGTCAAGAAGGTCGCGATCTCCACACGACCAAACCTCTCCAAAGTAACCCTTGATGACTCCACCTCAACCCCGCTTCAAGGCCTCCATATCGCTACCGTGGAGACAAAGCGTCGAAGAAACAAGAAAAGCGTGTCGAGTTGTCTTTAGGAACACGTAGTGGGCTAGGCGCTAAGGCCAAATTGAAGAAGATTAATGCACCTCACACACCGTGACGTTCTCTCTAATATCGTTGGTCTCGACACAATGTTACACCACGCTAGTTTGGCTTATGGACTTTGCATGCCCGATACATGGAAGACCGACGAGGCGAGAGAAGGTCGGCCACCGGATTCACCGCCGCCATTACGGAGAATCATTTCCTCCACAAGCCAAAGCTACTTCGCCAGTGGGCTTCAAGACTTATTTGATCTATTCAACCTCGGCGCCTCGATGTCTACTTCTACGATGCTAGACATCGTAAGTGTGTACAATCAAGTTCTACATTCACGCAATACCGATAAATGTCATAACTCATTGCTTATGTATAGATACATGATGCAAGAAGCCAACGATCGCAAGAATAGCCGGGTTTCTCGACCAACAGCTTGATCTCTGAGCAATGCATCAACCTAGACGCATTCTACGTCGAGAAATACATAACGAAGGGGTTACTTGCTCACCGCGACAAGGACTACATACTGGTGCCCTACAACTAAAGGTAAGTGCTTCACTACTTGCTATACAAATTTTATTTGTACTTTATACGCAACACGGGCTTAGGTTTAATGACTAGAGCGACATACTTAGGTGGCACCAAATCCTTTTAGTCATTGTACCAAAGTGGAACAAGGTAATATACCTTGATTCCCTAAAAAAACCACGATTTCACCCTTGTGCAAAAAGTTCTCAACAGATATGCTCATTTTCTTCATATGTAACTCTATTGTAGTCTTCATTTGTTTGAAATGGCCGATGATAACTTTTAGAATCAATGAGGTCGCTCAACGCCTATGTTGCCATGAGGATACAAAATGAACGGAGTGCCACACTACGCCATAAGACACGATTTTCAGACTGCCATCGCACAATAATCCTATAGCACACTTCATAACCCGACCTCCCGAATTGACTATAAATATATATGTAATTCTTTTTTTGCAGTGCCACCAGCAACTACAAGGCAACATATATGCATTCTACGTTTGTCGTCATATGCAGAAAATCATGCGTGCTAAGATGAAGGATCCAGAGGTTTGTCAGTCAATCTCACAATAATTATTTTCTAATTATGAATTTAAATATATATGCTTACTACTTTACTCCTAGTGACAGGGCATGACAATCGAAGAAAGTGCCTTCGATGTGGACAAACTCTCGGATGTTCGAGGACAGCTCACCTTTTTCATCATGGTGGAGATCATTAACCGGAATGGAGAGTTTCACCCTGGCAACACCGATTTATTGTATTTCACTTTGAGTTGTAATTCAATTGTAACTCTAGCGACAATACATGAACTTTCTTTTGTAATTGATTTTGAGCTACTTAATCACGAGTTGTATATATGTGATTTATCTGCTTTCTACTTGCTTATTTTTAGAGGGCATGTCTAGCATTTCCTGAGGCTAGCTGAAAAACCAAATATTTTTTAGCTATAAAAGGATCTATCATATCATAGGTGGTTTTATAGTACAAATCGTCTGTAAAAACCTACTATCACAAATATATATTTTTTGGTATAAACCGTCTGTGAAGGCCTACTATCACAGACAGCTATAACCAACAACGGTATGTGATATGTCAGATATCACAAACGTCTGTGACATGTCCGATATCACGACGATTCTTTTTACTAACCGTCATGATATGTATGATATCACTGACGGTTATTTTACTAACCGCTTGTGATATATATCCAATCACGATAATTGGTGCATATAACCGCCTATGATGGTCTAAGTATCACGACGGTTTTTGGTAGAAGCCGTTTGTGATAGTAGGACTTCACAGATAGTTTTACCAAAAACCGCTCAGTGTTAGACTTATCACAGACGGCTCACAAACCATTTGTGATAACTGTCTGTTATCGAAGATACATAAAATCAGACGGTTTAGAAACCATCTGTGATGACAATTTGGAACCGTCTGTGATGACCTTTTGTGTAGTAGTGTACTTGTAAAATTTGCACACATGACAGGAAAAAAAATCACATTCTAATGCGAAGCAAAATACAAGGAGAAAAATTTCCATTAGTGAATTGGACGTATGACAAACCTATTTGCAAAAGAACAAAATCTGCCATGTTTGAGATAAACATTATCATAAAGTTGCTCGTCAAAACAACCATAAATCAACAATTGAGCCTGTGTTCACAACTGTACAAAAACAAGAGGTAGGAAAGCTTAACATTACATTCGTTTGAAGCTTCGCCAACAAAATTATGCAGCTCATGAACAAACTGAAACTTGAGACATAAAAAAGTTAAACCTTTTTCCTTGTATACAACTGAGAAATTCCGAATTACTACCCAAGTTACTAGGAAATCACTACACAGTTTTCATACTAATCTAATGCCTGGTCGGCTAGTCATCTGCAAATATGTCCCGCTCAATATAGCACCACCTCGTGCAACATAACATATTGAATCAGTGAGGATTTGTCTTCTTTGTTTCTATACGCATACAAGAAAAGAGAATACTAGAACCACATACCAATTCAGATCAGACGAAGGAGCATGGTAGGTGCATGCACATTGAATAGACTTCAATTTTCTAAAGGAGGAAATAGTAGTTCTAAGACTCATTTTTCAGTGATTCTCAGATGAGGAGATTGGAGGGTGTGGAGCCATGGAGGGCGGGCGGGCACGGCGGTGGAGGGTGTGGATCCATGGAGGGCAGGCGGCCGAGCGTGGAGGGCAAGTAGGCGACTGGGCGCGGCGATAGAGAGCATGGAGCCATGGAGGGTAGGTGGGCGACCGGGCGTGGAGGGCGCGGTCGCGTGGCGATGGAGACTGGAGGGCGTAGAGGAGATGGAGTCGTGGACGGCGGGCAAGCGGGCAACCGGGCGCGATGGTGGAGGCTGGAGGGCATGGAGCCGTGGACGGCGGGTGACGGGCGTGAAGAGAGCGGGCGCATGGCGATAAAGGGCGCGACAGTGGGTGAGACGGCGTCGGCGGAAGAGGAGCCAGGAGGTGGAGGGCGCGACGGCGGTGGGGGCGGGGGCGGGGGCGGAGCCGAGATGTGGATTGTCGGATTGGGATTAGGTTCTCTGGGCTATTTTGGGGGGGCGTGGGCATGGGAGCGAGGCCTGCTAGTGATGGGCTGCGGGATGGGAGTAAGATTGGGGGAGGTTGGGTCTCGGGCTAGACCACTATGTGTTGTTTTTGCTGGGCTATACATGGAGAATTTTACACTGAAAATTTTTCTGGGCCTCGGGCTATAGCCTACCCAGCCTGAGGCCCAGACCCGCCCCTGTGTCATGGTACTGTAGCACCATTCGCAAAAGTCAGAGGATGCGCGTCCGGCAATTTGCTATATGCCACTAAATAACTTTGGATCTTCACAATATGTCATTGGTGTCTCACTAACATATAGGTTCTGGATCTACATATCAGCCTCACAAGTAGCATATTGTGAATTTTCTCTACATAATATTGCCTCATATATCCTCTGATGAATCCCCTGGCTTAGCTTCACGCTGTAATTAAACATGTCAGGGACCTAATTAATCACACTCTGTGCATGTAATCAGAAAGATACCATATTAATAACACTCTGTGCATGTAATCAGAAAGATACCATATTATTCACCTGCGATGAATCGGCACTTACACTAATTAACCCGGCCGGCACTTCCCTCCCAGATTAAGTTCATTCGGACCGAACAACTCAGAACTCCATCAGCATCGCCACAATTTACCGGTAGGGCTGGTAGGAATACAAATCAGTCCAAAAAAAAATTGAATTTGCTTGAATTTCGTTCGAATTTGTTTTTTTTTAAAAAAAAAAATCCAAAAAATTCAATTTCTTTTGAAAATTTCGGCTTTACCAAAATTTGCTGATTTTCGGCCTTCCCCGGTAAAAAAGGTAAACCGGTTAAACAATCCCTGGCTCAGAGACATGGATGCAATTTTTAGTTCAGACAGTATGCATCAGTCGGTCTCTATCATTATGTTGCATGCAGAAATTCATATCCCACTGGAGCGGCAAACTTGTTGCTGCCCATGCACAGCAGAGGCTAACTATAACATGCGTGCATGGCTAAGCTTTGTGTAGAGTTAATTAGCAGCTGTCACTGACTCACTGCCTTCCCTTGCAAATTAGTGCAATAAACATCGTACTTATTTGAGAGCTAGCGCGGTATGGGTGAGGAGGCGCCCCATCGCCGGCGGCGAGGGTGTTCTACGACGGCTGCCCCGGCTGCGCCATGGAGAGGAAGAAGGAGAACAACGAAGGGATCCCTTACAAGGAGTTCTTCTTCGTTGGGATCACCACCCTTGCCTCATGTACGTTCTTAATTCGTAGATACTTATGCACGCGTGGTGACTGCAGAAATTAAATACAGAAACAGATACTGCACCCCTGTTTTTGTGTTTTCTTCATAATTCATATGATCGATCGGTCTACCGAATTATCTTCTTCTTCTTTTTTGAAACGGAGATCGATCATCATGGTCACCTATATGTGCCTAAGGTGACTAGAATTCACAAGGTCATCATGGTCACCTCAAGCCTGCAGATATATACAATTGTCGATCTATTGCATGCATGCAGAAGAAAAAAAAATGATAAGTGATTTTTATCTCGTTTTTCCACCAATGCACCTGGAAATTAATAATCCTCTTCTTTTGTTGTGGATAGCTAGCACTGGTAACAAGATACACACAGACAATGTTATCTGATAATTGACAATGTCTTCTTTTCAGCTTTACCAATATCATCGCTGTTTCCCTTCTTGTATTTCATGGTAAGTTGATCTCACCTTACTTTACTGTCATACATTGTTTTTTAGAAGCCAACTAAAACAAGAACTTTGCTGGCAAGCACATGACTTGCTCTTCCTAATGTATTGGTTCATAGTTTATACAGTATTTAATAGAAGTATTTACACACATAACAATCGATTACGTACCGTTAGATACAACATCTTAATGTAAACATCTTTGAACCACTTCATCGTCGTCGTCTTACTCTTACAACCAACGACGTGCAACAACCATTCACCTTTAATTGACCGGACTCTCGATGTCCGAATAACCCTGAAACGTCAGTCAGCGCTTCCTTTACCTTCTGCATATGAAAGCTCAGTTTAACCTTTCTTGACAATAGATAGAAGATCTGCATGTGGCCAAAAAGGAACAAGATATTGGATTATATGCTGGTATTCTTGGTAAGAATGTTACGACTCATGGGATCAATGAGATGTAACAAACTCCAATATATTCCTGCAGTTCTTCTTGTTTCACAAGCATACTCACGCAGAACTAAAATATGATACGATGATGTATATGCTGCATATAGGTGCATCGTACATGATTGGTAGATGTTTTGCCTCGCTATTTTGGGGTGTGGTGGCAGATCGTATTGGGAGAAAACCTATCATCGCCTTTTCCATCTTCTCAGTGTGAGCAAACTTCCTTGTTTGTATCAAAATACACTCACTTTTACATGGCAACTTTATAAAGCTCGGCAATCCTCTTTAGGGTCATATTTAACACTCTATTTGGACTAAGTGTGAAGTATTGATGGCGATTGCCACAAGATTGCTTCTTGGTGCTCTAAATGGCATGCTTGCCCCAATAAAGGTATCCAAGTATGCATAATCTGACATCAATTATGTTATAGTGACTAATTTCATGTTATAGGAGTATACGAGCATGATAGTTCTCAACTTTTGCAGGCTTATTCCATTGAAGTTTGTCGACCTGAACATCAAGCTCTAGGATTGTCAATTGTAAATAAATATATACAAAAAAATTTCATGCATCACAACCACTAGTTCCATTCATATAATTGCTCTAGTTGACTTTATTATTTGAATATAGGTAAGCACTGCTTGGGGCATCGGTCTTGTTGTCGGTCCAGCCATTGGAGGCTACTTTGCACAGGTAATTATTTATTCAGAAACGTTTCTTTTCAAAGAATACAATGACATCTTAACATATTTATTTCCTCTGTTTCCTGTCAGCCTGCAAAGCAATATCCAAACCTATTTTCTGACAAGTCGGTTTTGGGAGGTATACTTGTTGTGTACTCTAAGTTCTATTCAAACTAATGAGATAATTTTATGAACCTAACTGTATTTGCATTTTCTTAGGTTTCCGTATTTCTTGCCATGCCTTTGCATTTCACTTTTGCTGTTGCTGTTCTAATAAGCTGCATATGGCTACCGGTATGTGATATTCCTACTAGTCCTATGCCTTCTGACTTTTTCAATATTAAATTTGCCTCAATTCAAAGGAAAGTGACCCTTTTGGTTCGTCAACTTGAAGTCAGATCCTTTTGGGGCCTTGAACTCTCCGAGTGTCGTTTTTAAGCCCATAAATTTCAGGTTTAGCCCCCCTTTAAAGCTCTCACATTGTTCTAAATCAAGCCTTTCATTAAACTTAGTTTGTACTTCGGACAAAGCAAGGAAGTTGAGAGCGTAAAATGGACCGTTGAAAACTTGCAGGTTTAGAAGGGGTGTATCCTTGAGTTTGAGGACTTTCCCGTATCTAAATGAATTGGTTTCTTACAAGGTCTTGCATTCTACTTATGTTTATAAGGAAAAACAGCAGCAAAGTATACCGAAGATGAGCAAACTAATATGTGTTGACTGCAGAGATCGAGTTCTACATGACTACTATTCACTAGTGATTGCTTGTTTATTCCAGTCTAGTTTTTAGAAGAAATTATAACACTTAGATACACCGAAGATGAGCAAACTATTATCTGTTGACTGCAGAGCTCGAGTTCTACATGACTACTATTCACTAGTGATTGCTTGTTTATTTCAGTCTAGTTTTTAGAAGAAATTATAACACTACGATATGACTGAAGAGAAACCACATTTCTCAATATTGATTACTAGGAGACACTTCATATGCATAAAAACTTAGAAAGGGAAGTAGAAATGGTTCAACATTCAGGAACTCCGCAGAGAGAAGATGCACATCCAGACAAGAGTCTATATAAGAACTGGCCATTGATGTCTTCTATCATTGCATATTGTGTTTTCACCCTTCATGATACTGCGTACAGTGAGGTAACGATTTCAACCCTCGTTCATTTTCCCCTTAAAACGTACAAATGAATGAATGGCTAAAGTACGGTAGAATTACCTTTTTCACCTAAAGAACTATTTGTTACTTTTTATATCAGATATTTTCCTTGTGGGCTATAAGTGACAAAAAGTACGGCGGATTAAGCTTTTCATCTAAAGAAGTTGGCCAAGTTCTTGCAGTTGCAGGTATAAGTGTATAACCCACATATCTTATTAGGAGCATTTATGCATTACTGATGAACCTTTTGATTTATCTAGTTGAATTTGACTATGCTCTAAAATGCTAAGACAAATATTTGTTGTTTTACAGGCAATTCTACCCTATTAATAATCCAGATGCTTCTTCTTGGGCACCAAACTAACACACCACAATATCAAGATTGCCTCTAATTAAGATGTACATAATTCTATAACATGCTGTCATGTATTGGTGCCGTATAAAACCAGAATTTCCCCTATAACTAAACCTGATTCTACAACTACATGTTGGCCCATTCTGAACCATTATACCTCAGCTATAGTGATCACATAATTTGCTGTAACTCCCAGATTTTACTGATTACCAGCAACTTTAAATATTAATTTCACGTTTCATTCTAGGTGCTGGTCTTCTTGTGTATCAACTATTCATCTATAGATCTGTTCATAAATTTCTCGGATCTGTCAATTCATCCTGTGTTGCATCTGTGAGTAACTGAAGTTACTGAACGATCCTCTCATAAAACACACATATTTCTTATTCTTATATTCCCATTTTCCGTACCTCCACATGTACATCGCAGGCACTATCCATACCAATTCTTGCTGCTTACCCCTTCATGACGCACCTGTCAGAGTTTAAACTTGGGCTAGCTCTTTATCTTGCTACCATAGTAAAAGGAGTTCTTTCTGTAAGTTTCAATACTTGATCTCCCAACTCCAATAACACGATTTTGTAAAAATAAAACCAGACATGATGCATTCATATTGAAAATGGTATTATATACATCATGAAAACCCGAGAAGATCTATATTATAGTCCCAGGAATATAACTTTACTGCATTGAAATGTTTTATTTGTTATTTGTGAAAATAGTTGCACTAATCCGGTCGATAGCATCTTTTTCTCAATCGTGATATTAAACACGACTAACATGATGCATCAAGCCATTCACTGATCCTTTAGTTACTGCTTCAAAGTTCAAAGTTACTACGAAATCAATCATGAGAAAGAGACATCATAATGAAAAATATATTTTATTTTATTTTATGTTACTGTATCATTCTTTCTAACTTTACACCTTTGATAAATCTGAGCAGATAACTATCATAACAGGCACTTCTCTTCTGCAAAATAATGCTGTGGCAAGTATCAAGTCAATTTATTTGATCTTTCTATTCTCAAATTCTGCCAAGCTAGCTAATTCAATTTACTCCAAACAACAGTCACAAAGCCAAAGAGGTGTTGCAAATGGAATATCTACGACTGCAATGTCCTTCTTCAAGGCTATTGCTCCAGCAGGAGCAGGCGCACTGTGAGTATCCCTATCACTTACCCAAAACCTTTTTTTCTCTAAATACAAATTAATCTGTTAACATATAGGTTCTGCATAATAACATGTCAAGGCTACTGATTGGATTATTAGAACGAGACCGATTTCCGACCCATGTTTTATCCACGAGAAATAACAAAATACTCTATTGGAGACTTGCTTGTTACCTAAAAATTCGTTTTGTGGGTCCCACTGTCTAAGCACACTTGTAGCAATTAAAGTCTTAGATCAAGCTCAAGAAACACTCCATTAAAAGATTTGTTTTTTTATTATATTGAGTACTCTCCTCTTAGTAACAAGCTAAGAAACAAACCATTATATATACTCTAAACAAACCGACGAGCACCCTCATGCTGATCCCACATGAGAAAGACAATCTAGCTAACAAATTATCTCCTCGTTGATTAGAAAACTAGTAATTAATTAGCGCGAATCTTGACGAAACAGATCGAGCGGTGTTTTGGGGGGTGGGCAGGCATGTATTTTAGTTATTGGAATATTCTAAAAGAGCTAGGTCACTTATGAGACCGAACACATATTTAACCTTAAAAAAATAGCAAACACGAGTTATATTAAGAATGCCAAGCCCGCGATTATAATTATATGAGTAAAGTTTATGCCCAATTAAACCCATAAGTGACAATTTGTGATCGTAGTAGCACTTTGTTTTTATACCACGAGCTGGTATTAGGTTCATATGCAAACGGTGTATGCATGTATTACATATCTTATTCAAGAATTTCTGAATGTAGGTTCTCATGGGCCCAGAAGCGCCAAAATGCTGCCTTTTTTCCAGGTATGTCATTGATTTATAAGTTAAGATTTATTTATTTAGTAATCTTTTGTTTTTGAATATTTTTTGTCATGTATACCACAATTGTATCATCTGTATGCGTTGTAAGAAATGCTAACAGAAGTTTTTTTTTTTTTTTTGCATTTGTCATGCAGGGGATCAAATAATATTCCTTATTCTGAACTTGGTCGAATTAGTTGGGCTTGTTCTGACCTTCAAGCCATTCCTAGCATTACCCGAAAAATATGATTTTTAGTAGCTGCAAGAATCCCGAGCAATGGAATAATAGTGGATGCGTGAAACTATAAATATGTTTTAGCTTGCAAAATCCATATTCGAGTTCTGTAACACCAAAACTTTATATATTCCATTAGAAGAATTTCCTGTTCTATCAATCCAGTCCCATGCTGTGCAGAGAATATCACTGGTACAATATATCCATCTTTCATACACTAAAATGTGAGATGTTTATGTAAAATTTTCCCATATATATAGACGATTCTACTTTATTTATCTTCCCTTTGGCTCTCTTTTCTTTCGCCGCTAAACTCCCATCCCCATATTTTCCTCGCCTTGTGGGGATGGAAACCTACAATTATGCACAAAACATCCAATACGTTAGCAAAATGGCACCCGCCAACATGCATGAAGATAACTAGTACTCCTCTGTTCTTTTTTACTTGATTTTCTAGAATCCGTAAGGTCAAACTTTTTAAAGTTTGACCACTAATAGATTTAAAACTATTTAGATTGACTATATAAAAATTATATCATTAGATTTGTCGTTAAAAATACTATTATAATTTTATAATTTTATTACTATATCTTAATGTAAAGTTATAAAAAGTGATTAAAGCCGTATCTCAAGATCGTAAAAAATCAAAAACGTCAAGTAAAAAAAAACGAAAGGAGTAGTATTTTGCAAATACGACGAGACCGAACAAGCAAACTCAACAACATTTTGTACTTACCAAAAGTGATGCTGCCACGAGGCCTGCACAAATCATTTGTACTCGTCAGCCTATGCCACAGTAGGAATAGTATATAAGGAAATCTGAAGAAACAGTGTACAGTCTGCTTGAAAGTATATTTTTTGGCGCAAATGTCACTGTTGTGGACGTCTTTCAAGCAATTAGTGCCTGTCTGTCATGACAAAATGACAGAAATATCACCTGGTCCACACGGTGACCGGTCGGACGCCCCTCAACAATACTGGCTTTCATGCTCACTTCACTTGAAATGAATAGCTTCGTCGATCTGGTTTGATCATACAGCTAAAGTGTTTACATACTAGACTATCGATCTATAATAGTGCCAATTAATCCGCCATAGCTACAAGACTAAACCCATCAATATTTAAAAATTGAAGTCTGTAACTCATAGAAGTACATATATCATCCCACATAATTAGCTTGCATATTCAAAGTATATTGTGTGCATCTTTGATGCAGAGACCGAAGAGTTATTCTCTTTCATTATCTAAAAAAAAAGCTTGCATATTCTGAGTGTACACATAGTAGTACTTAAGCTAGCAACACCAAAGGGCCAATATATGTGTTAGATTCTACATCGACTGTTAGAAGATTGCAAATGTGGATTACTGGGCAAATCTCCTTTGGCAGAGCAAACTAGCTAGAGCAGAGTGAAGCCAGTAGCACTCTGCCCCAGGAGATATGGCCCGGTAATCCGCAACTCGCATGCATGCACACTGCAATGAACGCTCACTCCTACATCTGGGGCTCTGCTCATTCAGCTTACCTGATCATGGAATGGCTGGGTGCATCCTAGGCTCGAACAATAGGGTATTTATATGCATTGCACAATGGCACCAGCATATCCGCTTATGCTTCTTGATCCCTCGCTTGAACACTTTGATCCCAAGCATATTTTGCAGGCACCTGTGGCATCTGCTTCTTCAGGTTTCACGTATGTATTCTTGCAATAGTAGCCGCAAATATTAACATGTAACTGCCGTAATATCTCTCTCCAATTTGTCTGCTGCGCCATTTTCTCGGTGTTTCCTGCAATGTTTTATAGCAAAAAATGTGGTACAAGTCGATCTCAAATTGTGGTTAAAACTTGAAAAGAACCACAAAAAAAAAATCAATGGCAACAGATGGGATGTTTCTGCATTAAGAAAATATAAAGGTCTGGGAATAGCATGTAAATGATCCTGTCAATTTAGTAGGACCCAATATTAGATATGATAAGATGGTACGCGGCCTTTCGACCCCCGCAGCAGCAGCTCAGCTTGCAGGCGGTGCTTGCTTTCTGTAAAGTTCAGCGCTATGCTGAAGAATCAGATACTTACTAGATTGATTCTTCGACAGAGGCAGCTTGTAACAGCACCAAATGGGAAGATCCATGGGGATGTTCCGCGACAAAGCATAATATCAACGGGCCTCCATCACATGAAAAAAAGAACACAATCTGCTTGCGGTCCATTGAATGCTTGTATACGTGATTAGGGAAGTAGTTGCATGGATTGATAAAAGAAAAAGATGGAAAGGTAGGGTTAAGGAATTAGGGGTGCATACCGGGCACACCCAAAAAATTGAGATTTCGTGTATACATCAGTTCTGTAGTTGGATCATATTCGTAACACGGGCTTTGGTGTGCACCCCAAAACAGCTCAACCGCTCTTAGAATTCCAACTCACACGCAGCTCCAACCTCAAGCCCCCACCCCAATCCCCGACCCTAATCCCCGTGACCTTGTCTTGACTCCCCACCCCACCCCACAACCGGCCAGCGCGGCGCGGGAGCGGACGGGCGGCCAGGGCGGCGCAACGCGGGAACGGGCTGGGGCGGAGGACGACGATGAGACCAACTTCGAGAAGTTGTGGGCGTCCTAATGATTTCCATTTTCTGTCTTCTTTTCGTGAAATTGGAGAGGAGATTAGTAAAAAAAAATGGTTTTGGGATCAGGCTAGCTGTAGTCTAGAGGCGGGCGTGAAGATCTACTCGCTGCGTGTCAATTCGGTGCACTCCGAGGTGTTAAGTGTGCACATCTATTGGAAAATTTCTAACTCCGCCACTGAAAGGAATACCTGTTAATTGCATTGTCCTGATGTGGATGAGGGCGCCCGTCGCCACGGACGGACGAGGCACGTCGTCGATACACGACGTGTTCGGCCGGCCACCATATGGACGAGATGCTATTTCTGCCATTTTATCACGACAGACGTTAATTGTGTCAAAACGTCCGCAAACATTTGTGCCAAAAACTCGTAAAGGAAAAATATCAACAAAGGAAAAAATAATAGCAACAGTCAGATAAATAGCGATACATATTCTCGTGCAAAGGAAATCATTCAACGCCCTATTCCATGGAAGTCAGCGATGCTGCAATTATTGTCCACCTCATTCCGAATATACCTAGCCTAGTACAGAAATTAATAAAATTCGATGATTCAACTGTATAGATAACAGCGTATAGAAAACAAAAAATACAATGTTTGAACAAACGATGTATATATATGTAAGAGTACTGAGTACGTCTAAATCAACAACACCAAAGCAACATACAGAGGATTGGGCAGTAACATACAAAAGGTCTTCGAGAACTCACAAAAGACTTGCGCGCCATTGTATTAATATAAGAAAAGAAAGTACCACCGTTCTACTACAATATGGGGAGCGCTTAAGACGCTCTAAGCGTTTTTGGTGTTTTGTTTTTGATTTGGCAGGTCCCTAAGCAGCCAGCGGCCTTTTTTGTTTTTGTTTTTTTTGAAAGAAGTACAAAAGCTTTGCACAACTTTCATTAAGAGAGCAGGAAAAGAAACTGTACAAGAGAGGAGTCAACCAGAATAAAAACGCTATAGACCAAACGAAAGCAGAACGCTCACAAGAGAAGGCCCACAAGGCAAGCTAGGCTAACGCTACAAACCACGACCTAAAAGAGGGAGAAACCTTGTAGGACCGGAAAGGCGACTAGAGGGGGGGTGAATAGGCGCTTTCTCTATTTTTCATCCCGATCGAACTCAACACTACTTTCACTCCAATAGCTATAAAAGTTATGAAGATCTGTATACAGGCACAGCGGATTACCTGTGTTGAATCCGAGCAATCCCCGACACAAAAGCCTAATTAATTCAAAACTCTAGATAAACAAGCCCAAAGAAAAACAATAGGAGCTGAAATCACTGTAGCATCATATCAACCAGTGTACACGCATGAGGCAAAAAGAGCAGCATACCAGATTGACCTTTCTGTTTTTCCAAGACGCGGCATCACGCACAGGATTCACGCAACCGAACCATCAAAGACTGAGTTAACAAGCAAAGCAATAAACAAGACTAAACTCAGTCGAACTCAAGCAAAGAAATCGGTTCACAAGCTACAGCCGCACGCAAAAGCCTTCCATTTTCTCTCGGAAGCTACGGGCATCTGAAATTGCGGGCGAGATTACCAGCGCAACAGGCACACAAATGGAAACGGCGATCACTGCTACGGGCGCATGAACAGCCTCGCACACACACATCAAAACAGTGCATAGAACTAGATTACACGCAAGAGATTAATACCGGCGGCTGCTTTGCTCTCAGATTTTTCAACAGGGGTAATCACCACCAACAGAAAAACAACCAAGAACCTGCCGCCACTTCAGGACAACTACTCCAAGGAACAGGCCGCAAAAATAAAACAAAACTGCAATAGATTTGACATTCACAAACACGCACCAACTAGGCAGTACTACTCTGAAGCTGCCGCCCAGGACTTCAAGCTGCCGATCGATTCTTTTCAAGCGGACCACAGGGAACAAGCAATTAAAGATGGTCTTCTACAGGAGCTACACAGCAGCCGAGCTAGAAAATGAAACCAAACTCTAGGCAAAGAAATTTCCCCAGAGACAAGCCGGCACAAGGGAACAGCCGCATCAATCCACATCAAATCGAAAGACTGAAGCAGCTACCAACAAGCACCGCCCCTGCTCTGCATTGCTGCCTATTCATACAAGCTGCAGCCAAGATCTCCAGATTCTACGGGCTAATAAAAATGATGCAGTGGCCACCGGACACACACACAGGAAACGGCAATAAAAAGAACTCAGTTGCTACTATAAAGATAGACAACAAAACTGCCTTTCAATGAAGCTTCAAGCCGCAGGAACCGGCCGCCGTCTACAGCTTTTCTGAGCTCAACAAGCCACTGCCGCAGGATCTTGCAGGGCAAACAAGCCACACGAAACCAAGTTGACAGCCACACAAGAAAAACTACAGTCCAAAGCAGAAAAGAAAATCTAACAGCAGCTAAGGAATTGAAAGCACCAAACGAAGCAGTAGTCGGATCAGATGGCAGCCAAGAAAATCAGATCAAAATCAATCCGACCAAAACCTTACCCGCAACAGATTGCAGCCAAATAAAAAGCTTAAAACAGGAAGCAGCCAGGATAAACAAACACCATCTCATATTGATCTAAAGGAAGAGAGATACATGATTGATACAAGAGGAATGATTACATGGTGGATCAACCCATCTTCTCCCTTCCCCCAACTCAAGAAACTCAAGAACACACAGCCACTACACTCCTGCTCTCAACAACTCCTCACCAACTAAAGCATAAAGCCAAAACAAACTCTCAAAGCTTCTTTTGACCCCTGGCAAAAACCCTAACTTTCTCACAGCACCCAAGTAGATGCAGCCACTCACTCCTATTTATAGCCCTTGGCTAATGGGTCTCCAACCGTTTTACTGCTAAAACCAACGGAACTGCCCCGCCAGCAGCCTCGCGAAATTACCAATTCGCCTCTCCCGCACCTTCCGAAGCTTCCGCTTTTTGTCGCCCAAGCCTCGCAACCACCTCGAGTCTCCGCGCCTTCGACACATCCCGACCGTTCGACCTCGCCGCCACACGCACCTAGTCCGGTCCACCGTGTTCCGCCACGACTACCGATGTCCCTGCAGCCTAACACGCATAAGAAACAAATCACATAGCACCGCCGATACATGAAAGCGTAAATACCAACATACTTACCATGACAAAATCCAAACTTGTCGAAACAAAGAATATGCATCCTAATCCCATACGACCAAGTTTGACCAAACCGACTGAGCCTGTTGCATCACGCAACGACATGGTCCAAACCACCCAAACCAAACTCGACTTCCTACACCTATGTCAAATACTCATCACACACACGGGACGACCTCCACATGGTCTCTCAAACCTGCTAAAGCTAACCGGCGAACACAATATGGTGAAGATCGAAGACCCGAGAAAGAAACGACCATGCCTTGATTGAAAGCTCATGTTTCTATATCATTCATATATATGCAATTGATTGAATCAGATACAAATATGCCTCTTGCCAACAAGCAGAACAGAATAGTGTGTTGGAAAGGCGGTATGAACAAAAGCGAACTTGTGCACCATATGAAAGTTATAACAGAGAAAAATGTGATTTAACTTTTTCTTTCTCTCACCAGATATTGCTTGCCCGTGAAGTGTGAGGCAATTTCTTTTTTGTTCGAGGAACATGGGTTGGCAATACAGTTCGGGGAACACGGGTTTTCTTTGACCTTCAGTTTCAAAATCCTAATACCTCGATTCATGAGAGAATGAATAGTCAAATCGAAGGAGTTGCACCTGAACATCCGACGAGAATGCGTGTGCCCACCACCATCCGGATTCCGGCTAGTCGTGGCATTGGCGCCTGGGGAGAAGCCATGTCTCAATAGAGGGAACATGAACCTCCTCATCCTCCTCCTCCTCCTTGATGATGATGCGGCCTAGGCGGGTGAAGAGGCTGTAGTATTCTGGAATAACAACATGGATAAGTGCTGCTTTCGAGTGTGATCTGCATGGTGCATGTTATGCAGCTGCAGTGTACAGTTCTGTAACTGTACGTACAAGCTGCGGATGCTAATTTATTTGTGGAACGAATAAAATGTGTTATCCCCCTTCATGATGTGATCTAATTCTAAGTAGTACCTGTTGTGTGTTTTCCCGCACACGCTGCTGGTGGTAATGCAAGCCCAGTTCTAATTTTCCATACTCTACTCTCACGCGGTGCTACCATTAATCGTCCTCGTGGGCGGATCAAGTCAGGGTTGGGTGGACAGGACAACGGATTCGATTTTTATTTTACTTTATAAAAACCCATGTATACATAGACGTACACTCTACAACATAAGCTCGGTGACCTCATACGCAAGTGATGATATGTATAAAGACACCCGATTATTTTCTTCTAATCCGGCACTGATCATCCTACAACCGAAAGTAGCAAGGACTAAGGGGTGGTGGAACAATGGGTACGATTTCACCCATTACAGCTTTAAATCCTAATACCCACTTTTATGCACGCGTGAGTGCGACTCAATAGAAACTTTGTAAGGTCGCATATTTATCTCCGGTCTTCAGATTTGTAAGCATGTGCTAAACTTTTAACTAAAAGTTACACACACACACACACACACACACACACACACACACACACACACACACACATATATATATATATATATATATATATATATATATATATATATATATATATATATATATATATATATATATATATATATATATATATATATATATATATATATATATATATGGTATGGTACTTTCTGGGAGTACGTACTCTCAACTCTCATATACCACTTAAATCGTATGAAGATACATCTTTATCAATTTGAGTATACTCCAATAATGATTATAAGATACCTTAAAGTGAATTCCATGAAAAATTTCATGAAAATCCACTTTTATACCAAAATCCGTGTATATACTTTTTATATATGAAAAAGGGTATATAGCAAAAATAAAGGGCTCCAATAAAATTTTTTCAATCAAGTCACATTGGAGTATCTTATAATTGATATTTAATTATACCGAAAGTGATAAAGAAGTATAGTATATTCGCTAATGGTATGTTGAAGTGGAAGTACATACTCCCTGTGAGTATAAACTACGTCTATATATATATATATATATATATATATATATATATATATATAGTGCTAATGGGTATTTCATGCTAAAGTGCTAATGCCAACCAGAGCGCTTGATCTGGATTGAACGGCTCAGATAGTGCTCCTTTCCACCTCCAATCCACTTAAACTTTTACACTAAACCTCGCATGGTCACACATTTCACGTTGCCAATCCAACCCATCGCCTTCCTCTCCTCTGACCCACCGCCTCCATCTCCCCTGGTTCAACCGCCGCCGCCACCCTCCCTGGCCGTGGCACCGCCCTCCCCCGCGGCTCGGCCGCCATCTCGGAACATTCATTGACATCCGTATGCGAACAAACATGGACTCCAAACCCGGCTGAATGTGCATACGTCTTGTAGAATTTGTCAGCAGCGTCCAAGTCATCAAAAACCATCCCTTGAAATGGTTTGATAGTTGGGCCAACACAAGGTGTATAAGAAAAACCCTGCAATACTCTTCTCCGGCTTGGGCCGCTCTGCTCACTCTTTCGATGGTCTGACCGTGCTCACGGCCGCCTGCTCAACCCCGCCTCTCCCTAGGTCCAAATTTCGCCTTCGGTTCTTGCCTTTAGCTTCCTCCTTATATAACCTCTCTTTCTTTGTTTTTGTTTCAGTTTTTATATGTTAGTGCTAGATTGATTTGTTGATATTGATTCATGCTTCATGTATGATGCCTGCATTGAAGGTGGGTTTACATATGTTCAAGCATGCAAGGAGATGATGGGGTGAGTTGCTGTTATGGTGGGGTTTTGGCCGTGGTTTGTACTAAGGTACAACCCCCCTTCCTCTCTACAACCCGATCCCTCCCTTGCTCGTGATGGTATAGATGGATGATGTGGGTGATGCTACTAAGGGAGTTCGATTAATGCCCAATGATGGATGCTAAGGGCCATTGCTATAGACGGGATGGATGATGATGTTTAGTGGTTCATGTGCTCATGATAAGTGTAGTTCAGATCCGGGTTCCTTTTGACAAAAAATGATAGCGGGTGAACGTGGGCTACCTTGGTTGGCTTGGAGATGGCAAAGGATGGTGGCGGTTATGCGACGATGGTGCTCTTTTGATCTTGTCGGTCCCTGCCGCTCCTCCTCGGGTTGTTGTCGGTGTCGTCCACGCTTGACGTTCCCGCTCCGTTTGCCTTCCTCTTCACCTTGAGCTCCTCTCCTCCTTTTTAATACTACTCTATGGTGGGTTTACGGAAGGAGGTGCTGGTGGGCAGTGGGTTGGCTTTGTGAGGCCTCGGTTGGTTTGCTTTGCACTAGGAGTTGCCTTCGGCTGGCAAAGCTTGATGTGATCTTGTGTTGGCTATGAATGGGTGTGCTTGCTCCTTGTGGGTGTGGCTTGTTCTTGGTTTGGCTAGAAGAGAGTGCTTGTGAGGGAGGAATGCCCCTCCTGGTGTTTTGCTTGTGCTTGTGAATGGGAGAGATGGCTTGACTGGGGGAGAGAACATATGGGGGAGGCTTTGGCTAGCAAGGGAGATGGTTCGGCTGCCCTTATCTCTTGCCCTGTGCCTTCCCCTTTTACCATGGTCCTATCCATTTTTACCATGATCCTATCTCTTTTGCATTCATTGTGAGCTAGATGCTTGAAATGCTTGTGTTGGCTTTGGAGTAAGGAATTGCTTCGGTTGGGCTCGTGACTGGAGCTTTGTGGTGTTCTTGTGAGACCCTGTGATGCTTTGACTGAGGGTATGGCTTATGGAGAGATGTATGGTGGGATTTTATTAAGGTTGTGGTAGTTTGGGAAATGTGGGTGCTCGATTCTACTAATGCCGGATGATAAAACTAACAGAACTGACAGGTGCCGAATGACCTCGGGTGGTCTGGATATCCTGACGATCAAGGGGCCGACTAATTCCGATTGGTCTGGGTATCTTGATGGTCAAGGAACCAACTGCTCAGGTTATTCCGGGTATCCTACTGCACTTTGGGGAATCTAACGGCAACCTCTTTTTATGCTAACTCATAGATACTGCATTTGGTTTGCTAACTACATTATGATCTCGTTGGTCGCTTATGAAGATGTGAATTTGGGAGAGGTCTAATGGGTTGGTGATAAATGGACAGGATAGCCAAAGAGGGCTTCGGCGATATGCAATGCAAGAAATTTGTTTTACTCTTTTGTAATTTATTTAGGATTGTGATTTATTATTGGGGTCTGTTGTAGATGATTCTTGTAATAAATTCTAAGTTTGTAACAAATGTTTTATTTCGGCTTGTAACAAACTCTTGTAATTAATTCCAGGTTGTAATATTTTACTTTTGCTTGTAATGAAATCATATTGTGATTAATTCTTGTATGTTGCTTTGATGTAATGAATTATGGTAATTGAAACCCGAGTTTGTAATTAATGTTTTACCTTTGTTTGCAATGCATATTTGTATGTTGGTCCGATTTAGGAAATTATTATGATTTAATCCCGAGTATTTACATTTAATGTTTTACCGTTATCGCAATGGATTTTTTGTAAGTGACTTTGATGTAAAGTATTCTTGAATTTAAGTATGTGTTATAATAATCTTTTACCTTACCGCAATGGATTCTTGTAAATGACTTTAAGTTATCTTGATGTGGTAACATTTTTGTAATAATTCTTATTGTATATTCTTTTGCAAACTTTTGATAACACAATTTTATATGAAATTGTTTGGTGATGTGTTCGATGCTGAGTTTATGTTTTGTTTTTGTTTAGAATAATTTTTATTTCTTGCTTAATTACCAATTAGCGTTGTTTAGATTCACTTGAATTTTTGGGGTCTCAAACCCGGTCATGTGTTCAATTCATTGATACTTACTGTGTTGATGAGTTTATTTTACTGTGTAATATTGTTTAATGTTGTTTAGCTTAATTAAATGGTTAGGGTTCTCACATCCTCCCCCTTTAGAAAAAATTTCGTCTCCGAAATTGAAATCTCTCCTAGGGATGTTTGGGGTAGGCTTTGTGTAGTTCTTCCTTGTTCTCCTATGTGGCTTCACTGACGGAGTGACTCTTTCCCTATGCTCTACACGAATGTATGGTCCTATTCCTTATCTTCCAGTCTTCTTGTCAGATTTTGATCCAACGGTACTACAATCATGTTCCTTCGAGTTTTCTAATGGACGCCTGTTTGGTTTCGCAATCTATACTTACTTCCTGTGCGGTTAACCAATCCATACCCATAATTACTTCTAGTCTACTTGATTTTGTTATAACGGGGTCTGCTAGAAACTTGATATTGTGAATTGCAATTGCTTGCTCGTACTCCTAACATTTCAATCGGTGTGCTAACTCTCATGTACCTTTTTTTCAAATATTCAGATTCTAGATTGTCTTCTACTAAAACTTTATGATATATAAAGAAATGATTTGCTCCAGGGTCAAAATAGAATTGTACCAATGGAGGGTGGGATTAACAGCTTACCCATGTTTACATTAGTAGTTTCTCCAATGTGCTCTGCAGTCATGTGGGTTGGACGGGGTGGTCCTCCTTTTCCAGCTCCTCCCATGATGGTTTAGTTGCCTCTTGGTTAATTCGGGTGGTTGGTCTGTGGCGGTGCTAGGGCAGATAGTCTTGGCACGTACACTGGTTGCAGAGGGGTTCCAGACATCCTCTGCAGGTGGGGGCATTTTACTTTATGATGTCCTGGCTTCCCGTAGTGGTAACATGCATTGGTGCCTTTCAGACAATTTCTGGTTGGATGCTTTCCTCCACACTTTGCACATCTCAGTGCTAAGGCCACTGGCTGGGCTATTGGTATCTAGAAAGATGGGTTGAAGGGTCGCGGTTAAGGTGGTCCATATCTTGGCGGTGGTTGTTGCGGCATATATGGACGAGGTCTATGAGCAGGTGGTGGATGGTGGTTGGTTTTGGCCTTCTTTCTTCGTTCTTTAGTTAAGTTGGAATGCTCATTCTCTAAGATGATGGCTCTATTTACCAAATCCTGAAATTCAGCGATTTTGTGGATGGATAGAAGCATCTTAAGATAAGGATGCATTCCATCTAAGAACTTTTCTATCCTCTTTTCTGTGTCTATGTCAACTGGAGCATATCGGGAGAGTTTGTTGAATTGGCTAAGGTATTCTATTATCTTCTTCCCTCCTTGGGTCAAAGCTCTAAACTCGTGCTTTTTCAGCTCCATACTTCCTGTCGGCACATGGGTTTCTCTGAATCTTAACTTAAACTCGGTCCAGGTAATATGTTGTTCGCTGACACGGTAGCGGTTATAATGGAGCTACCATGTACTGCTGGTCCGGTCAGTTGATGTGACGCATATCGTACTTTCTCTATATCTGAGCACTCTACGGTGTCCAGTTTCTTCTCTAACTCAACTAGCCAGTCACTTGCGTCCAGTGGATCTACTGCTTTGGCAAAAGTGGGAGGGTGAGTCTGGAGAAAATCCCCTAAACTGACCCCGCGTGCTGACTAAGAGGTGGTAGGTGCTTCTCGGGTTAACAAAGCTTCCATAAAGCGGTTTTGGTTTTCTAAGGCTTCTCTTCTAAAGTTTTCTAAGAACTTGAGAACATCCGCCATGACTCCTAGCGGGTCTGTTGCTCTTGCGGTTGGCTGTTGGTTAGTTTTAGGTATTGGGGTGGTTCTGGGTTGGCTTGGTGCTGTCTCATTGAGGTCTACTGGTGGATTTCCCGTTGATGTCCTGCGGTAGTAGTCCCAGTCTTAATTCCAAATCTCGATCGATGTTTCCTTGACCTTCCATCCTGTGGGGGAGGTGTTAAGAGATCGATTGTGTTAATTGTTGTACTTGAAGCATTTTATTTTGAGGAGCCTATTGTTGGTTATATGTATTCCTTACTTCTTCAAAGAAGAAATTGGTTGTAGGGAAGATAATATCGAGTTTATCTGGCAGAGTTATCTCTCAGTGAGTTGTGTTATGTCATACATAGTTAAGCAAATAACACTAAGAAACATAGAGAGGCAAAAAGATCAAAATCCTATACTAGCTGAGTCTCTCATGCTCAGTCACGCTTGAGATCTCGTTCTCAAGAACTCCCAAACCACGTGTTTAGGATCGCTCAGAGTTTGCCTCTGAGTGCGACCTACACTACCCTCGGATCCACGTGCCCAAGCACGCCGAGATTCCATTCTCGTGACCACCCAATTATGTGTTAGGAAACGCTTAGAGTTCATTCCTGAGTACGCCCAGGATTTTGCTCTTAGGTACGCCAGAGCTACACGCTCGGAGTGCCACGAACCATTCGTTCAGGAAAACTGATATGCAGAAATGGGATAAGTCACATTCTTTTACATCGTCAGCCTTTTTTTGTGTTTTCTTTAAGGGAACATATCTGGTGCACATGGGGTTTAGTGGACATATGCACATATATGATCTGGCCTCTCGATTCACAAATCTACAGTTGAGATCGATGATGCAATCCCACCTCCCACTTAAACGCACTTTTGCGAAACCCCCCCGCCAAATTGAAACACACTCAGTTTAAGTGGGAGGTGGGATTGCATCGTCGATCTCGATCAGAGATTTGTGAATTGAGCGGCCAGATCGTGTATGTGCATATGTCCACCAAAGCCCCTATGTGTATGAGATATGTTCTCTTCTTTAAGTATACTTGCTTTCTTTTAGAATGCTGACAGATTAATTTAGTGAAACATATGAAAATTAAGGACTATGGGGGTGGTCCATACTCCTCCAGAATTGAAAAAGCGAGTCCATACCAGAATTCTACTCCATGCCTCTAGTCCAGACACTAAAGTCTAAATCTTATGATAATACACCCATCGCCTATATTTTCTATCCTAGGTTGAGCTGAAGTCTGGCGATCGCTGGTGCTGCGTTCGTAGTAATAATATTAGAGCTTGAACATTGCTTTCTAGCTGGAGATGACAGCCCAGTTACTGGAATGATTAATTGCGTATAAATAATTTGTTATCTCCAGCAAGAATATTACAGCTTGAACATTTGGCTAGTTACCACAATAGTTCATTATTCCTTCATTGTTTTCTATTACCTTTAAGATCTACAGTATACTTATCTCTATCAAATTAGGCATGTAAACACGTTGCCCTTTTGCGACCTTTTGTTGTCTATGATTATATTTTCGGCTCTAAACACTTCATTGCTTTCTATTACCCCCACTGTAAGTTGCAGTTTAGTAATAGTCATACGAGACTGCCAACTAGATTTTATATTTTTAAAGATCAGTGATATACTCATCTCTATCCAAATAAACATATAAACACACTCTTGCAGCGCTCGAAAATCCTCGAATACTTTTTATAATGCAACCATCTTCACATAACTTCGTACACAATTACTTTTACCGTTGTGCTATTGTGACCTACTATGTAACTCCATTGTCTTTACAGGCTATTACTAGCCTATAGTTGAACTGTTCACAAAGTAATTGTGACCTACTATGTAACTCCATTGTCTTTACATGCTATTACTAGCCTATAGTTGAACTGTTCACAAAGTACCTTGTCGCCATGTCATTTATTTATGCAGTTGTACTATTGTCATGTACTATATATACCCATTAACTTTAAAAACTATTGCTGCCCTACAATCGCATTGTTTACTAGCTGTCTAGTAACCATGTTATCTAACTCAAAAACAAACATATATCTCCGATATACTACTTTGTTCTATTTTTAGTTCATATTATCTGTTTGTCAGCGCACTATGTCTTTGCACATTGTTTAGCCCTAGAGATAGCACTTACTTATGTGCAATATTTGCTGTACAGACCACACCAGCCAGTACCTTTACAACAAAACACCCTCTATCGGTGTGACAGAAAAGTGTTTGGACAGCAACTGTAAAAAAAATCCAAGTATATTATATTCATTAATATGCTCAAGGATTCACGTATGTTTCTCATTTTACAGGAAAAAAATTGCTCTATACTATTTCTTCATACAGTTTTCTATCTAATTTACTTATGGTCTATTTTTTCTACAACGACATCTACCAAGTATGATCATATTGCGCAACGTGTGTTTTGCTTCTCAACTACACACTTATGCTATAGTCTACGTAGCGACTGCACACAACACACGTTGCCATATCTCCATAGGTTCTGTCCCCGTCATTTTCTTTCTCCTGATTACAGTCATATTTGTTCAACTCCGCGCACCAAGGTGTGTGTGGGTTTCTAAAACTATACATTCAATCCCAGTTTGATGTTTGACAAGCCCTACCATACGCTGCACTCAAAAAACAGGGCCAACTTGACAGACGCCATTAGTGTAGAACGAGGAAGAAATGTGATACATACAACAAAGCTGACACAAATAATTCGACCAGCAAGACCGACCATTGATCTCAGCGAAGCGAGGTCTTGCCGGCAAGATGGAGCAACGCCTGTTTGTGGTAGGCAGCGCGGAGCTTCTTGTACTTCTGCACGAAGGTAGGCAGGTCGATGTCCTTCTCTAGGAACTTCTGATGCAGCTCCTCAGACTCCTCATCCAACTTTGCCATCGACTCTGGGCAAGCACCAAGGTAAAGTCCGCGTATGTCAGAGATGGGTTTGTGTGAGAAATAGCATTACACTATTAAACTTCCAAGTAATGTTTTAGAAGCAACTAATAAGGTTTCTGGAACTGGCACTACAACATGCACCACTGGGTGGCCAGAACAAGCTCCCAGCTGCTCACTGGCCGGTACACGAGTGCGGTGCATGCATTGCAAACATTCTGATGCTGATGCGCGCATAGCAAACATGTGCATGAGTGTGGTGTATTAATGTACATCATATACAATTGCAATTCACAAGGTAAGCAATCTCAAATGAAAGTATTCAACTGACAGGACTCGCAGATGCAAATGTTCAGAGCGCTTACTCTGGAGCTTGTCGAGCAGTGCAGCAGGAGAATAGGACTTCATAATCTCGTCCTTCTTCCTTTCCAAATCAGCCGACCTGTCTTGAGCAGCAGCTACTTCTGTAGTCCTTATTATAGTGCACTGTACAGATCATAAATGCTATTACAATGCAAGAGAATTTTGTGGTCGTTAGTTGAATACGGGTCAAGAGTAGGGCACTCGTCCTCATCTAACCGTCAACAGGGTTCTTCCCTGTTGAGGTAGCGAGGTACTGAGGCTTGATTAGCCAGAAAGGCGAAGATCGCCCTCCAAGCTTGGTCGGGACTCTTCCCGACGAAAAAAGATGCTCTTATCTTTAGTCAATTGGTTAGAGACTAAATTTGTTTATGTCTTTGCTTGATTGATAATTGATACATGCTATCTTTTTTTAGGACAACCCGATTTGACTCCTAAGAAATAATTTATAAGTAAACTTATCTCTAACAATACAATCTAAAATAACTTGCTTAACTAATAGATAATACTAAACACGTAATAGATAGATTCTTAAATAATAAATCATACCTAATACGCGCAGGCATTACTGTTCACGTGGTGCTACAGTACCACGTTGTTATCGTGTGCACGCTCTACAGTACCCGACTGGGTATTAGACAACAGGGGAAAATTATGAAGTGCAGACAGCAATAAAAGAAAACTTGTGCAAAGCATCACGGTAAGAATTTTGCATAGTTTTTATTACAATTTTAATGAATTTAATTTCTTTATAATTACTGGATTAAAATAATGAATAGCATAACTACGGTAGTCGCTGAGATGGAGGTAATTCTACAGAACCTGATTCCTGAGCTCCGAGATCCGTTGCTCCTTTTCCAAATTCTCCCCTGCAAGTTCACCATATATCCAACAATATTTCATTTAGAAACAATAGCAAGTTGTTTATATTTTCCTCACAGGTCAGCCAATCCAAAAATATTGTTGATTTAGAAACACTGTTAAGTCAATTTATAGAAACAAAATGAGCAACTCACTTGCAAGTTGCAATGTCTCCTTTCTAAGCTCATCGCGTAACTGAACATTAAGAAAGAGCTACAGGTGAGAAAATTGACAAGTGTCCACTTAAGAATTTTCTATGTGGGATATCTCTTGAAAGATTTAGCATTCAGATTAGTCTTCTATTTAGATTAACAGCAGTCAGCATCAAATACAAAATAATTGTAGAATAATCACCAATGTGAATTCCTAAACCACTTCCATTCCACACACAGGAGATGTGCCACAGACACGGGAAAAAAACCAGGTGGTTACCGGTGGTAACCGGTCTTACCGGTGAGGACCGGGAACGAAAAACCGGCCAATTTTTCCTGATTTAGCAAATTCAAATTCTAATTTTCGAATTTCGGCTGGTTTTTAAGCAAATTCAAGCGAACTTCATCTGGATTTTTTCCGAGAAATCCAGTAACCGTCCGGTTTTTTTTCCGGCCGGCGACCGGGATTTCCTCTGAAAACGGGTTTTGGATCCTTGGCCACAGCCCACAGCCTCACAGATGAGGGGCCAGAAAAAAAAGAGAGAAAGCATATAATTAGCAACAGGGGTTCATTCCAACCCTCCAAGGCCCCAAGTGAACAGTTAACACCTGAACTATTTAACAACAGAGCTCGATCGATTTGTTCAATTTATAAGGTAGAAGTAACAAAGCTCACATGAACATCTGCAGTATGTAAGCTTCCAATAATTTTGTTAACTAGGAGATACAGATAAAACTTTAAGAAATATATCTGGCACAAAATAAAATCAATTTGGACTGGTGTGCATCAGTTTGCCAGTCTGACATCTCTAATTAACCGGGGAAAATTCAGAAGTATTATCCATAACTAGATTGACTTACTAAGTCTAAATGTAGTCTATTTAGGCTAAAACAGAAACACAAACTAATACAAACAAGGGCGGCCATTCTTAGCAACCCCACTTATAATTAGAACCAATGAAAGAAAAAGATCATTACAAATGGTAGCTATCATGTAGAAGAGCAATTCAACATTACCACGGTGAAGTCAGCAACACAATTATCAAACAATGGTGCATGCAACAACAAAGCTTACATTGTTCTGGGTTTTAACTTGATCGAGTGAATTGAAAAAAGCATTATATGCCTCTTTGTCTTTCAACAGCCTCTGCAACTCATCAACGCTGCACAAAAACAGAAGGCAAAAAATTAGTAGCAACAGTATGATAAACCATGGCTCAGTTCTGTATTCCAAACAAGTATGCACCACCATGTATAAAGGAATACTCTGCAAATACACACACTGTAAACATTTGGAAATTAGAAACACAACAGAACCATGCATAAGCGCTCCTTCCAAAATTCTCTAGCATTTATCTACACAGCAGTAATTAATCTATATTCTATATTTTGATATTTTCCCTCTAGAATCATCCTGCTCAATCCCTCTACTTGGTTCTGGTCATCTGGCTTGCCTGAAGACACTAAGTAGACCACATCAAAGAATTCTCCGTTCTTACACAGGTCAATCTGATCTCTGTAATGCCAATCTGTGATATGATGGCACGTGCTGAAGTTAAAAGTAGGGGTGAAAACGGATCGGATAGTTTCCGACCGATCCGGATAGAAACGGAAACGGATTCGGATTATCTCACATCAGATTTTTCTCAGATAATTTTCGGATCGGAAACGAATTCGGTTTTTTTTTTGTCGGAAATGGAAACGAATACGGTATGCATGCTATCCGGCAGATACGAATACGAATACGGATTATCCGGATAAGACGACGTCCGGATATCCGAATTTCGGCCCGAAAGAGGATTTCGGCCCAAAAGAGAAAAGGAGATTTTAATTTATTTCCGAATTTTAGAAAATGCAATAAATCAAATAGTCTATTAGAAAATAGCAAATAGAGTTAAAAAAATCTAGAAAAAATCACGTAAATTCCTTGAATTATTTTGAACTTAATAAAATTAATTCCAACTTAAAGTTGGTTTTTATTTTGTACATAAATTATTTCTAATTTCTGGAAAATAGGAAAACCCTTTTTAAAATCCAGAAATTCAATAAATTAATTAAAATTTCCTTTTTCACTTTAAATCCAATAAAATCCCAAAAACTCAATAAATTTTATTTTTGACATTAAAACTAGGAAATTAAATAATTGACTTTATTTTATTATTATTTTTAACCAAGAAAACTCTTTTAAATATCGAAAATCCAATAAAATAATAACTTTATTAATTTTATTTCGGTAACATACTTTGGGATGTTACAAATATTTATGTGTGGATTAACCATCCAACTGATCAATGTTAGTGTGAACTAAGTTTTATATATGCGATGAACTAAGTGTGAATGCGTGATGACTTGTGACTTTGTGAGTTGTGACTTATGAGCTAAATATGGTAAACTAAGTTATGACTTATGAGCTAAATATGGCAAACTAAGTGTTATGTTTGTGATGAACTAGTTAATACAAATTTGCTAGTGCCAATATTATGTGTAGTTCTTGAAAATATGAACAATTCATAAATGTTTGCATCAAATAAACTAGTTATATGCTTTCGTTAATTTCGTATACAATTTAAGGGTTTTCATGTTCAAAAATATCCACGACCAGTATTCGCTTTCGATTCAGATTCGCCTCCGTATTCATATTCGATATTATTCAGATACGGATATTCAGATTCAGATCTCAGATCGGGGAAAAATATGAAACAAATATGGCAGAGCCATTATCCGTCCGTATCCGTTCCGTTTTCACCCCTAGTTAAAAGGGACATGCCCTACTACAGTGTACAGATATTAGAATACTCATATAGCACAGACCATGACACATAACAGAATCATTTTGTAGCCGGCTAGCAGAACAGCTCAGCTCTTTTCAGTAAGCGTTGGCCACATTATTTTCTTGTCTGTAAAGAGAATAAATAGCACATGCAGAGGTGTTGTGAGAAAAAAGTAACAATTTTACATTTCAGCATTAAATTTAGTCTTATTAAGCAATGGTGGTATAATTCTACCTTCTAATAAGTTCAGAAAAATTTAGCATGGCCAAAGAATTTTAGCTGCTATGGTACACATAGTAAGAAAATGGCAGCCTTGACATCAATATATTTTTTCGAGAACACAGCCTTGATATCATTATAGTAGTGTGACTACTATCGAAATTTTACTGCTTTAAAAAGAACATTTCTCTAAACAGCATTAGTTTGCCAAGTCCGAAGTCCCTCAGTTCGAGGATAAACATTGAAATACAAGTCATATCATGGTAAGAAAGTAACAGAGCAGTTGTGATTTTGTAATCCATAATACAGATCAGGTAAGGTAAAAATACAAAGAGTCAAAGGCAATGTTGTATACAAAACGCTACAAGCAATACTGGCAGAAAAGAAGGCCATTTGGTTACCTCTTATCCTTCAAACGAGCAATTATCCATGCAGCCTCAGCTGGAGATGGTTGACCACGTGATGAAGACTGAGGATGATCTGAAGCTCTTTGATGTGGGCTAGCACCGGAAGAGCTGGGTGTGGATGGATACGAAGATGAACCTACCACCGAGGGAGGGTACCAAGATTGCGTAGGGATGTCCTGGAAACTTGTATCAGGTTGCTGCTGCTGAGAGCTGCTATTAGCATGCATTCAGCAGAGCCAAAGTCAGTACGTAAGAGAAGCAAAAGTTTCAAAGCAAGCTTAAGAAAAATCATACTAAACCGCAGTGTTGATTCGCATATGGTAATCTTATAATTCAATGTAACTTAAAGATCAAACCACAAGGAATGACAGTAGTAATTAGGCCAACTCTCTTAGGCTGACAAAATAATATTCTGGAGCAAAAGTGAGCAAATTTCTGTAGGGCTTTACAAAAAACTAAGAATTAAGCACCGTACCAAGCCTGATGGCTGGCAATGACAGACAAAGTAGCATGAGCTGACTGGCAATGACAGACAAAGTAGCATGAGCTGACAGGTGCGCAGTTCTTGGCTAATATAGTGTGTTTTACACACGCAATAGCAAATGTAGCTCCCTCTCCACGCCAAATGGAAAAAAAGGCATCGCTTCCGTGTGCTAGAGGGCCGGAGTCGCCGGCGGAGCGACACATTGCTGCGTCCGTGCGCCCAAGGCACGGTGCAGGCGCGTCTGTGTTCCCTAGGAGCGGAGCCACCTCGCGTCCGTGCGCCACGCCACACCCCTGTGCGCCTCGCATCCGTGCCCTAGGCGCACGGACTTGGTGCGGCCGGGCGACCACACGGACTCAACGTGTTTGTTCCCGGCAAGACAGACTTCGGCGCCACCGCCGAACTCGCACACGGCTGCGGCGATGTGTCGTTCCGCCGGCAACGTCGGCCTTCTCACGCATGGACTCGATGGCTTTGTTGCATTTAGCGCGGAGAGAAAGCTACATTTGCTATTGCGAGCGTCAACGGTGCTATATTAGCCAAAAACTCACTTATTTGCACTACTCCCCAATATTTGCTTTTAAGAAAAGGGGCAACTCAATTCATACAAGAGTAAAAATCAGCACCATGGGGCTGAAAAATGAATGGCCAAGACTCAGAAATGAGAAGAAGCAACAACACCAAGATTGCTTTCAATGACATTAACCTACCCAAAATGGGGAAATCTCCAGCTCATCGTAGAAGAGCAATCTGCATGAAAAAAAGAAGAAAAGGTCACGGATGTCAACCGGTATATCGGTCTCGAACTCTGGATTGTAACTTGAAATGCTTGAGTCCTTATCATTTATGAAGATTGAAGTGAACATCTAAATAAAATCTGATGAATAATAACTTGTCAATGGTAACGACTAATGAACGCGCTTTGTGACAATACATTTGCATCATCAAAACCAATCACTCAATTAAATTTCTAGTGCAATCAATTCCATTCATCGCTCAAAATTGACGTCGCCTCCCCAAATTTACTTGCACCGACCACCAATCAACCACCCCTCTTCCTCCCACATCGGCAATGCAACGCGCAGAACCTCATGCACGTGGCGTCAGAAGGTAACTCGCTCTCTCCTCCTTATTCCCGTGGGATTGATTGTTTCCGATCCGCCTCCACCGCTTTGCTCGAATCACAAATTAGATGGTTGGATTGGTTAGGTTTGTGCCCAATTACTTGATGTATGCACGAATTGGGGAGTTGTTAGTCGCCGTCAGGAAAGCAAAACCTTGAGAATCCCTATTGGGAGTTGGCGTGTGCTCAAATTTTTGCAAACTTTACTCTTCCAAATGACCAATTTGCTAGGCCCCGATTAATTAGAGGATTATATACGGTATTAAGAAGGTTTGGAGAGTTAATGGATTAGCTTAAGGTTGTGTATAGCACATCTAGGCAATTTGAGAGTGGAAGTTATAGCCTCACTAATGATGGCGAGATCTATTTACTGAAGCGCCACATTTGGATGGAATTCAAGCAAAGAAAATTTAATCGAATGATTTGTTTTGATGATGCAACCGACTAGTGTATTGTCACTAGGGGTGGATAACGAGCTTACTATTTCGGCTTCGGCTCGTTAAGACTCGTTAAGAAAACGAGCTCGGCTCGGCTCGGCCGTTAAGATAACGAGCAGAAAGCGAGGTTTCGGCTCGTTAAAAACTTCGAACTCGACTCGTTAGGCTCGTTAAGGAATTGACATCCGTAATTAAAAACTCGAACTCGGCTCGTTAGGCTCGTTAATGAATTGACATCCGCTGGCAGATGCGGGAGGCCGGAGCCTAGGACCAGAGAGTGAGGTGGCGGTGGCGGATGCTTTGAGGTCGGGAGCAGGAGGCGGCGGTGGCGGACGCGGAGGCCGGGAGCTCGGACCCGAGCAGAGGCGGCAGAAGTGATGCGGAGGCCAGAGCCCAGACCGGGCAGAGGCGGTGGCGGATGCGGAGGCCGGAGCCCGGACCGAGCAGAGGTGGCGAAAGAGGGACGGGACCAGAGCAGGAGGTGGTGGAAGAGTGAGGCCGGACCGAGTAGGAGGTGGTGGTGGAGCGCGTGGAAGCGGGAGGCTGGAGCCGGACCGTGAGAGCAGGTTGCCAGGATGGCCGGCCGGGGCGGCTGCGCGATGGCAGAAAGTGGGGGCGGGGACAGTCACGGGGTGAATGAAGGAAGGAGTTAGGGTTGCGCACGCATCCGGGCCGGCGCCGCTGGTGACTTCAGTGAGTGGTGAAGTGGATCGCGACGGTGAAATGCAAACGAAGCTAAACGAGTTAACGAGTAACTCGCGAGCCAACTTCGCTCGGCCGTTAAGATAACGAGTTTTTTGGCCGGCTCGGCTCGGTTCGAAGTTCGAGCCGAGCCCTTAACGAGCCGAGCTAGCTCGCGAGTTTCGAGCTTTTTTTTCCACCCTTAATTGTCACAGATGACGTTCATTAGTCATTACCATTGACAAGTTATTTGAGATCAGATTTTATTTAGATGTTCACTTCAATCTCCATAAATGATAAGTTGATAACCTCCCAACATCTTGAAAAAAAATGGCCTTAACATGTATATATGACTAGACAATGTTTGGCAAACTTATGATATTTGTCTGACTCCGACCTGCAACAGCATAGGACACTTACAAGTAATTCATGAATCATGCAATAGTTACGTAGTTATCAATAAGTTTACCTCCTAAATCTTTCTTGAAAGAGAGGAACTCATGTTTCAACAAGAGTTCAGAGAGAAATATACACACACACTCACATGATGCTGCAGCTCAGACTAGAATATGCACTTGTCTAGTAGTACCCATACCCGTGCATAAATCAGTTCTTGTTCATAAACAAATCACTGCTACATTGAAGTGATTGAACCACCAAGACGAAGCCTACAAATCACTACTACATTGAAGTGATCAAACCAAGACGAAGCCTAGAAGCATATAAGATCTAGCTACATCTCATATTTCTAAACCACTCGACGATTAATGTGCTTGTGAGTTTCTGAGGGAAAACGGAAATATCTTGGGCACGAGCAGATTGGATTGCCCGGGGAAAAAACCCCAAGAAATCTCCTCCTCCCAAGAACACTCGCTCACAGGCCCATCACACCAACATCAATAACTTTAGAAGTCAATTGATTCACACGCAGAAATCCACCGTGTGCAATAACTCATCCATGCTACGGCCAAAGTCGCAGCCGGGAATCTCCGGGAAGTCGTAGTCCAACAAGAAGAAACAGGGACACGGACAGAAGTGCACCTCCGACGCGGACGAATGCGATGGAGGGGAGGGGGGATGTGAGTGCCGTACGTGGTGCGTCGCCGGGGAGCTCGGAGCGCAGATCTCGACGCGAGGCGACGCCGTCCGCCCCACACCAACGCCGGCCGTGGAGCGTAGCCGGAGCCCTCCGCTCGTTGCCGGTTTCCGCCGTCGCTAGATCCAGCGGATTGGAGGTTGAAAGAAGTAAAAAATCTGGAGAATGAAACTCAACACTGGTGACGGGTATGAACTGGGCAGATGGGTAATACCCTCCCCATACGGGCATACCCTATTACTTACTGTATATAGTGGGTATACCCGAACTCTAGTATACCCATACCCGACCCGTTCCTCGTGGGTAATAAAGCCCTAGGCGTAGATGCTTGGCCCAAGACAAAAAGCCCATTCAATGGCTGAGCCTCTCGGCCCGGCCCGGCCCATCTTCTCGCCCACCTCTGGGGGATCATGAAAGAAACCCTGAGGTACTTCGACGGCAGCCGCCAATTCCATTCCGAAAGGGAACTCCTCTTCTCCTATCCCCTCCCTCCGTCCACCGGCTCCGGCCGCCCACCTTCGCACCGTCCTGTTCCGCCAAAACCCGTCGCCGCGCCCTTCTCTTCCTTCACGGAGACAGCTGATGGGTCGCACCATCAAGAGGGCCAAGAAGGCCAAATCCAAGAACAAGACCAAGGTACGCGGCTATATATATCAAATTGCGTTCGATGCAATTTTTTTTCTGTGCTGCAAGTTTTGATCTTTGCTTGCGCCCTAATTTTGCTATTTTCTTGGTTTCAAGAGAGGTGAAGCTTCATCGTCTTCTAATCCTGCGGTGGCTTCTGGCCCAGCTAAGGTGACGGAGACATAACTCATCCTTACTTATAAACAGATGCATGCACGGATCATTTCTTTTCCTTACAAGTTTTGGCTTTTAATCTCTTCTTTTGATAAGAAGATGTGGATTGTTCTTGTTTCTATGTGCGAATCACACTCAACTAGTGGTTCGTTCTTTTTAGGTATGGCAACCGGGTGTAGATGCACTGGAAGAGGGGGAGGAGCTCCAGTTTGATCCTGAGGCTTACAATTATCTCCGAGGATTTAGCATTGGCTGGCCTTGCTTGAGGTAAAATTTCTCCTCAACGGGCGTTGTTCATGTCCTAATTAGAATCCAAGATATCGTGGTCTATTCCCAATGATTTACCCTTCCATTGTAGCTTTGATGTTGTGCGCGATCAACTTGGGCTTGTCCGATCAGAGTTCCCACATACATTATACGGCGTTGCTGGAACTCAGGTTGCATTTCTCTTTACCCCCTTCAAAATCTAGATGTAGAATATTCCCACCTCTATGTAAGTATGTAGTACAATTGATGGTGCCTGTTACCAACAAATTGGGATTGCTCTTCAGTTCTGCCACATAGTGACTCTTTGATATTCTAAATCATACATGTACTGGTATATTTTAGTTTCTAGGTTGATAGCTAATCATGTATGTTTTGAGTCTTACTTGTACGGCAATTCTCATGGGAGAGTGTTGCAATGTTGCCTATTTGTAACAAAATGCTATTGCTTAACATTAAACACAGAAAAACTATGTCATAAACATATGATAATGCTTCCTGCCACTTATAGCATAATGTTGCCATGGTGTTTCATTGCTATTCCTGTTACTGGTTGAACATGTGCTTGCCCATAGTCTCCATGAAATTATGATAGCTTGCAAGTAAGCTCCAACTTGGTTTGCTAAAACATAAGCGTGACATTTAACATTAATGATGATCTCACACTGGGTTTTTGAGCTTGAAGAAATGACATGATATTGATGGAATTTCACGTAATTATGTCATTGACTCATGACAAGAAACTTTTTGTCCTTGTTTACCAGCTCTGTTCATTTTTTTCCAATATAAATATTTTTGCGCACTCCAGTGCTCCACAACCCAAAGAATCAATCTTTTGTGAACATAGTTTGTCTCTTTATACTAAGAACTTGACTTTTTTTTTTCAGGCTGAGAAGGCTTCATGGAATTACGTTGGTATTTTCAAGCTTTCAAACATAAATGGGAAGAAACGGGAACCTGTACCAGCTTCAGCAGTTGATGGTGACAATGATATGGATAGCGACAGCAGCAGTGATGAAGAAGATGAAGAAATCAACGAAGATACAAAGCCCATTGTACAAGTATGTTCTTTCCAAGTTCGAAACTCGAAATTTTTCCATGGAAGTAATTGTTTCAGAATTCAGCATGGCCCTTTGATAGCTTATAATTTGTTCTGTTGTACCAGCTAAAAAAGGTGGCTCACGCGGGTGTGTAAATCGGATTCGCCAATGACTCAACAACCGCATCTATGTGCTACATGGGGAGACACAGGCCATGTTCAGGTAATTCATTTTGCCCCTCACATTTCTCTTTTATTTACTGTAATGGTTGGCCCACTCAACTTGTAGACTAATCCCGAGTCTCAAAAAAATAAAAAACTTGTACATCAATCCCCTATCCTATTTGCCCTGGAACAGAACGTATAGAATATGCATAGTATTTCCTTTTGAAAAACTTGCCCAAGAACAGAATGTACGGCACCGACTACTTCTTTGTGTATAATTATTAACTGACCATTCTATTGCTACATATGCAGGTGTGGGACTTCAGCTCCTTCCTTAACTCATTAGTAGATTCAGGAACAGTTGCACACAAAGAAGATGACATAATCCATAATCATGTACCTGTGAAAATATTTGGTGGCCATAAAGATGAAGGCTATGCAATTGATTGGAGTCCACTTGTTACTGGAAGACTTGTTTCGGTGCGCATTAGATCTTAACCATGTTACAGTGTTTGTCCTCTACTGTGGTGTTTAAAATGTTACCATGTTAATGTATCATGTGGATCTCTGTCCTGTGTTCATAAATCAGCAGTGTCATTTAGTTTGGTATATGGAAACTGATGTAGATCAATTTAATGCTTTGTCTATGCAGGTGATTGCAACAAGTGCATTCACCTGTGGGAGCCGACTTCAAACAATTGGAACGTAGATACAAAACCATTTGTTGGACACACTGCAAGCGTGGAAGATCTACAGGCATGACATTGAATGATGTATCATATATCTACTCCTATGTGCTCTAGAAAATTTGATTATCTCAACTATTATAATTATATCCTTGCAGTGGAGTCCCACAGAAGCCGACATATTTGCCTCTTGTTCAGTGGATGGAACAATATCTATATGGGATATACGGGAAGGGAAGAAACCATGTATTTCTGTTAAGGCTCACAATGCTGATGTGAATGTTATATCATGGAATCGGTATATCTAATGAAAAAATTTATTGTCTTCATGAGCACTATCATTTCTTCTGCATAATATTTTATACATATTTTGACTTTCATTATCAGGCTTGCTAGCTGTATGGTAGCTTCAGGATGTGATGATGGCAGTTTCTCAATTCGTGATCTTAGATTAATCAAGGTACTTTCGCCTTGATAAAGCACATTTTTTATGCTTGTTAGTTTCAGACAACCCACTTAACTGGCGTTTTCTCTATCTGTGTGGTTATGTTTTTGTTGGGCTTCTGGTTGCCTCCTGTCTATGTATTTAATATTCAGAAAGAAACAAGTGACTGGGTCTTTTGAAGATAATACAACCTTCTCAAGGATGAAAATATGGCATGTTGTTGCTACTAGATTTGTCAAGTTAGATATATGCTGGTAGTATATAGTACATACATCGTGACTCTTGTGCAAAAATTAGTGCAGCTAGACTGCTACCTACTACCTAGTATGTTATATTACCATTTTTGGCTTTATATACAACCAATAATAGTTTCTTCTGTTTGCCATTATTATTTAGTATAATAGTATTGCTTGTGAATGATATATTCACATCAAATCTTTTTCCCTTATGCTTTCTATTGTACTGGTAGGATGACTCCTTGGTAGCACATTTTGAATACCACAAGCACCCGATTACATCTGTGGAATGGAGTCCACATGAAGCATCAACATTGGCTGTATCATCTGCTGACCATCAACTGACGTAAGTCGCCTTGCCTCCTTCCCTCCTTTCATATGTTTTAAGTGCGCCAAATTGCCTAAATGTTTTGCCTACTATTCTCTGATACCTCGAATTGCTTTGCTATAACATCCTGAATTGTTTGTGTCTTCAGAATTTGGGATCTTTCATTGGAAAAAGATGCAGAAGAGGAGGCCGAATTCAAAGCAAAGATGAAAGAGCAGGCAAATGCTCCTGAAGATTTGCCCCCACAACTTCTCTTTGTTCATCAGGTACTATTATCACATTTCTTGTGACAAATTAATTTTTTGCTCACTTTCTTATCAAGGTGTTAAACATCACCAGTTCGTGGCCTCATTAAAATGGCTATTCTTTTTCATTGTCATCTTTTGTGGCTGAAGCATTTATCCTAAACAGCATTGTTGCTTGCAAAGAATCATTTATATGATATTCATTGTTTTTATGTGCAGGGCCAGAAAGATTTGAAAGA
The DNA here is from genome assembly GCA_036346405.1 of Phyllostachys edulis. Lineage (NCBI taxonomy): Eukaryota > Viridiplantae > Streptophyta > Magnoliopsida > Poales > Poaceae > Phyllostachys > Phyllostachys edulis. The sequence goes on from CM070568.1 coordinate 5,305,661, forward strand.
ATTACACTGGCACCCACAGATACCTGGGATGATCGATCGACAGCAGCTGATGGCTTCAACGTGTTGACGCCTAGCAACATTGATACAACCATTCCATCAGCTGGGGCATAGGTACCTATGGAAGCACCATTCAGCTAATTCCAGGGTTACGAATTCATGAATTAAATTCCCAACCAGGCAAAGAGTATGTGATACTGCGAGTATCGGTTTTTAATAGCGTGTATCCCAGACGTGTTTTTTCTTTTGTAGGGGTAACTTATCTCAGTTTTGTGTAATGTATTATGGACCTTTGTTTGAGGATAATGAGAAGTGTTGACTTATTGAAATGCTCTGCTATATAGAAGATACGATTAATATATGTTCATCCTTTTGCTAGCATCCTGGATGATATAGGACAGTACTGCTCTCTATCTTACCTCGACCGAAAGGTCTCTTTTTTTCTTAGATTAAGAGGTTTTATCTTCTGAGAATTGAGCTGGATGTGGGGCCGGTACCGATCAGGCCGAAAGTCTGATCTTGCAGCAAAATTAAGTCGGCCAAACATCTGCATTCCTGCAAAACTGTTTGGTTCTTGAGAACCTTGCAGCTAGCAGCCTAGTTGGTGTTGGTGCCGAGCTATTTTAGTTGAGCTCCTTTGTGGATTGCACAACACATTCATCTTAGCGTAGGTATGGCACTTTTGCACCTGGCAGCCAATTGTGAGTAGTCAGCAAAGTTTCTGTGATTAGGAATCAGGTTTTGGCAGTTGTAGCATCATCTTTTTGCTGTGATTATGGCTCACTGACAGGCACTACTACTGCTCGCAGTCTGGAACACAAGTCTTGTAAAGCGTTGTCGGTGATTTGGTGCAAATTAGCTTTATTCGTTTGGGAAAATTTGGCAGCCTCCCGTAGTTATATGCTGCAATATATGCTTGCTTTGGAGTAAAATAAGATGTCTCAGCACATCTGCTTTCTCTCATGAAAGAAAAGCAATTGAACAGTTTCGAAGCTTTTCTATTATTATTATGTGGTCATATTCCATGGTAACCATGGTGCTATTTTACATTGAAAACTCGTGTTGATCGTTCATAAGCTTTTCCTTGCTTGGAAACAAGTTGTTTTTAACAAGCTACGTATCAACCAAACAAAAAGGCACTTCCTTTCAGGGAGGGAGGATTAGTATCTTTCCCGTCTTGTTGAGTTTGTTGCATACAGAGAGATATTGTGCTTCTTAGGGCATCTCTAATGCAAGAGCCGCTTAAGAAGGTGCTTAGAAAAACGAAGTAAGTTATGTAACCAAGCATTCATCTAAGAGTCTTAACCATTCAATGTAAACATTCTTCTTGTTGGTACTTACTTAGTTCTCCTGCAATGGTTGAATGGACGATTACAAGTGGAGCAATTCGTAAGCAGACTCCTAGCCAAGCAACGATTCCACTTTTTAAGCATCTATAGTTGTTTTAGGTGGCAAAGAAAACCGGATTTTTTCTCTAAGCACCTATCTAAACACCTGTGTTGGAGATGGCCTTAGAGGCTGCTTCTCTTGAGTGAAATACTATTCCATCATGTGACAGCTGTTTCTCTCTACATCTTGTTACGAAAGTATTTTTATTGACAAATAAAGCATCTTGTTGTCTAGGAGCCCACATATTACTCCTCTGTTCTTTTTTATTTCGACTTTTTCGCTCTGTTTCTTTTTACTTGATATTTTTTATTTTTTAGGGTCTCATGATAGGACCATGACCGTTAGTTTTTATAATTTTATATTAAGATGTACTAATATAATTATAATATTATGTGTACCTTTGACATTGGCAGGATGCCTGATTCTCTGACGCGTGTGTGGAGTTTGGTTAGATGGATTCTCTGCTGGGGTGAGAAAACTAATAACAGTAGGGGTAGCTGCAATTCTTTGGAGGATTTGGAAAACAAGAATACTGCTTGTTTCCAACGAAAAAATGCCTTGTGATCCTTCACGTGCTGTGCTCTCTGTCTGTGTTTGTAGTGAACAATGGGCTGGATTACAGAAGGGCGAGGCGCGCGTCATCCTGAAGAAGGGATCCCAGGCGGCTTTGGCAAGTTACGACTGAGGATTGGGCGCAGAGGATCTACGATAGATGAGTAGTATAAATGATCTCTACCGTCTATTCAAAAAATCAAAAGCTAAGATAAAGTGCTATATTATTTTTGCCAACAGCATTTTTCGTCTTGCTACAGGTTTTTTTTTACTGCAAGCACACCTCACTCTCTCGCGAAACACTGTTCATCTGGATCCTACGACTGAGGCTTTGAACAGAAGGCATGGATGATAGCCCTGTTGTTTCTGTTCAAGTGTAGGGGTATTTTAGTGCTTCTGTTGGCGAGTATTGGTGAAAGTCAGGAGTGGTAAACACTAGGTGGTTTTGTTTGTTTGGTGTAGGTTCTGGTTTGTAAGATGGCAGTGGTGGCGGATGGTTTCTGAAGCTGGCTGATCACCTTTACTTTCTGCTTAAGAACTTGTAACCTCGAGCAATTTCAATAATGAAATAGGGAGATATGAGCCTGATTCAGAAAAATAAAATAAAATTATAATACTACGAAAGTATTTTTAACGACAAATCTATTGATATAATTTTTAAATAGTCAATCTAAATAGTTTTAAACCTATTGACGGTCAACCTTTAGAAAGTTTGACAGCACAGCACGGATTCTAAGACCTTGTCAGTACCCCTAATGGTGAGATCATCACTCCTTCTTTGCTTCATAGTAAGCCATTTTTATGATCTCCAACCTTACTTTAGTTGAGGTTCTAAGTGCTGCCCAGAGGATGTGTCCATGTTCAGGACAGGACACATCAGTGTTTGTTTGATGTGGTACTAGTTCAACGAGCATAAAGAATTTCCTGGATGAACTCTTGAAGCTTGATACTAAAAAAAATAAAGGGTGAATTCTTTATATGCCACCGAAAGTTTGTCTCATCCCTTATATGCCACTCATTGTGTTATTGACATGTGGACCCTGACCCCACATGTCAATGACACAATCAGGGATTTCACTAAAATTTCAGTGGCATATAAGGAATTAATCCAAAAATAAATTGTTTGAATCTAGAATTGCAATGCAAGGACTTTGGTGTATTCTGATTTGATAGGGCCTTAGTTGTTGCAATGCAAGGCCAACTTACCTGCTATCAAATCCCTAAACAAGAAAGTTGTTCCAACTTACTTGCTATCACTAGATAAGATATATGACTCAATCATCGTCTGTTCGATTTGTTCCTTGTTGCAATGAAATGTGAGTCATTAACTGGCCAATATGGTGTGTCCTGGACTTTTGGTTTTCGAATTTCCCTATTTGATTTACTCCAAGGAAGTTGGAGCACAGGCTCATATATCTTATCTAGTGATAGCAGGTAAATTGAATTTGGTGTTCATGACACATCAATCGCTGGTAGCATGGACTTTTATGTACTCTGATTTGATAGGGCCCTAGTTGTTGCAATGCAAGACCAAACTTGGCTATAGGGTTTCTTTAGCTGTTGGCCTTAATTTAATGTTAATGTTAGATTTTTCTTGTAAAGTTCTAATCTTTTTTCACTATCCTTTTGAGTAAAAGCCTAAGTTTTTTTTTAAAATAATCTTTTCCCCTAATGTTCCTTTGTAGTAATTTTTTTAATTTAAATTTTGGCTATTTGGGGCACGACCAAGGTGGTGATCGACGATTGATTGAAGAGATATGACAATGGGTATGGAAGAGGCATGCCTTTGCGCCAACCAACAATCTTTGAGTGAAATTACGTAACATGCCAATCCCTCCTAGCGCCGCTTGCCACTCGGCGGCGGTGGTACACCACACCTCAAGATTCGCCTCGGAGCATCGCTCACAAGACTTTCCCATGGACTCTTCCTCTTCGACCTTGACTTCCGTGAGGCGGTTCTAGGTAAGCGATCGAGGAAAGAGAGGAGATGGTTTGAGTCATCTCTATCTAACCCGAATCGGTGGAGTCTGGCGCCATTCTTCTTCTCCTGGCCAAGACCTCCGTCTCGGTGGTGCCCAATTCTGGTCGCCGCCTTCTAGGTGGCGGGCTCGACCAACAAATCTGTCCTTGGCAAGGGGTCCTCTTTGTTGATGGGGGCTTCACAAGAGCAGCGGGCTCCTTCAGAGCCCTACCCGCTCAGTCGCCTGGTGGTTGTCGATCATCCTATGCATATAGCTCGCCCTCCGATGATCTTTGGCCGGCAGTGGTCCGTCGTCGTTTTGGCGCAGAGGCCTCGACCCATCGCCGCCGACAACTTCCTCCGTGCATGTACCTAAGGACCTCATCGGCCGTTGCTTCAACTTCTTTGTCGCTGACCACATTGCGGTCGTGTCTGTCGGAACCCCACTCGGTGTTTCCATTATAAGGACATTGGGCACACCATCGTTCACTATAAGAGGCCCTTGAGCCCCCAATTCGACAACCGGGTGCCAGCCTCACGACGGGGGTTACCCCCTACGCGAATCCCAACCTACCGAGTCTCTCCTCCGCGTCGCGTTTGGGCTTTGGCGGCAAGGCACCCCAGTCCCAGTGCCTCGTCGGGTCGCGCTACCGACTGGCTTCAAGGTGGTAACCGGCTTCCTTCCTATCCGAGCCGACGAAGGGATCCCTCAGAGGTCGTTGTTGTCGCCGCCCACCCCCAATGGGCAAGGAGCCTTCTTGCAGACAGTGTGAGGGGTCACCGAGGTTGTACCCGCATTCTCTCCATGGCAACGTGGATGACGAAGTTTACGCCAGAGACCCGCTCCATCGTCCGAACAGAGAAGTGTGCTGCCCCTCTCGACGACCATGTGTGACATGGAATGCTGGCTCAGAGCGAGTGCTCATTGTGTGCGTGGGTGGAACCAGCCTAAAGTTTCTCCTCTGACATAGCGCAGGCGTTCGAGGTTGATCGAGTGTGTCTCCGACGAGTTTCGGTTCATCCTTACTACCCGGAGAACTACATCATCGTCTTCGACACTCACACTACCAAGGACCGCGTTCTCCAGGGAGGCTCTATCAAGATCAACTGCCATCTTCTCCTACTCCAGCAATGGTCACGCCTGGCGCAAGCATGCAGTCGGCCCTTCGCTTCCCGGTTGCCATTAGCTTCGAGGGATTTCCAATTCATGCTTGGAGCCAAAATACAGCATCGGAAATTCTATCAACATCTTGTTGGATTGAGGCTTTCGATGAATCCTCTACGTCATGCGGCCGATCTTTTCGCTTACTGTTTAGTTGCTTGGTCGTTCAACCCTAGTCTCATTCCCAAGGAGAAGACTGTCATCATCGCTAAGTCGAAGTTCCTTCCTGACGGTTCCTTCGTCGATCATGGAGCGCAGGTTTTCTCTAAACCTACCGGCTCAAGAGAGGTACGCCATGCTCTTAGCTACAATGTCCTAGTTTACATTCATTCCGTTGAATATTTCTCTTCGTCGGTAGATCTATATTTGCCATTTGCACCCTCAAGTGATGTCTCAGGATTTGGGGGGCTCCCTGACTCAGATTTCGAAGACTCTAGTCCTCGTTAGCATCTTTTCAGCACCATCTCGGGCATGGCCGATGGCGCGGCACGTCTTGCCAGAGGGGGACACGAGGGGATCACTGGTGGCATGGCGAGGGCTAGGTGCACATGGCCGCTCACAGGAAGTTACCTAGAAGCTACCTCCCATAGGCAACGCGGGCCCACTCTCAGACATAGAATCACCTCTGGCGGTGGAGTGCACGTGATGTAGGTCACCTAGTGGCAAAGGCAAGAACGGGTCCTGGTTAGATTCCTAGTTGTCCTTAGGCAAGACAACAATCCCAAAAGCATGTAGTTGAATGCAACGGCGCCCTTTTAGCTAGTCAAAAATGGGCGAACATCGTGTGAAAACGGAGAGCTCGGTGTCGGTTATCGCTTGCGGTGCGTGGCTCTCACGCTAGGATTTAGGACTTTTGGGAGGGTCCATGAGAATCGGTCCCCACTGGTCATGGCAGATCAGACCGCAGTACCCACTCAGAGACACAAATCATGCCTTGGGTGGAATCGCTAGGAGAGGCTCGCATGTAGGTTCTTTGGCACCGACAATGTCGCTTCAGAGACTTGCCACCTTGCGTGGGGAGCAACCTTTGCGGATTTTATTCACCGCAATCTCAAGATTTGAACCGCTTGGGCAAGAGGGCCAATCCAGAGGTCAGACTCCAACACCCACACTACCAGAGACCCCTTTGGTAACGATTCACATAGAGTCAAGAAGCAACCGCCCACTCCTCTCCTCCCGTTGTCGACGGTAATAGTCACGCCGCAAGGTGCTTCCTAAAACTTCAGTTCTAGGTGCAACAAGATGCATGTATTACCACCAATCGTCGAGGCGATCGACGAACGGGTTCATCGCCTGCTTTTACCAAACTTGATGGGGCATCATTAAGGAGATGTCATGGCAGCCTTCTCTTGCTTGGGTTGTTATGGGGCAACAATTTCCATCTTCTCAATCAGCATTGATCAACCTTTTGCCAAAAAAAATCTAGAGACGCAAGAACCTAAAGACTACCAAATTGATTAGTCTATTGCATAGTTTCGCCAAGCTCTTTTCCAAGGTGTTGTCTAAAAGGTTCTCACCGCACCTTGCCACCATAGTCGAGCCAAATCAATCCGCATTCATCAAGCTCCGATCCATTCATGATAATTTCAACCTCATTCGGCTTTCGCAAAGTCCCTACATCAAAAGAAGAAAGCAAGCTTGTTGCTCAAGCTAGACATCGTGTGTGCTTTCGACTCAGTGTCCTAGCATTCCTCTTGGAGATTTTGCGTCACAAAGGCTTCGAGCCTAACTAGTGTAGGTGGTTGGCTATCTTACTCTCCATGTCGCCCACTAAAGTGCTTCTCGATAATCGGGTCTAGTCATTTGGCATGGTCAGATCCAACAAGGCAATCTGTTGTCTCCAATGCTCTCTGTCCTAACGATGGATATTCTCAACGATCTCCTCTAGCAAGCCAAAAACTACTCCTCCCGGCTCTTATCGGGGTCCGAGAGGAATGCCTTACCACTTTCACTACACGTGGATGACGTGGCTCTATTCTCACCTCGGTCATCACCGACTTGCATGCAATCAAAGATATTTTATGGGTTTTCGTGAAGCTTCAAATCTTCATTCAACCGCCAAGAGCTTCAGATTGCCGATCTAGTGTTCCGAGCAACATCTACAACTAATAGCCGATGAACAACAATGTCCCTAGGTCGACTTTCCATGCAAGTATTTAGGGCTCTCCTATCCCTAAGGAAACCATCCAAAGGAGAATTCCACCATCGCTAGACAAGGTCGCCAGATGAGGTCGGCAAGTTGGCAATCTCATATCTTTGTCACAAGGTGGTAGGCTGGTTTTGATAAACAACATCTTAATGGTGATGCCACTCTATCACCTCATGGCGTTAAACCCATCGTCTTGGGTTCTCAATCAAATTGACAAATGATGTCGAGCTTTCCATTGGAAAGGTTCAAAGTCTGTTTCGGCTGGGAATTGTTTGGTCGCTTGATTGTCAGTGTGCAGGCCACTAGATTGTGGGGTTCGGGCATTCACAATCTGAGCGTGCTCGGGAGTGCGTTGCGCATACGTTGGTTGTGGCTTCAGCGGTCTTGGGATCCTAGTCCTTGGCGGGGTCTAGCCAGCACCACAAGCCGGACAGAGCGAGAGCTTTTTCAGGCTTCTATCACGGTGTAGCTAGGTAATGGAGAAGATGGCGAAGATTCCTTGTTCTGGTAGGACGGATGGTTGGAGGGTCGGAGCTCCACCTCCTTAATGCCTTATCTGATCAACTCAGTGTCGATTGCAATTCAGAAGAGAAGAATAGTGGTAGAAGGCTTATGTAATGGGAATTGGGTGACAGATATTTCTGGATGCATGGATACGTAGGTCCTCATGGAGTATCTGCAACTCTGGGATAGGCTTCGCAGCATTCACATCGTGGCAGAAAACACGACCATTCACATGGCGGGGAGTCATCGGACCTCTACACTACGTGATCCGCATACAAGGCGTTCTTCATTGGGTCTGCGCACTTCGCCAGCATGGGGGCACTTTGGAAGGCTTGGGCGCCCTTGAGGTGCAAGATCTTTATGTGGTTGGCCTTGCGTCACAAATGTCGGACTACCGATCGACAGCAAAGACGGCCTGCCCAATCAAGGTGTTTGTGTCTTCTGCTTTCTTTCGATGGAAACCATCGATCACATTCTTCTTGGATGTGATGAACGGCCTAGATTTGGAGCCCTTTCTTTTCTCAAGTGGGACTTAATCGTTTCATTTCGGCCGCCAGGTTCCATCCAAGATTTTTGGTTAATTGCATGTGGCCAACTCGAAGGCAAGCCAGTGGAGCTATTGGATTCTTGCATCATCTTTGTTATGTGGATGATTTGGAAGGAGCGAACAAGAGAGTGTTCTCGCAGAGAACACACCGATCCTCGCCCTTCTACAACGCATCCTAGACGAGTTCGACCTGGCGGGCGCCGGGAGCTTCGTTTATGGAGGACCAATCAAGTCGGGAGTAGTCGTTCTGACCTTCTAGTTTGGTCGCCCGATCCTCGGTTGTCAAGTATTATTCTTATCGCTCTTTTAGTTCCTCGATTGGTTTTTCTTGTTTTCGCTTTTACTGCTTCATCTTAGTCAAGATTTACTAGAAAAGGTCTTCACAGATGGTTCAAAATATCATTACAAAGCGGTTAGGAGCTATCTGAGTTTATAGGTCGATGATGACATGAGGTCATCACAGCATGATTATTAACTTAGAATCGCTCAGGATATCGACTATCATGCATTTGTTCGTGTCTAGAACTGTTTGTATATATATATATATATATATATATATATATATATATATATATATATATATATATATATATATATATATATATATATATATAACTCTCAAGCAATGGTGCTTGTGCCTTTGCAAGTTCAAGAAGTACGGTTGCAAGAGAGAGCGCGTGGACATACAATTACCTGGATGTCGCCGATAGGTAATTGACTTGACATCTAGGAATGGTTGGTTGCTGATACATGAAGCAACTTCCTAGTCTGATACTTTTACATGAAGCCACTTCCCGCCGCCACTTGCCGTTAGACTTCCTAACCATGACAGGTTGGCCAACCACTGGTGGTCGATTTCTCTTATAAAGCCTCGCTTAAGTAGCTTGTCCACCTCGACCTTATAACAACTCGTCAATGGGGGCAAATCTCCGTAATTTTTGTTTGATAGGTACTTTGTCGTGCCGAGAGCTAGCTTTGTGCTCGACACTTCCCCGGGACTCGGGCATGTTGGATGCTTGCCACGCGAAGACATCTGCGTTTGCCTGGATGAAAGCGATGAGGATGTCTTCCTATTTGGGGTCGGAAGCATCTCTAATGCGAACAGTCTTTGAGGGCTCCTCTAGATTCAGAGGAACCTCCTTGACCTAGTCATTCGGCTTAGGTACGACTTTTAGGCTTCAACCGCTTGGTCGAAGGTCGCCCTTTATTTTCTTCTCGGTAGTATCTGGTGACCATTTCGAGGAACCGACGCCCTGCGTGGCGCCATCTTTTGTCACAATAAATTGTGATCACTCCTTTGGGACTCGCATCTTAAGACATTGATACCCACAATGAGTAGCGATTAAGAATTTTGCCAAAATTGATCGTCCGAGTATGGCGTTATATGTCATATCAAAATCGAACATATCAAAGAAGATCTTTTCTGTCCTGAAATTACTTGGAAAACCAAATGTTAAAGGAAGAGAAACTTGGCCAATAGGTTTGGCCAAAGACCCCGGTACAATACCATGAAAAGTGTATCATACCGGTCTTACCTTGGTCCACGGTACTTGCATCTCGTCCAAGGTACTTGTAAACAGAATGTTTAACGAGCTACTACCATCAATCAACACTCGATTTACTCGACAGTTGTTGATGGTGGGCTCGACCACGATCGGAAAATGACCTGGTCGAGTGGAAGGAATCAGACAGTCACCCTTCTCGAAAGAGATGGTGACTTCCGACCACTTTGGAAGTTTATTGATAAGAGGAGGGTCAATAGAGTTTATATCGCGTTCATGACCTTTAAGTTTGCGTTTTGACTCGTATGCCGATGATCCCCCATAAATATGCTCGATGGTGTGTTCAAGATCTTGAAACGACATCTCCTCGTTGTCGTCAGATTGCGTACGACCACTGGCTTGCCCTACCTCTTCGAGGGTATGAAGTGGTCCTTTGCCATTGTAGTAGTCCTTGATTTTTCGTTGGAATACTCGGCAGTTATGAAGGTCATGGCCTTCCTTTTTATGGAAAGGACACCACCTAGGCTTGTCGTTCTTCCGCTCGGGGCACTTACCTTTGCCTCGATCAAAGTATGGCTTGGAGCCTTGAGGATTTTTATCGCTCACGGCCAAGACCTCCTTAGAACTATTGGCTTGAAGCTTTTGGCCTTTTGTCTTGTTCTTGGATTTCTTGACTTTTTTTACCCATCTTCTTACCACTTTCGCCCACCTCTTGAGGAATTTTATCTTCTCGATCAATAGTGTTGTTCCACTCGACCGCTCCAAGCAGAGTAGCATATCGATCGGCCATCTTGAAGAGTTCGCGACAAGCAAGGGCGGAGAATTTAAGGTGATATCCTCGGTGATCCTTCTACTACGGACTCGCTTGAAAACTCGATGACGTAAGAATCAAAAACCTCAGAATGGAATTTCGAACCTGACTAAAGCGTCAAATGAACTGGCGCAGAGTCTCGTGGTCGCTTTGTCTCATCTGTCGCTGGTTGTCCTCCTTCCCAAGGCGATGATAAGTGCCTTGGAAATTTGCCGAGAGGGAGGTCCCAAAGGTGTTGCCATGAATAAATCGACTCGAGTGGTGATTTAACAACCACGATCGAGCGGATCCTTCGAGCACAAGATGGGAAGGTAATTTTCCATTACATGCTCTCCTCCTCTTGCGGCTCGGACAACAGCTTGTGTAGATTTAGAGAAATTCAATGGGGTTTTGAGATCCATCAATTCTTTAGTCAAACCGAGGCGGCCGGCCGAATCGCCGGAGGTCGTAAGAAAGCGACATCCGTGAATGACTTCTTGACGCCTTCTTTGCAGAAAGAAGGATTTATGTCACCAGGTGATCGTAGACGACGATACCCGGTCATAGGCGGACCTGACCTGTGGTGAGTTTCAACCCTACAAGGAAAATACTCCTCGTATTCCGTCTCATCGTCGCAGATTACTGGGTTGGAGTGGTGAATGATCACCTCTCCTGGGAACCCGCTGGTCTTCAGGTGTTCGAGGAACTCTCCTTCGGTTGGGGCGAAGATCAGGAGAGCGTCGTGATCGATCATCACGGCGATCTTCATACGGCGAGTTCATCGAACGATTGGAAGCAAATGAGGTCGTATCGCCACGACTTCTAGGTTGAGGTCGGCGAGGGTGCTCAAACTTAACCACCGTGCTTCAAAGCCTTTGTGTGATCTCTTCAGCAAAGAGGTCGTAGCCAAGTGTTCGAGCAAGTTCTTGAGATGGGTTCTCAAGAAGGTCGTTGATCTGCATTGGAGTTTTGAGTTTCCTCCGGAGCTCATAGTGAACGCACCTAGATGGATTTTTCTGAGTTGCGATTCTTCTATGTCGGGTTGCCTCAGGAACGTCCATACCTGAGTCTCGAGCTTGCCTCAGTGGAGTATGAGTATTTCTAGAATCTCCTTGACACTCATCAGAGTGTTGACTGTTCATCGGGAGGTGTCCTCAAATCATTGCCACAAGAGGTCGCATCGTGTGATCATTGGGGAGCATCCTCAGTTCTCTCTCTAAGAGAGCGATCGTCACCTGAGGGAAGGACGAAGACCTCCCGTTGATGATCTCCACTTGCGCTTGAGGCCTCCTCTCTTGAGGAGTAGTCGAGAGACACCATCTGGCGACTTGGAGCAAACCCTCGAGAATGGGGAATTCGGGTTATAATCTTCTCCGTCCAAGTGAGCCTGCGATGGGATGGTCGAACCCACAGGAAAAACATGTTCCAATCCCCCTTCTTTGTGGGGCTAACCTGAGAGAGACGACCACCAGGTGCTGATGAAGTTCTGGAATGATTGTCTTCAGGATTTGTCATGCCAGGTCGGATTGTCTTAGACGGACTTGAACACTTGGAAAGGGAACCCTCACCATGCTCTGAGTCTGTCCTGATGCAGTCTTGATTGTGGCCGGATTGACCCTTGCCCTCTGAGGAAGTTGGTTCCTCATTCGGACGTAATGTTGCGGGGGATAAGGATCCCTTCTCAACTCCATCGGCGATATGGTCTCCTGGAGAATGATCTCCGGAGGCGACATCACTATCGGATGATGTAATACTCGGCTCGTAGTTGAAACCGGCATCCATGTCGATATCTGCATAATCGGCCAAGTCGAACCAGTTCTCCTCATTCCACTCTCCTGCCATGAGAGCATTAGAGTTGAAAACGAGCGAAGAAAGCTGGTGACTCGAAGATCCCCACGGTCGGCGCCAACTATTAGTGTTTTAGAACCGAACTTACGTAAAAATTGTTTGATTCGTGGGTTCCCCTAGGCTCAAACCACGCAGAGAGAGGCGACACAGAGATTTTTATATAGGTTCGGGCCTTCTCTCAGGGAGAATAAAAACTCTACTCTTGTGTGTATGTATTGAGTATGCTGGATTACAAGATCAAGGGAAAGACTAGAATGAAGCGTCTTGTGCTCCTCTCTCCTTCCTTCTCTGATGATTCTGCCTTTTATAGTACTCGGAGTGTGCTGCTGTTCTTTCAATCCAAAGGGCGTCTTAATGCTTCAGATTATGGAGCCGTTACTGGAGATTATTGTGGCAGTAGTAACACCAACTGTCGGTGTTTTAGAACCGAACTTACATAAAGATTATTTGATTCAGGGGTTCCCCTAGGCTCAAACCACGCAGAGCGAGGCGACACGGGGATTTTTATACAGGTTCGGGCCTTTTCCTAGGGAGAATAACAACCCTACTCCTGTGTGTATGTATTGAGTATGCTGGATTACAAGATCAAGAGAAAGACTAGAATGAAGCGTCTTGTGCTCCTCTCCCCTTCCTTCTCTGATGATTCTACCTTTTATAGTACTCGAAGTGTGCTGCTGTTCTTTCAGTCCAAAGGGCACCTTAATGCTTCTGATTATGGAGCCTTTACTAGAGATTATTGTGGGAGTAGTAATGTTCCCACGTCGCGAGGCAGTTATCACCATGACAGGGAGTTAATTCGTGCCTTTATTCTAGAGAATAATAGCGTAGTTTACTGCCCATATATTTAAATATAGTGTGGAAGATTCACTCGTCGATTAGGCCCACATGTCTCAGAAGCCACATCGACTAGAGACGGTAAAGAAGAGCTTACGACCGGTGGTGGTCGAGAAGAGCTTACGACCATATAACCGATCGTAGGAGAGCTTACGATCGAGGGCATAGTCGAGAAAGACTCACGACTATGGGGTAGTTGTAGAAGGACTTACGACTATGGGGTGGTCGTAAAAGAACTTACGACCTCCAATGCCCCCTTATGGATATTAAGGGTATATTCAAGAACCATATGACGCCATTATTATCTATAATATGAATTGTAGATAAATAATTAAATAAGGATTATTATATCCTCGTCGACTTGATTTTATGTCGCTCGGGTGGTGCGCACGAGGCTTCCAGGTGACCGGGCACACGTGTGGGTGCGGTCGGGTGGGCCGGTGCATGCCAACGGTGGTGGCAGTTCCACCACATGCGCGCGGGCGGTGGTGGCGCGTGAGCAATGCGGGGCCCAGAGTCGCGTTGTAGCAGGGTGGAGGCTAGCGGCCATACGGGGCCGTCGGTCATGCAGGACAGCGACCCCTCTGCGGGAGGTGGCCGAGCGATGGCTCTAGTGTTGCTACCTGGTGGCTCCAAGCCGGCGGCTTCGGGCCGATCGCCAATTTTTTTTATTATCGCTCATGTAATGTAATGCAATGTAGTACAATACAATCAACATCCGTTCTTTCATGCAACCACCGACGACTTAATGGCGACTTCAAGTCGGCTCACAGAGGTTCGAACGGATTTGCAAATTCCAATCTATGGTACAATTGTAGGATCATATAGCACAATCGAGGGGGGTGAATGATTGTACCGATTTCTTGCTCACAAATTCAACCTTTCTCCCGTCTTATTTGGCCTTCTCACGACCTCCTTGAGAACCTATTCCAAGAAGACCTCTTCACGATAAACTTGAACACAAACAATTTCGAGACAATGTCGAATAGATCTGATCTCTTATTTCTCAATATTGTTCTGTGTCTACAAAGTGCTCTACAAGCACCCCTCAAAACTTTCAACCGAAAGACCTCTTTACCTCTACCGCAAAAGCTACGTAACAAAGCCCCCGTAACAACCACGAGAAAACATTTCCCCTCTGCCTTCTTTTATAGGCAAAGACCAATCCGTGTCCTCAACGACACGGTCACCACAACTTATCTCATCCGAGTACTAAGGGACCCGAAACCCTTCCAAACACGGGTTTTCCAATATCTCTAAACCTTCCAGATATTGAACACTTTCCATATCTCCTCACACGTTGCAAGCCTTCAGACTCCACCTCCCAAAGCTTCTCCGTGCATCAAGAACCACCTTTGATCTCCACATGCTCCAAATAAGAAGCCCAACCACCTCATGACATCCTCGACCTCCTAGACCTCGAGACTTCCCCATCCTAGTCTCGGTCCTTCTTGTCATCAACCATGGTCGCCCTCACGCTCAACTCGCATGTGCAAAGACCAAAGAACATATCCCAAAGACAAGTTCTCCAACTTGACTAATATTAGTTCACCCACGTATAACACACTATCAACCAGGTCCGCGACCAGTTCAGTAGGTCTACAACCACCTCCAAGATGTCTACGATCAGTTCTAGTATGTCTACGACCACATCCAAGATGTCCACGACGTCTACGACCACTTCCACCAAGTCACGACCACTCACCGCACCAGTAGCACTTGAAGCAACAAGATGGTGGGATGAATAGGATGGTCTCGTGAAGACCTCTAGGTGGTCCCGAGAAGACCTCCGGGTGATCCTGCAAGACCTCGTGAAAGACCTCCTGAGAGGTTCTAGAAGACCTCGTGAGTGGTGCTGGAAAACCGTCCTAGGAGGTCCTAGAAGACCTCCTCAAAGACCTCTGCAAAGTCCTCTTGGGAGGTCCTAGAGGACCTCTGGGTGGTCTGAGCGACCTCCACAACGACCTTCAGGGAGGTCGTGGAGGACCTTTGGTGGTCTTGAACATACTTGTCTTTTTGCAAAGACCACCTCACTATAGTACCTGGAAGAACAAAGACAAAGCTCTTGGCCTTTTTGCAAAGACAACCTCCCTGCTATAGCACCTGAGATGAACAGTGTCGGAGCTGCAATACTCGAAAGACCTCCTCGTTACAGTAACTAGAAGACCACCTTGCTACGGTCACTTGAAGACCTCCTCACTACAGTACCTCGGAATGAGCAGTACTTCAAAAGACCTCCTCGCGACAATGCTCGTGATGAACAGTACTCAGAGCTATAGTACTCGGAAGACTTCTTCACAGGGGGGGTCTTGGACGGTCCAGATAGCTCCAGGGGGAGGTCCTAGGTGGTCCAGATCAATCCACGTTGAAGCTCTAGGGGGAGGTCCTGAATGGTCCAGATCGATCCTGGGGAGGTCCTGGATGGTTGAAATTGATGCGCATTAGTGCTCCTCGGGGAGGTCCTAGACGGATCAGATTGACCCTGGGGAGGTCCTGGACGGTCGCGATTGACACGCGTCGATTCTCCTGAGGGAGGTCCTGGACGGTCGCGATTGATGCGCGTTGGTTCTCCTAGAGAGGCCCTGGACAAACGCGATTGATGCGCGCTGATATTCCTTGGGGAGGTCGTGGATGGTCCAGATAACACTTGGGGAGGTCCTGGATGGTCCTGATGCGTCCACGCAAGTGCTTCTTAGGAGGATCTTGAGGACCTCCGGTGAAGCTGAAAAAACCTTAAACAAACCACCCAAACGGAACAACGAAACCTTCCAACAACCGCAAATTCCAATGCAATCCAAGGGTCAATTATTCAACAGTAAAAATCACGACCACACCCCATGGTCCAACAATCTCCCCCTTGATGAATACATTGACAACACTTCAAAGTAGAGAGAAGAATTTGCGAAAAGAAGGTTTCAAAAACTGCAAGGCATCAAATCGAAAAACTGAAACTCCCCTCAACACAAGCACAAATCAATTTTATTTCTCCATCTTTCTCCCTTTGGCAATGTACTCAAGAAGAACTTCCGAGAGAAGAAATTAGAGAAAAGAGCAAGTAGAGTAAAAAGCGAGTAAGTCTGTACGATTTTTCAATTCAATTTAATAGATTAACCAAGCCATTTTTTAGTAGAGCTTAACAGGATCATATAAAAAGCATGTATCGTGTAGCAAAGTCAAAACAAGTTTGTAGAATGATTAAGCAGTTTTAATTCAATGACATGGCATCTCAAACAATGACTAAAACGATTATAAGACCACAAAGAGATATCACCATGAAAGGTTAAAGCCTAACAGTGAGGCAAAAGTTAAATCTAGATGAGCTATCAGTCTCATATTCACACCCTATCTCTTCACATTCAAATCTTATGCATGTGGCATGCCTGTAGCATACTTCTTTTCAAGGTGGCATGCTTGAAGCATACTTCTTGGTATGCTTGAAGCATACTTCTTTTCATCTCGAGCACTTTTGTGTGCCTTTTTTTCTTTTTTTTCTTTTGAATACATAGATATGTATTGCATGCTTGAAGCATACATCTTTTCAGATGTCTCTTTCTAATTTTTTTATTTTTATAACATGCCAAAATGAGTGAGCATCACAGTATTGCAATGAGAGACATACTTGCTTCAAATCCATGATTTAAAATAAGACTCACAAACAAGCTCATCCTTTTCGATGAACATCACAAGGTGATAACAATAATCAATCTAGTCAAAGTATTCAGCCATGTCATGCTTTAGTTCTTATGTAGCAAATTAATTATAACCAGTAAAGATCAAAGCTACACAACACATGAATAAATATGATAAAGAAAGCTATACAACTCATTTGATTTCAATGGCTTGGACTTGATGATCTGTTTGGCAAGACAAGGTTTATGAACTTTTAAAACCCGAACTCCCCCTCAAAATAAGCCCATTGGATGCAACACACCCAATTCACTTCGAAAAGAGCAAACCGAAGCAAAGATCAAGCGGTTTTGTGAAAATATCAACAACTTGAGACTCAGATCAATAAAATGCAAAGCAACATCTCCCTTTTCAACATGATCTCTCGGAAAATGATACCGAATATCAATGTGTTTGGTTCTTGAATGTTGCATGTGATTTTTAGCAATACAAATAACGCTAGTATTATCACGTAAGAGTGGAACACTATCCAAATTTAAACCAAAATCCTTAAGAGTAGAAGTCATCCAAAGCAATTGAGAGCAAAAAGAAGCGACAAGAGTATATTCACCTCGGCCAGGAAAGAGCAACATCAATTGTTTTCTAGAAGCCCAAGACACAAGAGATATGCCTAAAAGTGACAAGTGCTAGAAGTGCTCTTCCTATCAATTCTACAACCCCAAAATCAGATCCGAGAAAGCTCTAAGGGTAAGGCAAGATGAAGAAGAATACCACAAGCCAAATTCCAAAGATGGTGAAGATACCTAAAGATTCGTTTGACTGCTTGATGATGTGAAGCACGTGGGGAAGCTTGAAAATGAGCACATAGACATACAACAAAGTGAATGTCCGCCTTGAAGCGATGAGATACTGTATGAACCAATCATGTTTCGTACTTTTTTTATCAACAGACTCTCCATCCTCATCGTGGTCTAAAACTGCTGTGGATCCAATTGGTATGGAGACCGGTTTACTTGTCCCCATGTCAAAGCGACGAAGAAGATCCTTGGTGTATTTGGTTTGATGAACAAAAATACCCGCTTTGATTGCTTGATCTGAAAACCTAGGAAGAACATAAGTTCTCCCATCATGCTCATTTCAAATTCCCTACTCATAGTATCTGAAAACTTGAAAACAAGAGCATGAGAGGAACCACCAAAGATGATATCATCCATATAAATCTGAACAAGTAAAAGATCACTGCCATGCTTGAGTGAAAACAAAGTTTTATCTACCTTGCCCATCTGAAAGTCATTACTCAGCAAATATGATTTAAGCCTATCATACCATGCTCTTGGAGCTTGCTTTAAACCATATAAAGCTTTGGACAGTTTGTAGACATGATCAGGAAATTTTGGATTTTCAAACCCAAGAGGTTGTCTTACATAGACCTCTTCCTCAATATAGCCATTAAGGAAGACACTTTTAACATCAATTTGATACAACCTGAAACCTTTAGAAGCAACAAAAGCTAAAAGAATTCTAATGGCTTCTAAACGAGCAACAGGTGCAAAGTTTCACCAAAATCAAGACCTTCCACCTGGGTAAAACCCTGAGCAACAAGTCTTGCCTTATTTCGAACAACAATACCATCCTCACTTTGTTTATTCTTAAAAACCCATTTAGTTCCAATAACATTATGACCAAGAGGAGGTGGGACTAAGGACCAGACTTTGTTGCGCTCAAAATTTTCTAATTCCTCATGCATGGCATTAATCCAAGACTCATCAGATAAAGCGTGATTTACATCTTGGGGTTCAAAAGAGGATACAAAAGCAGCATGAGCATACGAGGCATTGGAGTTATACCTGTTGCGAAGAACTCTCTCATCTAACTCACCAATCATTTGTTCAGGAGGATGACGTCGTTGAATATGCCGAGGAGCTTGTGAACTCGTTGGTGACAAGGGTGTAGCCATAGTGACCTCTACCTCATTGGAGGTAGGAGCAGAGCCACTAGGTGTAGTCTCCATTGGTGTAGTATGAATTGGGTTTATCCTCGCATTGTCGTCTGAGTCATAGAAGATGTCTTGTGTTCCTCATTTACTTCTCTACCGCTTTGGTGTCGGTTCTAATACTATGACTAGCTTCATCAAAAGTGACCTCGCAGGTCTCAAAGAATTTTGTTAGTTTCTAAATTGAGTACATGATAACCTCAAGTGTGATTTGGATATCCAAGAAAAATAGTATCTCGAGGATCTCGAGTCAAATTTATCAAGATTTCCATGTTTAAGAATAAAACACCGACACCCAAACACCCTCAAATGAGAAATCTTAGGAGAATGACCAAAGCGAAGTTCATAAGAGGTCTTATGCAATTTAGTACGCAAAAATACTCTATTAGAAATATAGCAAGCAGTAGAAATAGCTTCAGACCAATACTTCCTGGGTGTAGCATGTTCATTCAACATTGTTCTTGCCATCTCAACCAAGGTTCTATTCTTACGCTCTACAACACCATTCTGTTGAGAAACACGAGTTGAAGAGAATTGATGATCTAAACCTTTTTCAGTACAAAAAGAAGCAAATAATGTGTTCTTGAATTCAGTTCCATTATCACTTCTAATTGCTCTAAGTGCTCCTGGGAGTTCAGTGGTGTAACATCCCAAATGTATAATTAGGGTTTGTTCAAGTATAATTATATGTGTAGAAATTAAAACTTTTTCTCACATCTTGAAAACCCCTAATCTCTCATGTAATTCTTGTCCAAGAGTTGTGTAATCCAAAAACACAAAGCTCTTGTTGACCAAAAGTCAAACTCCTTTTCCAATTATCTTAAATCTTGTGCCAAACATTTGAAAAATATTTTCCTTGGTCCTAAAACTGATGTGGGACCCTCTGAAAAATATCACAAGTTGTAAAACTTGTTTGATAAATTTTGGAGGTAAAACAAATCCTTAAACAACCTTCATGAATTTCCTGAGAAAAATGCATTGCATAATAACCTCTGGAAATTTTATGCAAGGTTAATCTCATTGTCGACAAGCTCCAGTTAAAATTTCATCAAATTTGGAGTTCATTTGCTATCTCAAATAAATCCTCTTTGTCTCATTTTGTTTATTAATCTAAATAAACCTGGTTTGACTTGGGCTTGAACAGCTTTGCAAGCAGTGTCTAACCCAACCGCCTCCCTTAGCGCGTCAGACCTCCTATCCACCTTGATCGGATCGTAGCCGTTGGATTAACATCCAACCGCCACGACCTCCTCCATGATCAATACCGCCAGACCTCCCACCTCATCGGTCTTGGCCATTTGGATCAAAATCCATGGCCTCGACCTCCCATGAGCTCAAACCACCTTGACCTCCATTTTGTACTCACTTGAGGTCGAGCCGTTGGATTCAATCCTAAGGCCACGACCTCCTCTGCAAACCTTCTCTCATGAGGTCCTCCCCTTTGTTGAGGTCGAGCCGTTGGATCGATCCAACACCCACGACCTCCCTCAAAATCTAGCGCACCAAACCTCCCGTCAGTGAGGTCGTAGCCGTTAGATATGAATCTCACGCCATGACCTCCTCGCCTCTCATCGCCACTCAGATCTTGATCGATGGCCATAACCTCTGATGAAAGTACTTGCAGCAAGCGCTAAGACCTCCCTTTGGTTGTGCGCCTGATTTAAATCCAAAGGCCATGACCTCCCCGCTTTTCTCTAAGTCACACGCAGTTATGTCCTCCTCAGTCCGAGCCCTTGATGTAAATCCAAAGGCTAGGACCTCCTAACCCTTATCCTTATAAGATCTGCTTTTGGAAATCTGAGGGCTACGACCTCCTTTCCAAATCGTGTGGTGGGACCTCCTCCCGTCTCTTAAGCGTAACGGTTCAAAAATAGGATCCGATGGCTAGGACCTCCCGTGGTCTTATCCAACGGTCAAAATGACCTCCACGTTTTTCTCCTTCCTTGGTCACATGCGTTGTAACACCCGATTTTCGAATCGGGATGTTAATATTTAATTTGGAGATCTATTAAATTTTTCACTATGTTTTAAAAAAAAATTTCCAAAGTGTTTAATTAAAATGTTGCTTTAAGAATCAAATTGAATTAATTAAAAGGTTGCATTTAATTAAAACAAATTGTTTGAAAGACTATGTTAAAAATATATATATATTATTAAAATTAAAATTAATTGTATTGATATCTTATTTTCACATGCATTTCAAAAATCATGATGCATGCGTTAGTATGGGAGCTCTTTTCCGGATCAATCAACTGCAGTTTAAACGCTGCGTGTCCTTCTTGACTGTCATCTTCCATTTTCCGTCTCTACTAACTTTTTCGCTTCTCTCCTTCAAATCTCATCCAAAACTCGAACCAAGCCATGCATGTCATACCATCGCGATCCTCATTGCACGACCAACCTATTTCTGCGATTTGCCAGATGCATGACAGTTCTTGCGAGTTGGCAAAAGGAGCAAAGAAATCACAGATGAAACGCACGCATGCCAATTCTTTTCCACAACTTCTCTCTTCGCAATTACCACCTAAAATCAAGAATCCGATGGCGCATGTTGTACCGCTCGCGATCGTTGTTTCGAGGGCTTTCCATTTTAGCGCTTAGTTTATGTGGATGCAAGATCGCTGGAGCGAGCGAAGAAAAGAGGAAGAGCTGTACTGCTATTCATCATCATGCAAACTGGAACTTCAAAGATTTTTAGGAGCATCAAACTTTGGATAAATTCCTGAAAATTTTACCTAAGCATCATCATTATGTCAGGAACCTTCCATAAAAATTTCATGATTTTTAGAGCTAGGCAACTATGTCTAAAAATTCTTTCCCCAAAACTGAACACTATTCATTCGAAAATTTTACTACCAACCGAACCACATGGCCATTTCTTTAGTTCTGAACCGAGAGCTTCCCCTTCTCACTGCCATTTCTTTGTCTCTATCTCCCACTGCCAATTGACCAGCCTATTTTATCAACCAAACAGCCCTCTTTCTCTCTCTCTGTTATTTTCTCCTAGCAGGGCACACCTATGCTGCCACCTTTCTTTGTTCTTTGATTCATCCCCACTACACTGCCACCTTTCTTTATTTTCTTTATTCACCTCCACTACTAGCTCTTTTACTGTCCATTCTTTATGTCTAGCCAAGAGGACAGTGCCCCACTGCCATTCATTTCTTTAAACCTCCCAGCCGAATCATCTCTTTCCCCCACTGCCATCACGTGCAGAACCAAACACTTCATCCTCCTGCACACCTTTCTTCCTCCCTCAGCAAACAGCCATTCTTCTCTCCAACACAAGCTCATTTCTTCTCTTCTCTCCTCACAATTCCTATCAAAAACACAAAACCGATCCTTGCATGTCACACCATTGTATTCCTCATCTCACAAGCTTTCCACTGATATAATCGGATTTCACATGCATTGGCATTTGAGCAATCTTGAGGAGAGGAGAAGAGAGGGAGTGGTAGGAGCTGTTCATGGCAGCATGCTGCACATGCATACATGCAGTGCATGGCGTGAAGCGGCTTGGGCAGCATGCAGCTGGGCGCCGAGGCGGCTTGTGGCCTGGCGTGGGAGCGCCAAGAGCAGCGGCAACCGGGCTCGAGACGGCTTGGCGGCGTGGCCGCTGGCGCATGGCACCCAGCAGCGACGCGGTGTCGGCCCGGCGGTGGTCGAAGCCCAGGGCGCTAGCTTAGCCTTCTCTCCATTGTGGTTATGCATGCACGGTGTGTGCACGGTATACAGGTAAAGAAATACGGCAGAAGGCCATGATGGGTTGATAAGATAATGAAACATGTAGTTGGTAGTTACGTGAGAGCAATAGATTAATGCCAAGCTGATAGTGAAATGCTTTGCTCTAGGGACTAAGACTCTAGTTGCCGACAGGAGGAAGGAGAAGAGGAGCACGGTGGCGCTGTGGCTCGCTGCGGTATGACAGTCCGGTGGCGGCCAGTAGTGCGAAGACAGCGGCGTAGAGGAGAGCCGGCGAGCGCGACGCTTGCATGCGACGGCCGTGCATGCAGTAGCGTGGCGGCCCGAACGAGAGCGACGGCACCAATGCGGAGCGAGACAAGGACGTGGAGCCGAGAAGGCATCACCCGGTGACGATTCGCACACCTAGTGCCGTGGTAAAATCCTTAGCGTTAAATTATGTTACCACGTTACGAAATTAGTTGTGCATATTGCATATAAGTCATGAGCATGACATCTGTTTATGCATGTTTTAATTATAAAAATAATGTGGTAGCTTAAGACTGGTATAATTCTTCAGTTAGGTTGTATTTGTGCATAGGCGTGATTATGTATCGATATGTAGGTAAATCACGAATAATTAGATTTTGTGGCAAAATGTGTGTGTTGTTGGTCGGTGGATGCTAGATTAAATATATGAGTTGATTACTTGATCGGATGATATTATTTTGAAGTTGCATGGATGTTAGTGGTAATCTTTGGATAATACATTAATTGTAGATTTTTCCTCATGTTGGATTAGTAATTTTAGGAGATATGGTGCATAAGGATTTTTCTCGATTTATTGCTTGATGAATAGCTTATGTGATGATATTTAATGAGAAATAGATGTTGAATCGAGTGATTTATTTAATCATGAGTAAATTGATGGAGTGCCTTAAGTAATAGTCATGTGAGTCATTTGTGCTTGAATATGGAGAAGGTAGCAATTGATCATTTGGTTGCAAATAAGTAATTGATTTGCCATGTACTTACTAGGTAAGTCCCATGTGCCGAGTCGGTAGAATTGTAGTATCTATTGGATTAGTAGATAAATGATTATTAGTCGAGCATAGAGGCACATATATGATTGGATTAGTAGTTGTCATACACGACTAGTCCGGTGAAATGGATGTAAGTTGATTTATTAGTGAGGTATTAAATGTTGGATGCGTTATTATAATTGTAAAGCTCATTAGGTGTCGGTAAGTCAAATAAACCTTGATCGGTGGAAATGTTGGTGTTTCTGAATGTGATTTGCGAGGCAAGACTAGTAGAGCTAGATAGTTAGTATTAGCTTAAATAGTATATCGAGAGAATGATCGATGGATTTAGTCATGGTCATATGCTTATCACTTGGTGGATTTCATATAACTACTAGATGGATTGTGTAGATGGAAGTCTATGAGTCCGAGAATTATTTGTTGGATTGACTACCTTGATTATGCCTTAGTGAAGGTTAGTATGGGATTTAGATCAAAATATGAGAATATGATCAGCGAGTGTTATGCATGTGATGGGATTCAACATCGAAGAATTGGTTAAGTCAATGATATTGAGAATATTAGATTTGCCGATAGGTGTTTTCCTTAGAAATTAAGTAGAATAGAAAAGAATATTTGTAGGCCTCATTTGTCATGATAGAGTCTAGGTTAACATGTATGCAAAAAGTATTAAATGATTTGGAAAAATTCGGAATACAATTATTTTTGCACTAGAAATGCTTTTAACTTTAAAATTCATAACTATTTCATAAAAACTCCAAATAGGATGAACCAAGTTATTTTGGTCTTATATTAATATTCTCTATCCATCCATATAATCCTCATCCTCACCACTGCTCTACAAATTTTGGCCAAATAATTAAATTAAGTGAACAGTAACCGAATTGAATTAAATTGGAATTTCCTAAAAACTGATTTTCAAACCTTCATAACTCTCACATACTAAGTCCAAATGGAATAATTCTTTCACATAAAATCATCTAAAATCATCATCTAGCTACTGTATAAAATTCATGCATTTTTGAGCACTTTGATTTTTCGGCTTTTCTCGATGTTTATTCGATATCGTCTTTCTATAGATTCCGAGTTGCCGGAAGTAAGTGAGTATGTAACCGAGAGTGAGCAAGTGAACTCCCTGAAAGGCAAGCATCATTTGAACTTTCTTTTGCATCATATTTGATCCTAGTTTTGTTAAGTTAGTGCAATGATAATTGCTTGCATGCTATTTTTGATAATGTCGCTATTTTTGTGATGAATAGTTAGATACACCATATTATCTTGTCATTGTGGTTATCCATGAATTATTCCAGTACTGAAATGCTAAGATAAGATGTGTGATTTACGTGGTATGTGTTTGCTTAGCCATGCAAGTCTAGAAGCAGTAGTCGATTGTCGGGAATAACCCGACAATTATGGGAAACACAATCTTTATTACTTCCTGTTTATTTCAGATCTTCGTATCTGTTTTGTTAGTTAAAATTTTGTCATTTTAAATGAACCTTTGGTCTGGACAAGTGATGGTTAGTGATGGTGCCTTGTGCACGAGATTGGGTATGTGGTTGGCTTGTGCGGACAATTAAGGACCGAACTTTGGGTACCTACGGTTCAAGCAAAACTCATGCTATCACACGCGTGTATGGGCGCCGTATGGTTAAGTAGGGGAAGCTTTTGTTGTGTTAGGTCCTCGGTTGTGGAAATTATAAAGGCATGGGACCGTGGACGTCCTATGTTTTCCTTATGGGCCGATAGGGCATATAGACATGGCGTCTTATGTTGCCTAGAGCCTGAGGGTTTTGCGGGACTTAGCCCAATAGGATCTTCTTGCTAAAAATGACCATATCTTGATTTACCCGGCCGGCATACCATAGGAAGTATGCTATATTCGGAGGCATCTGGAGGCTTACGGGCTAATCAAGTCGTGTGGGTAAAGTAGTACACCCCTGCAGGGTATAAATCTATTCGAATAGCCGTGTCCACGGTTATGGACGACCGCTTGAGTTTGTGGCTGCTTATTGTTAGACTTGGAATTAAAATTGTGGTTATAACTTGGTATTCGTCATGAATGGGATGTTCATGCTTGTTGTTGCATCAAAGTGGACAGCCACTTTGGTATTTGTATGATTCATTTGTTATTCAATTTACTACTTATTCACATGCTTTACTTCTACTTCAAATCTGATTTCAAAATGGCACTTGAAAAACTAGTATGTGTAGGTTGTAAATTGTTGCGTCTCTTTTGCAAAACTAAGCCAATATGAGCCATCCTTTGGAACAACCTCTAGCATGACTAATTTTTATTTGTGTAAGACTTATGAGTACCTTTGTACTCAACCCGGTTGCTGCAATTTCAGGTGAGGAAGACTTTGAGCCCGTTGAGCTTGTTAGTGTCGATTTAGGCGACATTGACGAGTAGTGCTATCATTTAACTCCCGATCGGTTGCCGATGGGTTATGGGGCATACCATGCTGGATATTTTGGTTTATTTACTTGCTTTCGCTGTTACTTTATGATCTTATTTGAATTTGGCGATCGGCCACTTGTAATAGTTGTAGACTTAAACTATTATGTTGTATGTCTCTTGGACTATTGTGTATGAATGTTGTATGGATATGATCAATGCTATATGTGAGTTTGGGGCATGTTGGTCGCTGATCTTGGGAGCCAACATGACCTCATGCTCGCTGTTTGTGGCTTCCCATTTAACTCACTAAGTGTAGTGCTTGGCTTATTGGAGAACCGATAATCATGTAGTGCTCGCAGAGGAGCAAAAGCGCATGATCGTCGGGGCTCCGATTTCGATTAAGCTTCTCGCTTAGATAGAGTTAAGTTGGAATCCATTTACTTGAGGCCCTAGAGTTATGTCCTTAAGACCATGCTTAGTCTCGGTCTTACGGAGATAACCGGGGGGTCCTCACATGCGTGCTCCTGAGCAGTGAATTAATGCGTGTCTGTCGACTGTGTACCTTATAACAACTCTTTGCTGACCCGCATTAAATGCAGGTCAGCTTTCCGCCTCTCCAGTCTGCCTAGCCTGTCACCATGTCAACTTTACATCTTGTCCAAGCCCTAGACCGACCCATGGGCCAAGCTCACCATGAGCTTAACCCGTGGTTCACAACCTCCTGTGCCCTAGGTATAAAACCTCCCCCTCTGTTTCTTTGGCTTCCGTTACACACCATTGTTCCTTGCTTGCACCGTGTCATTTGAGCTTTTCTCTCTCGATCTCCACTCTTGGCCGCCATTGTTGAGAAGCTTGAAGCCCTCGGTGGTGAAGGCTTGCTCCAGTGGCTCCCTCTCAACCTCTAGCTCATTTTAAGCTCCCCCAAAATCTCCTGAAGTGAACCTAACTCTTTGTGAGGTGACATTTTCAGGAGTGGGCTAGTGGAGCTTGGAGCTTGGACTTGAAGCAGCGGAGCTTCCCATCTTCTCCAACTCAGGCCATCACCATCCTCGACCTCCTGGCACCTTCGGGACCTCCTGTACTCCTCCTGTTAGTCCCTTAGTTGCTGGCACCGCATGTATATTGTGCGGAGCTTTGTTTGAGCACACGCTTGAATGTCGCATGAGCTTCATTTTGCATTTCGGATTTTGGCGTGCTTGCCTTCGTTGTCCTCTCGGCTCGCGGCGTTCAAAAGCCGTCGCCCGCCGAGAGGAGGTCCATTAGTGCGCATGGTTATTGCGACCCAACGGTACCATTGGGTGTCGCCGGCGAGGTTCAGATCGCCAAGAATAACCACGTCTTCAAACTCGGGATCTTTGTCGGACAAAGACAGCGGCGCCGGTGGTCGTTTTAGGACGAGATCCACCGAGTTTAATGCGTTCATCATTGCTCAAATCATTGTAATCAAGGGCGTGTCTTAAATGTATTTAATCCTCCGTGTCGCACATTTAATCCTCCAGCATGACCTCCCGTTGTCCGCGCGCAAGAATCTCTTGTCCGAAACGCGTCGTGCGTGCAGCAGCACGTGATCGCGAGCTCTGGGGCGTCCATGACCTCCTCCGGGAGATCTTGGCGCCCAAGACCTCCCCTTGAGTGATCGTGGCCGTCCGGACCTCCTGGAGGTCTGCAGTGACGTTAGGACCTCCCTAGGTCATCTCATCGTTCATGACCTCCGGGTAGATCTTGACCGTCAAGGTCCTCCTGACGATCTGGACCATCAAAGTCCTCCCTTGAACATCTGGACCGTCCCAGACCTACCTTGTGAGGTCTCGGCGATGTAGATCTTCCTCGGGAGATCTTGATAGTTTAGCTCTTCCTTTGGAAGATCTCGACCGTTGAGGACCTCCTCGCGTGATCTCGAGCCGCTTATGTCCTCCCATGTCTTTGTGGGTTTTAGAAATTCTGTGAAGTCTTAATTATGTTGAAATAAGGTATAACTTTAGAATTTCATATCTTTTTCGTTTTAAATCCAATTGAGGTCATTCAAATTTTGTTGGTTCTGGCTTGACTGGGCTCCAATCAAAAAATGGTTATGAGCCCAGTTCAGCTCGAGAACATGGTTTTGCAAATAGGTTTCAAAACTAGCTTTAAATGTACACTCAAATTGATGCTTAACTTGTAAAATACATAACTAATGCTCTGTAGATTATTTTTGAGTGAATCCAACTTTGTTGGTTTCCTCTATTAATGAACTCACTGTGAAAATTAGTTTTGAGCATGTTGCTGTTATAAAAATGAGGACTTGTGCATTATAATTTTGTTCAAGTTCTTGTTTTTGAAAAATTGTAGAAAGTGCATAATAGCTCCAAATGAGGTGAACTCAATTGTGTTATTCATCTCATGAGGTGCTGGTTTTACAGTAAAAATCTCAGTATCACCACTATTCTAGAAAATGTTGCCTCATAATTAAATTAGTGAATAGTGCGGTTTGGTGTTTTAGAAATTTGAAAGCAGAATTGTTTTGCTCATAACTTTTGCATTGAGAATCCAAATCAATTGGTTCTTGTTGCAAAATTCCCTAAAAATCATCCTCCTGCTGCTGTAGAAAGTTCAGAGTATTTGGAGTTCGTTTGCTGTGCTGTCCTTGATTACTTTCATCGTTCTTATCGGTTCTTTATCGCTTTTCCGTTAGGTTTCGACATTTGTGGTAATCCCGAGAGTGACCCTCAGCCACAACTTGAGCAACAGCAACAAGGCAAGCAGTTTGATCATTTCCATCATTGTCCCATTACTTTAAAGCTTAATATTTTGTTTCACTTATATGTATGCATGCTACTTTGTGTTAAAATATCGCTGGCAATCCTATAGTTGCATAATCTGTAGGAATTGTTTATCCTCTACTACCCATGAGCCTAGGTTATTTGCTGTGGTTTGAGCTCGTTGGATGAGCTCTTATCACTTAGTAGTTTACGTTAACATTGCTTAGCCATGCTTAGTTATCGGTAGTAATGGGCGATCATCGACTTAGTCGATGGTCTTGATCACTCAAAACTGATTATTACTCCTATATGTCGGCACTTGTGCTTTGATTAATTTGTAAAATCAAAACTGAAAATAAAAGATTGATTTAGACTTGGGCATATTGGATGGATGGTGCGGTTTTTGGAATGTGGTGGTATGCTGGGTCCCTAAGGACCGAGTTACTTGGGTCACTAAGCCAGCGCTTTTATGCTAACCACACGAGGGATATGGGACCTCTCTTGACTAAGTACTTTGGGCGGTGCTAATTGGGGTCGCTCGGTTGGTGTGTTTTAAAGATAAAATGTGTGTGTGTGTGTGGTGTGGGAATGGAGCGCATGGCGGGACGGTTAGGTCGTCCATTGGGTCCTTATCCCGTGGGTTGTCTTGGTCAAAATTAGCTTGTCCATTGGAAATGTCTCGTAGGACTTAGCGCGTGCGGCATACCAAAGGTAGTGTGCTTTAAGGAAAGGTGGTCGGCGTGTGGGTACATTGGTACACCCTACGAGGTTAAAACTATTCAATAGCCTCGCCCTAGGTTATGGACATGCTTGGTAAGGTCGTTCAAGAACTAGTCTCAACCATTTAATTAAAACTTGATGGGTTGGCATGAATGGATGTTCATGCTATTGTTGTGGTGACTTGGGTTAGTCACTTTCAAAGTTGATCTTGTTGTTGTTACTATGTTATTATCTCGTTGTTATTTCAACAATTAAAATGCTTTGCCAAATTGCCTTCAATCTATTATGTTATTGCAAATGAAACTTGCTTTATGCTAAAATGAGTCCAAAGCCTCATCTACTTAAATAAAGCTTGCATGTAGCTAAATTATAGTTCTGTTATCTCACACGTCGTCTTAAGTAGTATATTTTTGTACTCATTTGCTTTGCTTAACAACTTTGTTGCAGAGGAGGTAGAGCCCAAAGGGCTTTACTTTTTGTATTTGTCTTGGTGGTTGGGAGAGCGACTAGCTTGGCGGTCCTGGTCATTGCCTTGTGGGCTAAGGCACCTTGGTTGGCTCTTATTTTGGGCCATCTTTATGGCACTTTTGCTTCATTGTGTATTCTTATAGACTTGTTGTTATTTGGCACCAAGGCCCCTCTTTGTAATAACCTATCCTTTTTAATATTAACTTCGGTTTGTTGCTTATGTACTATGTGTTGTATGGAATTGATACATTCTTTTGTTGTGAGGTATGTATCTTGCGTTCGGGAAGTATACATCTCGAGACCGGTTTATTTGGTTGATAATACTAGGGTCAATTGGATGACTAAGTATTATGAGCCTAATAAATCGGGTCTCATTAGTGGCAAGTCTAAGGACAAGCTCAAGTGATCAAAAACTTTGTCCTTAGATGCCATGAGAAAGATCCAAGAGTATCTAGAGTAATCATCAACAATAACAAGAACATACCATTTACCTCTAATCGTTGAACTCTAGCAGGACCAACTGTGTCCATGTGCAACAATTAACAAGGTGCGTCATGACAAGAGAGAGAGAGGAGGATGAGATGCTGAAACCATCTTACTATGCCGATATGGAGAACACACAAAATTCATTGATATGTCAATTTTAAGATTAGACAAACTTCTAACAAGATTCAAATTACTGATACGAGCAAGATGATCAAAACCAATATGACCTAGTCTTTGATGCCAGTGAAACAAATATTTGGAATCAGATGAAACAAGACACCTAAACTCAGATGAAGAAGAGTATGCAAAATCACCTTTAAACAAACGACCAACTCGAGTAATCTTACAAACTAGATCACCAGATGCATCTAAAATGCAGCAAGAATGTTTCTTAAAGCTTACCTCAAGATTGTCATCAATCAACTGTGAAACCAAAAGCAGATTGTAGCTCAACTTGCTGCAAGAGCCACATCTTTTAAAATGAACTTGTCATTGACGCGCACAGTACCTCTTGCAAGAACTCGTCCTTGCGCATTGTCGCCTAAAGTGATCATCTCATCACCGGTGGCATGAGTGAGGGAAGAGAACCATCGTGAGTCTCCGGTCATATAGCGAGAGCACCCGGAGTCAATGAACCAAATGTTCTCCTTCCCCTTGCGACGAGCCTAAAAAGCACGAACAATCGTTGGTATCTTAATACTGGGGTTAGCAAATAGGGATTTAGGTAACCAGTACTGAGACACTTGATGAACAGGAGCAATAGCTGACAAATACAAAGAATTGTTAGATTTGGTGCACTGTTGGTTAGACCACCGTTTAAGTGTTGGTCTGACCACTGTCCTGTCCGACCGTGTGAAGGATTCTGGTCTAACTGGTCCTGTCACAAAAACTCCCAAACCTACCGAGCGGGACGTCCTTCTTAACTGTCTCTCTTTTCTTTCTTTGCTTTCCAAAGCGATATTGAACAAATGACCTTTCTACCACAATAAGTGCAATGATACTTAAATTTATGAGAAGTTGTATCTCTTGCCTTTACAACACTCACTTTGGTAGATGAGTTTGTTGTAATACCAATAGATTTTAAAATAATTTGTTTCGATTCAGGTTCTACTGCAAATTTGCCAGGTTCAAGAAGCTCAACAATCTTAGGAGGATTATTCTTGGCATGTTCAACAAAGTTAAATCCTAGACCGTGATGTTTAACACTAACTTTTGACTTGTCTAGGATCATATTCAAATTTTTCTTGCCAAAAGAAAATCTCTCTAATGTGTCCTTAAGATACTCATTTTCTTTAACTAGAGTAGGACAAAGTTGAGCATTTAACTGATTCATTCATAATTTTCTTAAAAGCACTAGACTGAGCCTTCCTTTCCTTTCAACAAAAGTCGACAAGTTATGCGGTCAAAGCTTCAATTTTTATTGTGATTTTAGGACAATTAGAGCAAGAACCTATCTCATGATAAAGCATCTGTTGAATTGTGTCTTGAGATGAATTAACTCTAGCTTCTAGCAATCCACAATTAGAGCAAGTTTTAGTTTGGGCATTTAACATACTTGACTCTAAACAAGTGGGTGCACTGAACTTGAGCTTTTCAATTTCAGAAGTTAAGCTTTCAACAAGACCATTATTTTCTTTCAATTTCTTTTTTGTTTTTTTAATTCAACAGCAAGTTTAATCAAACCATCTTCAAGTTCATCATAGGATGGTCTTACCTCATCGGGATCACTTTTATCTTCGTTGTCGTCGTCGTTTCTTGCCATAAAGTATATCCTCGTGAAGTCATCGTTGTCATTCTTCTTATCTTTAGGATCATTATTGTCGTGGTTGTCGTCATCGCAGCTCTCATATTCTACATCACTCAAACCAAGTTGCTCAATAGCCGAAAGAACCTTTTCAGCAAATTTTTGACAAAAACTTCCACCCTTAGTGTTGCTATTCTTGGATGACCGACCACGGTAGTTCTTTTCTTCTCTGATCACCTTCCCTTTGAGCTTGGGACATTCAGCCTTAATGTGACCTGGCTCGCCACATTCATAGCACTTGATCGAGCTTGAGAAACCTCCTCGCTTTTTCATCCTTATGTTGTTGAGTGCCTTGTATGCCCGTGAGGAGATCAAGACTAAGTCTTCTTTAGGAAGTAGTTGAACTGTTCATCCGAAAAAGAAGACAAAGTGGATACAAGAAAAAAAGCTCGAGGAAGCTGCATGGAGTTAGTCACGAGAGCTAAAGGTGAAGATTTATCAATCTTGGATGGCACATCTTCCATCTCATAGGTTTTCAATCTAGAGTAGAGATCATCCATGGTTAAAGTATCTAGATCGATAGTTTGATTGATCGTTGTGACAACCATCAACCACTCGAGAATATAAAGATCTCAAAACTTTAGAAGCGTTATCTTCATCAAGAGGAATCACATCAGCGCCACGTAAACTACTTAGAATCTTCTCAAAGCGAGCAAAAGATCATCAATAGATTCACCAGATTTCATAGCAAAATCGAATACTCTTTCTCATAAAGATTTGTACGCACTTTCTTGATTTTAGTGGTTCCTTCATGATAATCGCAAAGAGTTTTCCATACCAAGTGGGCATAATTAATATGAGCTACACGATCAAATTCTTTTGAGAAATCCTTGAAACAACAAGTTCTGAGTTTGAGCATTGAGATCAACATCTGTTTTATTTAGATTAGTAATGTGAGGGAACCACATAAGGGCTAGAAACCTTATTCCAAACATCATTACCTTGAGCCTCAATGTAAGCTTGCATGCGACACTTCCAAAAAGAAAAATCATACCTTCTAGCATGGGAGGTCGATTACATACCTCTCGACGCCATAGCAACCTTGCTCGATACCACTTGTAGGATCGTATAGCACAATCGAGAGAGGGGGTGAATGATTGTCTGAATTTCTTGCTCACAAATTCAACCTTTCTCCGTAATTGGCCTTCTCATGACCTCCTCGAGAACCTCTTCAAGAAGACCTCTACGCATAGCTTGAACACAAACAACCACGAGACAATGTCGAATAGATCGATCTCTTATTTCTCAATATTGTTTTGTGTCTACAAAGTGCTCTACAAGCACCCCTCAAAGCTTTCAACCGAAAGACCTCTTTAGCTCTACCACAAAAGCTATGTAACAAAGCCCCCGTAACAACCACGAGAAAACACTTCCCCTCTGCCTTCTTTTATAGGCAAAGACCAATCCGTGTCCTCAACGACACGGTCACCACAACTTATCTCATCCGAGTACCAAGGGACCCGAAACCCTTCCAAACACGGGTTTTCCAATATCTCTAAACCTTCCAGATATTGAACACCTTCCATATTTCCTCACACGTTGTAAGACTTCAGGACTCCAGCTCCCAAAGCTTCTCCGTGCATCAGCAACCACCTTTGATCTCCATGTGCTCCAGCGCAAGCCCGACCACCTCGTGATATCCTCGACCTCCTAGACCTCAAATTTTCCCATCCTAGTCTCGGTCCTCCTTGTCATCGACCATGGTCGTCCTCACACTCAACCTGCACATGCAAAGACCAAAGAACATATCGGCAAGTTCTCCAACTTGACTAATATTAGTTCACCCACGCATAACACACTATCAACGGTCGCGACGATTCGGTGAGCCTCGACCACCTCCAAGGCGTCCAAGATGTCTCGATCGGTTCAGTATGTCTCGACCACCTCCAAGACGTCCATGATGTCTACAACCACTTCCACCAAGTCTCGACCACTCACTGCCTTTGTAGGACTCAAAGTGTGATGAATTGGGATGAATAGGGTGGTCTCGTGAAGACCTCTAGGTGGTCCTGATAAGACCTCCGGGTGGTCCTGTAAGACCTCGTGAAAGACCTCCTGAGAGGTCCTAGAAGACCTTGTGAGTGGTGCTGGAAAACCGTCCTAGGAGGTCCTGGAAGACCTCCTCAAAGACCTCTGCAAAGTCCTCTTGGGAGGTCCTAGAGGACCTCCTGGGTGGTCCTGAGCGACCTCCACAACGACCTTCTAGGAGGTCGTGGAGGACCTTTGGGTGGTCCTGAACAGACTTGTCTTTTTGCAAAGACCACCTCACTATAGTACTTGGAAGAACAAAGACAAAGCTCTTGGCCTTTTCGCAAAGACAACCTCCCCTTTCTGACACCGAAATGAGCAGTGTTGGGCTGCAATACTCGAAAGACCTCCTCGCTACTGATGGCTAGAAGACCACCTTGCTACGGTCACTTGAAGACCTCCTCGCTCTGATTACCTCGGAATGAAGCGTGCCGGAAGACCTCCTCGCGACAGTGCTCGTGATGAACAGTACTCGGAGCTATAGTACTCGGAAGACTTCTTCACCAGGGGGGTCTTGGGCGATCGAGATAGCTCGGGGGAGGTCTGGGTGGTCGAGATCAATCCACGTTGAAGCTCCAGGGGGAGGTCCTGAATGGTCTAGATCGATCCTGGGGAGGTCCTAGATGGTCGAGACTGATGCGCGTTGGTGCTCCTCGGGGAGGTCCTAAATAAGGGTGGAAAAAAAGCTCGAAACTCGCGAGCCAGCTCGGCTCGACTCGGCTCGAACTTGGTCCCTTAACGAGCCGTGGTGGCAAAAAGCTCGTTTTGTTAACGAGCCGAGCCGAGCTGGCTCGCGAGCAACTCGTTAACTCGTTAGGGCACGTTAGCATCAGAGTATCAGACTTTGGCACCCAGCCCGCCCGATGCCCCGATGCCACAGGCCCGCACCCGCAGTGCGCTCAAGGGAATCAAGTATTCAAGTCAAGGCTCAACAGTCAACCCTAACTTAGTCCTCCTCCTCCCATCTCCTTGACTCCTTCCTGTCTTTGTTGGGACCCCTTGCCGCCTCCTCCGGTTGGCATGGCCTTGTGCCGCGCGCCGCCCACCTCCGCCACCTCCGGCTCCTTGGCCGCGGCCATGCGCCAGCACGCCCGCCTCCTCTCCTCACTGCCACCTCCAGATCCGCTTGGCCGCATGGCCATGGCACTCCTCCCACCTCCCTCCTCCGCCACCCGCTTGCCCGCAGCGCCGCTGCGACGCCGCGCCCCCTCCTCCACTCCACCGCCACTCTCCATGATCCCTTCTTGCCTTGGCGGCGCAGGCAACGCGCACCCGCCTCCGCCACCGCCG
The DNA here is from genome assembly GCA_036346405.1 of Phyllostachys edulis. Classification (NCBI taxonomy): domain Eukaryota; kingdom Viridiplantae; phylum Streptophyta; class Magnoliopsida; order Poales; family Poaceae; genus Phyllostachys; species Phyllostachys edulis. The sequence continues at coordinate 5,341,174 of CM070568.1, forward strand.
CGCTTCCCTTGGCGCCGCCTCTCTCCCGCCCCTCTTCCGCGGTTCCGCCACCTCGCCTCCGTCGGTCGGCCTCGGCCTCCTCTTCGGCTGCACGCCTTTGTTGAGTGGTGGCTGGCTCCTGCCTCTGGGCATGCTCTAGTGCCGTGGCGGCGGCGATGGATCAACAACCGAGCACAGGTCCAGAACGCGGAGGAGAAGTCATCCGCCTCGACTCGCTTTACCCTGCATCAACAATGGCGACCGCTAAACCGCCTGCATACAGTCAACCAGCAAGTCCGGCACCGGCACCGATCCCTACTACGGATGTCCCCTCGGTGAGTGTCATGAAATGTCCACTCTGATCTGATTGATCTCTGATCTGGATTATCAATTGAATGAAATGTTGACCAGTATGTTAGTGGCTTAAGAATGAATGAATGACAAGTTGACAACAAAGGATGTAATCCTCTGTTAGTGGGCGATGGGTTTGAATCGAATCTGTGTTACTTAGTGAATGAATGATCTCAATGATTAGTGTTAGTCTTATCATTTGAATGGAATGTTGAGTAGCATTTTGCATGCATGGTTTGGTGACTTTGGTCCATCTGGTGGTTAAGTCCTTGAAATGTTATGTTGTAGAAATGTCATATGTTATAGATATGTTAGCATCAATGGGCACAATATGAATCTATAAGATAAGATATAGTGCTAATATGAATCCATTTGTGCTGTGCAGGACTCCGAGTGTAGTGATTTCAACATTTACGATGGTTCATCGAGGGCAAACCTTCACATGTGTCCATTGATGAGAAAGAAGATGATGGTGGTGTGTTGGATCTCCCAAGGCAAAGAGAAGAGCCAAAAGTCGGAAGGGTATTGCGAGTGTCTCCTTCCAAAAGGGGCGAGAAGCGTTCTAATTGTTGGGAGCTTTTTAAGGTGGTTAACGTTCCATCCAAGAAGGAGAAAGGGGTGGTCGAGACAAAGGCGAAGTCAGATTTTGCTATGGGCTCTTTGCTTACAAGCCAGGGGGATCAACTTCAACTCTCTTAAGGCATATACCGAAGTGCACCCTATTTGAACAAAGTGGGAGACAAAAAGCTCAAGGTACACTCAATTATGAGTCAGGGTCATCTCTTGTTGTTACTCCCAATGAATATGATCATGAGGAAACCCATAGAATAATTGCTAAGATGATAATTGTTCATGAGTATCCATTTAAGATGGTAGAACACATGTGGTTTAATGTGTTGATGAGGTATATGAATGCATCATATCAGTTTATTGGTAGGAAGACTATAAGAAGTGAATGCATAAAGGTTTATGAATCAGAGAAATCACTCCTTAGGAAGAGTCTCAGAGGTGCTGACAATATAAGTTTAACTTGTGATTTGTGGACATCAAATCAAAACCTTTGCTACATGAGTTTGGTCGCTCATTACATAGATGCTAATTGGGTTATGCAATCTGAGTGTCTTGAACTTTGTTGAGTTGGACCCTCCACACACGAGAAATGTGATAGCTCAAGCGGTGTTTGAATGCATTTCTGAATGGAAAATTGAAGATAAAATTATGGCTATCACTCTTGATAATGCATCCTCAAATGATGTTGCCGCTAGGAATCGATGTCTAAGTTCATTGCTAGGGAGCAACAGATTCATTCCTAAATATTTTCATGTTCGTTCTTTGTTGTCATATAGTGAATTTGGTAGTGAATGATGGTATGGCACCATTGGAATCTTTGATAAGCAATCTTAGGGAATCATCAAATACATGAAGAAGTCTCCATCCGCATGTACAAATTCTTAGAAGTTTGTAAATCTCTTAATTTGGAAATTGGAAAAGGGTTAAGTCTTGATGTGTCAACAAGGTGGAGTTCAACATATAAAATGTTGTCTGTTAGCATTGCCTATAAGGGCGCATTATTGTACTATCTTGATTAGGATGGTAATTACAAGTGGCTTCCTTCGAGTGAACAATGGGCATTATATAGCAAAATTCAGCCAATATTGAAGGCATTGGCGGAGGTAACTCTTGCATTTTAGGATCTCTATACCCGACAAACAAACATTTTCTATCCTCATATAGTGAATGTTAAGATTGCATTGAGGGCATAAGTACTTCTAGTGATCAACAATTGAGGATTATGGGTAAAGCAATGTTGGATAAGTTCAACAATTATTGAAATTTGAAAAAACAATGTTATGGTTATTGCTACTATTCTTGATCCAAGGTTCAAGATGAGATTTGTTAGTTGGTGTTTCACACGGATGTATGACTCATCCAACTTGTGACTAGTGAGGAAAGTGATATCCGTGATGAGTTATTTGATCTCTATGCCCAACATGAGATCCAACATCGCCACAACAAAGGTTGCTTGATAGGGGTAGGGTGAGTCCTCTTCAACCATCGATACTAGTTGCTCATTAGTCTCGGTTTCAAGTGAGTTTGGACCTTTACGAGATCTACTTCTCTGAGCCATCTAAATCGGAGTTACTCATCTATCTAGATGAACCAAATCATCCTTTAGCGAACCACGGGTTTTAAATTGCTTGATTGGTGGAGATTGAATGCTCATAGGTTTCGGTTGTGTCAAAGATGGCCAAGAAATTCTTGACAAGATACTGCGAGCGGCGTGTCATCTGAGTCAACCTTTAGTCTTTGGAGGTAGAGTTCTTGATGATTATCGTAGTGCTCTGCGCCCATCTATGGTTGAGGCATTAGTTTGTCTTGCTAATTTGGATCTGAGGTTCTCGAATGACATGACACCTCAATGTTTGTGGTATGTTTTCCCATACTAACTATTGTTCTCTTTTATATCTTGTTTGTTAATATTATATCTAACTCAATTATCATTTTTCTCAACGGAAGAAGGCGATGAGGGCGATGTGGAATCTGTGCCATTTCACGAGGGTGTGGTGCGTAGCAACTAGTTAAATAGTAAGTTGTTTTCCATACAACCTTCATATTTGCAATATTGTTTTGGCTTCTTTGTGAGTTTAATCCTTGGGATGTTTCTGACATGAGTATCTTGAACCAAGATCACAAGTTGGCAAAATGGCAAGACCTTTTGTTTGGTGGCCAAGTTCATTCAAGAATCAAGAATGCTCAAGACCTTATGTGATATTATGCACTCTTTCTTGATGATTGTGAACTTGTCATCTGCATGGATGTTTATTGATATGGACTGCATGGATGTTTAATTATCTGCATAGACTGCATGGATGTTTATTGCTTTGCATGCATGTACTAGAGTGGACTGTAGCTGATTGTGAACTTGTCATCTGCCACTATGTTCTGAATCAACTATGTATCACTTATGAACCTTTAACTGCAGCTGACACTCTTGCAGTTGCTTTGCATGCATGTTTATTGATCTAGAGACTAGAGTGGGTGCTTGATTGAATGCCTGGATGCTCTGCTTGACTCGAGAATCGGTGTGATGGAAAAACAAGTTTAGTGTATGATTAGAAACCTTTGATAGTTTTGTGCAAGACAGTCTTTAACTGGCTCTATTTATTGAAGGTGATGTACTGATGTGGCCATGATATAATTTTTGTAAAGTTTTGTGCAAAGACAGTCTTTAACAAGTTTAGGAATCATGTCTTATTTCGGTTTTGTGCAAAACCGGTCTTTAAGCGGTCATGCAGCTCTATTTATTGAAGGTGATGTACTGATGTGGCTATGATATAATGTTTATACATGTAAATATATGAAAATTGAGAAAACTTGTTAGAGCCCAGCTGGAAGTTATGAGCTCGTTAACATTGCCCATTGATGCTCATGAGTTAACGAGCTCATAAGTTAATGAGCTTACAAGCTTACAGTTACAAGCTTGAGATGTGAGCTTACAAGCTTACAAGTTGTTAACAACTAATATACCTTTGCCAATTTCGTTAACTTCACATTACAAGCTTGAGATGTGAGAAAACTTGTGATCATGAGTTGTTATGAGCACAGTATGGATCAACATTGCCAGCTGAAAGATAATTTACACTGATTCATGTTAACGAGCTTAACGAGTCGAGTTCGAGTTTTCTAACGAGCCGAGCCGAGCCGGGTTTTTTGCTCGTTATCTTAACGAGCCGAGCCGAGCTCGTTATCTTAACGAGCCTTAACGAGCCGAGCCGAGCCGAGCCGAGTCAGCTCGTTATCCACCCCTAGTCCTAAATGGATCAGATTGACCCTGGGGAGGTCCTGGACGGTCGCGATTGACGCGCGTTGATTCTCCTGAGGGAGGTCCTGGATGGTCGCGATTGATGCGTGTTGGTTCTCCTAGAGAGGTCCTGGACGGACGCGATTGATCTGTGTGATATTCCTTGGGGAGGTCGTGGATGGTCCAGATAACACCTAGGGAGGTCTTGGATGGTCCTGATGCGTTCACGCGAGTGCTTCTTAGGAGGATCTTAAGGACCTCCGGCGAACCTGAAAAGGCCTTAAACAAACCACCCAAACGGAACAACGGAACCTTCCAACAACCGCAAATTCTAATGCAATCCAAGGGTCAATTATTCAACAGTAAAAACCACGACCACGCCCCATGGTCCAACAACAATCGACATCCACTTTTCTATACAATCTATCGATCAATATTGTGTCGTGACTTCAATTCGGTTCGCGGTAGATTAGAGCGGATTTACCGTGAAAACCAATCTAGAAAGCAAATTTGCGAATTGAAAGCGATATAGAAAATACGATTCAATTTACTGAGTGTCGCTCTTCGATGGTTACCTTTCGATCCGAGGAGAGTCAATCGTGCTGATAATGTGTTGAGGAACCGTCGCTGGTGAGTCCAGTCCGAGCGATTACCTCGTAGACAAACTCAGAATCGTAAGAATAATGCAAGAACATAAGAACAGAATAATAGATTGAACACAGAGATATGAGGAGGCTTCAGACTTCTCTTTATTGCTCTTCATAAAAAACGATCTTTACAACAAGTGGTCCCCTCTCCTTTATATAGGCTACTGGATGCATGAGGAGCCCACCTGAGCTAGGACTCCTGGTCTGGGCCCAATTTCTTAACACTCACTAGTCGGATCACTCTCACCGGAGCGACGGCTGCTGCGGCCCCTCATGTACCATCCTCTGAAAACTCACACTAATTGGTGTACATACAATTCATGGTTTCCTCTTTCTTGTTGCCTTTTTAGTTTGATGATTTACAACTGGACAAATGTACTAACAACAAGCAAACAAAGCTACTCCATGATTCACAATGTAAATGAGAATGAAACGATGACCAATACGAGCTCCTAAATCCTAACTGCAGGCCGGGTTATTCTTGAAAACAAACCAGCTTAAGATTTTCTGGCTCAGTATTGAACTATGGAGCAACAACATATTTAGCTACATTTTGCAAATTCTGATTACATTGTTCCAAAATGACTTGGCACGATTTACAAAAAAACTAACATACTAACATGCCCACAAAACCTATTGAATGGGCTTCACCTCAACTGTACCAAGCAGTCTCTCAAAATGCAGCATTTACAACAATGGTGGGGGACAGGAACATCTTACAGGACCACCCACTAGTACTTAGAAATGCAATGGACAAGTTCGCTGATCCAACCTCTGAAAATGGAATTAACTTGGAAAAATGGGATGCTAATAGTTTACCCATCCTTCCTTTCCCAAGCTACTACTAGGAAGCAGGTTGGCTTTGCAAATCGTCGGATTTCCAAACAACGTCCTTTAAGGTGTTGGAAAGATTCTTGTAGAACTGCACCACAATATTGAGGTTTACATATTTCAGGATAAATTATTCAAGGAAAGGTGACAAAGACCAAGCATAAATTACAATTCCGGTAACTCAGTGATCCAGATTACTGAGAATGGAGAAGCATAAAGCAAGGAATTGATGCACCTCTTAAATGAAATACTTTCCAATGTTAATCCATGAATATCAGCTTTTTAATGGCTTGATCTTCACAATATGACATTTACCTTATGAAATTCCAGAGTGTCACCTTTTGTTTTGCGAACTTCAACCATATGAAGAGAAGGGGCAACTTGCAGTATCTGAATGCACAATAATGTTAAGACTGAAGACGTTTACTTGAAGCAGATTTCATATCAGCATTTTTATCATATTACCTCGGTAGCAACATTTAGGTTTCCTTCCTCCCGCTTTTACCTTTTCTAGCCTCAACTGGCCAAACAATAAAAAAGATTTTAGAATGCAGAAGAGATCTATTTAAAGTTGATATACGATATCTAGAAAACTCCTGGTTTTAAGAAAAATATTCATGCAGACTGTTATGAAACGAAGCATTTGGTGGCAGACCTTGTAATTTTTCTTCTGAACATCAAATCCTAGAGGCTTTGCAGCTTCCTCAATCTTGCGAACAATTTCTTTTGGCGGACATTTTGATGTGAACCTTGTTTCTCTTTTAAATTCCTGTCGATACAGTGATTAAAAATTAAAGTGGAAAGTATACAAGAATGAAATTGCAAAATCATAACAAAAACCGAACAAAACATTCTAACATTATAAAATGATCTGAACCAATGGTATATTTACATAGGCATATAGAAGTATAGAACTACTAGCTTATATCATACAGTATAATTGAGTGAGTGACTTATAGCTGATTTTTAAAAAAAAAAATCAAGTGCGTATTTCTATCATGATTTAGGCGATATCAGTGGAACTTGGAAAGTCATGGTGATTTAAGTTATCACACAGTACAATTTTCAAAGTTTTAGGTTACTATTAACAAATTAGGAATATCTTGTACCAGCTCTGAGTCGAATAAGTTTCCAAGATTGAAGCCTGCTGACATTGAAATCAGTTCAAATGCATTGAGAGCTGTCGGTTCTTCTTCTTTCTTTTCCGTCACATGGTGCTCCTGGAGGTGATCAAATCGCAGTTGCAAAACTAGTTAACAGGTTGAACCCATGATAGACTTTCTTCATGAGGTTGAAACAGAAATGCAAGAGTGCATATGGCCATCCACTTACTTCTGAATCATTGAAGACAGCATCCACATCATCCAATGTCGTGTCATATTTTTCATCAAACTTGGGACGCTTGTAGCCTTTCTTGAACCACTCATCCTCTAATATTTCTGGAACTGTTATTCTCTGCGACAGTTTCTCAAGAAATTAGCTTAATGTTATGGAGCAAGATGGGATTATTAGTGGCTGGGTGCACATTAGCTCTGTACTTACTTATTAGTAAGCACAGAAGAACTGGGAAAATTAATTGATTGATAGATGGTACTGACATCATGTGATCTAACTTAATTATCTTAGGATGTTTTTTCTTATTTTGGGATTATTTCAAGCAGCTCTTGTGTTCTAGCATACCGTCATTGGATTTGGATCAAGCATTCTTGTTAACAACCTCTTGGCAGGAAAAGACGTCCAAGGTGGAAACGTAAATTCCGCATATGATATCTGCCAGCAAGGGCAGGAAAGAGTCAGATAAGCATGAACAAGCAAAACAATGCAGTGCTACAAAAAAAAAACGCACAATGCTCACTTTCTTATACAACGTCATAAGATTAGAGTCCTCAAAAGGCAAATACCCTGCTAGCAGAACGAACAGAATAACTCCACATGACCACAAATCTGCCATTGCACCATCATAGCCTTGATCTTCAAGGACCTATTACAAAGGTAGTTGAAATATTTAAACTATTAATGATTCTTGATGAAACAATAATGTTAACAAAAGTTATGATGGGATACAATTTTCTGACATTACCTCTGGCGCAACATAGTTTGGAGTCCCGCAAGTTGTGTGCAGCAATCCATCATCCTGAACAAGACCACAAAGAAATAGGAAATACTTGAAAATATGTTGAGGGGTATGAGAACTTTCAAACATCAAAGAGACATGGTTATCTATTAATGCACGAAGTGTGAACTTTGGAACCTGTTGGTAGTAACTTAGAGGGCATCAAACAATAAACCCTTACCTTGATTTGCTGAGATAGTGCACTCAGCCCAAAATCAGAGACCTTCAGATTTCCATATGAATCAAGTAGTAAATTTTCTGGCTGCAAGTATTGTAGTTTAGATTTTGAAGTAGATTTCTCATTGACAGAAAAATGGCAGCAGAGAAAAAGAGAGAGAACTCACTTTTAAATCCCGGTGGTACACGCCCCTGCTATGACAATAATCAACAGCATTAATTAACTGTTGGAAGTATCTCCGTGCTTCATCTTCCCTCATTCGGCCATGGTTAACCTTTATGATGAGGAAGCGAATAATCGTCAGTGCAAAATTGTTAGATATGTATATAGCTCAGGGTGTTCTTTGCATATTGACTAACTCTGTACATGTTATATTGGCTTTTTAGCCCATTGGAATAGACAAGGTCCCATTCCAATATGGTATTGGATCAAGGTTAGGGTTAGGATTTTGCTGCCACCGCCCTCTCTGTGCTCTCCTTCTCCCGCTGCCGCCGCTGCTCTGCTCCTGCTCGAGCCGGCGGCCCTCTGGCCACTGCCACCGTAGCTCCTTCCAGCAGCCAGATCTGGGACGGCCGCCCCGCCGCCGTTTCTTTTCGCGCCGGTCCGACTACCGCCGCTCGGGATCCACTCCCCGACGTTGCCGACGCCACCCAGGACCTCCATTCTCGATGGCTCGACGCCGCTGCCGGCCGCCTAGCCAAGTAGAGCCTCTGCTCTATTTTTCTTCGTTTCAGTGGAGCCACAGGCTTTAGCTTCACACCAGCTCCACCGATCTACGTGGAGCCGGCGGCTTCGGTTTCACTCCGGCTCCCTGATCTACGTGGAGCCGGCGGCTTCGGCTTCACTCCAACTCCCCAATCTACGTGGAGCCAGCGGTTTCAGCTTCAGCTTCACCTTAGCTCCGGCTTCTCTGGCCTCTCTCTGGCTTTTGTCTTCTATCCAGCTCCCTATCCAGTTGGAGCCACTGCCTATGGCTTCCACTCCTGAGCACGCCGACTCCCAACTCCAGATTCAGTCAAGTCATCACTGATGGCTTCTACCGGAGGCTCCTTCGCCATCCCACTCTCCCTAGTTTAGTTCGATGAGACGAACTTCCGGGAGTGGGTTGATCACCTGAGGATTCACCTCAACAGCCAGCGTCTATAGGGTCATCTCACTGCGGCGCCTTGTCGCCTCGTCTCTCTCCCACGCCGCTAGTTCGGCTCTTCCTCTTGGTGCGAGATCAAGCTGTCCAGGAGGTCGCCAATGCTGCACTAGAGGAGGCCCCGAGCTATACGACCGAGCCGCACACCTCGAGAGACGGTAGGATCTTTGAGCTCGTGCTACTTCCATCTGGTGGGTAGCATGATCGTGGCCATCTCCGAGAATGTGGTGAACTACCGACGACCACGGTGATGTGGGAGTGTCTTGAGCTTACTACGGTACCAAGAGTGATGCTATGTACCACTAAGTCGTGCACCGAGCATTCTCTTGAGCTTGATGCCACCATGGATGACTTCTACCAGAAGATGTCTGAGGTGTGGCGTCAGCTCGACTCTCTTGAGCCGATGCCTGCCGGACTTGTCCCTGCTGTGTGTGGCTCCGCACTCACCAAGAGACTCACCGTCTCTTCGACTTTTTGACGCGGATCCACCCTGAGTTCGAGACTGTGCGTTCCCAGCTCCTAACTCGCCACCCGCGCCCGACCTTGGTGGAGGCTCTCACGAGTGTTCGTCTTTGAGAGACTCATCATCGTGGCGTGACTCGAATCTGTTGCCTTATGCGCTAAGTGCTCGCTCCTTCGCTTGTTTCTTCATAACCGACCGTGATCACTCCTCCAGCTCCCAACACACGATGGTTCTTGCCTCATTGTGGGTCTCCACCGCACCTCATCGCCAGCCGTGATGGACACTGTGTCTCAGGCGCTACAAGCGAGAGAAGGGGACCGGTCACGGGGTAGACGTCCCCCGAAGGGCTCTGGAGGTCCCTCCCACTCTGGAGATGGCGCTTCTTGCTAGGGCTCCTCTGGTGACGCCAGACATCAGCTCCTCTCACTGCTCCAGTGCCTCGGTGTCGGCTCGTCCTCAGACTCCTCAGGTTCTACTCGTCTGGCTCTTACTTCTCAGTAGCCTTCCTCGCCTCCTCCCTCATCAGGTATCTTAGTCTCTGTGGATCTTGGACTCTGATGCTTCCTTTCACATGACACCAGATTCTACCCACCTCACTTTTCTGTGTCCCACAGTTTTTCCTTCTACTGTTCAGACTGCAGATGGTACCTCTTCCTGTTGCAGGCCAAGTCACCCTTTCCACTTCTTCTTTTCATGTTCCTGCAGTCTCTTATGTTCCTTAGCTTACTATGCACCTTATGTCGGCTAGTCAGATCACTGATCATGACTGTCGTGTTGTTCTTGAGTCCGCACTTGTGTTGGAGACCACTACGAGAGGACTGCTTAATCGCCCTCGGCGCCGTGATTTGCAACATCTTTGGGAGCTCAACTGGCTCTTCCTTCCGCTATCTCCACCATCCAGTCAGCCACTACCACTACGTCTGGTCTTGTCGCGTCCTCCACTACTTCCTTCACTCAGTGGCACCATTGTCTGGGTCATCTCTGTGGATCGCATCTATCGTCACTAGTAGGTCGTGGTGTTCTTAGATCTATTTCCTCTCCTCCTGCTCCACATGTTCCTTCCCGTTCTTTTCTTGAGATTCCACCGTTTCCCCTGCACTACTCTCGCCGTCCTCGGCCTACTCCTTCTCCAGTTGAGCCTTCATCTTTGCTGGGCCCTCTTTCCAACTCTTCTTCTCCGTCATTGTTAGGTCCTGCTGCTAGGGGTGCAAACGGAGCAGATTGTTCTCGACTGTCTGTCAGCCCGAATAAATTCGGATCTTATTCAGAGCGTGAAACCGGACATCCGAGATTTTTCTCGGATTTCGGATTCGGAGCTGGGTAGTTTTTGCCGGATACGGAAATGGATTCGGTAAGGAGGTATCCGTCGGATTCGGAGCTATCCGGATAATTTATTAGACAGTATCTGTAAACACTATCCCGGATATCCGATAAACTCTAGGCCCGATGGGTAGAGAGAAAATCGACCACGAGGCTTTCCAATATTTTTTATTTTTAGAAAATACAGATAATCCAAATAAGCCAATAAAAATAGCAAATGAACTCGGAAAACTTCAAGAACAATTATAAAAAAAATGAACATAATGAACTTAAAAATAATTTTGAATTTAATGGATGTTTAATTTATTCATATTAAATCATTTTATTTTTGAAAATTCTATTTAAGTTTTGTTAAATTCTAGAAAATCATGAAAATTTTACAAAAGCTCATTTTAAATAAAAGATTTTGAAAAACTCAAAATTGGGGCCTTCTGGACTTGCTACCGATCAACGTTCTCGTATATCCCTAACTAGTTATTACTCATTGGTATATAGGTTTTGTATATGTTGTAAGCGTCTTCATTACGTAGTTTGCTAGTGACATTTTGGACATCTTTTGTATTGCTATCACTTGACTTGCTACTTGCTACTACTACTTTAACTAGCCGTGATAGTGTGATATAGTTAAATTTGCTTGTTAAATTGCTAATGTAGTTGCATTTTGGACATGTAGTATGGTTGATTGATCTTTATATGTGCGATATATATAGTTTATGTTTTTATGTGATGTCAGGCTAAATATTCGTGGCCGAGACAATCGTATTGATTCGGCATGTATTTGCTCCATATTTGTGACCGAGACTATCCACATTCATATTCGTATCCGGTACTATCGTGTTCGACTCTGATTCCGAGAAAAATATGGAATAGGATACAGGATGAGCGATATCCTCCCATAATCGCTCGATTGCATCCTACACGCTACTATCTCTCCCGGAGAAGTACATCCAGGATATCCTTGCTCGCGTTTGTCTCATTGATCGGTAGCATGGTGGATACTCCTATGAAACTTGGTGTTCACCTTGACCTCTCGATGGTGAGCCTCTTGAGGACCCAACTCGCTACCGCCATCTTGTTGGGAGCCTCGTCTATTTTGGGATCGCTCGACCTGATATTTCTCACCCAGTTCACATCCTGAGTCAGGTCGTCTCTGCTCTCACTCAGCTCTACTACAGTCACCTTCTTCGTGTCCTGCGATATCTTCGTGGGACCATCACTCGTCGTCTTTTCTTTCCTCACTCCAGTTCTTTGCAGCTTCAGACGTACTCTAATGCAACTTGAGCTAGCGATCATTCTGATCGCTGGTCTCTTTCTGCCTATTGTGTTTTCCTTAGGTCCTCCTTGATTGCCTAGAAGACCAAGAAGCAAATTGTTGTTTCCATTCGAGCTTTGGAAATGAGTTGAGAGCTATGGCATCGTTATCTTTGAGATCACCTAGCCGGTGACTACTTGAGTATTTGAGTGTTTAAACCATCTGACTCTCTCTTATCGAGATAATCTTGGTGCGATCAGCATTACTCGAGATCCCGTGAAGCATGAGCTCACCAAGCACATTGGAGTGGATGCTTCGTACATACGATCGCAGGTGCAAGACAAAGTTATTGCTTTTCAGTTTATGTCTTCGGAGCTTCAGTTAGCAGATTTCTTCACCAAGGCACAACCTAAAGTTCAGCATAGCTTCTACCTCTCTAAACTCAGTGTTGTTGATCTACCATGAGTTTGAGGGAGGTATTAGATATGTATATAGCTTAGGGTGTTTTTTGCATGTTGACCAACCATGTACATGTTATATTGGTCTTTTGGCCTATTGGAATAGACAAGGTCTTATTCCAACAAAAAATTAACAATGGTAACTTTTAACTTTGTGTGTGTTGAAAACAAGCAAACTACATAGATTGGAAATGGAGAATGCATCATATCACTTACAATTGTGTCGAAGAGCTCGCCACCGGTAACATATTCTAAAACAATGTAGATCTTTGTTTTGCTTCCCATTACCTGAAAATTAAAGAGACCATTCATTTTACTAAGATTAGCAGTTTCCCCTAATGAAATGAAAATAGGTATGCCAAATAATTGAGTGCGGAATTTCTGGCAACACAACCATGATTGAGGTACATGATTGGAAATAGATGCTTTGAGGTTCCTAGCATAGACCGTAGAGGAGGTACAAAACTTTTTCCCTTCATAGCTCTTTTCTGATGAACTAGAACATAAGATTAACTGGACTAAACAACAAAAAGAATGGTAATTTCTTTAATTACCTCATAGATGCGAACAACATTAGGATGCTTAATCAGCTTCATTGTTGAAATTTCCCGCTTAATCTGCATCTCAACACGGAGTTACTCATCAGCTACAAAAAAATTAGCTGTTCCATCAACAGCTACTGAACTCTGAACAAAATTGCCAAGTTCATTTGCACTAAAAAATGAAGGACACTGACGGGGCAGGAAATCTAAAGGACAGGACCCACAATCTACTAGATGTGAAATATCACCAAACATAACAAATGCTGCAATAATTTAGATTGTAAACATAATTATGAGGTGGCATTTGACAGAGACCTGCTCAACCATCATGTGCTTGAGAACCTTCTCCTTGTCTAGGATCTTGATGGCTACTGGGTCACCGGTCTCAGTATCCCTCATGAACTTGACCTTTGCGAATGTGCCCTCTCAATGGTTCTGCCTAGCTCATACTTCCCCACACGTCTCTTCACCTTGGTTGTACCCATTCCCTGCCTTAGACCCCTCTGGAATCTCAGATAGTTTCCACGCACTGTCAAATGGTTTCACTGTCCTCTGGAAAATTTTCTCGGTTACAATTGATACATGGAAAAGATGACAGGCTGATATTTTTCTGTCTGAGTTAACTTCAGTTGGAGTGTACAGAATCCCAGTCCTGTCTAGTACAGGAGTTTGATTAGGACCTATATACTAATGCATTTACATCTCATTTCTTTTCTCAGATCATACATGAATGATTGCCTTTGATCTGCACTAGTCAAATGCTAGTAAAAAGAATCTTATCTTGTGCTACAGAAAATGCCCACATGCAAGCGCTCTTAAACAGTCAAGTTTCCAAGAGATTAAGCAAGGCATTATAATTCACACACAACCACCCGAAGATGTCAGACGATTGGTAAACAACTCAATCAGTGGAGTTGTTTAAGTAGAAAAATCCTGTGAAATCCATTATATTCTTTCCCCGAAACTAAACATGAATAATCAATTGGAAGTTAAAAGGAATTAGACCATCCTTTGGATCTGGACAGGACGTTTGTCGTCAATTAGCCACGAGGGGCTGCAAAGAAGCTATTGAATATTCATAGAAGGCCAAAACCGGGGAGGGCATATTCCACCAATAGTACAATCCAAGAACCATGAGATGGTCAGAATTCCCAAACAGGAAGGGAAGAAAACTATAAAAAAAAAAACAAGGTTTATCAAGAACAAGAAGGTTGGCGAAAGAACCCATCCTCTCGTCAAGAAATGATCTAATCCTGGAGGTAGTTCCATATGATTAGAGAGATGCTCGTTCAAAGAATCATAACACGGTTTATAAGCGATTTAGAAGCTGCGGATATGCATTGAACACAGCAGAAAATAATAGAAGAAGCTCAGCACAGGCGCTCAGCACAGGCCAAATTTCAGCTTTTGGCTCACACACAAGACCAAAGAAATTTAATTGAGAAGGAACAAAAACACACAGTACACACAAATTGCAAAGACAGAAAGGAAGGCAACCAAAAGAGAGAAGAAGAGAAGAAGCAAGAGAACCTACTGCTCGCTCTGTGATCAAATCTGCAATGCAAAGTCGATGCCCTCTTCTGGCGATGACAGATAAATATCCCAAGAAAAGGCTGTTAGGGTGAGGTGCGGAAGAGGCCAAGAGGTGTACAGGAGAGCAGAAAGCTCGTGTGCATCTATTAGACTTGTCTGCGATTCATGTAGGAGTTTTTTTCCTCCAAATGACACGGTTGCGCTTTGCGCGTTTCTCACACCGTATTAACAGAAATGACAGTATAAATGTATGCCTATAGTCCAAACAAGTGGTGTGCTGATACATAATAGTCTCCGTACGCCCACCGTCCGGACGTAGCCGCGTCTACACAACCACTACCCGGACCGCATGTGTGTCGCCCGGAGAACCGCGTCTGCGCAGCCCCCGTCCGGACAAGCCGCACCCGTGCGCCCACCGCCTGGACTAGCTGCCTCCACGTGCCCCCCCGGCCGTGGGACAAGCCTCCTCCGCACAAGTGTCGCCGGTCTCTGCTCAGCCCCTAGCCCGAGTCTGCGGCGACAGGTGTTTGCCGAGTTCCGCCACCAGTAGCGACAATGCGTGGCTATAAATACCAGACCCTCGCTCTCGGTGATTCTCAATTGTGTTTTTGTTCTTATTCTCATTCTCACTCTTGCGCTTGTCGTTGGGAACACAGAGAACAGAATAATTTTTTTTTTGGAAATTAAAGTTTGGAGCAGTTCTTAAGACCATAGCAGTATTGAATGATCCCTCGGAGGGCAGGAAATTTTTTGTTCACTGCATTTGTCGTTATTACTGTAGTCGTAGTTAATTAGTCTTATTCAGATACTCCTAACTAATGTAGCTTGTAGTCGTAATTAAATAGTTGTTAATAATTTAGCTGTAGTTTATTACTGCTTATTATTAAGGGGTAATGAATTAGTCGTAACTAATGTATCGGTAATAAATTAGTGGCAATTAATTAGTCGCAATTATTTAGGCATTATTATTTGAGTATGAATTAGTTAGTGGTTAAAAATTAGTGGTAATATATTAGTCGAAATTAGTTTAGTGGTAATTACATAGTCATAATTATTTTATCGAAAATTAAATTGTCATAATTAATTTAGTGGTAATTAATCAATCGTAATTAGTTTAGTGATAATTAGTTAGGCATAATTAATTTAGTGGAAATTAATTAGTAATGAATCGATCGTAATTAGTTTGGTGGCAATTAGTTAGGCATAATTAATTTAGTGGAAATTAAATAGTCGTAATCAATTTAATGGTAATGTATTAGTGGTAACTAACAAATCGTATTTGTTTGACTTGTAGTTTATTAGTGGTAATTACACTAGTAATGAATTACTCGTAAGTATTTTTTGACAAGTAATCAATTTGTTGCTAATTAATTAATTATTCGTATTTCATTACTCGTATTTAATTGATTACTTGCATGAAATATGTCGTAATTATTTGTGGCGTGGGTAATTCTTGCGAATAAATTAATTGTAATTAATTAGTATTAATTAGTTCAGTTATATTAAACTTGTGGTAACTACATAACATGTTTGTTATATCGCGTACCGCAGATCGAGTTGTTGTGGCTTTAGGTAATTTCGAACATGCAAGGCTTGGTAGTGTTTACTAACAATCGTTTTTGTATGGTAGAACCCAATGGGTTGAACCTATCGAGATGCCAATACAAGGTCATCCAGGCGGAGGGGCTTTTGATGCGATGAATATTCACGACCTTAGGAGCTACATCCGAAGGGAGTTAAATACGGAGCCAATGACGAAGAAACTTGTCATCGAGGGGATCACCTGCATGAATAGGGGAGGGCAAGGCGTATGGGAGTTGGTCAAGGTGAATGGAAGCGTAGCATGGGGCTAGTACATGCAGATTGCTTCCCAGTCCGAGGCGGCGATATACGGGAAGCTGATGGTGTACATGAATTTCGTATGCAGAGCGTCGGGAAACCTTGATGATGCTGGGGCCTCGGGAAGTGGGCAACCGTAGGCGGAGCTTGAAGATGGTAGACTGAAATGTGTTGTTTTGGAGGAAGTCGCGAGAGAAGACTTGTGCATAATTTTGTGCAAAATGAGGCGTAAATGTGATATGCCTAGAGGCAATCACGAGAGATGATTGTATCACATCTATATTTATGAGTTATTGAATAAATGTTACTATGTTCCTTGAATGAATTATCGATTATAAAGATTAACAAGTAAGTGACTTGTTGGTGAAACTCTTTAATTTATATGATGTCATTCTAAATATATCCCTAGTCGGATGTTACTGGTCGGAACACTAGTGACTTATTGACCAGCACATGTATTGATCGATGACTATGTTTCACCGGTCATGTATATAGGCATATCGAATCAATAATGTGAACACATGTTAGATAACATGGTGTTGGATTGACTCACCTTGAGATACTATTAAGATTGTTATGATTTTATGTGTCATCAGTTGGTCTCAAGCAATGATGATGTATAATCCTTAGACATGAGATCAGCATGATTTTCTACATGTGTAATAGTACACTTAGAGGATGTCAAACGCTACTCCGTAATTGGGTAGTTATAAAGGTAGCTTTGGAGTATGCTATGAAACATGCAGAAGAATGTGACTGGTCGAATATGAGATTTGCCTCTTCTAACATAACAGGAGAGATATCTCTGGCCCCTCGATGTGGCGGATAAATAAAGTGCATGGTCATGTCACTAGTGGTCAAGAGTCGACCACATAAAATTATCAACACTTGGCGAGAAAGTATTGAGCTGTCCATGGATGACAAATCATCTCACCGAGTTCAACCATATATCATGAGGCAAAGGAGATTGCTGCAAGCAGCCGTTCGATTCGACCATATGCGGACTAGTCATTATAGAGATACGAAATGGTCGATTCGAGACGCGTTATTATGAAGTATGATATAGGATTATAGTGTTGTAGCGCATCTAGGAAAATCCATCCTGTGTGTTAGTTAGGCGCTCTTTCCATTGTATATTCCTTTGTTGGCAACATAATTGATGAGCGACCTACATGATTCAAAAGGTTATCCTCGGCCATTTCAAGCGAATGAAGACTACAATAGAGTTATGTAAGGAGGAAATGAGCATACCTCTCGAGTATTCCTCTTAGAGTCTTTGAAGTCGTGCTTGTTGCGGTTTAGGGAATCAAGGTATATCACATGGTTCCTCTTGGGTATAATAACTAAAAGGATCCGATGGTACCTACTCATGTATGTCGCTATAGTCATTAAACCTAAGTTCGTGTTTGCGTATAAAGTACAAATGAAATTTGTATAGCAAGTAGTGACACTTACCCACGGTTGTAGGGCACCACTATATACGTCATGTTAAATCTCGACGAAGCAATGACCTCGTTATGTATTTCTCGACGAAGGAGGAGTCTTGTTGGATGGTTTGCAACGATACCACATGTGGGTCGAGAAACCCTTGGTTCTTTCCATTCCGGACATTTTTCAAAGATGTATCTATACATAAGCAATGAGTTGTGATATTTATTGGTATTACATGAATGTAGAACTTGATTGTACGCACTTACAGTGTCCAACATCGTAGAAGCGAGACGTCGAGGCCAACGAGGTTGAATAGTTGAAATAAGTCATTGAAGCCCACGACGAAGTACCTCGTCCCGTTGAAGAAATGCTTATCCTCGTATCTGACGGTGATTCCAGTATCACACCCCTTCTTTTGGGTCTTCGCCAAGTACCAGGCATGCAAAGCCTGACAAGCATATCCAGCGTGCATTAATACTGCATCGGAGCACAATGGTTTTCCGATGATGTAGTTCCCGGGTATCGCGGACTTCCCGGACTTGGGAGGCGCCTTAACGTTTGTGGATTTCGATTTGGCCTTAGCGATTGGCAGCGTCTTCTTGTGAGATGACTCGGGAACGGATACGGCGGCACGCTTTTCGTCGTTCCTTGGCGTCTTCTCCACGGGAATCGAAGAGGTGGCCTTATGAGGTGAAACATGAGGTGGAGTCATCGAGGTCCGTTGAGAGGAATGGTCGTGTCCGGATCGCGGCCTTCTGGGTCGAGCGATGTCCTTCTTGGGCCATGGATAAAAAGAGGACGGCATCCCTAGTGTTGTGATCTCTTCGTTCGGCAAATCTTCACGGGACGGCTCGGAAATTGACATGTACCATATCCACTGGACCTGGCGTAACGGCGCCACCGAAATGCCGTCAGACCGCCTTCCTCGTATGGATACACCATCCTCGCGCGACCTCAATACAAAGGACCCATCCATCCTCACTTGGAGCTTCTGAGCGTCGGCTCCTACAAAATGATACGCAATTAGCTAAGGCGTCCTATAGGTCTATCTTTGGTGCGATCCATAGATGTACGTTACCTTGATGTCGCTCTATCGTAATCGGACGTCGTCATGTTCACAATTATGTCTTGACGCGACGCCTACTCCGACGTCGAGGAGGACCGCCTCCCGACTAGCGAGGCGGCTTATGCGATCACCGCTCATGAGTATATCCATTTGACTCGCATAATCTTGCCATCTCTACTTGAAATTGGTTAGTAATCATCTGTACTAACCGGTTGTCGTGCTCGCCTTGGATCTCTTCCTAGTCCTATCGTGCGATGAGTCGTCCGCGAATCCATGACTCCAAGGTACGTTAACCCCAAAGCCTCGCGTGCGACCAGGTGCTCCTTGTTTCCCAAGGTCAGTAGATAGTATATCATTCTCCTGCTCGCATGGAAGGAGCCTTGGGAAGCTTGGGCGATCAAGTCCGCCGCAAGAGGTCATCATGTTATTATAGGCACTATGAAGTGATGGACTTATTAACAACTTAGTAGTTCGACATATTTACCACACGTTGGGACACTTCCTGGTCTGCCGGGTTTGTGAAGGAGATGCTGCCCGAAGACGAGACTTGTGCCCTCGCTTTTAACCAGCTTAGGGAACGCGGGTCTGTGACATCAGGAAACGGGTTCTCCTTCTCCGCCGCCCATTCCTCGTATTTACCCGCGTACCCAGCGGTGCCAAGTCTGTGCGGGTGAGTGTTTCGTGTCTCGAGAGCTTTGTGCGCCGCACTTTGCTCCTTAAATTCGGCCGTCGTTTTCATAGCCACAAAGGTGTCCCATGCTTCCCGCGTCAAGAATTTGTACTGCGCTGAAGGCGTTTGACCCGTGTTCACGTACTTCGTGACAAGAATGCTCTTGAAGGTCCTCCACGATTTACCCATTGTGAGCATCGCCGTCCGTCGACGCGTGCCACATGTGCTTCGGAATAGTGAACTTCTCTGAAAGTTACATCCACGTAGCGCCTTCGCTTCTTTCGTCAGGTCCTTCCACGTTGGTGTGGTGATGAGAACCCGTTCCCTTGCAAGTATCCCGCAGATGGTCCGGAATCTCGCCGCTGATCTCTTGGGACTCAGAGGGACCCCAAAGTCACCGACCTCCGTGATGACCGATCGCCCGTAGGCATTTTCGATTGTCCTCTGCCATCTCGCTTAGTGTCATTATCGCCGACGGTGGCGGAGGCCTCGTCGGCGCCTCTTCCATCTGCGGCGTCGGTGTCGTGACCTCGTCGGCGCCTCTTCCATCTCTGGCGTCGGTGTGTGGGCGAAGACGATGTCTCGCCATCTCGCTTACTTGCTATGTATATAAGTTACATATGCAATAAAATGGATTGCAAGTGTCCCAAATTAACATATACATTGAAACTTAATAATATGCTCAACATGTGCAATATTAGCAAATAATCATAAATAATTCCAGCATAAATATGAAACAATTAATCTCAGGAAGAAGTACAGAGGTTGACTATAGAGATCAAGATGGCAAATGAAAAGTTGAATGAGCTCATACAGAGTACTAACATTCCTTAATCCACTAGCTTCTCTAAGGAAGCCTACTTCATCGAGGTCGACACTTTGGAGTGTGCCATTTGTTTCATGCCGTGGAGGGTGGCATGAAACAAAGGTACACTCAAGTGTGTCAGATCGACGGAAGGAAATGCTAAGCAAAGGTTTAATCCTATAGGGCTCCGCCTCCTGCTCCTATTATGTGCTCTCGGAAGGAGAGTAGCTAAAGAACAAGTCTTTGCCATCTCAATCCTATTGTCTATACTCTTATCGACCACGACACTTTGGAGTGTACCATATGCTTCTTGCCTTGGAGGATTGGCAAGAAGTAAAGGTACACTCAAGTGTGTCGAGATCGATTAAGGAAATGCTAAGCAAAGGTTTAATCTGAGGGCTCGCCGCCTCCGCCTCCTATTATGTGCTCTCGGAAGGAGAGTAGCTAAAGAACAAGTCTTTGCCATCTCAATCTTATTGTCTATACTCTTCATCGACCACGACACCTTTGGAGTGTGTCATTTGTTTTATGCCGTGGAGGGTGGCATAAAACAAAGGTACACTCAAGTGTGTCGATCGATTTAAGGAAATGCTAAGCAAAGGTTTAATCTGTAGGGCTCGCCGCCTCTGCTCCTATTCTAACACTCCTAACACTCCTTAATCAACGAAGCAAAGGTTTAATGCATCATGCGAGAAGACTAGCCTTTAATGAAGACATAGAAACAAAATAGAATCAAGTAAAATAGACATAGCAAATAATCATAAATAATTCCAGCATAAATATGAAACAATTAATCTCATTTCGGGAAGAAATACAGAGGTTGACTATAGAGATCAAGATGGCAAATGAAAAGTTGAATGAGCTCATACAGACTACTAACATTCCTAACACTCCTTAATCCACCGGCCTCTCTTATGATCTTTGTATAGATAGAAACTAGTGATCTGAGATCTTTGCTCGAGCCTACTTCATCGAGCTCGACACCTTTGGAGTGTACCATTTGCTTTGTGCCGTGGAGGATTGGCACGAAGCAAAGGTACACTCAAGTGTGTCGAGATCGACGAAGAAAATGCTAAGCAAAGGTTTAATGCTTCATGTACGTAAGACTAGCCTTTAATGAAGACATAGAACTAGAATCAAGTAAAATGATCGAGCGAAGGAAATACTCGACCAATAAAAGGTCTAGAGATTAACAAAGGCACAGACACTATTCCAACATATTGATTCATGATATTATGTGCTCTCGAAGGAGAGTAGCTAAAGAACAAGTCTTTGCCATCTCAATCCTATTGTCTATACTCTTCATTAAATGAATATGATAATATAAATTTAAACTATGAGCTCTAAACAATACTTTGCTTAAGCGTCAAACGATCTCAAGTTAATCTAAAACAGATTAAACTTCCATCAAACAGAGGTTGACTACGAGAGATCAAGATGGCAAATGAAAAGTTGAATGAGCTCATCTGAGACTACTAGAAGAATCACAAACTAGTCATTAGATTACCAACGAAAACTGAATACTCTCAACAGGCGAACATGAAGAATCGAATAACTAGCTTTCAACCGAAAGTAACCAATTAACAGTACATCATATTGATAGTAGCAAGTAATACAATAGAGCTCAAGTATGAACTAACTATCACATTCAATCTCAGTATAAGACAGAGTTCATCACAGAGCATGTCAACAAAGCCCATTGATCAATTTGCAATGTAGCGATGAGCTCAACCGAAAGTAACCAATTAACAAGAGATCATATTGACAAGAGCAAGTAATACAATAGAGCTCAAGTATGAACTAACTATCACATTCAATCTCAAGATTATAAGACATAGTTCATCACGAGCATGTCAACAAAGCCCATTGATCAACAAAGCCGAAGCGCCACAGAGGAGCAATACTCACAGAGAGGATGCCGCACAAGAACTCACGGTGCAAGGAGGAGGCCGACACGGGAGGAGGACGGGCGGGGAGAAGGCCGGTGCAGAGGAGGAGGCCCACACGGGAGGAGGACGGCGGCGCCGAGGTCGGAGGCGGCGACGTCGGGCTACTGCCGGGAGGTGAGTGAACGGGCGCCTGTGGTCGGGGCGGCAGCGAGGTCGAGGTCGGCGCCGAGGTCGGGGGGCGGCACCGAGGTCGGGGCGCCGAGGTTAGCGCGCGCGCCGAGGTCGTGGTCGGCGGTGAAAACTACGGCGAGCCCTAAACCCTAGAGGAGGCGTAACGAGAGCGAGAGCCTAAGGGCGCGGGAGAGGAAGTGACAAGTGAGAGCAAAACCCTAGCGCTTCCGCCTTATAAAAAGTATATCACAGACGGTTTATAACGAGAACCGTCAGGATAATATATCCTGACGGTTCTATAAAAGAACCGCTGCAGGATAATCATAGACGGTTTTTAACTACAACCGCTCGTGATATGAACGTATCCTGAGCGGTTTTAAATAGAACCGTCTGTGATTCCTTTTCACAGACGGTTATACAACGGAACCGTCTGTGATAACTCTCTTCATTTTCCCGCGTGTCTCTTCGTCTTCATTTTCCTGCGTGTGTCTCTTCGTCTCACGATCACACGGCGCTGCTTCATCTCTTCATTTTCCAACGTCGCCTCTGACTCCCCAAATATCTCTTCGTCTCCGTCCGGCTTTAGAAATTGTTCTATATATAGATGTGTCCCTTCTACAATGTATTTCACACAACCTCCTTGATCCCCTTTCTCCACAAAAAGCGTAAATGGTCTGCCTCTCTTCAGACACGCATCGCACGTCTGCACCTCTCTCGCTATATCGTTGAGTCGTCTGCGGAAGAACACTATTTCAACAATGTCTTCACTCCTCTCGTCCGAGAATTTGCGGAGCGGGTGACGGCCACCTTCCGCCGTCTTGACATTCTCTCCGCCGTGTCTTAGGGTGATCTCCCACTTTCGGCGAAGTTTACCGTGTCGTCGACGTGGTCCTCCAAAACGGTTGCACGTCTCGTGGAGGCTTGTCGTCACTTGACTGCTTAATCGAGGCAAGAGGCGATCGAGTCAACCAGCCGAGACCCTCTCATAAGAGAAGAGAGCCTACGGGCTCTCTTCAACTTGGTTCAACAATCAGGGTCTTGGGACACACTCGAGCGAAGGCGTCCAGTGGACGATTTCAGGATTCGCTCGATCTTAAACCGTCCGCCCAAGACGCGCCGCCTCTGAAGTGTTGAAGACGGAGATAGCGACCTACCTCCACCACTAGATAGGTTTCTAGTTTTTAATCTTTTGTAAGCTCTCGGCCACGCACGTTGTTTGGCTATATATATATGAAAATTCCAAAATTTTAAAAAAGTTTGGAGGAGAAGTTACAATATCTATTTGCCCATAGTAAGAGCTAGATCCTCATCCCATCTCTTGAAGTGTGGAGGTATGTTGATCTGGAGCAGTGTAGGGGGCGGCCGGGTTGCTCCATCTTGGCAAAGGGGAGGCGTAATAGGCCCATCGCGGCAAACCTGAGACTTGGCGTGGCGGAGGATCTCCGAGCGGTTCTAAATAAGAACCGCTCAGGATACTACACGACGGTTGTAACGTAAAACCGCTCGTGATTAGGGGATTATCACAAACGGTTTGTGAATAGAACCGTCAGTAATAATTCACTGAGCGGTTCTATTTCTCAACCGCTCAGTGATAGTTGACTATCACTGAGCGGTTCTAAAAATACCGTCGTGATAGTTGTTCCGCCTTGACCCCATGTTGAATGATCGATTTAACACGAGACGGTTCCAAAGGAACCGTCTATGATGGGGCGTCTACTATAGCCTGTTTTGTAGTAGTGAAGGTTCGTCCGATATAATTTATCTGTATTCGGGAATAGTTATGTCCTGAAAGAAACCGCTAACGACCTGTAGTCGAAAAAGGGTTTCCGAGTCACAACCGATTACGCATGAACCTACAGGGTCACACACTTAATAGGTTAAAACAAAAGAGTTCGGATAGGATCCGGCATGGGCTCTTTTATAAGGGGATGCATGAGGCTGTTGGGATAAGCGACAGACGACGTGAGTTGCTCCACTGAAACCCTAGCCACCATCTTCTCGAGAGCTCTACCGTTCGAGTTGGTGCTAGCACACCAGCATATGGTATTCCATCCCTAGACGTGTGGATACCGTAGAGGCGCTGTTGCGGTTGCTGTTGTGCTGTTCGAGGACGATCCTTAACCTAAACAAGGAGCGCGATTGGTTGCTGGAGGAGACGATCGGCATCGAGGACGCTGGAGAATCGACTACGACCACCACATTGACGCACTCGACGTTGGATCAGGCTGTTCCAACTCTTCTTCCGCTGTGCTGCTCGTCTAGTGGTAACAATCTATGATCTCTTACTTGTATGGCTTCCTGGTTTACGTGGTATATTTTTGAATTGCCAGCTAGTGTAACATACCTGTATCCCTTCAGGTCGGGCAACAAGCTATAGCATGATACACCTTGTCCATCAGCCGTGTGTATAGGGTGCACCGGTCTAACCCAGTACATTACGCGGTGAAGTTCGTAGTGGAAGGCTGCCTTGGCAAGGTCAACGCTCACCGAGCAAAGTTCTTCAGCTCAGTCTTCATGGTCAAGGCGGTGACCGAACACACTTGCGAGCTTAGCGAGCAGCTGCGGCAGCATCGGAATGTGATTTCCGCATATGTGGCAAGCCCCATCAGCCACCTAGTTATAGAGGACGTGGTCGTCTCCCCTAATATGCTGATGTCAGAAGTCACCAATCTGGTTGGTTATTCAGTCAGCTACAGTAATGTTCAACGAGCAAAGCAGAAAGTTATAGAGTCCATGTACGGGACGTACGAAGAGGCGTACAATCTTGTGCCGAGAATGCTTCACCAGATTGCCGAAGCAAACCCCAACATGTACATAAACAAGCTTGAAAGTGAAGATACTGATGGAGGCCCCAACTACTTCAGACTAGACTGGGTGTTCTGGGCTTTCGCCCAAGTCATAGAGGGCTTCAAGTTCTGTCGCCCTATGCTCATGGTAGATGGCACTTTCCTCACGGGGAGATACAAGGCCATAGAGTACGGGGTGTGGACAGTATAAGTGATGCATCCCGATGGATGTGTGGCTAGTGAATGACATGATGTTAGTAGAACCTAAGGCGTAATAAAAAATTAGAACATACATTTATACATAACTTACCTCCTAGCCGATCTGGAGCGTGGATGACCAACGGGGAGCGCTACGACACCAATAGGTCTGACTAGGCCGTGCTGACCTAGCAGGTGAGCACGGTCGCCCCACTCGGTGCGCGACATGTAGGATGTCGTCTCTCAAATGACCGCAGCTCATGTTCTTTATTACAATCTTTGACTCCGCGAAGATGTACTTCAAAGTGCTCAGAAGCCCCGGTTTGATGTGCCCTGGGCTACAGATGGCGGTCTCCGATGCACTTGCGATGCGCTGTAGCCGCTCCAACTGAAGTGACAGGCAAAATTGGTTCAGTAACAAACTGTACAAATATCATAATGAAACGAGTAAAGGTTGTAAGTGTTTTACGGTGTCGTCACACCGCGAATCATTGTGTTGATTGAACGAGTGATGGAGCCTCTCCTAGTGCGTCATCTGCTCCCAACGATCTGGTGGAGGACGGGTGAGTCTGGTGCACGACTGTGGTACATACCACTCGATGTACTAACGGTATGTCTGTACGTCGTACGGTCACTGCTCCTGCAAGATATCGATGTGTGTGATCTCTATCCAAGCCGTAATCCACACATGCTAGACTGCTTGTCAGTCCTCAGCTTGTCGGCCCGCCCTCGATTGTCTGCATTCCGGAAGGATTGATGTTAGAACAATGGATGTAGGTATGAAGTGTAAACACTACTCGGATGGAATTGGACTCATAAGTGGACAGCTCGCTACAGGATCCTACCGTCGGGAGGGGGCACAAGCTAGTACAAATCAAGCTATCACATTACATGCTGTGGTGCGTAAGGCTCTACCATATGTGTAAACACCATGTGGCAGGTCATCGCCCATAATCCGGCGTCCTGCGTGCATTACATGGACAGGCACTACCGTGTTCACGAAATCTGGGCTCCATAGAGCCCATATGATGTCGTTGTTGTGCAACGACTCGAACTCATTGTGGAACAACGAGTAGCACCTTGTCGGTCTATCCTTGGCGCAACGTAACTGGGCAGAAGTCCACCGGTAGCCCATAGTGGGCCTGTCTATCGGGTCGTGCAACTCAGGGTACGGATGCATTACTTTCTGAAGGAGGCCGCCATCAGGAAGTGCTCCCAACTCCACAAATGTAGGAGCACGAAAGGCATTTACAAGGCTCGGTTTCACACCGGTGTCAGACATAGAAACGCCACACAACCCCTCAGAGTGGTGTAAAGGACAACCGATCCTCACAGTATTTAAGGCATCACTCCAGCCTTCGTGTCAGCCAAAGATTCAGCGATGCAGGTGAAGCTGAGGTACACCCAATCGCCCTGTGTAGTGGGAAATAAGACCGAACCAAAGAGATGAAGGAGGTAAGCGACGAGGTGCATCCTAACAACCTCATTAGGTGCATCCTCCGGCCATTGACTAAAATTCCTCAACCAAGTCCGAAGGATGCCACGGGCACTGTCCGGGACATGTATGCCGAACCGATGCCCCAATCGGACCTTCCAATCCGCCGGCGGACGCGCTGAAACAAGTGGCTCACCCCTGATCAGGTGACCGGTCAAGAATGAGACATCCTGGAGAGTGACCGTCATCTTACCCCCCCCCCCCCCGAAAAGTAGAAGGTGTGCATCTCAGGTCTCCACCTGTTGACAAGTGCCAACATCAGACTGCCATCCAGGGTGAAGTGGTGTCCGACGGAGAGCAGCTTCGCAAAGGGCCAACACACTCATGTCCCGAAGGATCGGGACATAGCGAGCGTCCAGCTGCCAGTAATCCCTCCCGAACCGAAGCACAGGTGGTAGAGGTCCATCCACGTCCCTAGTGATCCACGATTTGCATCGGCGATTCTCATCGTAGAAGGGTTACAGAAGCTCCGGTAGAGGCATGACTGGCAAGAGATAGAAGAGACCGATTATTAGTAAAAAGATTGGTAATGACGGTAAATTACTAGAAATTAAAAATTATGACTACATACAGACAACAAATTAATATACACTAATTAACTATGACCAAATTAATCATGACTAATTAAGTACGACTAAATTAGTTGTGACTAAATTAATTAGGACTAATTAATTACCACAAATGAACCAAAAATAAATAATTACGACTTAATAATGACAACTACATTATTTAGGACTAAAATAATTATGATGAATTAAATAGCACTAAAATAATTACGACTAATTTATTAGCCCGATTAACAAAAAAATTACGACTTAATAAGACCACTAAATTAATTACGACTAATTAATGACGGTTAATTAATTACATCGATGAACTATGATTAATTAATGACGGATAATTAATTAAGACCCAATTAACTATGACTAATTAATTCCAACTAATTATTTACGACTAATTAATTAAGTAACACTAACTAATTATGACTAATTAATTGATAACTAATTAACTATGCCTAAATAATTACAACTAATTAATTAATTAAGACTAATTTAACTACGACTAATTAATTATGACTAATAAACTCACACAAATTTTATTACTAAAATTTGAAAACGACTAAATTAAGTACGCCTAAATAAGTACAAGTAATTAATCGTGAACATTTCACTATGACTAATTTACTAACTACACAATTAATAAAGAAAGTACAAACGAGAAAAAATTACCTACTAATATGATCGCTAATGACGATCAGAACAATGCTTAATCGTCATGAAAGCAAAATCAATGTAACGAGCGAGAATGAGAAATTGAGCGGCGATGATGAGAGTTTGTGAACCCTCTCGTCGTTGCCTTGGAATTTATAGCCTCAGTGGAAGGATTCGGATTCCCTTCCGTGTGCAAGGCTTGCATGCATGCATGTATCTACATGCAGAGACATGGATGCGACAGGGAATAAAGTGTGAAGGTGATGGATGGTATTTGGGAAGTGATGGATGGTGATGGGTAATCCGAGTAGGCTAGTGCGTGTGGATGAGGTTTGGGCAAGGAGGGGACGGCCAGCGACACGTCACTAGTGCAGGCGGTGGCCGCAGAAGGACGCTCCGCCAACACTTGTCGCGACACGGCTTGTCCAGGCGGTGGGCATGTAGACGCGCCGTGTCTAGGTGGTCGGCATGCAGATGCACCGTGTCCCAGTGGTGGCCATGCGAGCATGCACCTTTGTTCTAAGCAAGGTCCATGTAGACACGATGCTGACTAGACAAGTGTCGAGTGAAGAAGCAACTGGGCAAGAGGCGCATAGATTTTGGCGCGTTCGTACGGACAAACCCTCTCCGGGCTAGGCGCGACCAAAATTGCACTCGTGGCGGTGTGAGGTACATCCGGCCTGCCATATTTACAAATACCACGCTAAGAGAGCCACATATGCAAATACGCTGCGGAACAGCGCCATTTAGGCCAAAAAGTCTCGATGTAGCTAGCTACTAGTGGTAGATACAGTGAGAGGTTGGGAGAGGAGGAGAGTTGGAATGATTCGGCTCGATCCACGTGGACCTAAGAATGGACATGTTCCAAGCTGCCAGAGAAGGAAGGGGCCCTTTAAAAAAAAAAGGGTGGTTTTTTTCTTCTCATTTAGTCTCTTTTTAAAACAAAATAGAAAAACTAGTCCCCGAATAAAATAATAAAAATAGCACATCTACCACGCGAAATCATGGCGAGACCACGTCTAATGATTGACTTGAAGCAGCAATACATCTTTCGCCGACGGGGCCATCCGCTGCATGTCTTGAATCACGACACGTAGCTTTCTATGGTCCCAGTCAACAATATGTGACTTTCCGTAGTGATTTTATGTGATAGAGGTACCATTTTTTGTTCTTTTATTCTGAGGGGAGTTAGTTTTACTATTGCGTGTTAAAATCGAGTTTTTTGAGGGGAGTTAGTTTTACTATTGCGTGGTAAAATCGTGTGTTTTAGCCAAAGACTCCCGTGGGGTGGGACCACTGCGCCGTCAGCAGATGCCACAGAGTCCCTGACCACACCGCCGTAGCATGATTGATTCCGATTTTTTCTGGTCGAGATCGCCGGATGTCTCGCTCGCTCACTGTCCGCAGTCTGCGCACTGATTGCAACAGTACGGACCCTCTGTGCAGGCACATGCTCCATGTTCCTAGCCGTACTACGTGCCATGGGTGGCATGCCATCACGGCAACGAACGGGAAATTGAAATCACCGGCTGATGCGCTTACATGAATATGCCTGCACATGCACTGACGAAGAGAGCTTATGTACACGTTGCATCGGCGCGAATTCTATAAATGACATTGATTACCAGCAGCACTCAAGTTCTAACTGTTGGAAAACTATGGATTTGGCACAACAGTCGGTCTATAAATGGACGTTTCATCTAAAATCTTAGCATGTTCTCTAAACTATAAATAGAGGGTACTAGTCATTGTAAAAAGCTGATCGCTCGAAAAAAGAATAAAGAAGAAGAATACCCCCTACACCTTTGTCTCTCGGTGTGTTCAACCTACTATTTGTTTTTGCATTGCTTGATGTGATTCTACGTTTGTCTACGAGGTGATCGTTCAGACTAGACTCGCCAGCGACGGTTCCTCAACACGATATCAGCACGATCGACTCCGGTCTACATCTAGGCCTACTCTACTCGGATCGAAAGGTAACTGTCCAAGCACGATGTGCTACGCTGCTCCATGCGCTGCGCCGCCTGTGGTCCGAAGTCGACCGCTTAGGCCACGCCAGGCGCCCGCGTTGCCACAGCGCACACCGCCGCTGTCGTGATCCTCGCGCCGCCCAAAGCCGCCTCCATTGTGTCGTGGAAGGACGACGTCGCTGGCTTGTAGCTCACGCTACGCCACAAGACACGCCTATACCGACAAGACCTCTCGTCGTCTGCTGATAATTCTGTGCCCAAGAACTCTCGGTGCACTGCCACCGTGTGCCCGCCGCCATTCGCCCGGCTTTCCACGCAAGACGCGATCAACCATCAAGACGCCGAACCACCTTCATGCTCAACAAGATGTTTATATTACGCGATAACATTCTAAAGTTATGTTACCAAAAAAAATTATTATTATATTGAATCTCCTGAGTTTTAAAAGAGTTTTATTGGTTTTCTCGATTTTCTATATTTAAAAAAAAATCAAAAACCTAATTGAAATTCCCTTTCTCTGTTTGAGCCAAATTCCCGTCGGCCTGTTCCTATTCCTATTCCCTTCCCGCGCCCTTTCCTGCATGACCACCTGTCGGTTTCGACCCGGTGCCACTCGGTTTCGATTGGACATAAGTCACCTCCCATTGTGAGACCCCAATTATTGAATGTGTCAATTATAAATTACACCGTAGCATAATTCTTAATTAAGGAGCGATGTAATGTCTTAATAAAAATCATACTAGAAGTATAATCATAATAAGTAACAATCCAACAATTAGGTTCCGGATATATGTCATGCAATAGTTCCGTGATTAGTGACTATTAGCATATATCCTTAATCAACATTGCATCAATCACATACAAGTCATACATTCACATAATTATACATTAATTATTACATCTCCAAATTCGGTTGCTACAGTACCAGATTGCTACAGACAGAAATATGAATAGATGACCTTGGTCATTAGCAAAAGAGCAACAAATGAAACGAAAAGATAAAAACAAAACCACCAATGGCCCCATCATCCCTTGCAGCTATTGCGTGGAGAATAAAACTAGCACTACTCGTTAGCGCCACCCACATCGGCGCTAACGGGCATCTCATCTGAGATATCCATCCTCACCGCAACAAGAGGTTTATAAAACCCCGAGTACGAAAAGGTACTCAAAGAAGACTTACACAAACTAATAAAAGAAAGTGGTTGTTAGAACCTATACAATGGAATAGAAAGTATATATGCATAAGGTTGACAATGAAGGTTTAAATGGTTCGCTTTGCATAAAGCGATACATCTTAACCTACAATTGCTATATTTTGATAAAGCAGTTTTAATAAATTGATTTGGACTAAAACAAGGAATAAGTGTAATTGTAAACATAAACAAGAATAAGAATAAATAACATCTCACAATCAATTATGCAGAACAATCATCATGCCGAACCAATTCCCAAAACCCAAAATTAGAATAACTTCTATACTGGTGACATCAATTCAAGCGTTGTCATAGAAGTGTGACACGGCTATTCAATAGTTTTAACCTGCAGGGTGTACATCTTTACCCACATGACTTAGTTAGTCAGTAAGCCTCCTAATAATAGCACACTTCCTTTGGTATGCCGACTGTAAACTAAGATTTGGTATTTTTCAACAAGTTGACACTATTGAGTTGGATGACCCATGTGAGATTAATCCCGCTTAAACAGATCGATAGCATTCATTCAACGGGGCTCACATGTTGTACAGGAATGCCGACCTACCAATTAAATGCAAACTCGTGTTAGCTACACATATTACACATGATCGGGCCCTCAAGGAACGTACATGCGATGTAACACATCTACGCCCTTACCCTTCTAAGAACATCGATACCAATATAAGCTCCACATGGCATACGACACGGCCCAAGACTTAAGCATCTATGCCATATGAAATCAATACACATGTCCTTACTCTCTGTATCCAACTCAATAGCATTAACCCTTTACTTAACCAAACAAATACCATAATCGCATGTGGAAGTGCGTTGGGGCTTGAATTGGGCCGTCGAGTTCATCCTTAATCAACCTGCATAAGACATCCACATTTCCCAATTCTCATGCACAAAGGCACCATCACTAGCATCCACTTGTCCAGATTTGAATTGATTGATAACAGGATTGAAGCATTTCCAAATCAAATAAACCGAACAAAGATCAAAATAAGTATAAATCATTTGTTATTCCTAAGTCGACAAGCTAAGCTTGCCAAACTCTAACGTTCTAGGACTGCATGGCTAAGCAAAAGTGAAAATTAAATATAATAACATCACAAACTACCTTAGGTTGAGTGTATGATATAATTCAAGATAATCCACAAGTTCAGGTATAACTACCTAAGAACAGGCACAAATAAATTTTAGAAATTTGCATGCACAAAGGTCCTTTGTATTTTAGAATTCTAAAGTTCAAAAGAATAGGTTCAATATGGTGCGAGAGAGGAAGCTTGCCTTGATAATAGTATATGACCTCTTGTTCGTGTTCTTGCAACTCAACAAAAGGTTCAACAAACTCGAAGGTCCAGATTCTAAAAGAAATAAAATTCAATGAGCACAAGTAAAAGAAACAGAGAATAGTTTGTGCATAAAAGAAGATATGATCAAGATGGTAATGCATATATAGCAAGATGCTTAAGTTATACTAATTTGCTAAGAGTAATAGCCCATATATCTTATCTACTAATACTTACTACCCAGATTTTACACTTAGTCTATAGCTACAGAATGTAATTTAGGGACAGAACCCATTTTAGCTACGAGAAGCAGGACAACTTGTATTTAAATTAATTATCTAGCTAAACCTCATCTAAATGAAAGATTGAGCTTAAACCGAGTGTATTAAGGTTGGTGCTGTGAATTAGTAGGTCATTTACCACTTAATAATGTTGACTTATGGTTTAGGACTTTCTTTGTTGATGTGGTCTGGTCGGACCAAAACAAAGAAGGACCTAATTCCGATTTCGCTAGTTAGTGAATTTACAAAACACAAGTACTTAAAAGGAGTAATTAATACTAAGATCCACTATCGCCATCCTCACCGTTCGGCTTACAAGAAAGAAAAGGCAAGCGAGTATTTTCGGTTGGGTCTATTTAACCAATAGCCAAAACAAAGAACAGAGCTTTTGTCCGTAATTGCTACTATGGAGTGATAAGCTAACCAAAGATTCTAAATGGTTTTAAGGGCTATCTCGATGGTGGTTGAGACCATAAGTCCTTATTACTAACCCTAGCCGCCAGATTAAAGAAAGGAGTGGAAATTAGCTATTTGCCTGCTTTTGGCCGACAAAATAAAACAGAGAGGATTTCGCCTTAACAACTAAATGGACGATCTTGATAAAAGAAAGATGGTCTACTTATGATACTAGGGTTCGTTAGAACCTAAGCAAGATGATAAGTCATCAAGAAAAACCCTAAATCTTGAAAACGACATGAAAGACCTAAAAGTTAAAATATAACTTTCAGTTAAAGAAAGGTTGAAGCATCACATGATCGCGTGAGTGATGTTCTCAAAGAGCTTATAATGATATGAAGTAAGATTTAGACTTACCACTAGGGTTTAAAAAGAAAAGATTAGTTAGGGTTTTGGTCAAGATATTAAGATCCAAGCTCTAGTCTTTGATCTCGCATAAAAGAGAAAAGGATGGATCTAAGATATAAAGGTCATCGAGCCACTTTCTTGATGGAAAAAGATGGACTTTAACTCACCTCGATGAGGTTTTCACCAAGGTGGTGCCCCACGGTTGAAGTTGACAGGAGAATAACTTAAGTCCAACCTACAAGAATGACCAAAATCATATTAGTATGAGATTTAGGCCTTCTTGGAGTTGAGCAAGGTAGAGAGTAAGGAAGCTTCACCGGTATGAAGGCAAAGTGAGAGAGCTTCTCCCGAAAGATGATAAAGATAATGAGTTTCTCCTTGGTCAACAATGTCGAGTCCCAAGACTAAGGTTTATATAGTGTATAGAGGTTATGGAGCAACCGAGAATGGTCTAGAGATCATGAGGTGGCACTAATGGATAGATATGAAGGATAAATATCCTCAAAATATCGCGGCATCACCACCATTTCGGCTGCAACATGGCCTTCGGTTGAACACCAGAAAGCAATCAAAAATTGAGTCATTGTCGCGTGGGTCCCGGAGCTACCCAAACCATGCAACACGCACAAGAAGCCGCTAAAACCTTTCCTCGACGCGGGCCCTGTGGCAAACCGCCATATGCAACAAGACCACGACAAGAAGAAACCGACGCCGACAAATGGGCCCCAGAGAATCGCGCCATGCAAAGACACGCGAACGCCTCGCGACATCCACCGTCCGATCTCGGCCGACCGCCACGATCGCGAAGCGCCCGGAGGGTCCGAATGGCCCAACTCACGCGAGCCGTCCGATTAAGGTTTATCGGTCATGATTCAAAGGAGAACTGTCGCGGTCCGATCGGCCCAATCCACCAGAGCCGTGCGATCGCGATCCAAAGGTCCTCGGTGGATGCAGCGAAGCCTTCGCCTCAAGGGAAAATCGCCGTTGATCTACAATCACGCCGAGATCGCTGTGGGTTCTCGGTCAAGCGACATTTGATCTGGGCCGCCGCTAACATTTCAACGCCCAGATGGGCTAGGGTTGGACGCGGCGCTGAATGGAACGGCCGAGCCGGATCTGCTGGTTGAACCAAGCCATTTCGGCCGGACTGAGTTAGGGGTGGGTCGCTACAAGATTAGACCAGGAAGTTGACTGTGTTTGTTTAAATTGCAAACAGATTTGATCGACTTTTAAAATAGCAAATAAATTTGTAAATTCATGAAATTTTGTAGAATCATCTTTGGGATGATATATTCCCCAAATAAATTTTAAAATCACTGTTTCTTCTTTATAAATACATAAATAATTCAATAATCCAATGAAGGTTTATTTAAAGACAATTGTTTTTTTCGAAAATCAAAATAATTTCTAAAATTTCAACAAAAATTATTTTTGGCCATAATAACTTATCTGGTTTTCAATTAAAATATTCCCTATCATAATACCAACATTGGATGGTATTTCCTTTTAAATTTTTGATCAAATTGGAATTTGTAATAGAAATTTGGGAAATTAGGTTGTAACAAAATGCCTAAATTGCCAAAATGAACAGTAATGACATGAACAGTACTTTATTACTGTAGATTAAGGCTGAGGCTGTTACACCTACTCACCTTCATCTCACTCCCGTTGCTCGCGCCATATCACCCGTGCACGAGCTCACGTCACCGCCGCTGCAAAAGTCGTCGCCCCGGCTCCAATCCCGTCCCTTTTTCCCTCGGCGACGTGTGCATTAATTGTCTGTCTTTCCCCGCACCTACTCCCCTTGACTCTGGCACTCTCTCCTTTCGCCTCGTCCCATCACCGTCGCGTCCCCGATGTGCAAGCACCGTGCGTCTTCGAGTCTCTCAACGGCTCTCCCCTCCTCTCCTCTAGGATTTAAAGAGCCCGAGCAGCCCCCCTTCATCTCCTTCCCCCACCCAACTCTCCCTCTCTCACTTTTGTTGTTGTGGTTTGCTCGAAGCCTCGAGCTCCGAGTTCAAGCTGCCGTGCGCCTCCTCTCGGTCCCTCTTTGCACTGCACCCCCTTTCTACCGCGTTAGCACTGCGTGCCCCAGAGCTCCTTGAAGCAATCACCTCACTCAATTACAGTTTTGTTTCATAGGAGCCACCGCATTTCCTCTTCTCCTTCAGTCCCGTCTGACCCCTTTATCGCCGTCCTTTTCGCCTTTGACCGTGAGTTCCCCTAACACCATTTGCCGTCCACCGACCTCCTCCAGCTTCTCTCTCAGTCTTGATGAGCTCCTCGTGCCCTATTCTCCTTCAAACCCCTCTTTTCAACCACGTCGTGTAGTCGAACCACCTCCCGACCATATGATTTCAAAACTTCCGAGAGTCCATTCTCCTTCGTTCGAGCTCTGATTCGAGTTATTCAAATTTCTAAATTCAATATCTACCTCTCAGAACCAAAATTTCTTAACTTGGAGTTCGTTTGAATTTTATTTGGATTTTATTTGAATTTGGCTTATTTTTGCGTGTAGACTTCGACGACTTCAGATGACCAAATTTCGACGCTGTTTTAGAACAACAACTAATTAAGTAAGGCAAGTTACATCTTTATTCATATTTGAATCCCAGTATTTTAAATTATTTAAATTCTGTTTTAAATTATTAGGAAAAAGTCCGGTTTACTCCCCTGAACTATCAGAAAAGTCTGCTTTACCCCCTGAACTACAAAACCGGTTTTTTAACCCCCTGAATTTGTCAAAACTGGTCAATACACCCCCTGGGCTGGTTTGGAGTGGTGGTTTTGTACAACCAACACATCTGAGCCGTCCGTTCATGCTTTGAGATGTGTGCAGCACTAAATACAACTGCAAATAATGATACAAATACATAATACCATACATCCTCATCCATACCATACATCCTTCACCCACTCTCTCTCTCTCTCTCTCTCTCTCTCTCTCTCCTTCTTTTCTCCATTCGGTTCACCGCCACCGCTTCGGCCCGCCTCCTCCTTGCGCCGCCTCGGCTCGCCTCCTCCTTGTCTGCCGCCTCAGGTGCCGTTCCTCCCTCTCTGGCCCGCCTCCTCACGGTGCCCTTCGCCTTCGGCCTGCCTCTCTGGCGCCGCCTCTTGGTGTTGCCTCCCTCTCTGGCGCCGCCTCCTTCAGTGCCACCGCCGTCGCCGCTCAACCCGCCTCGCTTCCAAATTGTATGGATGTAACCGTGTGGCCGAGCGAACGCTGTCGTCGGCGATCAAGAAGACGAAGTCCCGCGCTACCGCTCAATCGCAGTGGGCACCGGTGCCTACATCCGAGCACCTCGTACACCGCCGACCACACTAGCAAAGATCTCCACCACCATGAACCCGACTCGCCGCCGCCGCCAAAGACTCCACCCACCTCCTCCTCACCATGCCACGGCCGGTCTTGTCTCGCCCGACCTCCGCGATCGAACGACAGAACACCGAGAAGCCGTGAACGCGTTGAAGCCCAAAGACGAAGAGGAGGGCTTGTCGGCCTTGGCGAGGTCGGCCTCGACGGTGGCGAGCATGGCGCCGACGCCGTGTGAAACTCGGTGGCCAGTGCGGCGGCCGCGGCGAGGAGGTCCATGGTGAAGGCCTTGGTGTGTGGCGTGGTCGCTCCCTGTCGAGGTAGATCGACGCGTCTTCTTGGTGAAGCCGGGGTTGTAGGGGCCGATGAGGACGCCGCGCTTGTCGACGAGGGCCGTCAAGAGCGTGGTGAAGGAGGCGGCGCCGACGAAAGTGCGACGACGTCTTGGTCGACGCCGAGGAAGAAAGGGAAGGTGGGCGGGATGTTGGCCCGGAAGACGGTGCTCTTGTCTTGCGCGGCGAAGAAGTCGTCGCTTGGCCTCGAACCATAACCGCCGCCGCCTCCCCTCTCTCTTAGCCGAGTGAAAAGAGGAAGGGAATGGATTGTTTTGCTTGTTGGCCCACCGTCATTGGCTTAATCTCATGTGTATGTGGCTTGTATATCAGATTGTACATGTGTATGTGGCTTGTATACGATTGTATGAAACCACCGCTCCAAACCAGCCAGGGGTGTATTGACCGGTTTTGACAAATTCAGGGGTTAAAAAACCGGTTTTGTAGTTCAGGGTGTAAACCAGTCTTTTCTGATAGTTCAGGGGAGTAAACCGGACTTTTTCCAAATTATTATTGCATGCATATTTATATTCAAGTAATTTAAATCCCTGTTTTAAGCTTTATAGTTATTCCCAATCCCAATATATAGCCATTTATTATCAATATAGACAGTATGGAGAATCTTTCCGAATGTGATATATTTAGGAGTTAGAAATTGAAAAGATTGGATTATATGAATACATTACTGTCGGATGTTTCGTCATAAGAATACCTTATTATTGGATTATAGCAATATACGATGGATGGAAGTTGGATTGTAGGAATACATGATTCTTAGATATTGATTATACAATTATACAATTGTTGATTGTTGGGTTATAGGATTGTATCATTGTTGATTATCGGAATACGTGATTATTGGATTACATCCTAATTAGATCATAATATTGTATCCTTGTGGGATACTCGGATGATATCTTTGTTGTATATAGAAATAGCTATTGTTGGATGATGGATTATAGGGTTATATAAGTTTATGAATATTGGATTGTAGAAGTATATTATCATTGATATTGGATTATTAGAAATACATGATTATTAGATATCGATTATTGGAAATTGGATTATAGTATTACATAATCATTGATTGATGGATGTTAAATTATTAGAAATAATTTATTAAGGAATAATGGATTGATGGATGTCGGATTATAGAATTAGAGTATTGTTGAATGATAGATCGATGGAAGTCAGGTCATAGAAATAGACTGATATTGTGGATATTTTACTAATTGATATTGGAGTGTAGGATTATATAATTGCTGGAGATTGGATTATTGGATTATGATTACAATATTGATGGTTTACTTACTGGTCGTGGACCTGGTTGTGGCAGCGGACCTGGTCGTGGACCTGGTCATGATAGTTGCCTTACTAATCTTGGAGTTGACAATTCTTGGACACCAAACCCTCACACCTTGTCGCCCTAGATCAAACTCTGTTTAATACAATAGTATCGACAAGATGCTTTATTCAAAACTTGATGCTTAGACAATCTTAGACAAAAATTGAATTTGGGGAATTTAGCCCATTGTTCTACTATGATTTGAAAATGATTCTTTGGTATTGTCTTTACCATAGAAATTTATAAAATGATTTGACTTGTTAAACAAAATGAAAATTGGTTGGGACTAGGCGAAATTGATGTTTGGATGGGTGCATGTTCATGCACGGGATCGATTCATTTCTATGATCAAGGCCCAGGGTTTTATTGGAAGTCGCCCAAGTTAGTTAAGGGCTGGTCTTCGGGCGCATTTTGCTATGCCCTACCGTACTACTACATGTTCTAAGTGGGCAGGGCCTGGCTAACTAATTTGTAATATTCCACCGTGGTTATGCCATCCAGTTGCGTGTGTGTCTTTATGACCTACTTTTATGTATTCCCACATGGCGCAAGAGGGGGCTTAAGTCCGACTGGTTTCTATCTAAAGGAAGTGAAACCTTAGCGAGACGGAACTACGGTGGGATAGTGCATTGTAAAGGCTTTATAATAATATCTTAGTCGCACACCATCGAAAGTGTGTGAGCGGACAGTATAAGATGATTATCTCTTGTGGGTAAAGTTGTACAACCTCTACAGAGTGTAAAAATATTCGAATAGCTGTGTCCACAGTCAATGACATGCTAGCAAAGCCACTCAAAGTTAGACTTTGATTTTGTTTTCAAAAGACTTTATCAAATGATTTTGGATATTGTATCCAATTGGGAAGTTGGGCGGGTAGCCATGTGATAGGAGGATATCCTTCACCACTCTTGGATGAATGTTATCATACTATAAAACTGTCTTTTAAAAACTAATTTTTGATATAGAATAATTGCTTTGGAACTTAGTAAATGTAATTCAACTTGAAACATTGCTTTATGCAAAACAACCATATAAGCCTATCTTTGATATATCACTGCATGCATTATAATTCTATTATTGGGTGAACTTGCGGGGCACGATTGTTTGTGCTCACTCTTGCTTAATAAAATGTTGTTTGGATGAGAAGAACTTTGCAACTACTGGAGATCTCGACGACTAGGCCGCTACCCCAATCAATTACTTGTGGCAGATTAGCTGGGCTCTACTACTTGCTCTTTGTTTTCCGCTGTGTTTTGTTCATTGTGGGCTTGTAAGCCTTTCTGGTAATAAACTCTATTATTTATTAATGGAAAAAGTCTGGTTTACTCCCTCGAACTATCAGAAATGTCTGGTTTACCCCCTGAACTACAAAACCGGTTATTTAACCCCCTAAATTTGCGAAAACCGTTCAATTAACACCCCACAACGGTTTGGAGCGGTGGTTTTCTTGATGTACAATTTGGCTAACTCAACAGATGACATGGCGACCCAAATTGTTTTCTCCTCCTCCTCTCTCGACTCAGAGGCCCCGCCTGTCGGTGCATCTCTATTTCTCCATTGGCTCTTCTCCTTCCTTCTCCCCAATCCCCATGGCGCCTAATCCTTCCCCAAGCTCATTTCCAATCCTTCCCACTCCATTCCTTCTCTCCCGTGGGACGGTGGATCCCTTGCTCCTTCCTCCATGGCGCCACAAATCCCCGCCCTCGGCTGCTTCTGGTCCCCTGGTTCCTTCTTGGCTGCCGCCGCCGATGGTTCCTTGCCGACGCCGCCTCCTCGGCTGCCCATCACTGGCCTGCCCTTCGCCTCGCCGGTCGGCCCGCTCCCGGCTGTCCCACCAATGTGGTATTAGGATCGTCGGCCCTTCGGCCCACACCCGCGCCACTATTACTCGCCACCCGCCACCACCACCGGCGCCGCTCGCTATGTCTTCCTCCGCTCGTCCCCTCCTCGCAGGTTCCCCATGGTCGGCCCGCTCTCCAAGGCTGTCCCAGCTTAGTGTGGTCTTAGGTCACGGCCCTTGTGCTCGAGTGCGGTGCGCTGTTACTCGCCGCCGCCACCACCGGCCACACACTGCGCCTTCCTTCTGCTCGTCTCTTGGCTTGGGTTCCCCCATGGCGCTCCTTGGTGTCTTCCCCTAGCTCCTGTCACGCGCCATTGCCGCTGCGCCGCTTCTCGATGCGCCACGCCTCTGCCATTCCTTGGTCGCGTGTGGCTCGGCCCGCGGTGCACTGGCCCGGTTGGTGTGGTCTTAGGCTGCTGGTCCTTCGATTCTGTGCCGTGGCCGCTATTACTATTTGGCGCACTGCCACCGGCCGCCACCTTCATCTTCCTCTGGCTCCGTCCCCTCCCGGCTTGGGTTCCCCCATGGCTCTCCTTGGTGTCTTCCCCCCGGCTCCCCTGTGCCACGCCTGGCCACCGGCCGCTGGCTGCCGACGCCTGCTCCTCAATGGCTCAAGCCGCCTCCGCTGCCTTGGTCAGCAGGCGCTTCGGCCCATGGCGCACCGCCACCTCGTCCATCAAGGCCGTCGCATTCGTGCCTCACCTCACTCCCATTCTTGGTCGCGTAGAGACGACTCAATATGTTTGACGAAATGCACTTGGCTTGAAAGGGTATAGCTGTTTTATGCTCGCTTGATGTCGACTTGATGACACATACATGCTGATTTGGATGACACATACACGCTGACTAGGACAAAACCGTCCACGTCAGCAAAACCACTGCTCCAAACCATTGTGGGGTGTTAATTGAACGGTTTTCGCAAATTTAGGGGGTTAAATAACCGGTTTTGTAGTTCAGGGGGTAAACCGAACTTTTTCCTTTATTAATAAAGCTTTGTGATTATGGATGTTACTATATTTGTTTACTGTGTGAGCTAGCCACTGATCATGGGACTAGTTTAGTAATACACAGAGGATTTGGGAGTGTTAATCCCGGGTCCGGACAAAGTGGTATTAGAGCGACCATATCGATTATAGGTCGTAACCTAGTTAGAATTGTTGTTAGTTGGAAAAACTTCACAACTTATTTTACATAACAAGAAGAATGAATTGTTCTCTCCTAATCTTTGGTCATCTTTCTATTATTACCTTCTTCGTGGTATTCTTTCTCACCTTGTTCTTCTTTTAGCATTTTATAATGTTAAAAGCATCCACTTTTCCATGGAAATTTCTATAGATGATTAGCACGATTCTCACCATTACATTCAAGACCACAAGACCTAAAGCTGTCAAGAAAGCGTCATAAAAGTTGTCAAGTCATCTCTACCATTCAAAGACAACGTGCAAGAATCATCAAAGACCGTGAATCGAAGATCGCGATGTCAGCCAAACCATATAGCTTAAGTTTGCCAAGACGCATTCTGTGTATAGAGTTGTATCACCAAATTAAGAGTATCGATCGAATAGAATGTTGTGTGGTTTCTTGACTTGTATGGTGTATTTTCTTTTGGATACATTGTACATAGATCTTTTGATCTTGTGTGCAACGGTTGCTTAAGGGAGGTAGACTTCTCTCCTCATAGCTTTCTCTCTCGTCTTGGTGCTTTTCCCTCTTTTCTTTTGCTCAGCCAGATATCATGTCAAAAGGAGACTATATTTTTTGTTGTAGCATAAGGAGAAAGCATTGTCACCAAAAGCAATTAAAATACCATCAAGTCATATATATATATATATATATATATATATATATATATATATAT
Source organism: Phyllostachys edulis (assembly GCA_036346405.1). Classification (NCBI taxonomy): domain Eukaryota; kingdom Viridiplantae; phylum Streptophyta; class Magnoliopsida; order Poales; family Poaceae; genus Phyllostachys; species Phyllostachys edulis. The sequence continues at coordinate 5,383,582 of CM070568.1, forward strand.
ATATATATATATATATATATATATATATATATATATATATATATATATATATATATATATATATATATATATATATATATATATATATATATATATATATATATATATATATATATATATATATATATATATATATATATATATATATATATATATATATATATATATATATATATATATATATATATATATATATATATATATATATATATATATATATATATATATATATATATATATATATATATATATATATATATATATATATATATATATATATATACACACATATATATACACACACACACACACATATATATATATATATACACACTATATATATATATACACTATATATATATATATATATATATACATATATATATATATATGGAAGCTACTCTTGTTGGGTTTAACCAGTGTGCTTGGATGTCAAGCTAGGTAGTTTTAGGGAATCATTGATAAGACTGATTTTGGGATATGAAAATTTTAAGATTTGCCGAGGTTATAAGAAGTTATTTTGAACGCTAGAGTATGGTGATGGATATGCCTTGATTATGATGGGTTTAAAGAATAGCAGATTGGTCGATTATGTAGATTATGGAGAAAGAAAATGATCGTAGCTAAAAAATTTGATTGATCATGAAGGATGTAGGAATCTGAAGTGCTGATTTGATTATTAGGAGAAATTGGATTTTCATCGAATCCTAGGTTGATTATAATGTTAGATGGAAACTTGGGATTGAGATATGTGCGCAGAAAAGACAAAGAGTAAAATGCGAAAAGAATTGGATTTTTCATATAGGCTCGGGATGTTAATTTTGGTAGAGTTGGTTAAATTTTGGTTGGATTATAGAGATATATTATTGTTGATTGGATCATAGAAATATATCCTGAATGAATTATAGAAATAGATCTTGATTGGATTATAGAAATATGATTGTTGAAGACTGAATTATAGGATTACCAATTCATGAAGTCGATTTTGGTGGATTAGGTTGAATCAAGAAGTATAGAATTAATTGGGTATGTTAGTAATATTGGATTTAATTGGACATGATTAAATAGAGAAGTGTATTTAAAAGAAATCTTGGTGGGATTATAGAGATATGTCTCAATCGGATTATAGAGTTGTATGATTGTTGGATATTGGAATATATGATTGACATATATCTTACTGATATTGGAGTTGGTCAAAATAATTATTGGATAGATGGTGATAAAATAATTTGATAGATTAAATTTGAATTTGTGAATTATGAGTAGTTATTTGGAAAGCTCTATAATGAAGGCATTGGATTGTATAAAGAAAATTTGGAGGATTGCGATTGATAAATATGTTTGAGAAATAAAGCGAATGATGTTGTGGATTTAGTTACGAATTTTGGAGGAAGCAATTGCGTGATTATAATTTTTGGCGAATTTCGTTCCAAAAAGGATATGATAAGTTTAGCATGATCTTGGAGTTTATTGGATTGGAAGATATGATTATTGCTACTAGATTTTTGTGGATTTATGCAGTGAAAAAATCATGCAATCCAAGTGGTGAATCTATTGGATTATTCAAGCTTATGTCCAAACGAGATCGTGAATTATGTTGTCTTATCGATAGAATGTGAGATTAATTAAACGATTGGATTTTATTTGGGTGACTTTATATTATGCAGGAATGGTGGATTTTCATAATACTAAGATTTGGACCCAGCAAATTTGGAACACAGAATTCATAGCTTTTAGTTGGCACTCCAGTACTAGTTCAGTAATATGCAGAGGATTTGGGCATGTTAATCTCGGGTCTCGACAACCTCAAAGATGGCATGGCGCAAGACGAAGCGATCAAGCGCCACCGTCTCAAGACGACACCGAAGCTAGGCGCGCCACCCGTCGCGAAGCCATTTAACTCGCCGCCATTTGCCGCATGCGCCGCACCGCTAGCTCAACATCGCGTGTTATGAATTCGTCCGCCGACCACTGCATGCGCTTAGCGCCATCGCCCAACGCCACGCGCCTCGCGCACGACGCCCGACGCCACCAAAGATGTCGCAGTAAGCTCGCGCCGCCCACACACGCACGCATTGCGTCGCTCAGTCTTCAGGCTGGTCGCCGACCGCGCCTGCCTCTGTGTGGTTGTCGGGTCGCCGACAACAGAAGCGATCGCCAAGGTTTCACCGCGCCAAGACGCGTGAAGGGCCAGTCGCCGTCGCCTCGGTGAGCAAGGTAGGGAAACCCTACCATGCGCCCCTTTACTGGTTTGGCTGAAAAGGCCATATGCAATGTGGGCCGGCCCAGCCCACGTCCGAAAAAGAAAAGGGGGACTCGGGAGAAAAAAGGGGGGAGGAAAATCCTGAAAATTTGCAAATAAACCCTCAAATTTCTGAAAATTACAAGAAAATATTTTGGGAAAGAAATTCTTGCAGAATAACCCCTCATAAATTGAAAAATTACGCGAAAATTTCTCAGAATTGAAGTTTAGCGGTTTAGCCCCCTGAAAATTGAAGAATTCATCGAAAATTTATATTCCAGCAGAAAAGGGTCTCGGGAATTCAAATTTTGATTCTTTTTTAGCATTTGAAGCATGTTTAACTCTTTTTTATTATTTCTATGCAATTTATGTATTGTATTTACTATTTTTATTATCTGTGATTGTTTAATTACTTTTAATCGCTGAAAATAGCAGTAAAACAGGAAAAATGCATAGAAAAATACAAGAACATTATGATAATTTTGCAACCATTTATGTAAATTATCAGCAGTAATCTTATGAACTCTTTGCATGAGTATAGAGATGACTAGCATCACGAACCGTGAGTTCGAATAACTGGCTTAGCATGGCCAGAATTTGTACAGAACTTGTACCAGTCTTCAACTCTGTGGTAAGGTAATCAGGGATGAGTTGAAGATTGAGAAGACTCTCTCTACCTTTTACCTAAATGCGGTGCAATCCGTGTGCAACTATCGTCAAGACGGCTACAAGGAGTATGCCGAATTGATTGACATCATGCAAGTTGTGGAAGCTGAAGATGATGTTCTAAGAAAGAACTACATCTCATAGCTACCTAGTAGCAATGTTGGCCATGAAGCCAATGCTAGCAGCTACAAGATGAGGAAGCCTCTCACGAATGAGAGGGGCAAGAAGGGTAAGGTCATTAGTCGAAAGTTATTGATGCTTTCCAGTCTAAAAAAAAATGGGAAAAGGACAGCATGAGACATACCTCGCCATTGCAGGCACTGAGAGTCCACAGCCATTAGTTGCATTCATGTATGTGGACTGCCTCGTAGCAGCCCCCATCACCCCTCTTTTGGACATCGTAGCGGCCGCAGCTGTAGTTGCCAAAGAAAAGATCGCCATGGAGTAGATTGGAGCAGAACATTGAATTATTTTTTCTTTGAATAATGGTTGTAAGCTCTAGGAGATCAAAGAATTAAATTCTTATGATGAATCCTGCAAGGCTTATTTTTTGTATTTATAATAGCAAGTTATGTTCTGATATCTGAAGTATTTTATTTATGTGTTGCTTACTGCCTACTGGATGTTAATAAAGTACCTTATATTAGAACGCGTCTGGCGCCCTATGGAGGAAGTGTGCTTAGCGGATAGCTGCACAACGAATACCACCTTGAGATAGACGATTTTTTTAGTCGATCGGCAAAAATGCTGATAGTCTTACGACAATCGCAGGCAATGATACTTGTATAATAGGCTCAGGAAGGGCCACAATTATACTCCCGATAGGCACAACTTTGGTCATTAAAGAAGCCTTGTTGTACCCAGAATCGACTAGAACTCTTAAGGATATTCACGCTAACGGTTTCCACATAGAGACCGAAGAAGAGTATGGTAAGGAATACCTGCTCATTACAAAGCGTGAAGAAAGTGGAAAAAGGGTATTAGAATGACTTTCTTCATATGAAACTGGGTTATACTACACTAATATTAAGGCACTCGTAGCCTATACTGTCCTGAAAACCGTATTTAGAAGCTCTGAACTTTTCTGTCTTTGGCATGATAGATTAGGCCACCCAGGTCTTAGGATGATGAGAAATATAATTAACAATTCATAGGGACATAATATTGATGTAAAGAATTTAACGAATCATGAAGATTTTGTGTGTCCCGCATGTGCCACCGAGAAATTAATTACTAGACCTTCTGCTCTAAAAGTGAAGGATGAAGTCTCTACATCCCTGGACTGTATCTATGGAGAATTTTGTGGTTCTATATAGCCCCTGTCAGGGCCATTTAGATATTTTATGGTGCTCATCGATGCTTCTCCGAAATGTTCGCACGTATGTTTATTGTCTACAAGAAACCACACTTTTGCAAAGCTAATCTCGTAGATAATTAAAATTAGAAATAATTTCCCTGATCATCATATGAAGTCCATCAGAATGGGCAACGCCGAAGAATTTACTTTGAAGGTATTTGATGATTATTGCATGGCAATGGGAATTAACGATGAGCATTCCGTACCACATATCCATACCTAGAATGGACTAGCAGATTTTTGCAGAATTGTAATTTACCAACTACATGTTGAGGACACGCGGTCCTGCACGCAGCAACTCTCATCAATTTTAGGCCGTCAGCATATAACATCCATTCACCTATGCAACTAGTGCAAGAGTCAGCACCGAAAATTTCTCATCTTCGCAGATTTGGTTGCAAGGTTTATGTACCTATACCACCACTAGAGCGAACTGCAATGGGCCCTCTCCGAAAGTCTAGGATATACATTGGTTATGAGACAACATTCATAATCAAGTATTTGGACCCTATGACAGGAGATTTGCATTCCGCCCGATTCGCTGATAGTATATTTGATGAGGATAGTTTCCCGTCATTATAGGGAGGAAATCAACCCTTTGATGAAAAATGTCGGGAAATAACGTGGCAAGCCACGAGAATCTATGCACATGACCCGCGCACTAGTGAAGCAAATAGAAGTCCAGAAGGCAATTGAAGTCCAGAAGATAATTGAAGTCCAAAAGATAATTGATTTGCAAGCATTAGCGAATCAACCGCGTGACCACTTTAGTGATTTGAAGAGCGTGACCAAGTCACATGCGTCTGCACGTAATGCACCGGAGAGGGTTGTAATTGTTGTATATCATAGGATTTGATTATTGTTAACCTTGGAATTGGGCCAGATGAATTGAACCGATTCTGCTGGACTTGACAGGAATATTCAACATGTTTGACACTGTTGTTTCACATTTTATTCCCCCCCTCCCCCCCCCTACATTTCAATGCTATTGTGCTCTTTGTTATTCTAACCATTTTCATTCTAATCTTATCTACTAAAATATTTCCCATTTTAGACTAGTCATTTCAAAATGCTTTTATGTATCCTATCCAGTATGGACCTTTGTTGCCTACTGAGCAGGAGGATTTTTCTTGAATTGCGCGTGAGAAGTAAGTCGATAAAAAAAAATAAATCAATTTATTGACTGCAAATTAAGCTGATCCGCTATATACTTATGTTTCTACCTCTAAGTATTAGTCTGTTAGTAGCAATAGCACTATTCTATAACATGTTAATAACAGGCTCACATATTAGCCGTCCAAAAAAACTAAGCGTGCTTGGTTATTTTTATGGACTTCATATCTTATTGGAGAAAGTTGCTTCTAATCCATATAACAGCCAAAAAAATAATAGAGCATGCTCCTGATATTTCATGCAATGTGCGCCACATTACATTATGTCACACCAAATACCGTAAAAACAACTGCCAAACAAAATATATTCAACGAGCGGGCCTATAAACTCAACTAACCTTTGAGATCTTCCTGTATATATATATATATATATATCCAAAAAGAAACATGCATGAAATGAAAAGAACTACATTTACATATGTCACCCCAAGTTGTTCACCTACTAAACCAGCTCCTTGTTTGCTCTACAAAATGCACATGCTGCATGTCATTAGTAAAACCAGGCCACACAAAGATGACTACCAACGCCTGATGTTAACCAGGTTCACCTATATTCTTCAACAGATGGGCTCAACGAAGCGCACTAGCCCATCTAGTGTTATTAATGGTAGTATAAATTAATGTAGTACTGAACCTACTATCCACATGTCCCATCGGTGGAATTTATAAGAATTTCTTTTTGAAATAACTCACCATTTCAGTACTATGATAAAAATAAATAGCGGCCAAAAAAATTACAAAAAAATAATACTCTGTCACCAAATGAACCAGCGACAAGGATTCTGTCGTCAACTCAATTGGCGATAGTAATTTTGTTGTCAAATGATTTAGCGACAGGAGCCTATCGGCCAAATAAATCAGTGAAAATACTATCGGCCAAACAATGCCCTATCGCCAAATGATTCGACCACATGGTCTTGTCGTCAAATGAGTTGGTGATGGTTTGACGGGAAGCTCATGTCGCCAATTCATTTGGCGACATGACCCTATCACCAAATGAATTGGCGACAGAGTATTACTATTGCAATTTTTTGTCGGTTGTTTATTATTGTCATTTTAATAAAAAGGAATGAGTTTGAATTTATAACACTGGCATCTCTGCACTTTTGCTGTTACATCCATTTGGCTCCAAGGTATTGGCCTTGGAATTGTGGAATTGCAATTCAATTCTGACAATGTAGCTGTTTGGCTGCCACCTAGAATTGATTTGTTGATTCCAAACCCAATGCCAAGAGGCATGATAGAGCTAGAAGGAATTCTTAACCTACACCGTGTCATTTATCTGGAATTCACCGTACAAAATTCAGTAAAAATTTGGTATTGGAAATTTCAACCACACATTCACACCATAAACTTATCACGAAATCGACCGAAATTTATTGGAGATGATTCAGTGTGTAGAGAAAGCTAATCTGTGCACACTGACGGACCTAGGTGGACAGGTGCCCCCACAGTCTTGTAGAGAAAGATTTTGTAAAACTTCGGTATTTGGAATTTCAACCTCGCATTCACACTGTAATTTTTCACGAAATTGTCTGAAAATGGTTGGAGATGATTTAGCATGTAGAGAAGCTACTATGTGTACATCGGCGGACCTAGGTGCATAGGTTGGCCCCATGGTCTTATAGAATTTCAAATGACACCCAAGCAGAAAAATTGGATTTTGAATTGGTTTGAATCAAATTCAAATTCAATTAGAATAGGATTTAGAATCCAATTGAATGAATTAGATTCAATTCTAGGCAGCCAAACAGGTGTTAGTGTAATTCAATAGGACCAAACGTGTTATTTGTAGTGACGCATGCAAGTCACCGAGCCACTTAAGCTTTTGATTAGTGCTTAATATAAAATTAAATTTTCACAAACCTTGGTGTATTATAATATATTTATAGTTAGTAGTCGACATTACATATCAGGCTCTCAATATGCTTTATCCCAAATACTTCTCACTTTTGAAGACAACACAATCCTCCCGGTTAAATGGAGGCAAAAAGGGGTGCCTGGGAGACAGGCCATGTCGGTGGAATTTTCTGTGACGTCCGATGTGCGCTTGACCTTCTTCCGGTCGTCCGATTGTTCTTTTCGTTATAAGCCGTTGTATGCGGATTCTCTTTGCTCGCCTGTCCGATCGTTCCTCATCCTCATCCCCTCCACTCCATCCAATCCCTCTCGGTTTTCTCCGCCGCCGCTCCTCCCCGTCCCCTTCCCTGGCGCCTGGCCCCTGGCCCCATCCATCCCCTCCACCTTCCCCTCCCTAGGCCCCCACCCCCATCCCCTCCACCTTCCACCGTGCCCTTGTGGCCGCTCTCCGCTCCGTATCGCTCCCTCTCGCCTCCGTGTCCTTCTCCGACGCCCTCCCTCGTGCCCCTCTTCCTCATCCCCTCCACCCCATCTGCTATCTCCCAGCCTGTCCACGTTCTTCACCTCCTGTCTTCTTTTCTTCTCGCCTATTTCCCTGTTCTTCGGGCTTCTTTTTCTTTCTTGTTTCTTTGTTGCGGCCAAGAATCTCATAGATTTGCCCGTCTTTGGGTTTTCCCACATCTGGTCCTGTTCTCGCCGCCCTTTCCCCGTTTGTGCTCCTCAGTTGTGCTTCTTCTTTGGGATGCTTCTCCGTGGTTTGGAGTTTCCTTCTTTTGGTGTTTGTCTACTGCGTCACCCGATCTGATGTTGGTTTAGCTCCTTTTCTTTTTCTTCATCACTTGCGTTGCCTAATCGCCTGCTTCACTCTAGTTGCTCCCGCTCACCGTCCGCTTTCTCCTTTTGTACTGTTTTCCCCCGTTGGTCGCGCATATTTTTGGGGATGATTGTACAGCGAGCTTTGCTTGTTTCGTGCATTGTTTCTTTTGTGTGATCGAGGGCTCTTTCTCCACGGATCTAGGTGGATTTGACTCCTCCTGTGTTCTTGCTTGCGTGATTTCCTTGTTTTTCGTTGTTATGATGTTCTTCGATTATTCCCTTCCCTTTCTTTTCCTCCGCCTTGCCTTCCTCGGCTTCCTCTTCTTTCTTGCATGCAACCATTGTCGGTTCCATACTTTTTCTGTGGTGCCCTTCTACACTGACTTGGAGGCATGGCTGGAATGCCCTCCAATTCGCAGGCCAATGGGGAAGCCAAAGCGTGTCGTTGCCACCGCTGCTCATGGAGGTACAGAACCCTAGCCGTCCAATCTCGCTATCATTTCTTATCTGAAGCTTCGAATTTGGCCGCTACTTGCTCTCTCTCTCTCCTCCTTCTTTTGTTGTGCCTTTGGTCGTAGGGAAGAAGAGGCGGGCGAAGAGGGCAAGGCCCGGGAAGCACAAAGCTGAGTTGCGTGAGGAGCCGCCCAAAAGGCGAGAGCTTGACAGCGGTCTGCCCGCACTGGCGCCGCGATGGCCGTCGACGAGGCGAATGACGACCAGCTCTCCTCCATGTTAACGAATGACATCGTTCGGGCCTCCCGCCTCCTCGACAACGAGATCTGCGTCTTCAAGGTGTGTGCCCCCAAAAAAAATCGTAGCTAGGTCCACGCCCCTTTGTCCAGCTTCGCGATCTGCATCTACCATTGCAGTTTAGGGTTGTTCGGATCTGGGGTGCGCACGATGAGCTGCAGCAGACAAACATGGAGCTGGAGTCCTTCAAGGACAAGATCAAGGAGAACCAGGAGAGGATCAAGCTCAACAAGTAGCTGCCTTATCTCGTTGGTTCGTGCGTCACCCAACCGGGCCACCAGGGGAATTTTACGGTTACAAGTTCAAATTTTCCCCGTACGTGGACGCCAATTTTGGATGTGGATGTGGGAAATATGAGCTGTTTTACCAGCTTTGTCGATTCTGCATGCTAGGTTAGTAAATTAGATAGTATCGGCAAAATCTGTATATAATGAGAATTGAACGTGTCTGATAGAACATGCGAGCGATGTTGTCTACTATTTTACATGTTTTTTTTTTGTTTCTAAAAATCAAAGTACTTCTGAAGATGTGATGCGATACATTGTTTCTTCAGTATGCTCGACATCTTTTCATACATCCTGCGGTATAGGTTTGTCTCCAAATTTTAGTGTTTTAGTATTCAGTATGATGAGGATTTTACCAATAATCTATACCTGTAACAGCTACGTAGTTCAACACACTGTACACTGCTAAACAAACAACCTTTCTCTAAACTTCCATATTTATACTATCTAATTTACTGTTAGAGCCGACGTCACTTACCCCTGCGCGCCAAGGCGCGTGCGAGTTTCTAGTAAGTCATTCATGAGGCGTCCCAACTCCTCACAAGCTCCCTTTGGTTACTAATTTCATTCTCTACCTTCCACACATTAGTGTTGCCTTAGCTAACCTCCTTGATAGTATTAGCCTATGTAGAACTAGTGACCGGACGTACGATAGAAAACCTCCTGTCGTACACTCCTCTCTACTATCGGATCTAACTTAAAATGATCGATCTCAGACATCCGATCTAGCGTAACAAAAATAGGTGAGGTGCAACAATTATTTAGTAAGCCTACAACAAATTCTCAGTCGATGCAATAAAATATATTGTGTTGCAACACTGCAACATTTACTCTCAAGATGCAACAAAAATCATAACAATCGCACAACAAACAATAAAATATATTGTGTTACAACATTGCAACATTCACTCTCAAGATGCAACAAAAATAATAACAGTCGCAATAACAAATGATGCACCATCTAGCAAACCCACTACAACAGAAAAATTCTTATGCAACAATTATGTAACTGAACTGCAACAAAAAAAAATCTTATACAACAAATCCGCAACCCAACTGCAACAAAATTTCTCTTACTACAACATTTGAGAAGATATGTTGCAATAAAATGAAACACCTCATGCAACAATCTGAGAAAGTTGATGCAACAAATCCATAAAATGCTTGCAACAAGGATACTAGAGGAGGACATGACTAGTGTCTTCACAAGGCAGAGCACCATGACGTCGCGACGGCAGTAGTGCCTCTGCATCCATCGCAGCGGAGGCCTGAGGGGCAGTAGCAGAGTCAATGACGCCCTCGAGGACATGCGGGATGGATGCCCTCGACACCAACCTTGTTGGGAGGGGGCTCCTTCGTCATGGTGGAGGAGAGAGGGATATCTCTATGGCATGGTCTGTTAGAGAGGGATTAGAGACATAGGGGAGATGGAGATGAAATGAGAGAGCACGTGGGATTCCCTTCCTCTGTCTAGATTTTTTTCCTGAAGATTTTTTTTTTTTTGAATGACAACCGGCAAAAGATTTGTCTGTTATATTAATAAAGAAAGACGAAACGCAGGTCACAAAATAACAGTTACAGGATTACTAGGCCTTCCTGAAGACATTTGATCCATTTTGATTTTGTTATGGCTATAGAATAAAGAGAGCATACGGGGTTTGTGGGGAAAATATCGAAGTAAATCCGTAAGAGTGAAAACAGGGAAGACGAAGTATCAAATGGGAACAGCAGCTACCGGAACACGTATACACCGAACTGGAAAGACCAGGAAAGGCGAAGCCTAGCAAGCGTTGGATGGATTAGACCTGCGTCGGACGACGCGTCCTATCATTATCCTATCAGCCTGCGTTCGAATATTCTGGCCTGACAGCTCTCTCTTGCCTGACGTCGGTCTAGAAGTAGCTTACACAGTCTAGATTAACAAGAGCTGACGTGTCAATTGTGGATCCGATGAAATCGACAAATCTTTTTCCCAATTTCCAAGTCGTACTTCCTGTGTATTAGTGGCCAATTATGAGCCAATCACTTGGACGAGTAGCGTGTGAATGCTACGCACGCCTAGCATAACGCGCGCTGGTTGTTCATCAATAAACTTCAATGAGATTGTAATTAGGTCCCTGTCTTCACCAATTCCTCTGTATCTATACCGTCAAACGACCAAGATTGTAAGCAGTTGTTACCGGTTTTCATTAGCAGTTGGGCGATGTCTTTTTATATAAAAAAAAGATCTTGAAAATTTACAAATAAATGTACGTAATGGACACTCCATCCGTACAGAAATATACGTTTTACCCAGCGCGGGCGTGTGTGTATATATATATATGTATGTGTGTATGTATGTGTGTGGTGTTTAGTAAAGAAAAATTGATTTTTCTTACCGCATAGGACAGATAAGATGTTTATTTTGTAGTATCGATGCTTGATTAGACACCGGTGGTTAAGAGGTGCTTATGTATATAATTATATATAATTAATAGATAATACAATTATCTAAACATCTACAAAAGAGATACTTGTATTGGATAAAATGACTTTTACATAGGTGTTTAATGATATGGTTATATTCTCTTTCTTTAGCGAGGGGAGATGGGCCTCGGTAGGTGGGCAACTACCGAGGCCCGTAAAAATTGTAATGGAAATTTTAGTAATTATACCCAAAAAATAAGCCTACTTGGAGAGGCTGATGCCTATCTACCGGCCGAGGCAAACGCCCAACAGTAACAGAGCCAGCGCCAAGCCCGAAAGACCCTCACTCCCCCGAGAAGCAAAGGCAAGAGCCGAGTGAGCTCATTCGGTCATTCTCATTCCCAAATCTTCTTCTCAATTCCCTCGACCTCGCTCCTCCCCTCCTGGCCGGCCGCCCACCTCGCTCCTCCCACTCCCGGCCTCCGTCGCGCCTTGCCCACCCACGCCACCACGCCTCACTCACTTCTAGCGCCAGTCTGCGCCCGGCCTGCTTGCATTGGCGCCAGCTCCGCCTGCTTCCGCCTTGCCTTGACTTCCTTGTTGGCGTCGCCCTCACACATGGGTTGTGGCGTCTTTGGCTCGGCCTCTGGCTGCCAGGTCGAGGATGGCTGGATAAGCGGCATTGTAGGCTCTATGCGTCGCTCTTCATCTCAGATCCGGGCGAGCACCAAGCGACTTCTGGGCCACCCGCCGCCACCTTCTCCGCCGCACTGCCAGGGTTTGTGCCGCCTCCCAATTCCGTCTCTTCTTCTTTTTTTTTTTTTTGTTTCTACTATTTTGACTCATTGTCTTAGAAACGAAACAAGCGCAGTTGATGTTGTTCCGCTTTATTTGGTAAGGAGCTATTCGTAGAGCCGTAGGAGTAGCAAGCTATTCATATCGATGAGTTTAGATGTATTGTTTTGAATGTCGGTGTTTATTGCTTGACGTAAATCGGTATATTTAATATTTTTTTTATTTATCTAAAGTCGCACTAACACCTCTCTGTTATCCTTTAATCGCACTCTTGTAAACCAATCCTTGGGGATTCTTCTATCCGATAGTAGATATGGTAGGTGGAGAAAGCATTGGGATTCATAGTTAGTTTAACTCTAATACATGGTGTCTATTTAAGAGCCTGTTAGGTCCTATTAGGTCCTGTTTGGCTTATATTAGGGCCTATTTCGGTTTACTTTGCTTTAGTTTTGGGCAGAGACTTTATCAAATCTCGCTCGCCATCGTATCGATAGTAGATATGAGCTGGTGGAGAAAGCATTGGGATTCATAGTTAGTTTAACTCTAATACATATCGTCTATTTAAGAGCCTGTTAGGTCCTATTAGGTCCTGTTTGGCTTATATCAGGGCCTATTTCGCGGTTTTCGCCTGCTTTAGTTTTGGGCCCGAGACTTTGTCAAATCCTGGTTCCGCCACTGTCTTTAAGCACTTGTATCTGTGGACGGCCCCAAGATCGAGCAAGGTCGGTGGCGCTCGAGGTAGCCAGACCAGCCGACCCCACCCTCCCTCCTGGGCGCCGGAGTGCCCTTGCTTCTTCGGTTCTTCCCGTTAGACGGCTAGAGGCCAGCCGCCAGCGCCATCAGCCCTAGCGTCCAGAGGAGGAGGCACAGCAACCACAACCCAAAGAAGGCCAACGGCCCACGCCCAGCCCAGCTAAGCCCATCTGCATCTCAATATATCTCCCCGTTCACTTCTCCGGATGGCCGGTTCCCCCAAAACCCAAAACCCAAATCCCTAATTTACAAAACTCTAAATCTCCAATCCTAAGCGGCTAGCGGCAGCGGCAGGCGGCACCGCGACACTCGCGCACTCCGGCAGGCCGGCAGGGGCAGGGTGAAGTTATACAGCTAGGTAAATGATGAAACACACGTGGATCTAATCGGATCGGAGTGGGTACTGGGTTGTGGACATGTGGCAATTCAGTAGTCGATATCTTATGAACTTACAATCAAACAGAAGACGCATGTTTAGTGGGAAGTCGAGGTCCCCAACTCCACGAATGAGGCTAGCTGTGGACCAAACTAGATAATAATAATATATACATGGTCCATATGTAGCTAGGGTCTCTACTCTATGGATCCTTGATTAGCACGTGTTGCATGCGCGAGGGTCTCTATTATATATAAACACGCTGGCTTGCAAATTGTTCCACGATCGATTTGCTTTATTTCCACTGAAACGGTCTAGTAGATACGTACGGCTTCTCTGTATAGTAGAGATGAGATGGTTTTTTTTTCTCTCCCTAAGTAGTTGTAGAGATAACCTGCTTAAAAGAAATTGGGGGAAGCACAAAATATTGTTTCTGTATTAAAGAGGAAACAATTCAGCATCTTTTTTTCGAGTGCCCCTTTGCGCGGATGGCATGGTGGGTTGTAAAATGTGCGTTTAATTTAGATCCTCCAACGAACATGGCTAACATGTTTGGGAATTGGTTAGCTAGAATTCATAAAATGCTAAAGTCACAACTCCTGGTGGGGGTTAGTGTCTTATGTTGGTCTATTTGGTTATGTCGAAATGATGTTTTTTACAACAAAAATTTAACTAATCCGTTGCAGGTTATCTTATTGAGTGGATCCTGGCTGAATGCATGGGCCGTGCTGCAGAAAACAAACCAGAAGGAGGCCATGATAGAGGGAAGCCAAAGGTTGGAGTTTGTGGCGAAGCAAATCCTCAATTTTCGTGAGTGACAGCTTAGTCATAGGATTTGCAATGGTTGAGTTTGTCCTAGGTTTTGCAATGATTGAGATTGTTTTTCAAGTGTCTTTCGGTTGTAAGGCTACAAGCCGATTTTTTTCTCGGGTTGTTTGTCACTTAACATGCTTAAATAAATTGGGCTGTGAGCATCGTTGATGCAGAGGCCGGGAGAAATTATTCTCTTCCATTATCTAAAAAAAAAGTAGTTGTAGAGACGTTTTTGAAAACGCCTCGTAAACACCTTCTCATGTACCGTCGTGATGGCAGTAGTGGCATTTTTCAAGCGTCTACATGGGATATACGGCGTTACGTAGAAACGTTGCACTATGTCTCAACAAATAAAATATAAAAAATATGTATAGTCTTGCAAAGGTCGGTACTTGAACTCTTGACCTCATAGAAAATACTTCTCTTAGACTTGTCACACTAGACACCTCAACTTCGCGTGTTTAGTTGTGTGTTGCAATATTTATATGTGGTGAGTGAGTCTCAAAAACGTCTCTACAAAATAAAACTACGTATGTGTCTTGAAACCATCTCTAGCATATAAAATTTTGAAATATTTTTTAAAGTGTCTCTAAAAAACGCACCTAACCTATATAACTCCTTATTTTACGGACAAATTGAGAAGCATTCTCGACGGGGAGTATTCCTGTAGTGTTTTCACTCGAAATAGAAAACTGCCACAAAAGTAGAGCTATCAGAGTAACTGAAAGGGATCTTTTGCAAAAAGTGTCGATGGCTTTTAGTTGTCTTGATTATTCAATGTTATGGTTGAAATTGCTGCTTCTTATTATTATCCTATTCCAGCAAGAAGCGTAGATTAGCGCAAGGAATGTATTGGCTTCCCATTATTAATGCCTCAGGCAAGCAATATACATCACATCAGGGAGCGTAACGTAGAGTCGGTGTGGTGGGCTGCCTACCCACTTGCACAGCTGCACTGGGCTACCTACATACGTGGACGGAAGAGATAGGCGTCATGGGCCACGTATCCTCTTCCTGTTTGGGCTCCCGTGGAGAGATAGCCCAGAATTAAGCTAGGGACTTCGTTTTTTATATGGGCCGCATGGGAGGCAAGATATATAAATGCACTTTCATTTTTATACCAGCCCCAAGTCCATAATAATTTACAACTATTTTTTTTTGAAACTACAAGGATTGATAAAATACTATGGAACACTATAGCGTTGCAACGGTATAGGTCCGAGTCATCTGACCTCTCTAAATCATCATAAGGGTGTGTCTCCTTCGTACCCCTTCTCTCTCATTTCTCTTTGTCTCTCTCATGTATCCCTCCCTCCTCGATCTCTCTCTCCCGTCTCTGGACGAGGAGTGCAGCCCGTGAGCCGACGAAGGCAAGCGGCCACCCCTCCTTCTTCACTTCTAGTGCCGCCCCTCCACCTCCTCCTTCAACTCCGGCTCCAGATCTGGCGCGGTTCGGATCTATCGACGTCAGTGGTGGTGCGGCTCGGTACGACTGGATCTAGCAGTGGTGTGGTGTGGAGCTCGGGGTGGAGTTGGGGAGAGAGAGAGAGAGAGAGAGATGGATGTTCGGCACGGAGCTCCACTACTACAAAAAGGCTAATACTGGATGCCTCATCACAGACGGTTGATCAAAACCATCAATATTAAATACAATCACAGACAATTTTTGTTTAGCGATGTCTGTGTTACTAGCTGCGCTAAGAACCATTTATGAAGAGATAATATCATAGACGATTCTAAACAAGAACCGTCTGTGACATTAATAAATATCAGAAACGGTTTTCAACATGAACCGTTTGTGACTTCCCGTCCTTATCACAGACGGTTTGTATTAAAAACCGTCTGTGATAAGTATCTCTCGATTTTATCCGACTTTGTGATTTGGAATGTCTAACTCTGTGATTTTACCATAACTTGAAATGCCAACTCTGTGATTTTACCATCACTTGGAATGGCTAACTTCATTATTTTACCATGATTTGAAATGCCTAACTCCCTGATTTTACCATGACTTGAAATTACTTTTAAAATGTTCTCACAAAACTTCTTGAAACATCATGAAACTTGTTGTTGCACCATTGCAATGCTACAGCGTTCGCTAGTCACTTCTATAATGATTTACAACTTAACAGTAGAAGAAACTCAACAGGGTAGCTAGGGAATTTTATTTGTTTGCTTTTGGAAACAGAGGGGGAGACCCTTCATTTCATTTCATTTCATTTATTGAAACCATAAGGTTACAACAGGCAGGGTAGCTATGCGCCTATGTACATAGAATAGGCCTACTCTAGTTGCCAACATTGTTGGTAAGCTACGCTTAATCGATGGCAGCAAATCAATTTTCAGATTTCTTGGTGCAATTAGATGGTGAAGATGAAGGGGGTAAAATGGAAGCCAATCGCTGGTGAGCACCTACTGTCGACGCCTGATCAAGCTGCACACGTACGGTAGAAGGAAACCAATCCGATTGTGCGTAGGACAACCGAACAAAAATATACTGCACACTATGCAATATGCATGCATGCCACATACCATATAGCCTGGTTCGATTTTGATGGATGAGGTGCCAATTTTTTTAGATAAACAGTAGGCTCATAAACCATAATGAGGCGGCGAAACAAACGCCGCAAAAATATAAACCAACGGCAAAACAAAAGCCGTAAAAACAGTAAACATTCTTATGAAAATAAACAATGACTAAAAGTGCGTCAAACATCTGGAAGCCAATTACATAGCTTTCATCCATTCTTGTTGAAGATCTCTCTGGTAAAGAATGGATCAAATAGATACATCTGAATATAACTTGCAGAGGATAGTTAATAAATTTTTTGTCGAAAATAACACCATTACGACATAACCAGATATACCAGTATAGTGAAGCCGTCTTTACCAAAATAGTTGCTTTTAAATCCGAATTAAGACCTAATAACCAGTTCCCAAAGATAATATAGATTAAATCGCATCGCGTGCAGCCGATCCGTTTCGGTTTCGGCGGCCACTTGCAGCACGTCCGTTTTGGTTTTGGATGCTAGGTCGATGGGAAAACGGAAGAGATGGAGCGAGCTTCCTTGCACCGGTGTGGTGTTGTAACGAACCCTACGCAGTGCAGTTAAGCCGTTTTGCAGACAAGCAGGTGATGCTTCTTTATTTCGATCTCGGACAAGATAGCTAGCTAGCTAGCCAGCCTATATATAGAAAGCGCGCAGCCGCAGCTCGCCACAGCACTAGCTAGTTGCCGGCATCAATCAACTCTCCGACGGACACGGCACACGCGTGCAGTAATCCAATTGCACCGACCGGCCGGCCGGCGACTTCGAGCTCAATGGCCGCCGCCGCGGAAGCAAAGACAGTTCTGATCCTGCTCGCCGTCGCAGCATCCCTACTGCGGCTCGTTGCGGCCGCCGCCGGGACGACGACGTCGGGATCGGGATCAGCCCCCGGGCGGGTTACGCTACACACGGAGAATCACCAGGTGCGTGCATGCTGCCTGCGCGTATTAATTCATAATTTCATATGTGCATGCAGGAGTTTAATCCCTGCTTCTTAATTAGCATCTGCATCGATCTCTAGATCTCTTAATATTAATCGCTAATGCTGAGCGTTTTTGTGTCGTTGAATTACTGACTAATT
This sequence comes from Phyllostachys edulis, assembly GCA_036346405.1. Taxonomy (NCBI): domain Eukaryota; kingdom Viridiplantae; phylum Streptophyta; class Magnoliopsida; order Poales; family Poaceae; genus Phyllostachys; species Phyllostachys edulis. The sequence goes on from CM070568.1 coordinate 5,401,502, forward strand.
GTTTAATGCTTGTGCATGCATGTATGTGTGCGTTCAGGTCCTCGTGGACAATGGCATCGTGCAGGTGGCGCTGTCCAAGCCTCAGGGCCACATCACCGGCGTCCGCTACAACGGGGAGCGCAACCTGCTGCACTTCACCAAGGAGGACAACTCTGGCGGGTATGTTATAAATTACTGCATCAGCTACGCACTGATCCTCTCCTCCAATCTGTTCGATTAATTGTTCATATAAACAAGGAGATTGTTGAACAGCACTGCTGTGAGATAACGGCAAGCATGCTTGCACGATCTGTATATATATTTCTTGCAGGTATTGGGATGTGGTTTGGAACTTCCCCGGCTCCGATCACCCAAGAGGCATGATCGATATGTAAGCACTAATTTTAACTAAATTGCGTTATCTTTTACTCCACCGCCTTGGTGTGCTTTGATTGATCTCCCCGTGTTTAGGGCAGGGTTTTCGATTTCATTTGAGGAAAAATTTCGGGGGTGAGCGAAATTGCTGAATTTCAACTCGGGCAAATGGCCGAAATTGGCATTCAAATTTGACTGGATTTCATAAAAAAAAAATTGACGAATTTTGAATTCTGTTTGAATTTGGCCTGAATTCATGTGCAACTGAATTTTTTTTGACCGAAGGGCAAAATTTCGAGCTTCAGTGAAACGAAATTTCGTCGTCGAAATTTGGAACCCTGGTTTAGGGTCCTCCATCCCTACTTCCAAAGGATCGATGTCCAACTGAAGTAGTACATAAACTGAAAGTCACCAGCAGTTAGCTAGTAGGCTGTTCAAGTGCCTTGCGCTGTCACAGCTCACAACATATTTAACATGATCAAACCAACCAGTCATCAACAATTAATATATATACTAGTTTGATTTAAAAACTCTTTATCTGATCGATCAGGTACCTACTAGCTAGCCTGTAATAAGTTCAGTTAACTGTTTGGAACCACCAATATTTATATGGATTCAAGAAGCGCCGCCAGCCAAGCGAAGAACTAGTTTTTTATGGGCATGATGAGGTTTCATTTCAAGACATCAAACAGAAGCTAACCAACTACAAATGAATGTGCACCGAATAGATGCTTCCTGATAACAACAGAACTGTAAAGTGTAAACTGTAAAGTGTTTCTCCAGTACTGCCTGAAAAGCAATGGCACTAATAAACACCTTCAGGAATTATTGCTGAATAATTAAACATGTACAGGATGTACACTAGTTCGGATAATTTCCAAGGTTTCCCGTTTGAAACATAGTACCAGTAGTTTCCAAGTAATGGAATGAATTGCGCGCTTCAGTTTTACATATGCTTATCTCAAATAGATATACTAACTGCATTTGCGCAGGTTGGATAGTACAGAGTTCAAGGTGGTATCCTCAAGTGAAGAGCAAGTGGAGCTTTCTTTCAGGAGTACATATAATCCATCACGTCGAAATAGCGTCCGTCTAAACATTGACAAGAGGTGAGCCATTCGTCCTTTTCGTCAAATGGTGCTGATGACAAATTTGTTAGTTCTCCTGTGATATACTAGTATCACTGACATTTGCACTAACTGCTCTTTCAGGCTGGTGATGCTCAAAGGCAGCTCTGGATTCTACTGCTATGCCATCTTCGAGCATGCCAGAGACTGGCCTGCTTTGAACATCACAGAGGCTCGACTCGCCTTCAAACTCAACACGGGCAAGTGAGTACTGTTTGTTGTGTTGTGAAGACATTCAGCTAGCTCCTCGTAGATAAAACACACAGCCTTTTCTTTTTAACATTTGTTGTACCAATGGATGAGAGGACATCTGTCATCTCTGTACTATTGGTCCTCTGTCCTTTCACAGGATTTTCTTGACCTGTACTGGTACGTTTAATTATTTAGTCTTGGCTATGATATGAACATTGTGTGTTAGGTTCAATTACATGGCGATCTCAGACGATATACAGAGGTACATGCCCAGGGCAACGGACAGAGATCCACCCCGTGGTGCTCCACTGGCCTTCAAGGAGGCAGTCCTGCTCGTCAACCCCTCCGAGACACAGTTCAAAGGAGAGGTTAGTATACTAGAAGAAAAAAAAATTAAAGATGATTTTGGCATGGCAAATCAAGTTGTACTGAAAAAGCAAAGCTTTCTAAAATTAATGTTAGTCGAGTGACACTGTGACAGAAATGTTAATCGACAGTTTGGTGTCTCTGATCCAGGTGGATGACAAGTACGAGTACTCTCTGGATAACAAGGACAACGCAGTTCATGGGTGGATCAGCAGCAACCATCCCAATCCCATGGGTTTCTGGGTCATCACTCCCAGCAATGAGTTCAAGAGCGGCGGCCCGCTCAAGCGGGAGCTCACCTCGCACGTTGGACCGACCTCCTTGACTGTAAGCACGCACGCATGGATCGTTCATTCATTCATTCCCCAATCCAATTCCAACCAAAAGATAACAGTACATCTGCTGCAGTTGACTTGTAGCATACTGACGAACGTTTGCGACAGTTAACTGAAAACTTTGTGTTGTTTGTCTCTGCCAGATGTTTCTAGGGACGCATTACATTGGGAACGACATAGTGCTGAAGATCGAGGACGGCGAGTACTGGAAGAAAGTCATGGGCCCGGTGTTCATCTACCTGAATTCGAACCCGAAGAAAGGTGAACTGCAGGCCCTCTGGGAGGACGCAAAGGCACAGGCGCAAGCTGAAGTGAGCAAATGGCCGTATAGCTTCCCTGAATCACGAGACTTCCATAAGGCAGACGAAAGAGGCTCGGTTACCGGGAGGCTATGGGTCAGAGACAGGTACATTAGTGGCCAAGACATGCCTGCCGGCATGGCTTACATTGGCCTTGCCTCACCGGGACAACCCGGCTCCTGGGCGACGGAGAGCAAGGTATGAAATCAAAAGGCACCTACAAGAGAAGCATGAATAAAGTTTCAGCTAAATTTACATCACTCTTTGAGGCTTGCCATTACTTGCAGAATTATCAGTTCTGGACAAGGACCACGTCGTGCGGCAGATTTACCATTGACAGTGTGCGGGCAGGAGTGTACAATCTTTATGCATGGGTTCCTGGGTTTCTCGGAGACTACGTATATACTTCTCGCGTAACCGTAACTCCAGGTTAGTAGTATATATACTGGTACTAGCTAGTGTTTCAGTGTTGCCATTTCATTGGCAGTTTGGATCACAATCCACAATCAATCAGAGCAACTCTGTACTGTTTTGACTAACCATTGTTCGTTCAATCCAAGCAGGTCGCACCATCAACTTTGGTGATCTTGTGTTTGAGCCTCCGAGATCAGGCCCAACACTGTGGGAGATGGGTGTTCCTGACCGGAGCGCAGCAGAGTTCTTTGTCCCTGACCCCAACCCGAAATACCTCAACAACAACAAGCTCTTCCTGACCAAAGACAAGTTAGTCGTCACTCGCCGTTTAACTCTTAATCAGAGCGCATATGGCACGAGAATTATAGCCCTGATCTGACCGGTTTGGCTTCGTTGGACAGGTATAGGCAGTACGGCTTGTGGGAGAGGTACGCCGACCTGTACCCTGGAAACGATCCTGTGTTCACGATCGGCGAAAGCGATCACTCCAAGGACTGGTTCTTCGCACATGTCACAAGGTAATCACGAACATTGCTTTTCTGTGCCCATATTTCTCAGTTTATCTGCATCTTATCCACGAACACAGCACACGAACAAATTAAGCCATGTACTTACTCTGCTGCGCAGAGAGGTAGGCGGCGATCACGCGCCGACGACGCGGCGGATCCGGTTCAATCTGGACCGTGTCGTAGCAGACGGCGCCTACACGCTGCGCGTCGCTCTTGCAGCCGCGCACATGTCCAGATTGGAGGTCCGAGTGAACGGCGCGAGGAGACCGGGCGGGGCCTTCACGACGCCCGAGTTCGGCGACGGCAACGCGATCGCGAGGCACGGCATACACGGCGTGCAGTGGAGCTTCGACTTCGCCATCAAGGGCTACCTGCTTCGAGAAGGCGAGAACACCATCGGCATCACTCAGACGAGGTCGCACAGTGAGTTCTTTGGGGTGATGTACGACTACATCCGGTTAGAGGGGCCTTCCGGTTCTTGGAGAGACCCTACACGAGGTGCATGAATTTGCGAGGAATTCCTATGCAAAGTGTAGATAGAGGCAGTGGTAAAATTGAAGATTGTCATTGCAAATTCATGTATACGAGTAGTAGCAAAGTGTACCGTAGTATACCACTCCAACTTTCATAAGTTTTGCAGAAATTGAATTGTCACGGTTACCTTTTTTAGTTTTTGGAAGCGAGAATGGGCCACCTAGTAGCCTAATCGTATAGACAACGATTATCTATAGTAGCTCTATATGTCAACTATAGACTAGGGATGAAAACGGATCGGATACGGACGGATAATGGCTCTGTTATATTTGTTTTCATATTTTTTTCGGATCCGGATACGAATACGAATCGAAACGAATACGGTCACAAATATTTTTCGGAACATGAAAACCTCTTAAATTGTATGCTAGAAATTAATGAAAACATATAACTAGTTTATTTGATGCAACCACACATAATATTGGCACTAGCAAGTTGTATTAACTAGTTCATAACAAATATAACACTTAGTTTACCACAAACTCACAAAATCACAAGTCATCACGTATTCACACTTAGTTCATCACATACATAAAACTTAGTTCACACTAATATCGATCAAGCTGGATGGTTAATCCATACGCAAATGACTGTAACATCCCAAAGTATGTTACCAAAAATAAAATTAATAAAGTTATTATTTTATTGGATTTTCTGAGATTTAAAAGAGTTTTCTTGGTTAAAAAGAAAATAATAATCACTACTACAGAAAAGGCTTTCACAGACGGTTCAAAAACGTCATCACAGACGGTTTCGTGAGCCGTCTGAGTTTATGGGTCAGTGATGACATGAGGTCATCACAGACGGTTTTGAACCGTCTGTGATGTATACTTTCACAGACGGTTTTGTTGGGTCACGGGTAGGCTACGATAGCTACAAACAAAAATTTCTACCACGCAAACCAGGAAGCCATGCAAGTAGATGATCATAGATCGTTACCACCAGACGCGCAAATCAGCGGAAGAAGGGTTGGAGCAGCCTGGTCCAACGAAGAGCGCGTCGATGTAGTGGTCGTAGTCGATCGTCTCCTCCAGCAACGTCTGCAGTTCCTTGTCAAGATCGCGGATCGTCCTCAAGCGCAACAATCGTAGTAGCGCCTCTACGGTATCCACACGTCCAGGGAAGGAACAACCGAACAATGGTGTGCGGCCACCAAGTCGCGCGGTGGAGCTCTCAGGAAGATGGCGGTTAGGGTTTCGGTGGTGTTTCACGCATACCTCCCAACAGCCTCATGCACCTCCTTATATAGTGCTCGTGACGGATCCTATCCGAACACGTTCTGAATCGTATTCGTCTTGGTTTGTTCCAACCCGTTAAGTGTGTGACCAGAGGTTCATGTGTAGTTCGGTTGTGAGTCGAAACCGTTTTCGACCACAAGTCGAAGCGACTCCTAGCGAGCATATCGATTCCCGAATACACACAAATTACATCGAGCGAACCTTAATGCAATATGATCTCGACTAGGTCCTTATCACTTACGACTAGGTCATATCTTTATACGACGACCAGTATTTGATCACGACCAACTCGTAACTCCTTACGACTTGGTTTCGACCACTCTGTGATTACGTTCGACTAGTCTCGACTTGCTTGTATCTCCATCGACCGGTCCGTGGTGGTCGAACTAAGCACCTTCTCATGTATTCTCCTTTGCCTCACGATATCTAGTTGAACTCGGGTGAGATGTTGTGTCATCCATGGACTATTCAATGCTTTCTCGATCGAGTGTTAGATAACTTTACGTGGTGAACACTTCGACTACTAGTGGCATGGCCATGCACTTTCTTTATCCGATCTGCGAGGGCCTAGAGACATCTCTCTGTTATGTTAGGAGGGCAAATCCCATATCCGACCGGTCACATTCCTCTCCATGTTTGAGCATACCCGAAAGCTACCTTTATAACTACCCGATTCACGGTGTAGCGTTTGGCAACCCCTAAGAGTGCTCTTACACATGTAGGAAACCATGCGATCTCGGGTCTAAGGATTATACATCATCATTGCTTGAGACCAACTAAACACATAGATTCATAACAATCTCAATAGTGTCTCAAGGTGGGTCTTATCCAACATCATGTTCTTTAACATGTGTCCATATTATCGGTTTGATATCTCCATATCTATGACTCGTGAAACATAGTCATCAACCAATACATATGCTAGTATATTCATATGTGTCCTCATATATTTACGACCAGGGATCGTATAAGAATAATTATTGCAGAAATATAGAGTTTCACAACCAAGTCACATACTTGATAATAAATATTAACAATATTATTCTAGGAACAAGATAACACATTATCCAATGTCATGAACATAATGAAATATAATCATCTCTATGATTACCTCTAGGGCATATTTCCAACAGGTTTGTGGTTCAAACCGTCTGCGATAAGTAATATCATAGACGGTTTCATCCACAAACCGTTTGTGATAAGCACATATCACAGACGGTTTCAGCCACAAACCGTTGTGATAAGCACATATCACATACGGTTTGTGGTTGGAACCGTCTGTAATGACTTTTCTCTATAAAGGCCCAAGCAGTGGCTGCTTGTACCATTAAATCCGGCATCATATATATATTATATATATATTGTTCGTAGTCTCTCAGCCACTTTGGGGGGATCGTCGACGTAGCATGAGAAGGATGAGACAGTAGCCACGGGCAACCTCATTGAGCCCTTGCAAATTCAAAAAGTATGGATGCAAGGAGAGCGTTCGGACATCCAATTACCATGGATTGGGCGTCGCTATGTTCGAAGATGTCGTTGATGCTGCGTACTCATTGGGAAGTGGCATCATATATTAGCAACCAACCATTCTTGAGCATGTAATCGTCTTTAAACCGAACAAGAACACCAAGCAACCATTCTCATATTTCAAAAGAATTCTCAACTTGTTGCTTAGTGTTCTGTTGGCTTTAAAGACAATTACATGCTCAAGAATTGTTGGTTGCTAATACATGATGCCACTTCCCACGGAGAAGTTAAGATCAACGCCATTTTTCAACATAGCGACGCCCAATCCGTAATTGGATGTCCGACCGTCTCTTTGCATCCATACTTTTTAAACTTACAGGGCTCAATGAGGTTGCCCGTGGATACCGCCTCATTCTTCTCATGCATGTGGACGCACTTCCTAAAGTATCGAGGATCATTTAATAATATATATATATATATATATATATGATGCCTTTTAATGGCACAATGACGCTGGACTTTATAGAGAAGAGATTATGAATGGAATGGTAGGACGCACTGCACGCAAGAGGTAGGAGAACTTGACCGGCATGAACAAGGGACTATTAATATGAACTAATTATCAATTCAATTTCAGCATAAGACTATTGACACCACTACATCACAGAGCAAGGGACTATTAATATGAACTAATTATCAATTCAATTTTAGCATAAGACTATTGACATCATTACATCACATAACAAGAGGACTATTAATATGAACTAATTATCAATTCAATTTCAGCATAAGACTATTTACATCATTACATCACGAGCAAGGGACTATTAATATAAACTAATTATCAATTCAATTTCAGCATAAGACTATTGACATCATTACATCACACATCAAGAGGACTATTAATATGAACTAATTATCAATTCAATTTCACATAAGACTATTTACATCATTACATCACGAGCAAGGGACTATTAATATGAACTAATTATCAATTCAATTTCACATAAGACTATTAACATCATTGAGCGGTTCATCGCAAGAGAACAAGACCAAGGGTGTCCAAACCCACCACACCAAGAGTAGCCCTCGGCATCCATCATGAGCACTAGCTAGCCATTTTCATCACAGAGCAAGGAGGGTAGAGACAGAGAGGGACCTTAGTACAGCGCAACCACGGTGGCGACCCCACCACCAGCACAACCCTCATCCATTTCCTTTACCTTGCATAAATCACACAAACATCAGGACACAACTTAAGGCTCATGCATAAAAATCAAACTCAACAAAAGACATTAAGCTAACAGATCTAGAGGAGAATAGAGGGAGGATGGGGAAAGCAAAGCCCGGCCAGGGCCCTAGCGGGGCGCAAAGGGGTCGGGCGGCGACGGCGACGAGGTCGAGCGGCGGCGTCGAGGTGGGGAGGAGCGGAGTTAGAGGCGGGCGTAAACCCTAGCGGCGGAGGCTGGGAGTGACGAGTTTGGGCGTCATCCGTGGTTGTAACTGTGATGGCCTTCAAAAGACACTCTTATCGTACGAGTGTCTTTTGCAGTGTCACCGTATGCCACAACCGTCGGCGACGGGAAGAATGGCGGCGTTAGCAGCGATGGAGAGGAACGGACGAGAGTAAGGCATTTGGGAGTGGCGAGTTAGAGTGCAAACCCTAGCGGCAAGTGGGCTAGCTCCTACTTATAAAGAGACTTATCGAGCGGTTCTATTATGGAACCGTCGGTGATATTATCACAGACGGTTCCATAATAGAACCATCCGTGATATGTCCCATATCACGACGGTTCCATAATGGAAGCTATGCGTGAAATGGTTTTTCTCAAGTATATACACTTACATGACATGAAGAAATTACATGTTTATATTAAAAAGCGAAACCTATAATTAAACAAGGTTTTTCTAGTGGCTAAGGTAGGTCGCTATCTCCATCTCGCAATATTTCATAAGCGGCGGTGTCGGCATCGGACGGATTCTGATCGTGACGAAGCTGAAATCGTCCACCGTTGGCGTGCTCGTTCGAGTGTCTCGAAGACCCTCGGTCGTTGAACCAAGAAGAATTGAGCCCATAGGCTCTCTTCCTTGCTTGAGGGTCTCGGCACAGTCGACTCGCCGCCTACCGCCTCGATTACAGTCAAGTGACGGCAAGCCTCGAGACGCGTGCAGCGTCGTTTTGGAGGACTACGTTGATGACGCGGTAAACTTCGCCGAAAGTGGGAGATCACACGAAGACACGGCGGAGGAGGATGTCAAGGCGGCGGAAGGTGGCCGTCACTGCTCCGACAAATTCTGCGTGGGCAGAGGAGTGAAGACACTTGTTGATCAAGCGGTGTTCTTCGCGAAGACAGTTCAACTCACACCGAGAGAGGTGCTCGTACAATGAGGCCAGAAGGCCATCGGTCTGCGGCTGACGAGGAAGAGGCGACCATTTATGTTTTTTATAAGTATGTGGGGATGATCATCTTGGATGGCGGATGATCCTTTTATAAAACAAGGAATAAATTCGGGCGTGAGATGAAGAGACGACGGGAGCCGGGCGATCGCGCGATGGCGGATGGAACAAACGCGATCGGCGATGAAGAAACTTCGCTTTGAGCGATATTATCACACACGGTTATTATTAAGAACCGCTCGTGATACTAATTAATATCACGAGCGGTTCTTGTTGAACCGTCGTGATACTTCCTGATGGTTGTGTTTTAAAACCGTCGGTGATCTTGATTAATATCACAGAGCGGTTCTTATTGTAACCGCTCGTGATACTCCTGACGGTTTTCAACATGAGCAAATGCGTGATACTTCCTGACGGTTTTCAACATGAACATGCGTGATATTGCCTCTTCACGAGCAGGTTTTTAGCGCAGCCGATGCGCATCGTCTCTAAACCAAAACCGCTCGTGATTGAATGTATCTGAGCGGTTTTGGTCAACCGTCTCGTGATGAGGCGTCGAGATAGCCTTTTGTAGTAGTGAATAAAATAAAGTCAATTATTTAATTTCCTAGTTTTTAATGTCAAAAATAAAATTTATTGAGTTTTCTAGGATTTTATTGGATTTAAAGTGAAAAATAAAATTTAATTAATTTCTTGAATTTTCTAGATTGTAAAAGGTTTTTCCTATTTTTAGAAATTAAAAATAATTTATGTACAAAAATAAAAACCAACTTTAAGTTGGAATTAATTTTATTAAGTTTAAAATAATTCAAGGAATTTCTGTGAGTTTGTCTAGAATTTTTGAACTCTATTTGCTATTTTCTAAAAGGCTATTTGATTTGTTGCATTTTCTAAAATTTAGAAATCAATTAAAATCTCCTTTTTCTCTTTTGCGCCGAAATCTGGATATCCGACCTTAGTATTATCCGGATAATCCGTATTCGTATTCGTATTCGACAAATAATAGGGCTACTGTATTCGTATTCGTTTCCGACAAAAAAAAAATATGTATTTGTTTTCGATCCAGAAAAATCCGATCCAAGACAATCAAAATCTGTTTCCGTCCAGATCGATCAGAAACTATCCGATCCGTTTTCACCCTACTATAGACAGCTCCTACAATGAGTTGTCCTTTTACATGTCTCTATAGATAGCTACTCCATGTACAATGTGTCTTTTTTTCTCGTATTACAATCGGCTACTACATGAGAGACGACCCAATTCTCTATACTCCCATCTCCTGTCCATATCATCTCGTGTCCTACATAGCAAGGCTTACAGACAACTGACATTACACTATTGTACATGATCTTGTAACTCCTCGGCCCAACTTAGGTAGTGTTTGGTTTGGTGGGATGAGCTCCTCCAGCAATTTTTGGCGTACCATGCGATCCAGCATAACATGGGGATATTCGGAGTTTTTGGCGCATTTGGCATTGTTGACACACGAATTAGCAATTCTAGCCCTATGTGCACATCAAATGCAAAAATGGCACCGCGGAGCCGCAGGGACATGACACGTGTCGAGTCAGTGCCCCTCGAGGCATGACTTGCCAAGTAAGTGCTCCTCGGAGCATGACTTGCCTAGTCAGTGCTCGGGGGCATGACTTGCCTTGTCCATGCCCTTGGGGGCCGGATCCCATCTAGTCAGTGCGCCAAGGGCACGGACAAGTGTATTTTATGTGAAAAATTTTAGAATGAAAATGAAAAAAATGGAATGAAAATTCCGTGATTTCATGTGATAATACAGAGAAATGATATCCTCGATACGTTCGCACATAATGTATATGACGTAATTACACACGGGCTACAATAGATTTTTTTAAATAATAATATTTTAATACAGAATTACAAAAATAAATAGTTGATTTTTTTTTACAAAAATGGGCTACTGTCGCCATTCTAAATGGCAAAATGCTCATGTCGCTATTTGGAATGGCGACAAGGATCCTGTTACCATGAAAATAGTTCTGCCACCATTTGAATCGGCGACAGGAAGTGGAAATTGAAATTAAATTATATAGATATGTTGGTAATATCTTTAAGTGTGCGAGCAACCGATCATTTTCAAAAAGATAAGGAAATATGAAGTAGAGCACAATTTAGGAGTTTCGGTCTGACAAAACATATTTGGAATGCAATGTGAGCGGCACAATAGCAAGAATAGCCCCCTTCGAAGAGAAATCACCAAAAATATTCGGAATACGAGTTGAACGTCGCAATAACAAAAGTATTGAAGTACCTTTTATAATGCAATTGTCTGTTTGCTGAACCGATTTATTTGAGAGTACAAAAACGAAATATTAGAGAGAGGATGACTTGGGAACAAGGGATTTATTTTTTAAAAATCCTATTGTAGCCCGTCTATAATTACGCCGTATACATTATGTGCATACGTATCGAGGATGTCATTTCACTATATTATCATGTGCTCTATTATCACATGAAATCACTAAATTTTTATTCCAAAATATTCATTTTTATTCCAATTTTTTCACATGAAATACACTTGTCCGTGCCCTTGACTAGCTGACCAGACGAGGTTCAACCTCCAGGGGCACGGACAAGACAAGTCATGCCCCCAAGGGCACTGACTCGACACATGTTGCGTCTCCACGGTTTCGCGGCACCATTTTTGCATTTGATGTGTAAAGGGACTAGAATTGCTAATTTGCATGTCAACGACGTCAAATGTGCCAAAAACTCGAAATATTCGCTCATGGCGCATGAACCGGTCCGGGATGAGTTCGCCCTATCCACCCAACCAAACGCCGTGGACAAGCACCAAATCCCGGATGATCCCACCCCATATTCCCATGTACCCTCGTTCACTGGTTGGTGACCAAAGCGCTGGGATTCAGGCCGTGCATGGAATCCCCTCGAATTAATCAAGGCATTATTTACACCTGATCAAGTGATCATGTAAGTTGCTAAAGCAGAGAAGAAGAAGAAGCAAAAAAAATACTAGTAGGAGTTGGCAATCGTGTGCTCCAAGCGATTTCCATGCCTGTCCCGTTCTTTCGTGATGACTTGCATAATTATGAGTACGTTTTGGCTGCTCATGCCTCAATGCATCATGCTCCCATGCCATGCCACGCTCACAGCTCATCACCAGGGGTGGACCCAGGATGCCAGCCTAGGCTGGCGGCCTTACTGATGGCTGGCTCATGATATACCTCTTAGCACTCTAGTTCAACCGCGTTAAGACAGATTACCGCTGACCGGCAACTCGACATTCAAAAAGCCACAAGCAAGTGAGCAAGTTTCATTAGTATCCCCTAAAGTTTGATTCTAGATCCGTCACTGCTTATCATGGTCCCAAACCACAACCAGTAACCATAGATTGTTATCGCTGCTCATATCATACGTGCTGCTTTTGTGCGAGCAACGTTTAACTGCCCAAAAAGCATCAGGAGAGAGAGAGAGAGGAGGGAGAGTATAAGAGCTAGCATGCATGCTCTTTTAGGTCACCTTTCGGTTAGCACGCAACAAAGTGTGCCTCTCTTTTGCCATCCCCTATTATTGTGTCTTGGAACAGCTAGCATCTGTGTCTTGACCTTTGAGTAGATCTCCATTCCCCATCACCACCATCAAGAGAGTTTGCAATTAAAGAGCATGCTGCCATCAAGCACGTCAGACAATAGGAAGAGGTTAAGCTATATATGATACATTATCTAGTTTAGTTAAGGTGGTTGGTAAGATGAAGGATAAAGCTGTATCGCCATATATATATACACACACCCACATCTTGAAACTTTTGTCCAATAATTCGTTTATATGCATTTGTACATTTTGGAGAAGCCAAATAGCAACAAGTTGTTGCTCCTCGTATAATCTTTATTAAATAAACCTTTTTTCTAACAGTTTTTTGTATATAAAAAACCTACCTTACTTGTTTCCCAAAATGACCGGGTGGTGTGGCGAAAAGGGCATTTTTTTTTTAAAAAAAAAAAAAGGTTACCTGCAGTAACTGTCCTTTGCATGCTCTAAGGTCATGTACAATGGATTTATATCAGCTGTCTATAGCCTCTATCACGTAGGATTTAAGCTAATGTAGATGAAAGAGAATAAATAGAAAGAAATGTGTTGTCTACAATTCCGTAGCCGACTATAGCATCAGAACTAAGAAAAACATTAAAAGATTGTGTGTTGTCTACAATCTTGTAGCCGACTGTATCACCACAACCCATTGTATGAGTTGTCTTTAGTATTGTCTACAGATGATATAGACACTTGCTATAAATAGCAGTTGTCTGTACCATTACACATGCCCTAAAAAGCTGTCATCAAAGGTCCAAGGACCAAGACCAAGAGAGCTGGTATTAGGGATGGCAACGGAGCCATTCCCCGGGGAGTGGTAGACCATCCTCGTCCCCGAGAGAAAAAAAATCCCGTTCCCATCCCCATCCCTATCCTCGGGTGCTATTCTCTCCCGTTCCTCATCCCCATCGGGTTATCGGGGCCCCATGGGGACCCAAACCCCAAATTCGGCTGATGATCCCTAGTTCGATAGTTCCCCACTCTAACATCAAATGGTGTCGTATCTAGCAGCAGCGCATTGAGAAATACACTGATAGTTAAGCATTTGAAATTCCACATTACTACTAATAAGAAGACAATGAGGCATTACATTACATGGAGTGCACAGTGCTTTTGTTTCGGTCATTAGATGGAGTTCATATGAGCTAGTAGATCCCAGAATATGGAACCAGCCCTACAACCAGGAGTATGGAAGATATACAACTGGAGGAGGAACCGGAGGAGTGGTTGTCTGGTTGACTCACCAGAGGAGGAAGACCGTCAGGTATCGTCTCTTGGGTCTCGGCTGTTGGGCAGGACTGAGGAGGACCGCGTCGGAGGATTGCACTTGTGCCGACTGCAGGAGCAAGGGAGGACCGAAGTCCGGAGGAGGAGCGATGGGGCCTGGATCGCACGCTCACGCCGATTGCGGAGTCTGTTGTCTTGAGGGAGCAAGGAAGGGGGCGGGCTTGCGTGGCGCCGCTTGCGGGAGCAAGGGAGGACCGAGGACCATAGTCCGGACTCCGGAGGAGCAAGAGCTGCGGGATGGGGCAAGCGTCTGCACCGAGCCACCGATCAAGGAGTGTTGAGTCGGAGCAAGAAGGGGCGGCGATGGGAGCACAGGAAGTGGGAAGTGTCGATTGGGATTTGGGAATATGGGATGCTAGGGTTACGCACTTACGCTTACTGCCTGGGAAGTAGGAACTGCGATAGTGGGCTTACTAGTGGCCCATATGGGATATGGGCCATATGACCAATTGACTATCGGGGCCCATGCGGGTAATGGGATGGGGAGTAGAGGAATAGCCCCGGCCTCTCTTCACCCGATGTGTAATGATTTTTCCATATTAGCATCTCTGTAAGAAAAAAATAGCCTCATCCTCGATTCTAATGAATAAATTCTCTATCGGAGAATGAGGAATGGTCCATTGCCATCCCTAGCTGGTATTCAGAACGACGGAGGTAAAGCACCCAATCCAAAGTGCTAGCTACCTCACACGGTCACACCTTCCCTTGCAACTGCAGTTCACAGGGCACCATGCCACTTCCATAAATGACAATATCTGTTTCTTATTAAAGACAACTATATTGTAGCAGCAATATCACATCGTGAGCAACATCGAAGAGAATAAATGAGAGAATGTTCATGAGGCAGTTAGGCGTTCAGTGTACTAAGGATGGGGATGGATGAATGACATTCAGTCACTGTAGACATATAGGTTAAGAAGGTTGATATTAGTCGTTTTTGGCTACTTTTATTGCTAATTCAGACAATATACTGCTACTTTTACTTACTTCTGTGAACTCATAGTCGTGGCTCCTGTTGCAACTGTTTATCCTGTGCGCAGACAGAATAGATTATAGAACGTACTATTTTTGTTAAAAGGAACATCTCAATAACATTATACTTTATATCACTCACCAAATACAGTCTGTTGTAAGTTACTGTCCGGTACTGTCCAAATATACCCAACCAGCTACCTATGCCTAAAGAAAGAAAGGCATTGGAACTTAGAAGAAACAAAATTTTAGTTTCTGCTATTAACCTAGAGCGAACTAATTTGGAGTGGATTTAGTTGTTATCACTGGCTCGTCGTACTGATACGTGGACTCAGACCCCGCCTGCCATTGAGCTAACCTGTGACAAAAATGAGATGAAAAGGTGCCGTTTAGTGGCAACAACGAGATTATCTCAAGAAAGAACACATGAGTTTTACAGAAAATAGTTTTACTCTGTGAGAGACCATGTGGAGGTCGTCTCGTGTGAGTGATGAGTAATTGACAAAGGTTTTAGGTCAGTCGAGTTTGGTTTGTGTGGTCGGACCTTGTCGTTGCGCGGTTCACGCGTTTTCGTGAAGTCAATCAGGGCTGTCAGGATAATCGGAACGACCGGCGTGTTATGGGCGGTACGACCGCAGGGCGGTTGTACCGATTGGTAAATGGCGGTTGAAGAATTCCAGAGAAGCTGTTTCTCGTGTTCTGGTCTTCATTGGAAATCGGAACGACCGCAGTATTGGAGCGAGACGGCCGTCGCGGTTGATCCGTGGTAATATGGCGGTTGTACCGATTGTATTGTGAGGTTCGCCATTTTGGTGATTTGAGTTTTGGGATAGGTCATATCGGTGTGTTCATGCATATGTGTTGCATATTGTATGTTTGAGCTAACGTTAGGTCAAGTTGTGAAGAACTTGTTCCGGTTTCGTGTTTCTTGTCTGTGTGTGGCCGCAGGACGCCGAGCGGAGTCGTGGCGAGACACGGTGGATGGACTAGGCGCAGGCGCCGAGGTCGAACGGTCGGGATGTGTCAAGACGAGCGTGGACTCGAGGTGGTTGCGAGGCGTCGAGACAAGGAGCGCGAAGCTTCGGAAGGTGCGAAGAAGGCGAATCGGAAATTCGCAAGGTCGCTGGCGAGCGGGAGCTCCGTTGGACTTAGCGGGCGAACGGGAGGAGACCCGTTAGCCAAGGCTATATAAAGGATTGGAGGGCTGCATGCCCTCTTGAGCACTTGGGTGGAATTAGGGTTTTAGAGTCAAAAGAGGCTTTGTGAGGTTGTTTCTCTTTTGCTCTTTAGTTGTTGAGAGTGGAGGTGTAGGCGAGTAGTGCTCCTGCTTGTCCCCTTCTTGGTTTCGTGTTCATCTCCCTCATGAATAGATGAGTGTTGGTTCTTGAGTTGTGAGAGTGAGGAGATGGATTGAGCTTACATGTAATCATCCATCTGGTTCTAATGTCCATGCGTATGGGGATGTATCTATGTGTTTTTCGCTTTTGATTCAATGAATGAAATCAAGTTTGTCTCTCGAACTCTTGTTTTGTTCTTCGTGACTCCCATTTGATGATTTCTTGATTTTGTGAGTCTCTTGTTTGTTTCTTGTTGGGAAGCCTCAAAACGAGTTGTTACTGTGATGGGTTAGTGCCACAAGATCTTTTGATCGATTTCTAGAAGAGCAAACTTGGTTTAATTCTAAGATTTCAGTTTTGGGTTGTCTCGTTCTTCGTTCTTCCGTTTTTGGTTGATTCCTGAGATTTTGTGGTTGGATCTACTCAATCGTTTCTTGGAATAGGTTCCTAACATCCTTAGGAAGGTGTGTTCCAAATTTGGTCAAGTTTGGCGCGTAGATCAAAAGTTACGTTGATTTTCGTTTTGAAACCCGAGCGGATTTTGCTGCTTCAGACAATCGGATGAACCGGCTTAACATCGCGGTTAGTCCGATCATGCTGTACAACCGCCGTTTGTTCTTGGTTGTCTTGCCGATTGCATGGTACAACCGCCATTTGCCCGTGGTTGTACCGATTATCTGATTTGTTCGGATCTTCCTCGTTTTTGTTTCTTTGAGCCTTGGGGTGAGGTGGATTCAACATAAGACTTCTCTCGTGCTTAATCATTGATCTTCATAGCTCTCATAGCTATTGGAGTGATTTATAAGTTGAATCCATTCTTTGCGAAAAAGATTAGGTGCTCCTATTCACCCCCTCTAGTCGCCTCCGGTCCTTCAATTGGTATCGAGCGGTTAGCTCTTTTCAATAGATCTTAACCGGTCTCAAGAGCCATGGCGATGGACAAGTACTCGACCAAGCCGCCTGTTTTCGATGGCATCGATTACCCTTCGGAAGAGCCGAATGGAGACATACATCCGAGCCGGTATGCCATCTGGCGGAAGGTCAAGGTACGATTATTGTTCTGCCGATGAGAACATCAATGTCGGGAACATGGTGATGTTGAGGCAAATGCAAAGGCAAGGAACATCATCATCCGAGGTTTGAGTCGAGCGAGTTTGATCAAGATATCTCACCTGTCGTCCGCCACGACATCTGGGTGACCTCGACGATACCATGAGGGCACCACCCAGATCAAGACGGTTCGACAGATCGGTTCAAGCGCGAATACAACAAATTCGAGATGCTTCTCGGTGAGTCCTCGGGCGAGTGCTTTTCGCGATTTCACAAAATCTTGAGCAACCTCCGAGCGATCGGTCTCACATACCCGACTTCGGACAATGCTCGCGGATGCTCACGGCACTTGATCTTCGTGTTTGGGAAATGAAAGTGACTACCATCAAGGACACCACGGACCTCTCGACCTTGACTCTTGATGCGCCACTCGCGTCTCAAGACTCACGAGATTGACATTGTCTCGAAAGTCGAAGTCACAATCGATGGCCCTAGTCACCGATCCCGGTTAAACCGGTTCTCTTCGATTCGTTGTGTGGTTTCTCCCTTGTCGCTCTCTGTGGCGTATCGATGATCGTTAGAGCGACTCGAGGATGAGCGGTAGCCCTCCTAGCTCGGAAGTTTTCCCATGCTTACAAGAGGAGGAGGGATGAGAAAGAGGGAGGACTGTGATTTGCTTCGAGTGTGGTGGCCCCAACCACATTCGCAACCGCCCTAAGCCGGAGAAGGGCAAGAACGACTACGGCGGTTCGGGCAAGAACGACTACACCGACAAGAACCGCAACAAGAAGCCTCCAGCTCGGACGCCAAAGAAGAAGAAGTTCCAACTTTAAGAAGCAAAGAAGCTCTTCCACTGCGTCCTCACCGCCTCGACGACCTCGACCTCGGCGAGGTGGAGGGATGGAGCGACGATGACGGACGGGTGATCAAGAGCCCAAGAATAGCGGCGACGACTTCTCGGCATGTGCTTCATGGCCCTCGAGGGCGAACTCGGTGACAATGATGTACTCCGACTTCTGGACGAGGTAGATCCCACCTACGAACAGCTCAATCATGCTTTTCTTAAGCTAGGAGGTTTTCATGCTAAAGCTAAGGCTAGGTGTCTTTGAGTTAGAGAAGGAAATAGATAGTGTCACTCGAGATTATTGCTCTTACATCCGCTCCTTCTAGTGATGATTGTGATACATGCTCGCTTTCTTTGGTTGATATGGAGAAGTTAAGGACCTCACATGATAGTATGTCCTCCGAACTTGATAGTGTTAAGGTGGAGAATGTTAGTCTGCTTGCTGAGTTAGAGTTGAGTAGGATGGCTGTTACCCTACTTATTACTGATGAGACTACTTCTCCCACCTCGTGTGAGGGTAAGGACATTGCTGCTAGAGGATCTTATGCCATGCTTCTTGATCTGCCTGAGTCTTGTGAAAATTGCAATAACTTGAAGATAAACTTAAAACGGGCAGATCATAAAATTGCTGAACTACAAGCTTTTTTACTTGAGCCGATTGTTTCATGCTTAAACTGTCCTAAGTTAACTGCTGAACTTGAGGCTGTCTCCAAACAGATTTCAAGATATGATTGATCATGAAAGGAAGATGGCTCGGTTTGCTTCTAAGGACCTGTTAGCTCACCATGCATTAAGTGTAACAAACTAAAATCGACTTGATTGCTTTGGATGAAAAATGTGTGAAGCTAACTAAGGACCTTCTAGAGAAGTCACATTGTGCTTGCAATATGATTGTGGAGAAGGGGAGAAGCCCTGAGGTAAGGATGAGGCTTAGCAAGCGTGAACCAAGCGGCTAGCGATGGGATCGTCCCTTTGAGTCGGGTGTGCGTGCACAAGCCATTCTTCCCTCTCTTCTTTGGGTCTTCTTTTGCTCCCTTACCTTCATTGTCTCTTCTTCCCCTGCTCTTCTTGCACCTCTCTCTTTCGGGAGTGTCAAGACCTTATGAACACTCTCGAGAGATTTGTAGGAGGCAAGAAGAAGCTCAATCTTATTCTAGACCAATCTAAGATCTCGCAGATTTAATCGTGGTCTAGGATATGACTTCTCTGAGGACATGAGGAAGCATCCACCGCCGTGCTCGGACTCCATAGCACTGTGTGTGATCGAGACCGAGCCTGTGACCGAGAAAGTCCATTTCAAGTCGGCGGGCTATGTCCAGGGATTTCGACAAGAAGGTAATTTCACATGTCGCTTCTACCTCTCGAAGGTGAAGTATCACCGCACCTTCGTCGGAAGGATGGACACACAATCGATCGATGCTTCAGCGCCAAGATCGCAGCGTAGAGACCATGTTGAGTCTCTTAGGCGCATTGTGGTCGGCCCTGGACCTTGAGTGCACCTAAGACCAACACGAGGTCTAGACTTGTTTCTTCGATGGGTTTGTGCAAAGATCGAGGACTTGGTTTTCGAGTTTTTCGGTTTTCGTCCTCATGTCGCTTCGATCGTGACTTCCGCCGTCCGAGGGTAGATCTCGTTTTCCCCATCGAGATAGCTACATGGCGTGTTCAAGATGTTGCGAGTACTCTGACTCGCTCCTTCAGAGCGATCGGACCCAAAGAATAACTTCCGGTCTACTCTTAGACCTTCGCTTTGAGTGACAGAGAGCGAGGGTAGATAGAGGTCGATCGGGCTTGACTACTTCATCCGCTTTCGACGTGTTATTCAAGATTGGGTGCCAAAATCATTGTTGATTTATCCCAAGATCGAGACTTTACTCTCTGCTTGACTCAGTTCGCGGGTAGGGAAGGAGAAGGTTTGGCTTGTAGACTCGGTTGTTCTCGCTATATGATAGGAGACTCCGTTGGTTCTCCTCCTAGCCAAGCGCTCCGGTGATGAGACGATCACCTTCGGAGACGCTTCGTCTGGCGCATCATCGCCAAAGGTGTCGTATTAATGCTTCTTTTATTCTTAAGGATGTTGCCTTGGTTAGTAAGTCGCAAAGACAATTTGCTTTCCGTTTCTCACCTTCGATGGCGGTTTCGAGGTGAGCTTCAAGAAAACGCTTGCAAAATTCTTGACTCTTGGTAGTCCGGTTTATGGATTTCTCGTTATGGGAGGATCTTTCGTGCTGATTTTTCCGAGTCTTGGCGATCCTCTCGGTGTTTAGTTGCTTACGAGTCCCGCGATCTCTCTTTACGGCATAGGAGACTTGGTCATATTGGATTTGACCATTTGACCCGAAAGTTAGCGACCATGATCTCATTCGTGGTCCGCCTAAACTCAAGATGGTCAAAGATCTTGTTTGCACTCCATCAAGACGCGGCAAGATGGTTGCCGCTTCTCATCCTCCGGTCACAGTTACTATGACCGATGCACCGGGACAGATGCTCCACATGGACACAGTTGGACCAGCTCGAGTGCAGTCAGCAGGAGGGAAGTGGTATGTTCTTGTTGTGGTCGATGACTTCTCGAGGTACTCTTGGGTGTTTTTCTTAGCCTCGAAGGACGAGACTTTTACACATTTCCGAGGTCTTTTTAGTAGGCTGTCTGTTGAGCTCCCGGGTGCCTTACGAGCGATCCGCAGTGACAATGGCACGGAGTTCAAGAATTCCTACTTTGAGAGTTTCTGCGGTGAGACAGGTGTAGAGCACCAGTTCTCTTCTCCATACGTCCCTCAGCAAAATGGCGTTGTGGAGAGGAAGAACCGTACCTTGGTTGAGATGGCCAGGACGATGCTTGATGAGTACTCTACACCGAGGAAGTTTTGGGCTGAAGCCATTGCGACCGCGTGCCATGTTTCGAATCGAGTTTTTCTTCGGGCACTCCTA
This sequence comes from Phyllostachys edulis, assembly GCA_036346405.1. Taxonomy (NCBI): domain Eukaryota; kingdom Viridiplantae; phylum Streptophyta; class Magnoliopsida; order Poales; family Poaceae; genus Phyllostachys; species Phyllostachys edulis. Next base: position 5,422,732 of record CM070568.1, read on the forward strand.
CACCAAGACTTCTTATGAGTCGAGATACTGGTAAAGCCCAGTGTCTCTCATTTTCGTGTGTTTGGTTGCAAGTGCTTTATCTTGAAGTCTGGGAACCTAGACAAGTTCGAGTCACGTTCCTGTGACGGTATCTTTCTAGGCTACTCGACTTCTTCGCGGGCTTATAGGGTCTGGAACTGCGAGTCTAGCAAAATGGTAGAGACCTGCGAGGTGACTTTTGACGAGGCCAGTCCGGGGACTAGGCCAGATATCTCAGGTTCTTTAGAGCAGTCCGAGACCATCTTTGTGGATGATGAGGACGATGGAGATGACGGTTGTCTACCTGATCCTGTCTCTCATCCACTCCTTGAGGTGCCGTCTTCCACCGCACCTCGAGGTGATCACCCTGCCTTCGCTTCCTCTGGAGCTAGTGGCTCTGTTCCTACCTCGTCACTCATGAGGTAGAGGCCACTTCTTCATCTCTCCCAGACCTCCTAGACACATCCGAAAGTTCATCCTTCAGAGCAGATCATTGAGATCTTTTCGAGCGTGTTACCCGCTCAAAATCGCTTATCTCAATTCTGTCTCCATTCTCGCCTTCATTGCCTCCTTTGAGCCCAAAGATGTTTCTCATGCTTTATCGATGAGTCATGGGTCAATGCCATGCATGAGGAGCTAGAAAATTTCGAGAGGAACAAGGTCTGTCGCTTGTTGAGCCCCCACGAGGCCACAATATCATTGGAACCAAGTGGGTGTTCAAGAACAAGCAGAGTGAGGATGGGGTAATCATCCAAACAAGGCGAGATTGGTAGCTCGGGGTTTTCCTGTGTTGAGGGTCTAGACTTTGAGGAGACCTTTGCCCTCAGAGCTCGACTTGAAGCCATTAGAATCTCGCTTGCCTTTGCGCCTTCTAAGGGTTTCAAGCTTTACCAGATGGACGTGAAGAGTGCCTTCCTCAATGGCCTTATTGAGGAGGAAGTCTACGTCCGAGCGACCTCCGTGTTTCGAGAACCCCAAATACCCTAACCATGTCTTCAAGCTTTCAAAAGCCAGTATGGACTTAAGCAGGCTCCCGAGCTTGGTATGAGAGGCTTAAGTCCTACTTGATAAGTCATGGTTTTGAGATGGGTAAAGTTGACAAGACCTTGTTCATCCGTAGGCATGGCATCGACCTTCCTTTCGTCTCAGATCTATGTCGATGACATTATCTTTGGCGGCTCTTCCCATACTGGTTTCCCAGTTCTCGGATGTCATGAGCACCGAGTTTGAGATGAGTATGATGGGTGAGTTGACCTTCTTCCTTGGTTTCCAAATCAAGCGGACTCGGAGGGTACATTTCTTCATCAAGTAAAGTACACTCGTGACCCTCAAGCGCTTCGACATGAGTGATGGGAAGCTTTGTGTCGACTCCCATGGCTTCTCTGACCTATCTTGATCCAGATGAGGATGGCGAACCGTTGATCAAAAGGAGTTTCGCAAAGATGATTGGCTCCCTCTTGTACCTCAACGCCTCGAGACCGGACATACATTTTTACGTGTGTTTGTGCGCTCGCTGAGCTTCTCTCGCGTTTCTCACCGCCAAAGCGGTGAAGCGCATCTTTCGTACTGCGAGCGACCATTGACTATGGTATCTGGTACTCTTCCTCATCTGTCTTTCCTTGAGAGCCTTTTTCGGATGCGCACTTATTTGGTCAGAGGATAGATAGGAAGAGCACTTCGCACTCGCCAATTTCTTGGCACTTCTCTTGTTTCTGGTCTTCAAGGAAGCGATGCAGTGTTACCTGACCCACCGCAGAGGCCGAGTACGTTGTCGCAGCCGATTGTTGTAGTCAAGTGCTCGATGGCTTCGACTCGGGACTTTGGGTTAGTTATCGATGTTGTTCCACTCTTTTGTGATAACACTTCTGCGATTAACATTGCCAAGAACCAAAGCAAAGATTCCGGACCAAGCACATCGATATTCGCTTCCACTTCCTTAGAGACCATGTAGAGAAGGGCGATATAGTGCTCCAGCCAGGAGAGTGACCACCGGTTATCGACATTTTCACCAAGCCTTTGGATAGTTCGAGGTTTTCACTCTACTGGGAGAGCTTGGGGTGGTTTGTCCTTATGGACTATAGTGAGGGGGAGCTTTGGGTTTTACTGCTCTACTATATTATTTATGCTCTTGCTCCTTGCTGTTGCATTGCATTTTGGGTGCTTTTGGGATTAGTCCTCCTAGCATAGATTAGAGTGCTTCTTTTGTCTAGTTGTTTAGATTTCTGCTCTTATCTTGTGATTCTAGGATGCTGCTTATTAGCTGTCTCTTCTCACTAGGTTGAGCTTACTCACTTCTTATAGGTTCTAGCAAGGGTTGGGCCACCCTTGGGTAGACAGGGAACGTGTTTGCTCCTTAGTGTGTTAGCCGGGTAGTTGATAGTCCTAGAGTCATATGGGGTAGATGAGAGTCAGTCTGAGCCATAGTATTCTCTATATCTTATCTATGCTTTAAGGATCATTGCCTGTTTTATGTTTTCTTTGCCAGCTTCTCGATTTATTGTTTTGGTTCAAGGGGAGTTCATTTGGGAGCTTCTGGAGCTTAATATTGAGTTAACTCAACTTGAACTAAAAGTTGCATCTAATGTTGAGGGGGAGCTGGATCTTCGTGATTTCTAGCATTCTGCATTGTAATATAACTACATTGAGCCTTGATTATTATCCTGCTATGACATGTTTACAATGCTTTACACCTTGCCATGACTTGTGCTTATTTGCTAGATTTATCATGACTTCATATGTGTAGCCTAGCTTTTGCCATGATAAGTTAATTAAAATTGCTCAACTTAAACTAAAACTTGTCATGTTAGCACTCGAGATTAGTCTTTCTTGAGATATCTTTTTATGATTCATGCCATGTCAAATAGGCTGGGTAGAGTGATGAATCTATATTGAGCCTTAGATTGAGCTGTTTTAGTCTCTTGATGATGCATGAGTTAGTACAACTTGTTAAAAGGCAAAAAGATCTCTTTTGTGCGAAAAAACTGATCTCACCAATTCTCTCCTATGAGACGGCTTGCCATTGCACTTGGCATGAACTTAGGGGGAGTTTTGGGTGACCTAGACTATCTTCTTAAGCTTCTCGCTTGGAGTAGTCGCATAAGGCTTGAGACCTAGCACATGATAAAACAAAAATCTGGTTGGAAACCACCATGAATTTCAAAAGAAAATATGTTTTATGTGTTCAATGTGCTTAAAGCTACAAAAAGTATCAAGTACTTTAACCAATGTTTCATTCTTGAGCATAGCACTCTATTTGGTCTCAATTTAAGCTTCTTAGCTACGCTTAGCTTATTGACATGGCCTGCATCATCCTTGGATATCTCTAGCGAGACTTTGCTCATTGATGACTTGACTTGCTCACATAATGTACCTCATTTTCAGATTGTCATCTATGTGTTCTAGCTAGCTTATACATATCTTGTCATGATCTAGATAGCCTTTTATTAAGTTATGGCTTGGTGTATTACATGTTGGTCATTATGGATAATTCTCATGGCTCAAAATGCTTAAATAAACAAACTTCACCATTTTCATCCTTTAACATGTCATATTCTCTCTTGAGCATTCTTGATGTGTTTATTGCCAAAAGGGGAGAATAGAGAAGAAAAAAGCAAGTTGGGATCATTTTAGAGCTTTGGAGAACAATTTGCTCATTTAGTTGTTGCTCTAGTGTTCCTTACGTCGACATGGTCAATTGTTTCACTCTTCTTCTTTGGACCATGTTGGATTCGTCAAACTCAAACTCAACTTTGCTCTTTTTGAGTTTGTCAATATACTCATCAAGGGGAGATTGAGAGACCATGTGGAGGTCGTCCGTGTGAGTGATGAGTAATTGACAAAGGTTTTAGGTCGATCGAGTTTGGTTTGTGTGGTCGGACCTTGTCGTTCTTGCTGTTCACGCGTTTGCGTGAAGTCAATCGTATTGTCCAGATAATCGAACGACCGGCGTGTTATGGGATGACGCGCATAGGCGGTTGTACCGATTGGTAAATGGCGGTTGAAGAATTCCAGAGAAGTTGTTTTCGTGTTCGGTCTTCATTGGAAATCGAACGGCCGCAGTATTGGAGCCAGACGACCGAGCGCGGTTGATCCGCCGGTAATATGGCGGTTGTACCGATTGTATTGTGAGGTTCGCCATTTTGGTGATTTGAGTTTTGGGATAGGTCATATCCAGTGTGTTCATGCATATGTGTTGCATATTGCATGTTTGAGCTAACGTTAGGTCAAGTTGTGAAGAACTTGTTCCGGTTTCGTGTTTCTTGTGCGTGTGGTCGCAGGACGCCGAGCGAGTCGTGGCGAGACACGGTGGATCGGACTAGGCGCAGTGGCGCCGAGGTCGAACGGTCGGGATGTGTCAAGACGACGTGGACTTGAGGTGGTTGCAGGCGGCGAGACAAGGAGCGCTGAAGCTTCGGAAGGTCTGAAGGGCGAATCGAAATTGCAAGGTCGCACAAGCGGGCAGCTCCGTTGGACTTAGCGGGCGAACGGGAGGAGACCCGTTAGCCAAGGCTATATAAAGGATTGGAGGGCTGCATGCCCTCTTGAGCACTTGGGTGGAATTAGGGTTTTAGAGTCAAAAGAGGCTTTGTGAGGTTGTTTCTCTTTTGCTCTTTAGTTGTTGAGAGTGGAGGTGTAGGCGAGTAGTGCCCCGCTTGTCCCTTCTTGGTTTCGTGTTCATCTCCCTCATGAATAGATGAGTGTTGGTTCTTGAGTTGTGAGAGTGAGGAGATGGATTGAGCTTACATGTAATCATCCCTCTGGTTCTAATGTCCATGCGTATGGGGATGTATCTATGTGTTTTTCGCTTTTGATTCAATGAATGAAATCAAGTTTGTCTCTCGAACTCTTGTTTTGTTCTTCGTGACTCCCATTTGATGATTTCTTGATTTTGTGAGTCTCTTGTTTGTTTCTTGTTGGGAAGCCTCAAAACGAGTTGTTCTGTGATGGGTTAGTGCCACAAGATCTTTTGATCGATTTCCAAGAGCAAACTTGGTTTAATTCTAAGATTTCAGTTTTGGGTTGTCTCTGTTCTTCGTTCTTCCGTTTTGGTTGATTCACGAGATTTTGTGGTTGGATCTACTCAATCGTTTCTTGGAATAGGTTCCTAACATCCTTAGGAAGGTGTGTTCCAAATTTGGTCAAGTTTGGCGCAGAGATCAAAAGTTACGTTGATTTTCGTTTTGAAACCCGAGCGGATTTTGCTGCTCCAGACAATCGGATGAAAGGCTTAACATCGCGGTTGTATTGATCGCAGTACAACCGCCGCTTCTCATGATTTGTCTGATCTAGCAGACAACCGCCATTTGCCCGTGGTTGTACCGATTATCCTGATTTGTTCGGATCTTCCTCGTTTTTGTTTCTTCGAGCCTTGGGGGTGAGGAGTGGATTCAACATAAGACTTCCTCGTGCTTAATCATTGATCTTCATAGCTCTCATAGCTATTGGAGTGATTTATAAGTTGAATCCATTCTTTGCGAAAAAGATTAGGTGCTCCTATTCACCCCCCCTCTAGTCGCCTTTCCGGTCCTTCACTCTGGCAGGAATTAGAAAAAAAATCTCATGTTCCAAACGACGCCTTAATATTTGGTTTCCATCATCCACCTCAGTGATGGTATCTTCAGGCTGCAACGAAGCTAGTCCCTCTCAGGCTCACACATGCTAATAAGGGTTTGTTTGGAACGACTGTGGTTTTCTTGAAAAGTCGCTTCCGGCTATGCTACAGGGCTGAACGGTTACGGGCTGAATGGCTGGGCTAAAGATGTTTGGTGTTTGGCTATCTGGTTTTTAAGTAGGCTGGCTGCAGCTTCTGAAATAGAAAATATCTGAAATACCACTGAGGACAATAACGGCTTGTTTGATGCTGTTTAACACAATTAACAACATTTAACGAGAACTAACGACAGTTGACAATAATTAACGACGCTAAACGCAATTAACGACATTTAACAACAATGAACAACTAGCACAATTGACGACAACTACCGCAATTGACAACATTTAACGATAATTAACGACCACTACCGGAATTAGGACAATTGGTCGCATTTGACGACGACTACCTCAATTAGCGCAATTGATCGCATTAGACGATGGTTACCGCAATTGATCGCACTTGACAACACTTAACACAATATATCGCAATTTAGCGTAATTAACCACAATTAACGTAATTAACAATAATTATTACAATAAAATAATATTACATAAATAGACACGATAAATAATTATCACCCACAATTATAACATTAGATAATTAGTAAAATAAACATTTATTACAAAAGCATTTATATTACAAAAAAAAAAAGTAAAAAAAGCAAAGAAAAGAGATATCTGGCTAGGGTTTGGGTGATGTTACAAAGGGAGCCGGAGGAGGGCACCGAGGCAACGCGAACTGGTGGAGGGAGGATTCGGCGTGAGCCGATGGAGGAGGAGGCATGAGGCGGCTAGATCTGGGTAGAGGGAGAGGGAGGAGGCCTCTGGCGGCTCGAGGTTGGGGAGCAGCCCAGATCCGATCGGTCAGAGGCGACCGGACGCGCGGGGGTGTGGAGGCTGGCTCAAGGGAGAGGGAGGAGGCTGCCGGTGGTTCAAAGGAGAGGAGGGGCGACGCCATGTGGGGAGGAGAGGGGGTTGGCAAGTGGGGAGGAGGAGGGGCGATGTCGGCGTAGGAGGAGGTGGGGCCATGAGGAGGAGGAGAGGGGGGTCACGTGGGGAGTCAAAGGGAGGTAGGGAATTTGTTCGATGGCAAAAGTGGGGTCATAATCAGTTAAGTTGAGAGGCAAAGTTGGAACAAGGGTGGTGGGAAGCCGTCAAAAGTTGCTAAAGGGCAACTTCCAGCTTTCTCTCGTTAAACACGGCCTCCAGCTTAGAAAAAGCTGTGCAAAAAAACTGTCCGTTTGATTCAGCTTCTGACTTTTACGAGCGAAAAGCCGAAACCGAACCAAACATACCCTAATCCATCTCAACAAACGCCCAAAACAGCACAGCACGGAGCACACGACAAACACCCTGAACTGGAAGCACAAAAGGTAGAGCTCACAAAAATAAATCCAGAGAAAAAAAAGAGAGTCCACCGGATCACCACTCCACCACTGGACCGGAGGCCGAGGCAGCTGCAGGGAGAAAGGAAGAGGCAATCAATCGGTCTCGGCTGGTTGAAACTCACTACCGGATTTCGGAGAGCGGAAAGAAAATCTTCGGTTTTCTTTAAAAAAAATCCTTCTTTCCTTCATTCATTCATCTGGGCCGGCGACGCATGTCTTTTCTTGGGGAAGCCGTCCGGAGACCAAGGAGAGCGGAGGCCGTTGGGAGTAGTCGTACCAGTCCAACAACCACAGGCGCTCCAATCTAAGCAGCCGCAGGCCGTGGATTTTGGGGAAGGAGCAGGACGTCCCGGCCTCCTCATGGAAGGTGCGTGCTTCTTTCTCATGGTTCGGCTTCTGAGGATAGATCTGGGCAGGGTTTCTTGAAAATACAGGATTCAGGCAACTTTGTTTCTGCCTGGGGTACCTGTTTCTCCTGGAATTTTTTTGATTCAGGGCGAGTTTTTGCAATCAACAAGTAGGATACATGTGCAAAATCTATCTAGATCGATTGTTTGTGCTGGTTCTTCATTTTGGGCTGATTCTTTGGGTGGACATGGCAGTAAGGGTTAGGAACAATGTGGAAGGTTCGATTTTTAGTGTCCAATTTATAACCTCGAGGATGCCATTTTGGGATTTTTAGCTTTGAATGCCGTGTGTGATGGGTTGTTCTTGAATTCTATTACTAAAGCTATATTTTTGTTTGGAGGGAGCAATGAAATGGAACTCGTTCACATGATGGAGAATGGCAGTGCTTAAACTTTTGTGGTTTCACGATGTAACATTTGGGAAAATTCAGTGCGTAACGTAAGTCCTGTTTCTGAGGTTGATTTTTGCTTGTCGAGAATATTAGTTTTGTACGGTAGGACAAATTCAATGCTAGGATTATGCCACTCAATTAGGTTTTAAGGTCCAAATGTGCAATTGGAGAACAAAATTAAGATGAGGATTTAGAAGCAAGTTGCACGGCAAATCGCAGGAATGCAGAACGCCGTTCACTGAGCATTTTTGATGATTCCAGGTCATAAATAGAAAAAAACCTTACAAGGCTACAATGGTATAAGAGAGCATATGGGGTGCAAACCGGTTAAATGTTGAAAACTTGCATGTGATCCGTACGATTGTGCACCAAGGGCTGATCTCTCACCTCCTCTCCCACCCCATCCATTTTGCAAAAGGACCTCTGGCTCATCTTTCCCCGTCTCCTCAGTCCTCCATCCTCTCTTTCTCTCTTCCCTGTTTGTCTCACCATCTCTCTTTAATTTTTCGGTTCACTTTTCATCTTTTTTATGAACATTTTTGGGTCAAAATTCGAACTATTTTCCGGTTCATTTTATCCGTCCAAATCTTCAACAGTTTTTGGTTCATTTTTTGGGTCAAAATTTTGAAAAAATTTTTGTTACATTTTTGGGTACATTTTTCATCGGAATTTGGAAAACAATTCGGTACCTTTCACCACAAAGTTTGGTACAAGAAATCGCGAGAGTGATGAATGGATGGTGGTAGGAGAGGGATGATGGAATTGTAGGAGTTTTTTTTCTTTCAAAAATCATGGTGGGAATGGTAGGGGAGATCTTGACCTTTGGTTCACAATCCAATGACACACAATGAAAGTTTTCAACAGTTAGCTGGTTTTCACGTTATATGCTCCCATGGTATAATCTTTGAAGACAATAAACAACTAAGCTTGTTTTTCACCATTAGTAACTTACAGTGGCTATAATGGTACAATCTTTGGCACTGATAAATAATTATCTTTAATGATTGCTAACTAAAGTGTTGAAACACATTTGGATGGTCTTGCTATGCTTGGTTTGGTTGAGATATTAGGAGTAAGCACATATGATGTTGTACCCCCATTTGATCAGAATAGTCTGTCTATTCAGTTGCCTCATTCATGTACTAGATTTTGCTAGTGTTAGATATGTCTCTTGTATAGGGTGTTCTTTGCATATTTACCTACACCTGTAACATGTATATTTTGGCCTTTGGCTCATTGGAATAGATCAAGGGGTTCATTCCAACAGCTAGAAGGATAATACAGGATTACTACATTCAATTATCAATTGGTCAATTTCTAGCACTTCGTCTATTATTCAGAGGAAAATATACATATTGCCTCTATTTGGTTATTCAATCGTCTCACTAGTAATTCTTGAATGTCTGATTAATTTGATGTATGCAGATCAACTTGAGAAATCCTTTTTGCTTTTTGTTAGTAGATTAGTTGAGCATTTTCTGATCCTAATGGTCCTGAGCAGACTGGCCATAATCCACATTTAAGGTTCTACGTTTTTAAATATGTTTGGACTATGAACTTGTTGGTACTTCTAGAAAAACACAAAAAAATCATGTCCATATTGTGTTGCACTAGTATTGGCATTGTCGGTGTTGGCTCAACCTAGTGTGATCCCAACTTGAAGCTGCACCCTTACTTTCCCTGAAATGTAGGTACTTCTAGAAAAACACAAAAAAATCATGTCCATATGGTGTTGCACTAGTATTGGCATTGTCGGTGTTGGCTCAACCTAGTGTGATCCCAACTTGAAGCTGCACCCTTACTTTCCCTGAAATGTATTTTCACTCATAGCTTATCATATGTATGATGCAATACTAGCGGATGGGCCCTTTTAACTTCAACGCTCTAGCGTTCATATCTGTTCCTTCCTGTTATTTTTACTTAACAACTTCAATCCTAGAATTTCTTGAAGCCCCTCATATGTCACTTAATATCTTTCCTGTGCAAAGTTTATACTTTGTAATTGAGAAATTTGATGACATATGGCAGGCCAATCACCTGACGGTATATCGGTTGGGTCAGGACCAAAAAAGTCTAGTGTTTCTTCACGAGTTAGACAGCGTAATTCATCATCATCTACCTGTAAAGATTTTCTCCGTAAGTTTGTGGACAGTGAACTTTTGACCTCAAGCCTAGAGGATTGGTTCTCTGGGCACAGTGAAGATTGTGGTTTCAGGAAGCCAGCTTTTGATGTTCCTTTTGACCTTACTGAACTACAGAATTTTGACTATGCTCTGGAAGGTGTTACCTTTCAGCAGCTAGTACGGATGCCAAATGCTCTTCATGCGTCAACATCAGATATTTTTGAAGCTACTGCGCATCTTGCTTTGGAGGATTTTCTACATGCAGGCATTAAGGGATTGTGGGAAACTTTCTGGGGTCCTGATGAAGCAATGCCTTTCTCAGTTGCCTGTATACACAGCACAAGCTCCAAGTTTTATCCTGCTGAGAAGGCTATTAGCAGTGGGAAACTTGATGGTGTTTGTGCAACAGCTGTACTTCTGAAGAATTCAAAGCATTCACAAGGAAGGTGGGATCACATTGTTGTATTGGCTTTGTTGAGACCAGATGTTGGAATGGTTTCTGCGCAGAATGACCAACAGCCATCTCCTGCTGTCTTGGGTGAGGCACTATTCTTTGCCTTGCGTGTCCTACTCTCTCGGAGCCTGAGCAGATCCTCCACTGTTCTTCGAAATTCAGATTGTGTTTATGTGCTCCTTGTTGATTCGCAGTTTGGAGGAGTGGTAAATGTCCAAGGTGATCTGAACAAGCTGGATTTTGATTTGAACAATGTTTATGACTCTGCTGCTGAATGGATAAAACAACATGCCAAAATAACAGTTTCTTCCATAGATCGAGTATGGAACAAACTTGGGAATGCTAATTGGGGAGACATTGGGACCCTTCAAGTTCTCCGTGCAATTTTCCACTCAATGATCCAATTCTGTGGAGCACCAAAGTATTCTCTTGATGAACTAGCCACAGAGCATAGTTCACGGCTACAGAGTCGAAGATCAGAAAGACATTTGGTCGACAGACAAGCTAATGGAAATGGTTTGTTTCGATTCCAGCAACAAAGTCATTCTCCCGAAATTGTGGAAGTACAGGAAGAAGGAGCTGTTGATGTAAAACCAGAGGAAATCTTGAAGATTGAGATAGGATCTATTGTCTTGATGGAGGATGCTAACTGGCAGAAGGGTTTTCAAATCAATGATATTCTGACAGACAGTGAGCCTCCTATTTATAGTGCTACTCCTGTAGAAGAGCCTACCAAAACCTACTTGTTGTATGTAGGCTCCAGTCCTTCTCACTTGGAGCCAGCATGGGAGGATATGAATTCCTGGTACCAAGTTCAAAGGCAGACGAAAGTACTGACTTTGATGAAGCAAAGAGGCATTTCTAGCAGATATATTCCGCAGATGGTAGCTTCTGGACGTGTCGTTCATCAAGGCCCATGTGACAAACCTAACTCCAGTGGGAGTTGTGGTCATCCATGGTGCAGTACTCCAATCCTTGTGACATCACCAGTTGGTGAGACCATTTCAAATCTGATACGAAACGGATTGTTCGGTGTTGAGGAGGCTCTGAGATGTTGCCATGACTGTTTGTCTGCTCTTGCTGCTGCAGCATCTGCAGGAATCCGTCACGGTGACATCCGGCCAGAGAATATGATCCGTGTGAGTAATGGTTCAAGGCATCCATATTTTGTACTTATTGGATGGGGTCATGCTATCCTAGAAGATAGGGATCGACCTTTGATGAATCTATTCTTCTCGTCTACGTTTGCTCTCCAGGAAGGCAAGCTGTGTGCAGCATCTGACGCAGAAAGTTTAATTTATCTTCTATATTTCTCGTGTGGTGGAGTTTGCCCAGAGCTTGACTCGGTTGAAGGTGCACTTCAGTGGAGGGAGACATCATGGTCAAGGAGAGTTATACAGCAGAAGTTGGGTGATGTATCAGCAGTGTTGAAGGCTTTTGCAGATTATGTTGACAGCCTTTGTGGGACCCCATACCCAATGGACTATGAGATATGGTTGAGAAGGTTGCGAAGAACAATCAATGAAGATCATGGAAAGGAGGTTGATACATCAAGTTAGTACTGCAGCACATGTTCTTGCTAAATTGCAATATGGAACATCAAGAACGGTCATTCCATACCTCGTATTGTTGTTGTAGATAATTTATTTGCCTGTCTTGTGAAAGGTCCATAGCTCATACTACCTCCCCAGTCTTGCTCCATTTCATCTAAAGGGTTATTGCCAAACTCACAATCTGCTGCTGCTATCCTCAACTTGGATTTCTGACAGTGGTATTGCCCTCGCACAAGAATGCAGTAGAGATCCTTGAGGATATCTGCAGCATGATATATTTGGTGAATGCTCCTCTAAATTGGCGAGTTGTGCTTTGGCTGCTCTCCAAGTTTCTGTGTCCGTTTCATTCAGTATGGCTGGACACGCGGACGATTTTCTCCTGATCAGTCTTTAAAATGTTAAAACTTACAAGTGGTAGGTAAATGTGGATCGCAAGTGTGCGGTATAGTCGGATCAATTTTTGCTCCTTTTTGAAGTTGCTCCAGAATGGATTTGTGATTAGAGGTGGTGTGGCATAGTAGCATTTTGTTCTGACTAAATTATTTGTTGGGTGCAATGTTCAAGTGCACCTAGTTCATGTAAATGGTGTATTTGTTCAGTTGTTCAAACTCCTATCCTGCAACTGCTGGTTCTTGATTTGTGTGAATTTACTAACTTATCCCATGCATCAAGAAATATTTCTGTGACGGTGGTATGGTTCTTTATTTACATCAGGAAACACTAAGATGGTACAATTCTTGTTTCGTGTTAGTGACTGCTTCATGGTATCGGTTACTTGTACGGTCTTTTACTTCTGTTGATCACCATTTATAAGCTTTGAACGATATCATACGCTCCAGATTGTCAACTTGTTGGATCTTGCTTCAATTTGCGGTTCTTCAAAGAGCTATATATAAAAATATGCATGTTGTAATGCTTTATCTTGACGAAAAATGTCAAAGCGCCAATGATTTCTGAAACATTTCCCAAAAAGAACTCTCATTGGATCCTGTTCCTATTTATGCACAGGCTGACATAAGATGCACTAGATGTTTTTCTCTGAAAGCTATGTTACTTAGCATAATCCATGTAAAATCTTGCTAAGTAAATTATGCGTATCTGCTTATACTTGTTCTTTGTTAAATGTGTCTGCTGGACTATGTTTAGTTTGTTGTATGAAACTTTTTTTTATTTAATCTATTTTTAAAAACATTTTAAAGATAACATCTCTCTAACTTTATTTCTAATTCTGACCTAACTTTATTTTTAATTCTGACATCTTTGATCACGTCACAACACGTGGCGTGGCAAAAACACGTTGTCACATTATGGACATCGGCGTGACAAATGAGTGTTGTCACGTCACTTCTATTGGCGTAACAGGACTTACCCAAAAACGAACGCGTGTTTGCTCGGAGGGCTATCGTGGTAGGTTTGACTACACCGTGGTCGGTGGCGTGACAGTACAGTTTGGTCATGCCACGGGTCATGGTGTGACTAAAGGAGTCAGAATTGAAAATAAAGTTAGGAAGATATTATCTTTAAAATATTTTTAAAAAGTGAATTAAAAAAATAAAAAAGCTCTGTTGTATGAAACTACGAGTGTATCTGTGCTGCAAAATCCACAGCGATCATAATCCATCCGGCCACTGATTTGTGGGCCCTCTGCTTGATCCAAGTAACGGCATGATAACCATAATGGTGTATCTACAAAAATCCATGTGCTGTTCTCTCACTCGATCTGGGCCGCATAGGCGCGATCAAACGGCTCCCCCCAGCGAACTAGAAGGCGAGGTCGGCCATCGCCACCTTCTTGCATCGCTGCCTCGGCATCCAGCTGCTGTCGCCTGTGCCGCTTCAAGGAGACAGATCGATGGTGGTGGCAGGAGTCAGATCATGGTGCCCCAAGGCGGTCAGTAGCATCGTCGGCTCGAGCGCCTAAGAAGCACTTCCGCGACTTTGTCGCTGTTGAGTTCAGCACTACCGCACGGAGGCCGATGCCGAGCAAGGTCATGCTCATTGAGACTACACCTACCTCTCTTCCTCCACAAGCACCACTGTTATGTCCCAACTGGTGGTGCACTCACAAGAGAGATCGGATGAGGTTGAGTTCGTGGCTTGTGGTCGAATCGGAAGGAGAGGGAGGAAGAACAGCAAGAGCAGAAGGGGAAAGCACGGGAGAAGGAAGAAAGCTATTCCTCTTTTTCAATTGACCAAAGCTTGCAGGCACAGTGCGTGTCCCCTTTAAAGGCCCAGCCCACTTGACTTGGGTCCCCACATGTCAGCCAAAGCATTAGTTTACATTACATAGAGCTAAATAACAAAGCCATCTCTTTCTTTACTTCACTGCCGACTTCACTTGGTCCGATCGGCTCATCAGATCCTGTCCATCCGATCGCCCTTGTCTGATCGGCCCATCTGATCCTGTCCGTCCAAACGCTCCTGGTCCGATCGTCCCATCGCCTTTCGTTCCTTCTTCTTCAGTTGTCGCCATGGCTGTCACCAAGGTGGTGACATTGCCTCCCCCTTGAAATCCAGCTTGCCCCCAAGCTGGAGCATCCGGAAAACGAGTGCGCAATACATGATAGTCCTCCCAGGTTGCCAATGCGATCGATAAGGATGTCCATTTGATTAGAATCTGCAAATGAGCAGCACCCCCTTTTTTCACCAAACGACGGTCAAGAATTTCTTGTGGAATTAACTCTGAAACATCCAATGCAGCAGGGGACGGTAAAGTGGAGAACACAGGCGAATAATTAGCAGAAAATGGCTTCAATTGAGAGACATGAAAATCGATGGACTCGATGTTGTCGAGCAAACTCAAGGCGATAAGTTTAACCGTTCCTATCTTCTCCAAAATCTTATAAGGACCAAAGTATTTAAAAGCCAATTTGGGATAAGGATGATTCACCACTGAATGCTGAGCATAAGATTGCAATTTCAAAAGCACTTGCTCGCCCATTTGAAAATCCTGAAACAAACGTTTTCTGTCAGTCTTTTGTTTCATTCGGTGTTGAGCTTTGCGCAACTGCTGTTGTAACAGATCAGAGAAAAACTAACGTTCCCGCACCATCTCGTCAGCCTCAGGAGACCTGGAAGTACCTAAGGTTGGTACCAATAGTGTATAGTGGGGATCCGAGCCATATAATGCCTTGAAAGGAGTACAATCTACTGCGGTATGATAACAAGTATTATACCAATATTCTGCCAAAGCCAACCAAGAGAACCACTTTGTGGGTGAAGTTGCCACTGCACACCTCAAGTACATCTCAAGACATTGATTAACATGCTCGCTTTGCCCGTCCGACTGAGGATGATAGGCAGTGCTAAGATTTAATTTGGTGTCACATTGTTTGAATAATGCTTGCCAAAATAAACTGGTGAAAACTTTATCTCTGTCAGACACAATTGACTTGGGTAACCCATGTAACTTAACCACGTTGTTTAGAAATATTTTAGCAACGTGAATGGCCGTAAAGGGATGCTTTAAGGGAAGAAAGTGTGCATACTTGGTATACTTATCAACCACAACCAAAATAACGTTATATCCTTCTGATGTTGGAAGTCCTTCTACAAAGTCCATTGTGATATCTTACCAAACACCTTGGGGTACCGGCAACGGCTGAAGTAATCCCGGGGAATTGCAATGTTCATGTTTAGCCTGTTGACAAACTGAGCATTGCTTGATAAATTCTTCCACTGCTTGTTTAAGTCCTTGCCATTGAAATAATTTCTTGATTCGGTGGTAAGTGGCTTGCATACCCGAATGACCTCCAATGGCCGACGAATGAAATGCCTGAATAATCTTTGTTTGAAGTCCAGTGTTAGCACCAATCCATATCTTGCCATCCTTGCGAATGAGATCCTCTACCAATGTATATCCCTTGCTGTTACCACCAGAAATTGCGAGCTCTTGGAGCAACTGCTGAGCTGAAACATCAACTACATAAGAATTGAGGACCTCCTGCCACCACACTAGCTGGACCACTGAAATAGCTTCCAATTCCAATAGATGACCAACCCGAGACAAGGCATCGGCTTGTGTATTGTCAGACCCCTTTTTATACTAAAATGCATATTGAAATCTGATAAGTTTAGTCATGGCCTTTCTTTGCAAATCAGAGGTGAGTAATTGATCATCTAAATGACATAAGCTACGATGATCTGTTTTGATCAGGAAAGGCCCTCGAAGCAAATAAGGCCACCATCTATCCACAGCCATCATAATAGCTAGAAATTCTTTCTCATATATGGATAACTTCTGATTAGTGACCCCCTAAAGCCTTGCTGTAGTAGGCGACTGGATGACCCTCCTGAAGTAATACTGCACCGATGCCAGCGTTACAAGCATCTGTTTCAATCACAAAAGGTTTAGTGAAATCGGGCAATGTGAGAATCGAAACAGTACTCATAGCTATTTTCAATTTGTCAAATGACTCTTGGGCTTGCTCTGTCCAATGGAACCCTTTATGCTTCTGCAAAAGATTAGTGAGAGGCCTTGCTAACAACCCATAATTTTTGACAAACTTCCAATAATATCCCGTGAGACCCAAAAATCCTCTTAATTCTATAATTGTGGTGGGTACTGGCCATTGTTGCATAGCTTGTGTCTTAGATGGATCAGTAGCCACACCTTTATCTGATATGATGTGTCCCAAGTATTCCAATTGAGGGGAAGCAAATGTACATTTGGATCTTTTTTACATACAATTGATGCTGATGTAACACTTTAAATACTAATTTTAAATGTTGAATATGAGTCTCAAGTGTCTGACTATAAATGAGTATGTCATCCATAAAGACTAAAACGAATTTTCGGATGTAGGGAACAAAAATAGAATTCATCAAGCATTGAAAGGTTGTCGGGGCATTTGTGAGGCCAAAGGGCATTACCTTGAATTGAAACTGGCCATGATGCGTTTTAAACGCTGTTTTCTCCTCATCCTCAGGCACCATTCTGATATGATGATAACCACTTCGTAAATCTAACTTAGAGAAATACTTAGTGCTGGCCAACTCATCCAGTAGCTCATCCACAATAGGTAAAGGAAATTTGTTCTTAATGGTCAAGGCATTAAGTCTTTGATAATCCACACAAAATCTCTACGTCCCATCTTTCTTTTTAACAAGCAAAACTGGAGAGGCAAAATGACTGAGGCTAGGACTGACAATACCCTTATCAATCATTTCAGCCACTTGTTTCTCAATTTCATCTTTTTGTTGAGGAGAATACCTATATGGCCGTGAGTTCACTGGAATTGCATTGGGCACTAAGGAAAGTGCATGATCATAACTTCTATGTGGTGGAAGCTCATTTGGCTCTTGAAACACTTTTGCAAATTTCTGGACGACTTGTTGAACTGCACTAGGCATATTCTCTTCTAAGTTGTCAGGACTGGATTCCACCATTGCAGCGGCCCATACTTCATTACCTTTCTGCCATTTGATGACTTGATCAATGGACACTTCTGTGAGATTCAAGTTGCTATCCTCTTGTAGTCCCTGCAATCGGACCAACTATCCCTTATAATCAAACTCAACCCATTTTTGTGTCCAATTACACTCCATGGGGCTGTGTTGTTCCAACCAATCCGTTCCAAGGATTGCATCATACCCCCTAGGTGTAATGCTTTCATATCATGTTGAAAATTAACCCCTTGGATCCACCATGAGAATCCCTTCAATTCTGTATTACAATTTAACACATCTCCATTGGCAATCCTTACTGACATAGTAGGCATGTGTTGTGGTTTGTCTTGTAGCTTGCTTAACAAATTGGTATTGATGAAAGTATGGGAACTACCCAAATCGAGCAACATGAGCATCACCTGTTTACCAACACTTGCTTGTAACCTAATTGTTTTTGCATTGGTGGTTCCAGCTAACGCATTAAGAGACAAAAACATCTCATCCTCAATCTTGGAATCTTCTATGGTAGTGACCACATCCAGGACTTCATCTGATAAGTAAGTGGGACTTTCCTCCAACTCAAGGGCTTTTAATTGAGCAGGATTGGTGTAGTGATGTTCTGGTGAATACTTCTCTCCACATTTTAAACATAATCCATGTGCTCTTCTGTATGCTTTCAATTGCTGAGCCTTCCATACTTCATTAGGAGTAAATTTGCCACAGTTATCTCCTTTCTGAGACCCCCCCAAATTGCTTATATGACTTGGTATTTTCTCCCTTGTATCCTAGTTTACGAGTTTTGTCCAAAACACTCTCCTGCACACTCGCATACATGGCTGCTTTACTGACCGAGTCAGGCATTTGGGTTTCAACCGCTGCTCGTAACTCATCCTTCAAGCCGAGTACAAACTGTGTTACCAACATCATCTCTCCTATGTTTCTATCATAAAGCCTGATGTGATATATCAAGTGATCAAAGTCCTTCTTGTATTCCTCTACCGTTCCCATTTGCCTCAACTGCAACATCTCCCTCATTTTGTTACTGTGCGTGTTTGTTTCAATTTCAGACAACACTGCCTGTTGAAATTGTTCCTAGTCATGCCAAACATTTGCTGATTTGTATGCTTGATACCAATGAGCAGCACTGCCTTCTAGGTACATTGTCGCCGCTGCTACTCGAAACCCCGGAGGAATCTGATACATGGAAAAGAAAGTTTGACATTTATCAATCCAGATTCGTGCCCCATTTCCATTAAATTTGGGAAAGTCCATCTTCGGCATCCAATTTCTCCTTTCTCCTGCTTCCTAAGATCTGTTGGAATCAGGTGGCTCAGCCTGTATTGGCGTGGGAGGGAGAAATACTACGTGTGGTGAGGCTGGTGATGGCCGTGCTGGAGGTGGCATTTGAACATCCGTTGGTTTTACTCCCATGATTCCTAGTCCGTCCCTCGCAGGAATCAAAAGTGGGGGAGGTGCGGGTCCTTTCATTGCTTTTGCCACATGAACTTGTTCTTGTTGAATCTTTCCAATAGAATCCAACGATAAGTTTACCTTCATTTGCATCTACTCGAGCTGTGCTCCATGATGCTCCAGTTTCTGGTCTACCGCCGCCAATTGCGCCCCTGTCGCCATTTTTACTTCTTCCACCACATCTGTTTTCATGTGTTCCATCCATTCTTTCAGTCACTTCTCCATAGCTTCCATGGCCTCTACTACTTGTATTACTTGGATTCCTCGCTTCGCCGGTGTCGTCGAAATTCCTTCTCTAAACCAACCGAACCCAAAGCAGGAATTACACCGATCAAGCCCGAGAGCGGTTGGTACCCCTTTTCAAGAATTTTTACCGGTCAAAGTCGAGAGGATTTCAAGGAATTGACGATGGATCGACGAGGCTCTAATACCATATTGTTATGTCCCAACTGGTGGTGCACTCGCAAGAGAGATCAGATGAGGTTGAGTTTGTGGCTTGTGGTCGAATCGGAAGGAGAGGGAGGAAGAGCAGCAAGAGCAGAAGGGGAAAGCACGGGAGAAGGAAGAAAGCTGTTCCTATTTTTCAATCGACCAAAGCTTACAGGCACAGTGCGTGTCCCCCTTAAAGGCCCAGCCCACTTGACTTGGGTCCCCACATGTTAGCCAAAGCATTAGTTTACATTACATAGAGCTGAATAACAAAGCCATCTCTTTCTTTACTTCACTATCGACTTCACTTGGTCCGATCGGCTCATTAGATCTCGTCCCGTCTGACGCCCTTGTCCGACGCCCATCTCGATCCTCGTCTGGTCAAACACTCTCGTCCAATCGTCCCATCGCCTTTCGTTCCTTCTTCTTCAGTTGTCGCCATGGTTGTCACCAAGGTGGTGACAACCACTGTAATATCCTGTATTGTGAATGAGTAATTCATGAATTAATAGTAATAATAATTAGAATCTAGTGGGCATTAGGGATTAGTGTTTGGCCTTTTGGCCCTTGGCCCAAGAGGGCAAAGACCTCACACCTATTTAAGGGAGAGATTAACCAAAACCCTAGACTATTGTTCTCCAGCCGTTCTCCCCTTTGGGGAGCCGCCACCCTATGTTAACCCTAGCGCCTCTCGCCGAACTCCTGCCCCTCCCTCATTGGGCCGCTAATCACCGGCCCGAGCCACTACCAAGACGCTGCGCTTTCTTCTTTGCGCCGATCCATGCTGTCGCGCTCTACCCACGCTGGATGCCGCTCACAGCCCAAGAGCTCTACTCGACCTCCCGCCACGTCATGTCGACGCCCCGGCAACCTCGCTCTCCTTGACTCGCCGCCATCACGGCTGGGTCCTACCGCCTCCGGGCCCTGTCTCTCTTCAAGGCTCTCGCCCATCGCCCGAGCTCTCAACGCCGCCACCACTCGGCCTCATCTAGATGTGTCGCCGCTGCCGCCTCCCGCCGCCCCGCCGACACCGCCATCGGGCTCACTCGCCCGCGGCCCGCCGGGTCGGCCCACCGACGCCGCCGCCCTCGCCTCCTCCAGACCCGGCGCCTGCCGTCTTGTTGCCGAGGATCCATGGGGATGGTCGCCACCCTTGCTGCCTTGCTCAACGTGTACTAGCCCCGAGGCCCGGAGAGTGCTCGACGAAATGCCGCACCGGAACGCACTGTCCTGGGGGTCTTCGAGCCGTTCCGCGCGATCGGGTTCATCGCGTGGCGGTGTGCCCTTCTCCCGCAAACGCTAAGATCGAGATCTTCGCCATCACAAGATCGGCAAGGCCTTCCACATCTACAACTGCGCTAAGCTGAACTTGGTGTCTGTTGGTAAGCTTGTTATTGGATCCGTGCTCTTGCGTCCTACAAGGAATATACATTTGCTACATGTGGAAGTGATATTGCCATTTTCAAATGAACTGATCAGGTGGTTACTTGGAGTAGACATGAAGACAAGGTCAACCTGTTATACCTATTTGGAGAATACATGCTCCTTATCCATTTTCTAAGGAGGTATCCTATCTTGCATCTGTTTACTCCCAGGTCTACCTTGATTTTGGCTTGGCAATCCCTAAACTTTGTGTTCAAGGAGTGACATCATCACTTAAAGAGCTTCTGGAGCTTGCTCCCATTAAGAAGGTCATGTTCAGCACTGATGGATATGCTTTTCCAGAGACATACTATCTAGGTGCAAGAAGGGCACGGGATGTTGTTTACCGTGTCCTATCAGCTGCATATGAGGATGGTGATCTTAGCATTCAGGATGCTATCGAAGCAGTTGAGGACATCTTTAGACGAAATGCATTGCATCTACACAAGTTGAATGTTTCCAATGGGCCAATCCCTCAGAAAGGTACCATATCTGACAGCAGCATATCGTTATCTTGTGTTGAGCAAGATGTGCTCTTTGTTCGAATCATCTGGAATGATGCTTCAGGTCAACATAGATGCCGTGTCTTGTCTCGCTCACACCTCAAAATGCGAGTTTGGGAGTGTGGTGCTGGTGGTGGTGGACACCGGGGCTAGAAGTTGACTATCGTTGTCTTCCGTCTCACGGTTGAGGTAAGTGCAAGTATTATTAATGAGTTGTCATATTATATACTTGTTGAATGCCATAGTTGATTGATGTTGATTGTTGTTTGGTAATATTGATGAGCCTAAATACCATAGTTTAATGATGATGTTTTTATGATGATGCTTATGTGACGGAGCTTACATGGAATTGTTTAATTCCTTTGACTACTTATGATGCTGTCATAATAGATGGATGGCGGTATATAATGCTGTTATTCATGATGGATTTGTTTATTCCCTTTGACTATTTATGATGCTGCTGTTTGATTTGCTATTGCACTTTGCTGAGTCGTGGACTCACACTTGCTGTGTTGTGCTTACTAGGTACCTCTCGAGGCAGCGACATGCATGGGAAGGGGTAGACTTGGTGCACGTCACATAATCACTAACCACATTGAATAACCTAGTCCATTTAGCCGCAATTCCTATTCTTGATAATTGCTTTAGATTCAGATTGTGACCATCCTTCGTAGTGGTTGTTTTAATTGTGGTCATGGATGACCTATTTATGTTCTTATTCATTTATTGATTGAGTTCATTTAATTCTCGTGATGGGTTAGAATGTTTGGTTGATGGTTTATTGAGTTGATGAAATTAATTGGTTCAGTAGAGTCTCAATGATTTGTAATAGGGTTGATTAGGAGATTATGGATGCTCTTTTGATTATGCTATAGTTGTTTAGCTTATCCTGGATGCCCTTTGATAATTCGTTAAATTGGATGATTTGACTGTTGAATGATGCTATATTAAACTGTTTGAACCCCCGGTATAGCCATCTATACAAAGAAGGTTCTGTCGGATTTTAGAGAAAGGTCTTAGTTCTATTTGGTTAAGGTATTACTGTTTGACAAATGGTTGAAATTATTCCGTATTACTGTTGTACGTTCGTCTTTTAGGTAACATCTTGACTTCCGCATAACTAAGGTGTTACAACCACCACAAGGTCTGGAGTTAAATGCAATGATTTGATGTGGAACGTCTTGTTGGCACTCCTGTTTAAAAATTGGGCATCATTTCAGGAGGGAGTTCATGTGTTCGATGAAATGCCACATGAAAGTATTTCCCCCTGAATTTTGGGTTCCTTGCTTTTGATGTGTTAATCTGGGTTACTTACAGGGAACGGGTTGTAGCTTCACGATAGCTCATTATTGTGATAAATTTTGGTTAGAGATCATCTGGATATGCAGGCATTGCTAGTTGTTGCCCCAATCATTGCGTTGGAGTTCTCGTTTGAATGGTAATGCACAATGACTAGAAATCGAATCATGTGTATTAGAATAAGAGCGTATACTGGTATAAGAGCGTCTGATTTCCATAATTCGACCTCGTTACAACACCTATTTTAGACCGAGCAAGTTCTTCGCATCCTTGCAATGGTAGAATGTTACCATCGGCTTGTCATACACTATGTACTCCACTAACTCTGTAAATCACGTTCGATTGTTCAGGACCTGCTATTCTCATACAATATAGGTGTGGACCGATCTGATGAAATGAAGAAGTTATTGAATAAATCTGCTGCCAGTGTAGACCTTCAGCTTCGAGATGTATATCAGCCGTGAGAGCTTCTTTTCTGCATCTATGTGCAACCCGTGGCACTATCTTTTTGCTATGAAAATTTGGAGCAACTTTGCTTCAGTTACAATATTCCAGTTGTTCTGGAAAGTTTAGGTTGCTAGCTGTAAGAAGCTGTACTCTTTTCCCAATAGTGAGCAATGGCGTTTGTTTTGTTCATGATTTACACCATCTTGTTCCATGCCGAATGAATTTCTTTTAAAATTCCTTTACGATCCATCACTTCCCTGTTGTAACTTGCACAGTATCTAAATTGCGTTATATCCAGTGGTCCCCTAGATGCTAAGCATTAGTCGGACGGCAAACCAGCGCCTAATCGCCGCCTAAGCGAGGCTAGGCGGCCTCTAGGTAGGATAAATCGGCTAGGCGGAAGGGCTACGTCTAGATGCCTAGGCCGGCGCATAGGGTAACACTGGTTACATCGTACCCTTCGACTATATCAATCCGACCTGCTGCATTACAAAGTGAGGAAAGCAATCAATCAATGAAACTGTTCAAACTGTTCTCTTTCTATCTCCAGTTTTCTCATGCAAGGGTCAACATGCCCTATAAACATATAATGCAGAAATATATGAACAATGCAATGGGAGGGATAGATAATAATTCGTTTTGATACACTCTCCTTAAAAACATTTGCTGAGGTATTGAATAGTCCTGCACTTTCTGTTTTTCTTTGTCATTTGTATCGTAAAGAATGATGTCAATTCACAATAGCGATATCTATGAACAAATCCCAATTGTACACGAGTAATATAAAGCTATCAGCTCATGTCCTTCGAGGATTGGGCAGAACTTCTATTTGAACTAATACTTTCTTCAGCATGGTCCTCACCTGTTTCATCCTCAGATACTGCGTTAGCTTCTGCAGATGTTCTGGCGGAACTTGTATTTGAACTACTAATTTGCTTTGCATCGTCCTCGCTTATTTCATCCTTACATGCTACGGTAGCTGCTACAGATGTTCCAGCACCTCCACTTCCTTTTTGCGCCCAAGCTGAAGCAAAAGGCGCTGATTTGTTGCCTTCATTCCTGTTCGTGTCGTCTGAACTATCTTCATAGGAACCATAGTCTATGTTCTGAAGTACTGTTGGAATCTGCATACCCCCAACGAGTACTTCCTTCTCCCCCATATCTATATCTATGTTTTCCCTTGTGCTAGTCACATCCAACCCAATATATGGAGTGTAGAATCCAGCTTCCAGTGCACCCTCACCTACTCGTGAACGAAAATCATTCAGCGGAGGAGGGATCTTGGTGAAGAACACTTCTGCAAAGTTTTCTGCAATGCTCTTTCGGTAAGGGTTGTCCTTCTTGTCAAAGTGGTATCTGAAGTTTTCGTATGTTGTCTGCAGCATTTGTAGTTGGTATCGGTAAAACTATGGAAGGTTATATATTATAAAATACAACAATAGTAGACATCGCAAATGTTACAAACTCATATACAACTCTGCATCACAAATAATTCATTCATGTTCTAACAAATTTAACGTTTTCTTTCTTTTCACCCTGTATGTACCTTGTATGGTATGTGTGTTTAATAAAATTCTTATTGTTTGTACTGGATTGACCAGAGTAGGAAATCAACTTATTTCCCTTTCCCGGGTAATCATCATGGTCTATGGAGCTGCTAGTTCAAGTGACCAGAACTTTTAGTTTTGTCTAGTGTATTCCGTCAAATGCATTACTTGAATTCCGGTTAAGAGAACTAGAAACTGCAAGAAAAATGTAAAATTGCAACAAAAGGAAGTAAATTTACCTGATTAGTACTGATTAGATAGAGATGGAATACTGTGAGGCCACCTACGAACCATACAACAATGGAAGTATAGATGATTAGCACAAAAGAGTACACTTCCTTGCGCAAGGCCTTCCAGATAGATGCACCGTTGTCTTCCCTTTCACTATAGACATTCAGCCATGAAAATACGAAGACAAATATGCACAAGAAAGTTGATGTCGCTATGAACAGAAAGAAGTAGCGGTAGTTCCTCTGCAAGGCAAAGAGAAAACACCGTGATTATGCTAGGCCAATGGCAACTATCCAAGAATGCAAATATCAATTAAACTTACTTAGAAAGTATTTCTGTGTAAGAGATTGTTGGGTTGCTGAAATATGGGATTTAGATGATTGGTGATGCTTGGTTAATCAGTTCTGTCTGTGAGAGATATATGTATAGTTTGTTATTCCCCGTTGTTATGAGGGGTTCTTTGCATATTCACCACATGTACTTTGTGTATATATACCGGCCCATTGGCCTCATATTGAATACAAGCGCTATTCATAACATGGTATCAGAGCCTACCTAGGGTTTTGGGTTTTCCGTCGCTTCGCTTGTCGTCTCGACGCCGGCCTCCTCCTCACAAGCGCCAAGACGTCGGCCTCCTCTCTCTGCGCCAAGACGCCGGCCTCCTCCTCCGCCAGCGGGATCTCGACCGATTCTCCAAGACGTGACGCCGCCGCCGCCGCCTCCGTCGACCACCACGGATCCGGCTCTCATGAGCCTCCTCCACGCTGGGCGCCGCCGCCATCATCTCCTCAGCCGCCGCCGCCGCCATGAGCTCCCTCCATGTGATCTCCTCTGCCGCCACGGATCCGGCTCCTCATGAGCCCTCCTGCACGCACTGGCCACCGCCGCTTGGGCCGCCGCCCATCTCCTCAGCCGCCGCTTTCATGGCCCTCACAAGACGGGCGAAGCGAAGGCTCAGGCCACCGCCTAAGCGCCGGGATCGGCCGCCTCTGGCGCGCCGCTCGCCACCGCAGCCGCCGCCGCCGCCCGAGTCGCCCATACGCCGCCGCCGCCGCCACTAGGTTTCCTTGGTTTGGTTCTGGCCATCGGGTTGAAGGCAGGCCAAGGCTTTTAGACTTGAGCGGGCGTCTTAAGAAAAGAAAAAGAGAGAGAGAAAAACGCCGCTTAACCGCCGCCGGCCGGCGCCGCCGTTAGATTTCGTTCCCCTTGGTCGCCCGCCGTCGGCGCCGCCTACCAATGGGTACTATTTTCTCCTCGCTGCCGGTGATCTTCGATGGTGTTAATTACACCGACTTGGCGCCTCACATGCGCATTCATATGCGTGGTCTTCGCCTCTAGGGCATCCTCTCTGGCGATGTCATCTCGCCCGTCTTGCCCTACTCCTCCGACGGAGTTTCGCTGTCGCGGCCGCCTCGACAAATGAAAAGGTCGCATCGAGGCCGCCACTTTGTCGATGATGAGGCGCTCGCCTACCAAGAGGCTCGATTCCTACAAGGATCAATCGCCGTCTATACTCGATGATGTGGTACGACGACGACGCCGGCTGCTGCGCCCTCATTGCTAGTGTCCCTCGGTTTCTTTCGAGGTTGTGGGACTCTCTCGCCTTCCAGATGTGGACACACCTTCGTCGGCCGCTCACGAGCCCTCCGGTGATGCCTTGTACCTGTCCGTGGTCCGCCAGAGCACTCTCTTCAGCAGGCGATATCATTGACGCTTTTTACGCCAGAGCTCATTGCTCGGGCGCCGCTTGACTCTCTTAGTATCTTGGTTGTCGCCGTGTCCGTGGCCGCTTAACTATACGTCTTGACCGAGTTTCAGCGGGTCTACGAGTTCCTTACTCGCCTTCGTCCTGAGTTCGAGCAGAGGCGTGCCCAGCTCCTTGCACGGCACCCTTGTGTCACTCTCCTGGAGGCTCTTACCGAGATACGCGCGGAGGAGACTCGCTTGAGTGGTGCTGGTCTGATGCCACTCCCCTCTGTGCTCGCCGCTCGTCCACCTGCTACACCATCGGCTCCACGCTTTAGCACACTGCCTCCTCCAGCGGCCGCCACAGCGGTGGTGGCCGCCTCCATCCGAGGTGGCCGCCTCATCGCTTCCTATGCGACAAGGTCGGCCACATTGAGTCAGTGCTATAAGAAGAAGCGCATCTTTCACGCCGTTCTTCTACTAGCATCGCATCGGTGCTTCTACATCGACGTCTCGATCGACTACTTCAAAGCTTTCTCATCGAAAGAGAGATAGCCCGACTTCGACGCCGCTTGCCGCTTCGTGTTCTCCTCGACAGTTCAAGGTTCGCCATCGACTCTCCGCACCGAGAAACCACCCCTACACAACAGTACCTCCACGTGATTCTTGACTCGAGCATCTTTTCACATGACTTCGATGCTTCCACTCTGTCCTTCATTACACCTCTTGATTCTCCTGTTAGTGTTCTTACTGCTGATGGTACCTCTCTCTCTGTCTCTGGTCGAGGACCTCTTAGCAACTCATCCTTTCATGTTCCGTCTGTTGCTCATGTTCCTCGCCTTACCATGCGACTTCTTTCTCGCTAGGCAGACATCGATCTTGGTTGTCGGGTCATTCTCGACTCGACTCTTGTTGTGTTCAGACCGCCACACGGAGCTCGTTGGTTCTGCCCTCGGCGCCTTGACTCACAGCAGCGTCTCGGGAGCTTGACTGCTTCACCTTCCTTCCTTGCCACTGCCGCCGCCGATCTCTCTCTTTCGCCACTCCGTCTCACCGGCTCTTTCCAAAGAATGGCATCACCGTCTTGGCCATCTATGTGGATCTCGCCTGTCGCCTTTAGTTCGTCGTGGTCTTCGGGGTCTGCCTCAGAGACATGTCTTTAGATTGTCGTATAAGTTAGGCAAAAACTTCACTTCCTTATCCTCATAGTGAGTCAAGATCTCGGCGTCCTTTTGATCTTGTTCATTCAGATGTTTGGGGTCGGCGCCCTTCATTTCAAAAGGGTCATCGATATTATATCATATTTATAGATGATTTCTCTCGCCACACTTGGATATATTTCATGTCTTCTCGTAGTGAGGCCTTGTCTATCTATAAACAATTTGCTACTATGGTCCGCACACAGTTCTCCACTCCTATTCGTGTCTTTCAGGTCGACTCGCGCATGAGTATCTCTCTCGTCACCTGCGCAGCTTCCTTGCTGAGCAGGGCACTCTCGCTCAATTCTCTTGTCCTGGTGCTCATGCTCAGAATGGTGTTGCTGAGCGCAAGCATCGTCACCTCCTTGAGTCGGCTCGTGCTCTGATGATTGCCGCCTCTATTCCACCTCACTTTTGGGCCGAGGCTGTTTCCACTGCCACCTATCTCGCCAACATTCGGTCTTCTTACGCTCTTGTATGCGCCATCCCTTTGAGCGTCTCGTGGTCTCCTTCCGACTACTCGCCTTCGTCTATTTGATGCGTTTATTACGTTCTTCTCGCCCCGAGAACGTACTCAAACCGACCGCCACCGTTGAGTGTGTTTTTCGGGATCTGGTTGTCGAGCACAAGGGCTATTTGCTTTGGGATCCTGCTGGTCGACGGATGCGGATTTCTCGGGATGTGACTTTCGACGAGTCTCGCCCTTTCTATCCACGCCCCTGTCTCTCCTTGACTTCCTCTGTGGAGTCTCTATCCTTTTTAACCTTTCCAGATACACCTATATCTGTTTTGCCCTTGTCCACTCGCCCCATCGAGTCTCCACATATTCCCCTGTGGCCTCTCCGCCAAGAAATGCCGCCGCTTGCCGTCTCCGCGGCTCCTCAGAGGCTCCCCACTACACTCGTCTACACTCGCCGACCTCAGATGAGGATCTTCCAGATGAGTCATCCTCTTCGATGATCCATCTTCCCCGATGGGTCATCTTCTCCTCGCCACGCCTCCGCGATTGCCGCCGCCGCCCCGCCTGCTTTTGCCTTTTTGGCGTGAGCTACTCGTGAGCTCTGTCTCTTCTCACGGATGTTGTTATTTCACCCCGAGTGGCAGCATGCCATGGCCGAGGAGATTGCTGCCCTTGAGCGCATCTTGGTACTTGGGATCTTGTTCCTTTCCATCTCACTCTCGCCCCATCACGTGTAAGTGGGTCTATAAGATTAAGACTCGCTCTGATGGCTCTCTTGAGCGCTATAAGGCGCGTCTTGTTGCCCGTGGCTTCCAACAGGAGCATGGTCGTGACTACGACGAGACTTTTGCTCCCGTGGCTCACATGACCACTGTCCGCACTCTTCTTTCGGTGGCGTCTGTTCGCCACTGGTCTGTTTCTCAGCTTGATGTCAAGAATGCCTTTCTTAATGGCGAGTTGCGTGAGGAGGTCTACATGCATCCGCCACCGGGTATTCATTCTCGAGGGCATGGTCTGCCGCCTTCGCCACTCTCTATGGCCTTAAGCAAGCCCTCGTGCTTGGTTTGAGCGCTTCTCCTCTGTGGTCACCGCTGTTGGCTTTTCAAATGAGTGATCATGATCCTGCGCTCTTTGTCCGCACTTCGCCTCATGGTCGGACTCTTCTTCTTCTCAGATGTTGATGATATGATCATTACGGAGATGATTCTCGAGTACATTGCCTTTGTCAAGACTCGTCTTAGTGAGCGATTCCTTATGTCGGATCTTGGTCCTCTTCGTTACTTCCTTGGGATTGAGGTTACTTCCACTCCAGATGGTTTCTTTATGTCCCAAGAGAAGTATATTCAGATCTTCTTGATCGCGCCTCTCATCGATCAACAGATCGTTGAGACTCCCATGGAGCTCAATGTTCACCTCCGACCCTCGATGGCGAGCCTCTTTCTTATCCGACTCGCTATCGCCATCTTGTTGGGAGTCTTGTATACCTTGTCTTTGTTACTCGTCCGGATATCACTTATCCATTCACATTCTCGAGTCATTGTTTCTGCTCCCACTCAGTCCACTACTGACCACCTTCTTCGAAGTTCTGCGATACCTTCGTGGGACTATCTCTCGCCGTCTCTTCTTTCCACGCCGGCTCATTCATGACCTTCAGTTTATTCGGATGCTACTTGAGCAGCCGATCCCTCGATCGCCGGTCTATCTCTGCTACTATGTTTTTCTTGGTGGTTCTCTCATTGCCCGGAAGACTAAGAAACAGATCGCAGTGTCCTGCTCGAGTGCAGAGGTCGAGTTATAGCTATGACTCTCTTGACAAGCAGAGATTACTTGGCTACGGTGGTTACTTGAGGATTTTGGTGTTTCACTTTGCGACCTCCTCTCTTGTTAGACAAGACAGTGCTATCAAGATGTTCGTGATCCTGTGAAGCATGAGCTCACCAAGCATATTGGTGTTGATGCTTCCTTCATGAGGTCTTGTGTGCATGATCAGGTGATTGCTCTTCAGTATGTGCCTTCGGAGCTTCAGATAGCGGATTTCTTCACGAAGGCCCAGACTCGAGCACAGCACGGCTTCTACCTCTCCAAACTCAGTGTTGTTGATCCACCATGAGTTTGAGGGGGGTGTTAGAGATATATGTATAGTTTGTTATTCCCCGTTGTTATGAGGGGTTCTTTGCATATTCACTACCTGTACTTTGTGTATATATACCGGCCCATTGGCCTCATATTGAATATAAGCGCTATTCATAACACTGTCCATATAAGCTATTATTCCTTGAAATTAAGTTCTCCTCATTGTGAGAAAAGCTTTTACAACTATGACCTTGAGCCCTCAAAAGTCAGCTAGTGAGAGATATGTTAGGTATAGTTCAGTTCTCCTGTTGAAAATTTTGCCGTTCTGTTTCCTTGTTAGGTACCTAATCTTACCTACAAATCTAGTCAAAGAATGGAATAAGCTAACTACTTGCTTATGGTGTTTTGGTAAAAACAATAGCTGTCATTGACTGTTTGGTCTAATTCAACTTTTTTTAAAAAAAAAGAAACTTAAAGTACAGTTACAACTCTAAGAGTCTAAATTGCTCATTAAGTTCACAAGAGGTGATTAAAGGAAACTAGGATAGCTCTGAACCTTTGTAAGGAAAGAACATTTGACTTTTCCCCTTGCTGGCTCTTATTGAAAGCCAAGTTCATTCCACAGTGGTTGGCTGTGCTCTGCTAGATGCCTATGATATGCAATATGCATAATAGTAGGGGAATAAGAAATAAGTGACACATGGTTTGTCACTGGAGTAGAATGTCAGAATTGCAGACTTACTGCACATCATCACTCTTTTACTTACAAGTCCAATGCACTGGCCAACCCATGGGCAGTGGTGATCAAACTTCTGGACGCAGTTGTTGCAGACGGAGCAATGCGAGGATCGTGGTGGGCGGTACCTTAGGCAGGTCTCGCAAAACTTCACCTTCACCGTGAAGCCGTTCACGGTGACATCCTTTGTCCGACGGAACCTCATCTGCGGTGTTCTCCCGATGCTCCATTCCATGGATGGTGTGTTGGAGCCGAGCAGCTCATCAGCTTCAGGTGGTGCTCTCGTGTTCCTTGGTACTATTCCTGGGTCTCTGGCTGATGCCATGAATAGGAAGAACAGGTCCTGCATTTGAGGAGAGATTCACAGGGGTTGTTGAGTGTTGCACCTGATATATAATATAGTGGCAATTGGAATCTCAAATCTTGAAGCCCTGGCTGATTTCAGTTCCAGATATTAAGGCTGAAATCGTTGTTGAGTCCATCCATTATGATTGTTGGGTATGGCATTAGAACTGACAAAGATGCCACTCAAGAAATGCAGAACCAAATGGATGGCAAGATGAACACTAACCATTACTGCCGTGATGAAAACAATGAGCAGTGCCGCTTGATGCATCTGCTGTGGGCCATTGGTGTGCTCCTTGGAGTGGTAGAATTTGGATTGCATCTGGTAGCAGAAGACGGTGGCAGGGCCAGCGATGAGAAACGTTGACAGCAGCAGGGAGGCTGCGTCCGGTCCGAGAATCAGCCGTCCACCACACAGGAATATCTGCAGATTAAGGATGATTTGTGTGAGTACATTCGACGCTCTCACCCACCGGTAAGAACTTGAAATGAATGGCAGAGCTCCTGTAGTTGGTTTCAAAAAAAGAATTGGAGTTTTCAAGAATTCTCATTGCAGTTGAAGGCTACATATGTATCATCTATAGTTGCCAAGTTGTCCATGGCGCCAAGCTTTTTTTCTGAAGAAGATACTGGAGATGGCAACACTGTGCTGAGGCTAGGATGGTAAGAAAAAAAGGAGGCGAGGAGAAGGTGAATCAGGCAAAGCGTGCATACGTTGTTTCCTTTCCAGGCTTGGTAGAGCCGCTTGGGCTTGGCGTCCAGCTGCGGCGGCTCAACCTCTGATGGCGCCATGATCATGTCCTCTCCCTGCTGCTGCTGCTGCTGCTGCTGCATGCTTCATGCATGAAGCTCACGACGTCTCATGAACAAATCGATCTGTGCCTGCCTAGCTTTGATCGATGAGGTAGGCAGATGCCCAGCTAGCGTTGATGACATTGTTTTCGTCGTCGTCGCCCTGCTGTTCTGTACTCGTGTTTTATTTAAGGCGCTCCCCAGGACAAAAAAAAGTTAGGAGCATACAAGAAAGCGAGAGCATCAGCGCATAGGGGATGGGGTCATAGGAGGGATTAGTAAGGAAACAAGTTTGTCCTGTTAGTTACTTTAGGTGCGGACAAAGGACAGGGCGGCGACCCCAATTGAGCCAGATAAATGTCCTCCCGCGATCCCCGCTGGAAATGGATGCCTAGTCTGTACTTTCGTGGTACACTCTCTCTCTCTCTCTCTCCGCTGGAAATGGATGCCTAGTCTGTACTTTTGTGGTCTCTCTCTCTCTCTCTCTCTCTCTCTCTTTCTCCTAAAGGCAAAATTAGCGATAGAATACTTGTGATATTTGCTTTAAGACATTGACTTTTCTTTTATCTCTACTAAAATACACAAAATTTTGGTGGCTCTTTACTGGTATACATTTTATCTATTAAAATATAATATCTGACCGAGAAAGGAGAGAGAAGATGGATGAAAAGTCGGTTTCGCCCCTGCCACTTCTTCTCCCTTCTTATTCTTCATTCTTAACAAACTGCCACCCGACTCATTTCTCTTTGCTTCCTAGCATGAGAGGTGGGAGAGGGATAGTGAAGGGCGGCCAAATCTATGCCGCCATCGTCCAGCATGCCATGTTCACCCCCCAAGGACATAGTTGGTCACACAGAGAGAACGTGGTGGTCTTCTTCCTAGAGGCAGAGAACTAGACAGAGAGAGAAGCAGCGTCCATGGCACCGGGTGGCCGTGGCCTGTGGCAAAAGAGAGGTGGTGTTGCATTGGGAATTGGCAAAATGGAATGCTCTCGATGCAACAAAGCTAATTGTGGTGGTGCTTTGGGGGAGGGGGGGGGGTAAAACTCACTAGAGACTCGCCGGCGACGAGCGGAGGCGGCAAAGTTACAGTGGCGACAACTAACCGAGGGCTAAAGCTAAAAGCTGAGTGTGTCACGAGCATTAGTGGGCCGAGGGGAACTCACTGGCACAAACGATGGTGGAGGCGAAGCACCGAGGCGCCTTGGCAACGTGCGACCTTCGGCGGTGGCTCGACTTCACGCGGTGGCGGCACCCTAGGAGGGGAGAGATCCATTTAGAGGTTGGGGGACGAATAGGGATGTGTAGGGAAGCTCTCGACGGGAGTAATCGGACTGGGTCTCATCGGAGAGGGAAAGAGAGATAATGATACGTGGGCCTAGTTAGTGAGTCTCAGGGCACCAGTCGTCATTTACAAAAAAAAAAAAGCTCCCCAACTCAACCGGATATTATATTTTAATGAGCAGAGTGTCCAACAGCAAAGAACCACTAAAGTTTAGTGCCTTTCAGCCAAAAAAACAAACAAAACGCTAATGTCCTGAAGCAAATGTCACCAAAATTGAGTATCATATATCCAATTTTGCCCTCTCTCAATGGCATATACAGGTGTCGACGATCGAGTCACCGATCTTACGAAATAAATAGAGGAAAATGGCAAATAGTTCTTGGGAGAGAATGGGATTGCTTTTTATTGCAATGAACTAAGTTCTTTACAGGGGTGCCTTCGACAAGG
Organism: Phyllostachys edulis; assembly: GCA_036346405.1. NCBI lineage: Eukaryota > Viridiplantae > Streptophyta > Magnoliopsida > Poales > Poaceae > Phyllostachys > Phyllostachys edulis. Next base: position 5,456,477 of record CM070568.1, read on the forward strand.
CAGTGGACCAGCCCTAATTACACTTGATGTACTATGCTATTGCTTCAATAGTCTTCAGATCGCTAAGTCTTGCCTGATCATCGATTGGCTTTCAGTCTGTCATCCATTGTCTCTTAATCTTCCTTTAAATAACTAACAAAGAGGTGGTAGTTACTCCTAGAGAAGGCGCCTGTTGGAAGTGATGCGTCTGGCCAGAGGATCAGTTACTGTTTAGTGAGACAATAACTGATTGCCAATTAATATCAGTGGGAGACATAACTGTGTTATGGTTATGGTCAGTGACTCAAGACTGTGAAGCGGCGAGTGGTTTGGAACAAATATGACATGTATTCTATTCATCACACGGTAAGGAATATACTTAGAATTGGATCTAAGTGCCAGTTCAAAAACTCCTACAAGCAAATATCCTGTGCAGTAGTGTATGGGATCTCTCCGACTAGGATACCCATAAAGTAACCTCTGGAATTCTTACGACCAGGGGGTCGTTAGCCTTAGTGGTTAAGACCACGAAGGACATACGGTCTTTAATTAAATATTAAAGTAATATCTAGAGATTTTAATCCTCGTCAACTAGCCCCCGAACTTTAAATGAATTTATAGTGTGAATCCTTCTCCAATGAAATTGTATCGGGCAGGCCCTCATTTAATGACGTAAAAAATGAGGTGGTTTGTATTCACTTTAAAGTTGAGAAACCATCTGGGAAACTGAAGAGTTTTTGCCCATTTGGCTTTGGGCAACTCCTCATTGCAGTTACTAAAAGTGCGGCTATAAAATCCCCATCGCACACAACTTTAGGGTTTTTACGCTCTCAGGTTTCCCTTCAATCCTCTTTCATATTTTTGCGAGAAACCTCCTCCTATCTTCTTACCAAAAACTTCTCCGACCTCCCTTCATCCTCTCACCCAGATCTAATTATGTTGGACTCGATTACCAAATGGTTGGTTTCTGACCTGAGCGAGAAGAAGCTCGAGGCTTTGGAGAAGATTAGGGTGCTCCCTGACAAGAATCTGATTTCTTGGAGATCAGCAGCCGGAGAGTATTTCCCGAGCAGCGAAGATGGAGAAATCCCTGTTTTTCTTGCCTACATTACATGCAGATTCAGGTTGCCGGCACATAAATTCCTCTCTAAGTTTCTCGAGTACTATGGAGTCGAATTGGTGAACCTAGCCCCCAACTCGATCACCAACCTCAGCATCTTCATCTACCTCTGTGAGGCGTACCTGGGGATCCAACCGAATCTGAAGGTTTTCAAGTATTTTTACAAGATGACGAGGTCAGGGAAGTTGGTGACCGGACTTAGAGAGTGCTCGTTGCATCTCCACGATAGGAAGGCTGATGAGTACATCCGAATGTACTTAAAGTCTTCGTGGTCGTCATGAAAGAAGAGCTGGTTCTACATGATAGCCACGAAGGATGATGGCCTCTACTTTGCTGGCAAAGTGGCGAGCGAGAATCCAAGGTGGAGGTCCACCGCGGAGAAGAAGAGAAAGGTTGGAAGATGGATTGAAGCCATCAAAGACCTCAACTCCAAGGGCTTGACTTCTTGGCATGTGGAGAGAGATTTTTCCATGCACCGGATAAGTCCCTTGAAGTTTCGAGATCATTCCATGCTCTGGTACACTGGTTGTGAAAAGGCGACCAAGGATTCTAGGGAAGGTAAGTCCTGAAAAATCCCGACCAGTATGGTTTATTTAGTTGATTATTTTGTAATCTTGAAATCTCTTTATTCCTATGATGAGGTTAGAGAGCGGATCAGAATGATCTACGCTGGGGAGCCCGATGTCAAGGCTGCTTTTTCACAATTTTTGGCTATTATCTTTGAAAAAGAGAGACTAAAGAGACTCAAGGTAAATAACACTTTTTTCTTCATCATGTATATATTCTCCGATCAATATATGACTCTGCACTAATATGTAGGCAGTCGGATTGAGGATAAAAGAGTCCGGCGAGGGCTCTACTCCAACAGTTGTTCCGACTAATTCCTGCTCGGTGACCACACAAGGTGATGGTCTTCCAGAGGTAAAAAAAGCACTGAAAAAGGAGCATATTTATCTAAGATGGCAAATTTCATCACCTAATTGAATTTAGGAAAAAGTCCGGTTTACTCCCTCGAACTATCAGAAAAATCTGGTTTCCCCCTGAACTACAAAGCCGGTTATTTAACCCCCCCCAAACTTGTCAAATCCGGTCATTTAACCCCTCAGGCCGGTTTCAAGCGGCAGTTTTGCTGATGTGGCAGTGGTTTTGCTAACTGGGAGAGAGAGAGGCTGACTGGGAGAGAGAGAGACGTGAAAGCCACCATCTTCTTCATTTTCTTTCTTTCTTCTCCTCTCATTCCCATGGGGAATGGTTCTCTCTCTCCCTCATAAACTCCGGTCCGAGGATCGGCGACAACCACTGCGCCGCCCGGCCTCGCTTCCTCCCCTGTGGTCTCCCCACGGCGCCGCCTCTCATCCGGCTCCCACGCGCGCTAGCCACCACTGCTGCCGGCCTCCCCCAAGATCGCTTCCTTCCTGTGGTCTCTCCATGGCGCCGCCTCTCCTCCGGGCTCCACGCCAGACCCGCCACTGCGCCGCCCTGCTCCTCCCCTGCCGCTTCCTCCCTCAGGTCTCCCCACGGCGCCCTCTCCTTCGGGCTACGCACGCGCCTGTCGCCACTGCGTGCCCGCCGGCTCCTCCCCAAAGATCGCTTCCTCCCTAGGGTCTCCCCACGGTGCCGCCCTCTCCTCCGGGCTCCTACGCCGCGCCCGTCGCCACCTGCGCCGCCTCTAGCTCCTCCCCCCGGCGTCGCTTTCTCCTCAAGGTCTCCCCATGGCGTCGCCCTCTCCTCTAGTTGCTTGTCGTGGATCCGGAGGTCCCCGCCGCCGTTGCCGCCGCACAAGAAGCTGGGAGGAAGAAGCAAAGGAAGAAGCGCTCCTCCCCCCCCCGGCGTTGCTTCCTCCTCAAGGTCTCCCCATGGCTCCGCCCTCTCCTCCAGCTGCTCGTCGTGGATCCGGAGGTCCCCGCCGCCGCACAAGAAGCCAGGAGGAAGAAGCTGCTGACAGGAGGGGCCTACGAGTCAGAGAGCGGGGGAGGAGGAGAAAACGGGCCGGGTGCGCCATGTCATACGCTGAGTTGACCGAATTTGGTCACGTCAGCAAAACCACCTCTCCAAACTGCTATGGGGTGTTAAATGACCAGATTTGACAAGTTTGGGGGGTTAAATAACCGGTTTTGTAGTTCAGGGGGGAAACCAGACTTTTCTGATAGTTCGAGGGATTAAACCAGGATTTTTCCTTGAATTTAATTCATAATTTAGGTGGGAGAGAAGAAGAACCCGCAGCCAGAAGCTGCGGAGGTCGTAAACCCCGGAATGGTCGTGCACGACTAGACAGTTACTCCCGAAGCAATTGTTCTGGGGGTCAACAAAGGCACCATCTCTGACCAGGTGGTCAGGGATCTCATCCTCGACCAACTGGTCGAGGTTATTTCTTCTAACCTCCAGTTGAAGGATATGGAGGCCTAACCAGCCCTACCGGTTCAGAAACGATGAAATCGGTTGAGAAGAAAAAAAGACAAGCCCGTTGATTTCACTTCAGGGCGTTTCAAGATAAAAACCAAAAAGAGGACCAGGTATGTATACATAAAAGAAACTTATGCAAATATATACCTTTAATATTTCGGGTATTCCAAAATCTTGATCTTCTTTTCTTCTGTCTTCATAGGTCCTCTGGTGTTCCGATTGTCCCAGATCAAAGCACCCCTCAGGAGAAAACTCCTAAGGAAAAGGTGGTTGAGCCACCCTCGAGCAGATGGTGGCACCAGCGCCTGCTCAGAAACCTGTGGCGGCTCTGACTACGCCTCTGGTGGTGGAGGTCCAAGAAGAGTCTCAACAGGTCCCGACCTCTGTTGAGACCGTTCAATAACAGATTTCTTTGTTGTTGAAGAAGTCCCCTAACTGCCCTCGGATCTTCAATGACAAGAAGCTTGACGAGGCTTGGAGGAAAATATCAGATCGTCATGCAAAGATGAGCCCCGATACTATTTTCATCGAAGAATTTCGCTGTGGTCGGAGGACTGACCTAACGAATAAAACTCTTGGAAAAGAAAAACCCCGAATTAGAAAGTAAGTACTTTCTTCTTCACTTCTCATCTCCCTCCTTGTTATCTTGTTCTTCTTCTGTTAATTGAACTTCCCCCCTTATCATATTTGATAAATTTGGAGAAAATTAAAAAAAGGTTATGGCTAAGGAAACAATAATAACCGGGCTTGAAGAAGAATCCAAGCCAAGAACCAGTCGATCGAATACTTGATGACCAGGCACAAGAAAGTTATCGAAACTTCCGAGAAGAAAAATCAAGGTAATTAGTTATAAACTTGACCAGTATACTATTTGTTCTAAGTATATGTATTTATCCTTGGTCTACTCGTGCAGAGCAAACTCAAAAATTAAAAAGAGTAGAACTCGGGTAGAGTCTTGAAGAGAAAGTCAAGGCTCTCAACAAGATGCTCTTAGACATGACATCGGGATTAAGTCTGCCAAACTTAAGAGATCCAGTGGAGAAGATAAATTATCTTAGCCAACAACTCGAAGATCTCAAAAATCTGCTCGAAATAACTCAGAGTAACCACGTGCAGACCATGAAGAATGTCGTTGCAGATGGAGTTACCTTTGCTCTGGCAAAGCTTAAGGCCTCCAACACTTCTATCAACTTTCAAGCTCTTGAAGCGAACTTCAACTGCTCGAAGGATGATGCAACCAAGATTTTTGAAGGAGTAAGACCCTTCAGAATGAAGGTTGCTGAGGAGATGCAGGTTGGGTCTCCATCCCGTGGCAACCAGTCTGGTGGTCCCGAGCAATAGACTTGCCAGTCTTCACTAGTCCACATTGAGGAAGCTTGACAACTCAAGCCGGCTCCACGAATTAAGCATTCCCTCGATCACTATGGTTGTTCTTCCTCCGCTCCGAAGATGGCAAACACCAAACCACTCACAAGCTTACACCGGGCCTCTTCACAATCTTATTGAAGAGATCACCGTGCTCCACCGCCAAGGCTGTCTAGGAGTTTGGCAAAAACTCCAAGAGTAATCAGAGGACCGAAATGGCGCGATGGGGGGTTGAATGTCGCCTCTTTAAAATCGCCCGAGAAAACGTGACATCGATTTCTACCGAGCACTACAAGCGTAAAGCATCAAATAAACAAAGCAAGTTTCAATGGACGACAAAGCTATAGCGTAAATCGGCAACACAGTGCCGAGCCGAGTTTCACTCGCATCAAGAAGGAACCGCACAAATGTCGGACAAGCTAGAAGAACAGATAGCAGCCAATGCAATAAAAAAAACAGATTCACACTTAGAGCAGAGAACATCCGTTCGGATCAATTAAGACATCTACAGTAACAATCAAAACCATAAACGAAACTGCAGATCATTGATGGAAGCCGCAATAAACAAATGTCAATAAAGAAACCAATGCAGCCCCGGTTCCAATTTTATGACAACTCGCCACCGTAACATCCGATTTTTTCGGACACAAGAACGCATCAACAAGTAGCGATTTTTATCGATCTCTCGTCATAGAACAAAAACGCCGCCGATTCAGCTATTTAAACCAAAGATTCAGACGAACAAACAGATCAGAGAAGCAAAACTGCAATCAGTACATCTTCCACACAGGGGCTCCAGATTTTTCGGGCTACTCAGGCTGCCACCATGAACTCTGATTTTGCTGAGATTATACAACAGGACGCCGCCTGGGTACCCTTTTTCCACGGGCTCCTACAAGTGCGCCGCCATGAGGACCCAGATCTTGCGGGCTAACCTGCGGGCGCTTAAACCTCAAGCCGCCGTCCGGCTTTTCTCACAAAGCGCCAACCACACAGGAATAGCAAACAACAAAGCAAAGAAATAAACTCAAACAAAGCTTCCGTAGCATTGATGACACCCAAACAAAGAACTCAAAGCAAAGAATCAACCATTAACTACTTAATGCCATCAGATCGAATTAATGCACCAACAAAGGCAGCCAAAAAAAAAGACTTAAAACAGGAACAACCAGGTGCATTATTAATGCAATATCAGATCAACAAGAAACTGCGAATCCTTGATCAATCAGTCACTGCAGCTCCGTTTTTTTCAGAGGAACTGCTACACTACAAATACCATCTTTTTCTCGTGAGAGAGGCCAAACTTGTGCAGCATAAGAGAAAAAGCTCACGACACTCAAACCAAATCAAGAACAAACTCACATACATGCAAGAAGGCAACTAAGATAAACAAACACCATCTCATATTGATCTAAAGGAAGAGAGATACATGATTGATACAAGAGGAATGATTACAAGCTTTCATCTCATCCTCTCCTACTCTCAAATCTCAAGAACACAAGCTATGAAGGGGACAAGCAGGGAGCACAAAACTCTGCCTCCACCAACAGCCCCTCAACCACTAAAGCCTAAAGCCAAAACAAACTCTAAAGCCTCTTTTGACTAAAGGAAACCCTAGAATCCCCTCAAGTGCTCAGTTTGGGCAGCAGCCCCTCCATCCTATTTATAGCCCATGGCTAACGGGTCTCCATCCCGTTACGCCCGCTAAAACCAACGGAGCCCGCTCCCGCTTGTGCAGCTTTGCGAAATTCCCTGTTTTCCCCCCGCACCTTCCGAAGCTTCAGCGCTCCTCGCCTCAAGACGCCCGCAACCACCTCGAGTCCACGCTGCCTTCGACACATCCCGACCGTTCGACCTCGGTGCACACTCGCACCTAGTCCGGTCCACCGTGTCTCGCCACGACTCCACCCGATGTCCCGCAATACACGCATAAGAAACACATCAAATAGCACCGCCGACATATTGTAACCATACAATAGCATCGAGACAAAATATTCAGAGCCCAAACCATTGAATCGAATGCACCGCAAAACGACATGGTCCGACCACACAAACCAAACTCGACTTCCTAAACCTATGTCAATTACTCATCACACACACGGACAACCACATGGTCTCTCAATCTCCCCTTGATGAGTATATTGACAAACTCGATAAAGCGCAAAGATGAGTTTGAGTTTGAAGAAACCAACATGGTCCAAAGAAGAAGAGTGAAACTAATGACCATGTCGATGAAGGAACACTAGAGCAACAACTAAAAGAGCAAATTGTTCTCCAAAGCTCTAAAATGATCCCAACTAGCTTTTTCTTCTCTATTCTCCCCCTTTTGGCAATAAACACATCAAGAATGCTCAAGAGAGAAAATGACATGTCAATGGATGAAATGGCTGAAGTTTGATTATTCTAAGCAGTTAGAGCCATGAGAATTATCCAGAATGACCATAATGTAATACACCAAGCCATAACTTAATAAAAAGGCTATCTAGATCATGACAAGATATGTATAAGCTAGCTAGAACACATAGATGACAATCTGAAAATGAGGTACATTATGTGAGCAAGTCAAGTCATCAATGAGCAAAGTCTAGCTAGAGATATCCAAGGATGATGCAGGCCATGTCAATAAGCTAAGCGTAGCTAAGAAGCTTAAATTGAGACCAAATAGAGTGCTATGCTCAAGAATGAAACATTGGTTAAAGTACTTGATACTTTTTGTAGCTTTAAGCACATTGAACACATAAACCATATTTTCTTTTGAAATTCATGGTGGTTTCCAACCAGATTTTTGTTTTATTATGTGCTAGGTCTCAAGCCTTATGCGACTACTCCAAGCGAGAAGCTTAAGAAGATAGTCTAGGTCACCCAAAACTCCCCTAAGTTCATGCCAAGTGCAATGGCAAGTCGTCTCATAGGAGAGAATTGGTGAGATCAGTTTTTTCAAGCACAAAAGAGATCTTTTTGCCTTTTAACAAGTTGTACTAACTCATGCATCATCAAGAGACTAAAACAAATTTTTTCTAAGGCTCAATATAGATTCATCACTCTACCCAAATTTATTTGACATGGCATGAATCATAAAAGGATAGCTCAAGAAAGACTAATCTCGAAGTGCTAACATGACAAGTTTTAGTTTAAGTTGAGCAATTTTAATTAACTTATCATGGCAAAAGCTAGGCTACACATATGAAGTCATGATAAATCTAGCAAATAAGCACAAGTCATGGCAAGGTGTAAAGCATTGTAAACATGTCATAGCAGGATAATAATCAAGGCTCAATGTAGTTATATTACAATGCAGAATGCTAGAAATGCAGAAGATCCAGCTCCCCCTCAACAATAGATGCAACTTTTAGTTCAAGTTGAGTTATGTCAATATTAAGCTCCAGAAGCTCCCAAATGAACTCTCTTTGAACCAAAACAATAAATCGAGAAGCTGGCAAAGAAAAATATAAAACAGGCAGTCCTTGAAGCATAGATAAGATATAGAGAATACTATGGCTCAGACTGACTCTCATCTACCCCATATGACTCTAGGACTATCAATCGCCCACTTAACACACCTAGGAGCAAACACGCATTCTGCCTCACCCGAGGGTGGCCCAACCTCGCTAGAACCTACAAGAAGTGAGTGAGCTCAACCTAGTGAGATAAGTAACAACTAATAAGCAAAGATCCTAGAATCACAAGATAAAGAGCAAATCTAAACAACTAGACAAAAGAAGCACTCTAATCTATGCTAGGAGGACTAGTCCCAAATGCACCCAAAATGCAATGCAACAAAGAAGGAGCAAGAGCATAAATAATATAGTAGAGCAAGAAACCCAAAGCTCCCCTCACTTCAGTCCATAAGGACAAACCACCCCAAGCTCTCCTCGCAGAGTGAAAACCTCGAACTATCCAATGGCTTGGTGAAAATGTCACCAACCGGTGGTCACTTCCACAAACCGAGCACTATATCGCCCTTCTCTACATGGTCTCTAAGGAAGTGGAAGCGGATATCGATGTGCTTGGTCCGGAATCTTTCCTTGGGTTCTTGGCAATGTTAATCGCAGAAGTGTTATCACAAAAGAGTGGAACACTGTCGATAACTAACCCAAAGTCCCGCAGGGTCGAAGTCATCCAGAGCACTTGGCTACAAAGAATCGGCCGCAAAGAACGCATTTCGCCTCTGCGATGGATCAGGTAACACCGGACCGCTTTCTCAAGACCAGAAACAAGAGAAGTGCCAAGAAATTGGCAGTGTCGAAGTGCTCTTCCTATCTATCCCTGATACCAAATAAGTCTCAGATCCGAGAAGGCTCTCAAGGAAAGACAGGATGAGGAAGAGTACCAGATACCATAGTCAATGGTAGCTCGCAGGTACCGAAAGATGCGCTTCACCGCCTGGCGGTGAGAAACGCGAGGAGAAGCTCTGAAAACGAGCGCACAAACACACAGAAAAATGTATGTCTGGTCTCGAGGCAGTGAGGTACAAGAGGGAGCCAATCATGCTGCGAAACTCCTTTTGATCAACTGGCTCGCCATCCTCATCTGGGTCAAGATAGGCTGTAGAAGCCATGGGAGTCGACACAGGCTTACCATCACTCATGTCGGTTGCCAGAGATCACGAGTGTACTTGCCTCGATGAAGAAAAGTACCTCCCGAGTCCGCTTGATTTGGAAGCCAAGAAAGAAAGTCAACTCACCCATCATGCTCATCTCAAACTCGGTGCTCATGACATCCGAGAACCGAGAAACCAGAGCATGAGAAGAGTCGCCAAAGATGATGTCATCGACATAGATTTGGACGAGCGTAAAGTCACTACCAAGCCTACGGATAAACAAGGTCTTGTCTACTTTACCCATTTCAAACCCATGACTCAACAAGTAGGACTTAAGCCTCTCATACCAAGCTCACGGGAGCCCGCTAAGTCCATACTGTTTGGAAAGCTTGAAGACATGGTTTGGGTATTTGGGGTTCTCAAACTCGAGGTCGCTTGACGAGACTTCCTCCTCAATAAGGCCATTGAGGAAGGCACTCTTCACGTCCATCTGGTAAAGCTTGAAACCCTTAGAAGTCGCAAAGGCAAGGAGATTCTAATGGCTTCAAGTCGAGCTCACAGGGCAAAGGTCTCCTCAAAGTCTAGACCTCAACACAGGAAAACCCCCGAGCTACTAATCTCGCCTTGTTTGGGATGACTACCCCATCCTCACTGCTTGTTCTTGAACACCCACTTGGTTCCAATGATATTGTGGCCTCGTGGGGGCTCAACAAGCGACACTGACCTTGTTTCTCTCAAAGTTCTCTAATTCCTCATGCATGGCATTGACCCAAGACTCATCGAAAGGGCGTGACAAACATCCTTGGGCTCAAAAGAGGCAACAAAGGCGAATGGAGACAGAATTGAGAAAGCGGACTTAGAGCGTGCAGACACGCCAAAAGGTCTCCAATCATCCGCTCAAGGATGCCTTTTTCGGATATGTCTGGGAGGTCCTGGATGAGAAGGAGAAGTGGCCTCTACCTCGTGTGCAGACGAGGCAGGACAGAGCCACTAGCTCCGGAGGAAACGGAAGGCAGGTCGATCACCTTGAGGTGCCGTGGAAGAAGGCATCTCAAGGGAGGAAGAGGAGCCGGATCGTAAACAACCATCGTCTCCTCGCCCTCATCATTCACAAAGATGGTCTCGGATCGCTCTAAAGAACTCGAGATATCTGGCCTAGTCTCCTGACCGCCTCGTCAAAAGTCACCTCGCAGTCTCTACCATTTTGCTAGACTCGCAGCCTGCACTTATAAGTTCGCCAAGAAGTCGAGTAGCCTAGAAAGATACCGCCACAGAACGTGACTCGAACTTGTCTAGGTTCCTGGACTTCAAGATAAAGCACTTGCAACCAAACACACGAAAATGAGAGACGCTGGCTTTACCGTATCTCGACTCATAAGTCTTGGTGTAGGAGTGCCCAAGAAAAACTCGATTCAAACATGGCACGCGGTCGCAATGGCCTCATTTCAAAACTTCTCTGTAGAGTACTCATCAAGCATCGTCCGCCATCTCGACCTAAGGTACGGTTCTTCCTCTCCACAACGCCATTTTGCCGAGGGACGATGGAGAAGAGAAGGCGGTGCTCTACACTGCCTCATCGCAGAAACTCTCAAAGTAGGAATTCTTGAACTCCGTGCCATTGTCATCGCGGATCGCTCAGAAGGCACCCGGAGCTCAACAGACTGACCTACTAAAAGACCTCGGAAATGTGTAAATGTCTCATCCTTCGAGGCTAAGAAAACACCCAAGAGTACCTCGAGAAGTCATCGACCACAACAAGAACATACCACTTCCTCCTGCCGATCAAGATCATTCGAGCCGGTCCAACTGCGGTCCATGTGGAGCAAATGTCTTGCATCGGTCATAGTAATCGTGGACCGGAGGATGAGAAGCGGCAACCATCTTGCCGTCTTCGGCATGGAGTGCAAACAAGATCTTTGACCATCTTGAGTTTCGCAGACCACTTAATGAGATCATGGTCGCTAACTTTCGGGTCAAATGGTCAAATCCAATATGACCAAGTCTCCTATGCCGTAAAGAGAGATCGCGGACTCGTAGCAACTAAACACCGAGAGGATCGCAGAAGACTCAGAGAACTCAAAGACGAAAGATCCTCCCATAACGAGAAATCCCGCAAACCGGACTACACCAAGAATCAAGAATTTTGTGTTGTTTTCTTGAAGCTCACCTCGAAACCGCCATCGGTAAGCCGAGAAACGGAAAGCAAATTATACCGCAGCTTACTTACCAAGGCAACATCCTTAAGAATAAAAGAAGCATTAATACGACAAGACCTTTGGCGATGACGCCCAGACGAAGCGTCTCCAAGGTGATCGCCTCATCACCGGAGCGCGGGCTAGGAGGAGAACCAACGGAGTCTCCTAATATATGACGAGAACAACCGAGTCTACAAGCCAAACCTTCTCCTTCCCTACCCGGCGAACCCGAGTCAAACAGAGAGTAAAGTCTCAAGATCGATAAATCAACAATGATTTTGGCACCCAATCTTGAATAACACGCCGAGCGATGAAGTAGTCAAGCCCGACCGACCTCTATCTACCCTACGCCTCAGAACTCAAAGCGAAGGTCTAAGAGTAGACGAAGTCATTCTTTGGGTCCGATCGCTGAAGGAGCGAGTCGAGCACACGAATATGTTGAACACGCCATGGGTAGCTATCTCGATGGGGAAAACGAGATCTACCCTCAGACGGCGGAAGTCACGATCGAAAGCAAAGATGAGGACGAAAACCGTAAAACTCGAAAACCAAGTCCTCGATGTCGCACAAACCCATCGAAGAAACAAGCCTAGACCTCGTGTTGGTCTTAGGTGCACTCAAGATCCAGGGTCGACCTCAATGCGCCTAAGAGACTCAACATGGTCTCTCTACGATCTTGCGCGCTCAAGCATCGATCATTGTGTGTCCATCCTTCCGACAGAAGGTGCAAGTGATACTTCACCTTCGAGAGGTAGAAGCAAGATGTGAAATTACCTTCTTCGTCAAACTCGGACATAGCCCGCTGACTTGAAATGGACTTTCTCGGTCCTGGCTCGATCTCGATCACACAGTGCTATGGGTTTGAGCACGGCGGTGGATGCTTCCTCATGTCCTCAAAGAAGTCATATCCTAGACCCCGATTAAATCTGCAGATCTTAGATTGGTCTAGAATAAGATTGAGCTTCTTCTTGCCTCCTACAAATCTCTCGAGAGTGTTCATAAGGTCTCGACACTCCCTAAAGAGAGAGGTGCAAGAAGAGCAGGGGAAGAAGAGACAACAGAAGGTAAGGGAGCAAAAGAAGAACCAAAGAAGAGAGGGAAGAATGGCTTGTGCACGCACAACCGACTCAAGGGACAGATCCCTCTGCTAGCCGCTTGGTTCACGTTGCTAAGCGCCTCATCCTTACCCCGGGCTTCTCCCCTTCTCCACAATCATATTGCAAGCACAATGTGGCTTCTCTAGAAGATCCTTAGTTAGCTTCACACATTTCTCATCCAAAGCAATCAAGTCGATTTTAGTTTGTTACACTTAATGCATGGTGAGCTAACAGGTCCTTAGAAGCAAACCGAGCCAACTTCCTTTCATGATCAATCATATCTTGAAGCTGTTTGGAGACAAATTTCAAGTTCAATAGATTAACTTAGGACAGTTCAAGCATGAAACAATCGGCTCAAGTAAAGAAGCTTGTAGTTCAACAATTTTATGATCCGCCTGTTTTAAGTTCATCTTCAAGTTATTGCAATTTTCACAAGACTCAGGCAGATCAAGGAGCATGGCATAAGATCCTCTAGCAAAGAATGTCCTTACCCTCACATGAGGTGGGAGAAGTAGTCTCATCAAGAATAAGTAGGGTAATGACCATCCTACTCAACTCTAACTCGAGAAGCGGACTAACATTCTCCACCTTAACACTATCAAGTTTGGAGGACACACTATCATGTGAGGTCCTTAACTTCTCCATATCAACCAAAGAAAGCGAGCAAGTATCACAATCATCATTAGAAGGCGTAGTAAGAGCAATAATCTCTAGTGACAGTCTATCTATTTCCTTCTCTAACTCAAAGACACCTAGCCTTAGCTTTAGCATGAAAACCTCCTAGCTTAAGAAAAGCATGATTGAGCTGTTCAGAGGTGGGACATACCTCGTCCGAAGTCGGAGTATGTTCATTGTCACCGAAGTTCGCCCTCGAGGGCCATGAAGCACATCTTGGGAGAAGTCGTCGCCGCCATCCTTGGGCTCTTGGTCACCCGTCCGTCATCGTCGCTCCATCCCTCCACCTCGCCGAGGTCGAGGTCGTCAGGCGTGAGGACGCTGTGGAAGAGCTTCTTGGCTTTGCCGGTTGCGGAACTTCTTCTTCTTTGGGCGCCCGAGCTGGAGGCTTCTTGTTATGTTCTTGTCGGTGTAGTCGTTCTTGCCCGAACCGCCAGAGTCGTTCTTGCCCTTCTCCGGCTTAGGGCGCTTTGCTCGGATGTGGTTGGGGCCACCACACTCGAAGCAAATCACGGGTCCTCCTCTCTTCTGTCCCTCCTCCTTTGTAAGCATGGGAGAATCTACGAGCAAGGAGGGCAAGCCGCTCATCCAAGAAGTTGCTCTAAGCGATCATCGTTATGTCACAGAGAGCGAGAAGGAGAAATTGCAAGAGGACTCGGAAGAGAGACCGAAGTTGAATCGATCGGTGACCAAGGCCATCGGCGTGACTTCGACCCACGAGACAACGCAATCTCGTGAGTCTTGAGGCGTGAGTCGCCGTAGCATCAAGAGTCAAGGTCGAGAGGTCTGTCGTGTCTTTGATGGTGGTCACTTTCATCTCCCACACCTTGCAGATCGAGTGCCGTAAGTATCGACGAGCGTTGTCCGAAGTCGGGTATGTGAGACCGACCGCCGGAGGTTGCTCAAGATCTTGTGAAAACGCGTCTGAAGCACTCATCTAGGGACTCACCAAAGACGCATCTCGAATTTGTTGTATTCTCGTTGAGGCCGGTCCTGTCGAACCGTCTTGATCTGGGTGGTGCCCTCATGGTATGCGTCGAGGGTCACCCAGATATCATAAGCGGACGACAGTGAGATATCTGCGTCAAACTCGCTCGACTCAAACCACGGATGATGATGTTCCTTGCCTTTGCATTCGCCTCAACATCAGCCATGTTCCGGCATTGATGTTCTCATCGGCGAGAACGGCGAATCGTACCTTGACCTTCCGCCGGATGACATACCCCGGGCACGGATGTATGTCTCCATTCGGCTCTTCCGAAGGGTGTCGATGCCATCGAAAGCAGGCGGCTTGGTCGAGTACTTGTCCATCGCCATGGCTCTTGAGACCGGTTAAGATCTATTGAAAAGAGCTAACCGGCTCGATACCAATTGTAGGACCGAAATGGCGGCGAAGGGGGTTGAATGTCGCTCTCTTTAAAATCGCCCGAGAAAACGTACAATCGATTTCTACCGAGCACTACAAGCGTAAAAGCGATCAAATAAACAAAGCAAGTTTCAATGGACGACAAAGCTATAACAGAAATCGGCAACACAAGGTCGAGCCGAAGTTTCACTCAGATCAAGAAGGAACCGCACAAATGTCGGACAAGCTAGAAGAATGAGATAGCGACCAATGCAATAAAAAAACAGATTCACACTTAGAGAGAGAACATCCGTTCGGATCAATTAAGACATCTCTGGTAACAATCAAAACCATAAACGCTCGCAGATCATTGATGGAAGCCGCAATAAACAAATCTTTGATAAACAAACCAATGCAGCCCCGGGGTTCCTATTTTGCGGGACAACCCGCCACCAGAACATCCGATTTTTTCGGACACAGCAACGCATCAACAAGTAGCAGTTTTACTGATCTCTCTCGCTTCGCGAGAACAAAAACGCCGCCGATTCAGCTATTTAAACCAAAGATTGAGGCGAACAAAGCGGATCGAGAAGCAAAGCTGCAATCAGTACATCTTCCACACAGGGGCTCAGATTTTTCGGGCTACTCAGGCTGCCACCATGAACTCTGATTTTGCTGAGATTATACAACAGGACGCCGCCTGGGTACCCTTTTTCCACGGGCTCCTACAAGTGCGCCGCCATGAGGACCCAGATCTTGCGGGCTAACCTGCGGGCGCTAAACCTCAAGCCGCCGTCCCGGCTTTTCTCCAAAGCGCCAAACCACACAGGAATAGCACCGATCAAAGCAAATAAAATAAACTCAAACAAAGCTTAGTAGCATTGATGACACCCAAACAAAGAACTCAAAGCAAAGAATCAACCATTAACTACTTAATGCCATCGGATCGAATTAATGCACCAACAAAGGCGCCAAAAAAAAGACTTAAAACAGAACAACCGGGTGCATTATTAATGCAATATCGGATCAACAAGCTGCGAATCCTTGATCAATCGATCCACTGCTGCTCCGTTTTTTCAGAGGAGCTGCTACACTACTGGCGCTCATCTTTTTCTCGGGGAGAGGCGAAACTTGTGCAGCATAAGAGAAAAAGCTGCGACACTCAAACCAAATCAAGAACGGCTCACATACATGCAAGAAGGCACTAAGATAAACAAACACCATCTCATATTGATCTAAAGGAAGAGATACATGATTGATACAAGAGGAATGATTACAAGCTTTCATCTCATCCTCTCCCACTCTCAAATCTCAAGAACACAAGCTATGAAGGGACAAGCAGGGAGCACAAAACTCGCCTCCACCATGACCCTCAACCACTAAAGCCTAAAGCCAAAACAAACTCTAAAGCCTCTTTTGACTAAAAAACCCTAGAATCCCTCAAGTGCTCGGTTTGGGCAGCAGCCCTCCATCCTATTTATAGCCCATGGCTAACGGGTCTCCACCCCGTTACGCCCGCTAAAACTAACGGAGCCCGCTCCCGCTTGTGCAGCCTTGCGAAATTCCCGTTTCGCCCCTCCGCACCTTCAGGAAGCTTCGCGCTCCTCGTCTCGCCGCCGCCGCAACCACCTCGAGTCCACGTCGTCTTGACACATCCCGACTGCGTTCGACCTCGGTGCCACTGCACCTAGTCCGGTCCACCGTGTCTCGCCACGACTCCACCCGATGTCCTGCAGTCACACAGACAAGAAACACATCAAATAGCACCGCTCGACATATTGTAACCATACAATAGCATCAGACAAAATATTCAGAGCCCAAACCATTCGAATCGAATGCACCGCGCAAACGACATGGTCCGACCACACAAACCAAACTCGACTTCCTAAACCTATGTCAATTACTCATCACACACACGGGACGACCACATGGTCTCTCAGTAACAAATCGATGACCTTCGCTTGGCGGCGCTCAAGTGCAATAGGATCAACTAGGATGAATGGATGCACTTGAATGAACTCAACCACCTCACAATGAATGCACAAAGGAATTTTGGTGTTGAGTGAATGCTCAAGGCTGTCAAGGCTCTATAGATGTTAAATGAACACTGGCTTTCTTTCCTTGAGCAAGTGAGGGGGTATTTATACCCCCACCAACAAATACTAGCCGTTGGGATAGAAATCCCCAAAATTCAACGAATTGCGGTACTACCACTGGCTAAGGGCCGGTACTACCGCACCCTTGTCAGAGTTCTGTAACGGATATAACAGAGGCATTAAAATGTTCTGACATAGCCGTTGAAATCGCGGCACGGTATTACCGCCAGTTATCATGTGGTACTACCGCTAAAGCCGGTCATACCGCTCCTAAGTGTGGTACTACCGTTTCAAGTAAATTCAATCTCAGCTGAAAAACACACTTCTCTGGAAAACATATACCGCTCCATTAAAAATGGAATAACCGTAGTGTGGTAGTACCGTTCAAACAACGCCGGTACTACCGTTCTCAGGGTTTTGCAAATCTAGCCAAAATGGAGCTTCTTTGTAGTTTTTATACTGCCACAAAACAAACGGAACAACCGAGGAATGGTAGTTCCTCTCAATACTTGTGGTACTACCGCTACACAGTAGCGACCAGAGAACTTAGCAATTTCAAACTAGACACGTGGACGGCTCAGATCAATTGGGCCATTCGGACCACCTTTTTAACCATTCAATCAAGGATGGTCGAGCGTACGGTATTCATTAAGAAACATGCGGTACTACCTCTCAACGGTAGTTCCGCTTCAAACGCCGGTATTACCGTGCCATCGGAAAACAGCCAAGTCCAAAAACGTGTCTTACTGATTTTTATGTACCGCCTTTAAATAAATTACAGCATGAATACATTCGCTTTAACTTAACGGTACTACCGCCAACACGTAGAAATTTAGGCGGTGCACTTAAATGGGCGCCACGTGAGCGGCTCAGATCAATTGGGCGTTTGGACCACCCACAACCATACGATCAAGGATGGTCCGAGCGATACGGTAGTACCGCCAACAAATATGCGGTCATACCGCTCAGCGGTAGCTCCGCCATTAAATCTCCGGTACTACCGTTTGTGCTCTCAATTTTCAGAACAACTATTCAATTCAAATCCAAAAACAAATTCAAATGCATGCATGATCCTAAATTGATCCATAAGGCACAAGAACATGCTATCAAGCTACTAGTCATGATCCCTCTTAATAGTACGATATTTAACCTATAATCCGGTCTTCCAACAAAATCTCCTAAGACCGGTAAAATACAAAAGGATCCTAGACTACTTGTACCTTGACCTTGAGTCATTTTGATCTTCATGTAGTCCTTCAGCATGCATCTTTATGTCATCAAACTCACCAATGGGACTTAACCTTGTAAATACTCAATAAACACATTAATCCCATATTCACATATTATCATTAATTAACAAAATAATTTTTAGGGGCCTAGATGCTTTCATCACAGTGTATGGACCTTCCCATTTGAGAGAAAGTTTTTTGCGATTTGCCTGGCTCTGAATTTTTCTGAGAACCAGATCACCTACAGGTAGGCTGCGAGGTTGTACCTTATGACTTCGGTACCTTTGCATGGCTTGTTGGTAAACCATCGATCGTATCCTTTTTGTGGCTATTGATACGTTCACAAAGTGGATTGAAACTGAACCTATGACTGGGATAACAATGGAGGCAGCAAAAAGGTTCATGATGAGAAGCATGGTTACTCGGTTTGGAGTCCCAAGTCGAATAATCACAGATAATGGTAAGCAATTTTCCAGCACAAAATTTCAGAAATTTTGCGAAGAGTTGGGTACCAAATTATGTTATGCTTCTATTGCCCACCCTCAAAGCAATGGGGCGGTCGAAAGAGCGAATGGCCAAATAATGCACAGCATCAAAACCCGAGTTTTCGACCAGCTTATCAAGCGCTCGGGGGTTTGGGTACAAGAATTACCCTCAGTATTATGGGCAGTTCGTACGACTGCTAGTTGGGCTACAAGTGACACACTTTTTTCCCTAGTTTTCGGTGCCGAAGCCATGCTTCCACTAGAACTAAAGATCAGGTCAACAAGGGTCGAAACTTTTAATGACTCTAACCAAGAATAACTTCGAGCAGATGACATCAACCTACTCGAAAAGAAGAGAAACCATGTCTTAATCCGTTCAGCAGTCTACCAACAAGCCATGCGCAAAATACTATGATCGTAAGGTCCAACCTCACAGCCTTGCTGTAGGTGACTTGGTATTGAAGAATATTCAATCCCAATCTAATCGGAACAAACTTTCGCCCAAGTGGAAAGGTCCTTACACAGTGGTCGAAGTTATGTGACCAGGTTCGGTACGACTAGCAATGGAAGATGGCCGAGTTCTCTCTAATTCTTAGAATATCGACCAGTTACGCAAATTTTATATGTAACTAACCATCCCGACAATAAAGTATCAGGTTTTTTCTATCTTTATTGTCTTATTTTGAGTAGCTCTTTGATAATTTTTTTGATCATTTTTATTAAACACCCAATCTTTCTTTACACTGGTCGAAAGGATGGTAACATCACCTAGTCGAAGTCTTTCCTCTCTGCATGTGGTTTTGCCCATTAGAAGGAACTTCCTAGTGTCGACTCGTTCCTCACTTTTGCTGCCAACACAAAGAACTTGGGTTCAACAAACATGGTCGAATTATTTTCAAGCCAACTCTTTTCACCTTAGTTTATTTCTTCATTCATTTTGAAAAATACTCTAAGTAGAGTACACTTTTAAAATTTGTTCGACTACTTTTCGTAAACTCGGTTCGTTACAACTGGTCGGAGAGACACACAACACCTTTTTTAAGGTACTCTAGACGTTTGTCTAACTCAAGTTGCTATTCTTGATTTGATTTATCTGGTTAGAGAGGGTAACATGGCCTAGTCGAAGCCTTTCCTTTCTGCATGTGGTCCTGTCCACTAGAAGGAGCTTCCTAGTATCGACTCGTTCCTACTCTTACGACCAGTGCATGATAATCGTGATTGAAAACTATAAGTTAGCCAAACCTCTTTTTTTTAAAGAAAACCCTTTTTAACACTATTTACTTAGTTTATCTAAATAAATGATAAAATTATTAATATGACTTCAATTCTTAGTCTTAATTTCCTTTTTTCTTTTCTTTGTCTTATGAGTTACTAACTACTCGATGAAACAATTTGTAGGAAAAAGAAAGGATTATAAACATCAACAAAAACTTGTCTTTACAGGTTTTTATTACAAACTACTCTGATGAGGGAGATCATATTTGCATCTCCTCCGTGACCTTCTTGCTGACCGACTGCATTTCTTCAATCAACCACTCCGCTTCTGCTTCAGAGTAGTCGAAGTCGGCTTCAATTGGCTGCAGACTAAGATTGGGGGTCATGAGCTTTAAGTTTTGCCAGAACATAACTTACTGTGCCTTCGACCGCCTCTTTTATCGAATCAGTTTGGTTGGTCTTCAGAGTGGTCACCAACTCTTGCAAAGTCCCGACTTGTTCTCCAATGGTACTCGTGTGAGCAATTATTGTGTCTTCACGAGGAGTGACCTCTTCAGCACGTAGCCCACTAAGTACATTGTTCAAGCAGGAAATGTTGTCCTGAAGGTTAATCTTCATCGAATTCATCTCCTCCTGGTTACGAATCGAAGCCTCACAGAGTTGTTTTATTTCAACTGCTTGCTTTGAATAGAGTAAGACTAGTCAGACAAAATAACCCTTAAAGGAGTGGAAAACTAGTCGCAGGTAAAGAGTTGCTTACCTACTAGTCGAGAGTCCACCTTCTAGACTTCATCGTCATGGGAAGCAGTGCTCTTTGCATATCGCTCTTCCCACGACTTTATCTCCTGTTCTTTTTCTTTGGCGATACGAAAAATCTCGTGAGCAATCAAGGTCTTTTCTTTGTCCTTGATTTCGACCTTGCCCATTTCGACCACTTTTTCTAAAAAAAGAATAAGAGTTAGAAAAAGAAAAGAATGTCATTATCATAAGCGGTCTTAAGTTTAGAACTTATCGTTTATTCGTTATTGCAACTTTTGAGTTGCAGAGTTTGCCTCCTGAAGCTTCTTCAGAAGGTCTTCTTTCTCTTCCCTTAGCTTTTTCGTTTTGACCTTCTCGTAATCGAGCGAATCAGTCAAGGACTTTTCGTCACTCTTAAACCTACAAGAGGTTAAAAGTGGACATGAGAACTGTGCAAGTAGTCGAAACATAAACGACTACAAGTAGTAGTGACTTACTATCTCTCCGCCTGCTCGCAGAGTTCCGCTTTCTATTGCCGTAGTAGCTCGAGTTGTCGGTGGTATTCACCAACAATGACAATTTCTTCCAAAACTTTCTGTAAAAAGAAAGACAGTGAAAAGCGAGAAAGAACCATATATGTGAATGTCATTAGATACTTACATTAATGCTCGTTTCGAGCAAAGGTGGAGAATACTCTCGTGGAATCCTTCAGCTCATCGATCTCCTGAATTCGGTTCCACCACACCTTTTCGAGACGCTCGTCGTCGAAAATATTTCCCCTATTAGGAATGTCATTAGGGTGAGGAACCCGATCACGAGATCTGAATGCACGAGATCCCACAACAGATGCGAAGCCAAAAAACCTGAAGGAACGATCGAAAAAATCAGACCCTTCTTCTTCTTCTTCAGTGATGGCAGCATTAGCAACTTGACCTTGGGGGTCGGGGGGAAAGTCTACAACGACTTCCTTCCCAGTGCGATGATCGAAGGCTTCACCGTCATGGCCGGATGCTTCCGTTGCTACCTCCACCGTCTTCACTTCTAGCTCCACGACCACCTCAGTGGTCGTAGCTGCTTCAGTAATAACAGCCTCTTCCACCACATGGACGGTAGACGACCCTTCGAACACCTCCACTGTCATCTCTCCGACTGCTGGAGAAATAGCAGTGGGTTTCTCAACAGGAATATCCTTGGGGGTTGGAGGAGTCGGGCTAAGATTAGAAAAAGGAAAACACATCAAATTGTAGAAATCAAAAGGTTAATATTGTTCTTATACTTTTATCTTTTTACCTACATTCGTTTCCTGGACTTGATCTTGAATCCAGAAGAAACCTTCCCTAAAGAAGATTTCTTCGACTTCTTCTCTTCAACCACGTCTGGTCGAAATTCAAGTTGAGGAATGGGGTCAACCATGACTACGTCTAGTTGTGGGTCTTGAGCGAGAACTGCTGCTCCTTGAGCCTTCTGACTCTTCGGATGGCCGAGACCTGTCTCGATCACCCCAAGAGCAGCACTTCCTTGGACCATGGGCCCTGCTGGCAGAGCAGTTTCCTTCACAAAAGACATAAAGCTCTTACAGTTCTCCTTTTCTAGTTGCTTGACAAAGCCACGAAAGGTACAAACTGCAAAAGTCTTTTTGTCGTAGTAGAAGGGTACCTTGGTATTGGGAGCTTTGTGTTTGAGAGCTTCGGTCACTTTGACCGCCTTGGCTTTCTCTGTAGTAGCCATATCCACAACAAATTTCTCAAAAGGTCTGGTCGAAGTAGCAGAGCTTGAGCCTGCACCCCCCTTATCGGCGACCCTCACAAGTCGATGCTTTTTAGTCGGAGGAGCTTTGGCTTGCTCTACCTCCGTGCTAATGACCATCAATCCAACCTCTTGGTCGTCCCGATGGTCTTCCATGCCTACTTTCTGTAAGAGTCAGAAAAAGAAATATTACTAAGTGGTCATTTTCTACGACCATCCCTAGCTCGTAAGTCCTTCTACGACCAGTACCTAGTCGTAAGTTTTTCTATGACAATCCCCTGGTCGTAAGTATTTCTACGACTATGAGATCCTAAAGATGAAATCAGTATTTGATTACCTTTAGGCGTTCCATCTTATCTTCCGCGGACAAGACCACCAGGATTTAAGAAACCACCACACTGGGTGGCGGAGCTTTCTCGCAAACGAGCTTGACTCGGATGTCAATCTCTGTTTGTAAGAGATCTACACAAGCAAATAGCACACTCAGTCGATAGGCTTGAGATTAACCAAAAAGGAACTAAGTTGAAAAATTTACTTACCTCTCTCGCAATCTCTAGTCGAGTCTTTTGGCCCTGAGTACCTCCACATGGGATGTGTTCATTTCTTCAGAGGGCTAATGTGGCATGTGATGAAATTCTTCACCACGTGCCATCCGGTGAGCCCCTCTTCCTTCAAGTCTTTGATAGCTTGAATATAGGGGGCGATCCGACCAAGATCCTTGGGAGTTAAATCCTAGGAAGAAATCTTCTCGGCAGCGTTCCCAATGAAAGAAAGGTTGTCTTCATTGGTCATTTCCCAGTAGAACCACTTCTTCTTCCACCCCAGCCATGAGGACCGAGTGAACATCTGAATGTACTCCTTCAACTTCCCGTCGTGGAGCTTCAAACCACAGTTACCGGAGACTCCCGCTATTCTGGTCATCCCGTAGAAATATTGGAGTAGCTCTAAGTCGGCCGGAATTCCCAGGTAGGCCTCAACAAGTATATAAATAAGCTCAACATCGTGATGGAATTGGGAACAAGGTTCGCCAATTCCACCCCAAAGTGCTCGAGCAAGAGCGTGAGAAAAGGGTGAGCAGTCAATCGAAGGCCACACTCACAGTACGCTACGAGACGGGAATTTGTCCAATCTTCCCTGATGGCCAATGTTGTCTCGAAGCTTCAAACTAGTTCACAAACTCTTTCTTCAGGATCTTCTCGGCGGTGACCAAAGCCTTCATCTTGGCTGCATCTATCTCCGATTCAGCCCATTGGAAGCTGTTCCAACCATCTTTCTCAAGAGAGGGAGATTTGGATTTGGAAAGATCTCTAGAGGGCGTACGATTTGGTTGGCGATGGAGAATGCAAGAGCTCGATGAACAGTTGGAGTGATTGGGAAAAAAATAAGAACCCTAGAGTCACACCCACGGTAAGTTTTTATAACTGTACACTTGAGTTAAAGACGTGGCAACCCAACAGTTATCACCTCTTCGGGAACCGCTCCAACTGATAGGTCTATGAGTGTCGATTGAGATTCTTTAATTTGTCTGTTCGAGAAAACCAAGTCTATCTTTACACCTCAAGCAAAATTACCTTCTTGACCAAGTCTATTTCTGATCAAATGAAATACCGGTCGAAAAGCCTTTCCCTCGACCACCGTTCTATGACCACCTTCTGGTCGTAAGATTATCTACGGCTCCTTTTTCAAGTAAGTTACTTTCACTTGAAGCTGGGGCTAGATAATGAGGATTTGATAATCCTCATTTAATTATCTATCTTTAATTCTTATTATGGATAATAATGCCATCGTTTGGTTCTTGGGTATACCCCTTAATGTTTATAAGGGAGAAGCTAGCCAAGAGGTCGTAAGTCCTTCTACGACCACCCTCATAGTCGTAAGTCCTTCTACGACTACCTCATGGTCGCAAGCCTTTCTACGACCACAATGTGGTCGTAAGTTCTTATACGGCCACCATATGGTCGTAAGTTCTTCTACGACTAGGTCAGTTACGACCATCCTATAATTGATGGAGCTTGCAGATAAGTAGGCCCAATCGATTAGGGACTCTAAGTAGTTAGTATATGCTGTTATTCTGTGGAATAACTGCACGCAATACGCCTTTGTCTCTGATAATAATTGTCAGGCGACGTGGAGGGGTTACTGCTCCAGTAATAACTACCATCAACGTGCCCATTATATAAAATGATAAGGCGCCTCTTAGCCTGGAGAAACGGCCACCTCTTCGCACACTATATAAAGGCTACAGACAGACAGAGATAGGGAGGGAGAAACAAGAATACAAGACATTAGACTTTAGTCTTTCTCTTGATTTGTAACCAGCATACTCAATATAGCCACACAGGAGTAGTGTTGTTATTCTCCCCGGAGAAGGCCTGAACCTGTATAAAGTCATGTGTCATTCTCTCTACGTGATCAATCTTGGAGACCCCCTGAACCAAACAATCATATGTAAGATTGGTTCTAAAACACCGATAGTCCGGTTAGTGGTAGTACTTAGGAGAATCCTGTGAGTACAATTTCATTTGGACATCGCAATTTGAACAAATCAACCATGGTAGGACTTAGGAAGGCAATGCTGATGTTGTGGAAGGACTTTGATTTTGAGGGGTTTTAACGTGTAATATTTAAGACTAGTTAGTGATTAGTGTTATGTTCTTTTGTTAATCATGAAGTTGTAAACTCGTAATGTGATTAGTGGTTTATTCCTTACAGCCTAACTTGTTCCTTGCTGCATGATAGCAAAATGCATCATGATTCATGACTCACACTTCAAGCATTACTTGTTAATATAATTCGTGTCATTAATTCTTAATCAGTACAATAGTGTTGCATCTTAGTGATAAAATCGCCAAGCTTATCCTTTGGATAATTGTCATGAAGTAGGGACGCGTTTGCTTAAAATTATAAACAAGACAACAATTTAATTTAGTGCTAATTAGCTAGTGAAATACTCGAGTAATTATAGTCCAATACAATGAACAAAGGGTGCTGGGAAATACTAACGGATTCCAATTGTGTGGTTTATTTCCAACCCAAGATTTGCTGCCTAGATCAGTGACAACATTGAAGCCAAGACCAAGCCTCATGACCACTAGACAATGCCACTGAAAAGAAATGATCCGCATTTTGCTCAAGCTCTCACCTCGTATCCTACAGAATTAGTTTACCGAAAATATATTATGAAAGGACCTCTATAGGAATGAGATATAGGTTGAAGGTGAAAAAATGTGACTTACCTCATTTCTGAATATCAAATTTCCTAAACGAGTGGTTCGTGGCACTCCGAGCGTTTAGCTCCAGCGTACCTAGAAGCGAAGTCCTAGGCGTACTCAGGAATGGACCCTGAGCGGTCTCAAACATGTGATTTGGGCAGTCTCAAGAATGGGATCTCAAGCGTACCTGGGCATGTCGATCTAGGATAGTGTAGGTTCGTACTCAGAGGCAAGCACTGAGCGGTTCCAAACACGTGGTTTGAGCGGTCTCAAGAATGGGATCTCGAGCGTGACTGAGCGTATCCGGCGGGAGACGCAAGCTCATCTCAAGGCGTGCAGGCGTAGGGAGCACGAGGCTCGCGAGAGGGAGCGCGAGAAAAAGAGGAAAATGATGGCCAAGGCCAAGACGGACAACGAGGAGTACAACGATGACCTCGCAAGGAAGGGCAAGTGGTCTCAGTCCACACAGTAGGTTGGGCCATTCTGTAGTAGTTCGGTTTATTTTCATTCCAAGAAGGCGCATATGTATCAGTAGGAGTACTTCGGTTTGTTGCATCGTGCATGACGTTGTTTCTTATGCACGTAACCAAACCCTACGCGTCGTATAATGCCCACCTTTGTTATTGAGTCTATTTCAATTCTCAACTGCAAATCTCTTCGTCTTTTCGCATTCAAGTGTTCGCGTAGCAAGGCAGCCAACAACATAAATAAAATGCGTGTTCTAGAAGTAGGCACGAAATGGTCTACGATCCTAGAGTGACGACGAGCACCACCTATCATTGCAATATGATGTCTACACATCTTTCATCAGTGTTGTCTACCATATGTATCAGTTCTACAAAATACGTTCTACAAGTGTACATACATTCAAAGAATTTTCTCCAGGCGTACGAGGGGAAAACCTCCTCTACATTTCTGGGGGGGGGGCATTGTTTAGCTACATCTATCCCAATAAGCTATCTATCAAATTGTTGCAATTGATGCTCGATCTCCAAGAGAAGGATGAATCGAGATTCAAAATTCCATAATTCAAGTCCAAATTAGATTCAACCATGAGCTCATTTCATAATTTACAAATCCAAAATCAATTACCCAAGAAAAATCGAATAATGTTCGGCCCTATCACTCCAACCATCATGGCGTGACAAGGCAGCTTGTCACGCCGTGAGTTCTGGCGTGACAACTGCCATGCAAACCCTTTATGCTGGCACGGCGCGCGGGCAAAGGCTTGTGTGGCAGCTTTGGCCACACCGCGATAGGTGGCGTGATAACATGTTTTCGCCATGCCACGGATGGTGACGTGACCAAAGGGGTCAGAATTGGAAATAAAGTTTGCGAAGGGTTAACTTTAAAATAATAGTAATAAAAGGATTACATAATATAAAAAAATCACATGTAGATGCAATTCATGCTCTATTTGCAGTTGCAACACGCCAGCACCTGAAATTTAGCAATTGTCGGATAACCCAACTTGAATTAAAAATGCATAATCAAATAACTAGCCTCCTGAAATGCTGAAATTTTTAGAGTCTCTAGATTCTGACGATACCGACGTTGATATGTTCTATTCTTGGTCTATTTTTCTAGTGAGTTGAGTTTTTTCATGTGAATATAAGCTGTTACTTGACAGACAAAAACCTATAAATCTCTTATTTGTTGCATTTCCTTTGTATGTGCATGTTTTCTTGCTGGAAAGATACTATCATCTAACAAGAGGGATTAAGAACACTGAAGTCTGAATAAAAAATGATCTTATAGGACTCATTTACTTTGAGATAGGATATACACCACTCAAGTGTTTTTTAATAATTTGTTATATAAATTATTCTTTGTAATAATGTTTTCTAATAATTATTTATTTGTTGTATGAATTATGCAATTGTAATAATTGTTTATTGCAATTATTTCTATAATAATTGTTTGTTGTAATAAATATTTATTGCAATGATTTCTATAATAATTGTTTGTCGTAATAATTATTTATTGTTAGCTGAAGTTAATTATATTAATTGCGGTCAATTCGTTGTTAAATGCCGTTAGTTGTCGTCAAATGTCGATAGTTATTGTCACTTGTCATTAACTACCGTTAGTTGTCAAATATCGTTAGTTATCGTCACTTGTCGTTAGCTATTGTTAAATACCGTTAGTTGTCGTCAAATTCATTTCAATAATAGTTTTTAATAATTATTTGTTGTAATAAATGTTTATTAGTCATCATTAATAATCGACAATTATCGTTAGTTGTCGTTAAACGTTGTTAATTGCGTTAAACGGCATCAAACAAGCCATTACTATCCTCAGGAGCATTCCAGACATTCCCCATATCGAAAGTTGTAGACAGCCTACCTGACGAGGATCTAATAATCCTCATTTTATCTTTTATCTATAATTCTTATTATGGGTAAATATGATGTCATGTGGTCCCTAGGTATACCCCTTATATTTATAAGGGAGAAGCCTACCAGGTGGTCGTAAGTTCTTCTACGACCACCCCCATAAGTCGTAAGTCTTGCTACGACTACCTTATGGTCGTAAATTATTCTACGATCATTATCTAGTTATAAGTTATTCTACGACTACCCCATGGTCGTAAGCTCTTCTACGACCAGGTCAGCTACGACCACCTTATGATCAATAAAACCTACATACGAGTGGGTCCAATTGATTAAGGAATCCAAGCAGTCAACATACGTTGTTATTCTACAGAGTAATAGCACGTAATACCCCATTATCTCTGACAAATAACTGTCAAGCGACATGAAGGAGTTAATACTCCAGTGATTACTGCAAACATGCGCTCGTTATAGGACATGATGAGGCGCCTCTTCACCTAGAGAAATGGCTACTCCTTCACGATTATATAAAGGCGGCGATCAGAGAAGAAAGAGGAGGGCAATCGGAGAACACAGCAAGCAATCGGGAAAACAGACACTATCTTCTGTAATAGTTTTAGTTTTTTCTCCTGATTGTACAAGATACACTCAATATCATACGCACACAGGAGTAGGGTTGTTATTCTCTCCGGAGAAGGCCTGAACCTGTATAAAAATACCCGTGTCGATCTCTCTGTATGATTCCATTCTAGGAGACCCCTCAAATCAAACAATTTTTACGTAAGATCGGTTCTAAAACACCGACACTACCTAAAAGTCAGACAGCCAAACATTAAACCTCTTCACCCCAGCCGTTTAGCCCGCAGCCGTTTAATCCTACAGCCCAGATGAAAGCCATTTCTCAGGATTGCCACAACTGTTCTAAACAGGTCCCTAGGCACGTGGCCAGCTCTGCCCATGGTTGGTGCCTCGGTGGTGCTGGCTAGTTTATGGAGCTGTGCTGATGACCTTCTTCTTCTTTTGATGTAAGGGCTGAAGCATTGACTGTGCTGAATCAATAATTTGATGCACAGCGGCGAGCTAGGTCATCGTCGTCGGAGGCCGGTGCGGTGATGGGTGAGGCAGGATGCATGTGGTCGCCGTTCTACTCAGCTAGCGGCCACATGCACTCGACTAGTAGTATATATATTACGCACGTTCTTCTTTGTTTGTTTCTTGGAAACTCGTAATCAGGCTGGTCGCTGGCAGGAGGAGAAAACGATCCAGTTGCGATACCCAGCAGATCGAATTCTAGTCTGCCTTGGAATGGGGCTTGGCTTCATGGCTCTAACCTGAATTATTAACGCAAGTACGCAACCGTGTATATATGTATCTCGGATCCGGATCCTCTGCTGATGTAACACAGATGATCACAGTGCGAACAGAGATCTTCGCCTACCTGAATGTGTCGCGGGAGCAGCGATACATCCTCGAGGTTCTCTTCAACGGCCTTCGCCGTCTCGAGTACCGTGGCTACGACTCAGGCGTCTCTCTGGGCGCGGACCTGCCCTATGGTTCTATGGTCGTGGCGGCGTATGCTGCGGTGCCGCCACTCGTGTACCGCCGGGAGGGCAGGATCGAGAAGCTCGTGCGATCTGTCTACTCCGGTGAGCACTTTTCGCTTCTGGTTCTACTGTACTTCGGTTGCATTTTCAGCCTTTAGGTGGTTCACGCGTACTGATCGGCAAAGGCAGGGTTTTAGACGTCCTTTTGGACTGGGTTGGCTGTTTCACGCGTCAAAAGCTTCGATTTTGACCGGGTTTCAGATCACATTTTGGGGAAAATATCGTTATGCTGTGTACTGATTTTGGATTTGTTGATCGTTGGGAGAGGAATTCTGTTGTTCGCACCTCGCATTTTGAGATTGGAATACGATAACACCCGAAATTAGGATCTTATCAGAAAAGATACAATTCGTTCCATTCGGATCAAGTACATAGTTTTTTTTGGGGTTTATGCTATTGCTCAACTTTGTAGTGTAATTTATGTATAATGGAATTGTAAGTGAACCAAAATTTGACTGTTTTAGACCAAAAAATTAGTCAAATCTTGTATAGACAGATCCTAAAGTATAACATAAGGACGAAAGATGAGAAAGAATGTAGACGAAAAATCTATTTTTCCATGGTGGAGCCCACCAATCAGATCTGGCTGAGAGAAAAAATCTCCATGGTCCACGTGTCATACTCCACCCCTCTCAGCCGCACGGTGCTCCCCGGGCCCCGGCGTGAGCTGCTGGTCTGAGCGCAGGATGCTGCGGCCTCCGAGCAGCTTTGCGTAGCAGTGCGCGCCGCCGCCGAAAACCCCACCTCCCGTCCCATCTCGCGGACCATTTCCAGGTCGATGGAGTCGTCCGGCTCGCCGGTCCCGACGAAGTTGTAGATCCTGTCCTTGAAGAATCTGCACTGCACCTCTCCGATGCGTGTGCTCCTACAACTACAAGCATGCCATAAGAATCAAAAGCATAAATGTGAAACTTTTACAGGGAGCTCCAATGGACAGGGACGGATGGATGGACCTAAGAGCGCGACGGTCTCACGCTCGGTGAAGCCGTGGTGGCGGTGGAGGAGGCGCGCTGCCACGTTCCCGTCGTCCCAGTGAGTCGCTGTTGAAACCCACCAGTCGCATCGCGTTCTCCATCCTCTTGATCATTTTGGGAATCATGCAGCATGCTGTCGGAATTTCGCCGTCTTCTTCGATTCCCTCCACGTCACCACCACCATCGAATTTGTCGCTGCTCCGCCGCCAACACCTTCTTCCTTGCTCTATGTTCTACCTCGTGTTTGTATCGCCATCGCCGGAGGACCTCCTCTTGACCGTCGCTGCCATGAGCCCGCTGTGCATCCTCGTCGCGCCGCCAATGCCGTCCACCTCCGGCCAAGCACCGCGCACCGGCACATTGCAGTTCTCCGTCACCCTCCGCCCCGGCCACACCTCCTCGCGCTTGGTTGTGGCCGATGATGGTCGCGGTGAGCTCGCCAGGGACATAGAATGGAAAGGAGGAGAAGAATGGTAAAAGAAGTCATTTTAGACCGTTTCTCTCCTAATTAGCCGGATATTATATTTTAATAGCCTCAATGTCCACCAGCAAAGAGCCATGGAAGTTTATTATCCTAGAGCAAAGTCATTTTTTCTCAATGTCCTAATACAAATGCCACAAACGTTGAGTGTCCCGTAGATAATTTTGCCAAATGTAAAAGGAAAATTTGCCAAAATGCCACACCTTTGTTCTACCTTTTGGAAAATGCCATTAAGTTGGATACAATAGATTATTTGTCACAACTTATATTGGTTCTTCGTTAATTTGCCCTTTTCGAATATTAAATCCATATTTTCAGTTTAATCACCCTAGGCCACATGTGAAAGGACCATTTTGCCCCTCTGTCAGTTTCGTTGTCCTTACCTGGATGGCTTCGTCTAGCCATCCCGGACCGGTGGGCGATGTTGTCCCTGGTCTTCTTAGCGCTCTCTGACCATACGGGGTTCTCTGGCACCGTCTTGTCGTCGATGAGGTCGCACCGGAGCTCCAGGTCCATCTCCTCCCCTCTGTAACATCCATTTTCGGACGAAGAATAGTAATGACCGTTCTTAATCCGTTCTTCGCCGTAATTTCAAACTTCAAAACTAATTATGAAAATTCCCTCTATCTCTTGGTGTGTGTTTCAAATGTAATATCTACAAAATTTGAAACTCATTTCCACAAAGCAGAGTCTCTCACCTTTTTCAACTTCTCAGCCCGTTTCTTCTCCTTGGGCCAAGCCCACTCCAGCCCAGCCCTTTTTCCTCCCAGGCCCGGCCCCCTTCTCCTTCTCTCTCTTCCCTTCATTCTTTTTGCGCCAAGCCGCCTGGGTCAACTGGCTCCTCTCTCTTTCTTCCTTTTTCCCGTGTGCAGCGCCTCCGCCCACGCCGGATGCTCCCGCCTGCACGCCGCCACCTACTCGGCATGGCCACGCCGCCCCAGAGCCTCCATGTCCTGTCACCGCCCTGTCTTGTCGCCACGCATGACGTCGCGCCTCAAGCCGCACGAAGCCGCGCCAAGGACCGGACCCCCCGTCCTCCCGCGCCATGGCTCCCTATAAAGCTCCCCCTTCCACTTGCTTGAGCTTCCACGCATACGAGCTCGGTGAAGTCCCAGAGCCGAGCCCAGTCACACCCTCCCTTGGCGCGCGCCGCCTCCACGTCGCCGCCCGGTGAGCCGCCGCCCGACAAGCAGCGTCACGGGGTGCCCGTGATCTTGCGGGATTCCATCCCCTCCTCCTTCATCTTCTCGTCGCCGAGAAGTGCCGCGCGTGTCTCCTCTTCCTCATACAGGCCACCGCGTTGGACCTCCTCGGGTCGCCTCAAGCCACCCCGAGCACCCATTCGCTTCTCCGCCTCGGCGCGGCCGATGCGTGCGCCATCCTTTCCCGAAGCATCGGCTTGCCG
This sequence comes from Phyllostachys edulis, assembly GCA_036346405.1. NCBI lineage: Eukaryota > Viridiplantae > Streptophyta > Magnoliopsida > Poales > Poaceae > Phyllostachys > Phyllostachys edulis. Next base: position 5,488,714 of record CM070568.1, read on the forward strand.
CTCCTCTGCAAGCTTTCATGCGCCGCCACCGCCTTTTGCGCCCATGGCGGCTGCGCCATGCGCTTCAAGCGCCACCTCGCTGTGGGTTCACCGCCCTCGAGCCCCGTTCGCCCACCGCGGCCTCGCCGCCCCTCGCCGCGCGCCGATGCTCCGTCTTGCCAAGCCCGCCATTGCCGCCCGCGCTTGCCGCGCTTCCGCCCTCCCAACCGCCCGCCGAAGGCCCAGGACCACAGCCCTCCGTGACCTACTGTACCCCTCCCTTGGCGCCGCGCCGCCTGCGATCCGCTCGGCGCTTCTCTGTTCCTCCCCCCCTCTGTTGTTTCTTTGGGGAACACGAGGAGCAAGAAAAAAATCAATGAGGGCACTTGTCATTTGCTTGACCACCCTCCCTTGGCGCCATGTGGGCCCATGACCCACCATTTCCATGGACGAGCCACCTGTCTTTGTGGGCCGGGTCCATACCTACGTGCTATGGACCACAGTTTTATTCCTCTCTTTTAATTCGGTTTAACCTTCAAAATTCATATCTCATCCATTTTAACTCCAAAAATTATGAAATAAATTTCTAAAAATTTGTTAAATCAAGATCTTGCTAATAGCATAGGACTTGATTAATTTGGAGTTCACTTGTTTATTCTTGTGTATTTATTTGCTCTTTTTGCCGTTGTGTCTTTTTCCGGTATTCTCGCGCGATTAGGATTTGAAGACGCTGGAGATCCTCAAGTTGATCAAGACCAAGAATACCAAGACCCCCTTGCCTTTCACCAAGACGAGTCAATACTTTGACCATGTTGATCCTACGTTTTATGCAAATTATATTTGTTTAAATTAGCAAAATTGCATGCTTTATTTCTTTTATCAAATGTATGTTAAAGCTTAAGGTAGTTAAATACCCATTTGTTGATTAAATAATTTAATATGCCATCCTTGATAAATTGAATCCATTAATCCTTGTCACCCTAGTAACTATATGGTAATACTAGTTATATGTTGTATAGCGACATGCTAGTCTTGCTTAAATCTTAGGGATATTAAATACCCCAACCATCATTTCCTCAAAACATAAAATGTTTTGGGTAGTCATTAGTGGTCCATTGGCTAAAGGTTGTGAAAATAAATTGGTTTACTCCTCAAAACCCATATTGCTAGTTCTATCTGGGCGGATGGTGAGGTGGTGGGTGCTCGGGAGCACATGGTTGAGTTGGCTTGTGGAGCGAACAGCCCAGATAACCCTAAGGACTTAATCTTGTCATGACCTCCGTGTTAAACAAGTACAACCACAAGTGCGCAAAGTGCAACTTGGCTTAGTAAAGTTATTGAACCACGAAAGTCATCTCCTTTGGAGGATCGAAGAAGCGTACAAATGCGGAGATACTCCGGCTTGGAAGGACACCAAAAGGTGAAGTTACAATTGCGCTAGGCGTTGTGGCGGGGCAGTGCGCTAGTCGTTGTGGTGAACATCCCGCACAACATATGGGCGTAACCTGTATGGGTGGAATGACGGAAGGGCAAGATAGCTAGAAAGGTTCTTGTGATTTGCCGCCCAACTACATGACTACGGAATCATGTAGGGTGCTGGGTAGACTATCTCTTGTGGGTAAAGTGTGCAACCTCTGCGAGTCTAAAAGCTGTTTAAGCATCGTGCCTACGGTCAAAAGCGGACATGGAAATCATAACTTGAGTTAGTTCTATTTCAAAAAAACTTGCGGGTGGTATGAAAATGGTGGAAGGGCTCACCTAGCCCTGTTTTGGATTTTTTACTGAGTCGTCGAGCTCGATTGGGTGTGGTCATTGGGAGGACTCAATTAAAAGGATGCATTGGTAGAGTTTCGCGGATGGAATCTCTACTAAAATAATTATTGCACATGCTCTCTTTATCAAAATGCAATTTGTTAAAATGCTAAGTGATAGGACTTTGTAATTATGATATTTGAAAAGTTGCTTTCGCAAATAAAAGAACCCGAGCCATCCTTGTTAAGCCGTGCATGTATATAATTGCATTGTGTGTTTGCTCGCGAGCACGGTAGTAGTGCTCATTCTCGCTTCTCCCCCAACCATTCAGATAATGAAGACGATGGAGACTACGCTTTCTACGACGACCCAGGAGATGATGGACAAGACTACGACGAGGAGTAGTATAGTTCTGTAGTTTAGGTCCCGCCCAGTCTAAGTAGACTCGTTGGTACTCGCGTACAACTGATATTATCCAACTCTTGGTTAATATCCGTCAGTACCTGAGTTACCCCCGATCGCTTACTGTGTGAGATGAGCCCTACCTCGCCTTTTGCTTCCGCTGTAGTTTACGTTGCTCTTTTGTGATGTAATCAATTTGGCTTGCTCAGCCCTTTTTGTAAAACTTGACCCGACGTGGTCTATGTTACTCAGTTGGTTGTAATATTTAATATTTCAAGTTCACGCTTGTATGAAAGATTCAACAATGTGTACTGTGAAGTACTAGCTACTGATCTAGGGAATAGCACAGTGATTTCATAGGGGATTTGGATTCTCAGAATCCGGGTCCGACAGAGCTGGTATCAGAGCATACGACGGTAGAGTCTTAGTTAGATTGGTCGTTACCTTAAGGACTTGGATCTTATTTTCCAAAATTATGAAAAGCCTTGACAAAAACATAGCGTACTTATTGCTTCTACTCATCACTCTTAGTGCTTCACTTACCTCGACTTCACTTGAGTTTTCACTCAGTCCCGATCCTTTCTCTCGTTTCAAAAATTGTAGATGGCTACCCGGTCGTCCGATGGCCCCTAGGACTTCTGCTCTCATGAAGTAGACGGAAACGAGTTCGTGGACATTCTTCGCCAACTCATGATGCACCTGGGTTACAACCACCATCCTATCTTCAAAGGCTGAAAGACCCAGACCATGGATCAAGAATCGTGGACCATGGAAGTTTTCCTCTATGCAAGGGAGGGCGAGTTCAACGCTCACATCTTGACCAGCGACACCCAGGCGGTTGTTCAAGGCGGTCAAGATCGTAACAAGCTTCACCGCTGCCGCCGCTGGTCCAGATGCACGAGGATTTCATGATGGAGCGCCCATCCACTACCTCAGACCTCTCCGGAGGGAGAATTCGAGCCGAGATCTTCGTCGTCATGTTAGTCTAGGTTAGCTAGCAGTGCTTGCTTTAGTAGTTTTTGGTTGCAAGCACTTTCATTTCCTGCTGTTGTAGACGATGTGTTTGTATCCTGTGTCATGACTTAGCTTAGCGTATAAGCTTTGTTCGAAAGTCATGTAACACCTAACCCCCTTAATATAATGCAGCCACTCTCGGCTTTTTATTGTACTATTTTTCCTTGCTGGTTTGAAGCTCTTCTATGTGTTCTATAGAGGGCCTGTAAACCCTCATATAACTCCCCTCATTCTTAGCCGAGTTGCTTCCTCAGATGGTACCCAGGAGAGTCGTCGCCCCAAGTCGTGGTGCTTTTGCGATGAGCCGGGGAAGAGGCGTGGGCGTGGTCGTGGCCGTGGTCGTGGTGGGACCTATCTCCCCACCACTTGATGCACCCAACCATAGCCAGCAGACTTAGAGTCTCCAAGCTATGAGAGCCGGTCCAACAGGATGGAGCGACCGGTCGCAACTCAAGTTGGCGATTTTCTCGAGGACAAGACCTCTAGCCTTCTCATCCACAAGTGAAGCCTTAGAAAGCGAGGATTGACCCCACGACTTGAAGAACCCAAGGATCACCCAAGAGAAAAAAACCCCATCACCATGAAGGCACTCGTGCCACTACAAGGACCCCAAAAGGCTATCACTTGCTTCTAATGCGAAATCTGGGACACTACGCCAACAAATGCCCCTAGAGGAGGCAAGGCAAGGAAATTACATATTTCCATTGTGGCAACCTAGGACACCATGTGAGCAAATGCCCCCAATGGAATCTTGAAAAACCTACAAGGAAAGTCATCATCACCAACCTCAGCATTGGCAACAAAGAAATCACCAAGAGCCCCAGCAGGAGGCAAGCCGTACCTGCTAAAGTTTTATCAACCCGAAGCTTCACCAAATGCTTGCCTTGAATGTGGCAAGGCAGGACACGTCGTCCAATCATGTCCTGTCGACAAAATACAAGAGGAGCATGCTTTACATGTGGGCAATATGGACACTATTGCTACCGTGCCCGATTCCCTCGCCCCTGCTGCGAGGAACATCACCAATCGAAGATTGTCCTATGAACCTAGTAGCTGCGACGTTGTGGAGAAAAAGGACATCGAGCGGACCAATGCCTTGTAAATTGCCCCAATCTGCGAAAAGGACCACCACCGGTGAATGCCCAATGCTTAAAGTTACGTGCTTCCTTTGTGAAGGACAAGATCCTTGCCCAAGGATTGCTCCTCGCTGTTCTTGACCAAAGCGGTAGGTTGCGAGAGGATGAGTTTTCAAGTTGCGATGAGAATCGTCAAAACGAAGACGGCAAGACAACCCGCCAATGAGGATGTACATCTTCATCCTTTGTTCTCCCTCGCCTAGTGTGCTTTTCCCTTATAGCCTATCGTGCTTCCCTCATCCCATCTTGTCGTTTGAGAAATGATTATGGGAGAGTGTTCCAAATGAGTAAGGTCGCATGGAAGCTAATCTGGTTGAGCTTAAGCGGTGTGTATGAGATAAAGCAAGATGGTTTTGGAAATCATTAATGGGACTAATATTGAGAATTTTAAGCCGTCAATATGATAAATTCTTGTGAATACCGAAAGCGATGATGAATAAACCTTGTTTATGAAGGGTTTAAAGAATAGCAAATCGGTGGGTTTTATAGATTATGGAGAAAGAAAATGATCATAGAGGAAAATTTTGGTCAACCATGAAAAATATAGGAATCAAGAAATCTTGATTTGATTATTAGGAGGAATTGGATCTTCATCGAATCTTAAGTTGATTATGATGATAATTGGAAACTTGGAATCAAGATATATGAGCATTAAAGGTAGAAGAATGCAGAGAAAACTGGATTTTCATATTGATTCATGATATTAAAATTGGAAGAGTCAATTGAATCTTGATTGAATTATAGAAATATAATTATGGGATTGAATGATTATTGGAAATTGAATCATAAGAATAAGCTATTGTTGAGATACTAGATTATAGACCTATAATTGATGGTGATTGAATTATAGAAATTAGATCATTGCTGCGAATTGAATATTCGAAATATATGAGGGTTAACTATTGGATTGTTGATATTGAAGTACGATTCTTATACCGATGGATATCTTATTGACATTAGAGTTGGACTAAATAATTGTTGGATAAATGATAATAAAATAATTTGGCGGATTAAATTTGAATTTATGGATTACCAGCAGTCTTTTGAAAGGTTCTTGAATGAAGGTATTAGATTAGTGCAAAGACATTCCGAAGGGTTATAATTGATAAATATGCTAGAGGAATCAAGTGAATGATGTTGTGGATTTAGTCGAGAATTTTGGAAGAAGCAATTGCGTGATTATAATCCTTGAAAAATTCCATTCCAAAAAGGGATAGAATGAAAATTTAGCATGATCTTGGAATTTATCGGATTGGAAGGTGCGATTATTGCTACTAGATTCTGTGGATTTATGAAATAGAGAAATCATGCAATCAAAATGGAGAATCTATGGGATTATTTACGCTTATGCCTAAGAAGGATATGGGAATTATGTTATGATATCAATAGAATGTGAGATTTATTAAATGGCTGGACTTTCTTTCAATTGGGTGACCTTATGCTATGCTGGAATGGTGGATCCCAATAATAGTGAGACTTGGATCCAGCAATTTGGAAGATAAAATTTATAGCTTTTTAGTTGGCACTCCAGTACATGGTTATGAACCAACAGTTGGCATCAGTTTACCAAGTTGCGGCGCTGACAACGGATAACTTACCCGTTGCTTGAGTTGTGGACAAAGAAGGACACTTTGCCAGCAGGTGCCCTCAACGCCGAGTCACCATCGTGCCTTCCGGCTTGGGAGCCACACCGACTCACGGCGGACTTGACTCTCGGCAAAAGCCATCGACCTTGTAAGCATCCGTGGTCGTTTCCCATGAAGCCTAAGCCAGAACCAAGTACAATAAATGTGAATTTTGGCTTCAGGAAATCAGTTTCCTCGGACATATTGTATCCGCAGGAGGAATAGCAGTTAATCCGGCCAAGGTAGAAGCCGTGATGGATTGGAAGCAGCCTATGTCGGTAACAGAAGTTCGTAGTTTCCTCGGTTTAGCCAGATACTACAGACGCTTCGTAGAAGGATTCTCAAAGCTCTCCAAACCAATGACCCACCTGCTTAAAAAGGAAAAGAAGTATGAATGGACCGAGGCTTGTGAGAAAAGTTACCAGGAATTGAAGAAGAAATTAACTTTTGCACCAGTATTGACCCTGCCAGACATTAATCAAGACTTTTAAGTCTATTGTGACGCATCACGCCAAGGTCTTGGATGCGTGCTTATGCAAGGAGGAAAAGTTGTAGCTTATGCATCCAGACAACTTTGCCCTCATGAAGACAACTATCCAACTCATGACCTGGAGTTAGCAGCAGTAGTGCACGCCCTCAAGATTTGGCGGCACTATTTGATTGGAAATCATTGCAATATCTACACGGACCCCAAGAGTCTCAAGTACATCTTCACCCAATCTGATCTCAACCTTCGACAAAGGAGATGGTTAGAATTAATAAAAGATTACAACTTGGATGTTCATTATCATCTCGGAAAGGCTAATGTAGTTGTCGATACATTAAGCCGCAAGTCATACTGCAATAATGTTATGATTCAAGAACACCAACCTGAGCTCTATAAGGAATTCGAAGCCCTCAACCTCTGTTTGATAGAGCAAGGTAACCCAGATGCCATGGAAGCACATCCCACTTTAGAAGAGCAGATCAAGACCGCTCAAAAAGAACATCCTGGAGTCCAAAGATTCAAGCGCCTCATGGCTAAAGGAAAAGCCCCCAAGATGATCAAAGATCAGCAAGGAATTCTATGGTATGGGACACGTCTCTTTGTTCCCCACCAGAAGGAACTCAAGGATTTAATTCTAAAAGAGGCCCACAGCTCAGCGTATACCCTACATCCAAGCAGTACAAAGATGTATCAGGACATGAAGATTTTGTACTGGTGGCCACGCATGAAAAGAGATATCGTCGAGTATGTAGCCTGTTGTGATGTATATCGTGAATCAAAGCCCGAACATCGAAGCCAGCAGGATTGCTTCAACCCTACAAATTCCCGATGGAAATGAGAAGAAATTGGAATGGATTTCATTCGGTCTACCCCGAACCAAGTCCGGATGTGACTCGATTATGGGTTATAGTTGATAGATGACCAAAGTAGCCCATTTTATTCGATAAAGACAACCTACAAGGGAGACAAGTTAGCGAGCTATACATGGCTCGTGATTGTGTTTACATGGAGTACCGGGAGGATAGTCTCCGATCGAGGATATCAATTCACCTCGTATTTACGGGCTAGTTGCATGATGCCCTTGGGACACACCTTGATTTGACCTGACATACCATCCATCCGCCAGATGGTGAGACAGAAAAGGACAAACCAGATTTTGGAATACATGCTTGAGCACGTGCTTTGAAATTCTGATGGCGGGAGAAGTGTCTACCGTATCCGAGTTTGCATACAATAACGATTATCGATCAAGTCCGAAAATATCCCCATTTGAAGCACTTCATGGAAGAAAATCTGAGAACCCTCTGCATTGGTGAAATCGGTGAAGGATATATAATTGGACCGGATACTCTCAAGCAAGTCAAGAGAAAGTTCGACTAATCGAGATCGCCTTCAAGTCGCTCGATCAAGACAAAGAGTTATCCGACAACCGTCAAGGAAATTGACTTTTGAAGTTGGAGACGTTGTATACCTCAAGGTATCCCCACTTCATGGAACTCGAAGATTCAAAGTAAAGGGCAAGCTCGCCCCAAGATATATAGGACCGTTCCGATTACGCTAAGCGTGGAAAAGTAGCCTATCAGCTAGAGCTACAGGAATATTTGTCAGAAGTTCACAATGTGTTTCACGTCTCCCAACTCAAGAAGTGTCTCCGAGTACCTGAAGAGCAGACGCCCGTGGAAGCCATCGCCCTTCAGCAAGATCTGACCTATTCAGAGCATCCGATCAAGACCCTCGACGTCATTGAAAAGCGAACAAGACGCCAAGTCTTCCGCCTTTGCAAGGTCCAGTGGAGTCACCACTCAGCCAAGGAAGCCACCTGGCAACGCGAAGACCAACTGAAGCAAGACTACCCGTTCCTGTTCTCGGAGCAGCTCGAATCTCGGGGTCGAGATTCCGTTTAAGGTGGGTAGGATTTGTAACGTCCATTTTCGGACGAAGAATAGTAATGACCGTTCTTAATCCATTCTTCGCCGTAATTTCAAACTTCAAAACTAATTATGAAAATTCCTCTATCTCTCGGTGTGTGTTTCAAATGTAATATCTACAAAATTTGAAACTCATTTCCACAAAGCGTAGTCTCTCACCTTTTCAACTTCTCGGCCGTTTCTTCTCCTTGGGCCAAGCCCTCCACCAAACCTTTTTCCTCCGGGCGGCCCCTTCTCCTTCTCTCTCTTCCCTTCATTCTTTTTGCTTGGCACTTTGGTCAGCTGGCTCTCTCTCTTTCTTCCTTTTTCCGTGTCGGCGCCTCCACGCCGGATGCTCCCTTTGACGCCACCTACTTCTCGGCATGGCCACGCCTTCAAGCCTCCATGTCTGTCACCATACTGTCTTGTCGCCAAGCATCTGTCGCGCCGAGCCAAGCCGGCCGCCGCCAAGGACCGCGACCCCGTCCTCCGCGCCATGGCTCCCTATAAAGCTCCCCCTTCCACTTGCTTGAGCTTCCACGCCGCCCTGAGCTCCGGTAAGTCCCCGAGCCGAGCCCGAAGTCACGCCCCCTCCCTTGGCCGCGCCGCCTCCTCGCCTCGTCGAAGCTCCGATGAGCCGCCGCCCCGGCCGACCGCGTCACGAGGTGCCCCGTGATGCGGGGATTCCATCCCCCCTCCTCCCTTCATCTTCTCCGTCGCCGAGAAGTGCCGCCGCCGTGTCTCCTCTTCCTCTGCCCTGGGCCACCGCCGTTGGACCTCCTCGGGTCGCCTCAAGCCACCCCGAGCACCCATTCGGCTTCTCCACCTCCAGGCGCAGCCGGTGCGTGCGCCATCCTTTCCCCAGCACCGTCGGCTTGCCCGCTCCTCTGCAAGCCTGTGCGCCGCCACCGCCCTTTTTGCGCCCATGGCCGCTGCTGCCATGCGCTTCCGGTGCCACCTCCGCTTGTGGGTTCACCGCCCTCCAGAGCCCCCGTTCCACCCACGCCGCCGGCCCTCCCGCCCACTCGCGCCGTGCCGATTCTCCGCCGCCCGAGGCGTATGCTGCCATGTTGTCGCGCCCGGCTGCTGGCCGCCCTCCAAAGCCGCCACCTGAGACCTGGCCGCCCGACGACCTACCTGCCCACCAGCCGCCTCCGCATTGGCCGCCCTGCCCGATCCTTTCGGCGCTTCTCTGTTTCCTCCTCTGTTGTTTCTTTGAGGAACACATGGAGCAAGGATAAAAAAAAAATCAATGAGGGCCCCACTTGTCATTTGCTTGACCACCTCCCTTGGCTGCCATGTGGGCCCATGACCCACCATTTCCATGGACGAGCCTGCAGGTTGTCTTTGTGGACTAAGGGTCCATACTACTGTGCTATGGACCACAGTTTTATTTCTCTCTTTTTAATTCCAGTTTAACCTTCAAAATTCATATCTCATCCATTTTAACTCCAAAAATTATGAAATAAATTTCTAAAAATTTGTTAAATCAAGATCTTGCTAATAGCATAGGACTTGATTAATTTGGAGTTCACTTGTTTATTCTTGTGTATTTATTTGCTCTTTTTGCGTTGTGTCTTTTTACGGTATTCTCGCGATTAGGATTTGAAGACGCCGAAGATCCTCAAGTTGATCAAGACCAAGAATACCAAGACCCCCTTGCCTTTCACCAAGGTGAGTCAATACTTTGACCATGTTGATCCTACGTTTTATGCAAATTATATTTGTTTAAATTAGCAAAATTGCATGCTTTATTTCTTTATCAAATGTATGTTAAAGCTTATGGTAGTTAAATACCCATTTGTTGATTAAATAATTTAATATGCCATCCTTGATAAATTGAATCCATTAATCCTTGTCACCCTAGTAACTATATGGTAATACTAGTTATAGGTTGTACTTAAGCGACATGCTAGTCTTGCTTAAGTACCGGGATATTAAATACCCCAATCATCATTTCCTCAAAACATAAAATGTTTTGGGTAGTCATTGGTGGTCCATTGGCTAAAGGTTGTGAAAATAAATTGGTTTACTCCTCAAAACCCCTATTGCTAGTTCTATCTGGCGGATGGTGAGGTGGTGGGTGCTCGGGGAGCACATGGTTGGTTGGCTTGTGGAATGAACCGCCGAGATAACCCTAAGGACTTAATCTTGTCATGACCTCCGTGTTAAACAAGTACAACCACAAGTGCGCAAAGTGCAACTTGGCTTAGTAAAGTTATTGAACCACGAAAGTCATCTCTTTGGAGGGATCGAAGAAGCATACAAGTCTTGAGATACTCCGGCTTGGAAGGACACCAAAAAGTGAAGTTACAATTGCGCTAGGCGTTGTGGCGGGGTAAACTCGCTAGTCATTGTGGTGAACATCCCGCACAACATATGGGCGTAACCCGTATGGGTGGAATGACGGAAGGGCAAGATAGCTAGAAAGGTTCTTGTGGCGGTCGCCCAACTACATGACTACGGAATCATGTGGTGTAGCAGGTAGACTATCTCTTGTGGGTAAAGTGTGCAACCTCTGCAGAGTCTAAAGCTGTTTAAACAGGCCGTGCCTCTGATCAAAAGCGGACATGGAAATCATAACTTGAGTTAGTTCTATTTCAAAAAAACTTGTGGGTGGTATGAAAATGGTGGAAGGGCTCACCTAGCCCTGTTTTGGATTTTTGCACTGAGTCGTCGAGCTCGATGGGTGTGGTCATTGGGGCGGCTCAATTAAAGGATGCATTGGTAGAGTTTCCACGGATGGAATCTCTACTAAAATAATTATTGCACATGCTCTCTTTATCAAAATGCAATTTGTTAAAATGCTAAGTGATAGGACTTTGTAATTATGATATTTGAAAAGTTACTTTCGCTTAAATAAAAGAACCCGAGCCATCCTTGTTAAGCCTTGCATGTATATAATTGCATTGTGTGTTGGCTCATGAACACGGTAGTAGTGCTCATTCTCGCTTCTCCCCCAACCCTTGAGATAATGAAGGCGATGGAGACTACGCTTTCTATGATGACCCGGAGATGATGGACAAGACTCGACGAGGAGTAGTATAGTTCTCGTAGTTTAGGTCCGCCCGATCTAAGTAGACTCGTTGGTACTCACGTACAACCGATATTATCCAACTCTTGGTTAATATCCGTCAGACATTACCGAGTTACCCGATCGCTTGCTTGTGTGAGATGAGCCCTACCTCGCCTTTTGCTTCATTTGTAGTTTACGTTGCTCTTTTGTGATGTAATCAATTTGGCTTGCTCGGCCCTTTTGTAAACTTGACCCGGCGTGGTCTATGTTACTCGATTGGTTGTAATATTTAATATTTCAAGTTCACGCTTGTATGAAAGATTGACAATGTGTCTTGTGAAGTGCTAACTCTTGATCGGGGAATAGCACGATGATTTCACGAGAGGATTTGGATTCTCGAAATCCGGGTCCGACACCCTCGACCTCGCATATGTTGTGCGGACGCGGCAAGCACCGAGCACCATGGGGAGGTCCTACTGGCACTCGCGAGCACACCCACCGCCCTTGAGCCATGCGAAGCGTCCACGGTGACACGTCGGAGCTTCGTCCACCTTCTCGTTGAAGGTGTCTTTGCGTCCACGTCGGGTTACGTGCGTGTGGGGACAAGCACCTGGTCCGTGAGCGGGTATTTGGCGTCGTCGAACGACCCAGAGCTAGCCATCATGCGGTGGTGGCGGCGCTAGTGCGGAACCCGACTTGTCGAGCACCGGTCGTCGAGCATGGAGCGGCCACCGATGAAAGCGTCGGTGAAAGCGCGATCGGTCGATGACCCCTGAAGGGTGATGGAGTAGGAGGTCTTATGGTCGTGCTCCATGTGGCGGCGGTTGAAGTAGGCGGCGACAGAGACCGTGGGCACGATGATGGGGATGTGGGTGGTGTACATGGCACCGACAACCCCCGGGACGCCGGAGGTGGCCTCGAAGCGGGCCTTGAAGGTGGTGGCCATGTCCTAGTCGGGCCACTAGAGGAAGCGGGGCATGAGGAGGGAGCGAATGGTGGCGCAGACCTTGAGGATGAGCTTGTGGCAGGTGGAGATGCCGAGGCCAAAGCGCTTGGAGACGAGGCAGAGGGGCTTGCCGGTGGCAAGGCGCCAGACGCAGACGGCGATGCGTTGGCAGACGGAGATCGCAGTGCGGAGTACGGTGTCCTCCTTGGCAATGGCGGAGCCCAGTGCGTCGCAAACCATCTCGAAGATGGCCTGACCCATCCGGAAGGCGTGGCAGAAGTTGGCCTCCGTAGTAGTCTGTTCTTGCCCGTCCCACCAGTCGCGTCGGCGGTCCTTGACCAGAGCCAAGCCTTTGTTGGTGCGGTGCCGAGGCGTCGGCGTCCCCGCTCCGTGACATGGCGGGCATGCTTGGAAGCCTCAGGGTTCCGTTGTCATTCCCATCCACATGAGTCGACCGGAGGGGCAAAATGGTCCTTTCGCATATGGGCCACGGTCAAGCCGAAAATATGGATTTAGTATTCGAAAAGAGCAAATTAACGAAGAGCCAATATAAGTTGTGACAAATAATATATTACATCTAACTTAATGGCATTTTCTAAAAGGCAGAACAAAGGTGTGGCATTTTGGCAAATCTCCCAATATAAAATGCTAGGACATTTCCTGAGGAAAGAACCGATCTCAAGGTTCAACCCGACCTCATGTCTCCAGCTCGAAAGAAGTTGGAGAGATGCATGGTCGTCCCTCTGCTGAGGTGTCAACTCATGTAAATCCAAAGGCAGCCTAAAGTTCCTGTGCTGAATCACATTAGCCTGTCTAGCCTATTATCCATTGATCTGCCCTCCAAACAACTTCTCTGAATCTACTGGCGTTTTCCATCTCCTTTGCACATACTACGATTAGAAGGGCCATACTGAAACTATTCTCGTGCTTTTGATTATAGTTACTACTCGTTTATATGACTTTAGCATTTGTTCCAGTGATTTTAATACACGAATTACAACACCGAAGCTAAACTTGGTAATAATAATAATAATAATAATCCTATTTAACAGCCTGTGGGATTCGCTATCGCCCGCGCGGCCACATCGCTTCTTCCACACCAGCCGTCCGATTGTGCGCTGGCCAGCTCGCGCCCGCTCGATCCGGACGCTGCGCTCCAAGCGAACTCGCTTCGCGAAGCTGCTCGCTTCGCCGTGCGTACGCTGCCTCACGGACCTTTCTGTGCCTCTACGTCCTCACTGCTTTAGCCCAACACCCCCACGCGTGCCCATCGCCGTGCCGAAGGGCCACGCGCCAGTGGGCACGGGTCACCTACTAGTAATAATAATAGCCAGGCTGGTCTGATGCCTCTACCAGGTTGGGCTTGGGAACCCACACCCGGCCCAATAGGAAGCGGGTTTTCTTGTCGAGCTGTCCTGAGCCCAGCCTGATCAGCAAAATGCTTAGGTATAAGGTCATTACAATAGGCTTACATCACTTGTCTATAGTCTTTCTCTGCTACGTAGAATTTAAGCTGATGTGAATGAAAGAGAATAAAGAAAGATAAATGTATTGTCTAAAATCCTGTAGTCGATTGTATCACCAAAACGAAGGAGACTATCACTAGAAACATGAAAGCATTAAAAGATTGTGTGATCTATAAAGATAAGTAAAAAAGACAATCCATTGTATGAAGCTGTCTTTAATGTTGTCTATAGGTGATATTGAGTGTTACTATAGACAGCAGTTGTTTATATAATTGTACATGCCTAGCTGAAACCGAATACTAGAGCTACACCAAATACTAAGCTCGTGTATCACAAGCATAGCGGACACCAAATACTGAAACTGATTTCGTTTTTTACCTGGAAAGAAGTAATTTCGATCCAAGAACACGTGCGTCGTAAGCGCGTACCACGAAAATACGCAAAGCACTTCCGACATGAAGATATGAGAGTATCTACACTAGTTTATTGGAGCATCCATCCTCCCACAAAAACAAAAACAAAAACAAAAACAAAATTGACCGGGGCTCGGAAGAAATACTTGTGAGCATATCTTGAAATATATCTCACAAAATTGATGACCGATGATCGTGTAAATCCATTCAGGACCAGCAGAAAAAATAAATGAGGACCGCTTCACGCAAATAAACGAGAACCTTTTTATTTCAGTTCGACACACATAAAACTGAACGAGGACTCACTGAAATTAACCAGGAGTGTGTTAACTGCTACTCCAGTCCAAAAAGAGGGACGTTCTAGAATACGTGTAGTCAAAACAAAATAATTACCAAACATATTGTTTTGAATGTATGACTTAGATATATGAAAATAATATTAGTAAATTTGTTATGAAAAATACTTTCGTAATACTTCACTTTATGACTTTTTTTATGAATATACGATGATAAAAGGGAGTGGCGAAAATGACATCTTGTTGACTTTGAAAAGTAAAAAAAATGTGACTCTTTTGTGACCAGAGTGAATGTATGTATATAGCAAGCCATTGGAAAGCTTTACAATACTATTCTCCCTAAATGATAACATATCTAACACTATCCATATTAATTAACTAATCATTTATTACTGTCGTCTTTGATTTTTATAAGCCACAGTTTGACTTGGTGTGGTCTCCAAAATTGAAATTTGATCATTAATTCCCTTCACACTATATTGTTCAAAACTACAAAATGGTGATCATATGAATGAACTTTCTAATACGAATCCAACACTACCACTTTATTTTTTTGGTCATATAATCTATATATTGTTGGACTAGTTGTTGGTCAAAGAATACAAAATTTGAATACCGAAATACTATAATTGAACAACGGAAATCTAATCAATTTTAACCGAGGATATCTTTCTGCTGCACCAGTAATAATTGAAGAAATCTAGTCTAATCTACTCATAGATCAAGAACCTTTTTTTTATTAATTAACATTTTTTAAAATTTTATTTTAAAGTTAACATTCGAACAAACTTTATTGGTCAATTATAACCGTGATATTAACAAAACAACATTGTCACGCCATAGGATAAGTCCGCTAAATAGCATTTTTGTCACGCCCACCGGTCGTGGCGTGACAAGAGTTTGTCCAGATCTGAGACTAGCGTGGCAGTGTTGTTTTGTCACGTCACGGGTGGTGGCGTGACTAAAGGGGTCAGAATTGGAAATAAAGTTCACATGAGGTTAACTTTAAAATAAATTTAAAAAAGGATTAATTACTATAAAAAATTCCATAGATCAATGAGCAATGGCATCAACACTAAGAAAACCGGCCAAATAGCACATCAATCTAAATTAAATGAGAATAACAATATCCTAGTCATCTGCCAATACCATCAGGCAACAAATGCATCGATCTACGTAAAATATTCACACTTCAAGATGTGTTGGTGATATCACATAGGACAAGATATACTGAGGCCAGCCAAGACTTCAGATATCATCTGATAATAAATATCCAAATCAGTGAACAATTAACGAATAATAAGAGCCTGCAAGTTTGCATGACTTCTATGTATATAGAAGCTGCGTTGTGCTGTGCTTGCAGAAATATATATAAACATTAACATTGATCACAGGAAGAGATGGCCACTAGTACTAAAGTAGTAGGAGCATTCTACCTCCTAGTCTTTGCTGTCATTTCAGCCACCGTCCGATCTCCTCTCTCTCCTCACCCTCGCTCTCTCTCTCCTGCAATGAACGGCATCTTAGGGGGCCTCACGGAGGCCCTCTCATAGAGAATTTATTTCCTATTTCTTCTTATTTGTACCACGCACGAGGAAAGGAATTCCCTGAGGAAGGGCCTCACCGTGAGGCCCCTCCCCTGGGCCCTTAGATCAGGGGGGAGGGGGAAGATGGACAGAGATGGGGGAGGGGCCTCCCCTGAGGCCCTCCCCCATAGAATTTATTTTCACGCAGGAGCAGGACAAGATTGTTGCGATGACAGAGATGCCGTGATACATTATTGTTATATTCGCTACGTGTTCGTGCATTGCTATGGAGAAAAAAACATATTACTCTAGCATGTTAAGCTATTGTTGCTCGTTGCTAGGCTTAGCCTACTATTCTCATCGGAGGTGTTACGGTGAGGTTCGCCCTAGTCTACTACGTACCTCCACTACCGTGTTTGGTACTTATGATCAGTGGCGGATCCAGAACAAAATATTAGATATGGTGAAGTCGTCTGCGTGGACCAAGCGTAAACCCCTAAGCAAATAAATCTATACATAAACTATATTGCAATCACACTACATGACACTAAATAGAATCAACAACTACAATCTGCATGCGAACCATTTCTAGCAAATTAAATAGTCAGCCCTTCAAAATCTTGAAGCAAAAAATCACAATCACGTAGGGTCTATCATCGCACGTTGCTCGATCTGGATTCTAGAATTTTGTTGTCGATAGGATTGCTGGCTCGTGGGCCAGGTGCTGACCCAGGCACAGCACGATGGCACCTAGGGCCGTGCTCGGCCCGCATGGCCCATTTCGGCCTGAATTTTTTTAAAAAAAAATCTAGAAAATTCAGAAAAATATGTAGAATTCAAAAACTCGTATCTTTTTTCCTTCTTTTCTTTTTTTATTTCCTCCTTTTTCTTTTCCCTTTTTTCCTTTTCCTCCATTTTCTCTTTTCTCCCAGCCGTGTGAAGCTTCCTTCGTCTTCCTTCCTCTCTCTTCTTTTTCACCTCCTCCCTCTCCAGATCAAGTCCTCACGCCACCACCCTTTTCTCCTCCCCGTGCGGCCCCGACCGCCGCCCCTACCTCCGCGACCCTTCCACTCTGTGCCGGCCTCACCACCTTCGCGCTTGTCTCGCGTCTCACCACCTCCGCGCCGGCCTTGCCCCTCCACCTCCTCCTAGCGCCGGCCTCGTCCCTCCTCCTCCTCGCGCTGGCCTTACCCTGCCGCCGCACTGGTCGGCTCCTTCTCGGCGCAGCCAACCTCCTCGCCGCCGGCCTCGCCCCTCCACCTCCTTCTCGCGTCGGCCTCGCCCCTCCTCCTCCTCCTCGCTCCGGCCTCGCCCCTCCTCCTCCTCCTCGCGCCGGCCTTGCCCTGCCGCCACGTTGGTCGGCTCCTCCTCGATGTCTTCGCCGTTGTTTCGCCGCTCCATGCCGGTTTCTCAGGGGAGGGGGTTTCCCAGCCGGCGATAGCTCTGGCGGATGCCAGAGCTCACCAGAATGGTGGGTACGCCCCTGCTTATGATCAAACTTCGATGTGGTCCGCGTAGCACCTCCGCTGTTGTGCTTGTGCTACACCATCGACTCTGTCGCCATGTGCTACGCCTACTGCACCGCACTGTAGTGAACACATTAGACCCGTGGCCCAACAATGCGGCCAATGCCTCCCTAGCCGTGTCGCCGATGTCCAGATCACCAGCCCCAGTATTTCAACGGACAATAAAAACATGATAATGATAGTCTAGCCACATGATTGCATGTCGTCGTGATGCAATCAAGTGTATATGTGAATGAAACACGTACGCACAATAGAAAAATACGTCATGCTGCAAAATAGTGAAAGAAGCAAATGTGACATGCATCTGTGACAAATTCACAATAGGTCAAAAGGCCCGAATCATTTTGCAGAAATGGGTTGGTGTTACAATAAAATGCGGCAACGGATCGTCCACAGTACTCTCTTTTTCATTTGATATTATTGACTTTTTCACATTCTCGATATACGACTCGATCATTACTTTTTATACATGTCTATGAATATATACTAATAAAATTATAATATTATGAAAGTATTTTTAATGATAAATCTAGCGATCTAGTTTTCATATAGCTAATCTACATAATTTTAAATATATTAGTGATTAAACTTTAGAAAGTTTGGTTGCTTAACTTATAAAAATGTCAAATAAAAAAAAGGATGGAGGAGTACTTAACCTATAGGCGACTCGCTTCATATTATATACTACGTGTTTTAATTTCTCCTGTTCATCTTCTGAATACTAAATAAAGAAAATTTTGTCTGCAGATTATATTGCTCCAAAACAGCTTCTAGGCGCATGAGCACTTACTGTCAGGCTAGTTTGATCAAGAAAGCTTCAACTATCAGAAAAGTCTGGTTTATCCCCTGAACTACAAAATCGGTTATTTAACCCTCTAAATTTGTGAAATCCAGTTACTACACCCCTTAGACCGATTTGAATAGATGGTTTTGTACAATACAGTATACAAGGTGCAGGGACAAGTGCTGTCGACGGTGAATCACAGGGCCAAGTGCATGTCCACGGTGAATGCACTTACCGTGTTGGTGAGCTCGATTTCTTTTGCGGAAGAAGGGGTTTTCTTGGCAATCGCGCCGACGATGGTGACAGTGGCGCCACCGCATGGGAATAGCAATACACCGTCTCGGCCAGGCGAGCGACCACGTCGTGAGCCAACCAAAGAGCAAAGTCAGATGATCTTCGACGGCCGGCCGGCCACCGCCGATTCTATGTCCCACTCCGAGGATTCCACGAGCGGCGCGGCGTCTTGGCTTCTCCTCCGATGGCTTCGACCGGCGGCTCGGCTAGGACCAAGAAGAAGAAGACGTGGCGCACAGAGCCACCGCGACAAGCTCGTGGTGCACGCCCGACCGCCGCTGCTAGTGGGCACAGTGCCTCCCTTATCGAGGAGACGAGCACACCGAGCCCGCCGCCATGTACTGACGACGCGACGGCACCGGCGGGGCCTCAATATGCTCTTGAGATGTTCAATTTCCCGACGGCCGCCGTCGGGACCCTTCGCCACGAAGCTTTCGCTAGCGATGACCGCCAACTATCGCCGGGTTGCGGCGGCGTCGGGAGGGTGGCCGGCGACGGCGGTGGTTCGGCGGCAGCGGCTAGCCGGCCGGGTGGTCCTCGGTGGTGCCAACTGGGCTCATTAGGTGAGGCGTCCTCGCCCAAAGCAACAAGGCGGCATCTCGCCTCGCCACCCACCGCCCGCCGTGATGCATCCGTTCTTCATGAACCTCACCAACACAGAATCGAGGTCGTCGCCATCGCCGCCGCCGCCGCCGTCGGATGCGATCCGCTATCAACACCACGAAGCGTTCGCAGCGTTAAACGCGCTCCGCAAGCAACGCCACTCCGTTCGGCGAGGCGGAGTGGTGGAAGGCGAGGCTATCCTCTCGCTCTCGCCGTCGTTGCGAACTGGAGATGGCGGCAGTGAGGAGCTAAGGGTCGGGGACGGCGTGCTCTACTCGCCATTGGCGGGCGAGCCAATGGCGGCAAGCCATGGGCGGTTGGAGCATAGGGAGGCGGAATTTGAGCAATGGCGGCACTGAGGAGAAGGCGGCGCCAGAGAAGGAGGGAGCTCCATGAACAAGCCTTGGCCAGGAAGAATCACCAGGAGAGAAATCGGAGAAGTGAGGAGATAGAGAAGAAATGGGGAAAAGAAGAAGCTCAAGAGATTTTTCGGCTGAACCGAATGGAGAAAAGGCGGCGAGAGAGAGAGTGGATTGAACAAAGGAAATGGGAATAGATGAAGGCACACGTGTATGGTATTATATATTTGTATCATTATTTGCACTTATATTTAGTGTTGCACACATCTCAAAGCATGGATGGACGGCCCAGATGTTTGGAGCATATACAACCAGCCCTTCAAACCGGTCCGAGGGGTGTAGTGACTGAATTTTGTAAGTTTATAGGGTTAAATAACCGGTTTTGTAGTTCAGAGGGTAAACCAGACTTTTCTGATAGTTGGAGGGAGTAAACTGGACTTATTCCATCAAAAAATAAACAAATAAAGGAAGGAAGACTGCGATTTGTACGGTGTATTATGGCATCCACAAAATGTATCTAAGTTTTTATCAATGCAAGTAGTTTTGCTTGTGTGAGTGTGTGTGTAGGAAATATGCTCTCCTCTTCTCTTTCTGTTGGCATTATCTTTAGCTACTTACATACAGGGGCGGATCCACAGTGCGTTACCCAGGTGCACAGGACACCGGGTCAAAAAACCATTTTCCTTTAGATATAACCATGTATATATAATATGGACACCCCTAACCCAAGATAAGAGGACACCCTCAAGCCAAAAAAATTAAACATATGTGATATGTATAGGAAGTAGGGACCCCCGATCATTTTCGTTTTAGATCTGCCACTGCTTACATATGTGGCCACCATCGATGTCATTCAGTATGCCCATTGTTTCAAATAGCCCGATATAGCCATGTTGTAGCCCCAACATAGTGGATAGAGGGTAGTGACCGCTACACAATGGCTATTTGGAGGGGGGTTTTTTTTGTAAATAGCACTGTTGGCACTTTTATTAACAAAAATAGCGATCCACACGTCGTAATGCCAAAACTGGCACAACAGACGTGTTAGTGTTTGACACGCATCCATGTTCGCGCCTCTCGTGCCCGGATTCGATCTACTCTGTTCCTAGGAAGGCCGGACGCTTTTGGTCTTGCCATGCGCCTCTACAGTTTCCCTGGTGCCCGAACAATCCTGCACCGCACCCCTAACGCCCGAACAGTATCGTCCACGCCCTAACACTCGGACAACGCTTGTTCACGCCCCTGGCGCCCGGTACCCGTGCCCTGTCGGTCCCCCCTTGCCTGGCGCCGCCATGTGGCCCTGCCAGGCGCCCACGCCTGGATTCCCGCGCTTGCCATGCCATGGTGGCATGGTATTGTCCGGTTTATCGCGGCAAGCCATATGTAGCCCATGTTACTAAGCCAGGCCATGCAGTTTGTGTCACGGGCCCAAGTGTTCCCACTTGTTTCATTGGTTTCTTGATCCACGTGTGGAGACAAAGCTAACTTCTTTATTGATGAATGCATGTAACGTGGGTCCCATATGGTGCAAGGCTGGTCATGATGGTGTTCAACCCATATATATACAACTAGATGTTTGGTGGCATTTTTTGGGCTGCATGCACAAAATCAGTGTACACGAGATATCAAACCAAGGAGCTGCTATGCACTAATTCCATCGTGGCTTGCATGAATGCAGGAGTGCTGATGCAATTCATCGATTCCCGTGCCAAGTAAACAATGTTTCGGTGGATTTATTTCTAGTTAATCATCGATGGGCTCCACATGACTTAAGGGAACCGTGCTGCACCAAGGCTCTCATGTGCCGCCACCTACGCATCAGTATGTGGGACCCACATGCAGCCACTTGCGCCCAATGGACCCTGATGAAGGACCGAAGACGCCACAGACGGGAATTTGATGACTCCCTTGGATTTCGTGCATGACACATACCGTGCCACCATGGAATAGCAGACGCAGGAATCTAGGCTAGGGGCCGGCAGGGCCACGTGGCGGCGTCTAGCGCGAGGGGACAGGCAGAGGCAGGGCGCGACTGCCGAGCGCCAGGGGCGCGGCACGGGATTGTCCGGGCGTCAGGGAAGCGATAGCGGCGACGTGGCAAGACCAAAAGTGTCTGGCCCTCTCTCTCAGGAACGATGCAGATCGAATTAGGACGCGGGAGGCACGGCCGTGGACATATGTCGGACACCGACACGTCCGTTGTACCAGTTTTAGCATTATAGCATGTGGACAGATATTTTTGTTAATAAAGACACTAACAGTGTCATTTATGCCAAAAACTTTCTGTAGCACTTTGTACAGTTGCGGCGCCTACTACAAGCCGCTTTGTCCGCTATATTGTATGATGTGTAGCAGCACTTTGGTACAAATACATTTTAAGTTTTCATATGATTCATTTGTTGCATAATCTTGCCATCTTTTGTATTAAATCATTACTCCAAGACTGGAGATATGCACAGAAACAAATAATCCTAATACAAGCTAAGCCAATTTACTTCAAAATTGTTTCACTTAACTTTGTATTTCTACAAATATAAGCGAGCATATTGCACCCGCTATCTGCTAACCTCTATAAAAACACTTTGCTGTTACGCTCCCGCTACACGCTATTTAGAACATTGAGTATGCCAATTCATCACTACCACTAATACCAAGAGTACAAAAATAAAAAAGAAATACAAAGGGCAAATAATAAACAAAAATAAAGAACGGCACGTCCATACGATGAACGTACCTAAGTACGTACCAAAGAAACAACATAATGCAAGATCTTCCGCTATTTTTTTAAATAAAAAGTCTTCTTTTCTGCATAAAAGAGATGAGATGAGGCTATGACTACGTCTGCATGAAATTGGACTAGATGAGATGGGGCGCATGTTCCTCTAGATATAGATTGTAATTGATCATCTTATCATACTTTAAAGAGCAACAGAGCCCAATTTGTGCTTTTGTTGTTTCGGTGCGCACTGCTGACTCTTGTGTTGCTGCATCGTTTCACTCAGCCTAATTTTGAGTCACAGCACAAATTCAATAATGGCCTTCCTCATTAGACTGATTCTTTCGGCCAAGGCCACTTTCAACTCCCAACATGGAATTCGTAGTATCTGCCTGGTATGTGTGATTTTGTGACTCATGACTGCATCTCTGGTTGTTCTCCTCGGCAAGCCGAATTGCACTTTCCGTTTCATCAATGTTACGACATCCTGACAAAATCAGATTTAGCATTTTCCTTCGTACCATGTAAACAGCGTTAGGGTCAACCAGACATCCTTTGCTGTAACTCTCCCTAAGAACGACCGTCTGTGTGCTTCCTTTGGTCGAGATGTAGAAAATGCCAGGGTGCTTAAGAAGAAGTTCCCTCAAGTTTACCTCCATAGCAAAAGGTCTTCTGAAGTGTGCCAACCTCTCAAGTGGTATCATCTTTTCTACTGTCGAGCTTAAAAGTTCATGAAGAATACCAACAATACGTTTCTCTAGCCGCTCGGCATTGCGGATAGGATGCAAAACATTCTTCTCATAAGGTTTGGTATAGGGAAGCCTCTGCCAGTTCTTAAGTTTTTCCCTAAAACCTTGCTCAATCTTAAAGCCGGTAGGAAAGTTTATTGGAAAAGCATATTTTGTCTCAGATTCGATCAACCATTTTTCTGTATACTCCTTCTCCCTCCATTCTTCAACCTTAGCTACAGCTAGTTCTTCATCCCTAGAGACCAATGACAGAGTATCGGGGGATTCAAGAGAAAAATCACAACCATAGGTTGGTAGTATAGAACATCTGTAGTCATCGGGCAGACCAAGTTCCTTTCTTATGAGCCATAACGCATGCATATTCAGAGTTCCACTCATGGACATCATGAGAAGTTTCTTCAGCCGCTGAACTATGGCAGGCTCATTTTCCCTGATGACAGCATCTTCTTCTGCGACCAAATCAGCCATCTTTTGGGTGATCATACAACAATGGCTCCTTTTCACAGGGTGCACATAAATCTCGAAAATGTGGGGATATTTCTGGAGGAAAGCACCGATCTCAATGTTCAACCCAACCTCATGTCTCCACCTCGAAAGAAGTTGGAGAGATGCGTAGCCGTTCCTCTGCTGAGATATCAACTCATGTAAATCCAAAGACAGCCTCAAGTTCTTGAGCTGAATCATTAGCTTGTCCAGCCTATGATCCCTTGTTCTGCCCTCCAGACGAGTTCGTGCTGAATCTATTGGCTTTTTCCACCTCCTTTGCATACTACGATTAAAAGGGCCATACTGAAATGCCTCGTCCAACATGTGCAGTCGCAAGGAAAATGCATGCAGATTTCTTCGACCAAACACCTTAGATGCCATTCACTTGTATACTAGAAATCAAATCCGTACTTATAGCATATAGCACTCCATTGAGAAGCAAAAATGAATGTGTAAAGCAATGCCAACTTGTTCTAGCTGCGAGGGAAGGAATTCAAAGCATCGTTAGTTTCCAGTACCGAATAAGTGAAGTTATGATTAAGTTACAAAACCGTTAGTTTCATTATCGAGTTTACTCCTTATTCTCAACAAAAATTCAAGTTTACTGAAACAACATGCATGTACCATGTATGCACCGAGACCCGAAAATTAAACCAGATGAGAAAGGAACAAGGGACAGCAGGAAAGAGCTGACGGTGATGGAGACATGTATTCAGTTTAAGCAATTCATGGAACATGATCAGAAGCGAGGCAATCCGAGGTAGGTACACCTGCAGTAGAGTGGTAACAGACAGACAGACAGAGAGGGCGGCAGAAAACAAGGAGGAGAGAGGCCTTGACCTTGTTAGGCATTTCATCGAACATGACGTGCTCAACATGGATGAAGCGAGCTCTGTCGGGCGGCCGTCGAGCACGCACAGAGAATAATGTCACGGAGTGGATGAGAGGACATGAGCAAGGGTGTGGTGGCTGCGGACGTGGGCGACGGTGACTAGGGGTAGCGGTGGTGGTGGTGGCGGCGGCGACGGCGACCGGGGGCAGAGTGGGGTGGGGTGGAGCAGAGATCAAACCAAATGGATGCTGCGTTTGCTGCCTCCCTCGTTAGATTAGCAGGAGGATATCTACACCGTCCGTTCCGTCACTCGTTCTGGCCCTGGAGCCTGAAGCCCTGAACTCTGTAGAAGGCAAGGGCTTAAGGCAACGAGGTGGCGGAAGACTCCTCCCCTCTCCTCGGTCGCCGTCAAGCACCAACCACCATCCGCCTC
Organism: Phyllostachys edulis; assembly: GCA_036346405.1. Lineage (NCBI taxonomy): Eukaryota > Viridiplantae > Streptophyta > Magnoliopsida > Poales > Poaceae > Phyllostachys > Phyllostachys edulis. Next base: position 5,513,461 of record CM070568.1, read on the forward strand.
CGCCGCTCGCGCCCTTCCTCTGACGGGCGGTGGCACGGCCTTCTCTTGTCTGCTAGTAGCGGAGAGTTGTAGCTAGCCCCACTTGGGATTGGGAAACCCCAAAGCTCCCAACCCTGCTGCAAGGACAAGGAAACTAATCGCCCCCTCGCCGATCACGACGATGCCGAGCTTAACTCCACCCGACGGCGTCACCATCTGCGAGATCAACCGCGACCTCGGTACCTAATTGCTTATACTAGTTTACCTCCGTCCTCTGGATCGATCGATTAGTTGCTCATTTTGCCTAAGCCTCTGCTTTGCAGTTGCAGCGGATGCACTATCGGACGATCGCGCCAAGGAGGCCTACGGGAATGTCCTCGTCAGTTCATCTTCCCCTCCCTCAGTGGCGGAGTCAGGATTTCATAAAGCCTCGGGCACAAAACTAAGGGGCTATAAGTCCATAACTAACGTTGAATACTATCAACACTGAAGCATAACAAAAGTACGACACAAATGCACAATCGAAATAAAATTTAAATTCCATGTTTAACGATTCGACAAAATAGATAAAACATAGAAAAAAAAAGAATGTAACATACCACTAGCACGAGGTAATTTATGCTCAATTAACAAGATTTGGTTCATTTGAGCCTATCATATCCTCATCGACAATAGTACAAGAACCAGAACCTGCAAAGATGAAATTACATATGTAAATTAGGGACACAAGACCACAACGTTATTTTTAATACAAATTACGAAATGTCAGCAGTTTACAGTATCACTAACCAGCACTAACAGTTGACGCATTCTGATTTCATGCTTTCGGACAGTAGGAATTATTCAGGATATCCAGGGACGAAAAATGAATACTTCTTCCATACTCATGTTGCTCTGAATTGTGACCACTGGATTAAAAAGGAACCAGAATTGGTTATTCCAAAAACAAATCTAACTACCACATAATTTACATGTGCAGCCAAAGAATATAAAGAGTAACTTCATATGCCAAAAAAGGTACAAGTCAGGGGCAAACACAAACTCCTGTGTCTGCAATGGTTCTCATGGTACAATTAGTACACAACATCTGAACAAAGAAACCCCCACTCCATTTCAGATAAGCTCATATTCCAAACAAGTCATTCTTGAAGAAGAGAGTCCAATCCGAGTCATCGGACGATATGAGCTCAAACCTTCTGCTCTCGTAGATTCTACAACTAAAACAGGGTTTTGAGAGGGCTTACTGTCATTACTCAGTTCACCACCACTACAATTGAACTCAATAGAGCCGAAGCCACATGTTGCCAGTTGGTTGCCACCCTCTTGCAGGCAAGAACCACTAATTGGCTGAAACTTGGTATCAGGCAAAGCCTCGTCACTGCCCTCAAGAACTGGTCCATCCTCATCATCAGACAACCATTTGCAGCAGTCCAAGTCACCCATACCAAACATTCTGCTAACCAACCCTTCTCGCCAAGAGATCCGAGTCTCCGTCATTACCGTTTTCCGGAAAATTGCCTCCTTCCCCTTCAATTCTATGTTACAAGGAGACCTCTTAAAAGACCTCAAGTCTATGGATCCAGTCTCCAGTCGGCAGTCATACTCCTAATAATTGAATTGCAGACTTGCAGTCACCAGTCATACTCACAATAATAATTATAATTGAATTCCAGACATCACATAAGTCAGTAAGACAATAAACCATACTGTGTTACAAACACATCTAAGTTCTAACATTCTATTCGAATTTCAAACTCATCTCAATCTCATTACTCACCAGGAGGCGGAGCAGACTCAGTCGAGTCGAGCAAAGGAGGCGGCGAGGCGCCGAGGCGGATTCTGGGCGTCGGGAGGCGCAGTCTCGCAAAGGAGGCGCTGGGGGCGGCGACGCGGCGTAGCTGCAGCCTGCAGAGCAGGGCGCTGGGCGGCACCGCGGCGGAGAGGAGGTGGGGGCCGGCGCCTGGCGCCGGGTGAGGAGAGGATCTGAGGAGAAGGGGGCTACGCTGGGCGCCGGAGAGGAGGCGGAGCAGAGCGCTGGGCAGTGGGCGGCGCCGCGCCGGAGAGGAGGCGGAGCGGAACGCTAGTCGAAGGGCCGAAGGCGGCTAGGGCTTGCTCCCTTTGCTGGCGTGCGGTTGCAACTGCAATTTGCCGTGAGGTCCCGTGAGGGAGACAGAGCCAGGCTTGCTATTGCTTACGATTGTTGTGCTTGGCTGCTCGGTTTCTTGTGATTTGGCGCTGGGCCGCTGGGCTGGGCAGAGTGGGGTGGGGTGGAGCAGAGATCAAACCAAATGGATGCTGCGTTTGCTGTCTCCCTCGTTAGATTAGCAGGAGGAGGATATCTACACCGTTCGTTCCGTCACTCGTTCTGGCCCTGGAGCCTGAAGCCCTGAACTCTGTAGAAGGCAAGGGCTTAAGGCAACGAGGTGGCGGAAGACTCCTCCCTCTCCGATGCCGTCAAGCACCAACCACCATCCGCCTCCGCCGCTCGCGCCCTTCCTCTGACGGGCGGTGGCGCGGCCTTCTCTTGTCTGCTAGTAGCGGAGAGTTGTAGCTAGCCCCACTTGGGATTGGGAAACCCCAAAGCTCCCAACCCTGCTGCAAGGACAAGGAAACTAATTGCCCCCTCGCCGATCACGACGATGCCGAGCTTCCCTCCGCCCGGCGGCGTCACCATCTGCGAGATCAACCGCGACCTCGGTACCTAATTGCTTATACTAGTTTACCTCCGTCCTCTGGATCGATCGATTAGTTGCTCATTTTGCTTAAGCCTCTGCTTTGCAGTTGCGGCGGATGCACTATCGGACGATCGCGCCAAGGAGGCCTACGGGAATGTCCTCGTCAGTTCATCTTCCCCTCCCTCACCTCGCAAATTTCATCTTTTTACAGCACTCTCGCTTCCAACACTGGAGTTTTCGCCCTCAAGTTTACCACTGCGTGTCGTCATCCACACACAATGTGAATATTTCAGGGAATGATCTCCTAACGATGCATCAGCCTCCTGCTCCAGACGATGTGGAGCCCAGCGAGAGCGTCCGCACAACAACTTTGGTATCCACCATAGCCGAGTCCTTCAAACAGATGCTCTTCCCATCTTGCGATTTGAGTTATCTAGAGCTGGCCAAACGGGCCGTCTGTTGGGTCGGCAAGAGGCACGACACTATTGGTCCAGTTTAGGCTCGATGCAGTCTCAAGACTATTTCTGGTAGGCAGACCTGCATAAGATAGCTCAGTCAGGCTGCACCCAAGACCATAGCACGAATAGTCTGGGACCCGATCGACGACTCGAGCCAAGACGCAGCAGACCCAGTTAGGGCACTATAATGCTTTTAATATACATATATAATTTTATTTTTATTTATTAATATTTATATGTTTTTCTTTCCATTTTTAATACTTATATGGTTTTATTTTGTAGTTTTTAAGTTTTATATAGTTCATTTTATAAGTATATATAAATTTATTTTGGTTTTTTAAAATATATATTTTTTCTAGTTTTTTTTCAATTTTTCATGTCTTATGAGCTAGATAACAAATGTTTTAACGAGTTGGCTATTTGAACATTAATAAAATTCTATTACATTTTCAGTATAATTGTCTTTTTTTTTCAATTTTCATGTCTACTTATGAATTCTCGTATTTTTCTAATTTTTCTAGATTTTTTTTATTTTTGAATTTTTTCATGCTGTTGTGCTAAACGGCCACATTCTGGGCTGATGACAAGCGGGCCACATCTGTCAGCCTCTATCTCTAGATGTGAGGCAGCCCCCGCGTTAGGGCACGAAGGGCAAAATGGACATTTCTCGGACTTTCTTTCTCCTCTCCCGCCTAGAAATAATATTTTAATAGACTCAGTGTCCTACAGTAAATGACCACAAAATATTTAGTGTCTTTTGGCCAAAATACAATTTTTAGTGTTCAATAGCTAAGGACTAAAAGTTTAGCAATTTTTGCCAAAAGACTACTGCCATGTTGTTCCCTTCCCTACATGTACAGAGTTAAATCAGGGCCGCATGCAGCTAGCGTTGACTGACATATATAAACATGTGTCATGTCATCCCTTTAAGTATGCAGTTGCTCTCCTAGCAACAAGTAGCTAGTACTTAACCACTCCGGATTGAACGAAGTTAGTGTGCAAACAAAGACATCGATCGATCACACAGCCTTTGGTGTCATGAATTCGACACATCAATAAACGCATAGAGATTAATTTAGGAGCACTCATCGACAGAAGGGGAAGAGACAGAGAGAGCTCTGAATTCGATCGGTTTTGTTTGCTGTCTGTCTTTATCTGATGCGTAATGCGATGGCTTTGCTTAGGCCATCCGCAATGTTGCATTTTAGCCGGTTCAAAAGAGGTTAAACATCGATTCAATAGTTGAAGCTATCAATTCCAACCAAAATGTTTCTGGTACCGAACCCAAATCAAGCATCGATTCGAAGCATTAAACAAATCGCATGGCCCACATGACAGATGTGCACAAGGGGTCGTCACTACCGTCGTCGGGTCATCAGACGACGCATGGAGAGGGTCGCCCGGTGCTCATAGTCGCCTCCAGATCCCCCACCCGCTGAAGTCGTTGTGTCCGCTACTGGCCACGGAAGACGTCGGCTCCAAAGCTTCCTCCTACAGGTCCACCGGCCACCGATCGCTAAAGCCATCTCTCTATCTCCGATCATGAGCTATCGCCTCCACCGATGTCTACCTCGACCACGGGAGCCGGTCTTGGCGAGGAGGCGGCGGCAAGCAGTCTTGGCGGGCGGAGGCACGTTCTTGGTGTGGGGGCTAGCAGAGGATTCAAGGCACAATAGAAGGGGGAGAGAGCGGTGATGACGGGATAGATTTTATTTCTTTTCTTTTTAGTACCACGTGGGTCCCGCTATAGTAGGAACCGGCTCATTACACTTGAGGAAAAAATGCTCGGTTCCTAAAATACTTATGTGGTATATCTTTGAATCGACGTTGATTCAATACACTAACGATGCTCAGCTCTCGACACAAGGAACCATGGAGATATCAGCGCTTATAAACTGAGAATTTAGGAGCACTCATCCATGCGTGTGTTGCGGACTGGGTAGTTGCAAAAATTACAATGGGTCATATGCTTATATACTATAGGGTTATGTAGGTCGGGCTAGATGGCGTCGGTGTCACTTGACAGTTGACATTATCCCATGTACTCACTACAACAAAATAGTCTACTAGGGATATTTTTATTTAGACACTTTTATTGCATCTCTATATCCAAAATCAGGTAGCACATAAAAACGTTTCTCGAGACGTTTAGAATACGTCTTAACATTTAGAGTCTAACCCATTTAGCAAACACTAACCCCATTCAACTCAGCAGTAAGCCTCACCCCTCCACTCAAATCTCGTCGTGCTCTCACCTCCCGCTCGTCCACCTTGACCCATTCCCTCCTCGCCTCCACCTCAGCGCTCCGCCTCCGCGCCTTCTTTGCTTCTCTATTCCTCCCTCTGCCTCCTCCTCTCCCACGGCCTCTCCGCCCGAGACGCCACCCACATCTTCTCGGCCTTCCCGTCACAATGAGACAATAATATTTTTCTTGTGGTATCAAAGACTTGTCGGTCTTCACTAGTCCACGTTGAGAAAGCTTGACAACACAAACCGGCTCCACGAATTAAGCCTTCCCTCGATCCCTATAGTTGTTCTTCCTCCGCTCCGGAGATGGTGAACACCAAACCACTCACAAGCTTGCACCGGGCCTCTTCACAATCTTCTTGAAGAGATCACCGTGCTCCACCACCAAGGTCGTCTAGGAGTTTGGCAAAACTCCAAGAGTAACAAACTAATGACCTTCGCTGACTGGCGCCAAGTGCAATAGGATCAACTAGGATGAATGGATGCACTTGAATGAACTCAACCACCTCACAATGAATACACAAAGGAATTTTGGTGTTTGAGTGAATGCACAAGGCTCTCAAGACTCTAAGGATGTTAAATGAACACTAGCAACCGGGTCCTTGAGCGGTTGGGGGTATTTATAACCCCACCAACACTTATGACCGCTGGGGACCAAATCCCCAACTTCAAATAATCCGAGACGACCAAGAACTAGGTTCTTGGTACAATCGGATTTTAGTCGAGCATCAGAACTTGGCTAGAACGGCGGCATTTAATACTCTGACATAGTCGTTGGAATTTTCCCGTGTTGTACGACCGCCAACCAAAGTGTGGTACAACCGCATCGCCTTGGCCATACTGCAAGATTGACGAGCCGGGTCTCCGTGAAGGTGATCCCGAGAAATGTGGTGAGATCCAGAGGAGGAACTGATGACGGATCCTGAGACGCTGAATCAAGAGGTGCTGGATCCTGACCCACTAACTCAGAGTCGGTCTTTGGAGGAGCCGAGACCGGGCCGAGATCAAGCCGAGTAACAAGGGTTGGAGCCTAAGGCACTGGAGCGGGGGCCACCGGAGGAATAGCAGAAGATGTAGATGCTCCTATTGCTGGAGGAGGACGACGAGTATATCGCTGAGGAGTTCTCAAAAGCTGCTCCAAGTCATAAATACTCTCCATCATGGCAGACAATCTGTTATGAGTCTCATCAAAGAAGTCATTCTGAGTTGTCTCTATCTCAAGCAGCCTGTTGCGAGTCTCATCTTGAAATTCATTTTGTTCTGCCTTCATCTCTTGCAATGTGCAAAGAATCATCTGCTGATTTTCAAGAATTTGTGCAAGGGTACCTTTAGCGTATAAAGAACGACATCATCCTCATTACCACGATGAGGAGGAATACCGTCTCGTGGCTTCTAAGACTTATGAACTGTTCCCAAACCACCACGATACTCAATTTTCTTGGAAATCAAAGCCATGCTGTATGGTGCATAGTAAATCCTCTTTATCCTATCATTTTTGGAAGATACTATGCCCTGGAGAATCACATCCACAACATCAAATTTTATCCCCTTCATAATATGATCAATAATATTCCAAGCATGTCCCCTGACTGCATCAAAATTACCACTCTTGGGGTAAAAAGTATGATTAATGATCCTGTTAACCATGCTTGGTAAGGGCTTAAGTCCAGTAATAGTTCCAAGCTTATACCTGACAGAGGAATCATAATAGTCAGCCCAAGAGGGAGGTAGTAAAGCAGGGCTGTCAAAGATCTTCTCCCAAGAGCTGGACTGAATCCTCAAAATCCGCTCAAACTCCTCCTTAGTGCTCTCCAAATTTTCGTGGCGATATCCATCTAAATGAGTTCAGTGCGGAGAGACATACATCTGTGGCATAAAATTGCCTAATCGCTCATCATCATAATCACGCTTCCGTGCAACAAGGTCATGAAGGCCCACTCCATGAAATAACTGATAAACACCACTGAAGTTATCCAAAGAATTTAAGTGAGACCACTTAATCCACTTGTGATCTGCAAACTTTCTGTGATGTCCATAAAGCTGCTCATATACTTGTTCTTGGAAGACAGTATGAAATCTTGGATTAATTGAATCAGACTTGAAATATTGATTTACGTGACGCTTGAGTGCATATTCATCAGGTGTAATAAGCCTCAAATCAGTTGGAGGCTCTGGAGGCTCTCCCAAATCATCATCTGTGCCAGCAGGAGATTCTTGTTCTGACTCGGTCTCATCATCAGAAACCTCGTCTTCACTTTCTTCAGTTTCAGGTGCTGGCCTTTTGCCCTTGCCATGCGCTACCTTCTGTCGAACTGAGCGAGTTTGTTGAGTTGGGGCGGTAGGTCGAGTCCGTTGAGGTTGTTGAGCTGGAGCCGCAGAGGATTGAGGAGAAGATTGCCCTCTTGGTGGTCCATGCGATTTTCTTGTCAAAACTCTCATCCTATGCATCTTTACAGAGATAGGAGAGGTTACAAGAAGTTCAAAGAATTAATCGAAATAGAATTCAGTGAAAAAGAGTTGAATATTACATTTTTCGTCAGAGTATCGGTCGCATGCTTGTTCTATGGCGGTATGACAAGATCTATGGACAAATCTCAGCTCAAGAACCTGGCTGTTCGATTTTCTGACCGAGTTCTAGGGCAATCAAAATGTTGAATTTTTGATGGTTTTTCATGGAGTAAATCCATGGATCGGATGCACAAACATCACGAGACATCAATTTTGAACTTTTGCCTAATTAAAACTATAGAAATCAACCACATTTCCATCAAACCCTAAAAGGGGCTCCTAGGGTTCCAAAAGATGGTAAAACACGAATCAAAAAGGGTTTTACCTTAAGGAATGGAGGCGATGAATCCTGGAGAGGTAATAACCAGAGAGGGAGTGAAGAAATGCCAAGGAGATTCGAGGATTTGAGTGGCGGTTTTTGAGTGGCGCTCGGGCTGGAGAGAGAAACACCGAAGAAGAAGTGAAGCGGTAGGGGGACGGTTGAGCCGATGCGCAGGGTTAAGGCTCGTCCCTTTCGAAATTGACGCGGTTGTACTGCCAAAAGACCACTGGTAGTACCACGAGAGCGGTAGTACCGCTGTTATACCGCCGATCGTACCGCGCGTATAACGCCGGTTGTTCCGATCATCCTGGAGCTTCAAAAAACAGCACTGGATTTTCTTCGGAATTGAGAATAATTGCAAATATTTTGCACTCAAATAAATATCATTAAGGATCATTATGCATAGGATAGACTATTGTCTATAAGAATATAACTTTTATGATCATAGTTATCTTTAATAAATGATTTGAAAAATACTTTTATAAAATACTCAAATAACATCAAATGAAGCAAAGTACATGAAGCAAGAGTTCAAACAACATTTGAATAGTCTATGACATTTAACTCATTCCTCAATTTGCAAAAACGGCCTTCATCTAATGGCTTGGTGAAAATATCCGCTAATTGGTCTTTGGTTCTTATGTGGCTAATTTCAATATCTCCCTTGCTCACATAATCTCTCAAGAAATGGTGGTGAATATCTATATGCTTGGTTCTTGAGTGTTGAACAGGGTTATTAGCAATTTTCAACGCACTATCATTGTCACACAAAAGAGGCATTTTATCAAATTTAATTCTATAATCCATCAATGTTTGCCTCATCCATAGCAATTGAGCACAACAACTTCTCGCAGAGACATATTCGGTTTCGGCGGTGGATAATGTTACGAAGTTTTGTTTCTTGGATGACCATGATACTAAAGATCTTCCTAAGAATTGACAACTACCCGAGGTGTTTTTTCTGTCCACTTTACAACCCGCATAATCGGAATCCGAATATCCAATTAAATCAAATTTAGTACTTTTGGGATACTATAGGCCAATGCTAGAGGAATGCTTTAAATATCTTAGTATTCTTTTAACGGCCATTAAATGGTATTCTTTTGGAGTTCCTTGAAAACGTACACATATGCAAACACTAAACATGATATCGGACCTAGATGCGGTAAGATAAAGCAAACTACCAATCATAGACCTATAAAGCTTTAAATCTACCAATTTACATCCCTCATTTGAGTCAAGATGACCGTTGGTTTTGCATCCTCCATGCCAAACTTCTTGATCAAATCTTTTGCGTACTTGGTTTGGCTCACGAAGGTTGCATCTTTGAGTTGCTTGATTTGAAGTCCAAGGAAATAGCTCAATTATCCAATCATGGACATTTCAAATTCCCTAAACATCATATCACCAAACTCTTCGCAAAAATCTTGATTAGTAGACCCAAAAATGATATCATCAACATAAATTTAACATACAAAGAAATCATCTTCTAAAACTTTAGTAAATAGAGTTGAATCAATTTTCCCGATTTTGAATGTCGTTCCATGCCGGTTTCTCGGGGGAGGGTGTTTCTCGGCCGGTGATAGCTCTAGCGGATGCCAGAGCTCGCCAGAATGGTGGGCACGCCCTGCTTATGATCAAACTCCAATGCAGCCCACGTAGCACCTCCGCTGTTGTGCTTGCGCTACATCTTTGACTCTGCTGCCATGCGCTACACCTACTCCACCGCACTGCAGTGAACACATCAGACCCGCGGCCCAACAATGTGGCCAATGCCTCCCTAGCCGTGTCGCCGATGTACAGATCACCAGCCCCGGCATTTCAACGGACAATAAAAACATGATAATGATAGTATAGCCACATGATTGCATGTCGTCGTTATACAATCAAGTGTATATGTGAAAGAAACACGTACACACAATAGAAAAATAGCATATGCAATCAACATACAAATAACATTTTCAAAGCACTCCACCATCGAGTGACAGCCCGATAGGGGCACAACAGGCAGGCAGAAGGACATGCGCATGCGTGTGCACATACGCACCAACGAGCGCCACCATGGACAGCCTGACAGCATGGGCGACCTACGGAGCACGTAGAGCATGCAGACCGAGGTGGAGGAGATGCATGTCGTGCTGCTCTAGGGGACCACGGCCGGGTAGCGCCGGTCGACCGACGCTGACGTGAAGCACGCGCCCAGCGCCGAGATGTTGAGGCGATCTTCTCTTCCCTTGCGCTTCTCCGTTTCATCTTCGGTAGCCCAACCTCAAGCACTGAGCTGCCGAGGTCGTAGTCATGCAACGTGGTTACACAACGCTCATGCCTTCTTGATCTCTGCCTTGTCACTACCACACTTGGTGTGCCTCCTCCAAATTCTGTTAGGATTTGTTTGTTGAGATCGGAGCGATTTACACGGAGGCGAGTGCCGGGTGGCTTATTGATACGAAAGGGTTTTTGTAGCTGGAAGCCAAGGGGATCGGGAAGGAGGCTAAATCGATCGAGTAGCGGAGGCCCACATGTTGGTGATTGAAGCGAGTAGTGGAACGATTGAGGGGACGAGGGAGGGAACTAAGAGCACATCACTCACCACCACTACATTCCTTTTAAATAGTAAAGAAATACATCTACAGAGGCCGAGGTACGATTATACCAAGTGTAAATACGTCTTGCTGCAAAATAGTGAAAGAAGCAAATGTGAAATGCATTTGTGACAAATTCACAATAGGTCAGATGGCCCAAATCATTTTGCGGAAATGGGTTGGTGTTACAGTAAAATGTGGCAACGGATCGTCCACGGGGACTAATTATGCAGGTTAGTTAATACTCTCTTTTTCATTTGATATTATTGACTTTTTCACGTCCTCTGATATGCGACTCTGATCATTACTTTTTATACATGTCTATGAATATATGCTAATAAAACTATAATATTATGAAAGTATTGTAGGATCGAATAGGCGACTAGATGGGGGGTGAATAGGAGCATGCTTAATTTTTCACAAAGATCAAATTCAACACTAATCTCACTCCAATAGCTATGAAGCTATGAAGATTAATAAACAAGTACAGCGAAAAACTTGTATTGAATCCAATCTACCCCAAAGCAAAAGATCAAACCATAAGGCTCAACTCCTACGGACGGTCAGAGCGGCAGCAAACGGGCGATCGGACCGGAGGTCGGTCTGACCGACGGCAAACTTGCAGTCTGACCGGCGTTATAGAATCGGTCTGATCGGACCTGACGATGAACAGAACAGACAACCCGAAAACCGAGACTCAAATCGATCTAGCTTTTGATCTACACGACCAAACTCCACCAAACTTGAGACACACCTTCTCTAAGATATTAGGAACCTATTCCAGTCGAGGATCGTGAAGATCCATGCCAAAGTTCCTATCTTTTTTAGTTTGAACGAAAGGTGCTTTAAAACCGAGTCAAAATCAAAATATGATCTAACGTCTTGCTCGTGGGTGATTGATGATCAAGATAATCCTAGATGTGTTCCCACATGTCACAGCAAGCAAAATCACGGCAAGAAACAAAGAGAAATCATGCGGATCAAAGAAAGACTCAAAATCACTAAATAGAGAGAAGGAACACAAGGAGACTTATCATTGAGAAATCATGCATAGATTGATTTGAGATTGAAAGGGTTTACAGCCACTCCATCCAGAAGGACAAGAGCTCAATCCATGAGCACATACTCAACTCATCTCTCTAGAACCCTAAGCCTCTCCTTTCCTCCCTAAGTCCCTAAAACAAAACTAGGGTTTTCCAAATGAAGTGCTTAAGGGTGCTAGACAACAACCACCCCTATTTATAATGGAGGGCTAGCTTCTAGAAGAGTAAACCCTAGTGGGCTCCCGTTAAGCCCACACACAAACGGGTCACACACGCACGCATTTTAAAGCGTCGTTTTCATCTCTTCTTGACCTAAACCACTTCTCCATGCGTCGTCTTGCGCCGTGGTTTAGCCAAAAGGTTACCAAGGCGGTATTTGGTGAAATTACCAAAATACCCATTCTCGATCCTTCTCCGATGACGAGTCCAATCTTGGTGAAGCAAACACCTGCTTCGCCACGTGTAGGTTGATCAACGGCTCACATCATGTCGACAAGTCTCTCCTGTCCGACTCCCTCCGAAACCACCATGGCACTTGCACCGACCCCCGCGCCGCTTGATCCAACCCGTCGCACCGAACTACCCGTTCGGTCACCTTTGTCCAATTTGTGCCATGCTTGAATCCATTGACGTCACTCGACATCCTTGATCGTTCTGGACCTCAGCTCTCCAAGCTTAGTCCCGATCATTCTCGCCGTTGACCGTCATTGACCTCCAAGCGTCCTGCACAACAATAGACAAAGAAATCGATTTCAGGAACAAGTTCTTCACAACTTGACCTACGTTAGCGAAAACATGCATTATGCAACACATATGCACTGAAGCCCATGAACTTGACCTATCCCAAAAATCATCGCCATCGATTGGCCGATGAACGGCACAAAATCGGTCAGACCGCCATTCAATGGCCGATCTGAACGCAGTTTCCGTCGATCGCGCTTTGAACGCCGACCGATCAAGACTTGACTCGACAAACCTTCCAACCTTTGACGAAAACGCGTGATTTGACAAACCGAAAATACCATTGCCAATTGTAACATCATCCTAAGATCATGAACATATCCCCATGATATCCACAAGTATTTTCAATGATAAATCTAGCGATATAGTTTTCATATAGCCAATCTACATAATTTTAAACATATTAGTGATTCGCATAACTTATAAAAATGTCAAATAAAAAAAAGGATGGAGGGAGTACTTAATCTATAGGCGACTCACTTCATATTATATACTACGTGTTTTAATTTCTCCAGTTCATTTTCTAAATACCAAATAAAGAATTTTTTTGGTATTTAGAAAAAATAAAGAATTTTTTTGGTATTTAGCCTGATCAATCAAGAAATAAACAAATAAAGGAAGGAAGACTGTGATTTGTACGGTGTATTATGGCATCCACAAAATGTATCTAAGTTTTTTATCAATGCAAGTAGTTTTGCTTGTGTGAGTGTGTGTGTTTGAAATATGCTCTCCTCTTCTCTTTCTGTTGGCATTATCTTTAGCTACTTACATATGTGGCCACCATCGGTGTCATTTGGTATGTCCATTGTTTCAAATAGCCTGATATAGCCGCGTTGTAGCCCCGACATAGTGGATAGAGGGTAGTGAGTAGTGACCGCTACACAACGGCTATTTGGAGGGGTTTTTTTTTTGTCTAAATAGCACTGTTGCCGCTTTTATTAACAAAATAGCAATCCACACGTCGTAATGCCAAAACTAGCACAACAGACGTGTCGGTGTTTGACACGCGTCCACGTTTGCGCCTCTCGTGCCCAGATTCGATCTACTCTGTTCCTAGGAAGGCCGGATGCTTCTGGTCTTGCCACGTCGCCACTACCGCTGCCCTGGCGCTCGAATGATCCCGCGCCGCACCCCTAACGCCCAGACAGCGCCGTCGGCGCCCTAGCACTCGGACAGTGCTTGTCCACGCCCTGGTGCCTTGTGAGTCATACCTGTCGGCCCCTCACCCGACAACCGCCGTGGCCTCGCCAGCACCCATGCCTGGATTCCTATACCTGCCATGCCATGGTGGCACGGTATTGTCCGGATTTATTACGGCAACCCATATGTGGCCCACGTTACTAAGACAGGCCATGCAATTCGTGTCACGAGCACGGCCCAAGTGTTCCCACTTGTTTGGTTGGTTTCTTGATCCACGTGCGGAGACAAAGCTAACTTCTTTATTAATGAATGCATGTAACGTGGGTCCCATATGGTGTCCTGCATGCAAAGCTAGCCATGATGGTGTCCGACCCATGTATACACAACTAGATGTTTGGTGGCATTTTTTGCGCAGCATGCACAAAATCAGTGTACACGAGAGATCAAAATAAGGAGCTGCTACGCATAAATTCTATCATGACTTACATGCATGCAGGAGTGCTGATGCAATTCATCGATTCTCGTGCCAAGTAAACAATGTTTCGGTGGATTTATTTCTAGTTAATCACCGGTGGGCTCCACATGACTTAAGGGAACTGTGCTGCACGAAGACTCTCATGTGCTACCGCCTATGCATCAGTACATGGGACCCGTATGTAGCCACTTGCGCCCAATGGACCCTAATGAAGGACCGAAGATGCCACGGATGGGAATTGGATGACTCCCTTGGATTTCGTGCATGACACATACTGTGCCACCATGGCATGACAGGCGCAGGAATCTGGGGTGGCATGGCAAGCGCAGGAATCTGGGCTAGGGGCCGACAGGGCCACATGGCAGCGTCTGGCGAGGGGGTACAGGCAGAGGCACGGTGCGGCTACCGGGCGCCAGGGCGTGACGCGGGGTTGTCCGGGCGCCAGGGCAGCGGTAGCGGCGACGTGGCAAGACCAGAAGCGTCTGGCCCTCCTAGGAACGGTGCAGATTGAATTAGGGCGCGGGAGACACGGACGTGGACACGTGTCCGATACCAACACATCCGTTATGCCAGTTTTGGCATTATAGCATGTGGACGGCTATTTTTATTAATAAAGACGCCAACAGTGTCATTTAGGCCAAAAACTCGGCTATTTGTAGCACTTTGTACAGTTGCGGCGCCTACTACAAGCCGCTTTGTATGGTGTGTAGCAGCACTTACTTTTTAAGTTTTCATATGATTCATTTGTTGCATAATCTTGCCATCTTTTGTATTAAATCATTACTCCAAGACTTGAGATATGCACAGAAACAAATAATCCTAATACAAGCTAAGCCAATTTACTTCGAAATTGTTTCGCTTAACTTTGTATTTCTACAAATATAAGCGAGCATATTGCACCCGCTATCTGCTAACCTCTATAAAAACACTGCTGCTACGCTCCCGCTACAGGCTATTTAGAACATTGAGTATGTCAATTCACCGCTACCACTAATACCAAGAGTACAAAAATAAATAAAAAATACAAAGGGCAAATAATAAACAAAAATAAAGAACGGCACGTCCATACGATGAACGTACCAAATAAACAACATAATACAAGATCTTCCGCTATTTTTTTTAATAAAAGTCTTCTTTTCTGCATAAAAGAGATGCGATGAGGCTATGACTACGTCTGCATGAAATTGGACTAGATGAGATGGGGCGCACATCTTCTTCTGCGACCAAATCAGCCATCTTTTGGGTGATCTTACAACAATGGCTCCTTTTGACAGGGTGCACATAAATCTCGAAAATGTGGGGATATTTCTGGAGGAAAGCACCGATCTCAATGTTCAACCCAACCTCTTGTCTCCACCTCGAAAGAAGTTGGAGAGATGCGTAGCCGTTCCTCTGCTGAGATATCAACTCATGTAAATCCAAAGACAGCCTCAAGTTCTTGAGCTGAATCATTAGCTTGTCCAGCCTATGATCCCTTGTTCTGCCCTCCAGACGAGTTCGTGCTGAATCTATTGGCTTTTTCCACCTCCTTTGCATACTACGATTAAAGGGCCATACTGAAATGCCTCGTCCAACATGTGCACTCGCAAGGAAAATGCATGCAGATTTCTTCGACCAAACACCTTAGATGCCATTCACTTGTATACTAGAAATCAAATCCGTACTTATAGCATATAGCACTCCATTGAGAAGCAAAAATGAATGTGTAAAGCAATGCCAACTTGTTCTAGCTGCGAGGAAGGAATTCAAAGCATCGTTAGTTTCAGTACCGAATAAGTGAAGTTATGATTAAGTTACAAAACCGTTAGTTTCATTATCGAGTTTACTCCTTATTCTCAACAAAAATTCAAGTTTACTGAAACAACATGCATGTACCATGTATGCACCGAGACCCGAAAATTAAACCAGATGAGAAAGGAACAAGGGACAGCAGGAAAGAGCTGACGGTGATGGAGACATGTATTCAGTTCAAGCAATTCATGGAACATGATCAAAAGCGAGGCAATCCGAGGTAGGTACACCTGCAGTAGAGTGGTAACAGACAGACAGACAGAGAGGGCGGTAGAAAACAAGAAGGAGAGAGGCCTTGACCTTGTTAGGCATTTCATCGAACATGATGTGCTCAACATGGATGAAGCGAGCTCTGTCGGGCGGCCGTCGAGCACGCACAGAGAATAATGTCACGGAGTGGACGAGAGGACATGAGCAAGGGTGTGGTGGCTGCGGACGTGGGCGACGGTGACTAGGGGTAGCGCTGGTGGTGGTGGCGGCGGCGACGGCGACCGGGGGCAGATTGGGGTGGGGTGGAGCAGAGATCAAACCAAATGGATGCTGCGTTTGCTGCCTCCCTCGTTAGATTAGCAGGAGGAGGATATCTACACCGTCTGTTCCGTCACTGGTTCTGACCCTGGATAGAGCTGGGCATTGGGCCATGCCGTGCCGATCCGGTCCGGTCCGGGTCTATCGTGCTTCAGGCCGCGTCGTGCCGTGTCGGCTCGATCCAGTCATCCCGCCGTGCCGTGCCGTACCGGCCCACCTCGCCTCCGGCCAGATTCAGGCACGGCCCAAAGCCCGTCGTGCCGGGGTCGTACCATGCCAGCCCAAGCCTAGCCCAAAATAATTATAGACAACGGAGGCGACGATGGCGGCGGCAACCGTCATCTTCATTCCTCTCGGCCGGAGGAGAGCCAGAGAGGGAGGAAAGCGGTGCTTGGAGAAGGGAGGAACTGAGGGTGGAGGGCTGGAGGCGGTGTGTGGGATTAGGGATATAGATTAGTCGGGACGGGGGTTAGGGTTGGGGGGGACGGTGTTGAGCCAGGCTATCAGGCCGGGATTGGGCCAGGCCGGAGGAGGAATTAGAGGATTGGGCTTTTTTCGTGCCATGCCGGCCCAAGCACGGTCCAAATGGTCGTGCCGCCCAACGGGCCGTATTCTCAGACCCAGCCCGGTCCGACGTTTGTGCCATGCCGGCTCCGTCTGAACGCGTGCCGTACCGTGCTATATTTAGATCGTGTCGTGTTGATCGGGCTTTAGATCAGTTCAGAAAAGCTAGGCCCAAATCCCAGCTTAGAGCCTAAAGCCCTGAACTCTGTAGAAGGCAAGGGCTTAAGGCAACGAGGTGGCGGAAGACTCCACCCCTCTCCTCGGTCGCCGTCAAGCACCAACTACCATCCGCCTCCGCCGCTCGCGCCCTTCCTCTGACGGGCGGTGGTGCGGCCTTCTCTTGTCTGCTAGTAGCGGAGAGTTGTAGCTAGCCCCACTTGGGATTGGGAAACCCCAAAGCTCCCAACCCTGCTGCAAGGACAAGGAAACTAATCGCCCCCTCGCCGATCACGACGATGCTGAGCTTCCCTCCGCCCGGCGGCGTCACCATCTGCGAGATCAACCGCGACCTCGGTACCTAATTGCTTATACTAGTTTACCTCCGTCCTCTGGATCGATCGATTAGCTGCTCATTTTGCCTTCGCCTCTGTTTTGCAGTTGCGGCGGATGCACTATCGGACGATCGCGCCAAGGAGGCCTACGGGAATGTCCTCGTCAGTTCATCTTCCCCTCCCTCACCTCGCAAATTTCATCTTTTTACAGCACTCTCGCTTCCAACACTGGAGTTTTCGCCCTCAAGTTTACCACCGCGTGTCGTCATCCACACACAATGTGAATATTTCAGGGAATGTTCTTTAGCGCTATTCCTTTCCAGCCGGATGATCTCCTAACGATGCATCAGCCTCCTGCTCCAGACGATGTGGAGCCCACCGAGAGCGTCCGCACAACAACTTTGGTATCCACCATAGCCGAGTCCTTCGAACAGATGCTCTTCCTTTCTGCGATTTGAGTTATCCAGAGCTGGCCAAACGGGCCGCCTGTTCGGTCGGTAAGGGGCACGACACTGCTGGTCCAGTTTAGGCTCGATACGGTCCGCACTATTTACGGGCCGGGCAGGTACGATATAATAGCTTGGACCGTGCCTTAGACCGCACCACCAGCATTTAATAGTCTGGACCCATCTATCACGACTCGAGCACGACCACGGCCAAGTTAAACGCGACATCGTTTTAATATACATATATAATTTTAATTTTATTTATTAATATTTATATGTTTTTCTTTCCATTTTAATACTTATATGGTTTTATTTTTTAGTTTTTAAATTTTATATAGTTCATTTTATAAGTATATATAAATTTATTTTGGTTTTTTAAAAATATATATTTTCTAGGATTTTTTCAATTTTTCATGTCTTATGAGCTAAATGACAAATGTTTTAACGAGTTAGCTATTTGAACATTAATAAAATTCTATTACATTTTCAATATAATTATCTATTTTTTTCAATTTTCATGTCTACTTATAAATTCTACATATTTTTCTAATTTTTCTATATTTTTATAGATTTTTTTGTATTTTTTTCATGTTTTTGTGCTAAACGGGCCACATTCTGGGCTGATGACATGTAGGCCACATCTGTCAGCCCGATTTAAACTCCCTCCTCTCTTTTCTATCTCGCTGACAGGGCAACCCCACGCGTTAGGCCTGAAGGGCAAAATGGACATTTCCCAGACTTTCTTTCGCCTCTCCCCTAGAAATAATATTTTAATAGACTCAGTGTCCTACAGTAAATAGCCACAAAATGTTTAATGTCTTTTGGCCAAAATATAATTTTTTAGTGTTCAATAGCTAAGGACTAAAAGTTTAGCAATTTTTGCCAAAAGACTACTGCCATGTTGTTCCCTTCCCTACATGTACAGAGTTAAATCAGGGCCGCATGCAGCTAGCGTTGACTGACATATACAAATATGTGTCATATCATCCCTTTAAGTATGCAGTTGCTCTCCTAGCAACAAGTAGCTAGTACTTAACCACTCCGGATTGAACAAAGTTAGTGTGCAAACAAAGACATCGATCGATCACACAGCCTTAGGCGTCATGAATTCGACACATCAATAAACGCATAGAGATTAATTTAGGAGCACTCATCGACAGAAGGGGAAGAGACAGAGAGAGCTCTGAATTCGATCGGTTTTGTTTGCTGTCTGTCTTTATCTGATGCGTAATGCGATGGCTTTGCTTAGGCCATCCGCAATGTTGCATTTTAGCCGGTTCTTACCGGTTCAAAAGAGGTTAAGCATCGATTCATTACGTTGAAGCTATCAATTCCAACCAAAATATTTCTAGAACCGGACCCAAATCAAGCATCGATTCGAAGCATTAAACAAATCGCATGGCCCACATGGCAGATGTGCACCAGGGGTCGTCACTACCATCGTCGGGGTCGCTGCAGGACGTGCGGAGGGGTCATCGCCGGTGCTCATCGTCGCCTCTAGATCCCCCACCCGCTGAAGTCGTTGCGTCCGCTACTGGCCACGGAAGACGTCTGCTCCAAAGCTTCCTTCTACAGGTCCACCGGCCACCGATCGCTAAAGCCATCCCTTCTACCTCCGACTGTCGGAGCTATCGCCTCCACCCCCGACGTCTACCTCGATCACGGAGCAGTGTTAGGGGCGAGGCGGCGGCAGCGGAGCTTTGGCCGAGGCGGCGCCGACTTGGTGGAGGCTAGCGGAGGATTCAAGGCACAATAGAAGGGGGAGAGAGCGGTGATGACGGGATAGATTTTATTTCTTTGCTTTTTAGTACCACGTGGGTCCCGCTATACTGGGAACCGGCTCATTACACTGGAGAAAAAAATGTTCGGTTCCTAAAATACTTATGTGGTATATCTTTAAATCGACGTTAATTCAATACACTAAAGATGCTCAGCTCTCAACATAAGGAACCATGGAGATATCAGCGCTTATAAACAGAAAGAATTTAGGAGCACTCATCCATGCGTGTGTTGTGTGTCCGTCGCGCGCATGGAGAAATGGAACCGCCAAAACTGAAAGAATTTTGCAAGACTGCTCGCACACGCATGCATTGTGAGGTTTGAAACTTGTGGGCTGCGGACTAGGTAGTTGCAAAAATTACAATGGGCCATATGCTTATATACTATGGGGTTATGTAGGCCGGGCTAGATGGCGTCGGTGTCACTTGACATTGGCCCATGTACTCACAACAATAAAATAGTCTACTAGGGAAATTTTTATTTAGACGCTTTTATTGCATCTCTATATCCAGAATCAGGTAGCACATAAAAAACATTTATTTAGAGTCTAACCCATTTAGCAAACACTAACCTCACTCAACTCAGCGGTTAGCCTCACCCCTCCACTCAAATCTCGCCGTGCTCTCACCTCCCTGCTCGTCCACCTTGACCCATTCCCGCTCCTCGCCCTCCACCCCGCGCTCCGCTCCGCTGCTGCTTCTCCATTCCTCGCTCCGCCTCCTCCTCTCCCACGGCCTCTCGCTCGAGATGCCACCCGCATCTTCTTGGCCTTCCCGTCCCTACTCACCTCCCTTCCCGATGAGCCGCTCGGCTTCCTCTCCTCCGCCGCGCCGCTCCCGCCCCCACTCCTCCGTGTTGCCGTCGTCCGGTCCCCCGCCTCCTCACGGCCTCCGTTCCAGACACCCTCAACCCCGCACTGCACTTCCTCCACCACGGCGTCTCCCTTCGCCGGAGACCCCTCCCTCTTGCCGCAGCCATGCTCCTTGCCTTCTCCGTCGATCGCACCCTCCTCCCAAACTCATATTCCTCTGCGACGCAACCGGGCTCCCTGACCCTTTCGTCTGCGCCGTCCTTCACCGCGCCCTCGCCATCCTCTCCTACGGGATCGAGACCAACCTCACGCCCCAAGCTCCAGTTCCTCATCGACCGCATGGGGAGGGATCCCGCCGCTGAGCTCGCCGAGTTCCCGCACTACTTGGCCTTCAGCTTGGAGGGGAGGATAACAATCGTGAGCACGGGGCCGCGGGTGATGCGGCCAATGCGGGCTTATTTAGAAGTGAATAAGTAGCTTGATGCTCGTCGGTGAAAATCTCCTTCTCAGTGAGCTCAATAAGTCCAAGGTGAATATAGACATACAATGTGATCTAGTAAATAATATGCCATGCGTAGTTGCTAACGCCTTATTCAGAAGTGAATAAGTAGCTTGATGCTCGATCGGTGAGCTAATTTTTTGCTTCTTAATTCTTATGAGCCTTAGTTGTGAGATCTGCTGATTGTTTGGATCAATAATGTGGCACTTGAATTAGAACCCTAATTAGTATAATGTTCCCCTGATTGATGACATTGTTGTTGTTCGTATTGCAACTGGAAGCTGTTGATGGCTGGACATGTCATAATTTGAGAGCAGTAGCGTCAGGAGCTGAGGTATCAAGGCTGTTGGTTTATTTGATTGATCAAATTTGCTTTTCTCATGACATGACTCGGAAAAGCTGAGATTACTGGCTGTATATTGTCGCCGCCTAATGAAGGAATGAATAAATCTTGGTCCGTGTATTACAAGCTTTTGTAATGTTGTAAGGGCCAAACATCACTTTGTTGAATGCAGTTAGCACTACTTTTTGTCAATTCTAATAACATAGAACTTTATATTGTTGTCATGTATTTCTGCTTCTAAATAAGTCCTTGAGCATATAATTTCTGTTAGTAAATTAAGCGGCATTACTGCCTATTTTTGAGATAGATAGATACCAATAAGTTCCTATGCTGGGATTGCTGAATACATAGTAGTCATCCTTTACAGCTTGAAGATATTTTCTTGAGAGGATTTGCTCAACATCTGAATACATAGTTGTATGTATTATCTACCTTATTTTGTTAATTACCTTTGCAGGGCACTCTGCCGTTTAGGCTACTGGCTACTGAATATGGTGCTGATATTACTTACGGAGAAGAAATAATAGATCATAAATTTTTTAAGTGTGAACATGTTACAAATGGTATTGTAGTTCAATCGACATTTAATATTTTATTATGATATCACTACTGTGACATCTGTATGAACAATTATGTTATACTCATAAATTTCTGTTAAGATCTTGCATATCATAGTATTGCGGATAACTTTACTCCAATAATGTTGCATTTCAAGTAGGAGATTCGAAATATTTATCTTTAATGATTATTGGATGGTAAAGGGTTGGTATTGAAGAGAGAAGAAAACAAATGTTTGGATAACTTTACAAGTGTACAATTAGATACTTTATGAAGTGAACTTCTTGATTTTACCTATGAAGCTGGAGAACCTTTTAAGTTTTAACACCTATAGGATTTCATTTATTTGTTCCGTATGTTGTCCACTATTGTCCAAATTTGTTGGATTTGTGTGGTATTGTTCCACTCATGCTAATCATGATGTTCAATGTTGGCCAGAATCTCTCGGGACTACCGATTTTGTGGAGAGATGAACGATCTAGACCTGCCATTATGTGTTAATGCAGTTTTGGTGATTAATGACAAATCTAATTGTGAAACTAACATTTTTATTGATATACATATTGTGTAGTCTTATTTGAATATAAAGGTAATAATCATGAAGGCATGCATGTGATTAATGACAAATCCAATTCATTGGATAAACAAAAAGAAAATCCAAACAGGTATGCATTTATAATGATAAATCTATTTGTGAGACTAACTATTCTATTTGCCATATCTCATGATTAGCCTCGTTTGGATATCAAGAACAAAAGAGGTATGCATTCGACTTCATAGTTCTTATATATTGTTGCATTCCTCGGATCCAAAATATAGGTTGAACTTCACCAAAAGATTAACCTAAATATGTGCATATGTTCTTATTACACATTCATGTATGCACACATATAGGGGGAGTTCATTCTATATTTTGAGGTTTCATTAGTATTGATCCATATTCCTGTTTCCATATATACTTGGGATCTTTACTTTGAAACATATCATTTGAATATATTTAACTTGCATAGTTAATATATTTATGTGTGTATATGAGACTTGTGTAGTTCATATATCCTTGAATATATTTAACTTGTATAGTTAATATATTCATGTGAGTATATAAGACTTGTGTAGTCTAAATATACTTATATGTGAGTATAATATAACTTGTGTAGTTCATATGTACTTACATATCCTTGAATATATTTAACTTGCATAGTTAATATATTCATGTGTGTATATGAGACTTGTGTAGTTCATATATCCTTGAATATATTTAACTTGCATAGTTAATATATTCATGTGTGTATATAAGACTTGTGTAGTCTGAATATACTTATATGTCAATATAACATAACTGTGCGTTTATGTATACTCATATATCCTTGAATATATATAACTTGTGTAATTATATATATTCATATGAGTATATACAACTTATGTAGTGGTTATATACTCATACCAATCTACATTCAATTATTTGTTATTGAAGTGATTATCATCAATTACCAAAGAGGGAAAAATTGTGGTATCTTGTCCCACTATTATGAGTTAATGGTATGTTGTGGTAATTAATGATAATCATATTGTGGAACTAACATTTTTCAAGAGTTGGATAAGCAGGTTAGGTTCCATGATAATGAAGACTTGGGATGACATCATGTGTTGATGGTCATTAAGTCAAGAGGAGCTCCATCATGTGTTGGTGGAAGTCAAGTGAAGGAAATCATCGTGTGTCGATGATGTTCAAGAAGAAGAGATGATCATGTGTTGATCATCAAGTCAAGTGAAGACCCATCATGTGTTGATGGAGGTCAAGTGAAGAGTGCATTATGAGTTGATGCATATCAAGACTCGGGATAGAGGATGTCATCATGTGTTGATGAGCACCAAGTTAAGATCCCGAAGTGAAGCTTCATCATGTGTTGATGAAAGTCAAGTGAAGAACTCATCATGTGTTGATGAGCTTTCAAGTCAAGAATCCGGACTTGAAGTGAGGATGTGCGTCATCAAGCTTCAAGTGGTTGTGCAAGGCTACCTCATCTTAACATGTTGCCAATATTTACGAATGTGTTTTGCAAATAGTTGTGGCTCATGGATAACCCTTGTAGCATGTGACTTAAGTTTGCGAATGAGTTTTGCAAATGGTGTAAGTCCATGTACCTTATTCTTTGTGGTGTGATTCTAAAAGTGTGCAAATGTGTTTTGCAACTTGTTGAGAATCTCACTTGAACCCTTGTTTGCATTGCGTATCAAATTGGCAAATGTGTTTTACAATTTGAGTTGAAGCGAATGCAATCTGTTGTCTTGTCAGGAAAATCGGTTGAACCGGCGTTGTGTGCTGTGATGCGATCACATTCGCAAGAATACCGACTCTTATCAGTGGAACTCACTTTGTTGAGCATGTGTTGCTCTGATTGAGGAATGGTAGTACCGGCGTGTACTGAACGGTACGACCATAGGCCGGTTGTTCCAATTGTTTGTTGGCGGTTCATTATTTCCAGAGGAGATGCATTTGAGCATGTGTTTCTTTGTTGTGGATCGGTTGTACCGACGTGTTATGGGCGGTACGACCGCGCTGCGGTTCGACCTGATCTTGGTGCGGTATGACCGCACATCGGTTGATCCGATTTCTATGTGGCGGTTCTAATTTTTCAGAATAGATATTTTTGGGACTTAGCTGCATTTATTGCTCCTTTGTGGAGCGGTATGACCGCAGGTGTTTGGACGGTTGTACCTGTAGCTATGCACGACCGGATCTTGGTTAGCGTCTGACCGGACGTGGTCCAACGCCTAGTTTTTATAGCTGTTGGAGCATGGGCGGTACGACCGACCGTTGGCCGCTGGTATGACCGCATGTGCTGATTTTTGAGCAAACTTTTCCACAACGGCTAGTTTTTGTGTGTGGACTATAAATACCCACCTTGGCCGTGTGTGGGCAAGTTGCTAGTGCCCCTAGACATTCTATTGAGCAAAGAGCAAGCCCTCTACTCTCATATGTGCATGTGTTGCACTTAGTGAGCTTTGAGAGGCAAATCCTATTGCATGTGTTGCATTAGGTAGTGGATTGAGTATCCACTTGAGCTTAGACACTTGATTAGTTCAAGTGAGCGTTGGAGATTTGTTACTCTTGGTGTTTGCCGACACCTAGACGGCGTGGAGGTGTCGTTGCGCCGGTGAGCTTCTCAAAGAAGATTGTGAGAAGACCCGGGCGGTTTGTGAGTGGCGTGGTGCTCGCCATCTCCGGAGTGGAGGAAAGAGCAACCCTAGTGGAGCGAGGTGTTGGTTCGGTTTGGAACCGGTCCAAGTGGTTGGATTTACCTTGGAGGAGGGTGCTCAATTCGTGGAGCCGGTCCAATTAGTTTGGGCTTGCTCCAACGTGGATTAGGGGAGACCGGCAAGTCTCCGATCACCACGTTAAAACATCGCCGTGTCAATTGTGGTTTGCATTCTTGTGTCTTACTGTTGCATTTACATTCATTGTATATGAATGCTTGCTTTACTTTGTGCTATTCACCTTTGGTAGAATTGAATTGCTTATAAGTCCTTGCTTGATTGTTATATTTATCAATAGACTTGTATTGTTGGTGCACTTAGGTGAACCTAGTTGATTTAGACTTTAATTGTGTAAAACCGTATTTGTATTAGCTTCCGCATTAGAAATCGGTTTTAGCCAAAGAAGTTTTTAAAACGCTTATTCACCCCCCCTCTAGTCGGCCTCCTCGACCTTACAAGAGAGGGACTGATAATGTAGTGTTCTGGACTTGCCCACAAGAAAGGGACAGGGTCGTATTCCAAATGGGCACATCAGATGCTGTGAGGGCACTTAAAGCTGCTCAGATTGTGTAATTCTTATTTCTGAAATTATTTAATATCCAAATTCTGAAGTAAACTAACTTAAAGTGCGGTGGGTTACTAGGGTTGTTTGATCTCATCAAGGCATTGGATTAACTATTTTAACCTTTCCTGCTTTGCATCTTTTCTTTAATTATAGTTTTTCATCATGACCAAGTGTAATGTTGTCACTGCTATAGATATCAACATGGGTTGTCCAAAGTCATTCTCAGTGGTGGAATGGGTGCCGCTTTACTCTCCAAACCTGAGCTTATACATGATGTACATGTTCTTATGGTTTTGTTTTACTATTTTCATTCTGTGGAAATTCACTACACTTATTCAGGCTATGCAAATTGCATCGTGTAGATTTTGACCACATTGCAGAGGAACTTGGACACAACAGTAAGTCAGTGACATGTAAAATTCGTCTTCTGAACACACGTCAAGACAACGTGGAGTTGGCACACGGATTGAGAAGGCGGTGTTCGGCTCTTCTTGTCCATGGAAGGTTAGCACACATCTGAGAGTACCTTTTGAGTTCGGTAGATAACCATACTCACTCTCACTCTTTCTTTAAAAATGTACAATTTACCATCCATATGTTTCTAATTGTCCACAAGTTTAAATGCCCGTGTTTAAGAAAACATTATATTCATATGCAAAACCATTTGGTCCATTCTATTTAGGGAAAATTGGCTACAGGGCACTGCAATTTGTCACCATTTGCCAACGGACATCTAAAAAATATGGTTACGCCATAACACACTGTAAAAACGTGTAATTTATGAAGTCTTAACATAAATTGGTCCACCTTTGATCCACTACTTTGTATGCTATAGACTTTTGCCATATAGATACTAACATTAGGGTTGGAACTTTGGATTGATAATTTGATACTAATGATATGATGTTTGCTAATTTAGGTTCTTGCAATTGCAACAGAGTACCTTGAAATGACTGAAGACGTGGAGAAACGGAACTTGATATTCAAAATTGAGGTCTTTATAAATTCTAGCATTCTCCAGAGTTGGAAAGATTCCATCATTATTCTGCAGAGCACAAAGGCACTGTTACCTTAGTCTGAGGAGTTGAAGGTTGTCAGCAGATGTAGGATTTGTAGAAAAAATTTTCGATGTGTTTTCACCTTTGTATGTGGATGCTAGATTTAGTTGTTAACTTGATTCAGTCCGCAACGGAGTATCTATGTTTTTTTCTTCTGGTTTTTTTTAATATATCGACAATGTAATTCTACATTTGAAATGGCTTTACCAAAGATCTAAAACTTCTTATGAAAATATGTGATACTATATCCTCTGAATCATTGTAGTTGAACCAGCGATAAAATATTTATACAGAACAAAATAAAAATGGACGTCTCTAGCTCAATCTAAATACGTCTATGAATGCATATCTATGTTTCTTAGCACGCAATAAAGCGTCACTAGGGAGAATAGAGACGATATGGAAATGCAAATATGAAAGCGTCTCCAAGCTTGTAGAGACGCAATCTAAACAACTCATATCGTTGTAGACGAACTTAACAATACGTCTCTATGATCTTTGACACAGTACGTGGGGAGACATTTTATAAAAACGACTCTATAACGTTATAGAGATGATTGAAAATATCTTTAACCTATAAAATAAAGCGTCTTTATAGGACTTTTATGTTGTAGTGTACTCTAGATCCGTCCCTGATTGCGCGATCGAATTGATTGGAAATGGTCATATGGTATAGGGGGATTCCAGATTTGTGGGATGCAAGAGGAGGACGCCCATGGATGTGGCATGCATGTATGTGTGCTTCCCTGGCTCTAGTAATTAATGCACTTGTCATCATCGAATCAATGTATCAGCTGGCAATGGCATGATGCAGCTCCAGCCACCGCTTGCATGCTAGTTACGTTTCGCCGATGACTTCTTCCTCTTATATTTTCCTTCACTTGCCCAGATTGATTATGCAAGCTCCCCTAGGGAACATTTTTTTTTATTAATTAACCTTTTTAAAATTTTTATTTTAAAGTTAACCTGGCAAATTTTATTTCCAATTCTAACATCTTTAGTCATGCCACCACTCGTGACGTGACAAAACATTATTATCACGTCATAAAATAAGTCCGTTAAATAGCACTTTTTATCACACCACTGGTCGTGGTGTGACCAAACAACACTATCACGCCACGAGTGGTGGCGTGACAAGAACTTCTCCTAGATACAGGCTGGCGTGACAGTCGCTGTTTTGTCACACCAAAGATGGTGGCGTGACCAAAGAGTGACCAAAGAGGTCAGAATTAGAAATAAAGTTCGTCGGAGGTTAACTTTAAAATAAAATTTAAAAAAAAAATTAATTAATAAAAAAAATTCTCCCCTAGGCTAGGCAAGCTGCATTTCCTACCACATGTAAAAAAAACAGCAACTGAATAACTATATAATTTATAATATGTTATTTATTTTGAGACTGACAACAGTGGTATACTATGAACATCCGAAGTATAGTGTCATATAGCGAATTGCTAGTTGATTTTTATGGTTTATTTGTTATTTATGGATGGTATTCTGTACCAGCCCAAACAATAGATTCTTGGGCCGGGGTCGGGTTCTTCATAAGAAACAGATAGTAACATGCAGTACGGGAATCGGGCCAGATCTAAAAGTTCTAAACAAACAGGCCGGAGGAGCTGCTGCTGCTTCTTCTTCCTCTTCGATTACACCCTTCTTTCTTTCTTGCGAACAAGGGACGGAACTAGGGTAGGGAGGGAAGGAGTGGGGAGACAGAAGTCAGAAGAGGAGGGGAGCGGAGCGAGCTATGGATGCTTCATCTCTCAACAACCAGCGCATGCAGGCGCTCTTAGAGGTGGTTTGTTAATCATCCACTCGGACCTTGACCTAGACCTAAACATTTTCTTGATTTCTTGGTACCCATCGGTCCTTCCGTTTATCTACTAGCCATGGCTTTCGTAGCCTATTTGCAGTGCAGGGTTTTCTATTTTGTTTTTGCGATGACCTTTTGTGATCTACTCGGCGATGTGCCTCAATATGCTCAGCATCTGCAGTGAAAAGATGAGAGATTTGAGCTTAACTATAGCCTTTTTGTGTTCCAATCACTAGCTTCTATGTGGAATTTGTGTTGATTTTTTTCTCATTGTTTAGCTGCATGCATCAGTGTACTTAAATTCTGTACAGAAACAGCAAAGTTCTTTAGCTAAGAGCATGAGTGTCCCTGAATTCGGGGTTTAGAGATGTGCTGCAAGTTAGATTTGAGATGCAAACCGGCACTAGAATTTTAGGTGCGTTTGCGAACTTGATGGTATTCCAGAGCCAGAGGTATCGTGTGGATGTGCCCGTCACACTGCATAGGTGATGTTTCTTGATAATGGTGGTTCAGTTGTTAAAACGGTCCCAAACCCATCGTAGAACTGGATCTAGTCAAGCTTCTTGTAGTGGAATTTGACCAGATCCTTGTGTAGAACTACTCCTAACCCTGACCTTAACTAAATCATCTGGAAGCGTCCTGGTTTCAGGCGCCGCCTGTTTGCCCTCGGCAATTAATGAATTTTTATTCCTATAAGGCTGGATGTCCATTACTTGCCAGGTTTTTAGTACCTAAACCGAGCAGACTTGAAATTGTGATCCTAGCTGTTTTTTTTATAACCTGTAGTTAATGACTATGGTTGTTCAGAGGAAGCTGAAACTGGCCTCATGGTATCAGAGAAACGGTTTAGTTCATAAGGTAGTTTCTGAAATTAGAACAGTCATAAACCCCAAATGCATCTGTAATTCATATAATGGAACTGGCCTGTTACTTCGTGCAAATTTATATTCAATGCTCGCCTGTTCTGGTACTAAACTATGTTGATGCACATTATTTCCCATAAGAACATGATGCTTAATATCCTTGCATTTTAAGTGATTTATGACCCACATCCCTGATGGTGACAGGATGGAAATTTGATTTGTGTATTGTTTTGCCATGTTCTTTCCTTGGTGAAACATGCGCATAAAAGTTGCTAGGTTTGAAATAACATCAAATTTTGCATAACATAACCCAATACAAGGAGAGAGAAAAGATGATGGGATGGCATGAAGGAGATATCGGTCCTTTTCATAGAGAAAAATTGATACATGCAGTGTTTTGTGGTATTTTGCAAGGATCTTTTCCTGGTGAATTATGCTCAGGAAAGCTATTAGATTAGAAATAGCATCAAAGTTTGCATTTTACACTTGTGCAACCCATCTTGAGAGAAAAAAACAATAGTAGGCGGCATGGTCAAATTTGAATAATAACAGAATGAAGCAACTCTGATTTTCATGTACCATGCTGCAGGGACCTTCATCATGGGTTTTTGATACTGTGAATGGGCAGAAGTTGGTTTGCTTATATGCTGAAGAAATTGTCTTACATCTCCTTTTCCTCCCCGTCTCGTGGAACAGGAGAATTAAGCAATGTCTCTTGAAGTAGCTCCTCGCATATCTTTTGTAGCATTTGTGATTAAGATTTATGCCTTTATTTTCTGTTTTCAAAATCCCCTGGCCGGCCATGGTGATTGTTAGTTCAATAGAAATCTAATTACCACATTTTTTTCTCTGCAGGAAGAGAAGAGGAAGGCCATGGCAAACGAGATTGTGGCAAAGCTCACTGATGTTTGCTGGGACAAGTGCATCACCGGGAGCATCGGAAGCAGCTTCAGCCACAGCGAAACCTCGTGCCTGTCCAACTGCGCAAAACGCTTTGTGGAACTGAAGATGCTCACCATGCAACGATTCAGTAGCAATAACTAAAATCACATAGGTCTTCCTCTGCATCGAAATGTAGTATGTACTGGAGTTGATGATGCAAACCAAAAGGCGTACATGTCTTTTGCTACAACATGAATTTTGTTGTCTTTTTGCTGGTACACTATTGTTTGTGAGATGATCGCAACATATGCCCATGCCAGTAGGTGATTCAAATGCTACTATGTTTTCATCACATTTGATTTGATGACCTGGAAAGAAGCTAAGACAATGAGAGATTTGAGCAGAATGTGTTTTTGAGGTTGAAGTGAAATGAGTTGGGCCTGCTGATGTAATAACGTCTCAGAAATTTGATTTTTTTTTTTAAAAAAAAACAACTCATCATTTTATTAATGTGACAAAAAAATAAATAGTTGACAAAAAGAATTGCAAAAATAATACTCTATCGCCAATGACAGGGATCTTATCGTCAAATGAAGTAGCGACAGTGATTCTATCGTCAACTCAATTGACGATAAGGGCATTTTGTCGTCAAATGATTTGGCAATAGGAGCTTATCGGCCAAACGAATTTATCAACCAAATGAATCAGCGACAAGACTGTCGATCAAATAATACCTTATCACCAAATAATTCGGCGATAGGGCTCTGTCACCAAATGAATTGGCGATAGAAGTTTTTTTTAGAGAATACTGGTAATTTATTGATCACAAAAACATCGTTATAAAGCGTCTTCTGGATACACTTTGGTACACCATTGCGAATAAAAGAACTAACAGAGTGCTCATGAGATCTAGTTAGATTATGTACCGCCACATTCGCCACACGACTAACGTGACGAAAAACAATCGAGGAAAAGCCCTCTGCTATAAACTTGATGTCAGAGATACTCGCACTAACAGAGGACCGATCCCTCATCGACAAATTCAACCGTTACACCACAGACAAGCAATCAGAAGTAAGAATGACATTCTGATATCCTTCATCACGGGCGAGTGCTGTTGATGGCGAAATGCCAATGCTTCTGCTAACTCTAGCGTAGTGATCCCATCAAGGCCCTCGCTGCAGGCAGCTAAGTATTCACCAATGTAGTTTTGGACTACCACGCCAACCCCTATCCGACGAGAAGAAGCAAAAAGTGTTGCATCGATATTAATAAGGATCATACTTGTCGGCGGTGGAGCCAATTTAGGGACTGAATGCAAGGACTCATGCCTATGACTTGGATCCAGATTAGAGATATGCGACACTATCAACTCAACATAACCATTAACTTTCGCAGCCACCCTTCGAGGATGCAACAAACCTTCATCGTTTCGTGCACCATTATGGGCCTCCCAAATATACCACAGAGTAACAGCAAGAACCGTTGCCTCCAGAATCGAGGAACGTCCCAGGAAATCGAATAGCCACTGCTTAGCACAATTCAACATCTTGCGGCAAATATGGAAGCCATACTCCAATTTCACTTCACGCCAAACTTCACGGGCAAACTGGCAGAAGAGGAAGGAATATTCGATACGCTCATCCATCCCACAGAAGACCCATGTATTATTCGTTGGGATATGCCTCGGTTTCAATTAGAAACCACATGGGAGGCAGTCATGTGCGAAACGCCACAACAAAATTTTCATTTTGTTCGGTGCCTTTATAGCCTAAAGTGATTTCCAATGTTTTCCATCCGCGTTGTACGCCGAGGAGAGACTATGTCCAGAGCTACTTCGGGAGGAGTAAAAGCCCTCTATCCGAGCTAAACAATATGTAGAACGTACCATGTAAGACCTATATCTTGTATGTGGCCATGAAGCAAAATCCTCATTGTCTTGTCTACTGATGGGCACCTGCATAATTTGGTCAGCCACCATCTCAGGGAAGATAGAATGAACCAGGTCAACATCCCAAGAGCCATCCTCCTCATGTATAAGAAAATCAACTGTTTGATCCGCAGGTAGGGGCATCAGCGGCCGAACCAGATTGGGTACACTATCAGGTATCCAATTGACAGAGCCTTATCGTCAAATGAATTAGCGAATGAGTATTATTTTTATATTTTTTTGTTGGCTATTTATTTTTGTCGCATTAATAAAAAATGTGAGCTATTTTTTTAAAAAAAAAATCCAGAAATTTTACCCTCCAGCCATAAAGGGAGAACTACCACTACACCGCTGTTTCAGTTAGTCGTTTCCAGCTAATTCCAGTGGGCGCGCATCTCAAGACTGATCCAACGGTGGATAGTGGAAGCACACTTTGTGAGGTGAGGCTGAGCTCAGTGACACGACTTGCCTGCTATATACGCGTATGCTTCAGACGACTTCATCGAGGCTCCAATACTACTGGTTATACTTCTGAAAGCCAACAAGACGACATCCTCAAGGTTGGACGAGCCGTCTGATGCTTATCAATCATCCTTTCTCTCCCTTGTCCTTACTAGTTAATTTTCTGCAATTTCTAGTTTCTTATCATCTTTGTGGCAAGTTACTGTGATTTTTCTAGTGTTCTTATTGGTGTGTGTAACAGTAGATGGCTGCCTTGAAGAACTTCAGATTTAGATTGCCTTTTTTTGTGAATTTTGTGAAAGAAATGGCCACTCTTTTATGGTTCCTCAACTTTGCAATGCATTTTTTCCATCCTTCCTTTAGTTTGATGCTTGGTTAATATTGTAAGCGGGAACATATAGCATGCTGAAATATCAATGCTTTTGTGAGATCACATCCAGTCTGTACATATCTCGTCATCACAAGTGCGAGTTCTCAGTACTCAGCTAACACATTAGTGATCAAAATATGCAAACTTTCTGTTTTTGATTGCTGCTTTTCACAAGATATTGCGGTCCTATTCTTTCAGTTTAGAAGTACGCTGTTTTCTGAATTTACAGATTTTTTTGTTATCTCTATTCTCCCATATATTACGCTAAACAATTGGTTATCTATATCCATCTAGCGTATTTATAGTGCATAAACTTCCAAACATGTTCTACTTGGTAATCATAGTTCGCACACCATTTTCATACTGCTACCATCACATAAGTTCAGACTGTTCAGTAACTCTTGGTTTTACCATTGTTCAATACTACTGCTAGGAGTTCACCATGGGGAACTCGAAAGGTGAAGCAGAAAATGACGAGCAGCCCCTGGAGCTGAAGCCATTGCTCTCACTAGCGCCGATGTTCCCTACTCCTATGGGATATGATGTGGCAACTCAATCAACGGATCCACTGTTAGTTTATGTCACACCATTCAGGCCCTGCTCCTCTTCAGAACGGCCTCAACCAGCTCCAGCTTCATTTGCTCGGCCTTTACCAGGATCACCAACTCCTCTAAGGGCTACGCCAATCTCCGTGGCATTTCCCACGCCACGACATGAAGATGAATTCTCGGATGAAGATTGCAAGCCTTTTGGCGAACAGAAAAAACCAACATCAGTGAAGACAACCAAGAGGGCTCAACAGGCCGGGAGCTCCAATGCAGCGAACATCAAGCGCAGGTCGATAAGAAGGAGCCTCAACAAAGAGCTCGTCATCTGGCCCTCCTCATCAGACAACCCAAAGGATTCAGCGGAAGCAATCATGATCATGTTTGATTCACTCCGGCGTCGCATCCTGCAATTGGATGAAAAGGAGGATGCGAGCAAACGGGCTGACTTGAAGGCTGGTGCTCTCATGATGCAGAATAACCTGAGAATCAATAATCTTAAGATAGTAGGATCTGTGCCTGGTGTTGCTATTGGAGATATTTTCTTCTTTAGGATTGAGATGTGCATTGTGGGTTTACATGCACCTGCTATGGCTGGCATTGATTACATGCCTGCTAGGCATGTTGGGAAAGATGAGACTCTTGCTGTCTGCATTATATCATCTGGTGGTTATGAGAATGATGATGATGACACAGACATTTTGGTGTACACAGGCCAGGGAGGCAATAGTCGGCACAAGGAGAAGCATGACCAGAACCTTGAGAGAGGTAACCTTGCTCTCATGAACAGCACAAACAAGAAGAATCAGGTCAGGGTTGTGCGCAGCGCACAGGACCCATTCTGTAACTCTGGCAAAATTTATATTTACGATGGACTTTATCACGTTGAAGATTCTTGGGTGGACAAAGCAAAGAATGGTTTTAATGTTTTCAAGTACAAGCTGAGAAGGGAGCCGGGGCAGCCTGATGGAATTTCACTCTGGAAGATGACGGAGAAGTGGAAAGCAAATCCTGCCACAAGAGAAAAGGTTATACTGCTAGATTTATCATCAAAGATTGAGAACCTACCTGTGTGCCTTGTTAATGATGTCGATGATGAAAAAGGACCAAGCCACTTCGATTATGTTAATGGAGTGAAGTATTTGAGGCCTCTTAGTAAGAAAAAACCATTACAAAGTTGCAAGTGTCCTAGTGTGTGCTTGCCTGGTGATACTAATTGTTCATGTGCACAGCAGAATGGTGGTAATCTTCCATACAGCTCATCCGGATTGCTTGTGAAGCACATTCCTACGATTTATGAGTGCTCTTCTAGTTGTCAGTGTTCTCAAAATTGTCGAAACAGGGTGACACAGAAGGGTATTAGACTGAATTTTGAGGTTTTCTGGACTGGGGATCGTGGATGGGGCCTCCGATCTTGGGATCCCATCCGTGCTGGCACATTCATTTGTGAGTATGCTGGTGAAGTCATTAACGAAACAGCAATGAACATGGATGGTGAGGAAAATGAATATATCTTTCGCACATCATGGCTCAACGATAAGGTTTTAAGATGGAATCTGGGTGCAGAATTACTTGAGGAAACAAGTATGGATGTCAAAACTGAGAGCTTTAAGCAACTACCTATTCTCATAAGTGCAAAAAATTCAGGCAATGTGGCTCGTTTTCTGAACCATAGCTGTTCCCCAAATCTCCTTTGGCAAGCTGTACAGTATGACCATGGTGATGACAGTTACCCACATATCATGTTTTTTGCAATGAAACATATTCCTCCCATGACTGAGCTGACCTATGATTATGGTACAAGAGGAGCTCCTCCTGGCATTAAGGGCAAATTTATCAATGCTTGCAAACTCAAGCCATGCCTCTGTGGCTCTACAAATTGTCGAGGTTCTTTCTGATAAAGGACATGCTGAGCATGCATGAACTAATGTACTAAAGCAGGTAAGGGCCATTGTCATCTCTTTGCACCGCCCACCTCTCTTTCATCCAACTTTTTTATTTCTGGTCATGCTTAACAAGTTGGTGTCTTCTTGAACTCGAGTTGTAGTTAATGCTAAACTTTTTCCAGAAGGAAACTTTTACGAACTTGAGTTGTAGTTAATGGTCAAACTTATTACATAAGGTATATTTGAATATCACATAATTCTGTTGTCAGTCATTATGTGCAACTTTGGTCTTTAGTTACTATGTGCAAGTAAGGAACGCGTTGTCACATGCTATACAATAGCACAACTTCTCAAAATCTACGAAGTTGTTTTACAGTGTAATTTTATTATGGTGTGATTCTGCTCAGCAATTTATCGTTTGTCTACCTTTTTAACCAATTTAAAATCTGCTCGCTCTAAACTAAAATAAATGTTGATCCTTGCCCCTCCATTCCTCCACAAGATTGACAATACCAGTAGACTATTTGTATAGCAGAATGGACTGTTGTAGGAGTAGCTCATTCATCCTTCCTGACACTCGTCAGAGTGCTTAACAATTGAAAAAATGTTTGAGGATTTCAGCTCCAATGACATGAACAGGACAACAACTCTCATCAGGACTCTAGGTCGTTCTTGCACCCATAAGGATAAGGTGCCATGTGCAGAAATTACTGCACAAACAGGACTCGCGGGTACTGTAGCAGAAGGCCAGCGCGCACGGAAGATGTCTTCTTCCCTGCCAAGTTATCTATTTCCAAAGATAAGGATTAGTTGTTTGGCATATTATCTATTAGTTAAGCTATATATTATTTAGATTAATCTTATCCATAATGGTTAGAGATCCCTATATATGGAGGCCTATTGTAATCATTATTCTCAAGCAAGAAGATGAATTAATCTCAAGTTCCTCTCTTTAGTCTAGTTTCTCTCTACCTCAATAGGTGCCTTCTCCTCTAAGCATCGTTCTTCCTTCAAGCCGCGGCCGTCGGTCTCCTTTTCGAGTTGTTGTTCTTCCCTCCTTTCCAGGTGTTTATCCCTTGTAGTGTACCCCTTGTCTTGTTTTCCACATCATAATTTTTTCCTCCATCTATATATAACTTTCTTGTCATTCTTCTTTTTGGTTTCATACAATAAACGATATACATCTGAAAGCCAACCTACCGTGGAAAGAATGAATATTTATCGGTAGTGCCCAGGAAGAAAGAAGGGATCATCTTTTTCTTTTTTATTCCACACTTTTGTAGCCTTCTTAGCATTTTTTGTGAAGCCCTGTAATGTATTAGGAACATTACATAAGGCGATTGGCCCTCATGCTTTTGGATAAAATTGGGAAGAACCCATCAGCAACTTAAACTTGACATATTATATTCTTCTTCATTTGTCACTGTATCTAATATTGACGAACTAAACAACCAATGTTGGCAAGTTCAATTTGGCCTATGGTTGCCTAATGTTGTTATATTGTCATCTTGCCTTGTCAGGTTATTGTGTTGCTCTGTGCACACTGTATTGCATATAGTAGTGGAGTACTTCGTAAGGGAGCCACCATCTCTGTATTTTGGATGCTGCTAGCAAAGAGGCAAACTAGTACT
This sequence comes from Phyllostachys edulis, assembly GCA_036346405.1. Taxonomy (NCBI): domain Eukaryota; kingdom Viridiplantae; phylum Streptophyta; class Magnoliopsida; order Poales; family Poaceae; genus Phyllostachys; species Phyllostachys edulis. The sequence goes on from CM070568.1 coordinate 5,550,702, forward strand.
AGAATGCAGAATGACTGAAATGCTGTGGCATGAGGGGGCTCAGTTTTTGTCGAAGTGGGTATTTTGTGGAATGCAGAACCACTGAAATGCTGTGGCATAAGGCGCTCAACTTTTGTGGTTTGCGTTGCCAATGTGTACTCCACTACTCCCAGTCTGTGATGCAAGTCTGTCACATGTAAATATTGCACTAGAATGTTCTAAGCCAATATAGCAATAACTATCTAGCACTATGTGCTGTTAGTTCCTGTAGTATTACTTGCTTCTCTACATGGAAGACAAAAGATGACCACCTTTAATTTGCTGCTTGATGTCGTCATATTTTGTGGTAAAAAAGAGCAATGCTACACTGTTGACTGTTGAAAAAGAAAAGCAAAAAAGATTTGTCTGAGCCCAGGTTCGAACTGGGGACCTCTAGTGTGTGAGACTAGCGTGATAACCAACTACACCACCCAGACAACTTGGTTACAGAACTAAGAGTAACACTTTTTAAAGGTCGACTTAATATAAATCTACAACACATTGTAATGTACTATGTACCACACAATCGACTGAGTAGTTACCAGAAATCTCCGCATGAACACAGCCCATCTCTGAAGTGATGGAACCGCGTCCGGTCCCTCATGACAATCTCTCTGCCGTACACCCGAGAGACAAGCTTTGTGCTCTCGTGACAATCACTGCACACCCGGAGGTTCTTGATGATCCTGATGGGCGCGCCTGGAGCAGAAGCCATCAGCGCAAAGGCAATGGCAAGCCTCTCACTGTGGTAGGACAGTGCGGCCGCCTTGTCCTCCTCCTCGACGTCAAACAGCACCGCCGTAGTGCTCGGCCGGTGCCCGCATTCACTTAATCTGGCCTCAATCTCTTCGACCATGGCATATATGTCCTTGGAGGCAGGGTGCGTCTTGTCACCCATCAAGAACTCGTGGAGAACTCCGTTGATGTCCAGGAGGCTTGACCCTGGGCTTTTGTCAATGCCCATGGCCTTCATCTCCTTCCTCGCCTTCTTGGCATCCTCCCATCGGCTCATCCTAGCGTAGAAGTTGGACAGCAGGACGTAGTTTCCACTGTGCTCTGGCTCGAGCTTCATCAACTCTCCGACCATCCTCTCGCCAAGCTCCAGCTTGCCATGAATCCCACAAGCCCGGATCAAAGACCTATATACCGCAGAGTTTAGTGGAATGTCCATTCCCCGGATCAGCTTCTCGACATCATCAAGCCGACCTGCCCTGCCCAGCATGTCAACCATGCATCCGTAATGCTCAATCCTCGGCACAATCCCAAATTCAACCTCCATTTTGTTGAAGCATCGCCGCCCTTCATCGACCAATCCAGCATGGGCGCACGCGCACATCACGGCCAGCACCGTGACGCTATCAACTGGGACACCCTCGCCGCGCATCCTGCCAAACAAGGCGAGCGCAGCACGGCCATGGCCGTGGACGGCCAAGCCCTTGAGCATGGCATTGTAGCATCGCGTGTCCATGTCCGCAACGGCAGCGAACACCTGCTCGGCCAGGTCCAGCCTCCCGCAGCTGGCGTACATCTCCACAAGCGCGGTGGCCACGAAGCAGTTCACGGCGAGCCTGCGCTTGAGAGCATAGGCGTGCGCCCACACACCGTGCCCGAGAGCGCCGAGCTCGCCGCACGCGCCGATGACGGCGACGAGCGTGATCTCGTTCGGCCCGACCTTCAAGGAGATCATCCGACGAAACAAGTGGAGGACCTCCGCCGCCGAGCCGGCGCACGACGCGTCCCTGGCCCGGCGCGCGTACGCGGACAGCAGCGCGTTCCACGCCGGCAGGTCTGGCTGAACGATCCTATCGAACACCCGGCGGCAGGATGCGATCCTGCCGCAGCGGGCGAAGACGTCGAGCAGAGCGGCCCCGAGGACGCGGTCGTGCGAGGCGGCGCGGGCGCCGAGGAATTTGAGCGAATGGGTTGCAAGCGCGAGGGCGGCGCCGGGAGGCGAGGCGCGGAAGAGGGGCGGGTAGGTGAATGCGTTGGGGCGGAGCGGGGAGAAGGGGAAGAGGAAGAGGAGGGAGTAGAGGGAGAGGGCAGAGGGGAGGTGAAGAGGAGGTTGTAGGAGGATGGAGTTAGCGAGGAAGACGGTGGGGGCCAGCGGGGAGCAGAGGAGGAGGCGGAGGCGGTGGGAGACGCGGAGGGAGCAGGGGAGGCGGAGGAGGAGGGAGAAGTGTGGGGAGTGGCGCGCGAGGCCGGAGGAGAGGAGGAGCGCGTGCAGCTGCCCGAAGAGGCGCGGCGGGAGCGGGAGCGGGCTGTGGCGGCGGAGGAGCGTCGGGAGCGGGTCGGCGGGAACGGGACGGTAGCGGCCGGGAGTTGGGCTCATTTGGGCTTGTTGGGAGGGGAGGGTTGGTGGCGTGGCTCGTTATTTTAAGGGTCCGCCCAATTTTGGACTTGCTTGGAAATTTCTCGGGCCATGTGTTATGGGTGCAAGTCCAGGGCGAGGGCCTAGGGAAGGCGCCGAGACCAAGGCCTCGGTGGAGATCAAGCCCGCCTGAGGAACTGAATGGGTGGAAGCCCGACGGCGGTCGATGCATTGAGCTCGAAGGGGGGGGGGGGGGGGCGGAAAATTACCAAATTACCAAGAACCGTTGTGGCGGCGTCGCCCCATGTTACTACTGTGAGGGTAATCACATTTAAATATACGGATTATTATTCGTCTGTCTAGTAGGACACCATCCTGACGAATAATAAGCTATGTCAAAGTTAACGTAGCCACGCGAGACTATGATCTTTAATACAATTATTTAACCACAACGGGAAAGAAATCATCTCGCTTGTCTGCCCTACTCCACCGGTCGTCTACTCGTCCTACTTGCCGAATAAGGTGTCCACCTTGCCTTGTTCCTCGTAGTAAGCGCCATCGCCTCCTGTGGCCTCTTCGGCACATGCGTATCCTTCATCCCACGCAGGATAATCCCCGGTTGGATTAGGATCTAACAAAGAAGAATAATAGCAAGAATGAGTACTAGTGTACTCAGCAAGCATTTATTAGCAAAGATGCATTGTATGACTCTTCTCCTGCACCATGCCGCCCGACGGCTTGGCTGCCCGTCTCGCTTTCACCTTACTCCACGCACGCTCAGCGCTTGCCTGCTTTCGCCTTACGCGCCTCGGCAGCTCCGGTTGCTAGACCCCGGATCTGTGGGCTATGGCTGGGATTTGGCTTCCTTCTCACTCGGATTCGATTTCCCCTTTTTTTCCCCTTTTGTTATTTCGGTTTCACGGCTTGGGCTTGATTCGTTTTCTGATGTTTGTTGATTTTTGTTCTCGCATGGTGAAGGTGACAGAGGTGGGCTACCCTGTGCTAGCTATGACGGGGCTCGAGGCCTCCCTCACGCTGGGGAGTGCGAGGCTGTTGTGTGCGAGTAGCTATGCCAGTGGTGGTACACTGTCGTTGTCGTGGTCTCACCGAGGTATACCTCTCCCCTACTCTACTCCCTCTCTCTCTACCCCGTTCCTCCCTTGCTTTGTGATGGGTTCGGATGATTGCTATTGCTTTGGTTGCATGTGCTCTCGGTGCAATGCTTAGCTCACATGATGTGGTTCTGATTGGGCATTAATAAAAGTGAGGGAAAAGAATGGTGGGCTACCTTGCTTAGCTTGGCAGGGTCGTGATGATGGTCGTGGTGGTGATGGAGCTCTCTATGTGTTCCCGTCGGTCCCTTCTGTTTCTCTTTGTCCTTGTCGGCTTGGCGTGGTCTCCGATGGTCGTTAATGGTTCTAGGTCGTCAATATTGTCGTCCTGGATCCATAAGTCTTCCCCGACTCCTTTGAGCTCCTATCCCCCTTCACTACTTCTCTGTGGTTGGTTTTGGATGGTGACAATGGTGTGGTGAGGCTTGGCTTGTTCTCTGCTCTTGGCTGAGTAGGGCACTGGCTCTTTGCTTTGTCTTTGTAAGGCCTTCGGTTGAGGGAAGGAAATGTGGTGGGATGAAGATGTGGAGGCTTGTGTTGGCTTGCTTGCTCAGGTGGGGTCTCTCTCGGTTGTGAGGGGCTTGTGAGGCTTTGTGAGGCTTGCTTGCTCAGATGTGATTGCTCTCGATTGTGAGGGGCTTATGAGGCTTTGTGAGGCAGGAGGGCTTATGAATGGGTAGCTCTCTGTTGCCCTCTCTCATTTTGCCCTGTGCATGCCGGTTTTGCCCTCCCCTTACCCATTCTACTCTCATGGCTGACTGTTGGTCTAAGGACCTTTTGTCCAAGGGAGGTCACTGAGACTATGCTTTGGATTTTCTGCGGCGGAGGTAAGTCGGTATAATGTGGGTGTCGGATTTTTATAACTGTCGGGTGATGAAACCCACCGAAGTGAGAGGATGTCGATTGACCTAGGTTGGTCTGGGAACCTTGATGAGCTTCACTCAATCTAACGACAGTCCTTCTTACTTCTAACTTCAATTTATAACTTTTGGTTTGCTACTGGTCTTTTGGTTTTTGGCGGACGATGGAAATGTGGGCAGGGTTTTGGATTGGCCGAGGAAGGGTTCGACTTACTGGCGATACACGGGAAAGGATGCAGATGCTCGAGGCTACAAAGCATGCAAAGTCGTCTGCTATAATTTATTTACTGTTGTAATCTTTTTTATTTTTCTTACCTGTAATGGATCATTGTAATCAGCTCTAAGTTGTAATCTTTCTTTTGAATTCTTTGTAATCAATTTGAGGATGTAACAATGTTGTATTATTACTTTAAAATTGATATTGTAATTTCTGGAGATGGATTATTGTATTACTTTTGGTAATGAAATCTTGTAATTGATTCTGAGCTTGCAGTGGTGTTGTATTTTTGTCTTGTAAATCCTGTTGTAAACTTTCGATAATGAAATGTCATATGTTGATGATTTGCCACGTGTTCTCAATTGGTCTATAATTTTATTGCTTATTGTTTGTTTAGATTAGGCTAAGTCTTAGGGTTCTCACATCCTCCCCCCATTGGGAAAATTCTGCCCCCGAAATTCGGTTCACACTTGAAAAAGTAGGGGTAGGCTTCGCGTAGTTCTTCCTCTTTCTCCCACGTAGCTTCACTGACGGGGTGATTCTTTCACTGTACCTTGCATGAAGGTATAGTCCGATTTCTTAATTGTCGGTCTTCTGTCGCTAAAATTTTCACTTGATGCTCTTCGTAGGTTAGATCATTTTGTTGTGGTATATCGAGATTGGTTAGGTGTTGTGAGGGCCTCCTCAGGCATTTTCAGAGTTGGGAGACATGAAATAGGTCGTGAATTCTTGATAACTGACTCGGCAATTCTAATTGATATGCTAGGGTGCCTTTACACTCTAGAATCCGAAACGATCCGATATACCGTGGACTTAGTTTCCCTTTTAATCCAAATCGGCACACCTCGCACATAGGTGATACCTTTAGATACACGTAATTTCTAATTTCGAACTGTAGGCCTCTTCTATGTTGGTCTGCGTAGCTATTTTGCCTACTCTGAGCAGCCTCGAGATGTTCTCGAATTAGACATATTTTCTCTTCATTCTCTTGTACAAGTTTAGGGCCCAATAATGGTCTTTGTCATAGGAGTGGCCCCATCAGGCCCAGCGAACAAGCGAAGACAGCAGGGCCTCCTGTAGGGGCCTCATAGCCAGAGGCCACGAAGAGGGCCCGAAGGGTCGCCGAGGCACCCTAGAGGGTCACAGAGGTGCCCCGAGGCCTATTAGTTGGAGGTCACGCAAAGGACCTAGAGGGCCACCAAGGCGCCTCGAAGGGTCAACAAGGCACCTAGAATCCCGAAGGCTAGGAGCCCTGGGACTGCCTCAGGGGGATTCCGAAGGGTGCCCAGAACCCTTCGGCCCGAGGATAGCTCTCACGCCCTCGGGGGGGGGGGGAAGGAGGACCTTGGTGGACCAGATGCACCAACCAGATGGACCAAGGCCAGGAGGGTCCACCGTGAGCCGGAGGCTACGCATAGGGATAGGAAAAGTCCCTGTGTAATAGCCCAAATTTCAATTTCCAGTGAAAAATAAAATTTAATTGTTTTCCTGGAATTTTCTAAATTTTTTAAAAGCTTTTCCCTAATTATTTTAAAGCCAAAATTAATTATTTGCAAAATTAATTACCAATTATGAATTGGAAATATTTCATTTAAGTCCAAAATGACTCATAGAATTTCTGTGAATTTTTTCATAATTCTCAGACTTTATTTGCTATTTTCTAAAGCCTAAATGAATTAATTGAATTATCAAAACCACTAAATCAATTGAAAAATCGGAAAACCCTTCGGGCCGAAACTTCCTCGGCCCATCCCTCTTTTCTATTTATTTTTATTCAAAAAAGTCCCAAGAGACTAACAGGTGGGATCCACGGTCCACTCTACTTGGTCTACGCAGCTGTGCATGGGGGCCAGGGCCCACTGTCAGCGGCTAAGGGTTCACAGACTTGGTCCACACCCTGGAACACTTAACCCTATGGTTTAACTTAACTCTTAATGGCGTCGGGCCCACATGTCATACACTCATTAACTACACAATTAATTAGTCGCTAATTACTAGCATTATCTAACTACGACAATGCGGCGACACCACGTTAGCATCCTCCTCAGAACAGAGGAGTGACGCAAGGAGCCATGGCCGCTTGGGCTCAAGCTCGCTGCGAGCGAGGTGGGGCACGATGGACTCTCGAGACTGGCAAAATGGAACACGGTGGCAACGGTGAAGCTAACGGCAGTGGCGCTGCGTCGAGAGGTGGCCCGAGGTAGCGGCGCAACGATAAGGAAAAAGTAGCGCTACTGTGCTATGGGGAAACTACACCACGGCACTACCGGCTAGAAACCAACGCTTGGGAGAGCATCTACGCGCTATGTAGAAGCTAACCGCGGCGACGGTGGCGACGCATCAAGAGGTGGCCTGAGGTGTCGGCGCGACGACAAGGACAACGACATCGCTACTGTGCTATGGGGGAAAGTACACCACGACGCTACCGTCTAGCAACCAATGCTCGGGAGAGCATCTACACGCTATGGGGAAGCTAACCACGGCGGTGCACTCAATGATGCTCAGGAATAGCATGGGCTACGGTGGCCAGCAACGAGGAAGAAGAAGCTCACGATAGCGACGCTACAGAGGCTACGGGATCTCACTATTGTAACAGCCCAAAATTTCAATTTTGGTTAAAGTTTAAAACTTATTTGAGTTTGTGAATTTTCTGAAATTTTAAAAGCTTTGTCCTAAATGTTTTAAACCTAAAATAATTTAATTACAAAATTTATTATCAAGTTTAAGTTGGGAATAATTTTATTAAGTCTAAAATGTCTCTAAGGATTTATGAGAATTTTTGTAGAATTTTTGGACTCTTTTTGCTATTTTCTAAGTCTAAAAAGAATTAATCAGATTATTTAAAATAGAAAATCAAAATAAAACCCTAAACAGTGTTTGGGCCGAAAGCCTCCGGCCCATTACATCACACACGCACGCGGCCCACCCAGCCATCTCAACCCGTGCGGCTCACCTCTAGTGACCGTCCGATTCACATCGGACGGACTCACGCAAACACGCCACCCACGCCGCTCTCACCACTCGATCTCCATCCGACGGCCCGCGTCATCTTCTCCCCACGCCGTCTCCACGCGGTCGAAGCCGCCACCGCCATTATCGCGCGCAGGCGAAGCCGCCAGCGGCGCCCATCCTCCGCGATCCTCGCGCGGCGCGCGAGGCTCGCGCCCACCTCCACCACGATCCCCACTTTTCCCCTCTTTCAAGACGCGGGCGCTTAAGCCCTTAACGCCGCCCGCGACCTCCACGTCGCCACGCCCGGACCTCCGGCCCCTATAAAGGGAGCACCGTAGCCCTCACTCCACCGACGCCAACACCACCACCCCTCTCTCTCGCCTGTGCTCTCCGAATTTGGAGTTTTCCTCGCCATGGGTCCGGCTTGAGCTGATTGCGCCACCGCCGTAGCCGCTGCGTCTCGCCGACACCACCATCGGCATCGCCGTCTTCACGCGATCCCGGTGCGCACCTCGCCCTCGCCGGAGGACCCCTGGAGCTCGTCGCCGTCGACAACCCGGAGCTCGCCGCCGCTTCTTCGTCACCGCCGGCCACCTCCGTCTTCTCCTCGTCGCGTGGGTGAGCGCACCAGAACCCTCGCGTTCCCCTCTTTCTTCTCGTACCCTCGCCGGGGTCTAGATCGCCGCCGTTCGCCGGTTCATTGGAACCCGAGCGCCGCCGCCGTCGAGGTCTACGTGGCTCGGCCACGTCAGCGCCACCGTGGCGCCACCTCGCAGCCACGTGGGTGCCACATCAGCCCTAGTGCTGACATGGCAGCCACGTCACACACACACGCGCCACCTCCTATAGCTAGGGTCCCGTGGACTTGGTCCACATGGACCGTGTCTATGACACGTAGGCCCCACTGTCAGAAATCATTTTAAATTAAATTAAATTCCGAAATTCCACTGCTGGCGTCAGCATTGCGCATTAATAGATTTTCCTTTAGGAAAATAATTCGGGAAATTGATTAAAATGGCAGATTTAGGATTTAAATTGTAAAATTCATAACTTATTCATCCTAGTTCCAAATTAGATGATTCAAATTGCTAAATTCTTAGAAAATTATTATCTAACTAAATAAAATATAATTATTCAATTTGGAGTTCATTTTAGTTCTGTTTTAGAATTTAGAAATTCATTTAAAATCCAAATTTAGATTTAAATTTGTAAAATTCATATCATCTGATTTCCAACTCCAAATTTTGTGAATTTAGTTTCTGAAATTTTATAAAAAGATTATCTAGCTTAATAAATTAAAATTTGTTTATATGGAATTAGTTTAAATTGTCTTTTTAAGTTAAACTATTTAAATTGCAGATTTAGGATTTTAAACTTGCAAAATTCATAGCTTTTATTTCCTGTTTCCAAATTGAGTGTTTCAAATTTATAAAATCTTATAAAATTATTATCTAGCCAAATAAAATATAAGTATTTTATTTGGAGTTAGTTAAACTGTCGTCTTGTATTTATTTGAATTTCAATTGATTGTCGTATTTTCACGTTTAGATTACGACGATTCCGGGGAATTTGATTCTTCCGAAGCTTTAGAATTTCAAGACTTCAGCGAAGGCAAGTTACACTTTGACCATGTTGCACCTACTATGTTAAAGTTATTTAATTCAGTTTTTAAAATTATTATTGCATGCATATTTTTAGTCAATTATTTTAATACCTTGTTTAAATGCTTAGTTATTCCATTTGTTGTTGTATGGCCAACCTTGAATATTGAAATGTCATCCCTTGTCACCATAGATAAATTGTTTGGAAATGCTTAGCAAATACTCAAACCATGATTTTGATTTTGGGAGGATTTAGCCAAGCCAAATCATTACAAATTTGTTTAAACTTGAACCTATGGTATTGTTTTACCATAGTGTTATTGTAAAGGTGGTTTTACTAAATAAAATAAAGATGGTTTGGACTTGGGCGTAACGGATGAAAGGTGGGTGCAGGTTTATGCACGGGTTTAATCTGGTTAGGATTAAAGCACAGGGTTTAATTGGAAAGACGCCCAAGTCAATTAAGGACCGGCCTTTGAGCGTTCCTTTGCTATGCCAAAACGTACCACCACATGTCTTGTATGGGAAGGACCTGGCTTAATAATTTGGGATACCTCATAGATATTCGTGCTATGTTGTATGAGTGGGTGTTGGTTAGACAGTAGTCCCACATGGCGCAAGAGGGGGCTCCCGGAGGATGGTTAGTCCAATGGAAGCGAAACCTTAGCGGGCACGAGTATTGTGAGGTAGATCATTGTAACGGCCTTGTGATATTTGCTCTGTCACACGCCTTAGGAAGCGTGGATTGGCCGACACAAAGGGTATAATATCTCGTGTGGGTAAAGTGTACAAACTCTGCAGAGTAGAAAACTATTGAATAGCGCGTCATGATCATGGACATGCTAGCAAAGCCACTTTGAGTTAGACTTGTTTTGGTTTTAGAATGGTTTCAATAGATGTTTTCAGGATGGTTAGTCCTGTGGGAAAAATTGGGCGGTTAGCCATTGTGATTGGAGGATATCCATCACCTTTCTTGGAGGTTATCCACATTATTCAATTGTCATTTAAAATATGATTTTTAATTAATGTATGAAAATGGCCTTGCAATCTAATATGATTATTTAAACAAAAACTGCTGCTTTACGCAAAATAACCCTGCCAATGTCCTTTGTTTACCTTATGCATGCATTACAATTCCATATTGGGTGTAACTTGCGAGCACGGTAGTTGTGCTCATGCTTGCTTTATGCAACAAAATTTCAGGAGAAGACTATTATCAGGACGGTGAGGACACCGACGCCTAGGCTACGCCCCCAGACGATTGCCTGTGGCGGATCGTTCTGGCCTACTACTACTGTTTTTATTTCCGCTGTGTTGTTTAATCTTTTATTTGGCTTCATGCCCAATTGTATCGAACTCTGATTTGCTATTAATGCTATTCGAGATTTGGTTATGCTATCATTTTTGTAACTGTGTACACCAGAAATCCTGGACTGGTGTATGAACACAGAGGGTTCGGGATCTTTCGTTCCCGGGTCCGACAACTATCTAGCCTATCTAGGTTGCGGGAACTAGGAACGTGATATGACACTAAGAGAAGAGGAAGGGGCTTACCAGAGATGAAGCAAGGAAGAAGGAACTCGGTGGCGGCACTGTACCGGTGGCGAGGACGAAAGGTGCTCCGGCTGCACTAACGCTCGAACTGGAAGAAGAAAGAGAACATCAGCAAGAGGAGAGTGTGGCGAACTCAGAGGGTATGACCTTCAAGGTTGAAGCTCACTGGAACGACGAGGAATAGGCAGCGACGGCGAGGATCGAAGCGAATCTGGGGCGCAGACATCGGAGTGTTCCAAGCAAACGAGCGAGAGAGGAGGCTAGCTGGAAGAGAAATGCAGAGGATGTGATGGTGCTCTCGGTGACGCGCTCGGGGCGGCATTTAAAGGGGAAAAGAGGGGAGGAGAACGCGGCGATGTGGTGGTCGTCTCGGCGATATCTCGCGAATGTGTGTGCTTTGAAGGCCGACGAGTTGGCGTGGCGATATGACGAGGTCGCGGTGCGATGGTGCGCTCGAGGTCTACCACAACAGAAGCAATTGAGTGCATATGGTTTAATGCGCGCAGAGAGAGAGAAAGATAGAGAGAGAGAGGCGTGCACGTGCGAGCGAGTGGAGGAAGAAGAAAAACAATGCCAGCTAACAGGTGGGGCCGGGGCCACTATCAAGGGAGGCTGGTGAGTGTGGGTCGGCGCGGTGCTAGGCCAGTTGGGTCACACGTAGGTGGAAAGAAGGAGGGTGGCGGGCGCTGGAGCTAGCGCCCGAGTGGGCCGGGGAAGGAGAGATGGGCTGCGGGAGAGGGAGAGGTGGACTTAACCGGCTGGTGGGTTATGGCCCGAGTGGAAAGAGAGGGAAAGAAAGGCTTTGAAAATTATTTGGAAAATTTTAGGATTTAATTTGAATTGGAAATTCAAATCCAGAACGGTTTTAGCACTTAACTTTTCTTGTAGAGTTTTATTAATTCAATCTAAGGCAAGGATTTTGATTTGACTTATGAAATGCAACCAAGTTATTGTGAGTTCACAAAATGCGTCAAATTTTTTTTTTTTGAAAATCCATAGAATCCAAGAAAATTTCAAATGTTTGAAAATTGAGCTGTTACATGTTTGCCTGGACGGCCGAAACAGAGGCTTCTTTCCAATCCCTGAAGCATGCGTTTTTGGCTCATGGTTTTTGTGTGGACTTGTGTGTTTGTTCTGAATGACAAATCAAATCTTTTGCTTCGTACATCAAAAGCATGGAATTGCGTGCATATCTTTAAAATTAAACTTGGTCAACTTATTAGAGATGCAACTGCAAGCATCTGCCAGTCTATTAACACGGGGCCAATTAATTAGTACATTTCACATTCGTTTAGACAAAAGACAGGCTACCTCGCTTCCTTTTGTGTTTGCTCCATGCATATAATATGAAACAGAATCTCAATTGCCTTAACTTGTATGCTATGCCCATTCGATAGGGATGGCTTGTGATCTGAAAAAAGGTTGCACCAAGTTTATTATTGGAGTGAGATGGGCCATGTATTAGTTGGCAAGTTTATTAAGATCCTAATTGCTCGATGCATCTGTATATTAAACAAGACATCCGTAGCCAATCCCCCCATTTTTTGCTTAAAGTGTGTTCCTTGATTCTATGGAAGAGTGACCTTTTTGTCATTGCTATCCAATAATTGCAATGCGTTACGTACTATTAGCTATTGGATGTACCTCAATGTAGTTATAGTTAGGTAGTATTAAACCAAATGGTCAATTAATTGCAACATGCTACAATGAACTTAAAGAAAAATGCATGAATACATAGAGAATGGAAGCCTTTTTATCCATGCACATTAAAAAAAACAAATACATTGCAGGTCCTTAAACTTGTTGCAAGAGGTCAAGTAGGTCCATTAACTCATGAATGATACATCCGGGTCACTAAATTTGTTAAGTGGTTCAGCTGAGGTCCAAGACACATGTGGTTGGAGTTGTTTGCTCATGTGGTGTTGACATGGATTCCAGTGTAGACCTATGCTCTCGTGACTGTCATGTGAGAGGTTGAGTGGGTGGTGGTATTTACAGAATAACCCCTCACTATCTGTTCTGATCGAATTTAGACCGTAGATGAAGTGATGAACCACTTAACAAGTTTAGGGACGCATAGATGTACCATTCACGAGTTTAGAGACAGTTTAAGGGCCTATCATGTATTTTACTATTAAAAAATATAATGCTCATGCTCCTCAATTGTTTTTTTCCCCCAATAGCAATAGGTGATATAAGATGGAGCTTACTCTAGTACCAGTACAAAAGAAACTTGCTGTCAAAAAAAGGAGCATTGCTTCCAAGACATTTGGACGGGGATGGGATGTCATTTTCTTGTCACCTTACTTGAAAACGAAACTATGGCGATTTAATCGAAGAAGTTGTATTATTATTGATAAAATCATAAGGAAAAAAGGACAATTTTTTTGACAACCTATATATAGTCCTCAGGCACACATGGGGCAGATCTGAGAGGCAGTTATGATCGTTGCAAAAATAAAATAAAAGAGAAAAAAAAGGAAACAAGAACACACCCACAACGCCACCCCCCAACCCCAAACACACTTGCCCACCCAAATCTCACATCAAAACACCAAAAAGATCCATCTTTTCGGACCAATCGAGAGAAGGGAGCTCCGCATCTCTCAGGTAATCTCGCTTTCCCTCTCTCTCTTTTCCGATTTCTCCATCACTTTTGGGGGCGGTCTCTGCTGACTGCTGGTTTTGGTGTGCTTTGCTCAACAACTGCGATGTGGGGACGGAGTCGGGGGTGATTAGGAGGCTGCGGGTGTAAAGCTGCGTTCATGGATTAGGAGGGTGCTTTGCTGAAACAGTGAAGCTTGCTGATTAATATTCAATTTTTATGAATTATTCATATCCAATCTAAATCCCTTAGGTTTGTCTTCAGTTGATCTCTGCTGGAAATCTCACCCCCAGACATAACCTGCCCACAACCTGTAAATAGTGTTCGCTGTGCACATTAAATCTCTGCTTAATGGGGGAACTGCCCTGGTTACATTTCACTCAGGTGCAAGAGGCAGCATACTTTGGTCACTGTATAATCATCTGATGCAATGCAGTGTTCCCTGCTACATTTCTTCAGCTATAACTATTGTTGCGAAAAATAGAGATGAATCTAGAAACAGGAGACACGATTTTCACGTGGAAAACCCTTGCGGAAGAAAAAAAACACGGACGCACGAAGGCGGAATTCACTATACGAGGCGAAATTACAAGCATGGGACGATAGGCCGTCTAAAACGTGCGACTACAGGGGTACATATATAGGGGGAGCAAGAAGAGTCCGGAACAGACAAGAAACGTTGAGTTGTAGTCGGTTGCATGGGCCCGTGCAACATCTAGCGCTGGTCCATGCTTGTGTCCGGCATGGACACAGCACAAATTCGGATCACATTGCAACAACTATACTAAATTACTTCACTTTCTGCAGTTAAATCTTGGATTCCCTGATCTTCTGCAAATGGCATCCACCTCTCGGAGACTGTAGTTCAGCAGGTGTTGATTTGAACTTGTGAAAATAAAGATGAGTTCTCGAAGCAAATCTGACAAGAAGGCTGTCTTAGACTTTGCATCATGGAGTTTCAATATTACTACATCTGTTGGAATCATCATGGTCAACAAAGCTTTAATGGCTACACTTGGATTCAGTTTTGGTATGTTAATAAATATTTTTGTAATCACATCCCTCATTGTCGCTCTTGATATCTTGTTCTTCAATTTGTGGGCAGTGAGTATTATCTTATGCTGTATTTTGTTATGTGTTTTTCATTTCTGTCGGACTTCGTATTGAATATTGTAGGCTTATTTCTGGTTCCGAATACACATCAGTATTAGCCCTTTGATTTTATAATACTTGCTCCTCAGGGCTTGCAATTGGAGATCTGACAGACTTATTTTAAACTTTTAGTAGTTTTTTACAATATCAGTGCAACTTCTATCCATTTGAATTCTAGATGCTCTGTTGTTGATAAATCTTTAATTACACATATGTACCTGGCCAACTCATACCAAAATGTTCACCAGATTTGCTTTGATGGTGATCTGAAAGAGTAAGTGGAATATGGACTCATAAGATTTTGGCTCTTAGAATATCATAGGTGGCTGCTGAACCTGAAATCTACCCCCTTCTAGCTGCTATACTGAGACTTGCTCGACATAAGTTGGTAATGTGTCTGCTGAACATAAAAAGGACCTTAATGGAAACATCAGAGACATGCTAATGTACTATGATTTCTTATTATATATTAGGTAATTATAAGTTCTACCGGAGTTTCTGCATTGCCCCTCAACAAACTGCGCATGTATGGGAACTTGGATATATCTCCTGCCATGTCACTGATTATGATTTGCGTTTTGCAGCCACGACGTTAACTGGCCTTCATTTTGTGACAACCACCATGATGACTATCGTATTTCGGTGGTTAGGCCTGAGCCATCCCTCCCACTTACCACTACCAGATCTGATTAAATTTGTGATTTTTTCAAACTTGTCGATTGTTGGGATGAACATAAGCTTGATGTGGAACTCTGTGGGGTTTTATCAGGTTAGTGAAGGTTCCATTAGCTAAATTCTGTGACTTTAAATTGTTAACACTTAAATAATCCTTCCCTTGTTCAGATAGCAAAGCTGTGCATGATACCTGCATCATGTCTTCTGGAGGTTGTCTTTGATCATGTACATTATTCAAGGGACACAAAGCTGAGCATAATGGTTGTACTGATAGGAGTTGCAGTCTGCACGGTTACTGATGTCAGCGTGAATGCGAAAGGTCTGGTCGCAGCTGTTATAGCTGTTTGGAGCACAGCTTTGCAACAATATGTAAGTTTAACACCTATACTGTATGGTGATTTTTTATCTATCTGCTAGCCAATAATATTCCCTGCTGTAGCTGTTCTTTGGTAACCACAAACTTTTTTAAAAGACAAGATATTACATGGTGGCACAATAGTTACTGTGGTTCTCTGTAATTCTGCAAAGTTATGATTGATTGGCACTGCTTTAGGATTTTCTTTCTTTCATTGAGCATGGAAAGAAAGCATCATGCCAATATTTGACATTGATGAAATGAGATGAAAACATTCTTTATGCCCTCATGATATTACGTAATGTCTACCGACATATTATCACTCCATTTTCCAAATATGCAATGCATTCTTTTGTGTATCTCGCAACTGCGTGGCATTCTTCTATTATTTGATTGCCCTATGTGTTTGAGTAATCGTCCTATTTGCAGTACCTGGTTCTATCATATACCCAATTAAAAAGGGTACACAATTTTTATTCTGTTATCATTTTGATTCTTTTTGCAGTACATTCATTTTCTCCAACGGAAGTACTCTCTGAACTCATTCAACCTCCTGGGCCACACTGCTCCAGCCCAAGCTGGATCCCTCCTGCTAGTGGGGCCCTTCGTGGATTTCTTGTTGACAGGCAAAAGGGTGGATCACTTCAATTTCACATCGGTTGCTCTGGTAAGGAGACAGTCTCATGATAATGTTTCATACCTCTGATCCTGTGGTGATCTATGCTGTAGCTTCTCTATAAGCAATTCACCTAGCTGTTTTCTTAGAGATAAAGTGGCGATTGGCCAGCATTTAGCAACTCGACATTTTGCAATACTGCACGTGCATGATGCTTTATCATTTTAGGAAAAAGTTATGTTGTGGGTGTAATATAATAACTTTTCTCCCGCTTATCATCGTATTGGATATTTGGATGAGCTAGAGTGGCATTGCATTTGCTCTTGTTACTAAAATGCCTTTATTTTTACTGCTTAGCCTGTTAGAAATAAGACAAAACAACTACAGTTGTCCTTCATGTTTCGTCCCTTGTTAATGGTATATAGGTATGTTATGCTTGATTAGAATTTGGGATTTTGATTGTTTGCTAGATTAGTTATTTAAACTTCAACCTCATTTTTTTGCCCACCTCACCATAGCATTTCCCTCATTCTGCAGTTTTTCCTCACACTCTCATGCTTCATTGCCATCGGCGTTAATCTTAGCCAGTTCATCTGCATTGGCCGGTTCTCTGCTGTATCCTTCCAAGTCCTGGGCCACATGAAGACCGTGCTTGTCCTGTTCCTTGGGTTTCTCTTCTTTGGCAAGGAGGGTCTGAATTTTCAGGTAGTCCTTGGGATGATCCTTGCTGTTCTTGGAATGATATGGTATGGAAATGCATCAGCAAAACCAGGTGGCAGAGAGCGGCGGAGCATTCTCCCAGCGAGATCCGAGAGGCACAACGGAGCTTCAGAAGAAAAGGATGGTGGTGAGAAATAGTTCTTTGATCTGCAACTGATATGAGCATTTTCCTGGGAGTTTTTGGTGATGCAAGTATCACAAACGAAGAAACGCTGGCCTTATTTTTATTGCAGAAGCTGAACTTTTTCCCATCGAGTAGAAACTCAGCATTGTTATAGTTACAAGTCACATACAGTATCAACTCTCTTCTTTTTTTTCTCTCTCTGATATATCTGTGATGAAGGGAATGGCATGTTTTACAAGGTTTCATACAGTTTAATGAAATATAGTGTAATTGTTTGCAAAAACATCGTTGTCAACATTTCCATGTGAATTTGTCATGGAAGCAAGAGGGAAACGAAGAACACGGGAGGGGAAAGTAGAGCTACAGAATCCATGAAAGTGAGCAGTGTACCGGCTTTATAAGCCATCGAATCCATTACATGGGCCGGGCCCAATAACGAAAGACATTACAAACGTCGACTGAAACCTAATCGATCGAATGGAGTCTTCTAGACCGTCGGATCTTCCTGGGCTGATCGGACCACCTTAACCACCGTCGGATCTTCAAGGCTGAATCGTTTTTCTTAACGCCGTCATCGTCTCCTTTTGACAAGTGACGCCGCCGATGGAACGCTACTGTGCTTCTTCCTCAAGTCGCCATGTCCCCAATCCTGACATTGTCGCCCCCTTGATTACCAGCTTGTCCCCAAGCTAGAGCCTCTGGAAACCGCGAGTGCAAGACTTCATAATCCTCCCATGTAGCCATATCAGCTGGCAAAGATGACCATTTGATGAGCACCTGCAACATTGCGGAATTCCCTTGTTTAACCAGACGTCTGTCCAGAATTCCCTCCGGTTGCACTTCCTTCAACGAAAAATCAACTGGGTTGGGTATAGAAGAGAAGACTGGTGTATGATCAGGTACTTGTTGTTTCAGTTGCGAAACATGAAACACTGGGTGTACAAGAGCTCCTGCCGGTAACTCTAGTCTGTAAGTTGCTGCTCCAATCCTCTCGAGAATGGAATATGGTCCATAGTACTTATATGACAATTTAGGATATGGGCAATTAACGACAGAGGATTGAGCATATGGTTGTAATTTCAATAATACCTTTTCCCCTACTTGGAATTCACGCAAGGATCGTTTTTTATCCTCAATTGTGCCTTTTTCAGTTGTTGCTTCAAAAATTCAGAATATGCTGCTCTATCTGCCAAGATATCGACGACAACTGAATTATGTGCAGTTGTCAAATCAGGAAGAATGCCATAATGTGGATCAGTGCCGTATAGGGCCTTGTAAGGTGTACACCCGAGAGCGGAGTGGTAGCATGTATTGTACCAGTATTCTGCTAAGGGTAACCAATGGTGCCACTTTGTTGGTGTTTCCTGTGCTGCACATCTCAGATACATCTCCAAGCATTGGTTTACCCTCTCACTTTGACCGTCGGTTTGTGGGTGATACCCGGAGCTCATCTGTAGTTTAATGTCCAGGAGTTTGAACAATTCTTTCCACATAGCACTTGTGAATATTCTGTCACGATCAGAGATTATAGTGCGAGGAATGCCACGAAGTTTAACAGTGTTGTTGAGGATCAGTTTTGCTACTTGTATGGTTGTGAAAGGGTGTTTGAGGGAAAAAATGAGCATACTTAGTGAATTGGTCTACCACAACAAGTATTGCATTGAAGCCTTCGGACCTGGGCAATCCCTCAATAAAGTCCATTGTCAAATCTGTCCAAGCGCCGTCAAGAACTGGTAAGGGACATAACAATCTCAGGAGTTTGCAATTTTCATGTTTTGCCTGCTGACATACCTGACACTGTTTGACAAAATTTTCTACATCCATCTTCAGTCCAGACCAACTGAATAACTTCCTAATTCTTTGGTATGTCGCATGGATACCTGAGTGTCCCCCAATTGATGAAGTGTGGAATGCTTGGATCAATTTAGTTTGTAGGCCTGCATTGGCTCCTATCCAAATCTTGCCTTGGTGTCGAATGAGACCATCTGTTAAGGAGTAACCTTGAGCATTTGTTCCCTGTATTGCTAACTGGAGCAGTAAATCTTTGGCCTGAGGATCCACTGCATAAGAGTTGATGACCTCCTGAATCCAAATAGGTTGTGCTATTGAGATTGCATGAATGTGATAGTGATGGCCCACCCTGGACAAGGCGTCTGCTACTTTGTTGTCCTCCCCTTTCTGAAACTGAAACTTATACTGTAATCCGATAAGCTTTGTCATAGCTTTTTTCTGTAACTCCGAGTGTAACACTTGATCTTCCAAATTGCACAAGCTTTTGTGATCGGTTTTAATGACAAATGGTCCCCTTTGTAAGTATTGCCTCCATTTGTCTATTGCCATCATAATTGCTAAGAATTCCTTCTCATATATGGATAATTTTTTATTGTTCACTCAAAGAGCCTTACTGTAGAAGGCGACTGGATGTCCTTTTTGACTCAAAACAGCTCCTATGCCTATATCACAAGCATCCGTTTCCACTGTAAATGGTTGGTTGAAGTCGGGTAATGCCAATACTGGAGTCTGACTCATTGCTTGCTTGAGTTGATCAAATGCAGTTTGAGCTTTATCCTCCCACTGAAACCCCTTTTTCTGTAATAGGGTAGTTAACGGTTTTGCAATTATGCGGTAGTGTTTAACAAACTTTCTGTAGTATGCAGTAAGCCCAAGAAAACCTCTTAACTCAGTAACATTAGTAGGTTTTGGCCACTGCACCATTGCCTTGGTTTTGGCTTCATCTGTAGCTACACCTTTGTCAGAGATTATATGTCCAAGGTATTCCAACTTCCTTTGAGCAAAACTACATTTGCTCATCTTTGCAACTAACTGGTGTTGTCTCAATGTGTCAAGCACTATTTTGAGGAGTTGCAAATGAGAATTTAAGTCCTTGCTATAGATCAGTATGTCATCCATAAAGACCAAAATAAATTTTCTCATGTAAGGAGCAAAAACCAAGTTCATCAAGCACTGAAATGTGGCTGTGGCATTTGTCAATCCAAATGGCATAACTCTAAACTGAAACTGTCCATGATGAGTTTTAACGACTGTTTTCATTTCATCACTTTCAACCATTCGGATTTGATGAAAACCAGATTTCAAATCTAGTTTAGAGAAGAAGCTAGTTCCAGCTAATTCGTCTAACAATTCATCCACTATGGGCATCGGAAACTTACTTTTCACTGTTACCGAGTTTAATCTCCTATAATCGACACAAAATCTCCAAGTGCCATCCTTTTTCTTCACAAGTAGTACCGGAGAAGCAAAAGGGCTGAGGCTAGTAGTTACTATTCCTGCTTGAATCATATCGGCCACTTGTCATTCTATTTTGTCTTTTTGAAGTGGGGAATAACGGTAAGGTCTTGAGTTAACTAGATTTGCATCTGGAAGTAAGGTGATTGCATGATCATATACTCTGTGAGGAGGTAGCTGATTAGAGTCTCGAAAGACATCCTCATAGTGGAGTAAGAGAGACTAAACTATTTCTGGAATCACTTCATGATTCTGTTGCTGCTGGGATTTCTCAAGCACCACTGTGGTCCATATCTCATTGCCTCTATGCCATTGTTCAACCTTTGCCACGGATATCTCGTGTAGTTCTTCTGAAATATCAGGATCAAGAACTCCTTGTAATCGGATGGTTTTACCTTTGTGCTTGAACTCCAACCACTTTTCTTTCCAGTGACACTTCATAATTCCGCAATTTTCCAACCAATCTGCCCCCAAGATAACATCATACCCAAAAAGATCCAATACCTTCATGTCGTGATGAAAAGTATTTCCTTGGACCCACCAGCTCATTTGCATCATGACTTTGTCACTATACAGGATTTCACCGTTTGCTACCTTCACTGACATAGTTTTGACCGGAACTAGGTTGCCCTTGATTCTTTCCACTAATTTTGTATTTACAAAGCTATGAGAACTCCCAGAGTCAATTAACATTAGCATTACTTGATTTCCGATTAATGCCTTGACTCGAATAGTTCTAAGGTGATCTGTTCCTGATACTGCATTCAGGGATAACTGTATTTCCTCTTCCTCTTCTTGTTCCTCAAGGACTACTGCATCTAACACTTCATCAGAGAGGACTTCTTGTGCTTGCATTGCCTTAATTTGTCCCTGCTGTGTTTTGTTGACATTGGTGTGTAGGAGTATACTTGTCACCACAGCGAAAACACAACCCGTTGGTTTTTCTAAATTCTTTGAGTTGCTTAGCCTCCATAATTCACCCTTTTCATACTTTGTTGTATTACCGACTTCGCCCCCCTTGTAATTTCCTTCAATTTTCCCAAAGTTAGCCGTATGATGATAACTTCTGTTGTGATGCACATACTTCTTGGTCCTTTCTATCACTCTGTCGCTTGTCAAAAGGAGACGATGACGGCGCCGATGGAACGCTACTGTGCTTCTTCCTCAAGTCGCCATGTCCCCAATCCCGACTGCAATTGTCTTTGATTACTATATGAACTGTTGAAGTGAATAGCAAAGAACAAAGATTGAAACAACGGTGTTGCTACCCTTTGTTGAGTAGTGTCATAGTATGAGCTGCAGAAGCTTGTGCCAGCTTGCTCTGTCAGTAGCCATGTCGGTTTGGAATCAATGGACTCCATTCTTTGTCGGTAGGGAGGTTATGGTAGAGTGGCCGGCTTGAGACGGGCTTGGATTTTGCCTCAATGTATGTCGACTGGTACTTCCGACTTTTCATCGATGAACGTGAGCTCGCCTCAAGATGAGAACCGCGTCCGTGACGGGACGCCTCATCGGCGATGAACCTACCCCGAACCGGTGATCCTTCGAGACCAAAGATCATCTCCTCGACGCAGACGTTCTTCGTCTCGGGGAGGAAGATCATGACAACCGCAGTCATGATTTAATCAGAACATCCCAAATTTCCAGAGTTTTTGAAAATTTTGAAAATTTAAAACTAACCATTTGATTTCATTAAGTTGCCAAAGCTTAATTTGAAATTTAGAATTTAAAGGCAATTTAATTTGAATTAATTAAACTTCAATTAATTCAAGTTGGTTTAATTGAGTTTTCTAGATCCTATTTGGATTTAAAAATCAAAAGTATTGTTTTAAGCTTTTTCTTGGTTTTTGTTGGTTTTTAAAAGAGGTTTATCCTTTGTCCCTATGTTAAAAATAATTAATTGCAAAAATTAAAAGCAATAGTTAAGCTGAAAATATTTTTATTAAGTTTCATTTAATTCAAGGGACTTCTGTGAATTTTCCTAGAATTTTTGGACGGCTTTAACTATTTTCTAAAAAGCTTTTTCGTTTTCTGGTATTTATTAAAATCAAAAATGCATTTTAATTCCCTCCCTTGGCTTCGGGCCGAATTCCTTTGGCCCAACCCGCTTTCCTCCGCTTCAGGTACTGCCATTACGCCATTAAGACACGCCTCCCCTTCCCCACTCGCTCACTTGTTCGCCTCGGTCAATGTCCGATTGGAATCGGACGGCTCGCGATTGCTCCGCTCGTCCTCGCCTGCTCTCTCTCTCGCTGCTGTGCGGGCCCCGCCTGTCAGTCGCACGCCTCTCCTCCCATCGTCTTCAACCTCTGCCTCTAACGCCGCCCGCCTCGCCGCGAATCTCGCCGGCTCCTGCCGCTTCCTCGCCATGCCCTAGCAGCCTACCCCGTCCCATTCGGTTGCGCCGCCCGTCCCCGCCTCTGCCGCACCCGTGCGCCCTGCTTTCCCCTCTTCTCTGCGCGGTCAAGCCAGAATCCGCCGCTCCCCATTAATGGCCGACTTGACCTCCGCGCCGTCCTCCTCCTCCAGTCCTCCCCGCGCCTATTTAAGGCGTGCGCTGTGAAGCTCTCCCTCTCCTCTCTCTTTCCCCTCATCTCACTCCTTCTCTCTCATCCTCACCACCGGTTTATTTGGCAAAGCTCATGACCGAACCTCATGCCGCTTCAGAAGCCGCCGTGGGACTCCTCCGGCCATTGCCGCTAACCCACGCAAGACCGCTCATCATGCAAGACTTTGGTGTCTTGCTCCTCCCGGAGGCCACCAGAGCCCCGCCGCCGCAATCGAGCCGCGCCTCTGCGCCTCCTTTTCCATTCCCCCACCTCCATTCCTCTTCTCCGCCTCCGACCGCCCATTCGCCCTCCCAACCGCATCACGCCGTGCCTCTGCGCCTCCTTTTCCATTCCCCACCTCCATTCCTCTCCTCCGCCTCTGTGCCACCCCACCGCCGCGAGCTCCTCCACGCCGGCCATGGCAACCGTCGCGCCGCCTCCTCGCTCCCTCCATGGCCTCACCGAGCCCGTCCTCGGCTTCCCCTTGCTCAGGCGCTCCTCCTGTGCGTGCCACCTTGGCCCGATCGCCCTAGCACACCGCCGGCCCATGAGCCGCCGTGTCCTCTCCTTTCTCACCTCAGGCGTCCCATTTGCCCTCGGCCTCACCTCCGCCCGCCACCCCTGGCTGGCTGGCCCCTCAAGGCTCTCCTCCCCTTTGCGGTTCTGTTCCAAGGAGGAAGAAGCCCCCTTCCCCTTTTCTTTTTTTAATTTGTTTATTCATTTTGTTTTGCCTCCTTAACCCTTGGGCCCACTTGGCATACACACCATCCATCCTTCCCTATTTTTAGCTCCCTCACCTCCATGTGGGGTCCACAAAAACAACCACTTGTTGCAATCCATTCCAAACAACTCAAATTCCGAATATTCAAATCAATTTCCATTTTTATCATTTCATGCGATTTTTGACTTCCGGACGCCTGTTCTCCTTCACATGAAGTCTGATTCCGTCAATTCTCATTCCTAATTCATCTAAAAGCGGTATCTTCCTTTTAGTTTTTGTTTAGTATTTATTTGGATTTTATTTGGAGTTGTTTTATTTATTTAGCTTTGTTCGCACGTATAGATTCCGACGTTTCGGAAGAATTCTCGGACCCACGACCGAAGCATTTCAACTCTTCAACGAAGGCTAGTCATAGACCTTTGATCATATTGAACCCAATTTATAAAAGTATATTGTTTGATATAAACATGCATTGCTAATTTTATAATAAATGGTTTCGGGAATTAGTTAATTACCTATTTGCCATTATGGCTTCTTGATAAATTGTGAATGATATGTATCCTTGAATGACATACTCCTTGGACACCATAGGGTGGTTAATTACTAGTTGGACATTATTGTACTACCAACTTGGGTATCGTATTATGCTTAGCTAATGCTTTAGTGATACGATAGGTTCATGATCACATACTCAAGAATGATTGAATTTGACCAAAGGAATTATGGAACCGTGGCGGAGCCACTATTGATAAAATTTGTTGTGCCATGACTAGGGTGGTCATTTGGCCGGGTTGAACCGAAAATGATTTATGCTCAGACGAGTGGGTGGTGGTAAAGATGGGTGCAGTAAAGCACATTGGGATGCAGAAACGTCTCGCCTGAGCAGCCAACTAAGGACTTAACCTTGAACCATTGATCTGGGTCATTATCGTACAACCACATGTCTAGACTGGGATAGACCTGGCCGACTAATTAGTAATGTTTTGGTTCAGTTCTGTTTTGGTTGGGAACGGCGCAAGAGGGGACCCGTAACGGTAACCCCTTAGCGAGCAGAACCGAGTCAAATCCGAACTTTGTAAAAGCCTTGTCACGTACTCTAGACTGCTTACCTAAGGTAGTGAGCAGTGGTATCGACGGATGCCAAACAAACTAGAGAAGTCGTGTCTTGTGGGTAAAAGCTGTACAACCTCTACAGAGTGTAAAACTATTCGAATAGCTATGTCCCTGGTTATGGACATGCCTGGTGATTTCACGCAAGGGGTAGATTTTCATAAAATGTTGGAATGGGTTGGATGGATCTGAGTAATTGTTGGTTGGGAAGTGAACAGGGTGTTCTCTAGTTGTTTCAAAGAAAATTGTTTACTTATGTATTAATCTTTTAAATTGTGCTTTTCAATCTAATTATCAGATTTATCGTCAATCTTGCTTTTATAAAATAGCCATAAAGCTATCCTTGTCAAGCCTTGCATAAATACTATTTGCATACATTTCCCTATGACTTGCTAAGTACATTCAAAGTACTCACAGCTTTATGCCCTCTGGTTAATCAGTCACAGAAGACGAACCAAGGATTACAGGAATCTAAGATGAGGCATACTTTGAAGACCAGGCGAACTAGGATGCGTTCTCCACTCGATTGCCTGTGGGCATGTCGGATGGCTTCCACGAGTTTGTTTATTTTTCGTTGCAAGTTTACTCTGTTATATTTAGTTTTGTGTGGCACCCTTTGTAAAACTTGACCATAAGGTCTTTTTGCTATTAAATATTAATTTATCTACTTCTTTTATAGTTTGGTGTACGGTTTTGATTACGCCAATGTTGCAACTGTGTGCACTAGCTACTGATCCACGGAATAGTGCAGATATACACAGAGGGTCCTGGATCTGGAGATCTAGGGGTCCCGCGACAAGTACCTAGCAGGCGAAGAAGAGCGCGTACTTGATGCGGCAAAGCATGGCGAGGAAGGCTTGATTCACGGTGAAGGTGCAAAGCATGGCGACGGACACGACAATGCTCTGCCGTACCGTCAGACCTCCATCTCGGCTGGGGACTAGCCTACCACGAGGACCCCTGTGAGTATCGTCTGCAGAGACGAAGAGGCATATGAAGAGAAGAACGAAGCCTGCATGTCTGAGAAAAGGAATCCAGTGCTTCACACTCCTGTACTTGATGCCTAGCATAGCTCCAACCATGACCTACACCGAATAAGACGTTGAAATCATCATAATTCAGAAATGAACTATCACGGATGTGGATCTCTTGACCTGGGCCATCATGATAATATCGATCCACACCAAATCCGAAAGCTATATTGCCAAATCAACACACGATACAGTATTTGGGGATACAATAAGGAGAAATTGGAAGCAAGGATGCGAGTGACAGTTCAGACGAGAAGGTAGAAGCATGGGGTGGGGAACATCAGAGAGGAATTGGGGGAAGGAGACGATATTAGGGAAGAAGGTGCCGAGGCTGATGTCTGTTGTTCGATCCCCTCCTAGTCAGATCACCTTGCTCTTTTGTATTGTTTCCCCTAGCCACGCTAGATGGGCCAAAGGCCATCCCACGTACTTGTCCAACCTAGAGGCCCAGGTCAAGAGATCCACGTCCTGTGACATGAACATCATGCCCTGCTTAATCAAGATGAAAGTTACTGAATCTGATCGAGGAAAAATAACTTTTTTTAAACGTGTAGGCAGGAGGGCTGCCTACTAATTTAATTAAGGAGAATAAGGTTTTAAGAACAGTTCGAATTAGAAAAAATTAAAGGGCCAAGAACAGTTCGAATTAGAAAAAAAAATAAAGGGCCACCAGAGGGGTCGCTAGGATGTAAAACCTACTCTCCCGGAATGATGGACGTTAGGTGCGTTGCTCCTGCCTTGCACCATGTTCTTGTCTCGTCCTTAATTTTGAGTAGTAGGTCATGGGGCATGGTGTATTTCTTTTAAAAAACTCTGCCATTGTATTTCTTCCAGATTTCCCAAGTGACCAAAACAAGCAAACTTGTTGTAGCATGTTTGTATTCCGCATGTATGCTACCTACCACCCCTGAATTTCTGCCGCTGGCTACCATTGTGACGGTTGTAGGCCCACCAGGCCTAGCCAAGTGGAGGTCATGCTCTAGACACGTGCTGAATATCCGCATGCAGCGAAGAAGTACAACGCCGTTTCCGGGAATTGCCGACATAGCGCACATTGGCCACTGTTTGGTCATCCTCGATGTTGCAACCGGGCCAAAGTCCATAGCCTGTTTTGGATGGCAAGCCACATGAGGTGTTTGCATTTCGGCAGTGCCCACGTTTTCCAGATTATGGAATGGAAGTTCTTGCTGGTTGACCCGAAAAACCAGGCCTTGTAGGCTGAACATGCCATGTAGTTGCCGTTGGTTGTGAATTTCTAAACGATGTGATCCTCATATTCAGCGTGTAGCACCACTTCATTTAACTGGGCCCATAGGGACATGAACTCCTACAGGTGGTGCACTGATATTTGTGCTTGAATATCAATGTCTCTTTATCCAATTGTTTCCTTGCAGAGCACTGTGGACTGTTTTGTTTTTCCTTTGAGAGATGTCGTAGATGGCAGGTGCGATGGCTTGTGGGCTCCTATTATTCAACCAAGGTATGGTCCAGAAGCTCGTTTTATGACTATTTACCACAGTGATAGGTGCACAAGCGTTGAATAGGGCGGAGTCCGTATCATCACAAGGGTTCCCCATTCGTACCCAAAGCTTTTTTGGTGTTGCCCATTGCACCCAGAGCCATCGAAGTCTAAGTGCCCTTGCAAATTTTTGGAGGTGCAGTATCCTGAGACACCCTAGGGCCTTAATTTGGTCTACAAATGCGCTCCCATTTAACCTTGCAGCTCCCTCCCGAGGCCGAATCTGATCCTGATAAGAGAAAGGTTCTTCTCTTTTTGTCTATCCTTTGGAGGAAGCTTTTGGGAGCTCTAATTGAAGTTAGGTAGTACACCGCCTGTGAGGTGAGGACATAATTCTCTAGGGTTGTTCTTCCCGCTGGGGTGAGCATCCTGCCTTTCCATGATACTAGCTTGGCCGTTGCTTTATCCTCAAATCGCTGCAGGTCGGTGTTGCACAGCTTCCTGATAGCCAACTGCAATCCTAGGTATTTCATAGGGAAGGTCGTTTGACAGGCCAGAAAGTTTTGCAGAATGTGCTGCAAATCTAATGTGTCACATCTAATTTCAACCACTGAGCTTTTATGAATATTTGTGACTAGTCAGCTGGCAAAAGATCATCTGAGAGCCACCTTGCAAGAAGAGTTTGCGTCGGCCGAGCCTGTCGACGTCCAAGAAGCACTCCGACGTCCGGAAAATAACTAGTGCATAGAACACCATTGCATTGATACCAGTGAGCTGTTGGAAGATGGCTACGAGGATGGACATGACGAGCGGCCCGCGGTACTTGCGCTTGATGATGTTCCACCATGGGTGCTTTGTGATCTTGCATTGATCACCCGCCGCCACAAGGTGGCTGTACTAATCACTGACGTCCCCCATGCCACGGATTCGCCGGAGCAGAGACTGCGCCTCTTCATGGCTGTCACGGTTGATCAGAAAGTTTGGGGTGTCAGGGAGGAAAAGTGAGCCCAAGGTCAACTATGCTGCTGGGAATAACAGCAGCGGGGATCCTCCTTGTGGCAAAGATGATGAGGTTGCCGCACAGAATGCCAATGGGTGATCATGAGTTGGGAACTGACGTTTAGCAGGCCTCGGAGCCTGGCCGGGGCTATCTCGGAAATGTACACCAGTACAGACTGCATTACTAGCATTGATATGTAAGATCGAGTTCTCCAGCCAATCTCAATACTGAACTCTAGGGGCGGACCTGGGTGTCGGGCAGTAACCTATAGTCCAAGGTCTAGAAAAATTTACAGTATAAATTCTTTTTATATGGGTCTAACAAAAAAGATACATAGTGGCCAGCCAAAGACCCAGCCTCCCCTACTCTTCCTCCCATCCCACGGGTCCATCACCAGCCAATCTAGCCCACTCGGCCTCGCCCCCACACCACCAAATTCCCAAACCTAACCCCCAATCCCCCCATCCACGCCTGGCTCCTCTTCCACGCCCTCCACGCCACGCCGCCTGTCATGTGTTCATTGGATATTTTGAAGGCTATTTGGTAATTTCTCATTTTGAGAAAAAAAAATAGAAAAGGAAAAGGAAGTAGAGAGTGGGGCCCACTTGTCGATTGGAGAGGTGAAGAGATAAGGTTGGAGACACTTTGTCTCCAACCCTATCTCCCTCTCAGCAGCGCGTTCGACTTGGAGCTCTCGCGAGCAAGGCAGTGGCACAGGAGGAGCGTGTTGGCCTGGGCTCTTCGGAGCCAGCCATTCGCAGCCACCATGTTGCATGCTCCGGTTCTACTCTTCAAAAGGTCGCCCCTTTCTCTTCTTTTCTTGACCCAAAATCCAGTGATTTCCCCCCTTTTTTTGGTAGTTCTTCTTCTTCTCCGTTCTGGTCTTCGGTTTTGGGGCCTTGGAGCTCCTGCATCGCCGTGGATGAATCGACGCCGTCGATGGTGAGCTTCGTACTTCCTCTGTGCTCATCCCACCGGTTCCCTTCTTGCGCCCTCTCCTCTGTGGGCCTTCTATTCGGGAATTTGGTGCTTGCGCATTTGGGGCTCGGTTATGGTTGGCTCTGAGGAAGAAGGCTTTGGTTTATGTGGTGATTGGTGCTTCGTGGTTGCATTCAGGCGTTGCACTGTGATTGGGTCTTGTGCGGCATTTCTCTATACCTCGACTTCGCAATTTTTGTGTGTCTCGAATTGTGGATTGGTATTGTATTTCCGACGACCTCGTTCGTTCAAACGCGGCACAACGAGGCGATTGGTTTTCTTAGTTAGTGCCTTCGGCGTGCCTTGCCTGGTTTATTACTCGGTGGCTTTGAGTGCCATCCGCATCGTGAGTATTGCTATTTTTTATTTTCTGCATTACTGTACTAAAGTGTGTTGTGCTTGTTAATTTTACATTCTTTAATTTTAACTAGTACTGGGAGACTTGGTTTAGTAATGTTGTGGGCTCGGATTAATGCTCGATGATGATAATTGACATGTTATAAAATTTAATTGATAACTAAATCAGACTTGAGCTAATTGTATTGCTTATTGTTGTCAGTTTTATCTCTAGCAGTTTTGTTCTGATACTATCTGTAGTTCGGTTGTGACTGAAAAGAGCTTGATCATTTTGTTCTTTGATCTTGTTGATCATGTGTGAACTCTTTGCACTATGATATCCAGTTTGTCCAAAGGCTAATGTGTTGAAATTGTGATTCCATTTACACTATTGAACAAATGATCCTCTGTTGACTGAAAGTATTATTGCTGTTTATGAGATAAATCTTGACATATTAGTAAAGCATTAGTTTGAGCTCAAAGTCTTATTTGTAGTTGTCATATTTAATTAGTGAAGAATATTAACAAATGTGGCGAGGAGGCCAAGATTACACCTTGAGCAGCCCGACATCTGAGAGCAATAAACAATCAAATTAAATCTGAGCATTATGCTGATTTCTTTTATTGTCAAGTTCTATCTTTTGGGCATTTTATCCTATTTAAATGACATGGAGATATTACATGCTTTTATGTTATTTTTGTCATTTAAATGCTGCTGGAAATATGCCTTAATTATTTTAATTTATACTAGAATTAATTCTAAATATTTGCTAAAACCGCTAATTTTACAACACCCTCCACGCCTGCCGGCCCTCCTCTTCCGCCGTCGTCGTCGTGCCCTCCATGTGGAGGCACCCATGAAGTACTAGGGCTGTGCACAATTATACCAACTGAAAAAACCATACCAAACCGAACTGTACCGATCAATTCGGTTTGACTGGTATTCGGTATTCAGTTCGGTTTTCGAAATTATGGTTACTTCAGCGTTAAGTTTTTTTTGTTAAAAACTGGCAAAAAAAAAAAAACCTAAATTGATGTGTTTGCTGCATCTATATGCGTGTATCCTCAGGCATTTCACATGGCAACATAGTGCCATTTACAGTAGGTGCTCTGTGCTACTAGCCTACTACAATCAATACAATATTGCTCCAAGCTAGGGCATCATGCCAGTCACAAGACCATGTCGAGCGGTTGTTGGACATACAGTGCCTGTTTGGCATGGCTATATCTTTTCTGAAAAGCGGTTTCTGGCAAGGCTGAATGGTTGCAGGGTTGAATGGCTGGGCTGAAGAGGTTTGGTATTTGCATGTCTAGCTTTTAGGTAGACTGACTGCAGCTTCTGAGATGGAGAATATCTGAAATGCCTCTGAGGCAAGTAATGGCTTGTTTGATGCCATTTAATGATAATTAACGCAGTTGACGGCAATTAACGACATTTAATGACAACTAACGATAATTAATGACAACTAACGCAATTGACTACAATTAATGCAATTGACTGCAATTAACGACGACTACCACAATTAACACAATTGACTACGATTACCGCAATTGACTACAATTAACAATGACTACGACAATTAACGCAATAGACCGCAATTAACGCAATAAGCCACAATTAACAATAATTGTTACAATAAACAATAATTACATAAATCAATACAAAAAATTATCACAATAAATAATTATCACAATAAAAAATCACATAATTAATTAATTTATGCATTTGTATCCACGGCAAACATGTGATTTTCTTAATATTTTTGCAATTGCATAATTGGAAATTATTAAAGAATTAACATTGGAGAATGTAACTCGAGGTGCACCACATTGTAATTCTTGCTTTGAAGAAAATAATTTTATTTCTTTGCAATATTCATAGGTACAATCGAAATATTAGAGTACACCGTAAGTAGGAAAAAGGTACAAATTACAATATCAAAAGAGATAAATTTTAACTACTACATTTTATTCCTACAAATATGCACATATCCTTCCATTTAAAAATCGCCCATTGATACTTCCAACCTACAAATCACAAAAGATAATAGAGCAATGAGACAAAGAAGATTGAGGAGGCCGACTAGAGGGGTGAATAGTCGCTTTCTAAAATCTCTAATTCTAAAACCGACATTTATGCGAAGCTAACAACAATACAGTTTTAGCCTAAACAATTAGTTCAACTATGTGCACCAACAATACAAGTCGATTGATGAATATGGCAATTAAGCATATGACTTGAGCAATTCAATTCTAGCAAAGGTGAATAGCACAAAGCATGGCAAGCATTCATACAAAATGAATAAGCAATTCAATACAAACAATATAAATTGCAATAGTGAGACACAAGAGATCAAACCACAATTGACACGGCGATGTTTTATCGTGGTGATCGGAGACTTGCCGGTCTCCCTTAATCCACGTTGAGGGAAACCCAAACCAATTGGGCCGGCTCCACAAATTAAGCCTTCCTCCGAGGTAAGTCCAACCACTTGGACCGGTTCCAAACCGAACCAACACCTCGCTTCACTAGGGTTGCTCTTTCCTCCACTCCAGAGATGACGAGCACCACACCACTCACAACCGCTCGGGCCTTCTCACAAGCTTCTTTGAGAAGATCACCGACGCACGACGCCACCACACCGTCTAGGTGTCGGCAAACACCAAGAGTAACAAATCTCCAACTTTCACTTGAACCAATCAAGTGTCTAAGCTCAAGTGGATACTAAATCCACCACCTAATGCAACACATGCACTAGGATTTGCCTCTCTAACCTCTCTAAGTACAACACATGCACACAAGAGTAGAGAGGGCTTGCTCTTAGCTCAAGGAGTGTCTAGCACACAGCCACAACACTTGGATATGTTTATCACCTGACCAACAACCTTCCACACACGGCCAAGGTGGGTATTTATAGCTCACACAACCAAACTAGCCGTTGGAAACAAAGTCCCTGAAAAATCAGGACAATCGGTACTACCACCAACCAATGGCTTCAGATTATCATGAAGCGCGAGAACGACTATAAAACTAGCTGGTTGTAAAGAGCTCCCAGATTACCGCCAACACATACGCTGTAGTTCCGCTAATAAGTAATATCAAGACAAAGCATTGCGGTACTACCGCCAACCGAGAGAGCAACACATGCTCACGAAATCGCTAAGGACCAAAATGCATCGGCTTCGAAAATACGCATCGCCAACACAAACGCAGACATCCGGATGCGCTTGTATCGCTTACATACGAGCCGTGATTACCGCACCATCAAAGAGAGCCAAGCAAACCCAAAACATACGCTCGAATTTACGCATCGCTTCAAAACGCCGGACCTCTGGCCGATGCGGTAGTACCACGCGACACAGCCGCAGATTACCGCATTCACACGCCACGACCCAACACATGGACTTGACACGTGGACGGCGAAGATCAAATTGGCCGCTCGCACCTCAAGTCTAAACCGTTGGATTTGAGAGCCGCTCGGACGGTCCAAACGTTTCACGATTTTGGACCGTTAGATCAAGATCTAACGCCCCACGCTCGGTTCAACGCCCATTGTAATATCAAGAACCAAGGCTTACAGATTACCTCTTAACAGTAGTTCCGCGATATCCACGCTTGCATTTCCACACCACCTCGAGTAACACATGCTCAACAAGTGTGGTAGTTCCGCCAAGGAACCACCGGTTATATTACGAGCGTAGTTCCAAGACAACACATGCCTTGCATTACCGCTTTTTTTAACAAAAGCAAAGTTTGCATTCGTTTAACTCAATTTTGCAAAACACATTTGCCAAATTGATACGTGATGCAAACACAGGTTCAAGGCATGATTCTCAACAAGTTGCAAAACACATTTGCCAACTTTTAGAATCAATACCACAAGGAATAAGGTACATGGACTTAGACAATTTGCAAAACACATTTGCAAGTCGCAAATACATGCTACAAGGAATATCCATGAGCCTCACCTATTTGCAAAACACATTCGCAAATATTGGCAACATGTTAAGATGAGCTAGAGCAAACACAATGAGCTATCAACACATGACTAACTCAAGCTACTAGTCAAAGACCCCTCTTAATAGTACGGCGACCTATACTAGCAATCCGGTCTCCCATCCAAACACCGAGACCGGTAAAAGATTAGGAACACATCCTTAGCCCTAGCTAGCCATACCTTTGCCTTTAGCAACTTCTTGAAGCTTGATGACGCACATCCTTGCTTCAACTCCGGGTTCTTGACTTGATGTTCATCAACACATGATGACATCCTTTGCTTGCCCTTCATCAACACATGATGAAGCTTCTCTTGACTTGATCAATACATGATCATATCTTCTTCATGAACATCATCGACACATGATGATTTCCTTCATCTTGAACTTGATGTGCATTAACACATGATGCATCCTTTACACCAAGCTCTTGACTTGATGACCATCAACACATGATGTCATCCCAAATTGTCAACCTTATGGAACATAACCTATTTCATCCAACTCATAAAAAAAATGTTAGTTCCAACAATATGATTATCATTAATTACCACACCATACCATTAACTCATAATGGTTGGGACAAGATACCACAATCTTTCCCACATCAGAATTGATGATAATCACTCAATAGCAAATAATTGAATAGAAATTGATGTGAGT
This sequence comes from Phyllostachys edulis, assembly GCA_036346405.1. Classification (NCBI taxonomy): domain Eukaryota; kingdom Viridiplantae; phylum Streptophyta; class Magnoliopsida; order Poales; family Poaceae; genus Phyllostachys; species Phyllostachys edulis. The sequence continues at coordinate 5,584,660 of CM070568.1, forward strand.
ATATATACGAACTACATATATATATATATATATATATATATATATATATATATATATATATATATATATATATATATACTCAACATGAGTGTATATATGAACTACACAAGTCTCATATGCTCATATGAATATATTAACTACACAAGTTAAATATATTCAGGGATATGTTTAAAAGTAAGGATCCTTAAAGTATGTGGAAGAGGAATATGAATCATTACTAATGAAACCGCAAAATATAGAATGAACTCCCCCGAAATGTGTGCATACATAAATATGTAATGGGATCATATGCACATATCCACGTTAACCTTTTTGGTGGAGTTCAACCTATATTTTGGATCCGAGGAATGCAACAAGATATAAGAATTATGATGTCGAATGCATACCTCTTTGATTTTCACCTTTATATCCAAATGAGACAAAACAATATGTATAACAATAGAAATGTTAGTCTCACAATTAGATTTGTCTTTAATCACCAAAACTCTATTAACACATAATGGTGGGTCTAGATTCTTCAACAGCACCAAAAAATTGTTTTCTAAAAAAAAGAAATTTTAGTAGTTACACATGTTGGAACGATTTATCAGTCGATGCACAAACTAGAGAGAAATAAGTATTTTGCTTCCTATTTGTCAAATGCAACCTATGATGAATAGCACCATCTTCGTTATTTCTTGATTTATGAACAAGAAAATCAGCTCATACTCATATGGCTGGCACACCAGTATCTGGCAAATGAGCACCTCAATAGTCCATTCAATGTATAGTAATGTCTAAAATTAGTAATGTAATATATAGAGCGTGTCAACTGTCGTTCAAATATACTGTGATCTGCCATCCCCATAATTTTTCATCACTAATAGTCTTATGAATAAAATAACCAAGAGACAAGGAAAATTCAAATATGCACATAGTACTATATGCAATCAAAGAGATGTGTTTCAGCTGTTAAATATTTGTACGTATAATGCAATATTTTGGGGAACATTATCATGATCAAGCAGGTATTACAAAATATTCATAATAACAAAAGCGAGTAGTATCATGTGGCTCATGAACTTAACACATTGGAGAGCATAGAGGAGCTCTAGAATTGTCATGATGAATGCCCTTCAGAAACAAGATCTTGCTTGAGCAGGTAACAAAACAGTCTTAGAAGAACAAAACACCATGGTAGTTTTGAGGCAATGCAGTAGTACATAGTTCAACAAAACAATCTAAATTCATAAGTATGTAAACAACATCAAAATGGGACATTTTTTAAGCTTCTTTATCATATTGAATAATTCATATGTTTAGCTTTTAAAAAAGAATAGAACAACACCTTACTAGGCACAACTTCACTAGTTTGACACAACTAAAATAGCTTATGGGTACCAAGAAATATTGTAAAGAGGAATGCAAACATACAGTTCTTACAACTCCAACCTAGGTAGGCGCATGGACGATTTAGTGGCTACCAACAAAACTATCCTACAGAAATGCAATCAAAAGCCCAGCAACAGTGTACTAGACAAAGTTCATCTTACTCACCTCACACTGTCTCCCTTGCTCTTTTAGAGCCATTACTTCAAGCACCAAAAGCGCATCCCAGCATTTCCACTTCCAATCATACACGCAACAGCCAGCAAGAAGTGGTTGACAAAAAGTCCAAAAATGCTACTGCCAGCAGCCAGCAGCCAGCAATACAATGACACATATTGTGTCGTATTCGAAAGTTCCCCCAGAAGATTGCTTTGTCATTGTGGAAAGATGGAAGAATCTGGTTGAAGGTTATAAGTCATAGACACCGTCTGTTGTCTTGTCCTGTATCCTTAAGTGAACAGAAGCTCATTCGACTTAAGATGAAAATATTATAATGAATTCGATGATACTTAACTTTAGCACAATAACTTAAAGAGCCACTTGTTAAAAATTTGTCCAATGACAAAATTGCAGCGATCTCCAAAAGATGGATAGTGTAGGGGAAAATCAATGTGTTCCAATAGTACATTAACCGAACCGAACCTCTCTAAAAGGCACAACTAATATATGTTTCTATTAATAAGCCAATAACTAGTCCTATTTGTAGTAATTAGCCTTTCATAGCATGCTGGACCTTCTGGTGTTATTCCTTGGGGTGTAGTAAAAAAACCATTTGGTGTTACTCAAGCTCTCAAATGTAACCATTCTTCTCATAAATCAGTATGTCAGAAACATGGATCACCCATCACAAGCACTAAGTTTATTATAGTATGCAACCATCAATCATAACTTAGAATAGATGAATGGATAAAATTACCATCTTGCACAAGACAATGCCAATGAGCACGAATGTGTATGGAACGAGTGGATTAGCTAGCAAGTAGTCTCTCATCAACGCCTGAGCTTGATACTTGTAGGCCATCATCGCCATCCTTGCGACTTGAAATACCTACATCACAAGATATATGCTGAGATCAACTTACATTCAAAGAACATCCCACAAGAGACTAGGGTTTGGGCCGCCACTGCTGACAGGGGAAGAGGGCAGTGGCTGCTGCGGGAGGAGGAGGAGGACAGAGGGCGGAGGAGATGGGCATTGGGGCAGTAGGAGGAGGGAGGAGGCGCCAGCGTTGGGGGAGGAGGGCGGTGGCCACATGGGTTGGAGGAGGAGGAGGCCAGCGGCATCAGGGCAGTAGGAGGAGGGAGGAGGACCACGGTGGCTCGGGGCGGCTCGGCGGAGGAGGAGGAGGCCGGCGTCAGGGGAGGAGATGCCGTGTCGGGAGAGGAGGGAGTCAGGGGTAGGAGGCGTCGCGTCGGGGGAGGAGGACGGTAGCAACCTGAGCCGGCGGCGGAGGAGTGAGCCATAGGCGAGGCGAGGCGGAGGCGCTGAGGAGGAGGGCGTCGGGTGAGAGAGGAGAGCGACGACGGCCAGATCTGGGCAGATCCAGATCTGGGCGGGGGAGGAGGGAGGAGGACGTGATGAGGCGGTAGTGTGGGAGGAGGAGGATGCTGCGGCGCAGGCGCGCGAGAAGGAGGGAAGGGATGGGCGCCGGGGAAGGGAGGAGGGTGCTAGGCGGGGGGAGGGAGGAGATGGAGTCGGGAGAGAGAGGAGGAGTGTGCGTCAGGGGGGGGGCTAGTTTTTCGGGTAGGCGACGCGGGGAGGAGAGGGCTTTTATTTAGTGGCAAACAGCGGGTAATTTACCCCCAACTTTAGGGGTAAATGCAGAATGGGGGCTACGGGAAGCCGCAGAAGCTCCTCGTGGGTGACTTCTAGCTTCTGCATGTTGTAGCGCGAAGCTGCTTTGGGGAAAAGCGGTGGAGAAAAGCTAGGTGTTTGGAATGGCTTCCAGCTTTTTCGAGCGAAAAACCGAAGCCGAAGCCATTCCAAACACCCCCATAACCTAGAAGTTTTCATGTTGATCGTGAAACTTATTTGCTTCATTTTTGTTCCTATTTCCTCTACTAAAAATGTTTTATTCTTAATTCTCGTCAACTTTGGTACATATGGTATTTACCGATACCGTACCAAAATAAATTGGTATTTACTGATATCGAACCGTATTTACTGAGCATACTGTATTTACTGAACCGAAAATATCGAACATACTGAATGAACAGCCCTACCTCCCATCCGTCCCATGGATTGCCTCCCAACGAACTTTGACTGGAGTGAGCACGACGCCGTCAGCCCCGTCAAGGACAAGGTTCGGCCTTGATTTGAGGATTCAAGAAACTACTCTTCTTGTATTTCAATGGATATATCGGTGGATTTTATTCGATTTGATGGAGGTGCTCAGTGGGCAGTAGATGATCGAATATGACCATGAGGTATCTACTTCTTTGTGCATTAGAAGCTTGCTTCTTCTCGCATAATTTCTCTCTTTAATTAGTAAAAAGTTCTATCATGAATTCTTCATTCTTGGAATTTTTTAAAATAATATTATTTTAATAAAAATTTAGAAAAAATAAGTTGTCAAATGTTTTTACAAAAATAGGCTATTATCACTATTTGAAATGGCAAAATTATCCTGTCACCATTCCAATTGGCGATAGGAGCCTTGTCGCCAATTGGAACAATGCTGAGAAGTTCCTATCACCAATTGAACTGGCGATAGGATCTCGCTAGTTCAATTGGCGATATGAACCTGTATTTATTTTTTATTTATATGTAGAGAATTTAGCTTAAAAATTTAGTGAATTTCACGAAGTTTTTTGGTAATAACTTTAAGTGTCAGCGTAGTTCGAAATCCGAAATTAGAGAAGATAACAAAATATGAAATAGAGAATGCGAGATCGGTGGCACAATTTGGAATACAAGTTCGGCGGCGCAATAACACAAATAACCCCCTTCGGAGCGAAATAAAAATATATTTGGATTTAGGGTTACCATACACGCCGTTGTCCCGATTGTATTATTCAAGGAACCGATTCATTTGGGAAAAAGTACGAAATTTGAAATAGATGAAATATTTGGGAAAAGAGATTTAAATTTGAAAGACTTCATAATTTAATTGTGAATTACATGGCGCGTTGGATTTGGTTACGTGCAATGGGAATGACATCATGCACAAATCAACAAACCGAAAAACACTTACGATACATGTGCATATTTTTGGAATAAAAAAAGGTTGATTGGAATAGAGTTAATTAGTCTTGGTGGCCCATCGCTCCCTTCCCCTTATCTCTAGACTGCCTGCGGCAGCGACCAGTCTCGAAGTCAGTCATATTTAGCGAGACGGGCTGGATGATTGAATGATGTTAGGATAGCACAACATAAAACCAAATCAATAATCATGATGCAAATTGAACCTAACTTACCTCTTCGATAGGGAGTGCACCCGGACGATGGGGAGCGCGCTATGACGGCTGCCAGTCTCACTAGTAGGAGCTTTCCCCTTGTTCGCCGCGCGCTCGGCCCAGTTGTACTCATCTTCCTGTTCGGAGGTCCTCCACCACCACTCAACTTTCCTAGGCTCCTTCGGTGCCTTTTCAATAGGGTCGGGTACTTAAGGTTTCCAGCGTTCAAAGGTCTTGACTCACTTCGCATAGTTGAACATGTACTTCTGCTCGATAAACGCCCTATCGTACATATCTGAGCCATCGATCCATTGGAAAAAGTTGTATCGCATTTCCGGCTGCCATTATGCGCAGATATAGTTGTTGGTGATATACCCTAGAGGCAATCATAGAGATAATTGTATCACGTCTATGTTTACGAGTTATTGAATAAATGTTATTATGTTTCTTGAATGAATTATCAGTTATAAAGATTAACAAGTATGTGACTTGTTGGTGAAGCTCTTTAACTTATATGATGTCATTCTAAATATATCCCTAGTCGAATGTCACTAGTCAGAACACTAGTGACTCATTGACCATCACATGTATTGATTGATGACCATGTTTCACCGGTCATGGATATAGGGATATCGAATCAATAATGTGAACACATGTTAGAGAACATGGTGTTGGATTAACCCACCTTAAGACACTATTGAGATTATTATGATTTTATGTGTCATCAGTTGGTCTCAAGCAATGATGATGTATAATCCTTAGACCTGAGATCGGCATGGTTTCCTACATGTGTAATAGTACACTTAGGGGCAGCCAAATGCTACTCCGTAACTGGGTAGTTATGAAGGTAGCTTTAGGGTATGCTATGAAACATGCGGAGGGATGTGACTGGTCGGATATGGGATTTACCCCTCCTAACATATCAGGAGAGATATCTCTGGGCCCCTCGATGTGGTCGGATAAATAAAGTGCATGACCATGCCACTCGTAGTCGAAGAGTTGACCACATGAAGTTATCTGTCACTTGATCGAGAAAGTATTGAACAGTCCATGGATGACAATTTTATCTCACCTGGAGTTCAACCAGATATTGTGAGGCAAAAGGAGAATACACAAACAGGTCATTCAGTTTGACCAGATACAAACTGGTCATATGGAGATACGAGCTGGTCATAGACCGGCTGAACATAATCACTAACTGGTCGTAAGGAGTTATGAATTGGTCATGAATAAATATGAATTGGTCATATAGAGATACGAGTTGGTCATAAGTGATAAGGACCTGGTCGTAGATCATATTGTATTAAGGTCCATCGATATAATTTATGTGTATTCGAGAATCGTTGTGTCCTACTAGGAACCGCTAACGACTCGTGGTCAGAAAGGTGTTTCCAAGTCATAACCGAATATGCATGAACCTACAGGGTCACACACTTAACGGGTTGGAACAAACAAGTTCGGATAGGATCCGTCATGGCTCTATATAAGGAGATGCATGGGGCTGTTGGGAAACAGAGAACATGAATTGCTCTACTGAAACCCTAACCGCCATCTTTTCGAAGACCTTGCCATGTGCATCGGTGGTAGCACACCGACGTATGGTGTTCCACCCCTGGACGTGTGGATACCGTAGAGGCGCTGCTGCGGTTGCTATTACACTCAAGGACGATCCATTACCTGTGCAAGGAACGTTAGAGGTTGCTAAGGAGACGATCGGCACCGAGAACACTGGACAATCGATTACGACCACTACATCGCCGCTCTCGACGTTGGTTCAGGTTGCTCCAACTCTTCTTCCACTGCACTACGTGTTTGGCGATAATGATCTATGATCTCTTGCTTGCATGGCTTCCTAGTTTACGTGGTAGAAATTTTGAATTGTAAGCTAGTATAGTCTACTTGTATATTTGCAATAGTTAGGGATATGTGGAATGAAACATAAGATGTGAAATATATATAAATATATATATATATATATATATATATATATATATATATATATATGTGTGTGTGTGTGTGTGTGTGTGTGTGTGTGTGTGTGTGTGTGTAAGACTCACACAAGGATGCTCCCACACGTGTAGTACGAGGTTACGACGGTGCAAACTTCTACAAGCAGTTCACAATAAGGGCTTGATGAACCCGTTCAAGCAGTTGTGCAACTAGAACCAGCAGAGAAAGTTCGATGTACTCTGAAAAATTCTGGATGAGCGGACCGGACGCGTCTGGAGGAGGAGCGAAAGCAATTTCGCTTATAAGTCTTGACCAGACCGAGGCATTGCCACAATTACACACTGATGGTCTTGGTGTGACGAGGAAGACAGGGGGGTGTGCAGGTGAAATGCTTCTTGGACTGGATTGAGCATGAACCTAAGGAGAAGTTGTCATTGCTATGTGACAAGGATGTTGTTCGATATGGTATCATGACATCCAATCTGGCCGAAGTGTACAATTGGGTCATGCGCAGCGTCAGGTGTCTCCCTTTGGTTGCTATTGTGCAAGCAATTCTCCACGGTACCACAAAGTACTTTGTTGACCAAAACAATAACACGTCGCTCTCCATGGCAAATGAAAGAGTATTGTACTCCGCCATGATCACCAAGGACATAGAGGAGAAGAGCAAGAAGGGTGAGATGCACTAGACATTCATGATGGACACAAGAGAGCTTCGCTTCGAGACACTATGTAGGGAGAAAGGACACTGCTGGACGAACCATGAGAGGATCATCCATGAGTGCACATTATGCTGCACTAGTTGCATATGTACTTGCAACAAGCCTCTTCTTTTGCATAGGTGATGCTCACATGTCATGGTTGCATGTTTGACGGTGGCGCGGCATCTCGACCAATTCCTTTTCGAATATTTCATCAAGGAAGATGTGATATAAACCTAGAATGCAAAGTTGTATGGTTATGGCATGGTTGGTCATTTCATTGGCCATCGTACCTAGGAGTAACTGATCTAGACCAGTGGCAGGCACGATAATTTAATATGATTAATGTCAACATCAATAATTTTCAAAACTATTTTATTTGGATTCTATGTGCTTGGATTTATTTTCTAGATTTTTCTAGAATTTTTCTGAGTTCATTTGCTATTTTCTAATTGTCATTTGCATTTACTGGTATTTCTAAAATAGAAAATGTATTTAAAATCTCAGAAATCCGATCGGGCCGAATCTCTTCCGCCCAATTCTCTTTTTCCTGTGTGTGGCCTGCTCCATGGCCCAAACACACGTGAGCATGCCAGCCCGCTTGCTCGCCCTTCGCCCTCTCTGCCAGGTGGGCTCCACCGCCATCGTCTCCTACCTCGCGCCTTCATCCCCGTCGCACTGAGCTCCATCCAACCACCATTGACGCACCTTCGAGCTCCATCCGACAACGAAGATTCTAACGATAAAATCTTATCTAAACCGCGTCATTTGATCTCCCGTTTCCTCCCGCATACAAATCCCACCAAATCAGATCCCGTATCCCCTTCAATCTTGGGATTTGACTCGTGACCGTCTCGAACTCATTTTGGACTCCACCACCAATATGCCCTCTCGTGCTCATCTGGGCCCTATAAATAGGACCCCGATGATCGCCCTTGCCCCCTCATCCAAAACCCCCGATGAATTTCGCCCCTCGAGCCCTAGCACTACTGTAATCAGAAATTTAGGGTTTTGGCCGAAGCTTAGGGTTTTGCGAATTGCACCACCACCGTTGGAGTCCGACCTTCATCGACCACGCCATCATCTTTGTCATCGCCTGGGCTACCTCGCGCACCCATCCCTGCCGCCGAAGCATCGTCGGAGCGATTTCCCGACAACACCCGATCCTCTACGCCGCTCAAAGCTCGTCGTCGGCCACCACCGTCATCCTCTTCCACCTGTGAGTACACCAACAAGTGTGCAATAGTGCCCTCTACCTACTGGTACCACCCACCACAGGCGAAGCGCCGTTGTTCGCCGGTTGCCATCGGGTCCAGAACCCATCGCCGTCAAGCCACCGTGGCGTGCCACGTCTGCGCCAGCTCAGCACCACATCAGTGCATGCGCCTAAGTGTCGCTTGCATGGCATCCGCGTCAGCACGCACATGTGTGGTGCACCCAAACCTAAATAGATTTAGTCCACCGTGGACCGTGTCTCTAACGTGTGGGTCCCACATGGCAGGAGGTTTTCTATTTCCTTTTTCTTTTTGGCTGAAATCCCGGGCTGACGTCAGCTAACGTCATTAACCAATTTTCCAGTAGAAAAATATGTCAAGAAAATCCAGAAATTCTAATTTAGATATTTCTTCAGGTTTAGATCTTCCAAAAGTCATATCTTCTTCATCCGAATTTCGATTGAGTCCATTCAAATTTATAAATTCATATAAATTTGAGCTCTATTTTACTGAGATTTTTATTTAATTTTTGGAGTTTGTTTTATCTCTGTTATTTATTTATTTTGCATATTTGCCGTTCTGAGTAGTAGACGTTACTTGGGAATTTTGAAGAAGGAGTTCACCAGGATCAAGACCAGTACCAGAATCTATTCCAAGGCAAGTTATACCTTTGATCATATTGAACCTAGTTTTTAAAATTACTTTGATTCAAATTAATGCATTTACTTTAAATATTTATTTAAATGCTTTTGAGTTTAGTTATGAATCCAATTTGTTTATATCCACCTTGTTTATTATTATGTCATGATCTTTTGTCACCCTAGATGGTTATTTATTTTAGTTGGTATTATCATAGCACCAACGTGGGTTGGTTAGATACGAGTAGATTGCTTAGTCATGCCACGAGTCATCATTTTATGTGAGTTACAAATATAAATCTGACTAAGTGATTATGGAACTTTGTGATAAAACTGTGTGTTGTGTGTCATTACTTGTTGGTGGGATGTGTTGCACTTAATCAACAGGATGGGAAAAGATTTAGACTGAGGCAAGTGGTGGATACTGTGTGATATGGTGAAGCTTTGTGAATGAGAATGGTAATCTTCGTAGCATAGTTAGAAATTAGAAGTCTTGCCTTAGTCAATTAAGGACTTAACTTTGTGCGCTATTGAACTGAGCCCTACTGTATGACCACGTGCCTGATATGGGACGGGCCTAACCTAGTAAGTTGTGGAGTCTTAACATTAACTACTCAGGTAGTGATCGGTGGAGGTGTGGACTGTTATGAAAGTCACATCGTAGGATGATTCGCCGCTTCCTATCCAACGGTGTGTGTCGTGCCAAAGCACTTTGTTTGGGTTGGACGACGGGACAGCACATCGGGAGTGTCAATTGTTGAGATGAAACTTCTGAAATATTTTGTTATGATTAGTACTTGCCACACTAGTTATATCGTGTAGGTAAAGTGTGCAACCTCTATAGAGTGTTAAACAAATCTATTCGAATAGCCGTGTCCGCAATCATGGACATGCTCGGGGATTTCACATGAGGGTTAAATTTTCATAAAACACTTGGGAAGGGAGCTGTGTGATCTAAGTCATATGGTTGTGTGAATAATTTGATTAGATTTTGTGTTCTTTGTGAAAACAGTTGTTAAATTAATGTTATTATTTGTTTTAAAATTGTGTTTTAATCTATTATTCATATTTAATTGCAAATGTTGCATTTATGCAAAAGAACCACAAAAGTCATTCCTTTGGAATAAGCCATCATATATACATTGCATTCTGTGGTATGACTTGCGAGTACGGTTGTGTACTCATGCTTGCTATAATCAATCAATAGAAGTGGGGGAGTCTTTGCTCGCTTTTGAGGAGGAATTCTATTACTACTACAAAAAGGCTATCTTGGGCGCCTCATCACGACATTTTGACCAAAACCGTCAGATTAATCTAATCACGAGCGGTTTTGGCTTAGCGACCGTCTATGTTATTGGCTGCGCTAAAAATCGTCTGTGAAGAAGTAATATCACAGACAGTTCGTGTTAAAAACCGTCTGTGATACTACTAAATATCACAGACGGTTCTTGTTCAGAATCGTCGGTGATACTTCACAGACAGTTTTCAACACGAACCGTTTGTGACTACCCATCCTCATCACAGACGGTTCGTGTTGAAAACCGTCGTGAAGTATCCTGAGCGATTCAACAAGAACCGCTCTGTGATACTACTAAATATCACAGACGGTTCTTGTTCAAAACCGTCTGTGAAACTTCATAGACGGTTTTCAACACGAACCGTCTGTAACTTCCCGTCCTCATCACAGACGGTTCGTATTAAAAAAAGTCTGTGATAAGTATTTTTGATTTTACCATGGTTTGAAATCACTAACACTCTAATTTTACCATGGCTTGAGATCACTAACTCTCTGATTTTACCATGGCTTCCAATCACTAACACTCTGATTTTACCATGACTTGAAATCACTAGCTCTCTGATTTTACCATGGCTTCAAATCACTAGCTCTCTGATTTTTTCATGGCTTCAAATCACTAACACTCCGATTTTACCATGGCTTAGAATCACTAACACTCCGATTTTACCATGGCTTCAAATCACTAGCTCTCTGATGGTAAAATCAAAAAATAAGAAAAATTCTAAGCCATGGTAAAATCTTAATACAAACCGTCTGTGATAAGATATATATCACATACGGTTTTTAATATGAACTGTCTGTGATAAGATACTTATCACAGACGGTTCATATTAAGAACCGTCTGTGATATGTCGTCACAGATGGTTTTTGTATGAAACCATCTGTGATTCGCAGCGCAGGAGTACGAAAAATTTTGAATGCGCGCGGGAAGCAAAATGTTTTGGCGTTGTCCTTATATATTATAGCCACCCTAGCCTTGTTTTCCATCAGTCTCTCCCTCTCCCCTCCCCACACCGAGCTCCAGTGACCACCCTCTATTCCCCGTCGCGGTTCAATGGCGAGAACCAATGACGGCGGCGATGATGAGGAGGGATGCGGCCATGCGGAGGAGCTCCTTGTCTGCTGCAGGAGGTAGACTGCCGGAAGGTACGTGTACATCCCCATAACATACACAATTTGTTGGTTGTTTGTTGTAACGAAAATTATCTTAATTTTGTGTTACCTAAGGTTGGAGCACCGCTGGAGGTTTTCAGTCGTCTCTCCTTGCCGACAAGCTTGAATCGAACTCGACGACATGCAAGAACATCTTGTGATATGCTAGTGAGGTATAGAGAGGAGCTCACAAGACCAATCCAAGAAGCCGATGAGTTCTTTAGGAGCTTGGAGGCATAGATGGTTTCTAGCTAGTTTAACTTTGTAACTTCATTCTTTTTTCCCATTCGGAGGGGACATTGTGAAACCTTTTGGTTTCCCTTTCCTGTAATGTGTTTGCCATCATAATTTTAATTGGATTTTAGTTGTCTTGCTAGAGGTTGCATATGGAAACTACTGTCTAGCAATTGATTGGTTTGATTTTTTTTTTTGCAATAGAAAAAATTATCACAGACAGCTCTAAATAAAAACCGTTTGTGACGGTTCTGAACAAGAACCGTCTGTGATAAGTAATTATCACAGACAGTTCTTATTGTAACAAATCTGTGATTCTTTTTCATAGGCGGTTCGAAAACCATATGTGATGATCATGTCATTCTTGACCCATAAACTCGAGGCGGCACTTAAACAAATGCGTGATGACGTTTTTGAACCGTCTGTGAAGGTCTTTTCTGTAGTAGTGTATGAAAGTGTTGATCATTAGATCTTAATCCCAGTCGGTTGCCTGTGGTGAATCGATGGGTTTCTGCTGAAGTTTATTTTGTTCCGTTGCTGCTTATTTAATTATTGCCAGCCCTGCAAGGCTTAATAAATGTAAACTCAACCATAAGGTCACAATAGTTATTTGTTATTCAAATTACTCGTTTATTCTATTATTTCATTTTGTGTGGGTTGATATTCATCTATGTTGGCACTGTGTGCACTAGCGTGATCCTGGACTAGTGTGTTATACGCAGAGAGTCTAGAATTGCATTTTTGGGTCCCGACAGTATTATCATAGCACCAACGTGGGTTGGTTAGATTCGATTAGTATGCTTAGACATGTAATGGGTCATTGATATCATTTTGAGTTGCAAATCTAAACTTGACTAGGTGAATATGGAATACTTTGCGGAAAGCTGTGTGCAGTATGTTGTCAATTGTTGATGGCATGTATTGCACCTAATCAATAGGGCGGGAAAAGTTTGGACTGAGACATGTGGATGGAATTGTGATATGGTAAAGCTATGTGCGTTTGGGAAAATATGAATGGTGGAAACTTGTAGTAGTTTGACAGTCTTGCCTTGGTCAATTAAGGACTTAACTTTGTGCACCATTGAACTGAGCCATAACTGTATGACCACATGCCTAGTATGGGACAAGTCTAACTTAGTAAGTTGTGGAGTGTTGATATTGACTACTCTGGCAATAGGTTAAGCTATGTGCCAGAGTGGAGGTGTGATTCTTTTTGAGTGGTTGAGTCACATTTATGAGTGATTCGCCGTCTCCAGGTCCAACGGTGTGCAATGAGCCAACAACCTTTGTGGGGATTAATGCCGGCAGTATGCACAACAGGAGAGTCAATTGTTGATATGAAGTTTTAGAAAGGTTTTGTTTTGATTGGTGCTAGTTACACTGGTTATATCGTGTGGGTAACGTGTACAACCTCTGCAGAGTGTTAATCAATCTATTCGAATATCTGCGTTCGTGGTCATGGATATATCCGGGGATTTCACACGAGGGGTAAATTTTCATAAATAAAAACAATTGGGAAGGGACAACTGTGTGAAATAACTCATGTGACCGTGTAAAAAAATTGATTAGGCTTTGTGAGCTTTGTAAAAATACTTGTTAAATTATTATTGTTTATTTGTTTTAAATTACCCTTTCAATCTATTATTGCATTCAAATGCAGGTGTTGCTTTGCAAATAACTGTAGAAGCTATTTCTTTGAAATAAACTATCATCTATAATTGCATTATATGATACAACTTGTTGAGTATTCGGAGTACTCATTCTTATTGTAAACGTCATTTAGCTGAAGTGGAGGAGTCTTCACCTGCTTTCGAGGAGTTTCATGAGGAGGTTGATCGCTAGGTTTTGATCCTAGTCGGTTGCATGTGGCAAGTCGATAGGTTTCCGCTGGAGTTACTTCAGTTCCGCTGTTGTTTCTTTACATAGTGCTCAACCCTGTGTGGCTTAATAAGTGTAAACTGGACCATAAGGTCACAGCCGTTATTTATTAATCAAATTAGTCGTTTATTCTTATATTCGTCTTGTGTGGAATGATATTCATCTATGTTAACACTGTATGCACTAGCGTGATCCTGGACTAATGTATTATACACAGATAGTCCAGATTTGTATATTTTGGTCCCGACACGGCCTGTGTTCGAGTTGGTGTCGGTGTGGCATGACATCATACCGGGGATGGAAGAGATGCTGGTGTTTGTTTCTTACGTGACATCATTCCATGAAAGCTATGTAAAATCTTATCATCTTTGGTGCTTGCAAGTATGTCTCGCCTAATATAGCATATCATGCTATGATTCATCCATTGATTTTATTTCATAAATCAGTCTTAATAATGTTCATAGATGAGAAGGCTCTTTCTACGGTTGAGATTCCTGCAGCTATTACACTCCCCAAAGGGATCTTCCACATTTTTTACTAATTCTGGTGCCGGTGCATGTCTGATAATCTTGATTCTTCCATTTGACACTAATGCTGCTTGGGTTTAATATATAAATCTTTTCTTTTCAATTCCTAGTCAAAATATCTAGTATTATCTATTGTTCTATCCCTAAAAAAAAAGGAACCACCTGCTTTACTTGGGGAATAGCTTCCTTGAAAAAGCCTAGTTCCCCGGTTGGCCCATGTTGGCTTTGCCAGTGCTTCAAAGTTTTCAGAAGTGAATTAATTGCTAGGACCATTGAAACAAGAAAAACTAGACGATGTTCCATACAGTTGGTGCTTTGGACTTACAGCCAAGAAAAACTTCCTGGGGTCGAACCATTCATTGACTTTAATTATTGTACTACAAAGTGGATAAGATCCGACCTAATTCAGTACACCAAGTTCAATTTGGTGCAAATACAAATTATAGGACGTGAGAATGAACTGAAATCCTCAAATTTCTTCTAGTTCTCCATTAATTTCTTTCTCAATTATTCTTCCCATTTTTCTGATGCTCGCCAACCAGAACAGCGGAAATTAAGAAAATGACACAGCAGCAGCAAATGACAGAGCAAGGCTACAAGACAACTGACAAGAATATCCTTGCATTATCCTTGTAGCCCAACCACACAAGAATGAAGAATCCATGATAGAACTTTTTACTTAATTAAAGAGAGCAATTATGCGAGAAGAAGCAAGCTTCTGATGCACAAAGAAGTACTCCCTCCGTTTGTAAATATTTAACGTTTTTGACTTTGAGCAGTCAAACTTGATAATCTTTGACCAGTGATGTTTTTCTAAAATATTTAGATTTGTCGTATTAAAATGGTACTGTTAATTTTGTCGTAAGAAATACTTTCATAATATTATACTCCTGTAAAATTTTATAAATGTATTAGTACAAAATTAAGAGTCAACATTTAACTCTGGAGACCGTAAAAAATCAAAGAGGACAAGTATTTATAAACGGAGGGAGTAGATACCTCGTGGTCGCAGTCTGCTCACTGAGCACCTCCATCGAATCGAAACAAATCCACCGATGTATCCGCCGAAATCCAAGAAAAGCAGTTTCTTGAATCCTCAAATCAAGGTTGGGGATTTGGGGGCGTGGGGGCGAGGCTGAGTGGATCCTCAAATCATAGTCATAGATAGGTTTTAAGCTTGGTACATTACTCTTATGTACGTACTTAGCACATCCTATTGTCTCTAGACTGAGATCCACAACAAATTAAGTGAAAGGAAAAAAAATACATGAGCCTTCACTCCCTCTCTCTTTCTCCTCCTAAGGGCATCTCCGATGTGCAGGAGGTGGATCTGTACCAAGCTCGCAACCGGTTCCTCCGTTTGCTCTAATGGTTGGAACCGGTTCCAAGACACCTCTCTCCTTTTGGCACCCCTTGCAAGAGCAAATCGGATATGCTCTTATGGCCCTAATATAATGAACCCCAAAAGCATAGATGTAGATGTATTTGTTCTTTTTTCTAGATAGGAAACATCAGATTTTCAGTCATTCTCTGCAATTAAAAAAAATCATCAAATTCAGAATTCCTGGATCAAATTAAACATAGGAATCAACCCGCACATCTCCTGGCTCCAAAGAACCCATCCACCACTCGAGCACACGCGCACACACAAGCGGGCAGGATGATCAATGTATATTTGAGCTAGCTAGGCTTGAGATCGATCATGGCCATTCATGTAAAAAATTGGCATTGCATCATTGCAATTGAAAAAACAAAAACCGAAACTATCAAGAGGACGTGGTCAATCATACACTACTAGGGAGCGCCTCATCACAGACGGTTTCCGAACCGTCTATATTGGTTTGTCTGTGATAACAAGCAGTTATCACAGACGGTTCAAAACCGTCTGTAATACTAACTATCACAGACGGTTTTTTGTTGAAACCGTCTGTAAAGGCTAGTATCACAGACGGTTTCCATTAAAAAACCGTCTATGATACGTAGAATATCACAGACGTTCTATTTAAGAACCGTCTGTGATATGTAGAAATATCACAGACGGGTTGTAAAGTAAACCGTCTGTGATACTAGCCTTCACAGACGATTTCAACAAAAAATCGTCTGTGATAGTTCATTATCCTAACTACATTTTTGCTGTTTTTGGCTAGCCTCAGGAATTGCTAGCTATGCCCTCTGAAAACAAGCATGCACAAAAACAGATACATCACAGATAATCAATTGTTGACAAACTCAAAATGATCATTACTCAAATAAATTACAAAAGATCGCATTTGTTCAAGTATTGTCGCTATAGTTACAATTGGATTACAATTGAGTCAATTGTTTGCAGGTAGTTGAGAGGTGTCAGCGGGGTGATGCTCTGGGTCGGCGACGGAGTGAAAATCTCCGTTGTCCTTAACGATATCTGACATGATAAAGGCGCAGAGCTTCCCTCGAATGTCAGTGATCTCATCCGCAACGAGTCCATCCAAATGTATCAACAAGTCCTGTGGTAAGCATATATATTTAAATTTATAATTAGGAAATAATTATTTCGAGATTGACAAACCTCGGGATCCTTCTTCCTAGCTCTAATGATTTGCTACATATGATAGCAAACATAGATTGCACATAACTCATCATTTTTTTACTGGCGGCACTGCAAAAATAGAATTACATATATAGGTATAGTCAGTTCGAGACGCGTTATTATGAAATATGATATAGGATTATCGTGTTGTAGCGCGTACCGGAAATTTCGTCATGTGTGTTAGTTCGGTGCTCTTTTCATTTTATATTCCTTCATTGGCAACATAGGCGATGAACGAGCTACATGATTCCAAAAGGTTATCCTCGGCTATTTCAAACGAATGAAGACTACAATAGAGTTATGTATGGAGGAAATGAGTATACCTCTCAAGTATTCCTTTCAGAATGCTGAATTTATGGTCGTTGAGGATTAGGGAATCAAGGTATATCACATGGTTCCACTTTGGTATAATGACTAAAAGGATCCAGTGGTTCCTACTCATGTATGTCTCTATAGTCATTAAACCTAAGTTCGTGTTGCGTATAAAGTACAAATGAAATTTGTATAGCAAGTAGTGACACTTACCCCTCGTTGTAGGGCACCACTACGTACTTCTTGTCTACCTGACAAAGCAATGCCACTGCTATGTATTCCTCGACGAAGGACGAGTCTGCTTCGATGGTTTGCAAAGATACCACGTGTGGGTCGAGGAAACCCACCGGTTCTTTCCATTCCCAGACTTTTTTCCACATGTATCTATACACAAGCAATGAGTTGTGATATTTATCGGTATTATGTGAATGTAGAACCTGATTGTACGCACTTACAGTGTCCAACATCATAGAAGCGAGGCGTCGAGGCCAACGAGGTTGAATAGGTCATATAAGTCATTGAAACCCACGACGAAGTGGTTCGTCCCGTCGAAGAAACGCTCATCGTTGTATCTGACGGTGATTCCAGTACCGCACCCCTTCTTTGTGGTCTTCTGCATGTACCAGGCATGCAAAGCTTGACAAGCATATCCAGCGCGCATTAATACTGTGTCAGAGCACAACGGTTCTCCGATGATATAGTTCCCGGACATCCCGGACTTCCTGGACATGGGAGGCGCCTTAACGTTCATCGATTTCGATTTGACCTTAACGATTGGCAGCGTCTTCCTGCGAGATGACTCGGGAACCGATAGGGTAGCACACTTTTGTTGTTCCTTCGGCGTCTTCTCCACAGGAACTGATGAGGTGGCCTTCTAAGGTGAAACATGAGGTGGAGTCATCGAGGGTCCCGTTGGAGAGGAATGGTCGTGTCCAGATCGCAGCACTGCTGGGTCCAAGGCGATGTCCTTCTTGGGCCATTGGATAAAAGTGTTCACAGCATTCCCTAGTGTTCTGATGTCTTCGTTCGGGCGAATCTTCAATGGGATGGCCACGAAATTATCATGTACCATATCCACCTCGACCCTGGCGTAACCTGCGCCGGTGGCACCGTCTTTGCCTTGCCCTTCTGGTATGGATACACCATCCCCCGCGCAACCTCAATAGAAAGGGACCCATCCATCCTCACTTGGAGCTTGCAGGGCGTCGGCCCCTACAAAACGATACGCAATTAGCTAAGGCGTCCTATAGGACTATCTTTGGTGCATTCCATAGATGTACATTACCTTGATGTCGTCTATCGGTAATTATATGTCGTCATGTTCAGAATTATGCGTGGACGCGACGCTACTCCGATGTCGAGCAGGACTGGCTCCCAAATTAACAGGGGTGGCTTCCGACTGGCTCAGGAGTTGATTCATTTGATCCTGCAATGCTGCTAGCTTTCCTTCAAATTTTTCAATAATCATCTGTACCAACCGGTCCTCATGCTCGGCCTTGGATCTCTTCCAACTCCTACACGTTTTGTAGTCGCCTCAGAATCCATAACTCCAAGGTACGGTGACCCCAAGGCCTCGCGTGCGACCCGGGTGCTCCTTGTTTCCCAGGGCCGTAGATAGTATATCCTTCTCTGTGTCTGCTTGGAAGGAGCCTTGGGAAGTTTGGGCAGTCAATTCACGCTGCAAGAGGTCATCATGTTATTATAGACACTATGAAGTTATGGACTTATTGACAACTAGGTAGTTCGACATATTTACTACACGTTGGGACACTTCCTGGTCTGCCGGGTTTGTGAAAGAGATGCTGCCCGAAAATAAGACTTTTGCCCTCGCTTGTAACCAGCTTCGGGAATGCTGGTCTGTGATGTCAGCAAATGGCTCGGTTGCGTTCTTCTCCTCCGCCGCCCATTCCTCATATTTACCCGTGTACCCAGCGGTGCCGAGTCTGTGCGGGTGAGTGTTTCATGTCTAGAGAGCTTTGTGCGCCGCACTTTGCTCCTTAAATTCGGTCATCGTCTTCATAGCCACAAAGGCGTCCCATGCTTCCCGCATCAAGAATCCATACTTCACGAAGAGAGTCAGATCCGTGTTCACGTACTTCGTGACAAGAATGCTCTTGAAGGTCCTCCACGATTTATCCATCGTGAGCATCGCCGTCCGTTCCACGCGTGCCATGTCTGCTTCTGGGATAGTGAACTTGCTTGAAAGTTACGTCACAGCAGCGCCTCTCGCTTCTTTCATCGATCCTTACACCTTGGTGTGGTGATGAGGACCCGTTCCTTGCAAGTATCCCGCAGATGGTCCGGAATCTGCTTGCGATCTCTTGGGACTCGAGAGGACCCCAAAGTCCTTGACCTCCGTGATGACCAGTTGGCCCACAGGCATTTTTGATTTTCCTCTGCCATCTCGCTTCTGTATCATTTGTGGCGTCGGTGACGGCGGCCTCGTCGGCGCCTCTGCCATCTGCGGCATCGATGACGGCGGCGAAGACAGTGCCTCTGCTATCTCGCTTACTTGCTATCTATATAAGCTACATATGCAATAAAATGGATTGCAAGTGTCCCAAATTAACATATACATATGAAGTATCTCCATGTCATTTAAACTGCTAAACATATACCACATGTATATAAATGAAATTGCATAATTAATTCCAGACAAGGCACGAGGGAGGACCAAATTAACATAATCAAATGTAAATCATTCAAGTTATTTAAATTGATTGAAATGCAAAACATGTACCACATGTATATGAATGAAATTAGCACAGAGCACAAAAATTTGAAATTAATGTGAGCTCTCATATGGCGAGTTGCACAAGAAACAAACTTGGCCATCTCAGCTCTAAGGTCTATTCTCTTCATAAATTGGATAAGAAAACTAAAATTGATTGAGCTCTATCCAAAGCTTAACTAGACCGACATAACAATCACATGTATAACAATCTCTTGTGATCTTTGTATAGATAGAAACTAGTGATCTGAATCTTTTGCATAGATAGAACCCGAGCCCATCTTTGCAGAGCCTACTTCATCAAGCTCGACACCTTTGGAGTGTCTGATTTGCTTCATGCCATGGAGGATTGGCATGAAGCAAACGTACACTCAAGTGTGTCAGGATCGACGAAGTAGGCTGTATTTCACCAAAACGTTTAGGATGAACACCCAATGAGCGAGCTAGCTAGCTGAATTCAGGCCTCGAGTTAGCTCCTATTCTAACACTCCTAACATTCTAGCATATTTAAATGACCAAATTATCATATACATATGAAATTTCTCCATGCCATTTAAAAAGAAGAATATGCTCAACATATTTATTATGAGAACAACTAAAAACATCATGAAGCTAAGTAAATAAGATTGCTCAATTGCTCTCAGTTGACTAATTGCATAAGACATAGTCTTTGCAATCTCAGTCCTCTATCAAAATCTCTTCACCAATCAATTTTGATAATTACAAAACAGATCTTGAGCTCAAACTACAACTTTCTCATATGTCAAGTTATCTCAGAGTAGCAGTTAAACTTTTAGTCAACAGATTACAATTTAACTTTCTTAGTGAAATTAAATCACAAAAACAGCACATAAAGCATTCTGTAAACAAAATATCTGATCATATGCCTTCAAGATAATTCACAAATTTATATCAACAATAAGCCTAATTGACAGATTGAGAATAGAAATGCAAATATCTCGAGAGAAGATCAATCAAATCACATAATATACAAGTGTAATCTTAATTGACTATAGCGAAAGCGAGAAAGTATAAAGGCTACTAATTATAATGACCATATAAAGCAATATGATTAAACTCAAGTGCATTTCTAATCATCTATTTGATTTGATTTGACTATCATCATGAGCATCAGCAGAACCCATCACGAGCAAGGGAGGTGGGATAGGCGAGTAGAGTGGTATACAAGAGGAGATGCGAGGAGTGCAGGAGGTATTTGAGCCGACGCGAGGAGGGAGCCGGTGATAGGCCGGAGAGGAAGATGGCGATGTGTAGTGGAAGAGGAGGCGATGGGTTGTGTCGGAGGACGGAGGCGGCCGCTCGTCAGGCTGGAGTTGGAGGAGGGAGGCGGCCGCTCGTCAGGCTGGAGTCGGAGTAGAGAGGCGGTCGGTCGTCGAGGCCGAGTCGAGGAGGCAGCGTTGGAGGAGAGGAGGTAGCTCGTCGGTGGAGTCGAGCAGGAGGCGGCGGTCGTCGAGGCCGAGTCGAGCAGGAGGCGGCGAGCCCTAGAGGAGGTGAGCAGTAGCGAGAGCTTAAAAGCGGGATTAGTGGAAGTGATGAGCAAGAGCAAAAACCCTAGCAGTTCCCTCCTTATAAAAAGGCTATCACAGACGGTTCTTGACGAGGATATAATAATCCTCATTTTATCTTTTATCTATAATTCTTATTATAGGTAAATATGACGTCATATGGTCCCTGAGTATACCCCTTAAATGTTATAAGGGAAGAGCCTACTGGGTGGTCATAAGTTCTTCTACAACCACCCCCATAGTCGTAAGTTATGCCACGACTACCCCATAGTCGTAAGTCTTGCTACGACTACCTCATAGTCGTAGGTTCTTCTACGACTAGGTCAGCTACGACCACCTTATGATCAATTAAACCTACAGACAAGTGGGAACAATTGATTAAGGGATTCAAATAGTCATCATACTCTGTTACTCTGCCAAGTAATAGCACGTAATGCTCCATTATCTCTGGTATATATTTGTTAGGCGGCGTGGAGGAGTTAATCGCGGTGATTACTACCAGCGTCGCCTATTACAGGATGTGATGAGGCGCCGCTTCACCTGGAGAAACTACCGCTCCTTCACGTACAATATAAATGCGGCAATCAGAGAAGGAAAGGGCGGATCGATTCAGGCCATCAGGAAGACAAGCACTATCATCTGTTATAGTCTTAGTTTTTCCCCTGGTTGTTGAGAATACACTCAATACCATACACACAGGGAGTAGAGTTATTATTCTCCCGGAGAAGGCTGAACACAGTATAAAAATCCCGTGTCAATCTCTGCGTGATTTCATTCTAGGAGACCCCGAATCAAACAATCTTTACATAAGTTCGGTTCTAAAACAAGCCGGTTAGGCGCCGACCGTGGGGATCTTAGGTAATCTCTTGTCAACATACTCTCTGTTTTCCAAATCTCATGCACTCATGGCGGAGAATGGAGCGAGGAGAACTGGTTCGACTTGGTAGATTCTGTGACGTCGACATGGATGCGGTTTCGATTCTGGTGAGTGATGACTCATCAATGAATGCTTCTTGCCTCCGGTGATCTTCCCCGAGATCCGAGGAGACAATGCGTGATGGAGTTGAGAAGGATCCATATCCCCACAACAAGATGCGTCAAGAGAGAATCTACCCTCTCAAAGGACAAGGGTCAATCGACGGGACTACACCGGATGGACTCACAACACGACGATAGTTTTACCTCGTAGTGTCCGAGTCCCCCTAAGGCGGTCCGACTTGGTGAGGCAAGTTCTGGAAGCCACAATTCCAGGACTTCACCAGCATCTGGTGATTCCCTCTCTCCGGATGGCCTTGAGAGAGGCGGGATCAAGCATGCTTTTCTTGCAAATTCGACCATCTCTTCGCAGATCCCCTGCAAGCAGAGCGGTTATAACGAGTTCCCCTACGGAGGATTACTCCAAGTCGCCGAGATGGTGTCTTTCGACTACTCCTCAAGCGGGGAGGCCTCGAGCACAAGTGAGAATCATCAGCGGAGGACTTCGTGCTTCCCTCGGATCAAGGTCACTCTCCTAGAAACCGAGATGGAGGCGCTCCCGAAGATCATGCTGCTGCGCCCCTCATGGCGATGGCAAGAACACCACCGATGGCGGACACGACCAACACCTTCATGAGCGAAGAAATCCTCGACATACTCGCACTTCATTGAGGCGATCTCAACGATCGGCGGGGAAGATCTTGAAGCTACTCGGCGAAGGAAGATTGCGGCCGAAGAGTTTACAGGTGCATTCAATATCGGTTAGAGGAAGCTCAAGAACTCGGACTACAGATGATTTGCTCGAGAATCAACTCGAGAGCTCGCTCGGCCGCAAAGGTACGACCTCTTCGTTGAGGAGATCGCACAAAGGCTTCGGTCTCACGATGGAAAAATTTGGAAGCACCTCATGGCATCATTCAGAAATCGTAGCAATATGACTTCTTGACTACGGTCGATCGATCATATCACCACAAAGGAATCGGCCTTGATGAAGTCGCATCGATCTCCTACTCAAAGAAATGTCTTTCGAGCGATCGATGATCAACAAACCCTTCGGAGGTGATCGCTCACCATCTGAGCATGGGAATCTGCGACAGCGGATGAACTACAAGGAGTATTCCCTCGTGGGGCGAGACCTATTACAAGTCGGTCAACCTATTATTGGGTATCGTCGAGTGCGACCACGATGATATCAACCCTTCTTTTCTACAAAGGCGTCAAGAAGTTATTCTTGGATGTCGGGCATTCTTATGCGATCTTGAAACATTCATTGGCCACCTTGCTTTCGACCGGTGAACATGGAGAAATTTGATGGATCCCAAAATCCTACGAATTTCTTCAAATCTACTGCAATTTGTCAGAAGCGGCGGAGGAGGAGAACATGTGATGGCAAATTACCTTCCAAGCGTGCTCGAAGGGTGCGCTTTCGATCGTGGTTATTGAACCAACCAATCGAGTCGATTCATTCTTAGCAACACCTCTGCGATCTTCTCTTGGCAAACTTTGGGGCACTTACAATGCATACAGGAAGGAGGACGACTTGCCGGATGAGGACGAGCGACAACGAGACCTTGCGCCAATTCATCAAGCGCTTTAGTCGGGTTAAGTAATTCAATTAGGAAGTTTCGATTCATCTGTCATCGGGGCTTTCAAGCAAGGAGTCCATGATGAAGAATAACGAAGATATTGCTTTAAATCGCCTACCATCATCCTTGAGCTCTTTGAGATGGTGATCGATATGTAGCGCCTCTCGAGGCGATCGAGTGGAACAACACAATCGATCGAGAAAACAATACCTCTCGAGAGCAGGCGATATTGGTAGAAGAAAGATAAGAAAGCAAAAAGTCCAAGAACAAAGCGAAGGTCAAAAACTCCAAGCCGCCAGTTCAAGGAGGTTTTGGTACATGAATGATAAAGAGCCACGCACCTCAAGCCACAATCCGACCGAGGCAAAGGTAAGCGCCCGATCGGAAAAATGATAAACCTAGGTGGTGTCCTTTCCATAAAAGGAAGGGCATGACCTTCATAGAATAGGGTTTTTCAGAAAGCTTGAAGACTACTACAGCGACAAGGACCACTTCCTACTCTCGGCGGTAGGACAAGCGAGTGGTCATAAGACTTGAGATGATGAGGAGGAGATCTGGTTCGGGATCCGCAACACACCGTCGAGCACATCTATGGAGGATCATCGGCATCTGAATCAAGCGGCGACTTAAAGGCTGCTGAGCGTGAGGTAAACTCCATAGATCCTCCTCTTGTCAATAAATTACGAAGTGGTCGAAGTTACCATCTCCTTTGAGAAGGGTGGTATGTCGATTACTTCGACTCAACAGTCGGTATCCGATCGTGGTCGAACCCACCATCAACAATTGTCGGGTCAATCGAGTTTTGGTTGATGGTGGCGACTCGATAAATATTTTATTCTGAGTGCCACGGACGAAATGCAAGTACCGGGACTAAGGTAAGACCGATGCGATACTCTTTCCATGGAATCGTCTGGGATCTTGACCAAACCAATTGGCCAAGTTTCTCTTCCTTTAACATTTGGTTCACCAAGTAATTTGGAGACGAGAAAATCTCCTTTGATGTGGTCGATTTCGTCGGCATATAACGCCATACTCGGACGACCAACTTTGGCAAAATTCCTAATGGCTACTCATTATGGATATCAATGTATCAAGATGCGAGTCCCAAAGGAGTAATCACAATTCATTGTGACAAGAAGATGGCGCATACTGCGGCCGTCGATCTCTCGAGATGGTTGGACAAATACCACTCGAGAAGAAAATCGACCTTCGACTAGCAAGTTGAAGCCTAAAAAGCTGCACTGCCGAACCGAGCGACAAGGTCAAAGAGGTTCCTCACGGGCGAGGGAGCCCTCGAAGCTGTTCTCATTAGAAACCGACCCCAAATAGGAAGGCGCCCTCATCGCCTTCCTCAGAAGTTAATCTGAGATGTCTTGGCGTGGCAAGCATCAGACATGCCGAGTCCCGAGGAGGTGATCGAGCACAAGCTAGCTACGGCACGACAAAGTACCAGTAAAACAAAAATTACGGAGATTTGCCCTGATCGGCGAGATGCTATTAAATTAGAATAGGATAAGCTACTTAAGCGGGCTTTATAAGAGGTCAACCACCCGAGTGGTTGGCTAACAATGTAATGATTAGAAAGTCAAGCGGCAAATGGGCGTATGTGCATAGACTTTCTTGATCTTAATAAAGCTTGTCCAAAAGGCGATTTTCCTTTACCTCGTATCGATCGGTTGGTTGATTCTCTGCGAGGTTGTGAAATGTTAAGTTTTTAGATGCATATGCGGATACCACCAGATCAATATGTGTCTAGGCGATGAAGAAAAACGCATTTATTACACCATTTGGTATATTTTGCTATGTCAAAATGCTATTTGGTCTAAAAATGCGGCTTCTTTTCAACGCTTGATGCAAGCAATTTTTCATCTCAATTAGGCGAAATCTAGAGGCCTATGTTGATGATCTAGTTGTTAAAAGCATCAAGAGACTTAATCATATTACTGACCTGCAAGAAACATTCGACAACCTCAGAAAAAATCGCTTAAAACTCAATCCTGATAAGTGTGTGTTCGGAATCTCTTTAGGAAAATTGCTTGGATTCTTAGTATCTATCGAGAAATCGAAGCAAATCCGGAAAAGATAAAGGCCATTCTCCAAATGCGCCCTCCGACCACAAGGAAAGAAGTCCAGAAACTCACGGGGTGCATGGCGGCTTTAAGTCGTTTCATCGCACGACTAGGAGAAAAGGGACTGCCTTTCTTTAAGCTTCTTAGGAAACACGAAGGTTTTGAGTGGTCGAAAGAATAGCAAACGCGCCTTTGAGGATGTCAAGAGGTACCTTCTGAGTGCTCCTATTACGGTCTCTCGAGACTAGAAGAAACACTCTTAATTTACCTAGCCGCCGCGCCACGAGGCGATGCAGCGATACTAGTCGTAGAGCGTGAAAATGTACAATGATGGGTTTACTACGTAAGTGAAGTTTTACAGGGCCTAAGGAGCATTACCCTCGGGTCAAAAGCTTCTATATGCCCTCCTCATGTCTTGAGAAGCTGCGGCATTATTTTGAGCGCACAAAATAATTGGTTGTCTCGAGTTTCCCTTAGGGCGATCCTCCGAATAGGGAAGCAGGGGGCGCATGGCAAAATGGTCGGTCGAACTTGGGGAGTTTGACATCCATTTCGTGTCGACGGTAGTTAAATCCTAGATCTTGGCGGACTTTGTGGCGAATGGACAAATCTGAACTGTTGGGATCCCGATCGATTCCACGACTAGTGGGCGATGTACTTTGACGGGTCGCTTATTTTAAGTGGCTCGAAAGTGGGGTGGTCTGGTATCTCCTCTGGGAGAGACCTTAAAGTATGCCATACAATTAAACTTTCGGGCCACTAACAGCGTGGCGAGAATCTGAAGGTTTGCTAGGCGGCATCTGACGTGGCGCTCTCGATTCGCCGACTACTCGTGAGAGGAGACTCTCATCTAGTCGTGAATCAAGTCGAGAAAAAATACCGTGCTCTAACTTGAGCAATGTCTCGGTACTTATCGAAGTCGTAAGCTAGAAAAGAATTTTTTAGGTTTGAGGCACAATTCATCCCTCGAAAGGATAATTTCCTCGCAAACCGACTTGCTCGAATAGCTTCTTCGATCGAAGTACCAAAGAGTCTTCTTGGAACAACTCGAGGCCGTCTCACGGTCGACGAACCGAGACACCTCCTATTGAGATAGCCTCTCTAGAATACGAGGATACATGGATGGCACCCATCTATGAATATCTTGAAGGGTTACATGCGAAAGGCGATCTCGAGGCGGATCGCTTATCGAAAAGCCAAAATGTATACTTTGGTTGAAGGAGTCCTCTATAAGCGAGGTACTCAAGGGGTGCTCATGCGATGCATTCATGAGCGAAGGATTAACACTCCTTCACGACATACATGGTGGCATCTGTGGAAATCATGCTTCCTCTGAGCGGCTGGTCGGTAAGGCCTTTCGACAAGGTTTTCTTGGCCATGACCCTTCTGATGCTAAAGAGTTGGTTAAAAAGTGTGTCGATGCGGTTTCATAGCGAGCAAATACACCAACTAGCTCGGGCATTACAAACAATACCTCTATCTTGGCCTTTTGCGACACAGGGTCTCGATATCCTAGGACCGTTCCCCAAAGCTCCGGAGATTTGAGTTCCTTTTGTGGCTCTTGATCGTTCACAAAATGGATTGAAGCGAACTTGTGGTTGGGATAACAACGAGCGGCAAAGCGGTTTATGATGAGATCGTAATTACTCGATTTGGAGTCCGAGTCGAATAATTACGAGATAATGGTAAGCAATTTTGGCGCAAAATTTGAGGAATTTTCTGACGAGTTCAGTACCAAGTTGTGTTATGTACATGGCCCATCCCCAAAGTAATGGGGCGATCGAGCGTGCAAATGGCCAAATAATGAGAGGAATTAAGACTCGAGTCTTGACCCGACTCATCAAGCGCTCGGGGCTTGGGTACAAGAGTTACCCTCCGTATTATGGGCGGTTAAATGCGACTACCGGTCGAGCTACTGAGTGAAACACCATTTTTCTAGTCTTGAATGAAGCCATGCTTCCTCCGAAACTAAAAATAAAGTCAACACAGTGAAACTTTCAAAGACTCAACGAGAACAACTTGGCGGATGATATTAATCTACTTGAGGAAAGGAGAAACCGGGCCTTAATCGTTCGGCGGTCTACCAACAAGCCCTACAGATACTACAATCGTAAGGTCAACCTCATGACCTTCTTGTAGGTGACTTAGTATTGAGGCTCTGCCAATCCAAGTCTAATCGGAACAAACTTTCTCCCAAGTGGGAAGGTCCTTACGATGGTCGAAGTTACTCGTCGAGAATCGATGCGATTGGCAATGGAAGGCGGCGAGTTCTCTCGAATTCTTGGAACATCGACCCGATTCACATAAGTTTTATGTGTAACCAATCATTGAGACAATAAAGACTCAGGTTCTCTCTACCTCTATTGTCTTACTTTTGAGTAGTGCTTTCATAATCTTTCGACTATATTCCAAACACCGGTTTCCTTTACCTTTGGTGAAAAGGCGAGTAATATCACCTAGTCGAAGTTTCTCCTCTCTGCATGTGGTCCTACCCACTAGAAGGAGCTTCCTAGTATTGACTCGTTACTCACTTTTGCCGCCAACACAAAGAGCTCGGGTTCTATTTAGTCGAAATATTTTTTGAAAGCCTACTCCTTTCACCTTAGATTATTTCTTGATTCTTTTGAAAAATATTCTAAGCGAGTGCACTTTTAGATTTATTAATTTGCCTTTGGTGTATTGATTAAGTCTCAACTAAGTCGGAGGAAGAAACACATCTAGTCGAAGTCTCTCCTCTCTGCGTGGTTACGCCCACTAGAAGGAACTTCCTAGCATCGTTCGATTTCCTACTCTTGATACCGGAGACAGACTTATCGAGTCCTCCAAAGAATGGCGAACGAATTTTTTTTGAAGTCCTCTGGATGTTTGTTTAACTCAAGTTGCTGTTCTCGATTTAATTAATCTAGTCGGAGATAGTGA
The DNA here is from genome assembly GCA_036346405.1 of Phyllostachys edulis. Taxonomy (NCBI): domain Eukaryota; kingdom Viridiplantae; phylum Streptophyta; class Magnoliopsida; order Poales; family Poaceae; genus Phyllostachys; species Phyllostachys edulis. Next base: position 5,613,702 of record CM070568.1, read on the forward strand.
CATCACCTAGTCGAAGACTTTCCTCTCTGCACGTGGTCCTGCCCACTAGAAGGAACTTCCTAGTGTCGATTCGTTACTACTTTTTCGACCAGTACATGACAATCGTGACCAAAAACTACAAGTTAACCAAACCTCTCTGTTTTCAAAAACCCTTTTTAACACTATTTACTTAGTTTGTCTAAACAAACTAAGCAAATAGTCGGGGGCTAGGATAAAGTTATTAATTTGACTTCATTTCTTAGTCTTTCATTCGTTGATTATCTTTTGAGTTACTGACTACTCGACAAGATGATTTGCGAGGAAAAAGATGGATTATATAATACATCGACAAAAGCTTGTTTTTCCACGGGTTTGTTACAAACTACTCGAAGAGGAGAGCCCCTCGCATCTCCTCCGAAACCTTCCGCCCGATTGCATTTCTTCAATCAGACGACTTGCTACCTTGAGCGATCGAAGTAAACCGATTGGTTGAACATTAATTTGGGGTCATGAGCTTTAAGTTTTGCCAATGCATAACTTTCGCAACCGACCACATCCTTTATCGATTCAACTTGGTTGGCCTTTAGGGTGGTCATCGAGTTCTTGCAAAGTCAGACTTGTTCCCCAATTGTACTTACGTGGCGACCATCGTATCATCTTGAGGAGCTTTTCCTCGATATGTAGCTCACCAAGTACATTGTTGAGGCGTGACCTTGCTTTGAAGATTAATCTTCATTGTCTCCATCTCTGTTGGAGTGCGAGTCGAAGCCTCGCGGAGTTGTTTGTTTTAAATAGCTTGCTCGAAAAGAATAAGACCGGTCAAGCAAAAATAAACTTCTCTGAGGAAAAGAAAACAAAAATAATCACGGGTAAAAGATTTCCTTACGCTAATCGAGAATCAACTTCTTGATTTCTTCCTCATAGGAGAACAACGGTCTCGGCATGCTTCTTCTCCCATGATCTAATGTCCTCGCATTTGCTTTAGCAATCTGAGACGATCTCGGCATAAATCATGGTTTTATCCACGAGCTCATTTTCGACCCTTCGATTCGGGGTCCATTTCTAGAAAAGAAATAAGAGTGAAAAAAGGAAAGAACTTCGTAAAAAGCTGCGGTAAGAGTTACTTACGATCGTAGGGATTTTAACCGCATGCCTTGGGCCGGGCGTGGTATTCAAAGGTTGCCACCGTCTCGGGAACGCTCAGCAGACGAGGCTAACGGGTGTCGTTTGAAATTCCCCAACGTGTCCGATTCGAGAAAATCAGGTTTGCTTTTACACCTCAAGCGAAATTACTTCCTTGGTTAGATTCTTTTTAACCAAAGGAAATGTTAATCGGAAAGGTTTTTCTTCGATCACCATGCTCGACCACCTCGTGATCGTAGAAATGTTCTCGACTATTTGATAGCCGTAAGCAATTTCCTTGACCAAGCATACTACGGTCAAAGTAGTACACTAATGTCGAAGAGTTTTTCCTTGACTATCTTTCTAACCCTCTGGTAATTCGTAAGACCATCTACAACTCCTTTACCAAGTAAGTTGCTTTCACTTGAAGGTGGGGGGGCTAGATGACGAGGATATAATAATCCTCATTTTATCTTTTATCTATAATTCTTATTATAGGTAAATATGACGTCATATGGTCACTGAGTATACCCCTTAAATGTTATAAGGGAAGAGCCCACTGGGTGGTCATAAGTTCTTCTACAACCACCCCCATAGTCGTAAGTTATGCTCGACTACCCCATAGTCATAAGTCTTGCTCGACTACCTCATAGTCGTAGGTTCTTCTCTGACTAGGTCACTCGACCACCTTATGATCAATTAAACCTCTGAGACAAGTGGGCCCAATTGATTAAGGGATTCAAGCGATCATCATACTCTGTTACTCTGCCAAGTAATAACCGTAATGCTCCATTATCTACGGTATATAGTTTGTTAGGCGGCGTGGAGGAGTTATCTGTTGGTGATTACTACCAGCGTCGCCGATTCTGAGGATGTGATGAGGCGCCGCTTCACTGGAGAAACTACCGCTCCTTCACGTACTATATAAAAGCGGCAATCGAGAGAAGGAAAGGCGGATCGAATCGGGCCATCGGGAAGACAAGCACTATCATCTGTAATAGTCTTAGTTTTTCCTGGTTGTTGAGAATACACTCAATACCATACACACACGGGAGTAGGGTTATTATTCTCCCGGAGAAGGCTGAACACATATAAAAATCCCGTGTCAATCTCTCTGCGTGATTTCATTCTAGGAGACCCCCCGAATCAAACAATCTTTACGTAAGTTCGGTTCTAAAACACCGACAGTTATATTATAGAATCGTCTGTGATTCCTTGTCACAGACGGTTCCATAATAGAACCGTCTGTGATAGCCTGAAAACCTGGTGACAATCTGTGATATTCTGACAAAACCTGGTGACAAGTGATTGTCATATGAACCTGGTGACAAGTATGATGACAATCATGACAAGTCCATATGATCCTAGTGACAAGTATGATGACAAGTTCATAACACATTTGACTTAAAAAATTCATATCTAATTCAACTCAACTCCAAATCAAGTGAAACCAATTTTGATACTCCAAAATTGCAATGAACGTCCACATTGACATCAATATCAAAGATGACAAGTCCATAACACATTAACACTTGATAATTTCACGTTGACATCAAAATATATGAGAGATTACAAGTCCATAACACATGATGTTATCGAATAAATTAATTACAATGGAGTAAATTCTTAATTAAAATATAGCCCTTCATGATGATCGACACGTATATAGCTAGCTTCCTCACTGAGTTCTTCCTCGAGCCTAATGCCGTTTCCGAAAGGAGGCAACTCGTCAAAATGTATTTTCGCTTCAAACACAGCCAAGGAGGAAGGTTGTACATACATAGCTTCACAGGCCAGGTGCTATATCGGCTGCTCATGTTACCGAAATGATTCATTCCATCCGTACTCAATCCTAACCTTATGTTCCTCGGTTTCGCACCGAACTCTTCGAAGCTCCGATCGAAGTTTCTCCACTAGGCAGAACCAGTAGGGTGACTTAGCTTTCCATCTCTTTTACGCTCCTCAGAGTGCCAGCGACAATCTTGCCTCATTTGGGTTAGCAAATAAGCGCTTCAAATGTGGGATCACAGTGAATACCACAACATCTTAGCAGGAGGTCCTTGCTTCACCTTAGCGATATTCGGCGCTTGTATCGGGATGCTTTGCACAGGACATACATGCATGTCGCATACTCTTCTGATGAGGATACAATCGTTCGGACATGCATGTATTCTTTCTACTTCCATTCCCAATGGACAAAGAACCTTCTTTGCTTGGTAGGTGGTCTTTGGGCAACACGTTTCCCTCGGAAGGATGTCGCTAGGAGACCTAACAACGCCGTGAAACTCTTATCGGACCAACCATTGCTTGCCTTCAATTTAAGCGGTTCAATCACGATTGACAACATTGTGTATTCGGCTTGCGGCCGAGGAACAAAAGGTCTCACCGAGTCCTTCATTAAGCCCTCGAATTTACAAAACTCTCTTTCCTTTGTAGTTCTCTTACGCATCGAGTAGCATCGATCCAGTTATCATCGTCGACCTATCCTCATCAAAAGCACGATCCACATCCGGCACATCGTTGACTTCCTCGGCAATATCGTCATTATTAACCACGGTATAATCTGCTCTTCACCGTGGTGGTCCAACATGTATACCCTTTTTGAAATCCCTTTGAATCAAGTGCGCCCGATCTCGCTAAGTTGTTAAGCATCTTTATATTACATAATCAATGCATGGACGATTACATAAAATTTATCCCTTCTTCAACATATCACGCTTTCGGCTCTTCTAAAATCAACCACGCCATTAATGTACTCTTCACTCACAGTTACTTGCCGTACATCGATTCGGTCCATCTCGCTACACATGTAACAAGTTAGTGTCAAATTAGATTAATAAACCGCAAGTACGTACTCTTCCTATTTACCAAACATACTTAAATTGATTAGCAATTAATTTATAGCAAACATAAAGGGTTATAGATCGTTACCCTCGGAGCTCACGACGAAAATATCAAATATCTCTCGAGAATCCTCTTCTTCTCCTCCCTTCCTCCTCTCCTTCTCCTCCCTTCCCTCTTTGTTGGCAGCGCAATGGGCTTCCTATTTACCAAACATACTTAAATTGATTAGCAATTAATTTACAGCAAACATAAAGGGTTATAGATCGTTGCCCTCGGAGCTCACGATGAAAATACCTAATATCTCTCGAGAATCCTTGCTTTCTCCTCCCTTCCCTCTCTGTCGGTGGCGCAATGGGCTTCCTATTTACCAAACATACTTAAATTGATTAGCCATTAATTTATAGCAACATAAGAGCATCTCCAGTGTATTGAACTGATGCCGATTCAAAGAGATGCCACGTAAGTATTCAAAGAACTAGTCATTTTTTCCCTAATGTATTGATCTGATTCTTACTCTTAAGTGGGACCGACATCTTATTAATAAAATCAGAAAAGAAATAAAATCTCTCTCAACCGCTCTCTCTCTCTCTCCATTTCCTTCCCCCTCACAGAAGTTAATGCATATGGTAACCACCCAATGAAAAATATTATTCTATTCACTTGCATCCGAATGCAAAGTATGCATCGGTTCCTAGAGTTTTGCTTCTGAATCGGCAGCTTTCAATGTGTGGAATCGGTTCCTAGCATTAAGTCTAGCCATTTGAACTAGCTAAGCACGTACATTGCAGATGCTCTAAAGGGTTATAGATTGTTACTCTCGGAGCTCACGACGAAAATACCAAATATCGCTCGAGAATCCTCTCCTTCTTCTCCTTTTCTCCTCTCCTTCTCCTCCCTTCCCTCTCTGTCGACGGCGCAGTGGGCGTTTACCTGGTGGCGGCTCAAATGGGAATGGGTAGGGATCTGGTCTAGGTATTTGTAGTGTGAGGATATCACAGACGGTTCTTATTATGAACCGTCTGTGATATATAACTATCGCAAGCGGTTTTTAAAGAGAACCGTCGGTGATAGTTCCTAAACGATCTCTTTACAACAAATGCGTGATCTTGGAGATTACCACGAGCGGTTATTTAATAGAACCGCTCGTGATAGATCGCGAGCGGTTACGATAATCAACAAATCGTAGTGCGAGGAGATTATCACGAGCGGTTCTCCACGAAACCGTCTGTGAACTATCACAGACAATTCTAATAAAAATAAATCGTGATAGGTGCCTATCACAGACGGTTCGTAATAAGAACTATATGTGGTAGGCTGGTACCTGGCCCCGACAGACCTAACATGTGAGACCCCGGGGTATTTAGCTTGTAATGCTTAGTTATCATTAACCCTAGCATCACCAACAAAATATCTCGTGCCTCGGGAAAATATGTACATCCCAGAAGTGCTGTACATACACCCTTTTACAAAATCATGCATCAATTCCATACAAACATAGAACCAAGCACGAACTAAACAAAAGATATACATAATAGATATTTTATTACAACAAGGCCAACTGGCCACACAAACTAAAACTTAAATAACAGCGGAAGCAAATATGCCATAAGATGGCGATAAACAAAAAGCCAACCGGTTTGCCATTACCCCACAAGGCAAAGCGGCCAAGGACGCCGACTAGTAAATCAAAGCGAAGATCACTCACAAAAGTTAATCCTTGGGGATCAACCTCTTCCTCTGCAACAATGTTATTAAGCAAAGCAAATGAGTACAAAATGTACTACGCAAGGCGACGTGTAGTATAACAGAACTATAGTTAGCTACATGCAAGCTTTATTTAAGTGGATGAGGCTTTGAACTTATTTTAGCATAAAGAAAGTTTTCATTTGCAATAATGTAATAGATTTAAAGCAATTTGACAAAGCATTTTTAAATGTTGAAATAACAACGATACAATAATAATAACAACAGTAAAGACAACCTGGAAGTGACTAACCCAATAGTCACCACAACAATAGTATGAACATCCATTCATACCAATCCATCAAGTTTTAATTAAATGTTGTAGTCTAGTTCTTGCGACCTTACCAAGCATGTCCATAACCTAGGGCGAGGCTATTGAATAGTTTTAACCTGCGAGGGTGTACCAATGTACCCACACATGAGCACCGCCTTTTAGCCACATGATTAGCACACTTCCTTTGGTATCTTGACACGGCTAAGTCCTCTGAGGCATTTCCAATGAATGATACTAATTAAGAGTCGCGACAACTTGGGAAGGTAGGAGACAAGCCCGGCCCAGACAAGCTGGGTGCTCTTTCCTTATAAAGCAGTTTTACTCACTGCGACCCCCAATTAACACCTCCCAAAGTACTTAGCCAAGAGGGGTCCCATATCCCCCTCGTGTGGTTAGCACGCAAAAGCGCTTGGCTTAGTGACACAAGTAACTCAGTCCTTGGGGACTTAGGCACCATTTCATTCACACCCAACAGATCACACCAACATCCATTGTGCCCAAGTCAATAACAGTTTTGTTTTCATTTTTGTTTTATTTGTTTACAAAGTAACAGAGCACAAGATGGACATAATGGAATAATAATTTTTGTGTGATCAAGGTCATCGACATAATGTCGACAACCGCCCATTTCTACCGTTATCTAAGCATTGCTAAGCATAACACCGTAAAGACAATAAAAGAGCATAAATAAAATCACCGGGCTCTAATTCACCAGCGATATTAGTAACTTATGGTTTGTGGCAGGGGGTAACAATTTAGAGGCAACAATGCAATAGGAATAGCTACCTCTAATCGATAAAATTACTTTGACACAAAAGCATGCATACATACAAGTTAAACAAAGTATTAGACTTTAAAAGTAATGGGATTAACGGGATATGATCAAACTGCTTGCCTTTGCCTGAGATAACTTTCTTGCTGCAGAGGACCACTCTCGTATTCAACATAACGATCGGAACCTACCGAAAGAAACGAGAAGAACAAATAAGAACGAATAACATCGAGAATACTCAAAAATTCAAAGCCATCCAAAAATCATGAAAAATTCACAGTAGGAAGAGCATGATTTTAGATGAATTTAGGTGAAAGAATTATTCCATTTGGATTTAGTATGTGAGAGCTATAACATTTTGAAACTCAGATTTCAGGAAAATCAAATTAATTCTCATCTGTTACTGTTCATCCGAATTAAATTATTTAGTGAAATTTTGTAGGATTGTAGTGGATATAAGGATTACAAGAATGGATAGAGGATAAAATTATATGAACAACCCAATTGGATTCATCCCATTTGGGGTTCAAAAGAATTTTCTATGAATTTTTAAAGTTAATTCAATTTCTAGCGCAAAAGTCGTTCACTCCAGAAATTAATTCCAATTTCGAAATTTTCTAGGCTCATAACAGGATTCAAACCCATACCAAGTTAAAGTATATTAAAAATGGAAGCCAACAAAATTGGTTCCACTCAATTTGGAGTTGATTGGACTAGTTATGCATTTATTGAAATTAAAACTAAGGCATAAGATCTAATGTGGTTTTCTAATCCACAAATCAATTCTTGACTCAAGATTCATTTTTACTCTTATTGATTAGAAGCTAAAGGCTAACAATAATAGTTTCTAAACCATTTGCTTTAGCATAAGACCCGTTTCTAACTCACTGCTACAAGTGTACTGTTTTCCTATCTTGCCTCTGTTAGTTTAAGTGTTAGCTAAAGGTCTAAGCTCAAAGGAACAATAATCTTCTAAGGAAAAGAAAGCAAGAAGGGTTATCAGCCTACTGACAAAAGCAAGTTTCATCTAGGAACCTTTTCTGCTCATGATTAAGAAATGGAAATTACTGTTTTTGTTATTTGCATTCTAATTTCTTTCCTGTTCTAAGAACTCTTATCAAGGAAATTATCGAATGGTTTGGGTGTTAACCCATATTCTTGTAAGTTCACATACTCATTTGTTAAGCAAAAAGCTGAGTGACCTAAAAGCTCAACAAAGCATAAAAGGAAAATAGCTAATTCACTGCTGATTTTAGAACATTCTTAACCCTAAATGATTTTCAGATTTGATTATACATTAAATAGCGGTATAACTACTAATCAAAACACTAACATTGCTAGCTCTGCAATAAAATGATCATTAATCAATGACAACTCAAGAATTCAGGTTATTGCTTATATTCCTATAATGACAAGAGATGACCGAGCAAAAATGCTATAAGCTAATCTTCCTTCACAATTTAAACATCAATTTGTTCATAGATTACTAGACTAAATAGCCAGTCCCAAAGTTTGACAACAACACTTTCCACAAATCGAGAGGTAATGCCTGAGGAGAGCACCAAACATACTCATCAACATCAAACATACACAGAGGAGAGCATAAAGTGTATAGAAAGAAAAGCTGGAGCTAACAATTGGATGAATGGCGGTGAATCAAAACATCATGGCCAAGTGGGTGAGTGCACTGTGGCGATGGCGAAGGGACACCGGCGTTGGTCGAAACACAGATGAAATGGACAGGGGGTGGCCAAGGCGAGCTCCACCTGTAGGGAAACAAGAATCATTCTTTGAGGCATACACACAAACACATAGAGGGCAAGGAGGAAGAAACCGAAGGGGCTCAGCAATGGCTTGTCGCCGATGGTTGGAAGGTTGGCGGGGCACCCTTGGCGGCGCTCTGTGCAAGGGAGCCGAGCCGGCCAGCAGGGAGGAGGCGCGGCGGCTCGGAGCAGCGATGGCGGTTGGAGGGACGGCGGCTCCGGGTGTCCGCGGCTGACTCGGGACCTTTGGGGTGTGGCGGCGCGGACCGGGCAGCGGAGACAGCTAACCTTTGCTAGGGCCGAAAGCGGCAACAGCGGCGGATCTGGCGGCGCACGGGCTGGGAGACACGAGGGGGCAGCCGGGGGCGGCGGATCCGATGGTGGAGACGGCGGGCTTGCTGAGGACGGGCGGATCCGACGCGGTGGAGGCGGATCCGTTGGTGAGGTAAACGGGCGGGACGGCAGCGCCATGGCCCGGGGCGGCGGCGCCATGGCCGGCTAGGGGAAGGCGGCGCACTAGAGAAGGAGAGGCGGCGCGCACCATGCCCGACTAGGGAGGCGGAGGCGTGTGGTGTGGTGTGGCGGCCGGATCTGGTGGCGCCGCAGCTCAAGGTGGGTGGTGAAGACAGCGGGGAGGCGGCTCGGGGTGCTGGCCGGGAAGGAGAGGCGGTCGGTGGCCAAGCAGCAGAGGAGGAGGGAGGCGCCATGGCGGGAAGGAGAGGGAGTGTGGTGGCAGCAGTGGGGGGAGGTGGGAAGGAGCAGGGAGAGGCCTTGGGATGGGGAGGAAGAAGCTGGCTCGGTGGGGGAAGAAAGCCAGGAGCTTGGCTCCCTTTGGTGGAGGAAAAGAGAAAAGGGGAGAAGGAAGAAATGGCTGTGGACAAAGGAAGCTGAGAAGAAAAAAATGGCTAATAGCAGGAATGAGGAAACCAGGGGCGCGGTGATACCGTGGGCGGAATTGGCAAAACCAGTTGGGTCAAGCTAGGGTCCAGTCACTTTGGGTTGACCAACCACAATAGATTTGACCGAGAGATAAGAACTAACAATTCAATTCGAAAATTTAATAGATTTTTAGGGAAAGTCTCTAACACTGGGTAGTTTATTGTGTAAATTTTTCTAGGGTTTTACTTGAAGTAAATTTTCCCCCAACATTATTTTAAGTGCATGTTCTTGATGTTTGACTTTCGATTTTCTTAGATTATTTGGTTACTTAAAATAGTAATTAAAATCTAAAATTGTTAATTTTTAAAGGTGAGTTGATAAAGTGTTCAAGAGCCTAGAAATTATTTCGAGCCTTTGTTCAAGTTTTGTTTGTATTTTAAATTCCAACTCAAATTCGAACATGCAAATCAAATGAGAACCAAATATCCTTCAAGAACTTCCAGAAAAATTTAAGCAAGTGCAACAGAGCACATAAAATCCAAATACATTATTCCCAGCTATGGGTATACCATATTTTCAAATAGAAATCAGTTTGTATTTCTGAGCCATTGAAAATATATTTTCAAGTTGGAAATAGAGAAGGAGTATTGGGTTACTAGGTTTCAAATCTAGTCTCCAAAATCAGGGACATTCAACATAGCGTTTTATACCCTACTCTGAACTGAGTTCTCAAACTCTGACAAATTTTTATTTTGTTTGAAAATTTTTATTTCTAGGTTTTGCAAAACCAGGTGGTAACCTATTTGCTTTGCAGCAAAAAGTTTTAAAAAGGTCCAAAATTTCATAAATGCACATTAGATGCTTAACTAATCCAACTTAAGGATTTTCGGCTGTTACACAACACAGACGGAGGCGTCTTTTATAGCTTGTGTTTGTAGTAGTGATAGTAGCTTTCTTTTCCTTTATTGTGCACACATGACACATGGAGCATAAATTTTTTCTAGCTTTCAGCAAGTGGTTTGTGGATATCATGGGGATATGCCCATGATCTTAGGATGATGAAACAATTGGCAATGTTGCTTTTGGTTTGAAGTTTCAAGCGTTTTCGTCAAAGTTACTGAATCTGTCAGGTCTCAGGCGGTCAGACCGGTTTCTGTGTGGCGGTCAGACCGGCCAATCCGGCGATCGAGGCCGTAGTGACTTAAGTGGAAATCTGGTTCGGACCAGGCGGTCCGGCCGGCGAGCAATGATCTGACCGGTTTAAGTGCTGAATGATGATATTAGTTGTGGATTGATTTTGGGATAGGTCATTTCCTTGTTGATAATGCATATGTGTTGCATATTGCATGTTTTGGCTAAGGTGGGTCAAGTTGTGAAGAACTTGTTCCTGGATTCGTGTTTGCTTGTCTATTCTTTGTGCGGTGGCTTGGAGGTCAACGACGATCAGCGGCGAGGAGGATCGGGACTAAGCTTGGAGAGCCGAGGTCGAAGCGATCATGGATCTTTGGGTGGTCGAGTGACTCAAGCATGGCGAGAATGGACAAGGATGACCGAACAGGTAGTTGATCTGTTGGTTTGATCAAGCGGTGCGGGGTCGGTGCAAGTGCCAAGGTGGTCGGTGGGAACCGGATGGGAGAGACAGCGACACGATGAGAGCCATTGGATCAATCTACGTGGCGAAGCATGGATGTGTTTCGCGCAGTTTGGACTCGGTCTTCGGAAAAGATCGAGAAGAGGTATTTTGGTAATTTCACCAAATACCGCCTTGGTGACCTAATGCCAACCCGCGGCGCAAGACGGTGCGTCAAGAAGTGGATTAGATCAAGAAAAGTGAAGACGACGCTTTGGGATGCGTGCGTGTGTGACCCGTTTGTATTGGGCCTTAACGGGAGCCCATTAGGGTTAAGTCTTCTAGAAGCTCTAGGCCTCATATAAATAGAGAGGGGGCTGTGACCACTTGAAGCACTTCATGGTAAACCCTAGTTTGTCTTAGGGCTTAGGAGAAAGAGAAGAGGCTTAGGGTTCTAGGGAGATGTGTTGAGTTGTGTGCTCATGGATTGAGTTTTGCCCTCCTTGAGGGAGTGGCTGTAACCAGCAACCAATCATGAATCAATCCATGGATGATTGTTCAAATATGAGTCTTCTTGTGCTTTCCCGTCTCTTTTGCTGATTTTGGGTGCTTCCTTGATCCTGAGGTTTTTGGTTGGTTTCTTTCCCTCTTTTACCTTGCTATGATGTGTGGGAATACATCTAGGATCATCAATCTCCCACGAGTAAGATTTGGATCAAGTTTTTGGTTTTTGCCCGGTTTTGAACCCTCCTTCGGTAAAACAGAAAAAGGTCAAAACTTTGACGTGGATCTACTCAATCTCTTCTTGGAATAGGTTCCTAATGTCTTTAGGAATGTGTGTTCCAAATTTGGTCAAGTTTGGCTGTGTAGATCAAAAGTTAGACCGATTTTCGTTTCGGTTTTTCAGCCTGATTGGGCTGATTTTCTTTATTCATCGTCGGCGGTCATTTGCCAAAATTAGCGGTCTGACCGCTAGGCAAAGAAGTCAGACCGCCAATTTGAGAGGTCTGACCACCCAACACTTTGAGATTTGAGTTTTTAATAATTTTGGGTGTTTTGCGTCGGGGTTTTGATTGGATTCAATACAAGTCTTCCACTGTGATTGTATATTGATCTTCATAGTTTTTATAGCTATTGGAGTGAATTTAGTATTGAATTCAATTAAGGTGAAAAAGGGTTCGTGCTCCTATTCACCCCCCTCTAGTCGCCTTTCCGGTCCTACAATTGGTATTAGAGCCCGGTTAGCTCTTCTCATAGATCTTAACCGGTCTTTGGAGCCATGGCGACTGACAAGTATTCAACCAAACCACCTGTCTTCGATGGAGTTGATTTTACTTACTGGAAGGCACGCATGCATGCCTACATCGAGGCTCAAGGGTACGCTATTTGGCTTAAGGTCAAAAATCCATATGTCGTGCCAGCCAATGACGATGTGATCACTCCAGATGTTGAGGCTAATAGCAAGGCTCGGAACTTTCTGATCCAAGGTCTTAGTCGATCTGAGTTTGAGCGCATGGCTCATTTGAGGTCTGCTCACGAGATCTGGAGGACCCTTTGTGACTACCACGAGGGTTCATTGCGATCAAGGAAGTGAGACAGAACCAGCTCAAGAAAGAATACTCAAAGATCGAGCAAAGGCCTGGTGAGCCTTTAGATGAGCTGTGGGGAGGTTCTCCAAGATTCTTCATGATCTTCACACTGTTGATCTTGTCTTCTTGAGTCCGAGCATACGCCCGACTTTTGGGTGCTCTTGATGTGAAGGTGCAGGGGATGAAGATCACATCCATCAATGACAACAACTTGTCATGAGTGAGCTTACCATGGATAAGCTCTACGAGGTTGAAGACGCATGAGATTGACTTTATCTCGCGTCTCCCAAGACAGAGTCGATGGCTTTGGTGGTCGACCCATCTAAGGGTAGCTCGGTGATTCCTTTGATTTTGGCTCATCTGGCTTTTCTTTCTCAGCTTTACATTCTTTGAGCGATGAGCAGCTAGAGAAGCTACCTGAGGATGATTTAGCCCTCCTATCCACCAAATTCTCGAGAGTTTACAACAAAGTGGGGAACAGGAGGAGAGGTGGCCCTATCACTTGTTTCGAGTGTGGTGAGCCTAACCACATTCGCTCCAAGTGCCCCAAGCTGAAGGGCAAGGAGGAGAAGAACTCTCGGAGGCGTCATCAAACCAAAGACAAGAAAGGCAAGAAGCCAAACTATCGCAAGTTCGTCAGCCAAGTCCTTGCCGCTCTTGAGAGTGTGAACATGAGCGATGTGGACTCGGAGACGGAGGATGGCGACGATGACTCTCATGGCAAGAAGAAGGCCGAGGACTTCACCGGCATGTGCTTCATGGCTAGAGACGACCATGATGTCGACTCCTCCAACGGCAGCGACCTTTTGGTGATCCCGATGAGGTCGTCCTTCACTTGAGAATATGAAGCGTGCTTTAGCTTTTGCTGAAAAAAAGATGTATAAGCAAGAAAAATGATTAGAAAACAGGATGCCATGATTGATGATTTGAACTTAGAGGTTGATAGGCTCAAATCCATTAATCCTGGCGATGATTGTGATTCTTGCTCTAGCTTGCTTAATGAACTAGCAAATCTGAAATCTGCTCATTCCTCTATTGCTAGTCAAGCTGAAAGATGCTTTTGATGAACTAGAAACTCTCAAGTCTAGTCCTCGCTTGCATGAATGACATTGCTTTAGATGTGACTCTTGTTGATGCTATCCCTTTGCCTTGTTCAAATTGTGCTTTGCTTGAACTAAAATTGGATAGTGCTACAAAAGAATTGATGAAATTTGATGCTAGTCACACTGCTCTCATTGTGAGAAAAATAAGATTAAAATGAAGGAGATGTCTGAAATGATTACGTACTCTAAAAGCTGCTTCATGTGAAAAGCGTGTTAAACTCACACTTGAGAATGATGCTTTAAACAAGACACTAGAAGAAAAGGCTAAAATTGAACAATCTATGTCCATATTTGCTTCCAAGAAAGTTGTTGATTCGATTCTTGTACTCTTTGTATTGAACTTGGGCATAATGTAGATAAGATACAAGAAGCTTTTAGAGTTAAGTTCAAAAAGCGGTTGGATAAGATTAGAGATAACTATTGTGTGTCTTGTGAGGCTTTGAAAGCCGAGGTAGCTCACTATAAGGAAAAATCGATAGGGCTAGCAAGTCAAATAAGTGTGCTTCTTGTTATGAACTAGCCAAATAAAATGACTACCTTAAAGAGACTCTTGAGAGATTTATTGGTGGGAAGAAGAACCTCAACATGATTCTAGACAAATCTAAGGTGAGTGTAAATAATAGTGGCCTAGGATTTAATTCTCTAGAGCATTCCAAGAATCATCCACCTAAGATTGTTAGAGCTGTTGAGAGTGGCCTGTTTGAGGTAGAACCCTCTAAGCCATCCAAGATAATCTTCAAATCTGCTTTGGTTTTGCCCAAACCACTTCTAGCAAGATAGGTGCTTCTACTTCATCGGTCGGACCCTCAAAGGTCAAGTACCATTGCACCTCTCGCAAGAAGAATGGCCACATTGTTGAGTTACCTTCAGTAGAGCCAAGATTGAGAGGAAGGAGAGGATGAGTACCTTGAGAACCATTAGAGGTTCCTTCACTGCTTTGTAGTCTCTAGAGCCAAGCGACTGTTTTTCTGCTAGACATAGGCCTAAGTTAAGAGAGGACTTCTTTGACTCCTTTGGTGACTCTAGGCAGCGTTCTGGTTTAGGATTTCGTGAGGAGAGACCACGGGTAGCATCTAGACAGGGGGAGTACCGACCTTTTGGTAGGTCGATTCGGAGAGGTCTAGGTGGTTCTCGTGTGCATTCTTATGATTTTGCTCCTAACCATTTTACTGCTGCTTCTACTGCTTTGCCCAAGCATCGTGTGACTCAGTACTGGATTCCAAAGTCTCTTATCACTAACTCTAGTACCGAGGCACAGATATTTCCTGCTTATGCCCTGTAGGTCCGTCGTGCGAGGAAGGAGGACATATGGCTTGATTGACTCTGGGTGTTCTCGACATATGATTGGAGGTTCTAGATGGTTCTCCTCTCTCACACGTGCATCAGACAACGAGTGGATCACATTTGGAGATGTTTTTTACTAGGACCATGACAGCCAAGGACACTGTGAGATATCTTACACCTTCATGCCTTTATCTTCACGATTATTCAATCCTGGCGTGTTGTGTTTTTCATTGTGCTCATTTGTATCTTATCGGCATGTGTTCTTTTATGATATTCTTCATCATGCCTTGGCGTGTATTTTGTTTATATATCCTTGTATTATATTGTTATTCACTAGTTTCATGGATGTATAAGCTTGGTTTAGTCTTCATGAGCTTGTGCTGTTTTGTATATTATGTATTTTGCTCTTGTTGATCTTTGCCTTGTGTATTCACATGTTTACTTGATTTCCATGTTTTGTTCCTTAGCATATATTATGCTCTCATGATATTGTGGATACATGGGTCTTGCCATAGCTTTCACTAGCACGCTTTACCTTTGACTGTAATATATGATGTGTGTTATGCTATGTGCGTGTTTGCTTGCTCCTATGCCTTATTGTGGATTAAGGATAGGTTGTGCTTTGTCATATCTTAGATAGCATGCGCTGAAATTAAGTTGTCTCTCTCCATGCTCATGTCTTAAATTATTGATTATATGCTTTCATGAGCTTTGGATCATTTACTGCTATTCTTGCTAGTCATGTGTCTTGGTACTGTTTATCTAGATTTTGTCTCACTAACCCAGTACCAAGGCATAGACTTTTCTGTCTCTTTGGTGTAGTCTTTGCAGTTGAGAAGAAGAACATGTGATTCATGATTTCAAACTGTTGGTTCTTCTTCATATGTGCATTCAATGTTGGCTATCACTTCTTGGAGACAAAGGATTTTGAGATGAGGATGATGAGTGAGCACAACTACCTTCTGGAGCTTTAAGGAATGGATCTTCATCCATCATGACTACATCTCCTTTAGCAAAGGTCGACTCGAGTTCGAGCTTCTATACCTTACATTTCTGTATGGTATCCCTAGTCTACCTTGCATAGCATCTGTTTTGTGTCAGGTGTTGGGTTTGTTGTGTTCAGGGTAGATAGGAGGCTCTGTTTTAGCACGTGTCCTTTCTAGGCACTCTTCTTATCCCATGTTTTCTAGGATGCACTCTTCTCACAGCCTAGGTCGAGCTTGTCTTCCAATCACTAGTGTTAGCAGGTTTTTGAGTTGCCTGTAAGCTTTTTAGTGTTGGTGTTTCACTCCCTAGCTTTTCGAGTTGCTTTCCCTAGAGATCGTGTGGTGTTTGAAGTCCTTGTGCTAGTTTTTGTGGAGTCCATAGCACTTTTGGCAGGTTTCCTCACCAAACCTTTTAGACCCATCAAGGTTTGCCACCTTGAGAAGCGAGTTAGGGATAATTTAACCCTATGGGTTGGTTTGAGGGGGAGTCAGTTCTTTTCTGAACTTTCCTTGTTCATTTGAGCTTTTTGTGTGGATCTTTTCTGATACCTTCTTCAAGTGGTATCTTCTTCAGATCTTTTTTGATCCTCTTGATCTTTTTAGGCTTTTAAGTCTTTTGTGCATATCATTGTATCATATTGCATACATATGAAAAATCCAAAAAGATGCATTGTAATATAACCTTGTGGAGCTTTGATTATTATCCATGTATGACATGATTTCATACTTTATACCCTGTCATGTCTTGTGCTAGTTTGCTAGACTTCTGTTGTGGCTTTTTATGTATAGCTTAGCTTTTGCCATGCTAGCTTTATTATCTGTGAGCAAACTGAATTATAATATGACTTGTTGGATCTTGTGACTAATTTTGCTTTAGTGATCCTCTCATGATTCATGCCATATCATATAGGCTTAATTGAGTCTTGAACTTATTTTGAGTTTTAAATTGAGCTATGATAATTCTTAAGTCAAGCAAATAAAAAATAAGCTTTTCTGTGCGAAAAAACTGATCTCACCAATTCTTTCTTATGAGACGGCTTGCCATTGCACTAGGCATGAACTCAGGGGGAGTTTTGGATGACCTAGACCACTCTCTTAAGCTTTTGTTGCTTGGGATGGTCGTAGTGAGGCTTGAGATCTAGCACAATACTAAGAAAACAAATTGGCAATTGGTTGAAGCTTAGGAGGCAGTTGTGGATGGCTCCTAGTCCAGGACTTGCTTTACTAAGATAAAACCAATCATTTTCTGCAAAGTGCTCAAAGTGCAAATTCTAAATGCTTGAACAAATTGATTCACAATTGATCTCAAAATGCTCAAAATTGACTCATTTTCTAGCTTCTAGCTCCGTTTTGCTTATAGACATGGCCTGACTCATTTTTGGATACGTTTAGTTAAACTATGATCTTGAGCACCTCGTCATGTCTTTAATTCATTTAATCTCAGATTATTACTATTTTGGCCTTAGCTTTGCTGTACATGTTTTGCCATGATTGAATATAGCTTCTTCACATAATATGGCTTGGTGTAATACTTGTGCAGCCTTCATGGATAATCTTCATGGCTCCTTTTGCTCAATTTAAAAACAAAACAAAAAAATAAAAAATTACAAAATTGCAGCCATTCTATTCCATTCATGATCTATCTTCTTCCATGTACCTTGATGAATTCATTATCAAAGGGGGAGAAAGATTGGTGAAAATGTTGTTTTAGAGCTTTTTGGAGTGTCATAGGGAGAAAATGGATTTTCTGAAAAAATTGGTGATCATAGTGAGTGGGAGCATCTCAATTGCATTCTATTGGTCTTATTGCCTTTTCTGAATTTGAATTGCAATTCTTGAAGACTCACAATGATCAAAGGTCAAATAGAACAATTGTTCTTTCGTATGGACCTAAGTGAGATTTTTGGCTATTCTTTGGAAATTGAAGCTTTTGTGCTTTCTTTTGCCTTATCTCACTTCCTTATGTTATTCTGAAGCTAGCTTGGTCATTTCCATTGCTTTCTCTTGCTAATGGACCAAGTTGTGCCTTTGTGCGAAAACGTCGAGTACTTTACTTTTCAAACCCCAAAACCACATTTTCTAAGAGATTGCCAATGTGTTCATCAAGGGGGAGATTGTGGATATCATGGGGATATGCCCATGATCTTAGGATGATGAAACAATTGGCAATGTTGCTTTTGGTTTGAAGTTTCAAGCGTTTTAAATCAAAGTTCTTGAATCACAGTCTCGGCGGTCAAACCGGTTTCTATGTGGCGGTCGGTCGCCTGTGTGGCGGTCGACCGCCAATCCGCGAATGACCGTACCGTGACTTAGTGGAAATCTGGTTCGGACCAGGCGGTCGGGCCGGCGAGCAATGATCTGGTGGTTTATGTGCTGAATGATGATATTACTTGTGGATTGATTTTGGGATAGGTCATTTCCTTGTTGATAATACATATGTGTTGCATATTGCATGTTTTGGTTAACGTGGGTCAAGTTGTGAAGAACTTGTTCCCGGATTCATGTTTGCTTGTCTATTCTTTGTGCAGGTGGCTTGGAGGTCAGCGGCGAGGAGGATCGGGACTAAGCTTGGAGGCCGAGGTCGAGCGATCATGGATGCGGGTGAGGTCGAGTGACTCAAGCATAGCTTGAGAATGGACAAGGATGACCGAATGGGCGATTCGGTCTGTTGGTTTGATCAAGCGGTCGCGGGGTCGGTGCAAGTGCCAAGGTGGTCGGTGGGAACCGGATGGGAGAGACTTGAGCGACACGATGAGAGCATTGGATCAATCTACGTGGCGAAGTATGGATGTGTTTAGCGCAGTTTGGACTCGGTCTTGGGAAAGATCGAGAAGAGGTATTTTGGTAATTTCACCAAATACCGCCTTGGTGACCTAATGCCAACCCGCGGCGCAAGACGGTGCGTCAAGAAGTGGATTAGGTCAAGAAAAGTGAAAACGGCGCTTTGGGATGCGTGCGTGTGTGACCCGTTTGTATTGGGCCTTAACGGGAGCCCATTAGGGTTAAGTCTTCTAGAAGCTCTAGGCCTCATATAAATAGAGAGGGGCATTACTGTGACCACTTGAAGCACTTCATGGTAAACCCTAGTTTGTCTTAGGGCTTAGGAGAAAGAGAAGAGGCTTAGGGTTCTAGGGAGATGTGTTGAGTTACGTGCTCATGGATTGAGTTTTGCCCTCCTTGAGGGAGTGGGCAGTAACCGACAACCAATCATGAATCAATCCATGGATGATTGTTCAAAGATGAGTCTTCTTGTGCTTTCCCGTCTCTTTTGATGATTTTGGGTGCTTCCTTGATCCTGAGGTTTTTGGTTGGTTTCTTTCCCTCTTTTACCTTGCTGTGATGTGTGGGAATACATCTAGGATCATCTAGATCATCAATCTCCCACGAGCAAGATTTGGATCAAGTTTTGGTTTTGCGGGTTTTGAACCCTCCTTCAGTAAAACAGAAAAAGGTCAAAACTTTTAACGTGGATCTACTCAATCTCTTCTTGGAATAGGTTCCTAATATCTTTAGAAATGTATGTTCCAAATTTGGTCAAGTTTGGCCGTGTAGATCAAAAGTTAGACCGATTTTCGTTTCGATTTTTCAGGCTGATTGGGCTGATTTTGCTGTTCATCGTCAGGCGGTCGACCGCCAAAATCAATGATCTGACCGCTAGGCAAAGAAGTCAGACCGCCAATTTGAGAGGTCTGACCGCCCAACAATTTGAGATTTGAGTTTTTGATAATTTTGGGTGTTTTGCGTCAGGGTTTTGATTAGATTCAATACAAGTCTTCCACTATGCTTGTATATTGATCTTCATAGCTTTTATAGCTATTGGAGTGAATTTAGTATTGAATTCAATTAAGGTGAAAAAGGGTTCGTGCTCCTATTCACCCCCCCTAGTCGCCTTTCCGGTCCTACATGGTTAGAGAAACAGATCAAAGGTGACTCCGGAAGAGAACTGACGAGACAAAATAACACGACGGACTTCTGTCGAGGTGAACAAGGCAACTGTTACCTCGGGTCAAAACAAAAAAAAAGGCGTCCTAGAACATGTGCAGGCAAACCGTATTAATTTATGCCAAGGATGTAATCTATACTATATAGTTTCAATCACTGGCGGAGCCAGCGACCCTCCAGGCCGAGCATTTGTCCGGGCTTTGGTCGCTCGCCAAGAAGCTTCCCTGATTCTCGAGGCTGCCGTATCGGCTACTGTTGTACGCCATCCGGTTGTTGTCCCACCACTTGTTGAAGGGGTCCGGCCATGAATTCTGCTTGATCTCCGGCCGTCGTACATGAGGTTGAGGATGTTGTTCTTTGTCGAAGTGAAGTTAGCCGGCAATCTGGCAGGCCCTCACGGAGGCTGACACCAGCCGCTTGTACCGGGTGATGGGCTGCTACGGGAGGAGCGTGTCGGTGGGCCAATCGAAGCTCTGCCACAGCGTGCGGCCGGCGACGTCGGCCACGACGAGGTTGCCAGTGTCGAGCAGCTACGTGGACTCGTGGTGTGGTCGTAGCCGTGGAGTTGCCTAGGTTTTGGAGGGCCGCTGGCTCCGCCACTGGTTTCAATGTATGCGTAAATTTGTCATAAAAAGTACCTCCTTAAGGCTTGTTTTGATCCACACGAACTGCGGGCAACATATGTAATATTGTCTCTGTTCTTTTCTACTCGATGTTTTTCACTTTTCACAGTCTTAGGGATTCGATTTTCACCGTTACTTGTTACAACTTTATGTACTAATAAAGCTATAACATTATGAAAATATTTCTAACGACAAAGCTAATGGTATATTTTTCATATAACTAATCTAGATAGTTTTAAACTTATCCAAGGACCGCAATGCTAGGACGTCAGGTGAAAAAGAAAGAACGTAGGAGGGAGTAACGTATGAAAGGCATGGGACTTACACTGGAGTAGGGAAACCGGCAGCATGGTATGTGCACGGTTAATGGCAATGTCTTATCTTTTGGCATAGCAGCTGTAGCGACGTTGTTTCAGACATCTTGCTTGCTTTCATGGTACTACACACGGTATCTCAGGAACCATGCACCATAATGAGCGGGGTATATTTTCTTTATTCTACACACATAGCAAGTGGATCATAATATTTTCTTCCATTTTCTGAAGGCAAGTAACCTGATGGGAGCCGGCAGCGGCAGAGGTGCGCAGTACATGAGCACACGGCACGCCCCGAAGGGCTTAGTGCCATGGTGTTAACCAGAGAAAGTTTCAACATTTGAGTACACCTCCCCACAAATTACGCAAAGAATCATGAACATAAAGAAAATTACAAACAGGTTCTCGGTTCCTCTGTTCTAAGGGCATATTTGCTTTGCTTCCTGGGGCCAACTTGTCTGGCCAGGATGTAGCCCGGAGCTCAACTGTGAACTGTTTGGTTGGCTTCCTGTGCATTGCTGCCAGCCAGGCGAGTTCTCAGGCTTAGGCACTAAAAATAGACGCCTGGAACCAGGCAGCTCCATCTACTATTCTTATCTTCGATCCAACGGTCTATTTTTCATTCACTAATTTCAGACACAGACTTTCAACCAAACAACCCATCTTCAGGTTTGCCTGGTCAAACAAAAATCATATACTTTCTAGACTACCTCCAGACACCACTTTTTTCTAAGTATGGAATCTAGGACACCAATCAAACAAACCCTAAACGAGTGTCAAATTGCTAAACTATTCATCACAGGGATTGATGGAACTACGAAATTAGTTCAAACATCACATCCCATATGAAATTATGAACTGCTTGGGCGAATATTCCAGAAATAAAAATCTATTATGGAATTGTTAAGTAAAGAAAATTCTCCAATCTCCAAAGTGCTCACCACAGTAGGCACAATGAAATAATGGTTAAAGACTTAAGGTTGTTTCTGACCCTTTTTCTCTTGCAAACATCCTTACCAACAGCGAACCATAATCTGGCTACTGTTGCATGGTTGTTTGACATGGCCCCGTTCCTAGCTCCCTCCCGTTGGCTCAGTTGTTTTTATGTTAACGTGTACTTCATGGCATACCACCTTGGCTATAGACTAGGCGCAACATGGTTAATTAATTGAACCCACGCTATATCCCTCCAACCGTTTCAGCCCTCATGTGTCGCATTCCCATATCTCGATACAACTCGTCTCAAGTAGGGAATGGAACATAGCATCTCGGACTAGTGCCTTGGAGTCCACATCATAAAAAAAAAACAGCCAAGTC
The DNA here is from genome assembly GCA_036346405.1 of Phyllostachys edulis. Classification (NCBI taxonomy): domain Eukaryota; kingdom Viridiplantae; phylum Streptophyta; class Magnoliopsida; order Poales; family Poaceae; genus Phyllostachys; species Phyllostachys edulis. The sequence goes on from CM070568.1 coordinate 5,635,806, forward strand.
GGCAGGAAAGATGGCACCGAGGAATATCAAACAACCATGTACTTGTAGAGGGCATGTTTCAAAAAAAAAAAAACCTTTCAGTGGGGTAAATCAAATTCCGTCCGACTTCTAAGGCGTTATTTGCAATTTTCCACGAACTCCGTGCTCTTCGTGAGCCTTGGGAGCGTCGCCGCCATGGACGCGCACGAGTTCGTGGAGTTAGCCTGGGGCCTAGCTGATAGCAACCGCCCGTTTGTATGGGTGGTCAGGCCAGGTCTGGTCCGTGGCGGTTTGGAGTCCGGCGAGCTCGAGCTGCCCGGAGAGCTCCCGGAGGAGACACGCGATCGAGGGAGGATGCTTGGCCATCTCGCCATTGGCGCCTTCCTGACGCACGACGGGTGGAACTCGACGGTGGAGGCTCTGTCGGAGGTCATCCCGATGGCATGTCTGCCGTGCTTCGGCGACCAATTCGTGACTGCTAGGTATCTGTGCAACGTGTGGAGGGTGGGGATGGAGGTGGAGGGGGTAACTCGGCTTGAGATCCGAGCCGCGACTGAGAAATTGATGAACGATGGCAAGGAAGGGAAGAGCCAAGGAACTCAAGGACACGGTTGAAAAATGCATCAGAGAAGGAGGATCCTCTCACACAGCTTTGCTTAACTTGGTGAATTGCATACTGTCATTCTGAATTGGTAACATCGGGTGCATCACAGGAAAATTCTGATTTTGGCCACGAGCTTTAACTTTGGCTAGTATAGTGACTCGTACGGCAATGTGAGAACCCGAGTTTTTAGACCTAATCGAGTAGCAGTAATCGATAATTAATTTCGTCTTAGCAGTGAGCTAACCGTAGTGTCAGATCGTTATTAAGCAACCAAATTAATATCAGCTTGTTAGTATTTTCAGGTTGCCTTTCGCATGCATTGCATTAATAGTCGTCTGTATTAATATTCCATCATCCATCTCAATATCAGCATTAATACTAGAGTCCTTTGCATTCACCAGTAAAACAGTAAAATCATAGTCATAATTAAAATCGTAATATCCATTCCATTTCCATTAGAGCAATAAATCAATAAGTGAATTGTTTACAAGAGCATTTTTCATCAATCAATCTATAAGCATATTGCACCATTATAGTAGGCAGCAGCTTCATCTATGCATTCCCTCTTCCCTTCTCTTCTTCAATGCATAGCAAGCGGCTCATCTCCTAACGCAGTCAACCAGTCAAGCCATCCCCCCTTGTGCATTCTGTTGCCTTTCCCTCCTTGTCTCAAAAGCCACACCATAAGTCACAAAGAACCCATTCATTCCCCCCTGGCCGAGCATTCCACCTAGCTCACCCTTTTAGCACAGCCCAACCTTAGCCATTCCCCTTCCCACATTCATCTCCCCTCTGCCCCTTTGCAAGTCAGTCCTATTCACCAGGAACACAGAGGAGCACAGCAGATGCATCACCCCCAGCATAACACATTCATCCCCTCGCTGCCACCTCTCACAAGCCGCACAGCCCAAAACCATCCCCCCTGCACATCTAGGGGTGAAAACGGATCGAAAACGGACGGATAATGTCTCTGCTATATTTGTTTTCTTTTTTTTTCCCGGATGCTAATACGAATACTCCGGATACAAATACGGATGCGAATAATATCGAATACGTATACGGAGCGAATACGAATCGAAACGAATACCGTCATGGATATTTTTTCGGAACATAAAAACCCCTTAAATTGCATACCAGAAATTAACGAAAACATATAACTAGTTTGTTTGATGCAAACATTCATGAATTGTTCATATTTTCAGCATCTAAAGTTACTTCATAGTCTTTGTAAACTACTTCTGAGCAAGTTTTATTGATTCTCTAGATATCAAGTACACCTTACCAACCTCAATTAGGTCATAAAACTGATCAAGCACCGAATTGTAACATATTGCACGAATTTCTCCACCATGTGAATCAAGGATTAGCGTATTTAACGACAGTTATTACAATAAACATTTATTACAATAAATAATTATTACAAATAGTTCATGCCCCCTCCACTTTTTTCTGAGCTTGGGACTGGCATCGGCAGTGTTAGGCACCCCGCCCTACCCTCACATGTACCCCCAAGTGTATAATTAGAAACTACAACCATTTTTAAGAGATAGAAATTAACCAGTTAAACAACATCAAAGCAATTAGTCATGGAATCAGTAGTGAAATTTTATAAGGATAAATTATCTATAACAACAGGCATGCATATGGACATCGCAATGGTATGAGCATTCAACTATGAATGAGACAATTTCAGTGGACATGTTGATGCATAACAAAGAGAAACAAAGGTGCTCAATTTTCAGAGTTAAGTATGACAGGTTGAAGCACAAACCATATACACTACCGTCAAGTATTGATGCATATATATCAATTGATTGTACAAGAAAGGAATCATTCATCGATTCATACATTGATCAATATGCGGGCAACAAAAATATTTCACATCTAAGCAGCAAAAAAACAGGAATCATTTCACAGTGGAGGGAGGAGGAGATTGGCTCAAGCAAGAAAATCACAACCATCTATTACCATCTTTATTTGCTCAGATCTGCATTCATTCAGACATAGCTGGAATTCAATTAGCAAAAACATTAAACGAATGGAATTTAATTAGCTAGCAGCCTAGCACTAGGAGCTCAATCCATTGATTCATTGCCTCATTGGCAAAACTACAATGTCAAGATCCTTACCTAGTTAACTTGGTGGGCAACATGAGGAAGAATGAGTGGTAGGCGGGGTGAGGATCTGGCAGGTGTCGTGGCCTTAGGACAGGGGGAGGCGGGGGCAGGCGGCAGTGAGGTCTTTGGGGCGGTGAGGTCTTTGGTCTTGGCGAGGCCACGAGGATCCGGCGGAGTCTTGGGGAACTGGGTCGGTGAGGGGAGCCGACGAGGACAAAGGACGGGACGACGGGAGGCGAGAAGGCATGAGAGGAGGATGGAGCCGGAGGAGGAGGCGATGGGGAAGGGAGCTGGCGGAGGAGGCGCCGCCGCGGAAGAAGGTGCACCGGGGAGGAGGGAGGTGCGTCGAGGAGGAGGGAAGTGGAGGAGTGCGCCAGGGTTGATCCAAATCTAGATCTAGATCTGGGAGGAGGAGGGGTGCTGGGGAGGAGGTCGGCGGGGAGGAGCGCACCGGGGGAGGAGGGAGCCGGGGGAGTGGGGAGTGGCGGCGTTGCGGTGTGGAGGCTGCTTGAGGAGAAGAGGAGGGGGTGGGGGTGGTGCGCCGATCGTGGAGCGCACTGGGGAGGAGGAAGCCGAGGGAGTGGGGAGTGGCGGCGTCGCCGGCTATGGAGCACTGGAGCGCGCCGGGAGAGGAGGAAGCCGGGAGTGGGGGTGGGCGTCGTGGTGTGGGCCTTGCCGGGGCCGGGAGAAGCCGAGGAGTGGCGAGTGGGGAGTGGCGGCATCGCCGAAGAACTGAAGAAGGAATGCACAATAAGCAATAACCCAGTGCCGGATATCCGGATGTACTCTTATCCGGATAATCCGAATCCGTATTCGTATCCGCCGGATATCATGCCTACCGTATTCGTTTCCGTTTCCGACAAAAAAATCCGAATCCGTTTCCGATCCGAAAATTATCCGAAAAAAATCGATCCGAAACCATCCAAATCCGTTTTCGTCCAGATCGGACGGAAACTATCCGATCCGTTTTCACCATTCCAGCGCATACACAAAGCCATCTCCCCCCTTCTTCTCAGCCAAAAGACCCAGACCACAGCAGCAGGGGAGCAAGGAGGAGGAAGGGGAGCTAGGGAGACCGAGGCAACGACTTCGAACCCTCGACGACCACCCGGGCACCGTCGGGCCGACGAGAGCATGAAGACCGGGAGCACCGGGGAGCAACTCGACCACTAGTACTCCTCAGCTAGCATCGCCATCACTCCCAGCCCCAGCTCAGACACGGTAACACCCCCTTCACATCCCATTGTCATCCCTCTTTTTGGCCCAAATCAAAACTCCATCAAACGAACCAGTACCATAGCCCAGAGAACACATGCCTCCACACCCCACAACCATATCATCATCCAGTCAATGCATCACAAAGCAATAGGGGGAAGAAGTCGAGAGAAAGATTAGAATGAGGATTCACCATTGAGCAAGCTGCCGAGATGCGCCGAGAGAAAAGACCAAGGCGCCAGGCAGCAGAAGGCCGAGTCACCGAGCCGAGTGCACCGAGCCGGGGTTCTAAGCGCCGGCTGCCATCCGGCCGCACTCAGAGTAGAGAAGCGGCACCAGTAGCAAGAACGGCGCCATGGGAGCTGGAGCTGCCAGGAAGGAGCGGCAGGCGACAATGAGGCAACAAGTCTTGTCAAGGCGGTTGAAGGAGGAGCGCCATGGAGTCCGAGTGGAGTTAGGGAAAAAGCCGCAGAGCTAGGTGAAATTTGCGGCAGGAGGAGGACACGGGCAGTGGTGTGAGGTGTGGCAGCATCGGCGGGGGCCCAAAGGCCGTGGCGACGCAAAGACCGAGGCCGGAGTGGCGACGCCGTAGCCATCTGAGAGCTAGAGGAAGAGAGGAGCCATGGGTGAAGTAAAGAGGAAGAATGAGATTGGGGAAGAATGTAAGCCTCTGTGTGTGTACAGCCACAAGGGGTAAGAAAGGAGAGTGGGATCAGGTGGAGTTTTGGCAGGGAGGTAATTAGTAAAATCTTATTGAGGGTTAGTATCGTTAGTTTTAGCAGTAAATTGGAGCGCTAACAATAGTAATCACCAGCGCTGTGAATTGTTAGACTTTATAATCTGTACCGCGCGTGCGGTTAGATTTCAGTAGATAGACCGGTTCAAAAAAAGAAGAAGGAAAACATGTAACTATAATAAATCTGAGACTTTTAATTGAGTTAATCACCCATGCAAACCGCTAAAGTAAATAGATAGCTCGTTGCGTTAAAAATATCTTAGTCGCGAGAAAGCAATTAAAGTCAATAGCACCAAGTTATTTAGGAGCAATAATAAACGCGTAAGTACTTAAAGAAAATTAGTTAGGCTTTTGTGCGCAAATAAAAGTGGTTGACTTATTAAAATACGTGTATGAGTAGTACTGTATTTTCTGTGCGATAAACATGAGTTCGACAACCACAACCATAGAGCGAATAAGCAGTAGAACGGCTATAAGGCGGAGCGCTAACTTAGCAGAGGACTCGAAAAGATTTATTTAAATTAAATCGTGCTAACAAGTTAGAAGCCACTAACTTATGTATCCATAATATCACTCAAAATCAACTATGTATTTATATTATTATTCGTGTTGCCGTATTGCTATAGAAGACGAACTAGCACCGACGGGAGCAGCTAACTAGTGATTCGTCAACACCGATCTTTCCTACATCTACGAAGGCAAGCGATCCTCTTGAACATAAACAAAGTTAATTTAAATGTAAACTGTATGTTGCAGTATTATGTGTATTGCATTCAAAATTATTTTCTCAAAACTTAAATCAAATGATTGAGATGAAAATGATTAAGATGAAGATGAAAGAATTGAGAATGATGAAAGGAAAGTGGTAAAGAGAATATTATGGCCGGTAAAGGGGGCCCTTGGCAGGTAAGAAATGAGGCAGGAAGTGGGACCCTTTACATATGGTTAAAATATAAGGACCAACAAACTTTTACTCGGTCGAGGTAAATTCAAGATACCAACCATTTCCCGTTTAGTGAGTAAAATGCTACCTTATTACATGACTATGCTCTCCACAATGGGTAAGTAATATGTGTGACTGTGATGGAGGAACCCAGAACTGTGAGAAGAGACCGGAAGTGGGGGATCCAAGGCGCTATAAGCGCTAAGGTGGAGTGTTGAGTGTAGAATAGAAGCTGCCTCAACCAACATTACCAGAACTCGGTGGGTGACGAGGTCAACACCGACAGAAAGTAATGGGTGGAGAAATTAATTCACATAACATGGAAAACGTTCTGTATTATGATCTTGAACCCGCATCAAAGGAAATACGGTGGACCCTATTCACATAGAGTTCAGAATAGCTATGGGTAAAGTGGTGCAAAGCCTGCGCAGTGCTAAACAAAATCATGAATTCATGCCAGTCTCCTGGATTGGAGTCTACGGGAATCACAGGGGGTATATCTTCTCTCCGAGTGACTAGTAGTGTTTTCAGTATTAAAATCTGCCATCTAAATGTTTTAATGAGTTATTTTCATAAATGAGATGACATAGAAACTGTGATTCGTGTACTCAACCTTGTTAGTATTCTCCTTTGTAGATCGTAGTTTGGCCGAGAACTATCCTGAGTGGGACAAGGGACTTGCAGGTACCGATGCAACCGCTGGATGAGAAGGCTTTGACTACAAGGACCAGGGCGAGATAGGAGCTATTTTTGGACACGTGGGACGAATAGGCGGCCGATACTTCAGGGCAGACGAGTGAAGCAGAGAAGTTCCCTTTTGTAATTGTTTAATACTTGTACTGAGAACCATAGCCTTGTGTGGCTATTACTGAAATAAAGATGTTCAGTTTCTATTTTATTGTTCTGCTACGTAATTCTGATAAAGGCTTACTCTTCGTTGAAGTAGTATTCTACTGAGCAAACAAATAGTAATCCGTATGTCTAAGCGTGATTACCTCTAGAGTAATGGTGCGGAGCGTCACAGGCAACATCACCAATCTAGGGAAACTTGTCATGCTCAAAATAAACTTTGAAGTTCACCACGAACTTTGAACTACATGGCCGAGAATACAAAAAAAAAACTACCAAAGATAAAGGGCCATACTCATATCTTCAGTCTCTAGTGTCCACAGTTAGAATGTGGTCAAGTTTGCTTCTGATCGAGCCTATTCTTGCAAACATGTGGACCACAAGTTGAAGACAAAAACGGAGCAGGTTTTAGGTGTTGGGATGAACCATTGATCTATTCCAATGGGTTAAAAACCAAAATATACATGTTAGAATATAGGTAAATATGCAAAGAACACCCTATACAAGACATATCTAACACCCCTTAAACTCATGGTGGATCAACAACAAGAGTTTGGAGAAGTAGAAGCTGTGCTGAGCTCTAGTCGGTGACTTGGTGAAGAAATCTGCTAACTGAAGCTTTGAAGGAACATACTAAAAAGCAATAATTTGGTCATGCACCTGCGGTCTCATGTACGAAGCATCTACACCAATGTGCTTGGTGAGCTCATGCTTTACTGTATCTCGAGCAATGCTGATCACGCCAGTACTGTCTGATAAAAGAGGAGTCGGTGCAGAAGCTGAAACATCAAAATTCTCAAGTAGCCACTGAAGCCAAGTGATCTCAACTATCAACGCTACCATGGCTCGCAACTTAGCCTTAACACTCGAACGGGAAATAACAGTCTGCTTCTTGGTTTTTCAAGCAATCAGAGATAAACTAAGGAAAACACAATAAGCAGAAAGAGACCGGCGATCAGAAGGATCGCTAGCCCATGTCGCATTAGAGTACGCCCGAAGCTGCAAAGAGCTAGAGTGAGGAAAGAAAAGGTGATGACTGGCGGTCCCGTGAAGATATCGTAGAACACGAAGAAGATGACTGTAGTGGAGCTGAGTGGAAGTAGGACTCAGAATGTGAATAGAGTAAGAAATGCCAATTCAAGTGATCCCAAGGTAAACAATGCTCTCGACAAGGTGGCAGTAGCAGCTGGGATCCTCAAGAGGCTCTGCATCAGTTGGCTGAAGATGAACACTAAGCTTCATAGAAGTGTCCACCATGCGCTGATCAGTGAGACAAGCGCGAGCAAGGATATCCTGAATGTACTTTTCCTGGGAGAGGTAGTAGCCCTCGGACGTAGAAAGTGATCTCAATCCGAAGAAAGTAACAAAGAGGACTCAAATCAGACATCAAGAACTGCTCCCTAAGACGCTCCTTCACAAAATCAATGTACTGAGTCATCCCTAGTAATGATCATATCATCCACATAGAAAAGGAAGAGTGTCCGACCCTGAGGAGAGGTGTGTACAAAGAGGGCGGGATCGTGATCACTGATAAAGAAGCCGACAACAGTGGCAACAATAGATAAGTGGTCAAACCAAACACGAGGGGCTTACTTAAGCCCATAGAGAGAGCGACGAAGGTGACAAATCATACCATTAGGGACAGAATGCTCAGAGGGTGGCTATATGTATACCTCCTCACGCAACTCACCATTGAGAAAGGCGTTCTTGACGTCCAGTTGAGAGATGGAGCACTCAAACTAAGGCCACAGCAAGAAGAGTGCTAACATTGGTCATGTGGACGACAGGAGCGAAGGTCTCATCGTAGTCACAATCATGCTCCTGCTGAAAGCCACGCGCCATAAGATGAGCCTTGTAGAGCTCAAGAGAGTCATCCGAGCGGTTCTTGATCTTGTACACCCACTTGCATGTCAGTGTTCCCCTAGGCGCTAGGCGCACTCCCGTTGCCGTGATTCAGGGCAAGTCGGCGGCTTAGGCGTTGAGCCCGCCTAGGCGGTCAACGTCAGTCCAAGGCAGGCCCAAGTGGCTCCAGGCAGGCAAGGCGACGCTGGGGAATATGCGGGGTGGAGACGGAGGGGAAGGTGGGGAATATGCGTCACTCAGAGGAGTGCGATAAGGACAAAGAGGAGGAACACGGCGACGAAGGAGTACTTGATGGCGGCAGTGAAGATCTCACCGTCGATTGGACCTTCCCCACCGCCGAGCTGTTGTTGGGCACTGGGGGAGGGACTGAGGGATGGAGGGAGAGAAGGGAGGGAGGCACCTAAGGCTCGACTGCTCAAGGAAGATGATAGCGTTGAGCCATCCAGTCGAGTCTTTGAGCTAGATAGGCCTTGGGCCCTTGGCTACGTCCGGCCCAATAGAGCCCACCAAGTAATAGAAAACCCTAGCTGGGATGAGCCCCCCCACTTCATGCATTGCGTGTGGGTGGCATCAAGCGCCTGGCGAGTGAGCGACACGAGCAAGCACAATAGCGGCGAGCCTAATAAGCAGACGCTGGCTCAAGACGCAAGACTGAGCGACTAGGCATGGCCTGTTCCGACCTATGTACTATTAAATCTTGCGTCTTGCGGCTCATTACTTGAAATTTGAGTGGCGGTCGAGCATGGCCAGATTAGGCATTCGTGTCGTGCGGTAGGCCGAAACTCGTTGGTCGTCGAGCGGATGTGGCCCGTTTGGCAAAAAATCCAGAAAAAATCCAGAAAAATGTGTAAAATTCATAAGTAGACATGAAAATTTAAAAAAAAATGAGACAATCATATTGAAAACGTAATAAAGAGCTTTATTAATGTCCAACTAGCTGCCTCGTTAAAACCTTCACCAAGTAAAAACTAAAAATGAGAAAACCTTGGCAAGGGAAAAAGAGTACAACTAGCTGCCTCGTTAAAACCTTCACTAAGTAAAAACTAAAAATGAGAAAACCTTGGCAAGGGAAAAAGAGTACAACCTATAGCCAGATGTGGCCAGATGTGGCAAAAAATCCAGAAAAATGTGTAGAATTCATAAGTAGACATGAAAATTAAAAAAAATGAGACAATCATATTGAAAACGTAATAAAGAGCTTTATTAATGTCCAACTAGCTGCCTCGTTAAAACCTTCACCAAGTAAAAACTAAAAATGAGAAAACCTTGGCAAGGGAAAAAGAGTACCTATAGCTCTACAATTCTACATACATGATACATCTTTGTTCTATGAGTCGGTGTCATTGTCTAAGTACAGATTTTTGAACACCTTTGACAACTCTGGATTTTCCATAGAGTGTTGTGTTCGTAAATCAATTTGTTCCGAATCCTTCACAGTTAGAAGGATCTCTACCATCTCACTTGTGAGACTTGTTCTTCTCTCCTCCAATATTTTTCCAGAAAGACTGAAAGCAGACTCGGAGAAAACCGTAGAGACAGGAACAGTTAACACATCACGTGCAAGTACGGATAGCACGGGATATGTTAACTTATGGACTTGCCACCATTGCAAGATGTCGAAGCCTTCTGAGTTGAAATCCGTCGTATTACTGTCCAGATAGGTGGATAGTTCTTCGCTCCTTGTGGGTCTTGGCTGAGCAGGCGTTGGTGTAGAAGAAGAAGAAGCCCTAGACCTGGACCTAGAGGAAGAGGCACCGAAGATCGCACCCCACATATTTGTCTTCCCACTTAAGGTGGGGGCTACTAGAGGTCGTTGCGAACGGACTCCCCGAAACCTATTTTCATACCTTTGGTAAAACCTCGTATAACCGAGAACGTACTTCTACAAAATAGTCAGTATAGTCTAGCCCCGTAGCATCACAAAGAAGATCAAGTACAGTACCAAATGCATTAATTTTAGCCCTAGGATCTAAAAGAAATGCAAATGCATATAGGTAAGGGATTTCTCTCCAATATTTAAGGTATTTAGATTTCATGGAAACAACAGCATCGCGTAAAACTATGTCATTTTGAAACATTTTCAATTGAGTAGCAATCCAAGTAAAATAGTATGCACAATGATAGGAGATGTTGGATAGTAGGCGGTGGGCAAAGCAACAATTGCCTCATAAAAATTTCTAAAAGCGACAATACCTTCTCAAAGAACGAACCAATGTTGCTCGATTAATAGCATAGTACAAGTCGATTGCTAGGATAGTGTGTTTGAATAAATCTGAGAAAAAGTGCTCTTGTATGGTAAAAGATTCTTAAGCATGAGGTAAGTAGGGTTCCACCTTACCTCCATGTCCAAACCGAACTTTCTTGGGCGTACACCCATCACCCCGCGAAGTTCTTATATTGTGCTATTCTTACGTTAGAATTATTCAAGAAAGAAATCGCATCATAAAAGCTTTAATATCTGGACTCAACCTCTTCAAACCACATTTAACTATAAGGTTGATAATATGACAAGCGCATCGTTGATGTAGCAAGAAGGAATCGACATATGTACTCAACACTTTGGAGTAAGAATGTCCATGGCCCTAGAGTTTGAAGCGGCGTTGTCTAAAGTAATTGCGAATATTTTGTCTCAGAAGACCAAAGTCTTCCACGACTTTAATAATACTGATTCATAATATTCTCCTCGTGTGTGCTACATCAATTAATTTCAAAGCTATAATCATTTTCTCCATTACCCGATCGTCATTAATATAATGCGCAACTACACTAAGGTAATCCTCCTATCCCGACCACTCCATATATCCGAGGTCGGGGCCATAGAAAATGTGTGCGTACTAAATAGTTCCTTTATTTTATTACGACGTTCATTATAGTATTTCACTAGATCCCTAGTTGTTGTCTGTCTAGAAACGGAAATAAATCTAGGATTATGTGCAGTCCTAATGTAATTTTGGAAAGAAGCAGACTCGCCAAAGCCTAACGGTAAATCCTTATTAGCAATTAAACGACAAAGAGATTAACGGGCTACCTGAGGATCGTAGTCCCAGTTAGATACCGTACCGTCGGGGTTGTATTGCAGCTGCATCTGCCTCATCGTCAATCCTTGCTTGGTTCGACACCTTGTAGCATGTCTAATCAAGTGCCCCGTTCCACCTGTAGACTTTGCAGACAATTCATGACGACAAATTTTACAAATAGCATATGGTACCTCATTTCCCGCTGCGTCTTGCCTGGTTGTCCTATCGAAATTCTCCCACACTACAGATGTAGACGGCCTCGACCTCTTTACTCCGGTTGCTGTTGAGCCTGATGATGGAGCTCCACCTTGCTCCTCCGATGAAACCTCCGGTTGGTTTGAGGCAACCGCAGCCGCCTCCATAGACGCAATTTCCTCCGATAAAAGTCTATAATCACCAAGACCAAAGTTGTCGTAAGGACTGTCCATAACGAAAACTGCAAAATCGAAACTAGCACTATTATTACTTTCATCTTAGCATAATAATAACTAATAATAAAAGTATTACAAGAATAGTATTGTACATCTTTCGCTGACTTGCTGACGAAAATTGAAATTTCCAAATTTTGGCACATATTTTTTGAATTTTGCCAAATTAGCTCAACACGGATTTGAATTTGCACAACACAATTTCAAAGAGAGAATGGAGAATGAAGGGGTCTTTGAATGAGGGGAGGGGGTATGGTGGCTATTTATAGAAAAAATTGAAATTTTTGAATTTTTTGCTATTTTTATGTCCCCAATCCAAAAAGGCAAAAAAAAATATCAAAAATCCCCGATAATGGCGAATTGTTGGTCACATCTTGTACAAACCTGACCATGGCACCTGTTTCTGACGAGCCGCGCGCCCGTCCGTCTTCTCCCCAATTCCTCTCGCCGTCTTGCAAGATGTGTGGCGTCTTGATGGCACTACTGCAAGACTCCTCACGACCTCATCACCTCACGCCTCCCATGACGCGACCCGCCTCCTCGCCTCCCATGGCCTCACTGTCGCCTCGGCAGCCCGGCCGCCTCGTCGACCCGCCGCCTCCGAGCGACCCGCGCCTCCTCGATGGCCCCCGCCTCTCGCAGACTCTATCTTGGCTGCTGCTGCTCAGCTCCTCGCCTCCTCTCCTCACATGGCCAAGATAGCTCCATGCGACAGCGATGCCCTCCTCCTCCCTCCGCCTCCGCGATCACAGAAGACTGCCGACGGCGACACCTCCTCTTCCTCCTCCGCTCCGTGATCCAGAGCACCGCCGCCCTCCTCCTCCTCCGGCCGGTCTTGCCACCTCCCAGCAGCCATCAGCAGTCGTGCCTCCCGGGCGGTCGTGCCCTCGTCGTCTTGCGTGCTGAGCCGCCCCGTCGTGCGAGTGGCGGCCCAAGCACGGCCGGGGTCTCGTCTTGGGGCAAGATGGCCCATAAACTTGGGCGGGTCTCTGATGTCATGTCTTGTGCCAGCCTGGTAGGCCCGGCCCATTTGACCAGCTCTAGCGGGCGGCAGATCGAGTGCTGCCGTCACATCCGCCTCACCGTCGATTCCTTCGCCTTGATCAAATCCACCTCGCCGCTGACCGAGTCCAATTCCCCGTCGTCGAATCCAACTCCTTTGACATCGATTGTCCTTCCCCGTCGCCGGCATTAACTTCCAGACTCCCACTCCACTGGTACCACCGCTTCTCCCACTCCCTCTCTATCTCCTGTGCTGCTACTCCTCTTGTGTGCTAGTCGGCCGCCTAGGCGCTAGACGCCACCCCGCCGCCTGACTAGCGCCTAGTGCCTTGGTGAACACTGTTGCTCGTGATAGGAGTGACGGGCAGGCAATGGTACAAGATTCCAAGTGCTAGTACACTCCAAAGTAGCAATGTTTTCAGACATCGTGAGTTGCCATTCAGAGTGAACAGTAGCCTCACAGTAGGTTGTAGGCTCTGAAAGAGCCGCAACTACAAAGTCGTAGCGCTTAGGAGGCTTGAAAGTGCGGCAATCGCGAAGATCGTATCTGGGAGGAGAAGGTGGAGCAGGACCAAGGAAGGATGGAGAAGAAGAGCTAAGAACAAAGCACAACAAAGACATAGGCTCAACTAGAGGAGTAGGTTGAGAACGGCGAGAGCAATGCATGGGAAAGAGCTAGAAGGAAACTCCAGAGGAGAGCTGGAAGCAAGGCCCAGTAAAGACAGAGGCTCAACTGGAGAAGCAAGTCACGTGGGAGGAAGAACTAGAGTTAGAGTTTCCATAACTCTAATACCATATTAGAATGAACATTTGATCTATTCCAATGGGCCAAAGACCAAAATATACATGTTACAAGTGTAGATAAGTATACAAAGAACACCCTATACAAGACATCTAACATTAGGATCAGCCAAAAGTTTTACAACAATACGTGTGTACAAGACTTCAACTTAGCCAGAGTAACCAAACAGGGTCGGTTTTCCATCATAAATATCCCTCAGAACGCCAAATCTCAACAGTGCATACCGAAACATTGGTTCCTTCAACCTCACAGCACATCGCTGACGAGGGAGCACCAACTGAACGTGTGCTCAGATTACTAAACAGTTCATCACAGGGAATAATGGAAATTGCGGCCACATACAAGGCAAAAAAAAAAAAAAGGTCAGAAAAAGGATTGCAACATCATATCACAATGTAATTGCTGATTTGATAAATTTGAATGTTCTTTTACTATATAATAAAACCATAACAAGACTCGAGTGCTCAACATTAATATATTTTTAACAGCACGTTTTATTGTACATCTGCTATGCTCATGCAAGGTGCAAAACCTTCCATTGAACATTAAGGTTATATCAAAATGGGTACTGAAATTCAGTAACCTGTAAAAAATACTGAATATTGATGTCTCAAAGGAACAAGCTTCCATGGCCAAATATTGCATTTGCAAGCGCAACTAACATCGCAGCAAACATGTATCAAAACCATTCTGAGTTTTTTTGGCTATCTTCGAGACAGTGTGCAGCTATTATTTTTATAAGACGAAGTTAACATAGTTAAATTTAAATAGCAACTGGTTCATGTAATTAACAAGGACACCTTGTCGACCTTGTTATCTTCAAAACATGAAGTGTGCAGCTATTATTTTTATAAGACGAAGTTAACATAATTAAGTTTAAATACCAATTGGTTCATGTCACAAACACTGACACCTTGTCGGCCAGTCCAGCCAACATCAGCTGTTGCCATCATCTGACGCTATTCTGTCTTGAAGAAACATCTGTCTCTCCTCTTTCATTTTGTTCACAATTTCAAGTACCTTGGGGTTAAAGAATCGGTCTCTGACATACTTCTTCTCCTCTGCTTGTATTTCTTTTATGGCACTTGGATATGGATTTGGAGGTGGTCTCTTTCCTTCCCTTATACGCTTTCTTCTCCGCTCGATACTCCATCTACAAAAAAAGGATGATGGTCATGCAAGGCATATGTAATAAAACAACTAGTGTTCATAACATATAACTCTATACCTTCAAAATTGAACAGAGTAGGGCCCAGATTATGATGACTGTTTAAAGGGTATTTGACAAAAGAAAAGAAGGATATCTTTAGAAGAGGGTACTTACATCTGCTATAGCCATTGCATCATCTTCATAGACTCCCTGTTCTTTCAACTCTTAAGACACGCCAAGCAAACACTCGTGCCGATGGTGGATCAAAACCACTTATCCTGTAAGAATTGGATGAAACGATACAGAATTCAAATAAAGTCAAGCCCAATGAACATAGAAACAAAACGAGAGAGAGAGTATTAGCGAGCAAAGGAGTCAACTATCTAGAGCTTGGAGAACAGCAAGCATGGCCATCAAAAAGGGAACTAGCTATAGATAGATGCTGAACTCGTAGCCACCAAGGTACCAAAGTACCAAAATAATAGTATATTGCCCGATAAGTTCAAGAATCTTGTTAATCTGTGTACATCCTTCAAAGAACATCTTTTGTCCACTAATGCATCCATTATGTAATGGTGTTGATCAGTTGAAAAGCAAAATCAGGCTTTGATATTGAGGACCATGTTAATATCACAAAGGCAAGTCTCAAACAACGATGTCGAATGCAAATGGAACTCATGTTAATCTCTCGAAGAAAATTGTGAACAAAATGGGAAAATAACCAAACATTTTCCCACCCTCTCAAATCTGGAGTCTTACAAAACTTGTATACTAACTCAACTATGCAGTGCTGCAGTATTGTATATTTGTATTAAAACAGCAGAAGAGAAGGAAATTACTTGACCGCATCATGGATTCATGGTAGAGTGAATATGGATGCTTTTTGAAAAACCTCTGGACTTACACATCCTCTGGCATCTCTATTTTCTTGATCTTCCCATCGGTGCGAGGGAATATGACTGGAGGTGCCCTAATCAACAAGCCACGTATGTTTCAAAAGACAGGAGCATAACAAGCAAATAAGCGACAGAAAGAAAATATTATAACCCACAAATCACAGAAAAAACACTTGAAAAGAAACAATTATGAACAATAATTAGAATTGTTGCGTCTTCAATCTATAAATATTCAAATTTACAGCGTAAAATGGGACAAAATTAACACAAGCCCTTCTTTACCTAAGAATATCTTCTGCCTTCCTCAGAAAATCCACTTGACAAGAGGAGTTATGATCAAGAATCGCATTGCAATGCAACAGCATAGCATTCTGAATTTTGATGAGAAAGCAATTAGACATCACGCCCTTCCGCTTCCGCTTCCCCTTTCAGAGAGATCTACAACTACAAACCGGAGGCCACCGCGCCGCCAGGGAGGCCGGCACAAGGGGGAGACGACGCAAGGAGGATAGTGTTGTCACACGAGACGACGCGAGCCGGCGAGATGGGTTCGCCTCGCTCCCTCGTTGTTATGTTAGGTTAGGTCAAGCGCCGAGCATCTGTAAATGGGCCGCTGAAGAATGGGCCCAAATGAGCCCGTGATTAGCTGCTGTTTCTTCTTCTCCCTTCGGAAACGCGACTGAGCCCGTGATTAGCTGCCGCTTCTTCTTCTCCCTTCGGAGATGCGGCTAGTTTCTACGAGTAGAAGAATAAAGAACCCTAGCAAGATAAAACCCAAGCTCCTCTCCTCATCCTCATCCTCCACGCACGCACCTGTGGCGGCGGCGTCATGGACGGATCTGAACCTTAGGCAGAGTAGGCTAGCCTGTGGCCCAACAAAAATTTGCACTGCAAAAAAAATTTAGATACAGACCCCAACAAAAAAAATAGCAGTGGCAGCCCGAGCCTCAGTCGGCCCACAACCCAGGCCCCCACGCCATGTAGAGAACAGAGACGTAGCAGACCTAAGAGGGGCTGTTTGGTTTACGTCCTGGTGTATGATTGCCTGGCTGGGACGTTGCCTGAAGCTTGCCGGCCGCACGTTTGGTTGCTGCCTGTGAGTACTGCCTGGTGGGTGTTGCCTGGTAAGAGCTGCCGAAAGCCAGGCCATCAAAATGGGCGTCTGGGCTGCCTGGTTCTTTGCTACTATCTTCTTGCTGTTTTATTTGTGTAACCCTAGGCATATTAAGAATCAAACACTATCTGTCTCTTGTATCTACTCAGACACAGATCCAGGACACCAACCAAATACTACTTTGGATTTCACAGGTCTGACCAGACAAAAATTATCTATTTTCCACGCTACCTTCAGGCATCACTTTTTCTCAGACATGAAATCCAGGGCACCAACCAAACAAGCCCAAGACTCCACAGCTCAACGCTCTCGGTGCCCTCGCCCGCCCGCCGCCCCTCCCGGCTCCCTCCGTGTCCACGCCCTCCCTCACGCCTGGCCGCGACCTCCGTGGCTCCGTCCGACCGTTCCCATCCAACGCCGCGCCTGTGGCCTCCGTCTCCGACTCTCCGTCCTTGTTGACGTCGCCGAGGCCCGCGGCCGCGTCGCCGGCGATCTCGCCATCTCCGTATCTTCTTCAATTTCATTACAACAGAGAGGTGCTCAGCTCAGCCGCTGAGGTAGTTCTTGTCTTCTTGTATTTCTGTGGAAATGACTCAATGAGACAGCTCTGCCTCTCTAATCTCTTCAATCTTCAGGAATCAGGACTCAGGACTCAGGACTCAGGACTCAGGAGCCAGGAGGCCAGGACCGTATCTCAATCTTCATATTAGCTTCGATTAGGGCCATTAGGCTGTCAAGCAAAACAGTAGTACACATATAACTCTTGCTTCCTGATATTTAACCACTTAAAAAATGCATCGTCTTTCTGTTAAATCTGATCCAGGATTGGCTGACTGCTAAAGCACGTCATGGTGTATTTGCAGTTACCAACAAAGAAACTGAACAAAAAAGCGAGGCACAGCTTAGGGGATCCTTATCATATTGCCCAACCTTGTAGCAATATCAATAGGGGGGAAAGTTTCTTTTGGAATAGTCCTAGTTTCGGTTCGGTAATCCCGACAATAGCAGGAATATGAATTGGCAGTCTGCTTTTTCATCACAAAGTAACTGAGAAGAACATATCATCGTGCAGTAGGTCAAAAGATGACATGACTCGAGAATGAACTTGTCATTTTTCTTCTGATATGTGTATCTTGAGTCTGTTGAATGTGTCCTAATTCCTAAACGTCGTCGGATTTTTCATGCAGTTTTGAGTTGTTATTTTTGTCTTTAAACTGTTGATACCTTTAAGTTCTGTAAGGCAAGTAGGCAGCATTGGTATATCACCCAACCATTAAAAAGGTTATTTCCAAGGATTCCAAGAGCCAGTAGAATTAAGCTTGGGTTGTAACTCAATCATACCTCTGTTGATACCTTTAAGTTAGGTTCTTACAAATCTAAACCTCATGTTCTTTGTATTTAATCATACCTCTGCTTGATTTATTTTTTTATGTTATCTTTGTAGGTTTAGGTAGTACTTATCCAACAATTGACGAAGAAATGGTGGGCTTGGGTTTTATCTTGCTAGGACGAGATGGAGGTGGAGTAGGAAAGAGAGCAGAGCTCGGGCACGCACGCACGCACGCAACCATGGCGATGGTGCCCTCCCTCCCACTCGTGCCCAGGCCCCAAAAGCCCACCACGCCACAATTCCACTCCCACCGCCTCGCTCCTCCTCCCCGACCCGCCTCCCTCTCCGCCCCAGCTGCCATCCACCCACGGAAGGCCAGCCGCCTCGCCCTGCTCCATGCCGCCTCCTGCTGCAACCCCGCCGCTGCCGCACCCACCACAGGAGGAGGGGGATTCATCGGAGCAAAGGACAGGAGGCTCTTGGCCTGGTGATTCAATTCTACTGCTTGAATTCCCGCTATCCGTGTGTTGATTAATTGCTGGCTGGCTCTTTGACAAGAAATTAACGAGGTCGTTCGCTAACATCCTCGACTTAAAACTACTGTAATGCATCATGACAGGTACTTGATGGCTCTTGATAAGCATCCGGTGGCAACTAGAATTTTTTACTGTTCTAGCCCTGTAGCAACGATTAATTTTAAAAATAGCCCTCATTCGCCATAATTTTTAAGAATGGCCTCGACACAGCTCTCCGCGCTCTCGGGGCGGCAGCACTGCCATCGCCAGGCGGGCACTGCCCGACCCGGTGCAAGAGTCACCCGCCTGGCCACGGATGGGCGGTGACTGCCACTGCACACGGATGGGCGGTGACTGCCAATATGGTGGGGGCGGTAGGAGGCCGGAGAGAGAAAATAGGAGAGAGGAAGAAAAGAAAAGAAAAAGGGAAAATCGAAAAAATTTAAAAAAATTGAAATTTCAAGAAAATTACATAAAAATCCTTGGAACATGAATGTATTTAATAAAATATTTTTGAATTTAATTGAAGTTTATTTTATTCATTTAAAATGTTTTTCACTTTCGGAATTTTGCAATTAAAATTTAAAATGTTTTTCACTTTCCAGAATTTATTCATTTAAAACTTTATTCGTTTAGAATGTTTCTCGCAATTTCATATAAGTGTATTGTTTGTACGAATTTGTAAATATAGAAAATGAGCCCCAAAAATTATGAATTTTATTTTGAACGCTCCTCATGTAGTGGACTTTGATTGTGTAATGTTTTGACAATTTTATACGTGTTTTGGAGACAAGATTTAGATCACGAAAATTTGAATTTTAGGTTTCGAAAATTAGGGTTTCATGATTTCATGTGACTTGGAATGTATGGAAAAAAACTGCATTGCAACTCCGTTGGAGATGTCAATATACAATACGGTGCAGGAGTACACACATAACGAATTTTTGGCAGATACGACGCATTCTGGTTGCGTATTTGCGGATCTGACCACCGGCGCGATGTATTTGCAGATATGGCATCATTGGCGCCCGATGGCGTCTTGCCCAGATAATACGCAAGACGCGTGGCGTTAGCGCCACGACCATCGTCGCGCCACCGCCGCCACCGTTGATGCGTGTCCGCCGCCCCCGTCGCCCCCTACCGATGCATGTCCGCCACCTCCCTTGACCACCCGAGACCTCTCTAGACCTCCTGAGACCTCCCGAGACCTCCTGTAACCTCTCGAGACCTCCCTTGACCTCCTGAGACCTTTCGAGACCTCCCGTGACCTCCCGAGACCTCCCGTGACCCCCCGAGACCTCCCTAGACCTTCCGTGACCTCCCGAGGCCTCCCTTGACCTTCGAGAATCATTTTGAACGAATAAAGTTTTAAATGAATAAATTCTGGAAAGTGAAAAACATTTTAAATGAATAAAATAAACTTCAATTAAATTCAAAAATATTTTATTAAATACATTCATGTTCCAATGATTTTTATGTAATTTTCTTGAAATTTCGGATTTTTTTAAATTTTTGGATTTTTCTCCTTTTTCTTTTCTTTTCTTTTCTCTCCTATTTTCTCTCTCCGGCCTCCTACCGCTCCCACCATATGGGGCAGTCACTGCCCCATCCAAAGTAGAGGAGTCACTCTCGCGGCCGAGGTCGGGCAGTGCCTTGGGTGGCGGGGTAGGTCGTCCGCCCCAAAGATGGCGCGGTAGAGCACTGCTCAGGGTTATTCTTAAAAATTATGGCAAATTAGGGCTATTTTTAAAATTAATCGTTGCTACAGGGCTAGAACAGTAAAAAATTATGGCAATAAGGCGGTCACCTCAGCTGTCCTAACTCTGGCTGGGGACCTCATCTGCCAGGAGGTAGCCTACTTTCACTGCAAATATTATAGTATTTGTTTTGCCTCGTTTGACCTCGATCTTACGCAACGCAACAAGGATTTTGTAATGCTTAATTGATTAATGAGCCATGGTTTCAAAACGTGCTGTTCAGCTCTCCTGTTTTAGTGTTTGAGAGCTTTCTGCTATTCTGCACTTGTGCAGAGCCGACATGCTTGGATTGGTATCCACACTAGATGGGCAAACTGTACCCTACCCACCCCCTCTCAAATACTTACAATGTAATGATGTACTGTTAACCTATTTCCACGCTTGCTTGGACCTAAATGTAGCACAAGAACAAGGTTTTGAATATTGAACTCTCTGGCCCATGAATTTTTAGCTTAGTTTATCACTAATTTTTTGCTACTTATCAAACCATCAAACCTCTAGGTGACAGTGCACTTATGCGATACTATTATGCAACTTTGTCGGGATGGCTCACTCAAGTGTTTTTAGCTTACTGAAATTGCTTTTTTTTGCTACTTCTACTTTTGCTGTTCTTGTTCCAGCTTGTAATTGATAAAGTGCCGGAGCTAGATTTGAAGAGAACATTTGTATTCACCTTTCTGGGACTTGTCTTGGTGGGGCCAACGTTACATGTCTTATAATCTTGTCTGTGCTAAAGAAATAATGGTTATCACTTATCACTAAGTTGTGTAGACTGTTCTCTGCCCTCTGTTGTTTGTTTGATAATTAGTCTCCATATGCAGAGTAAATTAGTGACAATGAGTGGAGCATCAGGTGCGGTTGCTCGCCTTTTACTTGACCAGGTTTTCATCCTCTGTAGGACCGGAAAGACGACTAGAGAGGAGGTGAATAGACGCTTTCTCTATTTTTCACCTTAATTGAACTCAACACTACTTTCACTCCAATAGCTATAAAAACTATGAAGATCAGTATACAGGCACAGCGGATAACCTGTGTTGAATCCAATCAAACCCCAAAGTAAAAGACCAAAAACAACTCAAGACCATATGCACAAAGACTACAGCCAAAGCAATCACAAAATCTCAAACAGGAAAGAAATCAAGTGCACCAACCGAAGGACAAGCAAAAACATTTATGGCAGCCGAAAACTTAATTACCAAGTTGCAGCCAACAGATGGTAATTAACATTAAAACTACCGACGCACAGCACTTAACCAGAACCTTTGACGTATCATAGAGCAGCCCAACCAATAAACAAAGGAGGTCACAGTAGTTACCGATTCAGCATTCACAGCAAGATAAACCAGTCCAAGAACTTGCTCACATGCAAGAGGCAAGCCGGCAAACACTACTGCCGCACCAAACGAATGCAGCCAGTCGGGCTCAGCAATTAAGACAGACAGAGTCGGATCAAGAAACCAGTTCTTGCGGGATTCTTAAGACACGAAAGGCGCTACAGATTTTTGGGGGCACAGGCTAAAAAACGAGGCGCCACCAGGGACAGCAAGAAGCTACAGTCGCCGGCATTAAGATCTCGTAATTCTTGCGGGCGCACAAACAAACGACGCCGCCTGGAGCTTTTTCACGATTTTTCAAAAGTTACAAGCCACTGCCCTGCTCCTGATTTCCACGGACCAACACGCTGCCGCCACTCCTTTTCTATCGGCACATCAAAGAGCAGCCAAGCAGTAGGAAAATTCGGTCACAGTACCGATCTAAAACAAATCAAGGCACAGAGGCCGGCCGCCCAACTCTACACGCGCCGCCATTCTCGGGAGGACAAGCCAAAGAAAAATAGCGTATATGACTGGTTTTGACTGTAACCAACAACTCAAACTTTCAGCCAAGAATCAAACCGCCGCAACAGGCTCTGCATTTTTCCCCCAGGACCCGGTTTCTATCAGCAGTGGACACAGCGACGCAAGCACACACAAGTAATAAACAAATTGATGGGACAAGCAATAGACGGATCAGATGGCACCTGACAGCAATAAAAAATCTCTTAAAACAGGAAACTACAGGATCCAAATAAACAAACCGATGAAAAGCTAAAACAGCAGCCGCTGCCACTTCCTGATTTCACGGGCGCTCGATTTTTCTTCTGGTTTTTGCGGTGGCTGACCAGGTCTCCGCCGGCACTGCTTTTCCTGGGCGCCGCCACACTCTGATGTTTGCGGGGCAGAACACACTCGCTCTACAGGCTCACGTACAAGACTCTGGTTAGGGCCGCCGCCACCGGCTCCGGTTTTCCAGGAAGGAGCTACAGCGCCGCCACAGCTCATCTATTTTCTGCTTTCTCTCCAGCGGCAGCAGGGCGCACCAAAAAACGCCCCAATCTTTTTCTCAGCGGCTGCCCTATTCTCCAGCAGCAGCAGCCCAAATGACCCATTTACAATTTCTTTTATAGAGCAACAACGAACCCTAAAAACCAAATGAGCTTCCGTTAAAGCCCAACAACAACAGAACACACACGCACGCATCTCAAAGCGCCGTCTTCATCGTCGATTGATCTAAACCGCTTCACCATGTGCCGACCCGCACCGCGGCTTAGTCAAAAGGTCACCAAGGCGATTTTTGGTAAAATTACCAAAATACCCCTTCTCGATCCTTCTCCAAAAGACCGAGTTCACAGATCATGAAGCAATCGTCTGCTTCGCCACGTGTAGGTTGATCAACAGCTCCATGTCGTCAAGTCTCTCCCGTCCGGATCCCACCGGCACCACTGAGCACTTGCAACGACTCCCGCGCCGCTTGATCCAACCAGCTGCACCGAACCGCCCGTTCGGTCATCCTCGTCCATTTTTCGCCACGCTTGAGTCACTTGACCTCACCCGGCATCCTTGATCGTTCTGGACCTCAGCTCTCCAAACTTAGTCCCGATCCTCCTCGCCGTTGACCGTCATTGACCTGCAAGCCACCTGCACAGCAATAGACAAGCAAACACGAATCTGGGAACAAATTCTTCACAACTTGACCCACGTTAGTGAAAACATGCAACACATATGCACTATCAAATATGGATATGACCTATCCCAAAATCAATTCACCACTTATATCAACATTCAGCACAAAAGCCGGTCAGACCGCCGCTGACCTGACAGAAATGAAACTTTGTCGAAAACACGTGAAACTTCAAACCAAAAGCACCATTGCCAATTGTTTCATCATCCTAAGATCATGGGCATATCCCCATGATATCCACACATCCTTTCCCTCCCGAATGCTCGCATTTACGCGGCGGCAGGTAGCGATGCTGGGAGTGGCAGGGTCAGGAGGAAGAGGCTCGCCGTGTTCGTGTCCGGCGGGGGCTCGAACTTCTGGTCACTCCACAATGCCGCTCTGGGTGGTTGGGTGAACGGGGATGTGGTTGCGCTGGTCACCGATAAGCCAGGTGATTATGATGCTTGCTTCCTGTAGCTCTTTGGATTGTGAGGTGTTGGGGATTGGGGTTTCTGATGTGGTGGAATGGAACGTTGCAGGCTGCGGTGGTGCAGAGCATGCGAGGGGTAATGGCATACCAGTGATCGTGTTTCCGAAGTCGAAGTCGGTGCCGGAGGGGTTATCGATGGCTGAGCTGTTGAATGTTCTGAGGTCGGTTGCTTTGATCTCATCTCATGGCCGTGGTTTTTCATTTTCTAGCTTTAGATTTCACTTATGTGGTGTTAGATCGCTGGATTTATAGAGAAAAGGCAGAAAAGGGCGTAGTTTGAGCTCTTTACAGTTTACACTTTCAAGCTTGGCCTATCTCCTCTTCTACAAGCTTGGCATATCTAACGTCAAGATTATATTTCTTGACACATGCAGTAGGTCTCAACTCATGTTTATGTTCACTTTTAAACTGGGAACTCAAGGTAGACTTCATTCTACTCGCTGGTTACTTGAAGCTTATACCTGTTGAGCTAGTTCAGGCGTATCCAAGATCCATTCTGAATATCCACCCTTCGCTCCTCCCTGCATTTGGAGGCAAGGGTTATTATGGTTTGAAGGTGCATAAAGTAGTCATCGCATCTGGTGCCAGGTACTTTACTATTTGTCTAACATCTACCATTGGTCCATTAACTACCGTCCAATTTGGTTGTATACCCAATTTATTTCCAAGAAAAGTAACACCTTCCAGTTTCCTCTAGTTGGTAACTTGCCTCTAGAAGAATAAAAATCAGAGTTTAAGCATCATCGTTCCCAACTTGTGGCAAAGTTGTTTTGTTTAATCAGGGCAACACATGCTAACTTAATTGCTTATCGCTTCTGGGAAAATGATATTTTATTTGACGTTAATCAACCATATGCAGATATTCGGGTCCAACCATGCACTTTGTGGATGAGCACTATGACACAGGAAAAACTGTAGCCCAAAGGGTTGTGCCTGTGTTAGCCAATGATACTCCAGAGCAATTGGCTGCTAGAGTCCTTAATGAGGTAACATATCTTATTCTCAGTTGTGATTCCTTCCATGGTACATTATTATGATTATCTTAAATCACTTAGCTACCATTAATGTTATCTATTCTTTTGTTGAATGCTGACTTATTAACCTGGTATTTCAGGAACATAAAGTTTATGTCAAGGCGGTTGCTGCCTTGTGCGAGGACCGAATTGTGTGGCGGGAAGATGGCATCCCACTTATTAGAAGCCAGACAAACCCCGATGAGTATTCCTAATTCATGATACCGTCTCAAGGATTCATGAACAATAATGAGGCTTGTAGAACGGTAGAATCCCTGCCAATTTCCTCCAAGGTTTGGAGGTCACTCATACTGATCGAGAGAAATAACATGTTTGATACTTGATACAGAAAACAAAATGCTGACAAATGTTTTCTTACTGTATCTATGTAAACATATTGTAAAAACACTATGACAATTCATCTATAATCAATTTGTAAATTTGTTTATCTGTGATATTTCTAAGTATTTGTGTATTTGCTTGTATCTGTTATCTGTATATTGTTTTCAGAGGGCATGGCTAGCATTTCCTGAGGCTAGTCGAAAAACAGAAAAAGTTCTATATATAGAGTGAACTATCACAGACGGTTTTGTGGTATAAACCATCTGTGAATGCCTACTACCACAGACGATTCTGTGCACCAACCGTCTGTGATATGTAGCCCGTCACAGATGGTTGGTAAACACAACAGTCTTTAATGGCCGACATATCACGAGCAGTTTAGGTAGTCGGGCCGCCTGCGTGATAGTGGCGTTCCTGAGCAGTTCTTTATATGAACCGTCTGTGTTATGACTTATCACAGACGCAATAATTTAGGCGGTTCAGAAACCGTTTGTGATGAGGGTTTAGAACCATTTGTGATGATCCCCTGTGTGTTAGTGACATAAGAATGCAACAGACGTGTATATATATATATATATATATATGAAAATGGTATGGTACTCCTGGGAGTACGTACTCCCACCTCTTGTATACCACTTAAATCATATGATGATACCTCTTTATCTATTTGTGCATACTCCAATAATGATTATAAGATACCCCAAATTGAGTTCTATGAAAAAATTCATTAAATTCCACTTTTTATAGCAAAATTTGTGTATATACTTCCTTTATATATGAAAAATGGTATATAGCAAAAAACAAAGGGCTCTAATGAAAATTTTCAATCAAATCGCATTGGAGTATCTTATAATTGGTATTTAAGTATCTTGAAAATAATAAAGAAGTATAATATGTGCATTTAAGTGGTATATTATATATATATATATATATACTCCTATATATATATATATATATATATATATATATATATATATATATATATATATATATATAGGCCGTTCTGAGGAGGGCGGCGAAGCGATCGCCTCAGGCCCACCAGAGTCAAAGGCCCTCGATCCTGATATATCATACTGCATATACGTATATGTATAATTGTATATCCTTTGTATATGGTCTATTGCTCTGCATGGCTGCATAACTACTAACTAGATTGAGGCATTGAGCTAGGCAGAGTGCGAGGACATGGGCCTAAATCATTTAATCGGCAACTAAGGCCCACCCAACTAGTCAACTACCGAAGCACCAACAGCAACTCGAGACCCAGCCTCCCATCCTATCGCCGATTGCTCACGCTCGATGCCTCATCCTTCGCAACGAAACCAACGCTGTCGCCTCCTCACGCCTCACGAGTCATGCCTCACGGTCTCTCTGTTGAAGCTAATAACTTTTTAGTCACGGTGGGTGGATGTGGCAATTGCTTAAATGAAAAATAGATTTGAGAAACTTAAAGTGTTTAAAGGTATTTTTAGGTTTTTATTTAGCTCAAAAAACATGAAGTCATTGGATGATATCGAGCTAAGAAAATATTGCACTAAATTTGCATAAACTTTTTCTCAAAATGATTCATCTGATGTTGAATTAGATGATCTTTTGTTTAAATTAAGAGTGTTGCAAATGACTTTACCAGATGTAACAATGTCTGATATTGAGATTTTTTAGTTTATTAGAAATGTAGATTGTTATCCAAATGTTTTAGTTGCTTATCTAATCTTATTTACTATACCTGTAACTGTAGCATCGGCTGAAAGAACCTTTTCAAAGTTGAAGTTGTTGAAAAACTATTTGAGGTCATCAATGTCACAAGAAAGGTTGAATGGTCTGACCACTTTATGCATTGAAAAGGATATGTTAGATCGCATTGACGTGGATACTATTATAAATAATTTTGCATCTAGAAATGTTAGAAGAAATTGCTTTCTATGAGTAGTTTGTATCTTTTTTATGTATTGAATAACTTTGCAGTCGATGTAAAAAGTAACATTATATGTTGATGTTAGAATAAAAGGGCCTCTCATTTTGTCTCGCCTCAGACCTTCAAAATGTCAGGAACAGTATATATATATATATATATATATATATATATATATATATATATATATATATATATATATATATATATATATGATAAATGGGGGAGTTTTCAGGCGAGGGCATGTTGGCCAGGTCGCGCGTTTTGTTTTTTTGCCGTCGGATCCCGCGCAGCTGCTTCCCTCGCATCCAATTTTATTTTTGCTTTGCGTGCCCGCGATGCTCCTGCTCGCCAGGCGCGACGCCATAGGCGCGTCCTCCCTGGCCCACCGGGCGCGGGTCCTTTTCGGCGCATGGCGCGCGAGGCCGCTAGTAAGAATCAAGACGACTGACCAATTAATTGTCCGCTCTCTCTCGCGATCGAGAAGTGGTCTCAACCTTTTTTTTCTCAGCCTGGCAATGTGAAAATGGTTCGGCACAACTTGACACTTTTGCGTGAGGTCAATGTCAACTTGAACTTAACCAATTAATATACAGTGATCTGGATATTCGGGAGGGAAAGGACGAAAACCTGGTCAAGTAAAAGGCGAGCAACAGCACCTGATGCTCCACTCATTGTCACTAATTTACTCAAATACAAATACCTGCATATGGAGACTAATTATCAAACAAACAACAGAGGGCAGAGAACAGCCTACACAACTTAGTGATAACTGATAACCATTATTTCTTTAGCACAGACAAGATTATAAGACATGTAACGTTGGCCCCACCAGCACAAGTCCCAGAAAGGTGAATACAAATGTTGTCTTCAAATCTAGCTCCGGCACTTTATCAATTACATGCTGGAACAAGAAGAACAGCAAAAGTACATGTAAGTAGCAAAAAAAAAAGCAATTTCAGTAAGCTAAAAAACACTTGAGTGAGCCATCCTGGCAAGGTTGCATAATACATTGTCAGTTATGTAAGGCCGACTGACCTCTATTCATCTTTCTCCACACCTTCGCTACCATCTCTCTAAACCCCTCCCTACACAACCAGCCTAATTCAAATTTAAATAAAGGTTAACTACCTCTATAGGGAGCCTCTTTCGTATTTAACAGCAATAGTGTGTGATCGAACAATTACCTTTCAAGAGCAACAACTGAGACCAAAGGAAACTTCTGTTCCCAATTTGTACTCATTAAAACTCTACCAGCTTCTCGAAAGTTGGATTATCTAGCGAATTGGCCCAAGTATATTGTCTACTAGATAAAGCTACTTCTCTTAAATCCAAATTATTAATCACAGCATTAAACAAAAAAGACCATCTAAAGTCTACGTTATCATTATTTTTTTTCCACTCGAATGCCTTATGATATTAAAATCACCTTCAATTAAAATAGGAAGTGGTTCTTTCCTACAGGTATGAACAAGTTCATTAAGGAACTTCTCCTTGAACTGAGACTGAGCGGCACCGTAAACAGCCACTAGAACCCACTAGAAATCATCCATTCCACAAATTGTAACACCACCTTATGCTTCTTCATATTGACGTCACCAATGGCCACCATACGAAGCATTTCAAGCTTAGTTGGAAAATGAACCAAAAACTCCTTTCCCCTACTTCTCCACCTGAGGTTGCCAATTCAAAGGAATTAACCTTCTCATTTTTGCGATCAGCATGTCTTTGGACAGTGGCTCACCAATTATCCGAACAAGCCCAGTCTTGTTGATTTTTTTTTCAACTTCTTCGTTCCAGATATTGGGATATGATAAAACCCCAATCCATCAGCCCCGAATCTACTTAAATTGGCAATAGGTCGCGGTATCAGCGTCAACGGGCACTTATTTGCCAAATGGTCATTGCCCTCACAAATATCACATATTAAAATAGCCTTGCAATTAGCAATTCCATGCCCCTTCCCTTTGCATCGAAAGCAAACTATGTGAGAAACATCACCTATAAACTCGTTGTTAACCGGCCTGTTGCCGATCCAGCCACGCCTCCAGCCTTTGTTGCTGCCGCCTGTCCTCCCACGGCCACTGATATGCGCCCGAACCTAACGCTGATTAGGGAGAGAAGCACTGCCTCCAAAACTAATGACCAGAAAACCTCCGTGCCCACCAATACCACCGCTAGGCCCCACAGCCTGACCACTAGCAACACCGTTGACCGAGAACTGACCAGATCCACCTGTGCCCTGGACTTGCCCGCCGTCGACACTAACAACACCTTTGCCAAGACGTTGCTATAAGATTGAGGAGGCCGACTAGAGGGGGGGATTGTAAATCAATTCGGTTTTGCACAATTAAAGCCTAAATCAACTAGTTTTTACTAAGTGCACCAACAATATAAGTCTATTGATAATGATTGCAAGCATACAAAGACAAATAAGCAATTTAATTCTAAAAATGTAAATTGCAATATAGTAAAGTACAAAGTAAAACACTAGAGAGCAAACCACAATGACGTTTTATCGTGGTGTTCGGAGACTTGCCGGTCTCCCCTAATCCATGTTGAGGTAAACCCAAACTAATTGGACCGGCTCCATGAATTAAGCCAAACACCTCAATTCCACTAGTGGTAGCTCTTTCCCGCTCCGAGTAGGTGAGCTCCAACCTTCACAACACGCCGGGCCTTCTCACAAGCTTCTTGAGAAGATCACCGATCCACGACGCCTCCATGTCGTCTAGGTGTCGGCAAACACCAAGAGTAACAAGCCAAGCCTCTTGCTTGACTCTCACCACGTGCAACGAATGCACAAGCTCAAGTCGATACAAAACCCACCTCTAGATGCAGCACATGCCACTAGAGACCTCTCTCCTTGCTCACAAGGTGCAACACATGCACAATTGAGAGGAGATGCTCACACTAGCTCAAGTGAGTGAAATGGGATGCCAAGAATTGTCTCTCAACCGGCCAAGGTGGGTATTTATAGCCCACACACAAAAACTAGCCGTTGGGAGCTGAAATCAGCAAACTCAGTCGAAATGCAGTCGTACTACACTCACAAGGGCCGGTACTACCGCCGTTTTTGACTCAACGGTCCGAAAGGGTGCATTAACGGCTCAAAAACTGGCCGTTAAAACTTTGGTGCGGTACTACCGCACTCACAAGGGCCGGTACTACCGTTCTGGGCGACCGTACCTCTCTTTTCAACCCAAAATCAGCACAGACGACTCTCGGTAAAAAGGTCATAACTTTTGACTCTGATGTCGGATTGAGTGATCTTGGACTCTATGGAAAGCTTATTCAGAGGGCTACACAACCCACCTATTTGATTGATCTCAAACACATTTGATCAAATTAAAAAGCACAACTCCAAAAGCCACTACCATGGTCTAAGTCCACAGAAATAGCAATAAGTAATCTTAGACCATGCCAAGGAAAAATGCATGAATCTCAACAATTTGCAAAACACATTTGCAAACCTAGATCATGCCACAAGGAGTAGATACATGGATTTCAACCATTTGCAAAACACATTTGCAAAGTAGTCACATGCTACAAGGATTAGATGCATGAGCCTCGGCTATTTGTAAAACACATTTGCAAATAATAGTATCATGCCATGATGAGCTAGAGCAAGCGAGATTGAGCTATCAACACATGATGAGACTTAAGCTACTACACAAGACCTCTCTTAATAGTACGGCAACCTATACTATCAATCCGGTCTTCCAACCAAACACCAAGACCAGTAAAAAACTAGGAACATGATGTGTTGATGCATATCAAGATCTCAAAGAGGAGATGATCATGACTTGATCATCAAGTCAAGAGAAGACTCATCATGTGTTGATGGAGGTCAAGTAAAGAATGCATCATGGGTTGAAGCATGTCAAGACGATGACCCGGACTTGAAGTGAAGATGTATGTTGATAAAGGAATATGAATCAATACTAATGAAACCACAAAACATAGAGTGAACTCCCCCTAGATGTGTGCATACATGAATGTGTAAAGAGAACATATGCACATATTCAAGTTAGACTTTTTAGTGGAGTTCGACCTATATTTTGGATCCGAGGAATGCAACAAGATATAGGAACATAATGTCGAAAGCATACATCTTTGATTTTCACCTTATTATCCAACTAAGACTAAACAATAGGTATAACAATAGAAGTGTTAGTCTCACAAATATATTTGTCATTAATCACCAAAATACTCCATTAACACATAACGACGGGTCTAGATTCTTCAGTTGCTTGCCTCCAAAGCCAGCCCCTCCACTGTTCTGGATGCCGCCCATCCCAACACCTTGGCTGCTAGCGCCATCCCTGGCCGAGAACTGTCCACTGCTGCCATGAGCACGCCCCCATCCAAACATGTCAATAGTGTTGGAGATATGCCCTAGAGGCAATCATAGAGATGATGATATTTCGTTGTATCCATGATTTAATAAATGTTCCTTGAATATTACCTTTGTGTTGATTAACAAGTATGTGACTTGTTTGTGAAACTCTTTACTTATATGGTTATTCTAAAGTTGTCCCTAGTCGGAGTTCATGTGAGGACACACGTGAATGATGGATTAGCACATGTATCGGTTGATGACCATGTTTCACAGTCACGCACATGGAGATGTCAAACCAATAATGTGGACACATGTTTAGAACATGGGGTTGGACCGACCCAACATGAGACATAACAATTATACTTATGGTTCTCTCTACACAATGTGTACGCCTTGTCCTTAGACCGAGATTGTCGCATGTACTTGAGATGTGAATCGACCTACTTAGGGGCTATCAAACGCTACTCGTGAATCGGGTAGTTATAAAGGTAGCTTCGGGTTTGTCATGAAGCATCTTTGCGAGGCATGGTCGGTCGAGATGGGATTTGCCTCTCTACTACGAGAGAGATATCTGGGCCCTCGAGTGATCGGATCCGAAATGCATGGCCATGCTACTTAAGGTTAAGAGTTAACCTAGTAAGGGATTCCGGATCACGGGATCGAGATAGAGTGGTCACTTGGAGCTCAATCGAATATCGTGAGGCAAAGGGATTGGCATGTACATAACGTTGTGATGGTTCGTCCGATATGATCTTTGTGTACGTTTAGGAGTTGGCACGTCTTGCTAGAGGTCGCTACCAACTATTGACCAAGTATGTATACTCGCGTCATGTCTAAACATACGTGAACCTATAGGGTCACACACTTATGGGTGAAGCCTAATTCGGATTGGATCCGAATTAGGCATGCATTGAGTCCTAATGGGCCTCTATTAGTAGAAGCCCATTTTAAGGACGCCTATAAAAGGAGGGCAAGGCGCACAGATTGGTGATGAGTTTTTCGTGACCTCCTCAAACCTCGCCGCCACCCTCCCACGCCCTAGTCGCCGCGCGGATCTAGTAGTCGGCGGCGTCGCTTCCTCCCGTGACGTGTGGATACCTTTGAGGCGCCAGATCAGTAGCGTTTGGACGAACCGCAAGAGAGGAGTCAGACGTGGGGACGCCGCGACGAGGACGAGGAAGTAATACGACTACTCGCTCCGACGCGTCTTGCATCAACTTAGTACGACTACTCGCCTCGACGACGTCTTGCATCAATTTCGCGACTCTGGCGTCTAGTGGTAAGACCGTGATCTATAACTGCAGTGATCTTGGTTTACGGGTAGAATTTTTATTATTTGCGCTAGTGTAGCCTACCCGTAGCCCTTCAAATAGAGTGTCCACGTACTTCCGCACGGGTTCGCTGAGCACCGAATGTCGTCGACCCACCGCTAAAACAAGGAACAAGACTTTGGCTAGATGATCTCCAGCTTCTGCCAAAAAACTTGCGAAACCAGGGGGAGACCCCTTCGACGTGAAGGTTTTGAGATTGCTAATACCACGCCATCCCCTGATGGGCTCGGCCCACTAACCTCAGCTCCATCAAATTTGTTAACCACCGACAAAACCGGCAAAAGTACCAAAGCATTCACAGCATTCGAAAATTGAAATCCCTCCAACTCAGGCATCAATTTCGGCAACGCCACCAACTCTTGCGAACCAAGCTCTGCCTCCACAGCTGGCGAACCTTCAACTTTATGTCAGCACCTAGGCCTGAACGGAGGACATCGGCGGGCTTGTGCAATGGCGTCGCCTACCGTCAATGGTGGTGACCGGCGAGGCGACAGTAAAGGCACCTTCCAGGGCCGCCCACCACTCACACCCTTCTTACTCTGGCCTGGTGAAATCCCCACCTCAAGAAGCTCTGTTGGTGAATAACCCGCAGCAATGGCATCTCCATAAACCAGATCATTTGTAATATGCAAGGACGATCCATGGTCAATGTCCCCCTTATCTCCAACCTGCAAATATCTGCGACAACTAGATGAGTTAGAAGATCCATTACCTTGACAGGATTTCGAGATGCAGCCGGAAAGGTCTGAGGACCGCTTCCCTGCCTTCGCTTCAACCTCCACTTCTGCCAAGATAATATCTTCATCATCGAAAGAATCATCTTCTTTCAACCGCCAAAATCTTGATCTAATCGCAGCGCTAACTACGTGAAACCTTCGAGAACGGGACAAGGATCTCTCCAGCGATGGTACCACCGTCGAAGCCAGCATCCCCCATCCCCCAGCTTCTGGCGTGCTTCTGGTGGTTGTTTGATGGAATGTTGTTTGTTTGATAATTAGTCTCCATATGCAGGTATTTGTATTTGAGTAAATTAGTGACAATGAGTGGAGCATCAGGTGCGGTTGCTCGCCTTTTACTTGACTAGGTTTTCATCCTCTCCCTCCCTCCCGTTCCAAGTACATAGATAGTAATGTTACATAATTTCCTTCATATCCTGTTCTAGCTTGTTTCTACATTTATTTTATTTCTTTTTGACATGTTTTTTTATCGGTTCCCCCTGCCCAGTTCATTTTCTCTCCCATTTTCATTGGAGTCTTTTGTGAGCCTGCTAGTCACCTTGGAGGGAAAGCGCTCTCTCGTAGTGCCAAAGCTTAAGCAGGTGAGATGGACCTTTTCTCTGATTCTCTCTCACCCCCTGATACAGTGATACTGTGCATGTCCACTCTTTCATTGCTAGCTAACATCTATAACATGTACAGGAGTGGCTATCATCAGTGTTTGTGAATTGGCAATTGTGGATACCCTTTCAGTTTTTAAATTTTTACTTCGTCCCACAGAAGCTCCAGGTCCTTAAAATTTCACATTTCACAATTTTGTAGACTACAATATTTAGTTCAAAATTTCACATTTCACAATTTTGTAGACTACAATATTTAGTACTCAGGAAATGAATTTTCTCTGTTTGCATGTTGTTTTAGCATGCTCTACGTGTTGTTCTCACCTAACTTACTGCCAATTCTTGCAGGTTCTTGCTGCTAATTTTGTGGCCCTTGCATGGAATGTGATTTTATCCTTTAAAGCCCACAAGGAAGTTATTGCGAAATAGGTAATCTTGTCTTTTATAGATATAGAGATGTAATAACCCTGTCGGGCTCAGATTAATTTGTTGAAGTGATAGTCCCATTCTTCATTGACTTCATACCAATGCAGTGCTCAGCCATGTGAGACACTTTGATCTGTGTCTGCACAATTACTCCGTGTCCAATGGCTCTTATCCCTGGGCTTATTTTGTGCCACCCCTGAAAGCAACCTTGTGGACTTCCGATCAAATTATTGTAACTTGACCCACTGAAAGTCAGACCATTCACCTTCCTATACCTTTTGCAATTTAGCATGACGCTGACTGATGCTAAAGAAGTTCTTTTTTTGTTCTTTTGTACCTTGTGGCCGAGAAACTAACAGGTAATGTCTCTAAAAGCAAAATAGACGGATATGGGCAAAACATTGTTCTTTTGGCTTATTAGCTACTGGCATTGTAAATCTGTAGCGCAGTGTGGATTTGAAGTTAATTTTCATGCTGTATTTAAATGTTCCAGTGTTTCTCACTCACTTCCTTGATTAGCTTGTCATTTATTACTTGACCGCTCACTAATATTTTTCTCTTTGTAATTGTTTTAGGTTTCAGTAAATTTCAGTAGTGGCAAGCCGGAGCTATTATCCATTTGTGGACTCCAGGGCCAGGATAGCCATTTTGCTGCGGTCTTTACTGCCTGAACATTTGTGTGTAGAAACTCTTAGGTTGTAAAATATATTTTGTGTGCCTATTATTGAGATCAAGGTTGAAAACTAAACATGATATGTTTACGACATGTTTGTGTTATCTGCTGGAGGACCAATGGAGGAAACACTTGATATTGTGAAATGTGAAGTATTCATTCATCTTGTCGATGATGTGGGTAAGTAGGTTAAAACTGTCTCTCGAATGGATCAATGCAATGGTGTTTTTATTTACTCAACCTGTGGTCAATCGCTCTGCCGCTCTCTCTGGTCGGTGCCTGCCCTGATTGAGCTACATTCATCACTCGCCTTTGTAAACAAAGTCAGAATTGATCCAGTTGGGTGGACAGTGATGCATGCAGCACTCCATTGCTTTTGGCTTCCCTTGGCAATTAGTAATAGCCCATTGTTTTTTTTTCCTTTTACGATCAATAAGTTTATGACATGAGCATGCCGCAATGCTGGCGTCAGCGGTGGGCGGACACCGCTGATGAGCAGGCGGGTGGTCGGCAGGTTGGCCGCCCGCGAGGAAGCACCGTGAGGTCGAGTCCAAACGGAAGCGTGGGCTGCCAAGTCTGAAGTCACGGGAGCAGAAGACAACAGGGGAGGTCGCTGACAAAATTAAGGGCAGAGGTACCTATCATGCAGAAGACAACAGGGGAGGTCGCTGACAAAATTAAGGGCAGAGGTACCTATCATGCTATCTTCTTCTTCTTCTCCGTTGATTGTGGACTGGCTGTAGAGAAGTAGAGATAGATGGATGGACACAAGATGGGATTCCGACGGAGGCTGCACGCGACAGGCAGCCGCAGCAGTCAACAGATTAAAGCTCGTGAATCGTGCTACTGACAGCAGCTCATCGGTGTCCCGTGGGGGATGGCCGGCGGCCAACACAAGGTTGAAAAAAGGGACTCGCATCAGGCAGGCATCGGCGAGTTTTTTTTCTAAATAAATTTTTTAACTGTTTCACAAAAATAATCTACCTTTTATTTTTTTCCACATAAATAACCCTCATCGCGAGGGTATATCTCATACACATAGATGCATTGGTGAACATACGAACATGACACATCCAGACTGTCTAACACGAAATGGATGATCTAGATCTAGCGAGCCAAATCTCACCTCCCACTTAACGTGGTTTTGCGAAAACCCCCTTATCCGAGGTTTTGCGAAAACCTCTCGCACTTAAGTGGGAGGTGGGATTTGACTCACTGGATCTAAACCGTCTATTTCATATTAGATGGTCCAAATATGCTATGTTCATATATTCATCAATACATTCATGTGCATGAGATATGTCCTCTTCAATCGCCGGCCATAAGGGGATTTCGCCTAAGGTGCCCAGGCCTCTAAGGCCATATATTGCCTATCATGTTTGTTTAAAACACATGAATATCATAGGAATCAGTGTAACTTTTCTAGAATCCCTGTGAAATTCATCCGTTCTTCAGTCTCTTTTTCTAGTTTCCCTAGTCCATCTTACAAACTGAGACCCATGCTGTTGCCTCGAGTCTCGACAGAGTATGCATACAAGGTGGGTCAATAACTCAACGTGCTGTACCCGCAGAGCCGCTAGTTTTGACTACTCTGAATTCCTGTCCTTTTTCTTGCTGTTGAGTCGCAGCAACTCCAGCAAGCAGCATCCATTGATGCCCTCCCATTGCTTTCGTTATCGGTTCGGCTTTCTTCTCCTTCCCCCATCTCTGATTGCACTGGCTCGGTTTCTTTGTCAGGATGCGAGCGAGCGTCAACCCATGTGCCGTCAGAAAGCTAATTCTGCTCCGATATGTGCACCGGTAATTGGTACGGCGATGGTTAGATGAAAATGACATCCAGAAATAGACGTCTGGACCGACCGAGGGAGCTGACCGGCCAGACATAGAATGCAAAGAAATAAGACAAGTCCTAGTCCTAGGTAGATAGATGGACAGTCATGGAGCTCATCAGCTTTGCAGTACTGAAAATTTCACGAACTGGAACGTTATGCTTTCATTCTGAACTTCATTTTTCATTCTTTCAGGGCAACGTACGGGAGGTGGCTTGTAGTAACTAGTAAGTGATTTAGCATAAGCACCAACCTAGCTAGTCTGGGTTAATTAGGGATTACAGTGCATCTCATAATTAAATTCTCATGGACTGATAAGAGATAACCCCTGGCCTGTCTCAATCGAATTTGCCTTCATCTTGACGTATCTTAGGGTCTAAGCAGCATTACATGCTGCTCCTACTTTATAATTAATGGATGCTTTGGTGCGTCGAATAATTAATTACACTGAGTGCACTGACAGTCCTAACTAGAATGGAATATGGTTGGTGAAGAAGAGATCTTATCTCCTTAATTTCCTTCCTTCTTTTTCGCACCACTACTGCGAACACATGAAGAGACTATGAAAATATGTCTTTCTTTTTGTTCAGTAATGGACATGCAAGATATGAAAAATGCCAAGCAACCAAATGAAAAGGGCTTTTTGAGAGAGATCGATGGAGCACTTGTGCTGTTGGAACTTGGAAGGAGTATTCCTAAAACTCAAAAGAGTAAAAAATGACCTTACACTGAAGAAGACAGTCCTAAATCCTGTCCAAAGAAACCGAACAGTTCCCATACCTTCAGGCTATTGAAGGTTAGAAAGAACCATTCTAGCAGATCTGCATATATAGTGAACTTAAGAATCGCCTTCAGATCAAAGGAGAAGGAACTCCAAAAGCAGATGCATTAATTAATAGTGATAATAATTAAAAACACGAGAAATCCATCCATACACATGCATGGGAACCTCATAAGCTCAAATCAAGAACAAGACTATCCAACAGAGATGCTTGTTGTCGATGATCGTATCTTACTCTTACAGCCAGAATCATGTGTGCAGAGAGCAGAGATTCAGACAAGATCCCACGACTCCAAGGTCGGGAAGCCACCGCTACTAGTGCTATTATCATTGTAAGCTCCTCCTACACCGTCCGCCTCCACAAGCGCGGCCGAGGCGTCGCACGACTGAACCACCGTGGCCTCCGTCCGGGCGGCCGGCCCCGTCCTGCCGAGCAGGAACGCCGACGTGTCCAGCGTCGGCAGCATCAGCGCCCCTGCGCCGGCCGAAGCCGGGCGTGCGGGCGCGGGGCGGAGAAGCTCCGGAGGCGAGAGGGCGGACGGCGGCAGGTCCTCGGCGCCCGTGACCTGGTGGACCATGCGGCGGAAGTTGGCGGGGTCGGCGCTGATGTAGGTGGTGGGCAAGCGGCGTGAAGGGCGCGGGCGGCGCTTGGCGATGCGCCGACCGGCGGGCACGGCGCGGGGGTGATGCAGCGGCACGGTACTGGCCGGCGGCGGCGGCGGGGCGGGAACAGAGATGAGGTCGCAGAGGAGGTGGCGGTCAGCTGGGAGCCATGGCGAGGACGGCGATGTGTAGGTGGAGTCCATGTGCATGGCAGTGAGCATCCTGTATGTATGGCTGTGCGGTGGCTTGAGCGGAGATGAGACCTGAGACGATTAACGGAGACAAGGGCTGGGCGGGTATATATGCATGGATGGCTCGGCGCGCTGTCAGCAAGGTGACACAGAGACGACTGGGCAAGCTACTAAGCTAGTCGTGTTGTTGGTCGGAGAAAGGAGGC
Organism: Phyllostachys edulis; assembly: GCA_036346405.1. Lineage (NCBI taxonomy): Eukaryota > Viridiplantae > Streptophyta > Magnoliopsida > Poales > Poaceae > Phyllostachys > Phyllostachys edulis. The sequence continues at coordinate 5,674,577 of CM070568.1, forward strand.
TAAGGCCATCCGCAATGTTTGGGTGTTGGCTCTCGGTGACTTACCCAATTTTGGGTGCAACCTAGCAAACTATGCCAAAATTCTCCTTACCGTGATTAAGACATGTGGATCTCACGTGGCACTTAACATTTGCAGCGATAAAACAAAGCCAGTACTAATCTTGTTTTTGTTGATCTCGGCACAAGGAATACAATAGTTTAAACGGATTACAAATCGAATACCAGATTAGAAGAGTGGCCATTTGAAACTTGATAGCCATTCAAACAACGTGCCAACCAAAACATGCCCAGTCAGCCAAGCAAGTTGCAGTGAGCTTGCCAAAATTTGGTCATCAATTTGCTCGCCCTCAAAACTGTCCACATCTTCACGGCTCTTCTACCAATGTTTATAGGGCACACCAAATATTGGTACTGACGAGGATATAATAATCCTCATTTTACCTTTTATCTATAATTTTTATTATAGGTAAATATGACGTTATGTGAACCCTGAGTGTACCCCTTAATGTTATGAAGGAAGAACCAAATGGATGGTCGTAAGTTCTTCTACGACCACCCCATAGTCGTAAGTCTTGCTACGACTACCTCATAATCGTAGATTCCTCTCACGACTAGGTCACCACGCACCACCTTATAATCAAATGAACCCGCAGACAAGTGAGTCTTATTGATTAAGGGATTCAACAATCATCATCTGTTGTTATTCTACGAATAATGGCACGTAATACCCATTATCTACGGTATATAGTATTGAGCGACGTGGAGGAATTAATACACCGTAATTACTACCAACATGCGCCTGAATTCAGAGGTGATGAGGCGCCGCTTTACTCGAGTAGCCGCCTCCTTCACGTACTATAAAAAGCGGCAACTAGAGAAAGGGAGGATCAAGGATCGAGCCATCAGGAATACAAGCACTATCTGTAATAGTCTTAGTTTTTCCCCTGATTGTTCAGTATACACTCAATACCATACACACACAGGAGTAGGGTTGTTATTCTCTCCGGAGAAGGCCCGAACCTGTATAAAAATTCCCGTGTCAATCTCTCTGCATGATTCTATTCTAGGAGACCCCCCGAATCAAACAATCTTTACGTAAGTTCGGTTCTAAAACACCGACAGGTACCAATTCGAATGGTGGCCAAATTTTGTAGAGGGTCAAATATAATCACCCGGTGTCGTGGAACATCGGGTTCAAAAAAAATAGTGCGGATCAACTTATATGTACCACATGTGCACTCTTTAGCCCAAAAAATTATACACCCCGGAGTCATCCCATGCGGCGACGTAGGCACACAACCCAAGTGGCGACGTAGGCAAGCGGCCCAGGTTCATCGCTAATGATGCTAATGATGTTGTGATTCATTGTTTCATTAACTTGAAAGAACGTAAGTACTAAAAGATAATTTATTTAATTAACTACTTATTTTTTTATCATTCTACTATTTTTTTACTTGAGAATTCTAAGACATTTTGTTCTCTTCTTTTTTTTTATGTCATTAAGGTTGGATGATGTATTTTGCCAATACGACCATCTTTTGTTCGTGATTTCGTCCTTAGTTCCTTTATTTTGGTAAGTGTTGACGCGATCTATGCGCGTACAATGATAACAGCAAGCACACGGGTTGGTTGTAGTTTTTCACCTGAGTATCCAGAGTTATCGATATCAAGGAACAGTTGAGATTACAACTAAGGCTAACAATTACTATTAACAAGACCGTTGTATGAAAGATTTAATCTAAAGAAATAAATTACAAGAGAAAAGAAATCATTAAGGTTCTATCAAGACTAACTATATCTTCCCCTAGACTAGGTTCAATTACGCGTAAATCGACAAGTATACTATGAACTGGTACTAGACTAAAATCGCTCTCACCCTATAAATAATACTATATTTTTCACCAGTTCACCTGTCACATGATAAGGCTAATCTAAGCGTAGCAAGCTCTACACTATTCAATATAGATGAGTTGACTAAATCCAAATACCATGTTTCAATCTAGTAACTAATAAGCTGATTCTGGAAATCAATAAAATAATGCGATATCAAATGGATTGATCAAAGCAATAAAGTATCATAAGCATCAAATAGACTAAGCAAAGCAATTTGGGCTGAAAAGGGTGTCTCAGGGCCCAAAGACCCAGTCGGCGCAGGCCCAGCACCGAGTGGCACAAGGGCCTGGCAGGTCGGGCTCCGACAACTTACAGCCTTTGTAACTATTGTGTCTGACGTCCGATTTGAGCACATATTATATGCATTTTGATCGGCTCAACGAGGCGGATGTCATGGTAACATTCCAATTTATCATTTGATAAAGTTCATTTTTGCACATTTTCCAAAGAAAGCTCTTTATCGACTCTTTTTAGACAATTTTCTACGAAAAAAATGAAATACAACATATCTCTGGATTTCGTTAGAGTTAGTTGCCAAATGACATAATTTAGCATAAATATCGTGGTAAATGATAATAATATGGGGCGAGTAAAGCATAAAAAAACGAGCACCAATAGTAAGCATGTTGATCGCTACTTATTTATCATTGTACATTGTCATCGGCTATGTCAAATTATTGATGTTAAAAATAGGCGCAGCATTACTATTTAATACAATGTTGCTTGAAAAAAAAATCATATGTTGCTATATGTATAGTGAAGTAGGGAACCCCAATCAAATTCGTTCTAGTTCCGTCCCTGCTTGTAGGTACTATCAAATTTTGGTATGGTTTGTGACGGCTACCAATTAAACAGCCCCGATGATATGCGTGCAATTCCTAAACCAACTATGCATTTGCATGCCTTAAGAAGAAAAAATTCATAAGATTCCACTCCAAAATCATGTATATTGAGGAAATTAAATAAACTAGCTAGCATGCATTTTGCATGTTTGCCTCATTAAATGAGGTGAGGCGAGTAACAAGAGTGTCGATTATATGAGCTAGGTATTGACAATGCAATGGCTTCAAGCACAAGTGTGCAGGGTGTTTAATGTAGAGCATTGGAGATGAGAGCATGCAGGGTGTTTAATGAAGACGCATTAGAGGTGGGAGCATGCAGGGTGATTAAATGGTTTGGAGGTGAGAGCCCGCATTAATCTTGACTGTTCAATCTAGATCAAACGGTTAAGATTGACATTAGTACCTTCACATTTAATTACTCATTAGTACTAAATATGTTCCATATATATACACACATGTTATCATTAGTTCATTACTAGCTATCAGCCCTTAACTCCCCCCCCCCCTCCCCCTTTACAAGTAAAGAGAATTAATGAAGGTATTAATTATGCATGATACCCTCCGGTCACAAAAAAAATTGTTTTAGACATCGACACGGTCCTCAAAACACAACTTTGACCGTTATTTTTTTTTATCGCAATGGATCTATAAAATCTAACAAAATTATACTTTTATGAAAGTTATTTTCGAGACAAATCTGCACATATGTTGAATCTAACTATTTAAACATGTATCAATAGCCAAAGATTTAAAGGTTTGATTGCACGGACCTAAAACGATATATTCCAGTACACGGCGAGGCCCGACTAATCATGATCAAGAACTAGCTCCCTGATTGGTTTGCCCGAACTGCCAGATGGCCGTCGTCACGCATTTTGGACAGCACCGGCCACGGATGCGATGCGCCGGCCGGAATTGAACCTTGCTGGCCGGCAAATCAATGGGCGATCTGTCGCGTCACATTGCTAGCTTATTGCCTGTTAATTTTACTCACACCGTGTACAATTAATATTGCGATCAAATTAACTGCACCTTAATAATTGGTCCAAGGCTAATTTGCAGAGCATAGCATAGCATGGCATGCCATGGTATTATCGTGTGCCTGCCAGCAGAAGAACGTGCACTCTTAATATGTCCTTTTTGGGGTCCTTTGATCGATATATCGATATCACGAGGATCAATTTCAGCGTATATATATAAAAAAATCAGCCACTAATTTGGACCATTTGGTATATGCATATGTATGCTCTCGAGACTGGACCTTAATTTACCACGTATATGCATGGTATGTTGCACAATTAACTACCCGATACTCGTGAGCCAAACTGGATTGAACTGAATTAATGCTACATATATGCATGTATATATCTCGCTTAATTAGTTTCATTCATCTAGCTAGTCCAGCACTCATCATATCCAAACAATGTAATTATGCAAATGCATGCATTCCAGGGCGCTTCCATAGGCCCACACTCAATTTTAGCCTGCAATAGTATTGAACTAATTTATGTTGAGGAACTGTCACTGGCGAGTTCAGTCCTAGCGATTACCTCGTAGACAAACTCAGAATCGTAAGAACAATGCAAGAACACAAGAACAAAATACTAGATTGAACACAGAGATATAGGGGGCTTCTTGTATCTCTTTATTCCTTCATCAATCGATTAATCGTTTACAATGAATAGCACCCCCAATTTATAGGCTAGTGGATGGATGAGGAGTCCACCTAGGCCAGGACTCTCTGGCCTATGCCTGGTTTTTTAACACTCCCCCTTGGACACTCATCCGATATATTCATGTCTCGTCAAAACTCTATAAAAACCCAGTGGAAAAATTTGGAGAAAGAGTACATGACATGCGTTCCGCTGCGTTGCACGAATTGCCTCGTTAAAAACCTTAGCCGAGAAACTTCAGAAAAACTCGTTAAGGGAAAAAAGAGTACAATCCACCCAATTTCATTTAATCTCTAGGATTTATTCTTTGGGTACTCGATCTTCGTGATCAAGCTTTAATAATGAGTTCGTGAAGGTTCTCCCCCCTGAATTCTGCATTTCTCTAAGTCTCATCATTCCAATTCCACATATACATCTTTCAAAACTAGACAATGGAAGTGATTTAGTGAATAATTCTGCAAGATTTTCACATGACTTAGTATGCAGTATTTTAACTTCGTCCATCTTTTGCAATTCATGAGCATAGAAGAACTTGGGGTTGATATGCTTTGTGAGAGGACTCTTCACATAACCCATCTGCACTTGTGCAACACAAGATGCATTATCTTCATAGATAATAGTAGGGGTTTACGCAGTATTCAATCCACACTACTGCTGGATGTGGTGAATCATCCGCCGAAACCAAACACATTCTCGTAAGGCCTCGTACAGTGCTATGATTTCTGAGTGATTCGTCGAAGTCGATACAAGACTCTACTTAGACGATTTCTATGGAATTGTAGTTCCACCACATAGGAATACATAGACGATTTCTAGTAGGTTTACGGCAAATGCAATGTCAGTTCTAGTACAGTTTGCTAAATACATGAGTGCTTCAACTACGCTCAAGTATGGGAATTCCAATCCCAGAACTTCCTCCCCCTCTTCTTTAGGTCTATATGAATCTTTGTCTTGCTGCAAAAATCTCCCGACCATTGACAATTTCAAAGGGTATGCCTTTCAAAATCAAACATTTCTAACACCTTCTGAGTGTAAGTTGACTGATGCTCTAAAATCCCTTTAGGGGTATGCTCAAGCTGCAAGCCTAGGCAATATTTGGTTTTATTTAAATCTTTCATTTCAAACTCTGACTCCAAGTAAGAGCATGCTTTCTTAATACCTTCCAGGGTTCCAATGATATTCAGATCATCTTCATACACTGAGATTATACAAAATCCATTTTGTGATCATCGTATAAATACACAGGGGTTATTCTCATTGTTCGTGTAGCCTTTCTTGCATAGAAAGTCGCTTCAAGCGATTATACCACATCTTGCCTGATTGCTTAAGTCCGTACAGTGATTTTCTGAGTTGCACGCCACGCTGTACATATTTCTATTTGATTTGTCTTGGTTCGAGACAAGGTTACATTTTGGTATCTTCATATAAATGTCCGAATCCAAATTTTCATAAAGGTATGTTGTTACCACATCCATCAATTTCACTTTTAAGTTCAAGTTTACTGCCATTGAGATTAAATATCTAAAGGGTGGTTCCGTCTATGACCGGGGAATATGTTTCTTCATAAACAACTCATGGATGTTGAGTGAAACCTTGTGCAACAAGCCTTGCTTTACTTCATTATTTTCATTTACCATTCGAACAAATACCCACTTATGCCCTACGGGGTGCACATGGGGAGGCGAACAGCTTACAGGCCCAAACACCTTTTTTTTATTCAGAGATAATAATTCTTCTTCTATTGCCTTCTTCCAATCTTCCCAATCTGATCTTTTCTTTCATTCAGCGAGCGATACAAGCTCTAGATCAAGATCGATGATTGTGGCAATTTTCTTTGCAAAATCAATGTTGACATTGGCTGTTGTCTTATTCATAGATTCTCCCGTGGTCACAAAGTTTATAGCTATTTCTTTAAGGGGTGATTCTTCTAATGCTTCTACTTGCTCATCGCTGCTTTCAATTACGGGGCTAAGTCCCTTTAGTTTTTCAGCTCCGATGTGTGCACACACATCTATACAGATGTCTCCCTTCATGGAGATGTTCAATTCTAGTATGCCTTGTTCTGAAGGTTCCATACTGGTACCAGGTCTCAACTGGCTCCCCTTCTGGTTCTGGGGAACTTTGGTGATTGGTTGTGTTAAGTCTTTCTTATCCTTTTTTCACCAGGCGTCCCCGGTTACTTCAGATTCGAGTGGCTGGAGTTCTCATCCTTTCAGAGGCCTTAAGACGGGATTAGGGATACCTTCATCGGTATTTCAACCCTCTCCGGTACATTGCGTGCAGGTACATACGACTTGGTCACGCTCTTCAAATCACTAAAGTGGTCAGATAGATGATTCGCTAATGCTTGCAAATCAATTATCTTCTGGACTGCAATTGTCTTCTAGATTTCAAGTATCTTCTGGGTTTCAATTGTCTTCTAGACTTCAATTATCTTCTGGACTTCTCTATTTGCTTCACTAGTGCGTGGGTCATGTGCATGGATTTCAATTATCTTCTGGACTTCTCTATTTCCCGGTATTTTCATCAAGGGGTTGATTTCCTCCCCCTAATGACGGGAAACTAGCCTCATCTAATATACTTTCAGCAAATCGGGCAATATACAAATCTCTCGTCATATGGTCCAAATTCCTAATTATGGATGATGTCTCATAACCAACGTATGTCCCAGACTTTCAGAGAATGCCCATTGCAGTTCGCTGTGGTGGTGGTATAGGTACATAAACCTTGCAACCAAATCTTCAAAGATGAGAAATTTTCGGTGCTGACCCTTGCACTAGTTGCATATGTGAATGGATGTTATATGCCGACGATCTAAAATTGATGAGAGTTGTTGCGAGCAGGACTGCGTGTCCCTAACATGCAGTTGGTAAATTACAATTCTTCAAAGGTGATCAGACAATAAATTTAATCCTTTTAATTAATGCCTCTGCTGGTCCATTCTAGGTATGGACATGCGGTATGTAATGCTCAACTTTAATTCCTATTGCCATACAATAATCATCAAAGCGTAGTTTCTCGTAGACAATAAACATTCTAGTGGACTTCACATGATGATTAGGGAAATTATTTGCCTTTGAAGTAAATTCTTTGGCATTGTCCATTCTAGTGGACTTCACATGATGATTAGGGAAATTATTTCTAATTTTAATTATCTGCGAAATTTAGCTTTGCAAAAGCGTAGTTTCTCGTAGACAATAAACATACATGCGACTATTTCGAGGAAGTATCGATGAGCATCATAAAATACCTAAATGGCCCTTATAGTGGCTGTGTAGGACCGCAAAAGTCTCCCTAGATACGATCCAGGAATGCAGGGACTTCATTCTTCGCTTTCTGAGCAGAAGGTCTGGTAATTAATTTCCCAGTGGCACGTGCAGGGTACACAAAAATCTTCCTGATTCGGAAAATTCTTTATATTGACATTATGTCACTGTGAATTGTTAATTATATTTCTCATCATCCTAAGACTTGGCCGGCATAATCTATCATGCCAGAGATATAAAAGGTTCAGAGCTTCTAAATACGGTTTTCAGGGCAGTATAGGTTGCAGGTGCCTTAATATTAGTGTATTATAGCCCAGTTTCATATGAAGGAAGTTGTTCTAATTCCCTTTTCCACTTTCTTCATGCTTTGTAATGAGCGGGTATTACTTACCATACACTTCTTTAGTCTCTTTGTGGAAACCATTAACGCGAATATCCTTGAGAGTTCTAGTCGATTCTGGGTACAACAAAACTTCTTTAATGACCAATGTTGTGCCTATTGGGAGTATAATTGTGGCTCTTCCTGAGCCTATTATACAGGTATCGCTTCCTGCAATTGTTGTAAGACTACCAACATTCTTGCTGATCGACTGAAGAAGCTTCGTCTCTCTCAAGATGGTATTCATTGTACCGCTATCCTGCTAAGCACACTTCCTCCATAGGGCGCCACACATGTTCTAATATAATGTACTTTATTAATATGAAGCAGAAAGCAAGCAACACATAAATAAAATACTTCAAATATCATAACATAACTTGCTATTATAAATACGGAAATAAGACTTGCAAGACTCATCATAAGAATTTAATGCTTTGCTCTCTTAGAGCTTATAACCATTATTCAAAGAATAAAATAATTCAATGTTCTGGTTCAATTACAAACTGCAAGTTACTATAAACGATTCAAGTGCAATGCGTGCACTAGATCGAATCAGCGAAGTATTCAAAACTTCTGCCTCAATCTGCTACATAACGATCTTCTCCTCTTGGGTAGCTACGGCTGCAGCCGCTGCGATATCCAAAGGAGGGATAATAGGGGCTACTACTAGGCTGTCCATATCCATGAGTGCAACTAATGGGTGTGGATCTTCCGCGCCTACAATGGCGAGGTGTGCCTCATGCTATCCTTTGCCCTTTTTCTTAGACTAGAAAGCATCAATAATGTGCGACCCACGACCTTTCCCTTCTTGCCTCTTTTCTTCGTGAGAGGCTTCATCACCTTGTAGCTGCTAGCATTGGCTTCATGGCCAATATTGCTACTAGGCGGCTGTGAGATGTAGTTCTTCCTTAGAACATCATCTTGAGCTTCCGCAACTTACATGGTGTCAATTAATGCGGCATACTCCTTGTAGCCATCTTAACGATAGTTGCGTGCGGATTGCACCGCATTTGGGTGAAAGGTAGAGAGAGTCTTCTCAATCTTCTGCTTATCCGTGATTATATTATCACAGAGTTGAAGACTTATACAAATTCTGTACAAATTCTAGCCATGTTGGGTCAGTTTTTCAAACTCCTGGTTCGTGATGCTAGTCATTTCCATATTCATGCAAAGAGTTCATAAGATTAATGTTAGTACTTTACATAAAATGGTTGCAAAATTCTCATAATGTTCTTCGAACTCCCGGTTCGTGTTCTTGTATTTTTTTCTATGCATTTATCATGATTTACTGCTATTTTCGGAGATTAAAAGTAATATAAACAATCACAGATAATCAAAACACAAGACATAAATTGCATAGAAATAACAATAACAAAGTTAAACATGCTTCAAATGCAAAAATTGATTCAAAAATTGAATTCCCGAGGCCCTTTTCTGCTAGAAAATTATTTAGTTTAGCGAAATTTTTTGCATGATTTCAAGAAATCCGACGACTTATTTGCAAAATCTAGAATTTCTTTTTCTTTCCCCATTTTTTTCCTTCCTTTTCCAGCCAGGCCGTCCCATGAACCCGGCCCATCCGGCCTTTTGCCCCGGCCCAAAGACCGGCCCAGTTGTCCGGTTTCAAGAGGAAGCACACGGGGTAGGGTTTCCCTACCCCGATGCATTGTGGGTGGCGGCGGCTCCTTTGCCATGTTGGTTCGAGGGCGAAGGTGGCGGTATTGGAGAGCTGCGTCTGGGCGGCCGTCTTGGCGGAGAAGGACGCACGACGGAGGTGGCTGTGTGGCGGAGAGAAGTATCTGGTGGCGCGGCCCGTGGAAGCGTCGTCGCGGCGGTGCGAGGAGGCCATCTGGCAGCCATGGGAACGTGACGCGAGCAGCGCGCTCCATCGGCGCTGTAGTGGTGGCCCCATGCGCGGCGCGTCTTGGCGGCGCAAGGAGGGCGTCGGCGGCCACGGAGCGCGGCGTGGCGCAGCGGCTCCATGGGCATCAGGCGACGAGGCCGTGTGGCGCGGAGGGTCGATGGCGCTTCTTGGCGTGGGGTTGGCGGCCAACGGCAAAGACGCTTCAAGCGGCAGGCAGGACGGCGGCATGCGTGGGCAGCGCCCTTCTTCTTTTTCTTGCTTCGGCGTCCGTCTTCAAGATCGCGCGGTGGCGCGCTTGCAGCGGCGGTGTGGCCACGTGTAGCATGATGGATTCAAGCCAGCGGCGTGGTTCAACTCCAGGCCGGGTTGGCCGCCGGCCCGCGTTGTGCGACGGATCGGCGGTGGCGCGGCCGTACGGGGCTACATCGCCCTTTTTCTCTGTTCATTATTCATGCAATGCACTGTTCATCCAAAAAACTGTTTATGCGATTATCGTTCATGCAATTACCGATCGGTTTGGTCGGCGACTTCAAGTCGGCTCGCGGTAGTTTAGAACGAATTTGTAATTTTCAATCTATGGTACAATTGACATCCAATCTTTCATGCAATCTACCGATCAACATTGTGCTGACGACTTCAAGTCGGCTTGCGGTAGATTAGAGTGGATTTGCACTGTATAAAACCAATCTAGAAAGGAAATTTGCAGAATTGAAAGCGATCTAGAAAGAAAAACGATTCAATCTACGAGCGTCGTTCATTGATGGTTACCTTTCGATCTGAGGAGAGTCGATCGTACTGATAACGTGTTGAGGAACCATCGCTGACGAGTCCAGTCTGAGCGATTACCTCGTAGGCAAACTCAGAATCGTAAGAACAATGCAAGAACACAAGAACAGAATAGTAGATTGAACACAGATATATAGGGGGCTTATTGTATCTCTTTATTCCTTCATCAATCGATCAATCATTTACAATGAATAGCACCCCCTATTTATAGGCTAGTGAATGGATGAGGAGTCCACCTGGGCCAGGACTCCCTGGCCTTTGCCCAGTTTCTTAATAATTTACACCGTTGGTGTCCCCACTAGTCTTAACTTGCTTATATATATGGTGCACTCACTCAGTTTTTATCTAGCAAAATTCTATTTAGCCCCCTTCAATGCAAAATGCTACTAACATAGCGTACCACACATGTTAACTCCATTTCAAGCGCGTAGAACGTTACAAAGCCACGCATGTACTGCACATATGTTGCTACGTACGAGTGTACGTACGCAGAGTGGCCCTTGATTGGTTTCGATGGTGTCGCGCGCTCATGCAAGATCGAGCACTACTATAAAATAGGCTATATTGGACGCCTCATCCTAGACGGTTCATTTGGAACCGTCTGTGTTGTACTTATTACAGATGGTTTTTAATAAGAACATAGACGAATTTTAATAAGAACCGTCTGTGATATATAATTATCACAAACGGTTCTTGTTAATAACCGTCTGTGAATCATCACATATAGTTTTTACCACGAACCGTCTGTGATTATAATCATATCACAGATGGTTTTGTAGATAAAACTGTCTTTGATACTTTTAGTTTTGTTGGGCAGGGAAACGAAAATTTGGATTTAAAGGGCGGGCTGCCGAAACTCGCTTTATATTAACCGAGTCTCCTCACACCTCACACCTCCATCTCCTCCTCTGACATATCTCCTCTAACCGAGTGCCGCCGTCTCACCCTGACCTTGCGCCCCAGCCTACCCCGAGCTCGTCACCTGCGACCTCTTCCACCTCATCCTGGCCTCGTCGTCGCCGGCCTCCCCCAATCTCATAGCCCATGGGCTCCCCCGATATCATCGCCCTCGGCCTCCTCCACTTCGTCGCCCAGGCCTCCCACAACCTCGTCGCCAATTCATATTCATTTCAGAAATAAGCACATTCATTTCATAAATCAATTAACTCAAATGAACTAAAATTAACCATTCATGAACAAATATATACACATGTTCCATAAAGTTCAATCTTATCTCAATCAAGTTCAATCTACATTGTTGAACTTCCCTTTTTGGCTTATGACCTCACGCATCAAGAAGGCCGCGAAGCGTCTTGAATGCATTATTTGGGCTTTGTAAACCTTGAGTTTCAACGATGGTCGCGACCTGTCGCTAGGAAGATTAATGTCGTGCATATATAAATTAATAAGTATGAAATAATTATCGCAAGATTGGCAAACCTGAGGATCTTTGGTCATCAGGGAACTGAGGAGTAGTTCCTTGTTGTGGCAAATATAGTATCCACAGTGTTGCTTTCGGCAGTCTTTGGTACCTTGTAAAAATAGAATTGGTTAGTTCGAGAGGCATTACTACGAAGTGTTATATAAGATTAATGTGTACTAGCGAATACCGGGAATTTGAAATCGTGTCGCGGGTTCACTCCCTTGCATTTCCCTCCCTTTGCATAGTACGTGATGAACGACCTACATGATTCTAAAAACTTAGCCTTAGCCATTGCAAACGAAGGAAAGAGTATAATAGAGTTATCTATGGAGGAAATGTATTTACCTGTCGATTAAGTTTTTGACAACTGTGAAGTTGTTATTAGACCTCTTTAGGGAATCAAGGTATCTTACCTGGTTCTATTTTGGTATAATTACAATTAGAATCCAGTGATATCTACACAGGTATGTCGCCATGGTCATTAAATCTAAGTTCGTGTTGCTTATAAAGTACAAATCAACAAGTATAGCCACTAGTGCAGTACTTACCCCTGATTGTAGGGTAAAAGTATGAAATCCTTCTCGTGGTGATCCAGCAAAAACGTCGCCATGCACTCCTCGACGAAGGTTGCATTGGCGTTGAGGCATTGCTTAGAGACCAAGTGTGGGTCGAGGAAACCTACCGATAGTTTACTTGATGTGGTTTCTACAATAATGTGTGTATATATATATATATATATATATATATATATATATATATATATGTACAAAAGCTAGAAGTTATATATGACATCTATCGGTATTACACGAACGTAGACCGTGATTGTACACACTTACAGTGTCCAGCATCGCATGAGTGAGATGTCGAGAGAGTCGAGGTTGAAGAGCAAGAACAAGTCATCGAAGGTCACCGTGAAGACACAGCCTTGAAACTCGTGGTTAAAATGAATTTTCTTGAACTTGACGGTGACACCCGAGCACTGTTGTCCACCCGTATTTTTGGCCTGTTCCATGTACCATTCATGCAATATCTAGGAAGCCAATCCTAGGGTTTCGAGGTCCTCTTCTGGGACGACCAACGGCTCATCATGCACGAATTTCTGGGCCAACAGCAAGAAGAGGGATATCATCGAACTGCTTCGATTTGCCCTTGCTGCCTCGCTTTTTAGAGGTCGACCGGGCACGAGGTGTAAATGCATCTAATGTACTGCGTCCTTACCGCATCGTTACAGATAACTCTGGTGCAGGTAGCTTCGATGTAGATACTTCCCGTGAAGTTGATTCCGGTGTAGGTGACACTAGTGCAGGTAGCTCCAGGCAGATGTCTCTCTTGGGCCACTAGATGAATGCTCCAATGACTTGCCCTAAAGTCACGACCTCATCGTTTGGGGGCATCTCCAGTTGGACGACCTCGAAATTGGCATAAACACCGTACACATTCACTTTTGCGAAACCCGGCACTATATTTATACCGTGCAGCAAGGCCCTGACACCGGAAGGATACGGTTGGCCCCAAGCAGCATCTAGGGCAACTGAGGCACATCTCACTTGGAGTTTGCACTTCTTAGCCATCTATATAACGATACAAAATTGGTTACTCCAACAGGCCTATCAATGGATCGAGCATTCCAGGGATAATAATTATTACCAGGATATCATCAATAGGAAATCTATTATCGATTTCTAAGTTATGGTTGGACGCGCAGCTACTTTGACGTTTGGGGGGCTGGCTAGCACAGTAGTGGCAGGGGCTTCCAACTGATTTGTGAGGGATGCACAAATATCCTCTCGTGCGACATCTCGCGTCTCTTCTCTGAGGGATGCATGAATCTCCTCTCGTAGCTGTGCTTCGTGCTCTGCTATGGCTCTCTTCCTACTCCGGTATGCCCCAGAGTCCGCTACGAATCCATCTTTCCATGGAACATAAAAACCAATGCCTCTCGTGCGATCCGGATGCTCCTTGTTTTCCAGGGCCACAGAGAGTATATTTCTTTCCCTGACTGCCTGGAATGAGTCTTGGGAAGATTGTGCAGTACTCAGCTCTTCCTGCAAGAGCCCGACATGTTATTTCACTTTCTACGAAGTTAGCAAGTAATTACAAACCAGGTAGTTTGATATCTTACCAGGCGCCAGGACACTTCCTCATCTAAGGGGTTTGGAAAGGAGATGGCCCCTGAAGATGCGGTAGATAACCTCACTTTTAGCCAGTGTCAGGCACGCTCATCAGGGATCTCAACAAATTGCGGGGAGGCGTCCAACTGTCTTGCATGCTCGTTCTGATCCCTCTATTGCGGGATTTTACCCACATACCCAGCGGTGCCGAGTCTATGGGGTGCATATTTTTTGCCTGGAGGGCCTTGTGCACCTCACTTTCACTCCTAAAATCATCTGTTGTCTTCTTCGCCAGAAAGTCTTCCCAGTACTCCTCTACGAACGGATACTTCTGGAAGGACGTCTGATCCTTCTCCTCGTAATTCTTAATAAGCGTGCTCTTGAAGTTCCTCCATGCTTTGCACGCCACTAGCAACGTGTATCATTGCACGGAGGCCTGGTGTTGTTCCAGGATCTGGAACGATCGTAAAATTTCCGTCACCAGTGCATCTTTCTGATCTTTGGTCAACTCCTTCCATGAATCGTAGGTGATCTTGACCCGTTGGCGTGCAACTATTCCAACCATTGTCCAGAATGTAGACGCTTCTCGGCGAGGACTCAGAGGGGTCCCAGACACATCGACTCTCATGATGGTAAATCGGCCCTTGGGCCTTTTCAATATTCCTCTTTCCTTACGCTTGGATTTTTCAAAGGACAGCATATCAGACGCATGAGGCGACGATGACAAAGAATGAGCGGACGTCATCTTCATGAGAAATAGAAGTTCTGACACGCATGAACATATTATCATAAGATTCTCTATGTGTATGGGTATACATACCAATTAAATGACATAATTGACATATAAACATGTAAATTCTCTAAGTCAGCCAATAACACTTGATCTACTGACATAATAGCATGTATAATGAATTGGATCACAGAACCTGGAGGTTCAACCAATTAACCAACCGAAAGTAACAGACTAAATGCTAAAGATCACTCAACAGTAGTAAGCATTCCATTCCAATTAGAGCTCAAGTTCAAACCCGATTATCAAAACAATTTCAGTACAAAACTATTATCATCACAAAGCATTCATCTCCAGCCCACTACACCACATTGCAATATGAACATATCAAATGCAAAGGGATAATTAAATTGAAATGCTGTGATACTCACGAAGCAGATGGCAATCAAAGCCACTAAGCAATCTGAGCAATGTGTGAGGAAGGCGTCGAGGTCGACAATTGGCATCTGTGGGCCGAGGGAAGTACAAGCAGGAGCAATGGAGCATTAGGGCGTGAACGATAGGGGAGGCGCACGAGGCTCGGGGGAGGAGGAGGCGACGCGTGCTCGGGGGAGGGGAGGAGGCGGGTTCGGGGAGGAGGGGCGTCGGGTTTGGGGAAGCGGTGGCTCGTGCTCGGGGAGGAGGCGGCGGGCTCAGAGGAGGAGGCGCACCAGGCTCGAGGAGAAGGCGGCGTCGAGGACGGCTGTGACAAGCTAGAGGAGGAGGAGGCGTCGAGGACGGCGGTGACGGGCTCGAGGGGGAGGGGCACCGGGTTCAAGGAGGTGGCGGTTCGTGCTCGGGGAGGAGGCGGCGGGCTCGGGGGAGCAGGCGGCATCGAGGATGGCAGCGATGGGCTCGGGGGAGAAGGGATGTTAGAGAAACTTAATCGTTTGAGTGGGGGACGCGGCAAACCCTAGAGTCCAAATATAAATAGGGTTGGACATCACATACGATTCCAATAAATAACTGCCTGTGATATGTTATGTATCACAGACGGTTTGTAGATGAAACTGTCTGTGATCGATGATGTATCACATACGGTTTGTAGATAAAACCGTCTATGATAGATGATGTATCACAGACGGTTTGTAGATGAAACCGTATGTGATAGATAATCATAGACAGTTTGTCCTAAGGAACCGTCTGTGATATTTTTTTTGTATTGCTAAATCTATTTCTGTTTATTGGCTAGCCTCAGGAAATGCTAGCCATACCCTCTGAAACAAGTAGAAACATAACAAGTACATGTATACATCCAATTCACATTCATTTCAGAAACAAACACATCCATTTCACAAATTCAGATATGACACATTCTCTTATACATAAATGCAAATTCAGAACATATAACACATAAACATTTCATTCATCATTCCACTTGCTTATCTCCTTTAAAAATTAGC
Organism: Phyllostachys edulis; assembly: GCA_036346405.1. Lineage (NCBI taxonomy): Eukaryota > Viridiplantae > Streptophyta > Magnoliopsida > Poales > Poaceae > Phyllostachys > Phyllostachys edulis. The sequence continues at coordinate 5,690,985 of CM070568.1, forward strand.
CCTTCATGATGATCGACGCGTATGTAGCTAGTTTCTTCACGTTGTTCTTCCTCAACCCTTATGTCGTTTTCGAAAGAAGGCAACTCGTCAAATTGATTGTATTATCCCTCATCCATTATATTCTCAACTCCGACATTCCTCCTTTTTCCATGAAGAACTACGTGGCACTTTTTATTTGCCTGGTCGGTTACATAGAAGACTTGAACAACTTGGTTAGCTAGTACGAACGGTTCGTCTTTGTATCCGACACGCTCGAGGTCCACGGTAGTGACGCCGTACCTATCGTCCTTCACCTGTGGGAGATAGACCCAACGGCACCAAAACAAGGGATCTTGAAAAGCACGTAGTCGAGCTCTCAAATCTCCTCTATGAACCCATAGTAGGAGCTCCTTAACCCATCGGTACTAAACACATCTATGCGGACACCGCTGTTCTGGTTAGTGCTCTTTATATCCTGAGCCTGCGTATAGAATGTGTATCCATTTATGTCGTATCCTTGCCATGTCACAACTGTAAAGGTTGGCCCTTTTTCTAACTATGTCAACGTATCACTTGATGATTTCCTAGCGAGTTGCTCCTTCAACCATTGGTTAAACCAATTGTTGTGCTATCTCGTGATCCAAACATCCAGCCGCTCCGGATTCTGGTGCCGAAGCATGTCCTTGTGCTGGTCGTTATACGAGGACACTTCAGTCGTGTGTTGCAAGACCGTGAAATGGGCTTGAGCATACACTCTCATCTCTAGAGTGATTAGTTTCCTTCTGATGGTCCTGATACCCTTGAGCCTCCCCTCATGACAAGATCGAAGCACACCTATTGGTTCGACCTAAGCCATGTAATCGACGCTGAACTCAATAACCTCTAAGGTTGCATAAACTTCGACGATATTGCCCTTCGGCCGAGATCGATTTCGTACATAAGACTTGAGAATTCCCATGAACCTCTCGAACGGTTACATGCTATGTAGGAACACGGGCCCACACATCTTTATCTCCCTCACAATATGAACAATGATATGGACCATGATATCGAAAAACGACGGAGGGAAATGCATCTCAAGATGACATAGAGTCATCACCACCTCATCCTGCAGAGCATCTAGTCCTTCGAGATCGATGACCTTCTGAGCAATTGTGTTAAAGAAATAACACAGCCGTATGATTGTCTCTCAGACCTTGATTAGTAAAATACTTCTAATTGCAACAGGGAGCATCTGTGTCATCAGCACATGACAATGATGAGAATTCATGCCAATTAACTTCAAATCTTCCATCGAAACAAGTTTCTTCATGTTGGCAGAGTAACCGGATGGAACTTTCACACCATGCAAGCACTAGCACAGTTCAGTTCTCTCGACCTTGGACAGAGTGTAACAAGTAGAGGGAAGGTACGTTTGTTCTTTATCGGTCTTTGTCGGTACTAATTCAGATCTGATGTCCATATCAACCAAGTCAAGCCGTGCATTGACACCATCCTTTGTTTTGTCACGAATGTTCAATAAGAGACCAATCAAGCTGTCACATACATTCTTCTCTACGTGCATAACGTCGACATAGTGGCGAACTTCTAGGTGCTCCCAATAAGGTAAGTCCCAAAATATTGATCTCTTCTTCCAGATGTTCTTCTCACGGGTCCTTGATTTACGTCTCTTTTTTATCACAACATCTAAATTGTTAACCATATCATATACCTCTTTTTCGCTTAAATTCCTTGAAGCTGAACTGTCCTCCTTCTCTCCGTTGAATTATTTCTTCATCCTACGGTATGGGTGAGCCCTCCGGAGAAACCTACGGTGACGTATGTACACAGTTTTGCGCGAGTGCTTAAGCCACACACTCTCGGTATCATCTAAGCAGTGAGTACATGCTTTGGCCCCTTTTGTACTCTGTCCTGACAGGTTAGTAATGGCGGGATGATCATTTATAGTGCAAAACAACACGGAGCGTACAATGAAGTTCTCTCGTTTGTATGCATCCCATACCTGTACCCCTTCGATCCACAATATTTTTAGATCATCCACGAATGGTACTAGGTACATATCAATATCATTTCCAAGTTGCTTTGACCGTTGGATAAGTATCGACAGCAAAATATACTTCCACTTCATACACAACCAAGGAGAAAAGTTGTAGATATAGAGAGTCATGGGCTAAGTGCTATGTCGGCTGCTCATGTTACCGAAAAGATTCATTCCATCTATACCCAATTCAAACCTTATATTCCTCGGTTCCGCACCATAGTCTGCAAACCTCCTATCGATGTTTCTCCACTGGGTGAAATCAGCAGGGTGTCTTAGCCTTTTATCCTGCTTACGCTCCTCCGAGTGCCAACACAGTCATTTTGCCTCCTTTGGGTTCGAAAAAACCGCTTCAAACGGGGAATTTCAGGAAGATACCACGTCACCTTAGCAGGAGGTCCTTTCTTCACCTCGATTCCCTCACCGTCATCTGATTGATTCTTACACTTGTATCGGGATGCGTTGCACACCGGACATATATGCATGTTTGTGTACTCTTTACGGTAGAGGATACAGTCGTTCGGACATGTATGTATTTTTTCTACTTCTATTCCCAATGGACAAAGAACATTCTTAGCTTTATAGGTGGTTTTGGGCAACTCATTTCCATCTGGAAGCATGTCCGCTAAGAGACCTAACAGCGCCGTGAAACTCTTGTCGGACCAACCGTTGCTTGCCTTCAATTTTAGCAGTTCAAGTACGGATGACAACCTTGTGTATTCCGGCTTGTAGCCTGGGAACAAAGGCTTCTCCGAGTCCTCCATCAAGCCCTCGAATTTACCAAACTCTCTCTCACTATTGTTCACTTTTGCATCGCGAAACATTTGATCCAGATTGTCATCGTGCAGCCTATCTGAATCGGAACCACAATCGACATCATCCGGCAACATATCATTGACTTCGTCGGTGATGTCGTTATTACTACCTTCCTGTATAATCTGCTCTTCACCGTGACTGGTCCAACGTGTATACCCATTTTTGAAACTCCTTCGAGTCAAGTGTGCTTCGATCTGCACTTGGTTCTTAAATATTTTCAGATTCTCGCAGTCAATATATGAACAGTACATATATTCCGCCCCCTTATTCAACATATCTTCCCCGGCAGCTCTTGTAAAAGCAGACACGCCATTAATGTACTCTTCACACTCACGGTTCTTAGCGTACATCCAGCTTCGGTCCATCACACGGTTCGTATTGAAAACCCTGTAAATAAATAAAAGGGTGACTTCGAAAGCATATTTTCTGAGGCTTACGCTTTCCAACAGAAAAAGCGTATTTTTCTCTGAACTAAACGTGGCTTTTCTCATTTTTACATTTTTTCGGATTTTATTAACTTACATGTGGGCCCTACTTATCAGTGACTCATCTTTTTATTTTATGATTTTATTTATAAAATCTATGGCGGCCCCTCATGTCATAGACTCATTAGTTTATTAACTAAATGATTAAAAGCAGTAGGATTTGAAGCTCAAATTGGGCTCAGGGTGCCATCTCATTGCTAATAGTCGTCGCTCGGGGCCCTAAGGTCGCCTGAGGCAAGCCGACGGTGATGTCCCGTGGCGGCGCCATGGGCTTCACTAGCGATTTCGGTGTAAACGTCCGAAACTACTCAAATTAAAGGATGTTTATGCTCCAGTAGCTCACCTCGATCACGAGGAAGGTGTTAATGAAATCGGAGAAGGTTCAAGGCGGCTGGTCGTCGGTGAACAAGGATGACGACAGCAAGCTCCTCGGTGATATGTCTTCTCGGTGGAAATAAACTGAAACGATTGACATGCACAACTTTAGGGGGACATATAGGTGGGGAAATCGACCTTGGTGAGGTCGAGGACTCACCAGAGAAGAGTTAGCGTCGATGGCGGCGGCGGTGATAGAGAGGTCCATGGTGACAGCTCGGTGTGGGCGACAATTGCTGAAATAGACCACACGAGCTGGCTCAATGAGGCGAGGCGATACTCAAACCGGGCACGAAGTGGCGATGGACTCACCGTAGCGCCAGAGATAGAGAAGAAGGCTATGTTGAGGAGCTACACTACTGCACCAGATGGTTAGTAAGCAAGTAAAATGGCGCATCGTCTGTGATGAGTTAATTATCACATACGGTTCTTAACAAAAAAAACTATCTGTGATATGTAGTAATATCACAGACGGTTATTGTTAAGAACCGTCTGTGAAGTTTCATAGACGGTTGTTTGTTTAAAACCGTCTGTGATATGTATAAATATCGCAGACGGTTATTGTTAAGAACCGTCTGTGATACTTCACAAACGGTTTTCATTATGAACCGTTTGTGATATTACCTCTTCACAGACAGTTTTTAGCGCAGCCAGTAACACAGACGGTCTCTAAACGAAAACCGTCTGTGATTGCATATAATACAGACGGTTTTGGTCAACCGTCTGTGATGAGGCATCCAATATTAGCCTTTTTGTAGTAGTGACTTCTTTATCACTTTCAGTACACTTAAATACCAATTATAAGATACCCCAATACGACTTGATTGGAAAATTTTCATTGGAGCCCTTTGTTTGGTGCTATATACCCTTTTTTATATATAAAAGAAGTATATACACAAATTTTGCTATAAAAAGTGGAATTTAATGAAATTTTTCATGAAACTCACTTTGGGGTATCTTATAATCATTATTGGAGTATGCTCAAATAGATAAAGATGTATCATCATACGATTTAAGTAGTATATGAGAGGTGGGAGTACGTACTCCAAAGCGTACCATACCATTTTCCTATATATATGTATATATGTATACACACACCCCCTCTACATAACTATCGTTTTCCTCTACCAAAACCGTCAAGAAAAATATGTTAAATCCTTGGTGTGGCCATGCATGACCTTGTCAAGTAGTAAAAACACTAAACCATTTAGTGCGCTATTTGCATATTTGATTCTATTTGAATATGGTAGTCGCGTTAGGGAACTGTTGCATGCCCCAACGGTCTGACACCTCGGCTCGATCTCTGGCTGAATTCAATTCGCAATATGCAAGGTTATATATATTCCTTTGTGGTCGACTTTGAACCTGTAATCTACGGTTATAAGAATTAAGACAAGTGACTAATTAATTGTCCCCTCTCTCTCTCTCTCTCTCGACATCGAGAAGTGGTCTCAACTTTTTTTGCTCAGCCTGGCAATGTGAAAATGGTTCGGTACAGCTTGACGCTTTTGCGCGAGGTCAATGTCAAGTGCTTGGCTTTGCCTTTGCCGCTAGCGACCGTGTCAAAGTAAGGATGCTGGCTTCTCTTTTGACCCGTAAATGTACCTTCAAGCACATGTATTCATCAGATGTTTTGGGCTGCTGTTTCGTAGTTTCGTTTCATTCGTTTCTGTGTCTTTTGTTTTGTGAACTAGCCGAGTGTCTGTTTGTTGCAATGGATTTTAAATAAAGATAATGTAAGTTATAAACATTGAAAACCATTATGCTTAAAGGTAATTATCCCTAATCCCTACATATAAAAGCTTTATACATAATTTGTATTCAATCAACAATCCACAAGAAATCTTATCATAAGCCACATACATAAATAATCTAATTATCCATAGAAGATTCAAGTAACATATGGATATATGCACATATTAAAATATTCACAAAAGATCCCACAACCTCGAAAGATGGGAAGGTACAACAGAATCACCATCATTACTAAGTCATTCTTTTATAATAGTAAATATTTTACTGTTGCCCTTAAAAAACAATCTAGTAGTTAATTAGTTTCAAGCAGTGCTTAAAATTGAATCGAACTTGTATATCCAGATCGATTCATTGCCTAGCTTAAACCTAACTTTCACTGTTTTGTTCTTAGGACTTGATTAGCTGTTCGTGGTCCCCAGTCCAGCGGAATATCTGGTCAGGATCAGGTACGGTATACATTGACGTATATATACGGTGGAGACAACTGATGACTAATTGAATTCTTATATACATTCACCTAAAAAAACAAAATTCATATATACATGCACAGCCCATAAATCATCCTAGAGAGCTTTACTTTTTTTTTTGCGATTACCTAGGGAGCCTTAGGGCATCTTCAATAGTGCCACTTCAGCTGTCTCTAAGGTTATCATGTAGATTTTTTGGTGACATGGAGGAGAGTTAAAGAGGAGAGAGATTGAGGTCGTCCTTTCACGAAGCAACAGACGCATCACGCGAAACGAGGCAGTAGCGATAAAGTGTTTTGCTGTTGGAGCGCAATCGTAGTTTGCTCACGTGTTCTGTGTTCTTCTCAAAGGATCCAACGCGAAGCTCTTCTTTTCCCCACGCGGAGCTCTTCTTTTCCCCACATAAAGTACTCGGCGACTCCCAGCGATTCCCGCTCAGCTGCTACATCTCCCAAGCGATTCCCCACTTCCTCTTTCGTGATTCGCCCAGTTCCTCATTCTCCATTGCCCAGCGCCAATCGCAGATTTGCTGCCTACGTCTGCTCTTGAAGATGGTTCGACGGTCTAGAGTTGTGGCGCTGCCACTACAGGTGAGTTCGACGCCGACTGCCGCTGCCTCATCCGTGGATTCTGCCGCTACCACATCTGCAAATCCTGTCGGCATCGCCGCCTCTGTGGAGTCTATGGGTGCCTCCGCTGCCCATGGTTGGTGGGGCTCGCCTGGAGCCGGACGCGGAACACCCTCTGACTCTTCTCTTCCTAGGGCTTCTGATTTCTGGTATGATTTGTTTTTCATACATTTCTTCTGTTCGTTTCTTGAGCACACTGGATATGGTATGATTGGTATAAGGGATTCGAACTACTTTTGTTGTGTAGTTTGTTGAAACGCCTTCTGTGTGTATGGTCTTTGCTCTGTAAATCTTTTGCTGTGCACACTGCGATGGCCTTTGCTTTGTAAATCTTTGAGTCTTGCATCAAAATGTTGAAACGCCTTCTGTGTGTGTGGTTTAGAAGTATTGCATCGAAATGTTGAAACCCTTCTGGGTGTATGGTTTAGAAGAAATCATGTGAAAGGTGTAGAAATATCTTCTAAATTAGAATTAACCACAAATAACAGATCAACTGATACTGGAGTATATGGTTATACAAATTTGGATGATAGTGTTAGGATTGGCCATATCTAGGATTGTCCTATACATGCACTGACAATTGATTTCGCTAGTGCTTTGTCACAACTGATTGGCAAGGACAAATCCTCTAAAATGTATGCCTGTAAATTGATTCGCTAGTGCTCCATATCTGTATGCCTCTAAAATGTTGTACTGATAACTGAGGATTAGTTACCAACAACCAAGTGGAGTTTGGTACAAGTTGGTCATCTTGGTACCATTTCCAGATTTTTTTTTCTCTATGTTCGCTTTGATCGTTGATGCGTAGTTCGTATTGATATCCCTAAAATTGTACTGCTATCTTTAAAAATGAAGTTGAGCTAGTGCTTTGTTTACGAAAATACCTAATCCTCTGTATAGTTTTGAAAGCACAAGTGTTATGTTATTCGATTGGTTCTTTAATTCAATCAAAAGGTGTGGAATAATACGAGTTAGAAATTATTGGTGCTCCGATTTTGTGTTCCTGCTTCAACAATTTGATAGCTTCCATGATGCTAGTTTTGTGTACTGTTCTGAATTATGAATTTTGCATGTTTGTAATTTGTTTGCATCGGAATGGATCCATATTCTCCTAGTGGTTTCTTAAGTTACTTTCAAAATTCATCAAATTTCCCTCTTCCCCAGGAAATTCCTCATCAATCTCCTATGCCACCAAATTCTCACTTCGTTGGGGTTGCTGCACATCAATCTCCTATGCCACCAGTCCTGGCCCAGCCCTTCATTGATGTTGGCAGTGACGAAAACAATATAGATTGTAGGATTGAGAAGCGGTTGTCGTGGACACAAGAGGAGGACTTGAGATTGGTAAGTTGATTATTCATTTGGGCATCTACATAATTAACACTTGTAGTTCAACATGTTTATATTGATACTAATATATTTTTACGCAATGCACTTCAGTGCATGGTTGAACAACTCAAACGACCCAATCAATGGAAACTGCAAGAAAAATGACCAGTACTGGGGAGAGGTCACTGCTGTGTACAATAGCACCACCCCAAAAAAATAGAAGAAGAGAAGTGAAGCAAACCAAGGACCGTTGGCACTAAGTGAACAAAAAGGTCGGCTAGTTCTCTGCCTCTTGGCTTAAGACTAGCCGTATATATGCCAGTAGACAGTCAGACGATCAATTGATGGACAAGGCATTGAAAATGTATGAGGAAGACTATAAAGAAGGACAATTCATGTTCATGTACTGTTGGAAGGCTATCCGAGACCAGCCAAAGTGGCATGCATACATTGAGAAGCTTGACAATTCTAATAAAAGAAAGCTTTCAGAGTTTGGGGAGCGTGTGGGAGGACTTGACATTACTGAAGATACCAAAGATATTCTACGTCCACAAGGGACCAAGGTCATATATTTGAACATAAAAGTAAAGGCAAAGGCAAAGGGAAGGCGATGGTCGCAGAGGTTATCAATGATTTGGAAGAAAAGCTTCACAAGTTCTTGATTGCTCAGTCCGAAGCTAGCAAGGGTCGCAGCGATATGGTTGAGGTGTAGCAACGTATGTCTGCTGAGAAGCTAGAAACAACAAAGGAGAAGAAGGAGGCCAAAATGCTGGATTTATACAAGGGGCTCCTTATGCATGACACAAGAGGTATGCCTGACAACATGAAAGTTGAGCATATGAAGGTATTGAGGTCTATGAGGGAGAAGTTGTTTGGCCCATCTGATTGAGGTATAACTGGATATTTTTTTGCTTTATCATGTGCTCCATGCCACATATTCCCTTGATCTGAATTATTTATTTCCCTTGATTGCTCAGTCCAAAGCTAGCAAGATTCTTGTGAGCTTTCTATGAGCTTTTAGTAACTTTTAGACTACTGATGCATATAATGTAGCCTCTAGTCTGTAATTTTTTGGTTTGGTCATTAGTCATTCCTAAAACACAAGCAGTTGTAGCTTTACATTACTGATACATATAATTCTATAATTTCTGTGAGCTTTAGAAAACACAGGCCTGATACATTTCTGTAATATCAGCTATCATGCAACTGTCATGCAAAAAAACTCCTCTGCAAATGGAGCAATTACAACCATACATCACACATGTCAATATGTACTAGGAATACATATACAAAATAAATTTGTCCCCCAAATTTTCCTAGAAATATGCTAAGTCAAGTATATCCAGTTATCCACGCAACATAAAATTTTGAATTGAATTCCATAAACTCCAAAGATGTCATAGTCATACTGCTGCATCAATACCATGTTGCGCTTGTATTTCATTCTGGAGTCTCTGCAACCTATTCAAATATTTTGCAACAGAGAAAATCAACAAATCTCCTTTGTTTTTTTTCTTAAAAAATGTAGATGTCATGAAAAGGTCTTAGTAACAAATAACAACATAATAAGGTCATTTCGTGGGGAAAAAAACATTGAGAAAGGTAGCAATACAAAGGATGAAGGGGTCGGCATGAAGCGCTATTCTCCACAACTATGCTTGCCAACATGCAAATTAGCTGTTGTGAAACTACTTTCTTTTGTTTCCATGGAGATGTGAAGGTCAGGGAGGACTCACTACAGACTACTGGGAAATTAAGTGTGCGTTTGGTTGGACGTATCAAGCTGAATGGGACCATACCGTTCGGGAAATGAGTGTGTTCGGGCATTTGGTTGGTTGGATGGTACCAAACCATCTAGGATCTGATGGTTCCAGAATGAGAATATTCCCTTAATATGTTGTATCATCCCGTTCGCCAAAAAAGCCCGAACCATGTCGTTCACTCTGCCTCTCTCTCTCCCACGCCACACCATTGCTTCAAACAGAGCATGTAGAATTAAAAAAGGTGACGTGGCAATCTAATTTACAAGCTTCAAATGACCATATTTTCTAAACCGAGTATCCAATTTGCAATCCGATTGAACCGTTGTGTTCCTTGTCATTTAATCAACAAAACAAGACCACTGTTGGCATATTTTAGTGCAAAAAAGTATGGCCCAAAATTATGTGTTATTGTAAACGCTTTGTTTGATTGTAATAAAGTTTGCTCGAAATTTCAAATTTTAACTTGTTTTCCATCTTTTATTTGAATCTAGAATATTTGTGTGAATAAAAGTTGTTAGAAATAATTTATTTAAATACTAGATTATTTATCTTGAATTATTATTATTATTAACAAATTTTTAGAAATTATTTTGATCTCACCAAAATTCAAACCTTTTCACTAATTCAGTTTTGAAAATAATTTATTTTTGACAAATTTTAGTTTGAAAAGTGCTTAAAAATATTTTTCCTAAGACCTAGTTGATTCGCAGAACCTCCTCAAAAAAATTTAGAATTTTTCAAAATTTTCTTCTATTTTAAATTGGCCGGTCAAACTCTTCGCCTTTTCGGTCAAAACCCTTTTAAACCCTAACCCAAATTCCAAACCGACCGGACTCATTCTGACTTGGTCCAATCCAACCCCATCGCGCGCACCCGAGTCTGGTTCGCACCGCCTCATCGCGTCGTTTCTTTTGGGACGTCTGATGCAGATCGAACGGCTCACATCCATTGTGCCGTTCGGACGGTCCAACGGCCCAACGCATCTGGACCGTTCATTTTTTATCGTAGGGCTAGCGTTGCTGGTGCCGTTCGGACAGTCCGAACGGCCCACTCCGTCTGGGCCCTTCGATCATGATTTGACGGCCTACATGCAAGTCCGTTTAGGCGGTTGGGTGGAGCCAAGTTGGTGCGTCGGGCTCGAGCTTGGGTGCGGTCGAGCCAACAGTGCTAGCCCAGGTTTTGAAAACAGTTGACCAAGAAACAAAAGGGTTTGACTAAGGCTTTAAAAATAGGAATAAAATTCCTAAAATTCTGAAATAAATCAGAGGGGTTCCTGGGACATCCTAGGACTCAATTAAAATCTTAAACTTCACTTTTCAAGATTTATTTTGAATAATTTAAATTCAAACTTAGAATAGGTCTTTCATTTGAGTTTGAAACAAAAGGGTTTGACCAAGGCTTTAAAAATAGGAATAAAATTATATTAATACATGATAATTATTATAGTATTTCAATAAATTATTTCCAGAAGATGAACAAGAGTTTTTGTTCTTGTTTTCTTTTGGAACTTATAATTGAGTTGTAGGTTTAAACTTTATTTGAGATTTTTCAAGTGTAATAAAATATGCAAAAGTTTCCAAAAAGTCATGCATGGATTCAATTCGGTGCTTGATTAGTTTTATGACCTAATTGAGGTTGGTAAGGTGTACTTGATATCTAGAGGATCAGTGAAACTTGCTCAGAAGTAGTTTACAATGACTATGAAGTAACTCTAAATGTCTCAACACGTATAGTCGTCAAATATTGTCAATTATCGTCAAATGTCATCAAATATCGTTAAATGTTGTCAATTATCGTCAAATGTCGTTAAATGTTATCAATTATCGTCAAATGTCGTCAACTGTCGTCAATTATCGTCAAATATCGTCAAATGTTGTCAAATGTTGTTAAATATCGTTAAATGTTATTAAATATTGTTAAATGTCGTTAAATATTATTAAATATCGTTAAATGTCGTTACATATTGTTAAATTTTGAAAGTTAAAATAAATTCCTTGCCTCAAATTCGGCTTGGCAAAAAAATATAATAATTAATTGTTTGCAAAACTATTTTCAAACTCGAATTTAAATTCAAATTAATTTCTAAACTCAATTCTCACAATTGTAGGAGGTGAAATCACCACCTCTAGTGAGAGGGTTATCATATCTAACTTTATCCACCAAACCAAACAACACCTTGAACCATCCAGAATCATCATATACAACCAACCAAACAAAACCCTGTATCATCTCATACAACCAACCAAACAGACTGATTGTACCATCCCATACAGAATGATCCCATCCTATCCATACCATCCCATCCCATTCAACCTCATCCCACCAACTAAACGCACCCTAAGAAGCAACCAACCCATATATTTGAACGATACTCGGTTTTCGTGGATGGATATATGAGTTATGGATACAAATCAATGATTTGAATGGACCATCAACAGTTTTGTGGATCATTTGAGCACAAAAACATTCATACGTCCCCTCTGAAGTCTGAATGTGGTAATCTAGCGCAGTAAAGTACAATGACTCGGTGAATCAAAAAAAAAGTTGTGCTCAGCAAATTAAGATTTGCAAAATAGTAATAATAGATCCATGAGACAACCCTATTATACTTATCAAATTGACATAAAGTTTTCTCACACAATTGCAGTAAAAGGATAGATGGGCACTACTGTTATCTTTCTTCTTTCCAATACTTAAAAAAAAAAACTGAGATTGTAACCACTCTTTTGACAAGTTTCAGTAAATTTCATAAACCTAGGCATGGTGCAGTAACATCTAGATATTTAGTTCATGCCTATTCAGTTATATATGCATGCTTCCCTTTTTCTTTAAAGTTCTCTTTGGATTTTTTTTTCCATGGTTGCTGCTAACCAAACTATTTTGGTGTTTACACAGGTTTATTTGCAAGCACCTCAAGAATTGCTAGGTGGAGCCAGCGGGAGCGGGCGGCGGCGGGCGGGAGGCGCGAGGATGGGGAATGGGGAGTGCGGCCGTGCCCGTGAGTCCGTGGGGGGAGCGGATTAGGGTTGGCCGCTTGGGGTTGGGGCCTTGCCTCGGGCCTTGTGGCGTTGGGCCGCTGGTGGCTCGGCCGGTGGCTGGTGCTCAATCAAGTGACGTTGTTGATTTTCCTAACGAGCTAAATGAGTTAAACGAGCCACTCGCGAGTCAGCTTGAACTCGGCTCATTAAGGAAACGAGCTAAATGACTAGCTCGGCTCGACTCGTTAAGGGACCGAGTTCGAGCCGAGCCGAGCCGAGCCCTTAACGAGCTAAGCTGGCTCGCGAGTTTCGGGCTTTTTTCCCACCCCTATTTGGAGGTCACTCATACGGTATACATTGACGTATATATATGGTGGAGACAACTGATGACTAATTGAATTCTTATATACATTCACCTCAAAAAACAAAATTATTATTTACATGCACGACCCATAAATCATCCTAGAGAGCCTTACTCTTTTTTTTGCGATTACCTACAGAGCCTTACTAGTACGTGTACTACATTTTTCCAAACCATTCAATGTAATTTTGCTGAGATGAGATTACGAATTTATGATACGACATGTATTAATTCGTAAAAGCATGCAAGACTTTTGGCTGGACCTTTCAATCTTTCATTAGGGTGCACGCCGAGTTTTGATCATTAATCGTTGTTCTCGTTTACTCCATTGAGGCATTGAGAATAAAAGAAGGTGATGCATTGGGCTCTTTAGCCCGGTTTGGTACGCAGGAAATGGAAAACACAGGAATTGAGTGTCATACCCTCTGGATTCCTACATGAAATAAGAATACATGAAAGTTTCCAAAAGAAGCCATCCAAACATGATGGGACAAATAATACTAAAATTTGTAAATGTGTTTTGCAAATGGTTGAAGTCCATGCACCTACTTCTTGTAGCATAATACTAAAATTTGCAAATGTGCTTTTGCAAATTGTAGAAGTTCATGCATCATTCCTTAGTATGGTCTAATATTGCTCGTTGCTCTTTTCTTGGACTTAGGGCATCTCTAATAGTGTATTATTTATTGTCTTCTCTTAGCTATGCCACGTCAACAAAATTCTACGTGGAGGAGAGAGGGGGAGGAGAGAGAGCACATATCGTCTCTTCCTGAAAAGACTGTCGTGCACGCAAAACAAGATATGGTACATTAATCTACTCTAGTTGACATGTAGACCCGTTTCAAAGGAAAATTATTAAATATAAATATTGGAGAGTGTGTTAGAGATTATCTATTGGAGATGTCCTTAGGCCATGTGTTGGCTCTTTGGAGTTGTGCTTCTTGATTTGATCAAATATGTTTAAGATCAATCAATCGGATGGGTCATGTAGCCTTCGGAATAAGCTTTTCATAGAGTCCAAGATCACTCAATTCCGACATCAGAGTCAAAAGTTATGGTCATTTTTTCGAGTGTCATCTGTGCTGAAATTCAAACCCAGACTGACCAGAAGTCTTATCTGACCGCCCTTATAAAGCCGGTCAACCTTTTCCAGATCGCATGTTTTTGAGTTTTTTTCCTCCCGAAAGTCCGGTTGTCTGGTCATACCGGACCCTGTGAGGGAGGTCTGATCGGGAATTGTCTGTAACAACTAGTTTTATAGTAGTTGCATAGTAGCCCAATCTGATTGGTCGTTGGTTGGTGGTCAGATTGGGTTTTGTTGTAGCCCTTTTAGCCTCTAACTGCTAGCTTTGGGTGTGTGGGCTATAAATACCCACCATGCATAGCCGATCGGGAGGCGACTCTTGTCATCCCATTTCACTCTATTGAGTTAGTGTGAGCTTCTCCTTTCAATTGTGCTTGTGTTGCACCTTGTGAGTAAATGGAGAGGTTCTAGTTGCATGTGTTGCAACTAAAATTGGATTGAGCATTCAATTGTGCATGTGTTGCACTTGTGAGAGTCAAGCAAGAGGTTTGACTTATTACTCTTGGTGTTTGCTGACACTTAGACGGTGTGGAGGCGTCGTGGTCCGGTAATCTTCTTAAGAAGCTCGTGAGAAGGCCCGATGGGTTGTGAGTGGCTTGGTGCTTGTATCTCCGGAGCGGAGGAAGACCAACCGCTAGTGATCGAGTTGTTGGCTTAATTCGTGGAGCCGATCCAATTCGTTTGGGCTTACCTTAACGTGGATTAGGGGTGACTGGCAAGTCTCCGAACACCACAGTAAAACATCCATGTGCTATTGTGGTTTGCTCTATTGTGATTTACTTTGTGCAATTTACATTCCTAGAATTAAATTGATTGCATGTTAAATTAGGATTGCAAACTCTAACTTAGATTTAGGGTGTTGGCGAACTTAAGGGAAACTAGAATCTTTAGGTTTTAATTGTGCAAAACTGAATTGACTTTCGCTTTCGCGTTAGAAATCGATTTTAACCTTAAAATTTTTTTAGAAAAGATTATTCATCCTCTCTAGTCGCCTCCTCCACCTTATGGAACATGTTATACCAGTCACTAGTGTTTTTTTTTTCTTTTGCCTCGTCAAGGATCTGTCTCCTCTTTTGCTGTTTCTCAACCAGTGATAATCAACTCGGTCGATCAGCACTAGCTACTCTGAATACTGACCGTGGAAGGTCAAAAAATAATAAGATAGAAGAATTGGAGTCTATAGTATATAGAAAAAGGAAATTGGTGATCAATATAATAGTGATCAACTATATATATAAAGTGAGTGCAAAAAGAAATATATATATATATATATATATAGAGAGAGAGAGATCTCTAAATCCTCTGCAGCAAATGCAGAGGGCACTATGTGAACAGTGTTTCGTATTATGTGAACAACAGTCCAACGTAGTGCGGTAGAAACGTACAAGAAAAATACTGTAGCAATTTTACTATAGGGGACCACTGTAACGAAAGCACTGTAATGCTTGATCTTGGCCTTCGTTTTTTCGATCGGACGGTGAAAATCACTCCTAATTCTCGTGTACTTTAACATCTCTATATTAAGAACGCTAATACAGAGGATCCTCTCCTATATATAAAAGTAGGTGTACATCGAGAAAACGGTTTGTCATTAGTAGGTATGCTAGCTTCCTGAGCTAATCAGACATACCATTAAATTAAGGTGGCAATTTGCTCTAACCACACAGTTGTCATGCAGAGTTTTCTTTTCTTTTTTCTTGTTCAGAGGGTGATTGATTTTATGTTCCTATCTTACCTATCTCATAGCGAAAGGAAATGCTGCCTCCTCCACGTTTCCCGGCCGAGCCCTCGGCCAGACGCATGGCTTCGGAATTTTCTTGCCATGCTCAGCTAGCACGTCCGGCCCGTCCGATCGCGTCGGATCGACAGCGCGCATGTCTCTAGGATCTTCTATGCCTGGTTCGCATCATCCTCATCCACCAGCTTTGGCGATTTGGTCGCCGCGTGTGTGCGCACAGTCTTTTGGCATGTTTGGATTGGAACCTAAATGAATCTTATCAAATTTTGATAATGCCTATAAAATTTGGCTAGCATTTGGATTGGTTCCAATATGTGACATGTTCTTGAAAAATTTGGCCACACCAAATATTGCTAATGCCTATAAAATTTGGCTACAATTTGGTTTGTTGTCAAATTTTGGTACTACCAACGAAAATTTGGTAAAACCAATTTTTCCTTCACAATTCTTAGGCAAAGTTTGGGTGGCCAAAAGCTAACCAAATAATTGATAGAGCAACTAGCCTATGAGTTTCTTTAGGTGGCGTCGTTTAGTTGGATGTGAATAGAGGCGTATTAGTCGATATCGGTATTGCCCGTGGGTTCCATATGGCATCAATTTTCTTTTATCCCAAAATATGTCAACTTGGGTCTTGTTTTGTTGATAAAATGACGAGGAACACAACGGTTCAAACGGATCGCAAATCGGATACTCGGTTTACGAAATATGATCATTTCAAATAGATAAATCAATCTAACCAAGCAATTAATATCAATCTTACCAAATTTTGGCAATACCAAAATCCGGACAATGTCAAACCAAACACTACCAACTACTTTTTTGCCTATATTTTGACATATCCCAGATGTTGGTGCCAAACTAAACACTAGCCAACTACTTTTTTTTGTTCATATTTTAGTATTACCCAGATTTTGATATTACTAAAATTTGATTTGGTTAACTAGAGCATCAATCCAAACAGACCCTTTCTCACTAAATATCCCCTCGATTCCTTCCTTTTTCTTTTTCGTTTGCGATTCCTTGATTCCTTCTTGGAGAAAGGAAAGAAAGAAACCATGGAGTACGGTCTACGTGGACGACGACGAGTCAAGAGGGGGAGAAGGCAGGTTGGGGCCAAAGCTCAGAGCTTCCAGTCCTGATACATGTTGTATGTGGAGAAGAGTTCAGATTTCTATGTTTGCTTCTTCTTCTTTTTCCCCTTCTTGGTCCCGATTTGGTGCTGTTTGGGGGGCCAAATTAGGGAACCTCATTTCTTAGGATTCGTAAAGATTCATCTTGCAAATTTCATTTCCGCGGAACTATTTCCCTGTGCATCTTATTTTCCCTCCCGTATTACTTTTTTAAAAAAGATTTTACCTTTTCTTCCCCTCTCGTTTAGAACCCGAGGTTCTCTTCAGATCATGCAAACTGAAACTATGCATCCCTACCTCTATTTCTTTCTTTCTTTCTTTCTTTCTTTTCTTTGCTAAACGTGATTCCTTTTTTAGGACGATCGGTCACAGATTTCTTCTTGGGTTCCCTTTCTTATTTACTTTTTTTTAATGAATCTATGAATTTATGTTATTTCATGAAACCTCCAACATCCGTAGAAATGCACCAACCAATCCTATTTGGAGTGAATGTATTCCCGAACATTAGTAATGCCGAATGATATAAACTTGTTTACCTTGCATCCACTACTACAGAAAAGGTCTTTACAGACGGTTCAAAAACGTCATCACAGATAGTTTCGTGAGCCGTCTGAGTTTATAAGTCAGTAATGACATGAGGTCATCACATACGGTTTTCGAACCATCTGTGATACATACTATCACAGACGGTTATTAACTCAAAACCATCTCTGATAGTCGACTATCACAGACGGTTTGCAGATGAAACCGTCTGTGATAGATGATGCATCACAGACGGTATATCCTAAGGAATCGTCGGTGATATTTTTTTGTATTGCTAAATCTATTTCTGTTTATTGGCTAGCCTCAGGAAATGCTAGCCATGCCCTCTGAAACAAGCTGAAACACAACAAGTTATATACATCCAATTCGTATTCATTTTAGAAACAAGCACATACAATTCACATTCATTTCAGACACAAACACATCCAATTCACAAATCAATTAACTAAAATTAACCATTCATGTACATTTACACACATGTACCATTAACTTCAATTTTATCTCAATCAAGTTCAATCTACATTATGGAACTTCCCATCTGGATTTATGACCTAATTGTTCAAGAATGACGCAAACTGTCCTCGAATTTTTATGAGTTGGCCTTGTTCCAACGCAGTTTCGGCATTGCTCGCAACCTGTCGCTAGGAAGATTAAATTTGTGCTTATATAAATTGGTAAGTATGAAATAATTATTGCAAGATTGACAAACCTGAAGATCATTGGTTATCGCGGAATCAACGAGTAGTTCCATGTTGTGCAAACATAGTATCCACAGAGATTGCAGGCTGGCGGCTGCTGGTGGCACTGCAAAAATAGAATTGGTTAGTTCGAGAGGCATTACTACGAAGTGTTATATATGATTAATGTGTACTAGCTAGCATGTACTGGGAATTTTAGATTGTGTCGCAGCGTCCTTCCTTTGGATTTTCCTCCTTTAGCAAATAACACGGTGAACGACCTACGTGATTCCAAGAAGTTAGCCTTAGCCATTGCAAAGGAAGGAAAGACTACAACAGAGTTTCTATGGAGGAAATGTGTTTACTTGTTGATTAAATGTTAGACAACTATGAAGTCGTGTTTGGCCCTCTGTAGGGAATCTAGGTATATTACCATGTTCTGTTTTTGTATAATTACAATTAGAATCCAGTGGAACCTACACAAGTATGTCACTATGGTCATTAAACCTAAGTTCGTGTTGCTTATAAAATACAAATCAACAAGTATAGCCAGTAGTGCAACACTTACTCCTGGTTGTAGGGCAAAAGTATGAATTCCTTGTTGCGGTGAGCCAGCAATGACTCTATCATGTAATCATCGATGAATTTTGCATTCTCCTTGATGGTTTGCTTGGAGACCATGTGTGGGTCGAGGAAACCTACCGGTGAATTCCTTAATTCGGCTTCAGAAATTATATATCTATATACAAAAGTAAGGAGTTATATATAACATTTATCGGTATTACACGAACATTGACTGTGATTGTACACATTTACAGTGTCCAGCATCGCATGAGTGAGACGTCGAGGGAATCGAGGTTGAAGAGACAGAACAAGCCCTCAAAGGTCACTGTGAAGACACAGTCTTGAGCCTCGTGGTTAAAATGATTCTTCTTGAACATGACAGTGACACCCGAGCGTCATTGTTCATCCGTCTTGTTGGCCTGTTCCATGTACCATATATGCAATATTGTGCAAGCCAATCCTAGGGTAGGGTTGTCTAACCTCTCGACCAACGGCTCGCCTAGCAAGAATTTCCGGGCCAACGGCAAGAAGGGGATATCAGAACAGGAGTCGACCGTCTTCGATTTGCCCTTGCTGCCTCGCTTTGTAGAGGTCGACTTCACAAGAGTTGACTGAGCACGAGGTGTAGATGCATCTGGTGCACCAGGCCCTTGCTGCTTTGGTGCAGGTAGCTCCGGTGCAGTCAGCTCCCGTAGACTTAACATTGTTGCAGGACATTCCCGTGAAGTTGACACCGGAGTAGGTAGCTCCAGGCAGATGCCCCTCTTGAACCACTGGATGAATGCTCTAATGGCTTGCTCTAGAGTCATGACCTCGTCGTTTGGGGGAATATGTGGCGGGACGGCAGCGAAATTGGTATAAACACCATCTACATTCACTTTTGCGAAACCCGGCATTAGATTTACACCATGCACCAAAGCCCCGACACCGGATGGATACACCTGGCCCCAAGCAGCATCTAGGGCAACAGAGGCATATCTCACTTGGAGCTTGCACTTCGTAGCCACCTACATAACGATACAAAATTAGCTACTCTAATAGGCCTATCAATGGATCAAACATTCCAAAGATAATAATTATTACCTGAATGTCATCGACAGGAAATTTGTCGTCACCCATTGGGGTAGGGTTAGGGTTTGAAGCGCAACTACTCGGAAGTTTGGGGGGCTGGCTAGCACAGTAGGGGCAGGGGCTTGCAACTAATTTGGGGCTTGCAACTGATTTGGGACTTGCAACTGAACTTCCCTAAGCCTTTCCTCAAAGCTCTCCATCTGCCGTTGCATCGTAGCTCTGACGCGATCATCGATCTCAACTCTAAGGGATTTATGTTGGGTCGTGAGGTAGGCTACGATAGCTACAAACAAAAATTTCTACCACGCAAACCAGGAAGCCAAGCAAGTAGATGATCACAGATCGTTACCACCAGACACGCAGAGCAGCGGAAGGAGGGTTGGAGCAGCCTGGTCCAACGACGAGCACGTCGATGTAGTGGTCGTAGTCGATCGTCCAACGTCCAGCAAGTCGATGCAGTTCCTCGTGAAGATCGCGGATCGTCCTCAAGCGCAACAATCGTAGTAGCGCCTCTACGGTATCCACACGTCCAGGGCAGGAACAACCATGCGCCGGTGTGCTAGCACCAAAGTCGCACAGCGAGCTCTCGGGAAGATGGCGGCTAGGGTTTTGGTGGTGTTTTCTCGCGTACCTCCCATGACCTCATGCATCTCCTTATATAGTGCTCGTGGCGGATCCTATCCGAACACGCCATTGAATCGTATTCGTCTTGGTTTGTTCCAACCCGTTAAGTGTGTGACCACAGCAGGTTCATGCGTGTCGGTTGTGACTCGAAAACCCTTTCCGATCACTAGTCGTGGCGGCTCCTAGCGAACATAGCGATTCCGAATACACACAAATTATATCGGACGAACCTTAATGCAATATGATCTCGACCGGTTCTTATCACTTACGACTGTGTCTATACTCTATATCGACCGATTCGTTTGTGGTCACGACGATTCGTAACTCCTTCACGACTAGGTTACGACCACTCTGTGATTACGTTCGACGGTTTCACGACCGGCTCGTATCTCCATACGACGATGCATGGCGATCAAAGCGAGTGACCTACCGTGTATACTCCCTTTGCCTCACGATGTCGGTTGAACTCGGTGAGATGTTGTGTCATCCATGGGTATTCAATTCTTTCTCGTCGAGTGTCGGATAACTTCATGTGGTGAACACTTCGACTACTAGTGGCATGGCCATGCACTTTCCTTATCCGATCACAACGAGGGGCCGAGACATCTCTCTGTTATGATAAGAGGGCAAATCCATATCCGACCGGTCACATTCCTCTCTATGTTTCACAAGCATACCAAAGCTACCTTTATAACTACCCGATTCACGGTGTAGCGTTTGGCAACCCCTTAGAGTGCTATTACACATGTAGGAAACCATCTCGATCTCGAGGTCTAAGGATTATACATCGTCATTGCTTGAGACCAACTAACGACACATAGAATCATAACAATCTCAATAGTGTCTCAAGGTGGGTCTAATCCAACATCATGTTCTCCAACATGTGTCCATATTATTGGTTTGATATCTCCATATCTATGACTTGTGAAACATAGTCATCAACCAATACATATGCTAGTCTATTCATATGTGTCCTCATATGTTTCCCACCGAGGAATTATAAGAATAACTATCGCAGAAATATATAGTTTCACAACCAAGTCACATACTTGATAATAAATATTAACAATATTATTCTAGGAACAAGATAACACATTATCCAATGTCATGAACATAATGAAATACAATCATCTCTATGATTGCCTCTAGGGCATATTTCCAACAATTAAGTGATCTTATCTTTGAGGGATTCACGAATCTCCTCTCGTAGCTTTGCATCGCGCTCGGCTTTGGCTCTCTTACTACTCCGGTACGATTCGGAGTCCTCTCGAAACCAATCTTTCCATGAAACATAAAGACTAGCGCCACTCGTGCGACTCGGGTTCTCATTGTTTCTCAGGGCCACGGAGAGTATATCTCTCTCCCTGTCTGCCTGGAATGAGCCTTGGGAATATTGTGCACTCAGCGTCACCTGCAATAGCCCGACATGTCATTTCGCTTCCTATGAAGTTATGGAGTAATTACAAACTAGGTAGTTCAATATCTTACCAGGCGCCGGGACACTTCCTCGTTTGCGGGGTTTGGAAAGGAGATTTCCCCCATAGACAGGGTACATAACCTCCCCATTAACCAGTTTCGGGCGTGCTCATCAGTGATCTCGGCAAATGGCGGGGAGACATTCGAACAGTTTACTTGCTACTCCTGATTCGTCCATATCGGGATTTTACCTGCATACCCAGTGGTGCCGAGTCTGTGGGGTGCTTTTTTTTGCCTAGAGGGCCCTGTGCGCCAAACTTTCACTCCTAAAATCATCTGTCATCTTCTTCGCCATAAAGTCTTCCCAGCACTCTTCCAAGAACGGATATATGTTAAAGGGCCTCAGATCCATCTCCACGTAGTTCTTGACAAGCATGCTCTTGAAGTTCTTCCATGCTTTGCACGCCTGTAGCAACGCGTGTCATCGCACGGAGTCCTGGTGTTGTTCTGGGATCTCGAACGATCGGAAAATATCCGTTAGCAGCTGATCTTTCTGAACTTTGGTCAACTCCTTCCACGAATCGTAGGTGATGTTGACCTGTTCCCGTGCAACTATTCCGTTCCGGAATCACGGAATTTGACTTTCGGCGAGATTGATAGGGTCCCGGTGATCGACCTCCATAATGGTAAATCAGCCCGTGGGCCTTTTCGATATTCCTCTTCTTCTACCGCACTTGGATATTCCAAAGGACAGTGCATCAAACACATGAGGCGACGGTGACGAAGAATGAGCGGAAGACATCTTCACAAGAAATAGAAGTTCTGACACGCATGAACATATTATCATAAGATTCGATCTCTATGTGTATGGGCATACACACCAATTAATAATAATTGGGATATGTAGAGAAGAAATTAGGACCAATACAATAACATAATTGACATAAACATGTAAATCCTCCAAATCATTTAAAAGGAATAATATGCTCAACACAAACATCATGTGAACAAATGAAATCAGCATAAAGCTAAGATTTAACATTTTGATATTGCTCTCAGATGTACAGTAAGCATTCCAATTAGAGCTCAAGTTCAAACCCGATTATGAAAACAATTTCAGTACAAGACTATTATCATCACAGAGCATTCGTCTCAAGCCCACTACACCACATTGCAATATATTCTAGTAGCAGTATCAAAACAAATACCATATGAATCATTGACTAGGACAAATACAAATTCCTAAAACAAGTACAACACCTCATACTACTCGGTGTTTGAACCAGATACCAGTGCAATTATCATGAGTCAATCAGGACTATGACAACATGACAGATTATTGATAGAAAGAGTGAGAGAAAGGCGCTTGAATTGGCAACTCGGAATTGGTTACCTTTGGGTGTCGAGGAGAAGGACGAGGAGGGGAGCAAGATCTGAGGAAAGAGGCGGCATCAAAGGGGAGGCCTTGGGGCTCGGGGAGGAGGAGGCGGGCTCGGGGAGGAGGCTGGCGAGGCTCGGGGGAGGCGGCGTCGAGGATGGCGGCAGCGGGCTTGGGGAGGAGGAGGAGTTGAGAAACTTAATCGTTTCAGTGGGGGCGCGAGAAAACCCTAGGGTCTGAATATAAATAGGGATGGATATTACAGACGGTTCTAAAGTAGAACGGTCTGTCCGTCTGTGATATATGATTCACAGACGATTTTTACCAAGGAACCATCTGTGATATATAATCACAGACGCTTTGTAGATGAAACCTTCTATGATATTATTTTATATTGGTTAATCTAGTTCTGTTTAATGGCTAGCCTCAGGAAATGCTAGCCATGCCCTCTGAAACAAGCAGAAAATACAACAAATACATGTATATACATCCAATTCACATTCATTTTAGAAACAAGCACATCCATTTCACAGTACAAATCAATTAACTCAAATGAACTAAAATTAACCATTCATCAGAATGTATATATACACACATTGTTCAATTAATCTTTAAAAATTAACCCTTCATGATGATCGATGCGTATGTAGCTAATTTCGTCACGTTGTTCTTCCTCGACCCTTTTGCTGTTTCCGAAAGGAGGCAACTCGTCAAATTGATTGTATTCTTTCTCGTCCACTACATTCTCAACTCTGACAATCCTTCTTTTTCCATGAAGAACTACGTGGCGCTTCTTATTTGTCGGGTCGGTTACATAGAAGACTTAAACAACTTGGTGAGCGAGTACGAATGGTTCGTCTTTGTATCCGACACGTTCGAGGTCCACAGTAGTGACGTCGTACTTGTCGACCCTCATCTGTGGGAGATGGACCCAACAACACCGAAATAGGGGGATATTGAAAAGCACGTAGTCGATCTCCCATATCTCCTCTATGAGCCCATAGTAGGAGCTCCTCAGTCCATCGGTACTGAATGCATCTATGTGGACACTGCTGTTCTGATTATTGCTCTGTATATCCCGAGCCTGCATATAGAATGTATACCCATTTATGTCGTATACTTATTATGTCACAAACGTAAATGTTGGCCCTTTTGCCAACCATGTCAGCATATCACTTGACGAGCTCCTAGCGAGTTGCTCCTTCAACCATTAGTTGAATCGACTGTTGTGTTGTCTCGTGATCCAAACATCCGGCCGCTTTGAATTCTGTTGCCGAAGCACGTCCTTGTGCTGGTCGATATACGGGGACACTTCAGTCATGTGTTGCAAGACCGTGAAATGGGCTTGAGCATACGCATCCATATCTAGAGTGATTGCTTTCCTTCCGATGGTCCTGATACCCTCGAGCCTCCCCTCGTGGCGAGATCGAGGCACACCTATCGGTTCGACCTGAGCCATGTAATCGACGTATAACTCAATGACCTCTTCGGTTGCATAACCTTCGACGATGCTGCCCTCCGGCCGAGATCGATTCCGTACATAGGACTTGAGAATTTCCATGAACCTCTTGAACGGGTACATGCTATGTAGGAACACGGGCCCGCACATCTTTATCTCCCTCACAATGTGAACAATGAGATGGACCATGATATCGAAAACCGATGGAGGGAAATACATCTCAAGATCACATAGAGTTGTCACCACCTCATCCTGTAGAGCATCTAGTCCTTGGGGATCGATGACCTTCTAAGCAATTGTGTTAAAGAAATAACACAGCCTCATGATTGTCTCTCGGACCTTGATCGGCAAAATACTTCTAATTACAACAAGGAACATTTGTGTCATCAGCACATGACAATCATGAGACTTCATGCCAATTAACTTCAAATCTTCCATCGAAACAAGTTTCTTCAAGTTGGCGGAGTAACCGGACGGGACTTTCACACCATGTAAGCATTGGCATAGTTCAGTTCTCTCGGCCTTTGACAGAGTCTAACAAGCAGGGGGAAGGTACGTTCATCCTTTTATCAGTCTGATGTCCATATCAACCGAGTCAAGCTGTGTGTTGACACGATCCTTTGTTTTGTCACGAATGTTCAGTAAGAGACCAATCAAGCAGTCACATACATTCTTCTTTACATGCATGACGTCGATGTAGTGGCAAACTTCTAGGTGCTCCCAATATGGTAAGTCCTAAAATATTGATCTTTTCTTCCAAATGTTCTTCTCACGGGTCCTTGATTTATGTCCCTTTCCGAGCACAACATCTAAATTCTTAACCATATCATAGACCTCTTTTCCGCTTAAATGCTTTGGAGCTGAACTGCCCTCCTTCTCTCCGTCGAATTATTTCTTCATCCTGCGGCATGGGTGAGCCCTCCGAAGGAACTTACAGTGACGCATGTACACGGTTTTGCACGAGTGATTCAGCCACACACTCTCGCTATCATCTAAGCAATGAGTACAAGTTTTTGCCCCTTTTGTACTCTAGCCCAACAGATTAGCAAGGGCAGGATAATCATTTATGGTGTAGAACAACAAGGAACATAAAGTGGAGTTCTCTCGTTTGTACGCATCCCATACCTGTACCCCTTCAATCCATAGTATTTTTAGATCTTCCATCAATGGTGCTAGGTGCACATCAATATCATTCCCAGGTTGCTTCGACCCTTGGATAAGTATCGACAGTAAAATATACTTCCGCTTCATACACAACCAAGGAGGAAGGTTGTAGATACAAAGCGTCACAGGCCAAGTGCTATGTCAGCTGCTCATGTTACCGAAAGGATTCATTCCATCTGTACTCAATCCAAACCTTATATTCCTCGGTTCCGCAGCGAAGTCTGCAAACCTCCTATTGATGTTTCTCCACTGGGCGGAATCAGCAGGGTGTCTTAACTTTCCGTCATTCTTACGCTCCTCTGAGTGCCAATGCAGCAGTTTTGCATTCATTGGGTTCGTAAAAAACCAATTCAAACGGGGAATTACAGGAAGATATCACGCCACCTTAGCAGGAGGTCCTTTCTTCACCTCAATTCCCTAGTCATCATCTGATTGATTCTTATGCTTGTATCGGGATGCGTTGCACACCGGACATACATACATGTTTGTATACTCGTTACAGTAGAGGATACAATCGTTCGGACATACATGTATTCTTTCTACTTTCATTCTCTATGGACAAAGAACCTTCTTGGCTTTGTAGGTGGTTTTGGGCAACTCGTTTACCTCCGGAAGCATGTCTGCTAAGAGACCTAACAGCCCCGTAAAACTCTTGTTGGACCAATTGTTGCTTCCCTTCAATTTTAGCAGTTTAAGCACGGATGACAACCTTGTGTATTCTGGCTTGCAGCCCGGGAACAAAGGTTTCTCCGAGTCCTCCATCAAGCCCCAGAATTTAACATACTCCCTCTCATCACAGTTCCCTTCTGCATCACGGAGCATCTGATCTAGATTATCATCGTGTAGCCTATCCAAATCGAAACCACAATCGGCATCATCCGGCGGCATATCGTTGACTTCTTGTATAATATGCTCGTTACCGTGACTGGTCCAATGTGTATAACCCTTTTTTGAAACACCTTCGAATCAAGTGTGCTTCGATCTGTGCTCGGTTCTTAAACATCTTCAGATTCTCACAATCAATGCATTGACAGTACATATATTCTGCCCCTTTATTCAACATATCCTCCTCGGCAGCTCTTGTAAAAGCAGACACACCATTAATGTACTCTTCACTCACATGGTTCTCAGTGTACATCTAGCTTCGGTCCATCACACGGTTCGTATTGAAAACTCTAGAAATAAATAAAAGGGTGACTTCGAAAGCGTATTTTTCTGAGGCTTAATTACGCTTTCCAACAGAGAAAGCGTATTTTTCTCTGAACTAAAGGTGACTTTTTTTATTTTTCTAGATTTTATTAACTTACATGTGGGCCCTACTTATCAGTGACTTATTTTTTATTTCATGATTTTATTTATAAAATCTATGACGGTCCAACATGTCATAGACTCGTTAGTTTTTATTAACTAAATGATTAAAAACAATAGGATTTGAAGCTCAAATTGGGCTTAGGGTGACATCGCATTGGTAATAGTCGTGGCTCGGTGCCCTAAGGTCACCTAAGGTGAACCGACGGTGATGTCCTGTGGTGGCGCCATGGGCTTCACTAGTGATTTCGGCGTAAACGCTTGAAACTACTCAAATTAAAGGATGCTTATGCTCCAGTAGCTCACCTCAATCATGAGAAAGGTGTCAATGAAGTCAGGGAAGGTCCAAGGCGGCTGGTCATCGGTGAACAAAGGCGACGGTGGCAACGTCCTCAGTGACAGGTATTCTCGGTGGAAATAAACTGAAACCAAGCACATGCACAACTTTATGGGGACATATAGGTGGGGAAATCGACCTTGGTGGGGTCGAGGATTCACCGGAGAAGAGCTGGCGTCGATGGCGGCGGCGGTGACAGAGAGGTCCACGGTGACAACTCGGCGAGGGTGACAATAGCTGAAATGGACCACACGAGCGGGCTCAGTGAGGTGAGGCGATACTCAAACCGGGCACGGAGTGGCGATGGACTCACCGGACTTGGAGATCTCCCGCGGTTACCGTAGCGCTAGAGATGGAGATCAAGAAGACTCTGTTGGGGGAGTTATGTACACTGCACCGTCTGTGATGAGTTAATTATCACGAACGGTTTTCAACAAAAACCATCTGTAATATGTAGTAATATCACAGACGGTTCATGTTGAAAACCGTCTGTGAAGTATCACGAACAGTTCTGACAAAAAACTGTCTGTGAAGTATCACAGACGGTTCTGACAAAAAATCGTTTGTGATATTGGGTATCATAGACGGTTTTTGTCAGAACCGTCTGTGATACTTCATATACGGTTTTCAACATAAACCGTCTGTGATATTACCTCTTCACAGACTGTTTTTAGCGCGGAAAGTAACACAGACAGTCGCTAAACAAAAACCGTCTGTGATTGTGTTTAATACAGACGATTTCGATGAGCCGTATGTGATCAGACGTCCAGTATTAATATTTTTGTAGTAGTGACCATTTGATATGTAGGTCATATACACAATAAAGCTTTCAAGTGATGCAGTGTTAGGTGCAGGAAAGGCAGAAAATCAGAACCATGCTATAAATTTCACTCGAGGTGAAGGTCTACAGACTATATACATGAATCATGTATGCAACATCGGTGCGCCTGGTTCTGCAAGGATTTTTGACGCCATTTGTTTATACCATGCTACCTTATATAACAGGAACATTATATGGACGAGGCTTTGAAAATGAGAAATCTGCTGCACGAGTGTCTAAGAGAAACATGATGGTGCAAAGTATCCATCTATGCTTGGTGTAAGAGAACATATATTCACTACCAGGTATATGTCACCAACTTGCTGACACCCCCCCTCCTTATAAATTTGTGACTATTTTGCACTGTTACTATTTACTTGCATAGATTAGCCTACAATCACATGGTTGTTTTTCCGGTGGTTCTTATCTTGCACGGTTCATGTCAAACCAAGAGACAAGCTTTGTGACTATTGGACAACGTGTGCTTGCCAATCCTTTGTGGTGATTCACAATATAGTACATATTTCATGTTTTTATGGATTTCTTATACTCATTTTTAGTATGGTTCTCTCTACAGACTCATATGTTTATAATTCCTTAACTCTGTAATGAACTTAAGATTATGGGGATTTCCAGTACAGTGGTAATTTCTATGTATTCGCTTGAGTTAGCTACTTAATTTTCCCCAACAGTAATATTCACCATTGCTCGATATCTTCTTTGTCTGTAAAGGAACTTGAAAAAGGTAAAATGGTATGGTAATAAAGGACCATACGATATAAAATGGTTACATACAGCATCGAAGTTTACCCTCTAAATTGTCGCAGCTAATTGCTTTATTACCATACAGAGACAATTGCCTTTCGTTCTTACTTCCTGCTTCCATACATCGTTCACCTCCAGGATCCCGAGAAACGTACTCCTTACCTCAAACATGTACAGTCTGGAATCAACTGCAATCATGCATCCTGTAGTACTTTTGTTACCTCTATAGTGCGGGCCAACCTGACGAACCTGTGCCTCCCACTATTTATCGTACTTCAAAACGCTCGCACACAGAAATGTATATTTGCCATAACTGGACGTTCCCTACTCATAATCTACGTGTTCTTGTTTCCCTGCTATCATTCGTGATGCTTACTCCTGGATACGCCATATTCTACAAACGTGAAATAATAGTACTCTTTGGTCCCTTTATGCAGCCTTTTTAAAACATGTTTCATATCCTATATTACATCAATTGCTCAATGAAGGACTGTCTGCATCTGCAGCCACCTATGTTTACATATTACAGCTTCTTGCATGTTTCAACACTGCAACACCATCAGAAATACCTCGGTTGTTTCATCGTACTATAAACATTTACTCTACGAATGCAGCGAAGCGCGTTTTCCTGTCTAGTAGTACAAATAGACAACGAGAAGTGGGCAATCAAGTTGGATGGTGAGGTCAAGTGAGTCAAATGGCCGGTTCCTAAATTTTTAAGACTAGCTTGCAGTTAATCGATCCATCCCTATTCTATCCTTGTAGTAGCTTAATTTGATTGATTTGGATATCTTCTCGTGAGTTCCATCGACAAGGCAAATCGAGTACGGCAGATGCTGAGTTATTGACTTATTTAGCTTCTGTTTAAAATGAAATAGTAAAAATAGTATCTTTTATAACAAAATGGTAAAAAAACACCTCTGCTGCGCTCAAAATACAGATCACTGCCATGCATCTTGAGCACGACAAGAATACTAATTTTACCATTTCGTTCATAAATAGGCTATCTTTGCTATTTTGGTTCGAAATTATAAATGTGCCAAAAACTCGCCTTCATTAATTAGCAGTTGGCTCTCGGCAATTTGCTGGCACGAGCAGATCGATAGAGAGTTCCCTAATGCTAATGTGGTTAATTGTGCGTACTTTTTTTTTTCTTTTTTCTTTTTTGTGCTTACTTTGCCGATCGATGAGACTTTGCGGGCCGGGGAGTAGTTTTGGGCTGGGCCTGCATTGCAGTTTCAATATAGGCTTTTTAAACCTCTGAAGCCCAAGGTGGAAGTGGGCCTGCTCTCTTGTGCTATGAGCCACGTCATCTTACACTCGATCGAGGAAGAAAGAGCAGAGCACCATCTCCTTCCTCTCCGGAGAAGAAGAAGAAGCAGCAGCAGCAGCACCAAACCTAATCCTTCCTCCTCTCCTCTTTGTGTCCGATCGGAGTGTCCCCTTCTCCTGCTCCTCGACGCCACCATACCCTAGGACAACCAGGACTGCCACCACCCACCCACCATGGCGTCGCGCCCAAATCCTGACCCGCGGCTATGATCGCCGGCGATGGATCCGAGACCGTCGTCCGTCAGCTTCGATCCCCCGACGGAGCACGAGGAGGGGGGCATGTGGGTTGTCGTGCCGGATAGCGAGGTGCTGGGGGCCGACGCGCCCAAGGTCATCGACTGGGAGGAGCTGCAGCAGGA
The DNA here is from genome assembly GCA_036346405.1 of Phyllostachys edulis. Classification (NCBI taxonomy): domain Eukaryota; kingdom Viridiplantae; phylum Streptophyta; class Magnoliopsida; order Poales; family Poaceae; genus Phyllostachys; species Phyllostachys edulis. The sequence goes on from CM070568.1 coordinate 5,721,729, forward strand.
GCTCGCGCGCCTCTGGAGCCTATCCGCCGCCGTCGCCGCCGCCAGGGACCGCAAGGCGCACCTCGCGGCACGACTCGAGTCCACGCTCGAGGTAATTACTCGATCTATTATTTAGGGTGCCTCCTTGCTCGATCCCTAGTGGAATGATCGGATCCTGCCCCGCTGTGGCCTTTAGTTCTCTACAGTGGCAAACCGGATCTTTCCCCAATCTCTTGATTGGCGGGCGACATGTCGTTCCTCTGTTGGCGTCTGATTGTAGTATTTACATCGTTTGCCCTCAGTTTGGTAAATCCGATTTTAATTCCAGATACTAGATGCCCTACAAGATCAGAATGGGACTTTCGTTGTTCTTGTATTGAAAAGGAAAAGGTTCCATCTTATTCCGCGTGCGACTGATTATCTTGTATTTATCAGTGCATCTTATATGTTTGATGCATTGTTATGTAACGAAATTACGTATGTTTGGAATTACATCATGGATCATTATTGATGTTTGATTTGTACTTTTAATATGTTTATGGACAGGCAAGAATGGCATTTCTTCAGCAGGATAATGAGTTGGCCGAAATGAGGCAGAGACTGCAAACACATGCTGATTTTATGGGGGAGTTGAAAATGCGCACCAAAGAAGTGTCGGCAAATGTTGAGGATCGAAGGGCACAACTTTGCGTCAAGATCAGAATGTTGTCAGTAGCAAGCAAAACTCTTGGGGCAGCACACAGTAAACTGCAGGTATTCAATTTTGCATGCGAGATGAAGAAATGGTTGTACATTTTCTTCATGTATGGATTATATCAGCTTCTGGATAGCCTGATACTATACTGCCGCAGTTTGCGAAATTTTTATTTCTTATGCTGCAGTTGATCTTTTAGCCTCTATTAAAGCCATAAATGTCTCCCATATATATTTTTTTTCTACTGAAAAGTATCTCCCTTTACATAGCTCATTTTTGGTACTGAAGTTACATTTTTCTTTTTCTTTTCAACTCTTAAGAAACCTATCGGTACTGATTCGGAAGGCTACAGAAATTCTCAGGGTACTGTAGCTAGTGTGTTCCTGGAGAATGCTTTGATTACAAACTAAAGGACATCATCTAAGTGATAATTATTTTGTTGACATTATAACATATCGGAAAAAGTTCACTTTTCAACCTACAACTATCGCCCGAGTTCACTTTTCAACCTCGAACTGTAAAACCGTTTGAAACATAACCCTCAACTATCAATACCGATGCAAAACATAATCTTGGCCTGGATCTAAGGCGGTTTTGGCTGACGTGGCAATGATGTGGATCTAAGGTGGCGAGTTACACTGATGTGGATGGACACGTCACTCTCCTTTGTTGAGAATCAGAGGGGAGAGAGACAAGCAGGGCAGTAGCTATGGCCGGCCTCGGCTTGACTTGCCAGTGAAGAGGGGAGCGACAATGAGATCTGGTCAAGGGCGAAATGGGACGAGCAAGGGGTGGCGGCCTTGGGGGTGGTAGCATTGTCGGCAGGGACGTGCGGTGGCGGGCTGGCGCTGGCGCTCAGCGGCCACGACAAGGAGGTGTCGGCGATGAGCTAGACGGAGAGGAGAGGAAAAAAGTGGGCGACGAGCTCACCAGAGAGGAGAGGCAGGGAAGGCTCGAGGTAGTCCTGTGACGGCGAGGTGCGGCGACAACGGAGGGCGCACGTGGTGGCGGCGCGTCGGTGCGCGAAACATCGGACTGAGCACATGGGGAGGTAGAGGGCGTCGAGGAGGAGCTCCAGTTGCGTGGAATCGGGCTGGAGGACTCAGAGACGGGGATGGCGGCGACCTTGGCCGGACTCGGGGAAGACCGTGGCGCTAGTGTATGCCGAGGCCATTGGCCCCCAATGGACCCAGTTTACCAACTGAATCGATCTCCTCTCAACCCGAGCCGATCATGGCTGGAAAAAGGCGTCGCCACGGTAGCGATGGCTCGGACATTTCGTATGGCACCTCAAAGGCCCCAACAGGTGCGAGCTGTTGGACGTCATCTATGGGTACTACAAGGAGGCACTTGATCAGCTGCCATTGGAGGAGATGCCGGTGTTGGACCCGCGCCTCCTCAACGCTAGCGTTTGCTTCGGCTTCTCCAACCCCGTCACCAACATCATCGCCAACACTGTCTCCTCCATCCCCACCGAGCAAGAGGGTGAGGGCTACAAGGAGGCACTTGATCGGCTGCCGTCGGAGGAGATGCCGGTGCTGGACCCGCGCCTCCTCAACGCCGGCGTCTGCTTCGGCTTCTCCAACCTCGTCACCAACATCATCGCCAAAACTGTCTCCTCCATCCCCGCCGAGCAAGAGGGTGAGGGCTACAAGGAGGCACTTGATCGGCTACCGTTGAAGGAGATGCCGGTGCTAGACCCGCGCCACCTCAACGCCGGCGTTTGCTTTGGCTTCTCCAACCCCGTCACCAACATCATCGCCAACACTGTCTCCTCCATCCTCGCCGAGCAAGAGGGTGAGGGATCCTGGCCCGTGCGTGGCGAGCCCCAACCCAATGGGGCCAAGAAGAGGAAGAGGAAGGTGAAGAGGAAAATATTAGAGGAGGCGAGAATGAGGGAGGGGAAAATATCAGAGGATGACGTGGATGCACACAGACATTGATGTGGATGCACACGTGGACGCTATGTATTACTAGGAGTCCATGTCAGTGAAAACCACCATCACGTCAGCGAAAACCACGGTGGTTTCAGACCAAGGTTGTGTTTTGCACCGGTCTTGATAGTTGAGGGTTGTGTTTCAAACGGTTTTAAAGTTCGAGGTTGAAAAGTGGACTCAAGCGATAGTTAAGGGTTGAAAAGTGGACTTTTTCGTAACATATTTGTCTAAACTTTTATAAGATATACTCTTCTCTAAATTTGTTATCCAGTGTATATGGATTCTCAAGATATGGTAACTAGAAAGAAAGATTTTTTCCATGCTTTCAAACTGTTTAGGATGCAGCTCTTCTATTCCACTCATTTTATTTGGGTTGTAGGAAGCCGATAAATTGCTGTCAGGGGAAAATGGTCATGGCCGTCTTAAAAATCTGGAATGGATGCTGCGGATGAGACAGCAATATATGATAACGCAAGTTGCTCAGATATATCCTGTGAGGCCCCTGAATGAACAATCTCCAGTTGACAAGCCTGGCTTAAACTCCAATATTATCAGAACAAGTATGTTACTCTTCCTATTGCAACTTTCAAGTGTTTCCAGAATCCAGATCCATATACCTGCTCACTGTAAAATGCCATGCCTATGTTGTCACAAATGACAACCATATTATTGGTGTAGAAACATATAGTGTGCAATTTTTCCTTGGCTGCAGTTCTTGCTACTGATGCGCGCATGAATTTATTTGTAGATGCACTGAATACATTGTACTACAAATATTTACTTGCACTTAATGTAAATCAAATTTAGTTGGACAGGCTCTGTACACTAACCTTCCTAGCCATTTAGTTTCTTATTGCATTGAACTTGTTTTATATTTTTAGGTGTCAGATAAACTTTTTTGGTTGCGTCCACTTGATTCTGTAGTGTTAGATTCAGATTGTTCTTACTTAGCGTAGCAGTGATGCACTTCAAAGTGGAGTAATTATTCGTCCAATTGACTAATCCTATTCATGCAATAATACTGCAGCATGATTGGAGGTCGTCATCATGTAAAATTTTCACTTAACCAACTATTCTGATGAACTTGGCATTTCTTGAAGATCTTCATTGTTTTCTGCTGAAGGATGAGATTCCTTAGTTTCATTTTCCCTTCTAAAGAATGTTATGAACCACATGGAAGGTCACACCACGAGCTTTTGGCACCCTCATCATTATTGTTATGTATATGTATATATGTCCGATGAGATACGGCCCATGAGAATTAGGGTTGTATTGTACTATATATACCTTTTTGGTTTTCATCTAATTTAGCTGAGATGTTCACTTTGTATCATGGTATCAGAGCATAGCCATCTCCGCCGCCTTCCGCCGAACGGCTCACACTTTCGAGCGTTTCCTTCGCTGTAGTTGTCGCGTTTGTGGGCAGCCGCCGCAGCCGCTCTACTCGTGAGCCCACCGTCTCCCCTGCCCTTCTTCCACAGATCCCCTAGCCATCTCCACCACCACTGGCTTGCAAGCCGCCGCCTGTTCGCCGCTCGGATCGGGATTCCCCCCCTTGAATCCCGCGTCTCTCGTGCCTTCGACGCCTCTGCTTGCTCATCTTCTCCTCCTGCGCGCCTCCGATGCTGCTGCTTGCGCCGTCATCGCTGGACCTCTTGTGTCAGGAGCAGCAATAGTAGTACGATCGCGAAGCTCATACCGAGATGACGGTGCCGGTGAAGGATCATCAGAAAAAGTATCATCAGTACTAGCCATGCCATCAGAGGAGGAAATATTAGAAGGCTGAGTATTAGGAGGATTTGATGACACTCTACTTGCTATGTGCAGGATCGTCGGACAGGAGTTCTTGTTGGTACTGGCCATCGCCTTAGAAATTCTCAGGGTCTCTACTTTCTTGATCGTCTGAATCTTCCATCTTCCTCCGCTCATGCGTCTTCAGTTCTTGCGTCAGCCTCTATTAGTTTTCCTCAGTGGCATCATCGGCTTGGTCACTTGTGTGGCTCTCATCTTTCTACATTAGCTCGTCAGGGTGTCCTAGGTCGTGTCACTGTCGACACTAGTTATGATTGTAAAGGTTGCAAGCTTGGTAAACAGCTGCAACTCCCATATTCTACCAGTACATCTCGGTCTAGTCGTCCTTTTACCTTTGTTCATTCTGATGTTTGGGGGTCCTGCTCCGTTTGCTTCCAAAGGTGGTCATATCTATTATGTAATTTTTATTGATGATTATTCTCGATATGCTTGGGTCTATTATATGAAACATCGTTCTCAGCCCTTGTCCATTTATCAGTCTTTTGCTCGTATGGTTCACACCCAGTTTTCTACTCCTGTTCAGACTTTTCGTTCTGATTCAGGGGGGGAGTACTTATCGCATGCCTTTTGTCAATTTCTCTCTGCTGAGGGAACTCTTCCTCAGCTTTCCTGTCCTGGTGCCCATGCTCAGAACGGCATTGCGGAACATAAACGTCGTCGTCTTGTTGAGACTGCTCGTTCTCTTTTACTTGCATCTCATGTTCCACGACAATTTTGGGATGAGGCTGTTTCTACGTCTGTCTATCTCATTAATATACAGCCATCTTCTCGCCTTCAGGGCAAGTGTCCTAGAGAGCTCTTGTTTTCTACTCCCCCACGATTCGACCATCTTCGGGTTTTCGGTTGTACCTGCTATGTTCTGCTTCCGCCTCGTGAGTGCACCAAGTTAACAGCTCAGTCCGTTGAGTGTGTTTTTCTTGGATATAGTCTTGAGCATAAGGGCTATCGTTGTTATGATCCCTCTACTTAGCGTGTGCGCATTTCTCGTGTCGTTTATTTTGTTGAGGATCGTCCCTACTTTTATTCTTCTACCACTCAGTCATCTTCCCTCGCTGAGTCTCTCTCTTTTCATTACATTCCACCTATTGTTTCGTCCGATACACCTCTTTCTGTGGAGTCTTCTTCTTTGTCCTCAAGTCACATCACCGTTTCCTCTTCACTATACTCGTCGGTCTAGGGTTCCTCCTGATACTTAGCCTTCTACTATTTCCTCATCTGATGGCATGGCTGATGGCATGGCTAGTACTGATGATACTTTTTCCGATGATCCTTCACCGGCATCGTCATCTCGGTATGAGCTTCGTGATCGTATTACTATTGCTGCTCGTGACAGATATGGTTTTTTTCTACTACTGTTGTGCCTGAGCCTCACACTTATCAAGAGGCTGTTGTTCATCCTGTGTGGCAGTTAGCTATGGCTGAGGAGTTGGCTGCTTTGGATCGTACTGGTACGTGAGATCTTGTTCCTTTACTTGCTTATGCTGTTCCTATTACTTGCAAGTGGGTTTTTAAAGTTAAGACCAAATCCGACGGCTCTGTTGAGAGGAACAAGGCTCGACTAGTTGCTCGTGGTTTTTAGCAGACACATGGTTGTGATTATGACGAGACATTTTCTCCTGTTGCTCATATGGTAACGGTTCACACTCTTGTTGCTGTGGCTGTTGTTCGCTCTTGGACTATCTCTCAGATTGATGTGAAGAATACTTTTCTTCATGGTGATTTGTAGGAGGAGGTTTATATGACACCACCCCAGGGTGTTGTGGCTCCTGCTGGTCATGTTTGTCGTTTTCGTCGTGCTCTTTATGGCCTCAAACAGGCTCATCGTGCTTGGTTTGAACGGTTCGGTTCAGTTGTGTTGGCTGCTAGGTTCTTCCCGAGTAATCATGATCCTGCATTGTTTATTCATACATCTCCACGTGGTTGTATAATGCTTTTACTCTATGTTGATGATATGTTGATTACTGGAGATGATAAGGAGTACATTGCTTTTGTTAAGCAATGGCTCAGTGAGCAGTTTTTTATGTCGGATTTAGGTCCTCTACGTTATTTTCTGGGGATTGAGTTTACTTGCACATATGATGGTTACTATCTATCTCAGCAGTGCTATATTCAGTATTTGCTTGCTCGCTCTGGTCTCACTGACAATTGGATAGCTGCTACTCCAATGGAGCTTCGTCTTTAGCTTCGTCCTACTGATGGCACTTTGCCTGAAGACCCTTCTCGTTATCATCATATTGTTGGGAGTCTTGTCTATCTTGCAGTGAGACGTCCTGATATTGCTCATTCTGTTCATGTGCCCAGCCAGTTTGTTTTCACTCCCACGTCTGTTCACTATGCTCACTTGCTACGTGTGTTGTGCTATCTACGAGGGACTGTTGATCGTTTTCTCTTTTATTCTCGGTCGCATCAGCTTCAGCTTCATGCTTACTCTAACTCGATTTGGGCAAGTGATCCTACTGATCGACGATCTGTCTCTGGCTATTGTATATTTGTTGGGTCTTTGCTTATTGCCTGGAAGTCCAAGAAACAAACTAAAGTATCACGGTCTAGTGCTGAGGCTGAGCTTCAAGCGTTGGCCACCACTACTTCAGAGATTATTTGGCTTCGTTGGCTTTTGTCTGATCTTGGTGTGTCGTGGTACTACTGCATTTCTTCTGTGTGACAACACTAATGCTATGCAGATTGCTATTGATCCAGTAAAGCATGAGCTTACTAAGTACATTGGTGTGGATGTGTCCTTCACACGTTCTCATTGTCAATAGAAGACTATTGCTATTCAATATGTGCCATTCAAGTTGTTGATTTCTTCACCAAGGCTTAAACTCGAGAGCAACATCTCTTCTATCTCTTCAAACTCAATGTTTCAGATCCTCCTAACCCATGTTGAGTTTGAAGGGGGGTGTTATGTATATGTATATATGGCCCATATGTATATACAGCCCATGAGATACGGCCCATGAGAATTAGTGCTGTATTGTACTATATATACCCTTTTGGTATTCATCTAATTTAGTTGAGATGTTCACTTTGTATCAATTATATGTAGGAGAGAAGTGTCATCAGCATTGATTCTTGAAGTAATGTGCTGAGCTGCTTCATTACTATGCTAACTAGCTGTATTGGGAGTGTGAAGTCAGCTATACAAACTAATTTTCTTTGTTTATGTCCTTTGTTAACCTATAGTTGTTAGCAATTTCAGAACATAAGAGTTGTGATGTGTTTTCGATTTCCTCAGTCAACGACTCAATGTACCTTGTTTGCTTCATTGAACTGATGACATATTTTGTGAATGCAATTAAATTGTGATGCTTGAAGACTTTCAGACAAGTACTTCAGTAAACTTGCATTAGGGACATAGCTATTGTACCCCTCATACTGATCGTCATGTTCCACAAGTATCCACACGCTAGTATCTGTCAATTCATATATGAACTCATATTTTGCTACGTGGCATCAAATATGAACTCATTTCCACCCAGTGTTCACCAAGGTGCTAGACACTAGTTGGGCGGCGACCCACGCCTAGCGCCTAATCGCCGATTAGGCGGGCTAGGTGGCCGCCTTTTAGAACACTGTTTCCACCTTTTAACTACCAATTTCCCGCAGCTATACTAATCTATGATGGATGAGTCTTAACTCTTAAGCAAAAGAGATGACTTTATTTTTTTCCACAATCAGTCTTAATATTCTTCATTCGCAAATTGTTATCTTAAAGTTTTTTTTGGTCAGAAAATTTTAATGCTTCAGAAAATTTCCAGGAGATGCTCAATCAATGTCGCCGAATGGCTCTCGAAACGGACAGACACCTTTGGCCATTTTGGGTCTACAGTTATCAAAGCTATCTATAAAAAAGACCAACTACTTCAGTGACAAGACAGAGATTCAGAAATCTGCTACTGTTCTGGGATATGTTGCACATGTATGTATATAATTTAAATTGATGAATAAATATCGAATGGAAACTGATTTAAGCATTCATTGAAATTTTCTTCTAGTTTCCTTTCTATAAGAGTTTGGAATTCTATTGGTTTAAGTTCTGTTGTAGAACATTTAGATCCAGTCAACATATAACTAAGTATTGTTCATCAATATGTTTGGTTTTACAGTGATAGAAATGACGCTGTGTGTATGTCCAAATTTTCCTACATACTGCTGGTTTTTATTTATTCATTTTGAATCATAGGCAGTCTCCCTTATTGCATCATATCTCAATGTTCCTCTTCGATATCCACTGCGGTTGGGAGGTTCGCATTCATATGTTCTTGATCATGCGCCTTCTGTTGAGCCATCATCTATCAACTCAGGAATAAGTTATATCCCTCTGAGCATGAGGACAATGGAATTCCCTCTTTTTTTTGAAGGCCAGGAGACAACAAGATCAGCATATGCAATATTCTTGTTAAACAAGGTTGGTTTCCATGCTACTTTTTGCATTTATATAATACAAACTGAGCATTTTTAACATGGATAGCTCTCACTTTTTAGAGCTGTTGATCATAGAATCGTGATGAAACAAAAGGAGCTAAGGAAGAATACATGTTTTTCTATCCATGCCCTGTTTGGCAAATCTGGAAACATTTCCCTCAAACCACTAAATCACTAGAAAATTTGAAATACAGTTATAATGAACCAAAAATAATTTTTTAAAAAGGCCTACCTATGCCTGTTTGCAATCCCCTTGAGTTAGCTTCAGATAGGTGGTTTAGAATATTAATCCAAGCTAACCATAGTTGTGGCTTGGTACTTAAGTGAGCGAGTCAGTAAAACATAGATCAGGTTAGGATAAATGATCAACCTGAAGTGAATTTGACCAAACGCTATGGAAGTACCAAACGTGTGGCACCTCATGAAAATGTTGGCATATTTTCAGACTACTTGTGAAGCCGTGAGGAGCACATAATTAAACAGAGAATTTAGTGATGCATGGAAACTTAAATTGTGATCAAGAAGTAACAGTGTATTTTTTTAAGAATAAATTATAGTGCGTTTGATAATTGTAGAATTAGTACATATTTTTGACCGAAAATTTTCATTTGAGCAATTCTAGGTCAGCTATGTAACGATCTGAAATCTGTATATCAAAACTCTTATGGTTGTACTTCCATCCCTTTCTGCATTGATTCTTTTTGGACATTAACCTTCCTCTTATGTTTCCTGTCAGGATATTGAACAACTTCTGAATCACATTGGTGCTGAAAGTCTTGGCCCAAGACATGTATTAGCTAACCTCAAGCAGCTAACAGCGATCATCCAGTCACAACAATACATTTGTGATTGATTTAACCCAAAGAAACAATTTTGGAGTTCTGAGAGAGTTTGCTTATGCCTGAGTCCAGATGTGGTTGGTGCTATTTTTAGCAAGCACCATTCTTTTCCCAGGACACAAATAGGTTCAGGTTTCTCGTTGCTGATATGTTCATGTAAATGAGTAAATCGATTTGTCAGTGTAAAATGTTCTCACTTCCAGGTGTACAGGAAATACATGGATAATAAACGATTGGTGCACAAATCTAGCTGCTTGTTCTTGTCATATTTGTGATGCATTCTATTTTTTCCAGCGTTATGAACAGACCCTAATTCATTTCGTAATAGTACTGTGGAAGTGTAAGGACTAAGGACTTGGTATCTTCTGCCCTTTTTGTTACTCTCCGGTCCTCCCAACTGTATATGCCACTACCAACAGCGCTTGAAGAAAATTCTCCTAATTTTCATGGTTTTCTAGAAGGTTGACAGATCATTGGGTTCAGTTCCCACTAGGTGAAGGCATAGTTGTCAGAAGCAGACTCTGGAGTAGTAAGTAGTAAAGGTGTTGTGCTATGTCCTGGAACCTAAGAGTTCTTGGCTGGTTTACTCGTGATTCTTAAATGTTTCTGGTAAGGTGGATGGTTGATGCAGTAAATAGTTCTACTTAATATATGATATATCTTTGTGAGTTGGCAACTATTGTGAATATCAAGATTTTTAATTCAAGGTTCTCGACAATGGTACAGTTTTAGCGATTTTTTTATAATTACAAAAATAAATAGTCCAAATAAAAAAATTACAAAACTAGATGCATGGCGTCAATTGGAATGGCGATAGGCTCCTGTCGCCATTTGGCGACATGGGGTTCAATGGTACCTAAAGCTCCCTGTCGCCATTTGAATTGGCGACAAGTCCTTGTCGCCAATTCAACTGGCGATAAAGATCCCTAATTTTTTAATTTCAAAATTTGAAAAACCGTCATTTCAAATAGCGATAGGGATATCGCAAGTCCCCGTTGTCATTACGAATGGCGACACAATCTCTCATATAAAAGACCCTTGAAACCCTAAAATTCGGAGAAATATCACTTTTATTCAGAAAAAAGAGAGAAGGGAGAGAAGAGAGAGGAGTGGGGGCTAGCAAAGCGCTATCTGTCTGGTTGCCCACCTTTCAAATAGTTTTTTAAATCAAATGGATTACATAGTTTTATACGTAAGGTTACGTAGTGTAGTATGTTGTATATAACCCTTTTCAATGGGTAGTTTAGTTTTAAATATGTGGTTAATTGTGAAAATCTTGTTTACGGTGTAACACATCAAATATGTCGGACGTCACTAACTTCAAAATTTACTATGGTCAATGGACTATTCTTGAGGGTTCCGAGGTGATTGATTTGCGTTATTTCCCATCGGCGACCGTGCCCCTGCCAAGACCAGAGCAGCGTACATGAGGTACTGTGATGCGGTGGTTGTTTCACTCATTCGATTTGGACCATGCTGTGTATGATCTGAGATTGAGTTGTCTTGTGACTCTTGTCCCCCGAGCAACACAGCGCATATATTGGGAGTTAGTGTAACTCAAGGGAACAAGGTCGTGGCAGTCATATGTACGCTTGGTGAGGGAGAAAGGGTGGGATTTGGTCCTTTTAGCCCAGGCTTATGCCAAGCCTACTCCTGCATCGGCGGTTGAACAAGAAGAAGGTGGTGATACCGAAGAAGTCTGGGACTTCAGCCACAGCGCGACGCACACAATGGCTGAAGCTCTTGGAGTTACTGATGCTGTCGATGAAGACCCTGCGGAAGTAGCTCATTCAGTTAGGCAAGCTAGTGGGCTTGCTGACGAGGGTGAGGAGCTGGAAGCCCAAGTGCAAAGGATGGATCTCGAAGACCGGGACTACATGGCATTGTCAAAAGATGAAGGATTCGACGACGAGATGATGTGGACTAGCAGGCGGTTCCATCCGAGTGGAACACACGCCAGTTCGTCAACCTCGTTGTTAACGAAGGCTCACGTGTGCCGTGGGAGTACGACCAGAGCGAGGTCAGGCAAGGAGCTATATACAAATGCAAAGAGGCCGTGTAGGAGGCGATCAAATTATGGGTCTTGTCGATGCGACGTACATTCACAGTTGTCAAGTCTAACCCAATATGCAATGACGTGAAGTGCGACATAGATGGATACCCCTGGCGAGTGCACGCATTTCAGCCTAAGTGGGACACCTACTGGAAATGTTCTATAGTGGTCCCTCACACATGTGTCGTCCCTGAGTCAGTGCAGTCCTACAGGAATCTGTGGATATCATGGGGATATGCTCACGATCTTAGTATGATGATAAAATTGGCAATGACTCTTAAGGTTTGTCGAAACTTTTGTTTTCAGTAAAGTCAGTATTATCGGTAGTATCGGCAAGTAAGGTGCGGTACGATCGCAACGCGGTATGACCGCAATGGTAGAGCGGTAGTACCGCAGTGCGGTAACACCGGTTGATGGCGGTATGAATTTTCTAGAGAACGTGTTTTCTTGGATTTTTGGTCTTCTGTGAGAATCGGTATGACTGCAGTTATTGGAGCGGTACTACCGCAATGCGGTAGTACTGGTGATTACATGGTGGTAGTACCGATTGCGTTCTGAATGTCGGTCGACTTGGTGAAATGGTTTTTCGTTAGGTCAAGTTTATGGGTTTCAGTGCATATGTGTTGCATGATGCATGTTTTGACTAACATGGGTCAAGTTGCGAAGAACTTGTTCCCGGAAACGATTTCGTGGTCTATTGTTGTGTAGGTTGCTTGGAGGTCAATGACGGTCAACGGTGAGGATGAACAGGACTAGGCTTGAGAGCTGAGGTTCAGAACGATCGAGGATGCTGGGTGAAGTCAATGGACTCAAGCATGGCGCAAAATGGACAAGGATGACCGAACGTGCAGTTCGGTGCAACGGGTTGGATCAAGCGGCGCGGGGGTCGGTGCAAGTGCCATGGTTGTTTCTGTGAGAGCTGGATGGGGGAGACTTGCCGACATGAAGAGAGCCGTTGATCAACCTACACGTGGCGAAGCATGGGATTGCTTCATGAAGATTGGACTCGGTCTTCGGAGAAGGATCGAGAAGGGGTATTTTGGTATCTTCACCTAAATACTGCCTTGGTGACGTTTTGCTAACCCGCGGCATAAGACGGCGCAAGGAGAAGCTGTTTAGGTCAAGAGGAGATGAAGACGTCGCTTTAAAATACGTGCGTAAGTGAAACCCGTTTGTGTGCGGGCTTAACGGGTGCCCATTAGGGTTTTCTTTCTAGAATCTAGTCTCTACTATAAATAGAGGAGGGTGCTGGTTGTGCACCCCCCCAACCCTCATATCTAAAACCCTAGTTTTGTGTTTTAGGGTTAGAAGAGAAAAGTGGAGATGTTAGGGTTCTAAAGAGTTGGATTGATTGTGTGCTCAAGGGTTGAGTCTTTGTCCTCCATGATGGAGTGGCTGTAAAGTAACTTCAATCTCCAATCAATCAAAGCAAAGTTCTTCAAGATGACTCCCTCTCTCTCTTTGTTCTTGCTCTCTCTCTTTTGGTGATTTTGGGTTTTCGATGATTCCTTAGTTTTTCTTTGGTTTCTTGTAGTGATCTTGCTTGTTGTGATATGTGGGAATACATCTAAGATCATCTTGATCATCCTTACCCACGAGCAAGCTTTTAGATCAAAGTTTGATTTTGGCTCGGTTTTGAAGCAACCTTCACTCAAACGGAAAAAGGTTGAAATTTTGGCAATGATCTTCACGATCCTTGGTTAGAATAGGTTCCTGACATCCTAGAGATGGTATGTTTCTAGTTTCATGAAGTTTGGAGTTATGGATCAAAAGTTGTGCCAATTTTGAGTTTGGATTTCGGGCTAAGTTCCAGTATAATCGGTAGTACCACCCATTGAACAGCGGTAGTTCCGATTATCGGTAGTACCGCACGTTGCACTGAGGTAGTTCCGATTATTGGTAGTACCGCACTTTGCACTGAGGTAGTTCCGATTTTTGCATCTTTGGTTTATTTGCTTCGGGGTTTTGATTGGATTCAATACAAGTCTTCCATTGTACATATATATTGATCTTCATAGCTTTTATAGCTATTGGAGTGAAATTAGTATTGAATTCAATCAAGGAGGAAAAGAGATCGTGCTTCTATTCACCCCCCTCTAGTCGCTGGCTCGACTATTCCTATTGGAAGAATCGCATGTGTGTCTTCCTTCAGAGCGAAGGACCAGCCATATGGGAGGTTGTTCGAGCCCCGCTCATTTTGCCTGAGGTTGCTACGCTGGCTTCAGCAGCCCTCTTGGCTAACAACTATAAGGCAAAGAATCTCCTATATGCTGGGCTTGATAGACAGGAGTATGACAGGATTTGCAATCTTGAGACCACGCACGAGATTTGGCACACCTTCGAAACCTACCATGAGGGTTCATCGCAAATCAAGCAAGTACGTCAGACGATCTTTAAGCGTGAATACAACAAGTTCGAGATGCGTCCTGGAGAGAGCATCAATGATGTATTCAATCGCTTTACAAGGTGATTAATCATATGAGAGCGGTCGACATCGAGTATTCTCAGTCTGAGAATGCCACCCACCTCGTGGCTGCAATCAACACCAAGGAGTGGGAGATGAAGTCTACTGCCATTGAGGAAAATGTCAACCTCTTTGATCTTACTTTGTAGCTGCTTTATAGCAAGCTCAAGACCCATGATATCAAGAGAGTTGATCATCCTAAGAAGGAGAACATGGTTTTGGTCGCTGACCCTCTTAAGAGAACTTCTGATGGCTCTTCTGAATTTTTATCTAGATTTTCACTTGCTTGTTTATCTACGATCCATGAAGAGGAACTTGAGAATATCCCTGAGGCCGAGTTAGCCCTTCTAGCCAAGAAATTCACACGGACCTATAATAATGTGAGAAATAAGAAGAGAGACGGCCATGTGACATGCTATGAGTGTGGAGAACTCTACTATATCCGGGCAAACTGCCCCAAACTAAAAGGGAAGGGCAACCATAAGGAGGAGAATGCAGCTTGGAGGAAGCCTCAAGAGAACAAGTCCAAGTATGATGCTGTCAAGCTCATGAAGGCCACTCACCAGGTTCTTGCCGCTTTTGAAGAGCAATCCATGAGTGATGTGGACTCCGGGAGCGAGGAGGACAAGAAGGAGGAGCTCCCTCAAGACAAGAAGAAATGGAAGGCAAAGGACTTCACCGGCATACGCTTCATGGCCGACTCCGTCGACGATGATGAGGTACCTCCTTCCTATGAAGTTCTCTCTACTAGATACGATATCATCTTTGAGCAACTGCTTAGTTAAGATAAGGCTTTAGAGTTCACCATGGCTAGGAATAAGGACTTAGAGTCACAAGTGGATAATCTAACATTAGAACTTATGAATGCTAAGAGTCTTAATGCTGATAAATGTTCATCCTGCCATGCTTTACACTCTGAACTTGCTAAATTGCAAACTACTCATGATATTGCCTTGCACCAACTAGAAAATGCTAGGATTGAGTTAATTGAAATTAAATCTGCTCCTTGTGAAAAATTCTTAGAATCTAGCAAGTTGGTCGCTTCTGATAAGGCTGAGTCTAGCTTTTGCTCTTTTTGTTTAGAACGTGAACATGAAGTTAAAGACATATTAGAAGGAGTTAGAGCTAAGTATGCTAAGCTTAAGGACAAAATTAATTCTGCTCCTTGTGCTTCATGTGAATCCCTTAAGCTTGAAGTTGCCATTCATAAGGAGAAACATGCTAGAGCCATTAAGGCCAAAATTTGTGAATAATGTGTTAACCTTGGAAAAGAGAATGCTTATCTTAATGATACATTAGAAAAATTATCTAAGGGTAAGAAACAGTTAAACATGATTCTTGACAAGTCAAAAACTCCTTATAAGAAGCAAGGGTTATGATACAATTTCGCCCAAGACAAGTCCAAGCCAAATGTTATTCAAGTATTGGAAAATGGCTTAGTCGAGTTCAAAACCCAACCTGCAAAAACTATTTTCAAATTTGCAGGTTTTGTCCAACCATCTTTTGAGCCAAAAGATGCTTCTCCCAGTGGTACTAAATACCATTGCACCTATTGTAAGAAGGATGGGCATTTGCCTGAGTTATGTTGGCGTAGGTTGAAAAATGCTAGGAGAAATCTTGCTATAATTTTATCTCATCAATCTAGAGCTTTCATGAGACATAGTCACCTAGAAAAGAAGAAACCTGGTCTAGGATTTATTTCACATGCTCATCATCATCATGTTCCTAGACAGGATGCATCTCATGTTCGTGTAACCATTGCTCATGATAGAACCTCAAGTAGAATCAAGGATAACAATTTTGCTTTGTATACTACTCGCAGACATGTGTCTCAATACTAGGTTCCTAAGTCATGTTTAACTAACTCCAGTATTGAGACATATTGATTTTATGTGCCTTGATTTTCAGGATCGTCGCGGAAGGGGGAAGAACACGTGGTTCGTCGACTCCGGCTGTTCACGCCACATAACCGAAGATTCAAAATGGTTCACCTCCTTCACACGGTCGATAGGTGATGACTTCATCACCTATGGAAATGATATACAAGGGCGGATTGAAGGAATGTGATCAATCAGGGTGAACGACAAATTCATCCTGAAGGACGTCGCACTTGTGGACAAGCTAAGGTACAACCTGCTTTCTGTCTCGCAGCTTCTTGATGATGGCTATGAGACTAGATTTAAGAAAAATGCTTGTCGTGTGCTTGATTCAGCTGGTGAGCTTGTTTTTGGGATTTCTAGAGTTGGTAGGATCTTTGGAGCTAACTTTTCTGAATCTCTTGCTGGATCTCTCAAGTGTTTGATTGCATCTTCTTCTGAGTTCAGGCTTTGGCACCGTTGTTTGGGGCACATTAGTTTTGATCATTTGATGCGAGTTAGTAGCCTTGATCTCATGAGAGGTTTGTCCAAACTCAAAGCCGTCAAGGATGCTGTATGTGCGCCCTGTAGGCATGGCAAGCAAGTTGCCGCCTCACACCCTTCATTGACTATGGTCATGACTGACGGACCGAGACAATTGCTTCACATGGATACTGTTGGTGCCGCTAGGTTTCGGTCAGTCGGTGGCAAATGGTATATTCTTATCATAGTCGATGATTTTTTGAGATACTCTTGGGTGTTCTTTCTTGCTTCGAAGGATGAAGATTTTGATCATTTTTATGATCTTGTTCTTTGCTTGGCTTCTGAACTCCCCGGTGCTTTGAGAGCAATCCGCAGTGACAATGGCACGGAGTTCAAGAATACCTCATTTGCCTCTTTCTATGCTAGGCGTGGTATTGAGCATCAGCTCTCTTCTCCACATGTCCCTCAACAAAATGGCGTGGTGGAAAGGAAGAACAGAACCTTAGTCGAGATGGTTAGGACGATGCTAGATGAGTATAGCACTCCGATGAGGTTTTGGGCCCAAGCTATTGCTACAACTTGCCATATTACCAATCGTGTCTTCTTGAGACCGTCTTTGGGCAAGACATCATATGAGCTTCGGTTTGGTAGAAAACCCTCTATTTCTCATTTTTGCGTTTTTAGAGCTAAGTGTTTCATTCTCAAGACAGGAAATCTAGATAAATTTGAGTCAAGAACTTCTGATGGTTTATTTCTGGGTTATCCTGCACATTTGAGGGGTTTTCGGGTTTTTAATGTTGAGACTAACGTTGTCCAGGAGACATGCAATGCCACTTTTGATGAGACTAGCTCTAGTGCTAGATCAGACATTTCAGGTGATACACAAGCAACAGAGAGCATTTTTGTAGAGGAAGATGATGATAAAGTCGATACTGCTCTTCCACCTATTGCTGATGCTCCTGTTGCAGCTTCAGAACCTGCTTCAACTACTTCACCTCCAATTGAGGCTCCTACTGTATCTTCATCATCAGCAATACCTGCGAAGGTCGAGGAGATGCTATCTCTCCCGGGCGCTCCACTTCACATTCAGAGGCATCATCCTCCGGACCAGATCATTGGTCATTTTCATGAGCGAGTCACTCGCTCTAGGTATCAAGATCCGAGTCTATACTCTCATTCTGTATTTGTTGCTTCTTTCAAACCTCGCGATATATCACATGCTTTATCTGATTCTAGCTGGGTTAATGTCATGTATGAGGAGTTAGAGAACTTTGAGAGGAACAAGGTTTGGAACCTAGTAGAGCCTCCTAGTGGTTATAATGTGATAGGAACCCATTGGGTGTTTAAAAACAAACAAAGTGAGGATGGTTCTGTGGTTAGAAACAAGGCTAGGTTGGTAGCTCAGCGTTTTAGCCAAGTTGAGGGATTAGACTTTGATGAAATATTTGCTCTTGTTGCTAGATTAGAAGCCATGCGTATTCTACTTGCATTTGCTGCATCTAAGGGTTTTAGGCTGGACCAAATGGATGTCAAGAGTGCATTTCTGAATGGTTATATAGAGGAGGAAGTGTATGTTAGGTAACCCTCAGGCTTTGAGAATCCCAAACATCCACGTCATGTTTTCAAGCTATCCAAAGTCTTGTATAGTCTTAAGCAAGCCCCAAGAGCCTGGTGTGATAGACTTAAGACTTTCTTGCTTAAGAATAATTTTGAGATGGGTAAGGTAGACAAGACTCTATTTGTTCTTAGGTATGGCAATGACTTCTTATTTGTTCAGATTTACGCGGATGATATTATCTTTGGTGGTTCTTCTCATGCTCTTGTTTCTAGTTTTTCTGAGACTATGTCCAGGAAATTTGAGATGAGTATGATGGGAGAGCTCAACTACTTACTAGGGCTTCAAATCAAGCAATACAAGGAAGGGATCTTCATCCATCAGACGAAGTACACCAAGGATCTGCTCAAGCGCTTCGAGATGGGTAACTGCAAGCCGATTGCTACTCCCATGGCGACTTCGACTGTTTTGGATCTAGATGAGAAAGGAGAAGCCGTGGATCAACGCAAGCACCGTAGCATGATTGGCTCCCTCCTTTACCTAAAGGCCTCAAGACTGGACATCCACTTTGCGGTCTACCTCTGTGTGAGTTTTCAGGCGTCTCCGAGGACTTCCCATCACCAAGCCGTTAAGCGTATTTTTAGGTACCTTCACTCTACCCTCTAGTATGGCATTTAGTATTCCTGCTCTTCATCCTTGTCTATTCAGGGGTTTTTTGATTCTAATTTTGCGGGTTGTCAGCTAGATAGGAAGAGTACCTCAAGAACTTATCACTTCTTATGCACTTCTCTTGTCTCTTGGTCTTCTAGGAAGCAGTCCTCTGTTGCACAATCCACTGTAGAAGTTGAATATGTAGCTGCCGCTAGTTGCTGTAGTCAAATTTTGTTGATGGTGTCTACTCTTAAGGACTTTGGGTTAAATTTTGCTAGTGTTCCTCTTCTCTATGATAACATTTCTGCCATTAATATTGCTAAGAACCCTGTGCAACATTCTAGGACCAAGTACATAGACATTCGCTATCACTTCCCTAGAGACCATGTAGAGAAGGGTGATATTGTACTTCATTTTGTGGAGTCTGAGGCTCAGTTAACTGATATCCTCATCAAGCCTTTAGACCCGACTAGGTTTGCCACCTTGAGGAGTGAGTTAGGGGTAATTTACTCCTATGGGTTAGTTTGAGGAGGAGTTGGTTCTTTTCTGAGCTTGCCTTGTTCATCTGATCTTTTTGATCTTTTTCTGAACTTGCTGATCTTTTTTATCTTCTTAGGCTTTTTGAGCTTTTCTTACATCTCATTGTATCATATTGCATTCATATGAAAATCACAAAAAGATGTATTGTAATATAAGCTTTACTGTTTGTCTTTTAAATTGATGAAGCTTTGCTTATTACCCTCTTGAACTTTAGTATTTCAATTCTTACTCAATGACATATCTAGTTCTTTGACTTGCTAGAATTATCACGCTTTCATATGTGTAGCTAAGTCTTTACTAAATGGGCTAGAACTTTAAGACAACTTGAACTAAAAAATTGCAATTTGTGGATCGTTTAGCTAGTTGCACAATTAGTGATCCTTTTATGACATTGGCCCTGTCAAAATTGCTTTGTTAGCTCTTGAATCTAGGATTGAACATTTCTTGAGCTTCTTGTTCCTTTATGAATCTAAAACTGCTCTTGTGCAAAATGAAAACTCAAATTTCAAGATTCTCATGTGGTTAAATTGTGCCACACTACTCTCACGAGACTGCATGTTAAAGACATGAACTTGGAGATAGTTTGATGATTCAGACGATTTCATGGGGACTGCTTGTCAAAATTGACATGAACCTCAAGATTTGTCGCCCTGGTTAAAGATTAGGAAGAGTTTGTAGATGGCTCCTAGTCCAGGATTTTCTTCACTAAGATAGACCTTTAATCAACTTCTGGTTGAAGCTTAGGAAGAGTTTGTGGATAGCTCCTAGTCTAGGATCTTCTTCACTAAGATAGACCTTTTATCAACTTCAATATTCATTGCAAATGAAAAGTGTTGTAAAAATTGGGCGTTTGAGATAATTTGAGCAAAATGATTCAATTCAGGACCTTTTTGTCTCTTAAGTGGTCATTGTTAGCTTCTTGATTTCACATTGACATTCTGACATGGCCATTATCTCTTTAGGATCCCTGTTGATGAACTTTCTAAGTTTGAAGCTTTGCTTAAATTATTACAATTCATCGCTTTATATTGAGCCTTCTAGCTTAGCTTTGATATATATATTTTAACATGATCTTGCTAGCGCTTTTAGGCTTGATATGTATTGCGTAATATTAGAAATGCTAGCTTATTCTTTTGGGTAATCTCCAAAGCTTCTTGTACTCAAAAATTGAAAAATACAAAAAAAAAAAAATTTGAAGCCACTCCATTGCATTTCATGCATGCTCCTTCTTATGCTTTTCCTCATTTCTGCACTTGTCATCTCTAGATGAGAGGAAGACGTGATTCCTTGATGACTCCATTGTCAAAGGGGGAGAAGATATTGCAAAAATGTTAAAAGGGGAGCTATTTAGAGAAAAAGGGGAAAAAATAAAATTTTCTAAACAAAAAATGCTGATCATAGTGAGGGAGAGCATTTAATTTGTATTCTTATGATCTTATTGCCATTTCTAAACTTGAATTGCAATTCTTGGAACCTCACAATGATCAAAGGTCAAATTGAACAATTGTTCTTTCATATAAACCTTAAGTGAGATTTTTTACTCTTCTTTGGAAATTGAAGATTTCTTGCCTTCTTCTGCCTTATCTCACTTGCCGATACTATTTTGAAGCCAACTTGGTCACTTCCATTACATTCTCTTGTCTTTGGACCAAGTTGTGTCTTAGCACGAAAACGTTGAGTTTTTCTTTTTCCAAAACCTCAAACTTACATTTCTAGAAAATTGCCAATGTGTTCATCAAGGAGGGAGATTGTGGATATCATGGGGATATGCTCATGATCTTAGTATGATGATAAAATTGGTAATGGCTCTTGAGGTTTGTCAAAAATTTTGTTTTCAGCAAAGTTAGTATTATCGATAGTACCAGCAAGTAAGGTGCGGTACGACCGCAACGCGGTATGACCACAATGGTAGAGCGGTAGTACTGCAGTGCGGTAACACCGGTTGATGGCAGTATGAATTTTCTAGAGAACGTGTTTTCTTGGATTTTTGGTCTTTTGTGAGAATCGGTATGACCAAGTTATTGGCCAGATTACTCTGCGAATCTTGCAGTAGTACC
Organism: Phyllostachys edulis; assembly: GCA_036346405.1. Taxonomy (NCBI): domain Eukaryota; kingdom Viridiplantae; phylum Streptophyta; class Magnoliopsida; order Poales; family Poaceae; genus Phyllostachys; species Phyllostachys edulis. The sequence continues at coordinate 5,743,074 of CM070568.1, forward strand.
GGTGATTACATGGCGGTAGTACCGATTGTGTTCTGAATATCGGTCGACTTGGTGAAATGGTTTTTCGTTAGGTCAAGTTCATGGGTTTCAGTGCATATGTGTTTCATGATGCATGTTTTGACTAACGTGGGTCATGTTGCGAAGAACTTGTTCCCAGAAATGATTTCTTGGTCTATTGTTGTGCAGGTTGCTTGGAGGTCAACGACGGTCAACGGTGAGGATGATCGAGACTAGGCTTGAGAGCTGAGATTTAGAACGATCGAGGATACCGGGTGAAGTCAATGGATTCAAGCATGGCGCAAAATAGACAAGGATGATCGAACGGGCAGTTCGGTGCGACGAGTTGGTTCAAGCGGCGCGGGGGTCGGTGCAAGTGCCATGGTGGTTTCGGTGGGAGCTGGATGGGAGAGACATCCTGACATGAAGAGAGCCGTTGATCAACCTACATGTGGCGAAACATGGGATTGCTTCATGAAGATTGGACTTGGTCTTCGGAGAAGGATCGAGAAGGGGTATTTTGGTATCTTCACCTAAATACTGCCTTGGTGGCCTTTTGCTAACCTGCGGCGCAAGACAGCGCAAGGAGAAGCAGTTTAGGTCAAAAGGAGATGAAGACGACGTTTTAAAATATGTGCGTAAGTGAAACCCGTTTGTGTGTGGGCTTAACAGGTGCCAATTAGAGTTTTCTTTCTAGAAACTAGCCTCCACTATAAATAGCGGAGGGTGTTGGTTGTGCACCCCTTAACCCTCATATCTAAAACCCTAGTTTTGTGTTTTAGGGTTAGGAGAGAAAAGTGGAGACGTTAGGGTTCTAGAGAGTTGGATTGATTGTGTGTTCAAGGGTTGAGTCTTTGTCCTCCATTATGGAGTGGCTGTAAACTAACTTCAATCTCCAATCAATCAAAGCAAAGTTCTTCAAGATGACTCTCTCTTTGTTCTTGCTCTCTCTCTTTTGGTGATTTTGGGTTTTTGATGATTCTTTAGTTTTGCTTTTGTTTCTTGTAGTGATCTTGCTTGCTGTGATATGTGGGAATACATCTAAGATCATCTTGATCATCCCTTACCCACGAGCAAGCTTTTAGATCAAAGTTTGATTTTGGCTTGGTTTTGAAGCAACCTTCACTCAAACGGAAAAAAGATTAGAACTTTGGCAATGATCTTCATGATCCTTGGTTGGAATAGGTTCCTGACATCCTAGAGAGGGTATGTTTCAAGTTTCATGAAGTTTGGAGTTGTGCATCAAAAGTTGTGCCAATTTTGAGTTTGGATTTCGGGCTGAGTTCCAGTATAATCGGTAGTACCGCCCATTGTACAGTGGTAGTTCCAATTATCGATAGTACCGCACGTTGCACTGAGGTAGTTCCGATTATTGGTAGTACCGCACTTTGCACTGAGGTAGTTTCAATTTTTGCATCTTTGGTTGATTTGCTTCAGGGTTTTGATTGGATTCAATGCAAGTCTTCCACTGTGTTTGTATATTGATCTTCATAGCTTTCATAGCTATTGGAGTGAAATTAGTATTGAATTCAATCAAGGAGGAAAAGAGATCGTGCTCCTATTCACCCCCCTCTAGTCGCCTTTTCGGTCGAACAGAATCTGTCACCAGGCTTCATCGCCAACCTCATGTACGGTGAGAATGTAGATAATCTAGATTTTGAGCCATGATCCATCATTCGGACGATTGAGACAAGGTTCCAGTACACAGTCAGCTATGCCAAGGCATGGAGGGCAAAACAGAAGGCATCAGAATCAATGTTCGGTACTTTCGAGGACTCCTACCACAACCTCCCTAGGCTACTCCGAGTCATACAAGACAGGAATCCCGACACTCATGACGACATTCAAGATTCCACACATCCGAAATGGGCCAATAAGAGGGTACTGCAGCGAGAATTCTTTGCCTTTTGTCCATGCATCAATGCATTTCAGCACTTTCTGTCCAATCTTGTGTGTGGATGGCACATTCCTAACTAGAAAGTACAAGGGCCAGATACTGACTGTAATAGCTACAGATGGGAACAATCAAGTTCTTCATGTGGCATTCACTTTCGTTGAAAGCGAGAACATAGACATATGATTGTGGTTCCTGAGAAATTTGAGGATTTCTGTTGTACAGGGTCGTCCAAATATATGTGTCATACATGATCGGCATGTGGGTCTGCTGAGTGCAATAACTCAGCTACAACAAGGAGAGAACGAACCACTTCTATGGGCGGATCTGCAGAGCAGGTGATGCATGTGACACTTGGGTGCAAACTTCTACAAGTAGTTCCGCAAGAAGGACTTGATGAACCTGTTCAAGTGGTTGTGCAACCAGAACTAGCAGCGAAAGTTTAAAGCACTTTGGAAGATTCTGGATGAGTGGACCCAGACGCACAGAAGGGAGACAGCGAAAAGGGTCACTCTAAGCGCTAACCAGGCCCCCAAAGCATTGCCACAGCTATCCACAGATGGTCCTAGTGCGACGAGGAAGACAGGGGTGCAGGTGAAATGCTTCTCGGACTGGATTGAGCATGAGCCTAAGGAGAAGTGGTCGCTGCTATATGACAGGGGTGATGATCAATTTGGTATCATGACAACCAATCTAGCCGAGGTGTACAACCGGGTCATGCGCGACGCAAGGTGCCTCCCTTTGGTTGGTATTGTGGAGGCAATTCTCCGCGGTACCCCAAATTACTTTGTTGACAAAAGTAATAACGCGTCGCTCGCCATGACAAATGACAGAGTACTCTACGCCGCCGTGATCACAAAGTACATGGAGGAGAAGAGCAAGAAGGGTGAGATGCACCGGGCATTCAAAATGGGCACAAGGGAGCTTCGCTTCGAGATAATGTGTAGGGACAAAGGACGTCGCGGGACGAACCACGAGAGAATCACCCACGAGTGCACATTACACCGGCTTGTTGCGTATGCACTTGCAACAAGTTTCTTCTTCTGCATAGGCTTTGCTCCCATGTTATGGCCGCATGTTCGACGGTGGCGCAACATCTCGGCCAGTACCTCTCCGACTATTTCAATAAGGAGAAGGTGATGCAAATCTGGAGTACAGAGATGTATGGTTACACCGTAGTTTGCCATTTCACTAGCCATCTGATCTGGGACCAACTTATCTGGGCCGCAGACATTGATAAACTGAAGGAAAATGTTGGTCGGTGATAGATATGATGCATCAGGAATGACATGAATGAAGTAGAAGCAGGACGAGAAATCCTCAGGACAAAAGAGACATCAGTACTCCAGACGTCACCGCAGGGACCTCATCCGACTGCCCGACTCGAGGCAGTCCACATGGGGGACGTTGAGGTCGCGGCCACGGGAAAGGTTCATTTAGTTGAAATATGTGGTGTCCAATGCTTGGTAATATCACTTTGATTTGTAAAAAAAACTATGTGTTATGACGTTTTGATTTATTGACAAAAGATGTTATAACGTTGTGCTGAATGTTATGTAATGTTATTGTGATTTGTCGACCAAAAAATATGCTCAGAAATAGTTAGTAGAAATTTTTATTTATCGATAAAAGATGTTATGACGTTGTGCTGAATGTTATGTAATGTTATTGTGATGTGCTGACCCAAAAATGTGCTCGGAAATAGTCATTAGAAAATTTTATTTATCAACAAAAGATGTCATGATGTTATGCTGAATGTTATATAATATCAGTGAATATCTGCTCAGAAATACTCAGTACAAAAGGAGTGGAGACGAATAAAAAATAACGGTTTTTAAAATTTTGAAATTAAAAAATTAGAGATCCCTGTCGTCAGTTGGACCTGTTGCCAATTCAAATGGCGACAGGGAGCTCTGGATACTGTTGAGCTCCCTGTCGCCATTCTAATTGGAGACATGAGCCTAGTTTTGTAATTTTTTATTTCAACTATTTATTTTTGTAATTATCTTTTAAATTAATATTACTTTTTTTTAAAAAAATCCAGTTTTAGCCATATGAACAATTTCACTTTACCTCGATGGTCCATTGCTATACGCTTTTTAGAATATTGAAGAGATTAAGGTTCTATAAGTTGGATTTTCATCTGTATTTATGTTGTTTCACTTTGTTGTAAACATGTGGGCAAATTTCTTTGTAGAGCAGTACTGATTTGTGTGGTTCGCTAACCTTCCAGGTACAGCTTTTGTTTGAGTCGATGTCAGTTTCAAACTGATGCAACCCCGGTTACATCTGCAAATGCCAACTATTCAGTAATCTTGGACTCACATTCTAGCCATGATGCTAAGGAGGATGGGTTACTGGGTTACAAGATTTTTAGCAGGAATCATCTTAGCCATAACATTCATGGCGAATCAATTGCTGAAAGATTGAAATGAACCCTGAGGCAAGAAATGATGTGATCAGTTATGTGTCGACTTCTGACTTCTGAGTGTCGGAAGAGAAGCATGGTTACTTTCGCCGTTAAGCCTGAAAGAAACAAGTGGGAACTGCAGTGAGTGTTCTTGTGAAGGTACTCGTTTTTATTTCTGCTATCTTTTGGATTGGGCAGTTGATTTGGAGATGGCAAAATGACGACTTGATAGTTACTGCATTGGATATGGAGAGCAGTCTATCTGAGGTGCAGCTGGACATTTTAGATGGTGGTTAAAAAATGAGATCAACAACGCAAAGAAGACATTTCATGGCATGTTGAAGACAATGCTTCTAAGAGAGTTGCAAAGAGATTGTTTAGTTCCTAGTTAGGCTTTTTCTGACAGATTGTTCATGACTTGTTTAGGTTACTTCTCTCAGTGGCCTTACATGAACCATTATAGCGTTTAAGTGATTGATGAAACGGGAAGGGTGAGGGTGGCAAGGTTTAACCTGTAGTTTGGTGCCGTCTATGCCGAATGTTGTTCTTTTTCTGTATGAACTCTAAGTTGTGTCTGCTCCGGAATCCAGAAAGTGAACCCTTGTTTGATGCCATTGCAGAAGTTCACAGTTGCACCATTGTACCATTTGGGAACACATAACTAATTTAAGCTCAGCCAGAGAATCTTCTACGAACTTGAGGATTTATTTCCCAGGATTGCTTGACACAAGGGTGAGAGGTATTCTTTTCATAGCTTTCTACTTGTACTGTATATATGACCCTATCTAACTAGCTTGACACAACAATATCCTGGACGGCTTCACGAACTGAGCCAAGCCAGACGGATGGTTATATAGCCTTATAGAGTTACAGGGTAGGGCCATGGGAGTGAGGTGAGCACGGCAGACAGCTCAAGATGGCTGCCTTCCACTTTCCCCACACACAAAGACTAAGAGAGGAGAAGAGGAAAGCACTGAAGAGAACACTGAACTCTCTTTCTCACTCCACACTCCCATCCATCAGGTCAGGCCATCATCGCCTTTTCGTGCCGGCCAAAGCATTCTCTCTCCAAAGCGAAGAATCCTAGAGGGAAAAAAAAAGAGGCAAGCACTGCGCTGCAGCTCCCTGTCTCGTTGCTTTGGGATTCTTTACCAACTAATCATTCCCTTCCATTGCTTGCTCCATGTCCATGTCGTTGAGGTAGCCCTTGCTTTCCCCATCCACTCAGTCACCTGTTGCGTTTGTGCGACAGGATTTCGGTTCTTGGTTGTCTTCCGAGCAGGTACGTCTGTCTTTGCGCTCTTATTGTGCCGTGAATGTTTCTTGCGCTGTATTGCTAATTTGCTGTGTGTCATTGTTGGCTCCTAGTGTAATTTCGTTATGCTGTCGCATCTCTCTATTCCCTCTGCGTAATTTCATAGTGTTTATTTGATCTGTAAATTTGATTTGCTTTTGGTTCTTTTCCTAGAATGGTTAGTAGCTTGTTATTGTTTTCCAATCTTTTGGGCTGCTCGTAGAAATTTACAAGTTATAACTCAATAGTGCTAGTGGATTCAGAAATCAGCTGTTTGATGAAGCGCCGCATATCGGATCAATTTGTCGCTCTTGATATCAATGATATGTTAATTATGTTTACTTCATCTTGTAAAACGTACAGTGCTCTTTCTCACTAGACTGGTAGAGATGAAGTGTATTCCAACGAACATATAGACATCAGATAACAGCCATTTCCCCATTTCACTTAATCTGAAACTGAAATGATGCTGACATGATCGCCTTATGTCATGAGCTCCATTCACCTTGACATATGCTTTAAGAACTAGTTTCGATTTATTTCCGTACTGATGATATGCTTCTTTCTTCCTATATTGCCAGCCTAGGTTTGTGTATCAGGGTTAAATTCAAGGATATAGCTATGGCTTTCGATACAAACAATCTTGAGCTTCACATCAAGAGGGTAGCGTGTTCCTCCATCAGAATTTGTTGTCGATCTGCTTGTGATTATCCTATAGTACTTGGTGCCGGAATTTTGTTGCTGTTTCTGCACAGACTTTGCCCTTCTCTATTTGCTTTCCTACTGTCTTCCTCTCCGGTCTTCCTGTTAACTGCACTTCTTCTGGGAGCACTTTTGATTTATGGTGAACAAGGTGTTCCCGTGATAGAAGAGGAAACATTAAAGGATCAACAAATGTTGCCCCTTAAATCCAAAATTTCCATTACTGAATGTTCAATCGAGGAGGTTAAAAATGTTACTGTCGTGGCTCACTCAGAGAAGACAACTGACAGTGATGAAGTATATGTTGCGGAGAGATCTTCCGATGATAATATGCATGTTACTCACTGTGAAGAAAAAAATGTCGCATGTATGGAAGCTGATACTGTTCTTAGTGAAGAAGTATATGCCAAGGAAAAAACTTCCAATTATAATTTGCATGACACTCACTGTGATGGAAAACATACCACATCTATGGTAACTGATAGTGTTATTTGTGTAGAGTCTTCAAATTTTGCCGAGAGCAACGTCATTGTGGAAAGAGAAGAGCATGTTGTGGTAAACAGTGAGAATGTTGAGCTGCAAGAATCTGAAAGCACTCCTGAGAGTGGTTACAGTAAAGTACAAAATCAGGATCAGTTGGGTGAGTTTACGACTTTATGTTGGCAACTGGTTATGAGGCAGGATCCTTGTTCTGATTCTGAATCTGATCTTACTGAGAGTTCTCCTGATGCATCGATGACTGATATTATTCCTGTTATGAATAACGCTTGTTTTCAATATGAGGCCAATGGGCAAGATATATACACAAATACATGTGGTGAATATGCAAAACCCCTCATAACAATGGGGAATAACATACTTAGACATATATCTCTAACACCCCTCAAACTCATGGTGGATCAACAACATTGAGTTTGGAGAGGCGGTTATGTCTTTGGCTCGAGTCCGGGCCTTCGTGAAGAAATCCGCTATCTGAAGCTCTAAGGCACATATCAAGAGCAATCACCGATCATGCACACAAGACCGCATGAAGGAAGCATCAACACCAATATGCTTGGTGAGCTCATGCTTCACAGATCACGGCAACACCGATAGCACTGATCGCCGGACAAGAGAGGAGTTGGTGTAGTGACGTAAATACCAAAATCCTCAAGTAACCACCGAGCTAAGTAATCTCTGCCATGCACAAGAGAGCTATAGCTCATAACTCAACCTCTCTGACTAACGGACACCGCAGCCTGCTTTTGTCTTCCGTGCAATGAGAGAACCACCAAGAAAACACAAGAAGTGAGATAGACCGGCGATCGAGGGATCGCTAGCCCAAGTAGCGGCCCGAATAAGCTCAAGTCAGAACGAAATGGAGCGTGGAAAGAAGAGAGGCGAGAGATAGTCCCACGAAGGTATCGCAGAACTCAAGAAGAAGGTGGCTATAGTGGATCCTGACGAGAGTGGTAGACAAGTTCTCAACAAACGAAGCCTGATCGAAGACTCGAGAATGTGAGCTCCATGGGATAAATGATATCCTGAGAGAGGCGCGACGAAGTAATACACTTCTGGGAGGTAGACAAGGCTCCCAACAAGGTGATCCGACGAATAGCGAGCCTTGACGAATGAGGCTCGCCATCGTAAGAAGGTCCGGAGATGAACATTGAGCTCCAAGAAGAAGGATGGGAGTCTCAAGGCCATAGAGAGAGACGTTGATCATGAGAGTGGCGCGATCAAGAAGATCAAGCCGAGAATATACTTCTCATGTGGGCCACAGAGCAAAAAGTTGGGACATAAAGAAACCATCAGATGAGCAACAAAGTGGAAGTAACTTCAATCCCAAGGAGTGGACAAGGGCAAAACAGATATAGGTGTATCTCGAAAGGTCAAAGGAAAGAGAAGAGTGCTTGTATTCAATATGAGGCCAATGGGACCAAGATCGACATAAGGCTGCTCACAAGAGAGCCGCTCACTAAGAAGAGCCTTGACAAAGGCAATGAAACCATACTCGATGAGCTCTTGACAAAGGCAATGTACTCAGAATCATCTCCAAGAATGAATCATCTCCTGTGATGATCATATCATCAACAGAACGGAATACCTGTGGCGGATGCATGTAGACCTACATTAAGAAAGGCATTTTGACATCAAGAAGAAAACAAGGGTCATGAGCCACGGAGCAAAAGTCTCATCAGAGTCACGCACCATGTTCTCTTTGAAGCCACCACGAGATGGAAAGGAACAAGAGAAGTGTGGACAAAGAGCGCAGATCATGAAGGACGAGACTCCACAGAGGAAGCCGAAGGAGAGACAGGCATGGATAGAAAGGACGAGACTCGCCGAAAGTCACATCTCGAGAAATCCGTGATCCGCTTAACCAACAGATCCCAAAGACTGATAGCCCTTGTGCTCGCATCAGATCCTAGAAAACACACTCAACAGATCGAAAGCTGGGCGACGCTCGAGGGGCGAAGAACGTGAGCAAACGCAAATGCAATAGACGAGGGCGAGTAGTCGTGAAGGAGACCACGAGACGCCAAAGGGATTGCGCCAAGAGCGTAAGAAGGACGATGTTGATTTAGATAGAAGGAAACAATTTCGCCCAAAAGTGAGGTGGAGAGGCGGCAATCATCGAGCACGAGCCGACTCAAGGAGATGAGAACACCATTCTCGAGCATGAGCACCGTGACAAGAGAATCGAAAGAAGAGTACCCCGCCAAAGCAAGGAAGCAGCGCAGTGATGAGAGAGATATCAACAGAAGTAAAGACGAAGAGACACGCATAGGAGTGGAGAACTGTGCGCGACTATAGTAGCAAATTGTTTATAGATGGACAAGGCCTCACTACACGAAGTGAAATATATCCAAGTGTGGCGAGAAATCATCTATAAATATGGATGGCCCCTTTCAAACGAAGGAGCTTCGACCTCAAACATCTCAATGAACAAGATCAAAAGGACGCCGAGATATCGACTCACTATGAGGATAAGGAAGTCAAGTTGTTTGCCTAACTTACAACTCGACATCTAAAGACACGCCTTCGAGATGCACTTTAAGACCACGCATTTAACTAAAGACGATGCATAAATCCACATAGATGGCCAAGGCGGTGATGCCACTCATCGAAAGAGCCAGACGAATGGAGAGATCGGGCGCGATGGTGGCAATGAGAAGGTGAAGCTGCCAAGCTCCCAAAGACGCCAGGAGTCAAGGCGCCGAGGGCCGAACCAACCAGTTCCCGTGGTGGCTCCCGAATACAACAAGAGTCGAGTCGAGAATGACCCGACAACCAAGATCAAGAATTGGCCCAAACAGAAAAGAAGTCAGATGGTAAGGCGAGGAACATGATCATGTTTGCACAGATGGAACACCGAGAAGCCTGATCACTCGCTAAGAACATGACCAAAATCCCTGGCAACCACCGAGCCAAGAGCCATAGTCGTAACTCACCGACTGAACGGGCAAGCAATGAGAGAACCTCAAGAAAACACAAGAAGAGACCGAATCGGCGAGAATACGAGCGGAGCGTGGAAAGAAGAGACGGCGAAGATAGTCCTACCAAGGTTCGCAAAGAGGTGGTCAGACTCGAAAGAATCGAGAGATCAAGAGACGTGTAATGAAGTAGACAAGACTCCCAACATGACGAGGAACTCGGATCGCAGAAGGCTCGCCATCAGGGTCTGAGGTGAACATTGATCCATGGAGTTTGAACAAGACGCTGATCGCTGAAAGATGCGCGTCAAGAAGATCTCGAACTTCTCTTGGGACATAAAGAAACCATCTCGAGTGAAGTAACCTCAATCCCAAGGAAGTAAACGAAGAGGAGGTACCACTAAGATGAGTAGACAAAGCAATGTACTGAATCATCTCCAAGAATGATCATATCATCAACATACTCAAGAGTGTGGACAAAGAGCGCAGGAATGAGCGAAAAGCCAAGCAAAGAAGGACTACAGAGAGAAGCGCCGCACAGGGGCTTGCTTAAGCTATAGAGAGAAACATGGCGGCATGCATCATGCAGAACGGCGGATGCAGTAGACCTCCTCACGGCATTAAGAAAAGCATTCTTGACATCGTGCGGAATAACGACGCCACCGAAAGAAGAGTGCGGACAAGGGTCATGAGCAGGAGCAAAAATCAGTGGATCGCCGGAAGACGGTCGGCGCTTTTATAGCGACAAGAGAGCCATCGAAGTCATCTTATAGACCCACTTACACGTGATCAACAAAGGAACAAGAGGTACCAAGACGCCATAGTAGAAGAACGACTCGGGGAGCAAGATCCCCAGAAGATCGCAGTTCACCTAGTCGCGCCAAAGAAAGGCAAAACGGTGGGGGCCGGGCGATGCGAAGCGGAGAGCGAAGCGAATCCGATGACCTATCATCGAAGATCATCGAGAGGATGACTCATCCGAAGATCCTCAATACGAGGTCGACGACCTATGAAGCCGCAGGAGTAGTGCGCACCAAGCGTGAGAGGCCACAAGCGGGAATATGTGGAGACTCAAGGGACGGGTATAAGGGGATCTCGAAAGGTCAAAGGATGGCCAGAGGAACCAAGGAGAGACAGATGTGATAGAAAGGACGAGAGGAAAGTCACATCTCGAGCCATCCGTTAACTCCAGATCCCAAAGACGGATAGCCTTGTGCTCGCATCAGATCCTAGAAAACACACTCAACAGATCGAAAGCGGGCTTGGTACGCTCGAGGGCGAGAAGAAGGCAAACGCAGCCAAATAGACAAGCGCGAGAGAGCGTGAAGGAGACCATGAGACGCCAAAGGGTGCGACAAGAGCGTAAGAAGGCCGATGTTGATTTAGATAGGGGCAAGGGAACAAATTTCATCAAAAGTGATGGAATAGAGGCGCAATCATCGTGAGCACGAGCCGACTCAAGGAGATCATTTATGCTTGCGTAAGAGCATGAGCACCAGACAAGAGAATCGAAAGAAGAGTACGCAAGGGTGCCAGTGATGAAGAGAGCTCGCCACAGAGTCACGACGTAAAGACACGCAATCAACTGGAGAACGGCGACCATAAGAGCAAATTGTTTATCATGGACAAGGCCTCACTACGAGAAACATGAAATATATCCAAGTGTGGCAGAGACGCATAAATATGATAAAGATCGATGGACACGAAGGAGCGACAAACATCCGAAACAAGATCAAAAGGAGAGTATCACTCACTACGAGGATAAGGAAGTCAAGAGCCTAACTTACGCCTCTCGAAAGACAGCTCCGAGATGCACTGAGACATCGCCTTGCTAAAGAGAGCATTTAAATCCACATAGATGACCTACGGTGATGCCAGTCATCGAAAAGCCGGAGACGACGTGGGCGGAGAGATCGGGCGCATGGTGGCGCCGAGGAAGGTGTGTCAAAGACGCCGGATCAAGGCGAGGGCCGAACCAAGAGCTCCCGGTGGTGTCCCGAATACAACAAGAGTCGAGTCGAGAATGACCCGACAACCAAGATCAAGAATCGGCCCACAGAAAAGAAGTCGCATGGTAAGGCGAGGAACATGAGCAAATGCATGAACATGAAAAGATGAGTTGCTAAGGGACTCACTGAGATGTAAAGAGAGGTACCATCAACAAAGAAGAACAAAGAATAGGAGAATCAAGAGGTGTAATGAAGGATGAGAGGAAGCATCAAGTGTGAAAAGATGCTCCGTAATCAAGAATCCACGGGAGGTACCGATCGTAGAAGGTGGTTTCTGCGTTCAAGAGTCGCGAGAGTGAGCCTCGCAACTCCCGAGGAGAACCCCGGTGCGAAGTCCGGCTATCGCCAGAGAGAAACCGCCAGGAGTCGACGAAGACGCCGATATAGAAGACCAATGTCGCATAGTAGAAGAACGACGGAAAGATGCCGCTTCTTAATATAGCACCGACTCAATGATCACCTTGTCGAAGAAGAGAAGTGAGGACGCGCCACCTCCAGATGGAGGACGGCCACCACCGTGCCGAGGAGGCAGCAGTCAAGCGGAGCATGACGGTAGCAGTGGACGAAGTGCCAAGAAAGCAGAGGGGAGGCATCGCATCAAGACCACTCAAGCGAGTCTCTCTCACAGATCTTGGTAAGAGCCTCCAGAGAGTGACACGAGGTTAGGAGCCGGCACGCCTCGCCGAACTCTCGACGGCAAGTAAGAAACTCAGAAACCCGCCGAACCTAAGTCAAGACGATGATTTTGACAAAGCGACAACCAAAGAAGGCGAAGAGAGTCCAATGGCAGAGCTCGGGCGTAAAAAGCGCCAATGTAAGAGCATCGCTCGCTCAAGAGAGTGCTCCCGCGACACCTGACAGTACAAGGATCACCAGAGGGCTCAGAGGCCGACGAAGGTGTGTCCACATCTCGAAGGTCGAGGAGAGTCCCACAACCTCGTAAGAGAACCCCGCACTAGCAATGAGGACAAGAAGAACCGAAGGCAAGTTGCATCATCGAGTATAGACGACGCTGATCCTGTAGAAATCCGTGAGCCTCTTGCGGCAGAGGCGCTTTGTCATCGCAAGAAGGCGAGCGTTTCAACAAAGAGCCTTTGTTTACCGCTTCGGGCGGGAGACCGCTGATGACATCGCAGAGAGGATGGCCCAGAGACGAAGACCACGCATATGGATGCGCATGTGAGGGCAAGGTAATTAACACCATCAAGATCACCGCAACGAGGAAGAGAAACAAAGACTTATTGGTAGGCGGGCCGATGGCACGGCGATTCAGGAACGGGTTCAACAGCGATCGACGGCCGCGGCTACAGAGCAACGCGGTCGCCCGCCATTGTTAAACTGCTTACCGTTTTCAACAAGAAAACAGAGCACGAGATGATTTTGAAACCTAGCGATGGTGGTGGCGGGCGACCGATGGCCCGGGCGCAAGGGGCGACGCGGCGAGGAGACCGGCGGCGGGACGGAAGTGAGAGGCGCGGCGGCGGGAGGCGCTACCAGATCCGCGCGAAGCGCATGGCGGCAAGACGGCGAGAGAGCAGGCGCTGGCGCGGGCCGAGGAGGCGATCATTGGCACACGCTGGGCTCAAGTGTGGCGACGGGAGGAGAGACCGCGTTGCAGGCGGGGAGGCCGGAAACGCCCCAATCCTAGTTTCGTTTTGAAGCGCGAGGAGGCGGCGGTCCTAAGGAGGAGGCAGGCGGGAGGCGACCGTCGCGCGAGGAGGCGCGCAGTCTTGTCTTCGAGTGAAGCAGGCAATACCGATTCCGATTCAATATGAGAGGCCGACGAGGCGACTACAAAGACGGCATCAGAGCAAAGGCAACTAGGCGGCCACACGTGAGAAACCCTAACCCTAGTTTCGGATAATATGTTATGAATAGTGCTTATTCAATATGAGGCCAATGGGGGAATATATAACAAAGTACATATATGCAAAGAACCCTCATAACAATGGGGAATAACAAACTATACATATATCTCTAACAGTAGAAAGGACGAGACTCGCCGAAAGTCACATCCCGAGAAATCAGATCCGTCGACCAACAGATCCCAAAGACCGATAGCCCTTGTGCTCGCATCAGATCCCGTAAAAACACACTCAACAGATCGAAGCGCTGGGCTTTGGTACGCTCTCGAGGGCGAGAAGAACGAGCAAACGCAGCCAAAAAGACGGCGGGCGAGTAGTCGAAGGAGACCACAGAGACGCCAAAGGGATTGCACTCAAGGGCGTAAGAAGGCCGATGTTGACGAGATAGGTGGCAGTGGAAACAAATTTCGCCCAAAAGTGAGGTGGAATAGAGGCGCAATCATCGAGCACGAGCCGACTCAAGGAGGTGACGATGCTTACGCCAAGAACACCATTCGAGCATGAGCACCAGACAAGAGAATCGAAGCGAGAGTGCCTCGCCAAGGAAATCAACCGCAAGCAGGACGAGAGAGGTACTCGCAGAGAGTCAAGACGAAAGACACGAATAGGAGTGGAGAACGTGGTTTGAACCAAAGTAGCAAATTGTTTATAGATAGACAAGGCCTCACTACGAGAAGACATGAAATAAATCCAAGTGTGGTGAGAGAAATCATCTATAAATATGATATAATATCGATGACCCCTTTCAAACGAAGGAGCCGAACCCCAAACATCCTAATGAACAAGATCAAAAGGACGCCGAGATATCGACTCACTATGAGGATAAGGAAGTCAAGTTGCTTTGTTTAACTTACGCCTTTGACAATCTAAAGACACGCTCTCGAGATGCACTCTGTAAGACCACTTACTTAACTAAAGACGACGACGAGATCCACATAGATGGCCAAGACGGTGATGCCATCTGCCGAAAAGAGCCGGTGGACGGAGTGGCGAGCGAGAGACCAAGCGGCGACGGTGGCGCAGAAGGAAGGTGAAGCTACCAAGCTCCCAGAGACGCCAGGAGTCAGGCGCCGAGGGCCGAACCAACCAGAGCTCCCGTGGCGGTCCCAACACAACAAGAGTCGAGTCGAGAATGACCCGACAACCAAGATCAAGAATCGCCCAACAGAAAGAAGTCAGATGGTAAGGCGAGGAACATGAGCAATGACGAGACATGAAAGGATGAGTTGCTAAGAGTTCCTCGACCTGAGACAGAAAGAGAGGTACCATCGCAAAGAAGAACACTAACAGGAGAATCAAGAGGTGTAATGAAGGACAGAGTGGAAGCATCAAGTCATGTGAAAAGATGCTCTGAATCAAGAATCCACAGAAGGTACCCGACTGTAGAGGGTGGTTTCGCGTTCAAGAATCGTGAGAGTGAGCCTCGCAGAACTCGCCGAGGAGAACTCAAGCGCAAGCAGGCCAAGTCCGCTATCTCTCGCCCGTGAGAGAAATCGGCCAAGGAGTCGGCGTAGATGTCGGCGTAGGAGCATTCAGCAGTTAGTGCTAGTAGAAGAACGACGTGAAAGATGCCGCTTTTCTTATAGCATCGGACTCAATGTGGCCGACCTTGTCGCAAAGAGGAGCAAGTGAGGACGGCCACCTCCAGATGGAGGGCGGCCACCACCGCCCGTGGGCACCAAGGAGGCAGCAGTCAAGCGTGAGCAGACGGTGTAGCAGTGGACGAACGGCGAAAGCACAGAGGGGAGTGGCATCGCATCAAAGACCACTCAAAGTAGTCTCTCCGCTACAGATCTCTTGTAAGGGCCTCTAGGAGAGTGACACGAGGGTGGCGTAAGAAGCCGGGCACGCCCGCCAACTCGTGACGGCAGGCAGTAAGGAACTCAGAGACCGCCAAACTCTGTGTCAACACGCATACTAGGGCAAAGACGGACAGAGCGACAACCAAGAAGTGAGAGAGTCCAATCGACGCCAGATGCAGCAGAGCTCGAGCGTAAAAAGCGCCAACAAAGAGCATCACCTCGTGAAGAGAGTGTTTCGGCGACCACGGACAGTACAAGGCATCACCAGAGGGCTCAGAAGGCCGACGAAGGTGAGTCCACATCCTAAAAGCCGAGGAGAGTCCCACAACCTCGTAAGAGAACTTAGGCCGACATCGGCAATGAGGACAAAGAAGCCGAAAGGCCATCGCTGCATTCATCGAGTATAGACGCCGCTGATCCTGTAGGAATTCAGGCTCTTGATAGGCAGAGGGCAGATCATCAAGCCAGAGTGAGCGGCCTCAAAGAAGAAATTTTGTTTGACCAGCGGCTGGCGTCATCGTCGTACCCGCGAGTATAAACGGTCGATTGATCCTTAAGGAATCGGCCTCTTGATAAGCGACGACGCATCATCAGCGAGTGGCGGCCTCGGCTGACCTTAATCACCCGATGACTGATATTATTCCGATGTTTGACGAGTTGCACCCACTGATAGACTTGGGGACTGGTCACCCTTCCTTGGTCGTCAGAGACAACTTGAATTCTTCATCAGATGACGATGAAGATGAAGATGAGGAGGAGGAGGAGGAGGATGTTAGCTCAGATGAAGAAGGAGCGGAAGGGCAGAAAGATGATGGAAATAATTGGAAGGATGTTATTGGTCTAAATTCTTTGGATATGGAAAAGAATAGTAAGCTGGAGAATCTGATGGAGCTTCAAAGAGCAAAGAACATTCTGAAGTTTGAACTTGACAAGAGGTTAATGAACTTGCAAGCCGCTGATGCAACTCAGAAATTGGAGGCATCACGCTTCCATGTTCAGGTTCCCTCCATTTCCGCACCGAGGAGGAACCCATTTGATCCTTCAAATGATTCAGAGGAAATGATAGAGTTACCCCAGATTCTTGATTCAGCACCATCTGTTCTCCTTCCACCAAGAAACCTATTTGATCTTCCATTCGACCAAATGGTGGACCATGACAGTCAATTGCGAAAAACTTGGACTCCTCGTTCGTACTCTCCGTCAACACAGCATAGGAAGCACGGGAACTTATATGGACATCACTCTACTTATCTGCAACATCACAATGGTATCAAACTTGGGGGAGGTGAATTCAGTGGAAAAGATGCTTGTGATAGTCACTCAGACTACGATGCTGAGCAAGAAGGGAACAATGGCAAGTTATTTGGTTCACTGGAAGCACATATAGGTGAAGAGATCAAAATACTAAGTGCGGCAATTTCAGATGTGGGCGTGTTAGAAGTAAATTATGGAATGGATGAAGGGGATACAAATGCTGATTTCAGTGATGATATAAATTCATTCCCTAGCATGAAATCTGTACCTAGCACTTTAGAAGTGAACGATTCAGTTCATGCAGGTAAAATTGTTCATTTTCACACTAACAAATGTAATGCAATTTGCCTACTGGAAATGTTTTCTCAGTTGAGGCTGATGTCATGCAGGTAGTGATCAATCGATATTGTGTTCTCTATCCAAAGTAAATAATTCTGAGCAACATATTGTTGAAGCAGACTCCATTGGTGAAGTTAACTCATTATTTAAGTGCCGAATGGAGGAAGTACTAGTGCAATCCATTTCAGAGCACAGTATCGGTCAACCGTTGATGGTTATACTTGAAGATGAATTGGGTGATCCATTATCTCCAGACTCTTGGATGCATGCCATTGAAGCAAGTTCAGTTCAAGAATTGAATTCGCAGTTTGCACAGCTCAATGAAGAACTGACATGTGCTGCTTCTGACTCCACTTGTCATATTCATTAAGCTGCATTATGAAGAAGCACAGAAGAATGATGCCTTGGAGCCGCTTGTGCAAAGTATCCAAAAAACCACAGCTGACCAGTTATCTTCAGACTCTGAGCAACCTGGATACTTTTCTGAGCTGCATGTTGCTGAGGCAAGCACAGTCCAAGACATAACTGCAGCGTTCAGGAAACTTCATGGTGAAGTGGAGATACATCGTGCATCTGATCCCTTCATTAAGCTTGAAGACAGTTCAAGTTCTGAGCTACATGTTGTTAAAGCAAGCTCAGTAGAAGAGGAAACTAGTGTAGCTAAGCAACTGGACAGAGAGTCGCAGATGGAAACTATTTCAGATTCTGCTATTCATGAGCCAACGGTTATGACGCTTGAAGGCAAACCAAATGAGCCATTGACTACTGATGCTGAGCTTCCTGTTGTAGAAGCAAGCTCAGTTGAAGAGATGAACTCACTATTCAAGCGACTTGAAGAAGAGGCGCATGCACAGATGCCTCAAAGATCAGAACATAAGTTTGGTCAAGATACAGGAGAGACTGCTTCTGATGTGCTAGTTCTTGAAGCGAAGTCGAATATGCCGCGAAATGGTGAAGTGGAGCTGGATCCAGTTGAGCTTTATGCTGGACTGCAGGTTATCGAGGACAAAACTCTGGATGATGATCTGACAGTGGTTTTGAAGTAACTGAGTTGAAAATTTCAGCTGAAAAGGCTGAATATGCTACTGTTGTTGAAGGGCAGCCAGCTGAAGATATATGAGTTCGCTTGACATGAGGTTTCAGTCATTCAGCTACGACGCTACGTCTCAAAAAAAGGTTCTGGAGGGACTTGCTATAGTGCAGTGTCTCATCTCAAAGCTATTTGAAACCCCTCCAGAACCTTTTCAATAGGCTAGTAGCATAGTTGTAGTTTTGCACTCCAGGCGGCTGCCTTTCAGTTTTTCTACTATTACGAGACCGTGTTTGAGCGGTTGTTCCATGCATTCTTGTTTGAATTTCATCTGTAGAGCTTTCTGCCATTGTTTATCTGGGAGCGAAGCTTGAGGAGATGGAAGAAGGAAAACAGGACGTGGTGCCCAGCATGAAAGCCACCAGCAATGGATGGACGCCACGTGCTAGGAACACACAGATAAGAACATGTGGATGTCATTGGGATATGCTCCTAATCTTAGTGTGTTGAGCAATTGACAATATCGTTGAGGCGTTGGGTGAAACCCTTGTTTTCGACAAAGATCAGACTGCTGTCAGATCTTAGGAGGTCAGATCGGTCATGGTGGCGGTATGACCGGCCTATGCCAGCGGTCTGACCGGCCATGGGTGACGGTCTGACCGGTGGGCACTTGGCAGTTAGACCGACCAATGACGACGGTCTGACCGGCCAAAGTGAAAATGTTAATTTTGGCAATTGGCCAAAGATCACATATGACAGTAGGTGAGAGGATGCGCATGCACTTGGTCTCACTGAATTTGGAGTTTGAGCTAAAACTAGATAGAGTTTGAAAATTCCAGAGAGGCTGTAGATTTTCCAAAGTGAAAATTAGGCTAAGTCCCTGGGTGGTATGACCGGCCACTAGTTGGAGGTCTAGGCCTTGTTTAGGCATCGGGAAGGCGATAAACTTCATGGGTTAGGTTAAAGTCATGGATGTCAGTGCATATGTGTTGCATGATGTATGTTTTCGCTAACGTGGGTCAAGTTAAGAAAAACTTGTGCTCAAAATCAATTATTTGGTCTATTGTTGTACAGTTGACTAGGCTAGGAGAGTTGAGATCCAGAACGATCAAGGATGTCGGGTGAAATCATTGGACTCAAGCATCGCGCAAGATGGACAAGAATGACCAAACGAGAGGTTCGATGTGATGGGTTGTATCAAGTGGACAGGATCGGTACAAGTGCCATGGTGGTTCGGTGAGAGCCGGATAGGAGAGACTTACCGACATGAAGAGAGTCATTGATCAAACTACACGTGGTGAAGCATGAGATTGCTTCATGATGATTGGGCTCGGGTTTAGGATAATGATCAAGAAGGGGTATTTTGGTATCTTCACCAAAAAACCTGGTTGGTGACCTTTGGCGCAAGCAGAGGTGGTTTAGGTTAAGTGAAGATGAAGATCACGAAGAGATGGATTTAGAAAGTCTGGTTCGTCATCCGCTTTGAGAAGCATGCGTGAGTGTAAACATGTTTGTGTGTGGGCTAACGGGTGTTCGATAATGTTCTCTCTCTTGACCTAACTTCCACTATAAAAGAGAGAGGTGCAAGATTTGCACCTATTAAGTCTTCCCAAGCAAAAAACCATAATTTGTGATTTGGGGAAAATGGAGTAGAGGGGGTTAGGGATTGAGTGCTTAAGTATTGAGCTTTTGTCCTACATGGTGGAGTGACTGTAAAAAAACAATTTGTTGAATCAATCCAAGCAAGATTTTCTCCAATATGAGTTCTCTTGTGTTCTTACTCTCTCTTTTATCTTTTTGGAATTTGTGTGTTCATTTGGTTTTCTTGGATCTTTTGTTGTGATCTAGTTTGGTAGGATGTGTGGGAATTTATCTAAGGTCAACTTGACCATCATCCACCTACGAGCAAGTTTTTGGATCAAAGTTTGATTTTCCTTGGTTCTTGTGCCTTCTTGATCTCATCCTAAAAATTCATGGAACATTGGCCCCGATTGTCCTTATCGTCGATTGAAATAGGTTCCTGACATTCTTGATGAGTGATGGTTAAAATTTCAGGGGATTTGGATCACGGAGTAGAAAGTTAGATCGATTTGTGATCTTTGCGGACTGCTCCTAGGCAGCCGACAGTCAGATCGGCTGTGGATCGGTCAGACCAGCCATATCAAGCGGTCAGACAGGCCTAGTGCCGTGTTAAGGTGTTTTGCCATGGAGTTCGTCGGTTTCGACACAAGACTTCTATTGTGCTTGTGTTTATGATCTTCATAGCTTCTAGAGCTAAAGGAGAAGAAGTTCAAATTCGTCGAGGTCGAAAAAAAGTATTGCTCATATTCACCTCTCTCTAGTCGCCATTTTGGTCCAACAGAACACATAAAGGGGAACAGGAAGTTGACACGCGCAAACGTGGCTGTCATCACCACGGCAACAAAAAAACACCAATCCCAACACACGCTTATGGCACTGTTTAGCACTAAAATAGCAAAAGTAACGCCTTCCACCGCGAAATTGCAAAAAAAAAAAATGGCACCGTGAATGTGCCAGCAGGCGACATGTGTTGCCCGTTGCACCCCAGGCGCATGGCACCGACCTACCACGCCCTGCATGTGCCCCTAGGACATTGCACTGCATCTGCAAAGAGCCGAGTGCACGCGCGGCACAACGAACAGCAGTACGCGAAACAATGTCGTGTATTGTAGTAAAATAGTGCGTGTAGTGTTCAAAACACTGTTTGTGTCTGTTTCGGCCATCTGTCGTGGCATATTCGCGGAATAGAAATATCAATTTTACCATTTTATTCATAAAAGAGCTATTTTTGCTACATCGCTTTAAAACAGTCTCATTTTGACAACAAAAAAAATCTTAAATACTCCCTCTACCTTCATCATTTACAATCCTACGATGACCATCGCAATTGGAAACATGGCATCGGCTCTCGTCCTCGCCGCCTCCGCGCTGTGGCTGCCCCCGGCGTCCCAGACCGTACGTGCGGCCAAGGCCCAGGGCGGTGCTCTCCGTGCTCAAGGACGCCGACGGCGACGGCCAGACACCGCAGCAGGTACGCTTCCTCAATGCTCGTCGCGTCCATGTGTCTTGTCAAGAGTTGGTTCGAGACCTCGGATTCTGAAACAATATTTGGCCATACGTGTACAGCAGGGTTGAATTCTTCAAGCCTCAGTCATGCACTAGTGCCGTTTCTTAGGATTTTTTTGCATGGTGAATAGGTTGCGTGGTTTGTTCTCTGTCGGTCATCGAACTCAAATCAGTGAGTGAAATAGCAAAAAGTTTGGTGCAAGAGTCCAACCAGAATCCCACCCCGCTAGCAACCTGCTTCTGCTTCATGTGCCACAGCGTGGGGTTTCTCGTGATCTTGATTATAAAGAATTTTTTTTATTATTTAACCCTTTTTTAAATTTTATTTTAAAGTTAACCTCACACGCATTTTATTTTCAATTCTGACCCCCCTTTGGTCACGCTACCATCCGTAGCGTGACCAAACAACACTGTCACGTCAGCCCGTATTTGGGCAATCTCTTGTCACGCCACCCGTGGCGTGACAGTGTTATTTGGTCATGCTATAACCAGTGACGTGACAAAAGGTGCTATTTTGGAGACTTATTCTGGCGCGTGACAGTATTGTTTTGTCATGCCACGGGTGGTGGCGTGACCAAAGGGGGTCAGAATTGGAAATAAAGTGCGCAGAGGGTTAACTTTAAAATAAAAATTTTAAAAAAAGGCTAAATAATAATAATAAGTTCGATTATAAAATACCAATAAATATACACAAAGTATTTGGATTTATCGTGTGGAAATGATATTATTAGATTTGGCATACAAAATTACTTTCATATCATTATGTTTTTCAAAACTTTTACTAATATAAATAGAAAAATAAAACAAATAGAAAAATAAATGGTTAAATGTGTGTATTGGAGATCGTGTCTATGTCCAAAACGATAAGTAAAAAAGAACGAAGGTATTAGGTCATGTACAATGGGCTTATATCAGCCGTTTATAGTCTCTGCCACGTATGATTTTAGCTGATATGGATGAAAAAGAATAAAAAGACAGAAAGATGTTGTCTACAATCCCATAGCCGACTGTATCATCAGAACTAAAAAGCTAGCGACGACTGATCTCCCGTTGTATGGATGTCGTAGACAGAGCCATTTACATTAAAAAAAATCGGTGGGCCTTCCGATCCCATGCGCCCTCTCGCTTCTCTCTCTCTATCCAACGCGAAAAGTGTTTCTTCTCCACTGTGCGTGTGAAAGGCAGCAAATTCCCCAATCCCTCGCGCGCTCTTCGCTCCTAATCCCCTCTAAATCCTTGCCCCCTCCAATCCATCCCCGTCCCTTGTTGTTGCTGGTTGCGCATCGTCGACCATCGCTTAGGTGGAATCGAGGATGCCTCGTGGGAGAAAGCGTATCGTTTCACCACTGCCGTCGAGATCACCGCCAAACACCTCTACGGATCTTGGGAGCGACAGCGTCCACGCTAGTGCCGTGGTTTGGTGGGAGGGCGCATCCACCGGTAGCCCAGCCGCGTCCTCACCTCATGTGTTCCACACGGAAAAGGCATCAAACCATGCCGCGGCAGCCGAGTTCTCATCCCCGACTACAGATTCGCAGAGCTAGTATGTGTTCTCTTCCCAATTCCTATTATGTACATTAGCAAGAGATTTGTTGTTGAGGACATCAGTTCTTTGACCTATTGTTACTGCAATTGTATGAGTTGTGCCACTCTATTGGATTTATGGTTCATTTTCCTATTATGTACATTAGCAAGAGATTCTTTGTCTGTTTATTTGTTCAAGTAGCCTAGGTACTAAAAATGTACTGCAGATTGGTATTTTGGTGGTTATCTTGTATATATAATGATCTTACTGTATTTTTATAATCTATAGTTGCATCTTTGAGCTGTTTAAATTTTATGATTTACGCATTGAATTGTTGCGTATACGATTCACTTGTTTTTTAGGTCTAGATGGATTATCATTTGCCATTGATAATTTTTTGGTTAGTGTATACATTCAGCACTTATTTTTAACTTGGCTGTGACCTTTATTTTTAACATTCAGCACTTATAATCTATAATCTATTGTTACATTGTGCGCTTATTTATTTTTAACTTGGCTGTGACCTTTTTCACTTATTTTTTAGGTCTAGATGGATTATCATTTGCCATTAATAATTTTTGGTTAGTGTATACATTGTGAATTGTTGTTACAATTCAATTGGTAATTCAGTTGGTATGTATATCAAATGCTTAGGTTGGATTATCTACCGGGGGGCCATAGGAATTGTCATTACAATTATGTTGATATGTATAACATAGGATGGATTATCATTTGTCATTGATAATTTTTATATGCCTTTTTTTAGGGAAGAGGATTATCGGCCGGCCAATGGATTCCTAAATTATTTACAAAATTCATCCAGTTTCCTTTTTCCACAACATGCTCCTCATCAGCCCCCTATGTCACAAAATTAATCCAATTTCCCTTTTTCCACAACATGCTACTCATCAGCCCCCATGTCACAAAATTTCCACTACGTTGGTGGCACTTCACACTACACTCCATCCATGGCACCACGGCTACCGGCGGCTAAAGGAAGTCCATGTGCAGCATCAGCTCCACAATCCCAGTCATTCGTCCATATTGACATTGGAGACGACGATGGGGAAGGTAGGACTGAGAAGCGCTTGAACTGGACACAAGAGGAGGATGTAAGATTGGTAAATTTTAAATATACTCATATTTTGTAGTCCATATGAATAATTACATATTTTTTGTTGTATGTTTTCAACACAACTAATGTTATTTGTTAACAATGTAGATAAGTGCATGGTTGAACAATTCAAATGATCATATCATGGGAGATAACAAGAAAAATGATCAATATTGGAGAGATGTTGTTGCTGTCTACAACACACCACCCCAAAAAATCAGAGACACATAGCGAAGCAAGCCAAGGACTGTTGGCATAAACTTAACAAATGGGTCAATGAGTTCCAATGCTCTTGGTTGAAGGCTTATCGTATATATGCTAGTGGACAGTCCGATGACCAGTTGATGGATAAGGCCCACCGTATCTATGGTGAAAACTACAGAGGACATTTTACACACATCTTGACCTGGAAGGCTATTAGAGACCAGTCCAAGTGGCATGCTTACAATAAAAAGCTTAATCGACATATCTCAGCTGAGAAGATATCCCATATGTTATCTCTATAAATATCGAAGATATCATGCGCCTGACGAGGATTAAATTCCTAAATATTAATTAAAAGCTACATAGCCTATGTGGTCGTAGACCTCCTGGCCAACGACCCCTGTAGTCGTTAGGATCCCAAAGGTCGCCCGATAGGTAACCTGGCCGGAAGGGGTCCTGTACCCATTGCACGACCAGATGACTGCTCGTAAAAGCTTTGAACTGGCAATTGGACTTGGTTCCAAGTTTATCCCTTCCGCGTGACGAATGGAACATGTTTCTTAATTGTTCCATTCCATACGGCGTTTCTGGCCCTAAGTCATTGACAATAACCACTATATGGTTTTGTCTCCCACTGACATCAACTGATGGTCAATTGGTGTTTTACCAACTGCATGCCACTGTTCCTCCAACCAGACGCGATACTTCCAAAGGGCGCTTCTTCCAAGAGTAGCTGCCACCACTTCGTTAGTTATTTAAAGGAGAGTACAACGAATTTGATCAAGCCCAAGGCAATTAGAAGACAACCAAGAAAGATCAACCACAACACATTTGATCCTTAAGAAGCAATACACTCAGTGCAATTAGGACTAGTCTATCGTCTTATTCAAGGCACCCCTTATAAAGATCTTGTAGGATCGTTAATGACAATCAGAGGGGGGGTGAATGATTGTAAACTCTAGCGGAAGCTTTTTCTCACCCTTCCTCGCCTTTGCCTGATCCCCGTGCAGGAACGCATTAATCACACATGCTCATGGCACCGAGACAAAAGCTGCTTGCGATCAAAAGCCCTGGCCGCCGCTAGTAGTCCTTTTAGCCGTGAGCCCCTGACAGCCAGTACGCCGATGTGCTGCCGCCGCTAGCTTTTACAGGACCGCATCAAGCCACAAAGAGCCGACAAGGAGAAGCAAAAAAGGCTGCAGGCAAATAGCAATTAACAAATCTGAAAAACTCAATCTGCTACTTTTGCATGCACACACTCCTTTTCTTTATTCCCTCAAAGCAAAAGCATGTGTCACATCAATCAATCAACAGCAATATTTGTCCTCAGGAAGAAAACATCTCACGCATGCACATGTGCTGCCTTCATTAGCTTCTAATCACCAAATCACATGAGAGAAAGCATCAAGCACCACCAAAAGCTGCGGCTATCAATCCAAAAAGCTGCAACAGCAAACAAAACCAATCTGAAAGCAGCCAAGCTGCTACATGCCGCCAGCCCCTGCTTTTTCTGTCTACAGATCACGGCTCCTATTTTCTGCCAGGCCCCAACAACAGCCGCCTGCCCCTCCTTTTATCTCACGAGACTAAACTAGACTCCAAAACGACTTCGAACTCCAATCCTAATTCCATCCAATGTTTCACGTACTAGACCCAATACGTAACCTTATACGTATGGTCACCTAATATAACTCTCAGCTTTCCAATTTTGGACATCCCAAAATTATCACATGTTGTAGCCTCCGGACCGCACCCTCCGTAGCTCCAACACGCATCATCCATCTTTGATCTCCACGCGCCCCAACTCGAGCTCGACCATCTCCTCTAGCATCCTCGACCCTCTGGACCATAACTTCGCACCAAACCATCTCCCGGTCACCGCCGTAGACCACGATCGCCTCCGAGTCACCCTGCACATGCAAAGGCCAAAACACCATCTTTTCCGACATAAGTTTTTCCCAACTTGACCGACATTAGTCAACACACGCCACACACCTCAAATAAACATCAGTACTCAACATTGTCAATTATTCATCAACTAAAATATACTAGACCTAGCCACATGGTCTAACAGATCTAGTTCATTGCAATAAAGAGCAACCCCATTCTCATACAAGAACTCTTTACCATTTTTCTCTCTTTTATTTCGTAAGATCGGCGACTCAATCGGCGACAGCTGGCGCCGTTCGTGGGGAAGAAGGTGTTGAGTTTTTGAAGATTTCTTTGCTTAGCAACCCTCATTCTCCTACTCTTTCGTTGTCTCTTATGCGATCATGGCAGGAACATGGGATGAGGAGAACTGGTTCGACTTGGCGGACCACTCCAACCTCGACATGGACGCATGCCTCCACGCCATGGAACATAACGCAATGTTGTCATCATCCTCTTCCATCGCAGGTTTGCCACTCGCTGATACCAGCGAAATCGACCACATGGAGGAAGATTCGCCGCCACTATTAGTGGCGCACCCAGAGGAATTAGTCGTTCGGACCAGTTCGGAATTTTCGAGCGTCTCTGCAAGCCTAGTTCTTCCAACCGACAAGAACAGCGACAAAAGCCCAACGCTGCAATCAGAGTGTCAATGTACTCTCGATACAATCATGGGCGACCAGTATTTGCCAACGGCTCCTACGTATTCCGGGGGTCAACTGACACCTGGTGAGGGTGTCAATGAAGCTGTCACCGGTCGAAGGCCCAGTGGGTATGCTAAAACTCAGCATACGATCAGTAATCCATCGGATCAAGCTGAGTCCACCACAAAGCTCACCAGAGGTGGTAATCTTCGACTGCTCTCCATCGTGGAGGATCCTTGCCGATACATTGGAAGGCTCTCCCTCAATTACGATGTGAGCTCGTTAGAAGACTGTTGCTGGAGGCACAAGGTTAACACAATCGGTGATACTAATCAAGATGTTGTGCACAGTCCTCCACAACTAACCCTCCCCCCGACCCGTTGGTGGAAATGGCACGGACACTCAAGTACCAACCCGCAATGGTGGAGGTAATCGAATTGATGGACATCGATTAGTTAATTCGCCTGTTTCTACCCCACAGCGCATGATGGGTCAGATAGGACAAACAGGAAGGTCGGAGGGGAATTCGAGTCATCGAACACCCTCTGCTAGCGGGAATCCTCCAAGACCTTTGATAATAATTCAAAACCTGCAAAGAATTCGAGACATTCTGAATAACCTAGATCCTGCTCTAGCAAAGACTCTAGGTTATGATCAACTTGCAAGGCAGGTATCGGAGATCCTCCAACAGACCATGCAACACATAGAAATATATAGGGAACAAAGGAACACGCAAAGTCACATTATGATTTCGTCCCAGTGTTCCTCCCTTAGCAGGATACAACATGGTCGGACGGTGGACCGATCGATACCCAGCCCCCCTCAAAGATTCCGGCAAGGGAGTCATAAGGGAAGACGACTCTTTCTTGATAACACTCCCCCCTCGTCAAGAGGAGCGACCACTTGGCTTGGGTGATCTTCGACATCGCCTAACCCAAGCAGTCGGTCAAAGACATTTTTCCAACGTCCACGGTCGGATTGGGACACCGGATACTCGTTATGCTAATACGAGGAATTGGTCCCCAACCGACTACAATCCGAATTCTTTTCAAAGAAGACACCACGACTCTATTACAGGCTATCGAGCATTCTCGGCAGGGCTCCAAGCTGTACGCTGGCCAGACGAGTTCCAACCGACAAACATAGAGAAGTTCAATAGGATTCAAAACCCATTAGAATCTCTCTAGAACTATACTACCGCCATCAATACTGTTGGTAGTAACGACAACGTGATGGAAAACTACTTGCCCAAGGTCCTTAAAGGATCTGCCCAGTCTTGGTTGCTCAACCTATCGGTCAGGTCAATTTACACTTGGGAGCAACTCTGCGACCTATTAATCGCCAACTTTCAATGGACGTACGACTACCGTAGAAAGGAGGATGATCTTCATCAGATGAGGCAGGAACCTAACGAGACTCTTTGCCAATACATTAAGAGGTTCAGCCAGGTCCGTAACTCTATTCCTGAGGTCGCAGACTCATTAGTTATTCAGGCTTTTAAAGCATGATTAAGAAATTGAAGGTTTACAGAGAATATTGCAATGAATCCTCCACGAACAATCGTCGAACTTTTTGACATGGCTGATAGGTATGCAGCCGCTAGTGAGGCGGTTGAGTGGAGCAAAGCCATTGATCGAAAAGAGAAATTCCCTCAACGCGGCCTGGATAAACTAGAGAAGAAACACAAAAAGGCTCTCAAGGGTAAGAAGAATCGCAAACCCGATAACAAGGAGATCCTTGTAATTCCTGAAAAGTTTACCAAGGGCAAGAAACATTATGCCAGTCGGAACAAGGCAAAAGCTCCGACCGATAAATACAAAAAGAACAAGAAGTGGTGTCCACTTCACCAGGCGGGATCATGCGCACCTACTGAGCCTGGCAAAAGAAGCTGGAGGATTATTATTCAGGTAAAGGTCCCTTCCATTCCGTACAAGAGCTTGGAGAGACGAAAGCTCCAAGAAGGACAAAGATAGCGACGAAGAAATAGAGTACTAGGAGCCACAACACACTGTTGATATGATTTTTGGCGGATCCTCCTCGTACAAATCAAGACATCATCTGAAGGCTGTGGAGCGGGAAGCGAACCTCGTCGAATCTCCGATCACCGTCAAGCCACCAGGTGGCCGGAGACAGTTATCTCCTTCAGCAAAGAAGACTGTCCCATCCCTTCAACTCGACCAGGTAGGTTCCCCATTATTGTATAACCTACTATTAATAATTGTAAAGTTAATCGAGTCCTAATAGATGGAGATAGTTTTTTAAATATTTTATTTACGGGAGTATTAGAAGAAATGCAAATTCCTAGATCCAAAGTAAAGCCTATGAAATATGCCTTCTCGGGGGCTTTAAGTTCTTTTTTGTAATGATTGATACATTTATAAAATGGATCGATACTGAGCCAGTCATTAAAGTAACAACTGAAGCTACCAAGAAATTCCTCACAAAAAAACATGATCAGACAATTCGGTATACCTAGTCGTATAATCACAGATAACGGTACCCAGTTCTCGAGCGGGAATTTTCAGGAATTCTGCGAAGACCTAGGAATCAAGATATATTACGCTTCCGTGGTTCACCCACAGAGCTACGGAGTAGTCGAGTGAGCTAATGGCATGATAATACAAGGAGTGGAACGCTGAGTGTTCGACTAGTTAATCAAACGGTCAGGAGCTTGGGTTCAAGAACTTCCCTCTGTATTATGGGCCGTTTGAACCATGACCAGTCGTGCGACTGGTGAAACGCTATTTTTTCTAGTTTACGGTGCTGAAGCCATGCTTTCTCCGGAATTGAAAATTGGCTCTGCTCAAACCGGTTGTTTTAATGAGAACAATCAAGAAGAACGACGACTCGACAACGTCAATTTCCTTTAAGAAAGACGAAACAAAGCCCTCATACAATCGGCAGTTTACCAACAAGCCATGAGAAGGTACCACAGTTGTAAGGTGCAATCTCGCAGCCTATCTATAGGTGATCTAGTTCTCAGAAAAATTCAGAGCCAGGTAAGTCGCAACAAACTTTCGCCAAAATAGGAAGGTCCATACACTGTGGTCGAAGTCACCAGACCTGGTTCGGTACGACTAGCCATGTCAGACGGGCGTATTATGTCCAATTCTTGGAATATTGATCAACTGCGTAAGTTCTATGTATAGATGTACTTTACATTTTTTCAATTTCAATAAAGATTCATTCTTTCTTTACTTTCCGATAAATGCTGTTATTTATATTTCGGTTATCCATTCCTAGTTAAATACTATTATTGTCTAGATCATTGGGAAAAGTTCATTGCTCTCCGATAATCCTTCTAAAAGGTTATCTTTTACTTATTGACTTCGACATAGTTGTCAAACGCCTTAAAGGTCCACATCGTGACCATCACAGAGATGGTTTTTATGAGTGACCACACACACTTTTCTTAAAGAAGGAAACAATTAAAAGAAGCATCACACAGACAATTACATATAGTTGCTTGCATGCTAAAAGATCACAAGGCTTTCTTTCTTTACTTCAACATTATGTTCTTCTCCTATTCTTGCAACTGGTCGGGACACGGAAAGTCTTTTAGTCGAAATCTCTCCTCTCTGCATGTGGTCCAACCCACTGGGAGGAGTTTCCTAGCAATGGTCATTTTCTTATGATCTTTGCTACCAGTCGGAACCTAAGAGCGAATACGTTTCGCGAAGTGTTAATCATGTCTTTGGTTCTTAGCACCTTTTACAACCAGCTTGGAAAATGTGTACAAATAAGACTACTTATCGTTTTTCTGCATACATTTTTGCATATTTTCTTATCATCAACACGAGTCTTATGATATCTTACGACCATACACTGTGCTATATGGCATTTCGATTATGGAAATAGATCTAATACTAGTCGAAATGATATACTAGTTCCTACCAAAATGGTTTCCTAGTGTAAATTAGATCATTTTAGCAACATAATTAGCATATACTTTGTATGGTGGTCGTGAAAAGTATTCTTTTTTCTTGGTCTACTGCTTCCTTAGTAAGTTTTTCTACTACACAAGCATTCAGGGGCTAGGAAATATATAAGTACTGAATGTAAGAGATAAACATGAGCTTTACTGATGACAAAAGGTAAGTACAACTCTAATATTACATTTACTCTTTGGGGCCACCAGACTGATCGCTATGAGACGGAGATCTGACCTCCATTTTCTCTGCAACCTTGGTTCTGAAGGATATTACTCCCTCGAAGATCTTGGCTGCTTCATCTGACGAGGATTAAAACCTCTATGTATTAATTTAAATACATAGAACGACCATACGTCTCCATGGTCGTAACCCATAAAACTAGCGACCCCACTGGTCGTAAGTATTTCAGAGGTTACACGATGGGTATCCTGGTCGGACTAGGTTCCGACCAGGTGGCTGCTCGGAAATGCTATGAACAGGTACCAATAACCGTATGATGAATGGAACACATGCTAAACATCCCATAACTTACGATGACATACAAGACTCTAACGATAAATCACCTTGCGGTTAAATGTCTCACAAATACTTAACCGCAAGGCACTTAGCACATTGTTAACTACCTTGAACCTCCAACCAGTTGTAACGTTTCATCAGAGACGTCTTCTCCAGGGGTAACTGCCGTCCCTTCGGGAGTTATTTAATGGTGAAGCGCAGAAGACGAGGAGAGAGAAAAACAAAGAACAATGAAGGCAACACACGGTCAAGCAAGAGTATTCAAGACATTCGAGGTAATTGGAGATAGTCCCTAGTCAAGTCTTGTAAACCCAGCTCATATAAATAAAGAGCAAACCCCATTCTCTTCAAGATACTCTACGCCATTTTCCTCCTTTTATTTTCATAAGATTGGCGATTTGATCGTCGACAGCTGGCGCCGTCCGTGGGGTAGAAGACGTAAGTTTTTTGAAGAAACTTTTTGCTCGTACAAATCCTCACCCAAATTCCAGCAATCGCCAATGCGAGTATGCCCGGAGTTTGGGACGAGGAGAATTGTTTCAACTTGGCGGACTACGTCGACATCGACATGGAAGGATGCATTCGTGCCATGGAGGAAAATGGCAGATCATCCTCATCTTCCTCCTCCGCCGGCTCGCATATCGCCGACTATAGCGAGATCAGTCGGATGGATGAGGATGCGCCACCGCTACGATGGCGCAATCGAGGAACCCGCCATTCCGATCGATTCGAACGTTAGGGATCTTCAAGCCCGCCTTCCGACCGCAAAACAGTGAAGAAATTTCAGCACCTTCACCGAGAATCTCTATACCCTCGGCGAAATTATGGCCGAAAGATACTCTCCTACAACTTTTGGCGATTCCAGAGTCAACCGACATCCGTAACGGTGTCGATGAAGCCTCCATCGTCATAAACCACGGGGATAATCACGCCAAGATACGATCGGCAAGACGCCAATCAGCCGAGGAAACCTCGAGGTGCTCATCTCCGACCGCCTCCGTCGTGGAAACTTCGCGAAGCCCCGATAAGCTCTCCATTAGTTACGATGGAAGCTCATCGGAAGATCAATGCCGAGGCACGAGGTCAACGCGATCGGAGATGAGAATCAAGATGCCTTGCACGGTCCTACACTCTATCACGCCATCACGTGTTATTAGAGATGATCCGCCGTCAAGCACCAATCGCCGGAGGCCAAGGAACCGATCGACGCCCATCAACTAATTCGCTCGCACCGCCCCACCTAGAATAGTTGATAGGCGATCAAACCGAGGGCTCGTGAGGGTTCAGTTTGCGACACCTACTACCACTGAACCTCCCGAGACCTTCAGAATCGTAGACAAAACTTGCAACGCGCTCAAGATATATTAAATAATTCGATCCCGCTTTAGCGTAAACCTGTGTTTTGTACGGCTTGTAGGCCGTATCCGAAATTCTCCGGCCAGACCATGCAACAGATCGAGGCATATCGGGAACAAAGGGTTTGTGGAGTCAAACTATGACTTCATCTCAACGCTCCTCCTCGGTAGGGACAAGATGGTCATACTCGGAGCAATCGATGCCAAGGCTTTTCGACGATTCCACCAAGGAGTCATGAGGGAGAAGGTTATTTCACGGCCACTCCCCATCACGCCGAGAAGAACCATCGCCGGACCGACGATCTTCGCATCGCCTCAATCATAAGCGATCGAGACATCATACCAATGTCCACGACCGGATCGCAGACACCGGAGTTCCAGCTGTTCCAACCTTAGGAACCGGTCTCCGACCGACATAATCCCAAGCACCTTCCCTGAGAAGGCGTCATGAATCAATCACAGTTGTAGGGCTTTCTCTGCAGGCTCCAAGTCGTGCGTTGGCCTAACCGGTTCCGACCGCCAATTTGGACAAGTTTAACGGAACTCAAAATCCGCTGGAATTTCTCCAAATCTATACCACCGCCATCGAGTCTTTGGAGGCGACGAGGATGTGATGGCCAACTATTTACCCACCGTGCTCAAGGATCTCGCCTTGGCCGTGGTTGTTGAACCAACCGGTCGAAACAATCTATACTTGGGAGCAACTATGTGACCTTCGATTGCAATTTCGTGGTACGACGATCGCCTCGAAAGGAGGATGATCTCCACCGATTCGGCAAGGCTCGATGAGACTCTACGCCAATACATCAAGAGGTTTAGCCAAGTTCGCAACTCTATTCCCGAGGTCGCAGAATCTTCGTTATTCAGCCTTCAAAACAGTCTAAGGAATCGACGGTTTCACGGAGGACATAGCAATGAACCCCCAAGGACAACCGCTGAGCTTTTTGATATGGCCGACAAGTATGCCACCGCCAAATAAGCAATCGAGTGGTGCGGCCATTGATCGGAAAGACAAGATTCCTCGGCCCCTACCGACAAATCAGAGAAAAGAACAAGAAATCTCTCAAGAAAAAGAAGAACCGCAGATCCGACGACAAGGAGGTCCTAGCTGCTCCGGATAAATTTATGAAGGGCAAAAGGACTACACCGGTCGGGCAAAACGAAAGTCTCAATCAAGGATCCGAAAAAAGAAGAAGTGGTGTCCACTTCACTAGCAGGCAGGGCATGATCTACGCAACTGTCGAGTTTGGCAAAAGAAATTGGAAGATTATTATGCAGGTGATGGACCATTTCCGTAATAGCAGAACCCGGGGAAACGAGCTCCAAAAAGGACAAGGATGGCGGCGAAGAGATGGAGCACCAGGATCCCCAACACACAGTCAACATGATTTTTGGAGGATCTTCTTCATACGAATCCAAGCGCCATCCAAGGCCGTGGAGCGGAGATCAACCTCGTCGAATCCTCAACACTATCAAGCCATCGAAGTGGTCGGACATTGCAATTTCCTTCAAAGAAGATGATTGCCCCATTCCTTCGACTCGACCTGTAGGTTCCCTATTGTTGTTGAACCAACCATTAATAATTGTAGGGTTAATCGAGTCTTGGTAGATGGAGGTAGTTCTTTGAATATATTATTTTTGGAGTTTTAGAAGAAATGCAGTCCCCATGTCAAAGGTGAAACCAAGTGAAATATGCTTTTCACCAAGATAGTTCCTGCTCCACCGCTAAGCCGATAGGACAAGTTTCTTACGGTTACATTCGAAGACCGGATAACTTCCGAACGGAAAAATTTCGCTTGATGTAGTAAACTTTGAATCAAGATACAACGGAATTTTGGTCGACCGGCGTTAGCAAAATTATTGATAGCCACGCATTACGGTTATCAAAGTTTGAAAATGCTGGGGCCTAAAGGAGTCATCACTGCTCGGGTGATTGTAAAATGGCTTATGCATGTGATCGAAAATCCTTAGGCGGTCGATGAACTCCCGACCAGAGAGGCTAATTCATCCGCCATGCAGGCCAAGCACACAAGACCAAGATGACACCAAAACCCTCCGACTGCATAAAAGAGGTATACCTCGACAAAGGCACTTCTCCTGACAGCGCCAAGTCGTTACTCGACCAAGATCCCGCCCACCGCCGCAAGATTCGGCCTGAGCAAGGCTCGATCCTAAATAGGAAGAGTCACTCGTCTCCTTCCTCCGAGCAAATCAGACGATTCGCCGGCAAAGCGTCCGATATGCCCGAGTCCCCGAGGTGATCGAGCATAGGCTAGCTCTCCACCGTAAAAACCGATCAAGCGAAGCTGCGGCGTTTTGCACTGATCGGAAGGAGGCAATCCAGTAAGAGATTAACAAGCTCCTCAAAGCTGGATTCATTCGTGAAGTCAACCACCCTCAGTGGCTTGCTAATCCTGTAATGGTTAAAAAGAATAATGGAAAATGGCGAATGTGTATTGACTTTACAGATCTTAATAAAGCTTGTCCGAAGATTTATTTTCCCTTCCACGCATTGATCACTAGTAGATTCTACCTCGGGTGCTAATTACTAAGTTTTTAGATGCGTATTCGTGGTACCACCAGATTAGTATGTGTAAAAAGGATGAAGAGAAAACTTCCTTCATCACTCCATATGGCACTTATTGTTATGTTAAGATGCCGCTCGGTCTCAAAAACGCTGGTGCAACTTTTCAAAGGTTAATGCAAAAACCTTTAGTCCGCAAATAGGTCGGAATTTAGAAGCTTACATTGATGATCCGGTCAGAAGACCACCAACACTAGCAATCACATCTCGACTTAACAAGAAACTTTCAAAGAACTCCGAGAAGGCATAACCTCGTGAATCCTAAAAGTGTGTGTTCGGAGTTTCACTGGAAAATTGCTTGGTTTCCTAGTCTCGGCTAGAGGTATCGGGTTTAATCCAAAGAAAGATAGCGACCATCGACCGATGCGACCTCCGACCACCAAGAGGAAGTCCAAAACTAACCTAACAGTATGGCGCGCTAAGTCGTTTCATAGCAAGGTTAGGAGAAAAGGGTTACCTTTCTTTAAGCTTCTCCTAAACATGGGAGTTTTGAATGGACTAGAGAGGCAAACGATGCCTTTGAAGAACTGAAAAAGTACCTTACAAGTGCCCGGTTTTAGTCTCTTCGAGATGGGGAGAAACATGCTAATGTATGTGGCAAAGAACTCCACAAACAAGGAGCGGTGTAATCGGTCGTGGAAAGAGATAATATTCAACGACCAGTTTATTACGTAAGCGAGGTCTCACATGGACCAAAGGAAAGGTACCCACAGTACAAAAGTTGCTCTATGGTCTCCTTATGTCTTCAAGGAAGCTAAGGCATTACTTTCGAGCCCACAAAGTGGTCGTATCAACAGATATCCCTTGGTCAAGTCCTTGGAAGCGGGAATCATCGGGACTTAATAGCAAAATGGGCGGTTGAGCTAGGGCGTTCGACCTCCATTTCATTTCACGAACAATGATAAAATCCGAGCAAGAGCGTAATTCATTGCCGAATGGACAAACCCTGAACCCACCCAAGGGCCCGTCTATGAGCACCACGAGGAGTGGACAATGTACTTTGACGGTTCTTTGATGTTAAAAGGGTCGGGGGCTGGAGTGATCCTGATATCCCCTACTGGCGAACACATCAAGTACGCCATCTAGTTAAATTTTCCTGCCACAAATAATATGGCGTAATATGAAGGTTTATGGCAGACTTGAGCGGCTCGTTCGCTCGGATTCGCAGATTGCTAGTGAAAGACGATTCTCAACTAGTAGCGAATCAAATAGGGAAAGAGTATCAATGCTCAAGTACCAAGATGTCATCTTATCTGGCGGAAGTACGAAAACTCGAAAAGCACTTCTTCGATTTTCAGATCCAACATATTCCTAGAAAGGAAAACTTTCTGGCAGACCAGTTGGCACGGATGGCCTCCACAAGGTCAACCGTCTCGCCCGGAGTTTTTCTCGAGCAACTCGATTCACCCTCGGTAGTCGAGCCTTCTGAGAACATTCATGATTCTTTACAGATCGAACAAACCGATCAAAAGGACATGGATGCTCCACAGGTCGTTGACGGTTGGCGCTGTCACGATCAAGGTAGAGATTGGATGACATCGATCTACAATTATCTTCAGCATGACATAATTCCGGAAGATGATGTAGAGGCTGATCGTATAGCACGAAAAGCCAAATCATACACTCTAATTGAACGTACCTTGTACAAACAAGGATCTCGTGGAGTGTTGATGACATGCATATCTCAAACGGATGGCATTAAGTTGCTAATCGAAATCCATGAAGGAGTCATGGAGCACATCATTCCTCTGTAACTCGGTCGGAAAGCCTTGAGCAAGGATACTCATCGCCAAGCGCCTTCATGATGCAAAAGAACTTGTGACGGCGCGATAATGTCGGCTTCATAGCAGATTAGTACATTAGCAAGACAAGCCTTACAAACAATTCCTCTTTCTTGGCCTTTTGCAACTTTGGGACTAGACATTCGGGACCTTTCCCCGAGCACCGGGCTTCAATTCCTTTTCGTCATGATTGAGACGTTTACAAAATGGATCGAGGTCGAGCGGTTGTTAAAATAACAACCGAGGCCGCTAAGAGATTCCTAATGAAAAATGTGATCACACGATTTGGTGTACCTAGTCGATAATCACGATAATGGCGCCAAGTTCACTAGCAGTCAATTTCAAGAATTCTGTGATGAACTTGGTGTAAAAGTTCATTTTGCTTCTGTTGCTCATCCACAGAGCAACGAGGCAATTGAGCGGGCTAATGGTATCATTATGCAAGGGATCAAACGCCGAGTATTCGACCAGTTAATCAAACGGTCAGGAGCTTGGGTTCAAGAACTCGCTCAGATATGGGCGTTCAACCACGACCGTCGTGCGACCGGTGAAACACCATTCTTTTTGGTTTACGGGTGAAGCCATGCTTCCTCCTCAACTCAAAATTGGCTCTGCTTTCGAATTGATCGCTTTAACGAAAACGATCCAGAATGAACGAAGACTCGACGACGTCAATTTCCTTGAAGAACGACGAAACCAAGCCCTTGTACGATCGCTAGGTCTACCAACAAGCCATGCGAAGGTACCATAGTCGTAAG
This sequence comes from Phyllostachys edulis, assembly GCA_036346405.1. NCBI lineage: Eukaryota > Viridiplantae > Streptophyta > Magnoliopsida > Poales > Poaceae > Phyllostachys > Phyllostachys edulis. Next base: position 5,780,515 of record CM070568.1, read on the forward strand.
GTGCAACCTCGCAACCTTGTCAGAGGTGATCCGTTCTCGAAAAATTGAGCCGTGCAAATCGCAATAAACTTCCCCAAATGGGAAGGTCCTTACACTGTGGTCGAAGTTACCCGACCAGGTTCCGTACGACTGGCTATGTCTGATGGGCAAATTTTGTCAAATTCTTGGAACGTTGATCAATTGCGTAAGTTCTATGTTTAATTATTGCTTTCATTTCTTTCAATTTCAATAAATTCATTTACTTTCTACAAATAATAATAAGTAACATTGCTTATATATATATACCTATAGGCTGGTCGTATATGGTTGTCAATTTAAACTGGTTAGAGAAGACAATTTTTTCTCTCTAATATCCTTTCTAAAGGATCTCTATTACTCTCTGGCAACGATTTCTAAGTAAATGCGTCGTATTTGTCCTAGACGTGAGCATTTTACCACGCACGACAACATTCTTTTCCTCAAGAAATATATGAGTAATCGGAGCATTGTACAAATAACTTTCCATACTGAACGATATGCTTAAAGATTTTGGAGGTTATATTTCACTATTTCAAGATTACATTACGCTCATATCGCTCTTGGTCGGGACACGGAAAGCCTCCTAGTCGAAGTCTCTCCTTTTTCGCGCGTGGTCACCTTGCTGGAAGGAGCTTCCTAGCGACGGTCCTTTTCTTATGATCCTCGCTACTATCGGATAGAGAGTCCGAACACGTTTCATGAAATATGATATATGAATTCAGATCTAAAGCATTCCTTGACTGCACTTTAGGATAATAGATATGAACAAAGTTCACTTATAATATTTTTGCATTCATTTTTGCATTTCTCTTTATGTCGCAATACAAGGTCTTTTATCCAACCATATATAACTTTTTGCTTGGTATTTCGATCATGGCAAACAAGGATCTCTAACTAAGCGAAGTCATAAGCTGGTTCCGACCACAATGATTTTCTAATGTTGGTACGATCAGTTTTGACTTCATATCGGTACATACCTTCAAAATTGTGGTTTCAACTTTTTATTCTCTTTCTTGGCTACCTGCTTGCATAGTAATGTTCTTCTACTATGAAGCAATCGGGGGCTAGGAGGTATGTGAGAATTTATAAAATAGTCAAACAGGATAAAACAAAGGCATTGTTAACTAACATAAAAGGTAAGTATTACACATATTCAATATTTTTACACCCTTTTTGCAGGAATCTACTCTAGAAATATTCCCAGACTAATTACTGCTTGATGGAGATCCGATTTCCATTTCCTCTACTACTTTATCTCCAAGTGGCTTGAGTTCTTCCATGAACTTGGTTGTCTCCTCAAGAGGGCAGTTGAAGTCATCTTCGATGACTTGGAAATCAATAGAGGGTTTGAAGCTTTCGGTTTGCCAAAGCAAAACTAACTCCACTAGCAACGCCTGTTTTCTTGGCCTGGGCATAGTTCTTCCGAGTAGTCTTGAGCAGGTTATTAAGATCCTCTAGAAGTTGACCAAAATAGTTTATTTTCTCTACTAGATCTCTTAAGGTGGGCAGACTTGATCCTGATCTCATATCAAAAATCATCTTGTTAAAAAATATAGTCTTTTCATCTAGACTTTGAATGAGAGCTGCCTTCTTGTCTTGCTCAAATTTCGAGTTTTCTACTCGACCAAAATTTGTTTTTGCTCTGCAAGAGTAAAATGGGTGATAAGCAAAAAATAATTGGCGAAAATAATAAGTCAAGTCTCGACCTATTACCTTCAATTCTTTTGTTAAGATTTTCCTTGTCGATCGTAGCCTCGGCGATCGACCGTCCTTAGCTTTGATTTCTTCTTCAAGCGAGGCGTCTTGGCTCTCTCACCAAGATCTCTTCTTTATTTTCTCCAAATCTATCAAATACGATAAGGAGAATAATTAACAAAGGGCGAAGCATTGGAGAAAGAAAAAGGCTAAGGGAAAATTCTTACTTTCTAATTCGGAGTGTTTCGCTTCAAATCTTTAATCCATTGGTGGAGTCCTCCGACCACAAAGAAAGTTCTCGACCATATCTTTGTTCAAATAGCATTTTCCTCTTTAAAAAAAATCTGTCTAAAAGACTTTTAGGAGAGATTATGAACCGGTCGAGAGACTTACCCGGATTGCCAAATCATTGTATCCACCAAAAATAGAGTCGATGCATTTTGATTTGATGGTCCGATATTTTTCCCCACGCCTCGTCAAGCTCCTTATCCTCAATGAATCGAGGCGAAAAGGAACTTGTCGTTGAGGAGAGTTACCAACAATGGTCGGAACTTGTTGAGGGCCTTTAGGGCATCTACCTCCTTGAAGGAGTTAGGACCACCAATGGATCCAACTCAAGCTGTTGGCCTTGGCCGCCGAGGGCTTTTCCGACCACCTTTTCCTCAGAACTTTTTTCGGGAAGTGGTCTGCTCATGGACCTCTTCAGTATTGGGTCCTCGAAGGAACACAGTGGAAACAACAGGAACTCCAGAGGACCTATACCAAGCAATTAAGGGAAGTAAAAGAGAAGGGAGAGATGCATCAAATCAAAGAAATTATTAAAGGTATGTTCTTATACGACCACTTTCATTTGGGCGTACCTAGTTAATTTCCGGATTTAACTTTGAAACGCGCAGAGTAAAATCTGTGCATCTCCTTCCTTTTCTTTTCTTCGACCTGCTGGGTTCTAAACCGGCAGGATTGGCCAAGTCTGTTGTATTATCCAACAGAATATCAGATGCGATGTTTTCGATCATCTCGTCAAAAGCAACGTCCTTGATGACCTAGTCGAACGGAGTAGTTTGACCTGCCTCCATATCGCTTGTTCCGGCAAGAATAACCAGTGGGTCGTTAACGATGCCTGGGGTCGGCAACCTCCGTGGTCGCGTCTTTGGTGGCCTTGACCTTCTCCACCTAAACCAACAAATGAATTTGGTTAAGTGATGAAATCTTTTATCTAAACTATATGTATATCTCTTTTGAAATGTTCTCATTACCTCGGAGATCCATCCTCTTCCGGTGCATCAGGCACGAGTCGGTTGGAACAACGGTGGGATGTTTATCCTCACCAAGATGTGCAATTCGCAACCCGACCGACTACAAAACCCGAGCTACAAAAAAACAGATATATAATCAAAAACCCGATCGGATATATATATATATATATATATATATATATATATATATATATATATATATATGTGCATGATAAAAGATTTGTTACCTTAAGCCTTGTTATTCTCTCTTCAACAGAGACTATGGCCAAGATCTCAGAAATCCGGCCTTTTCTCCGAGGCTCTCAAGCAGATCACTGATCCTTTCTCTAACTTCCTGAGGAAAGAACTTCAAAAGAAGAGAGAAAATAAGACAAGAACATGTTTTAAGGTAATACATTAATCCAATGAAAATACTAGTTGGAGTTATCTCAAAGACTTACCACCTCCTGAGATAGCTTCATCACGACCAATGGACCAGATCAGGGAGTGAGTCCGAAGCTTTAATGGGCTTATTTGACGTTTGGTGAAATCCCTCACCACATGCCAAGAGGTCAAGCCCTTGACTCGTAGGTCGTAGATGGCATCCACCTATCGCCCGACCACTCCTATCTTCTCCACGGTCTTTCTCCATTTGGGATTTTCCGTTGCTCTCATTCCGACGAAATAGAGGCCGTCGTCCCTCGTAACCGTCATATAGAACCAGTTTTTCTTCCATGACGACCACGAGGATTTTGAGTACATATGAATGTACTCATCGGCCTTTCCGTCGTGAAGACGCAATGTACATTCCCCGGGAGTCTCCGTAGATCTCCCCATCACCATTTGGTAAAAATACTCAAGAGCCTCAAACTTGAGGCAATCCGGTATGCTTCACACAAATATGTGAAGATCTTGATGTTGGCGATGGAGTTTGGGGCCAAATTCACTAATTCCACTCCATAGAATTCAAGAACACGGAGAAGGAATTTGTATACCGGCAATCTCAGCCCACATTCGATGTAGGCGAGGAAAACGGGAATTTCCTCATCTTCGCGACTTGGGAAATGCTCTCCAAAAGCTGATCTCCATCGATCAAATTCTTGTCAGGAAGCATTCGATCTTCTCCAAAGCTTCAAGCTTTTTCTTGCTCAACTCCGATGGCAACCACTTTGTGATTTGCTCCGACATGATGAAAATCCTTGAGGATGAGCAGAACTCGCAGGAGATTTTTGTGGTCGGAAGAACAAGAAAAGGAAGGACGAAGATTTTTGTCTGGATGAAAGAGATCAGAAAAGGGGATCTGGAAGCATAAGGAATCCAAAAAGTCTAGCGATGGGGATTTTATAGCCTCGGGTCTTTCGAATTACGATCGGAGTTTATCCATAAAAGTCTGAACGGCAAAAAGCTTCTTTTTTGCCCAACGGACAGAGAAATTCTTCGGTTCCCAAGGCAAGTTCTCAACTTTAAAATGAACACAAAATCACCTCGGATGTCACGACATTAATTGGTGGTCTGCCCGATATAAATTCATCGGGGGAAGGCGTTCACACGACCTGTTCATTTAAAGTTCGGGGGCTAGCTGACGAGGATTAAAACCTCTATGTATTAATTTAAATACATAGAAAGACCATACGTCTCCATGGTCGTAACCCATAAAACTAGCGACCCCACTGGTCGTAAGTATTTCAGAGGTTACACGATGGGTATCCTGGTCGGACTAGGTTCCGACCAGGTGGCTGCTCGGAAATGCTATGAACAGGTACCAATAACCGTATGATGAATGGAACACGTGCTAAACATCCCATAACTTACGATGACATACAAGACTCTAACGATAAATCACCTTGCGGTTAAATGTCTCACAAATACTTAACCGCAAGGCACTTAGCACATTGTTAACTACCTCGAACCAGTTGTAACGTTTCATCAGAGACGTCTTCTCTAGGGGTAACCGCCGTCCCTTCGGGAGTTATTTAATGGTGAAGCGCAGAAGATGAGGAGAGAGAAAAAAACAGCAAACAACAGAAGGCAACACAGAAGCCGAAGCAGTAGTATTCAGTACATTCAGTGTAATTGGAGATAGACCCTAGTCAAGTCTTGTAAACCCAGTTCATATAAATAAAGAGCAGCCCCCATTCTCTTCGAAGATACTCTACGTCATTTTTCTCCTTTTATTTTCATAAGATCGGCGATTTGATCGTCGACATCATCCTCCAAGCAGTTGAAGTCCGCTTCAAGAGCTTGGAGGTTGATAGAGGGGCCAGAGGCTTTAAGCTTTGCCAAAGCAAAGCTTAACTCCGTTAGCAACATTGTCCTTCATAGTCTATGCATGGTTTCTCCGAGTAGTTGCGAGCAGATTTTGGAGACACTCGACATGTCAGCTAAGACAATTTTTCTTCTCCATTGGATCTCTTGAAAAAAGCAGAAATACTTGCGATCCCATATCGGCAAGCTTTTTTTAGAGCAATAATCTTCTCTTCAAGATTCCGAGCGAGTTCTTTCTCCTTGTCCTTCTCGAACTAAAGAGCTTTCTCTGTTCTTTATAATTTTTGACTTTGCTCTGTATGAGTAAATCAAAAGTTACTGAAATATAATTATAACACATAATAGATTGGTCGAGTTTACGATCAGTTACCTTGAGCCTTCTTCTCGGAAGCCTCGATAGCTTCTTTGTGCTTAAGAGAGACTTCATTAAACCTGGTCGACTAGTCTTCGATCGATCGGTCTTTAGCTTGGCACCTCTTTTCAAGCCTAGTTATCTTGGCTTCCTTAGCTATGATTCCCCCTCAAATTTTTCGAATTTTTGTCAAATATGACAAGCGGATAAGTTGAGAAACAGCTAGAAACAAAATCGTGGATCTCGAGCAGGGGCGTTGAAGCCATGTGCAACTTCCAGAGTACTACTGATCGATCCCGATGAAATTGCCCAAAGAAAAAGAAGAGCCTGGTGTTTGTAATATGGGCCTCGCTGGTCCAGAGAACTTTTGCGTCTGTCTTGTTCAGTTTACTAGCCCAAAGCGTTGTACACTGTTGCTACTCGTATATGGCCCAATTTCTATAGAGCACAAGGATACTTGGCTTACCTTCGCCGTCCGATCGCCGCCGGGAACTCCTCATCTGGCGATCGCTTCCTCCGGGACTAGGTCGGCGGTGAGTCTGGTGAGGTTTCGCTCCGCCCTCCCCTCCGACCTCACCCTCACCCTCACCCTCACCTCTGCTCTCTTGCTTCGCTTGCGCTGCATGCTCCTGTTCCGTGCTTAGATTGAGCGCTGATTCAGTGATCCCACTCTCGCGCGTTTCAACTACAGAAAAAAAAAATCGTGGATCGTTACAAACGTTGTGATAAAATCTCTTGCAGTGTCGTTAGCTGCTACTGATCTTGTATTTTTTCAAGGTCAGGTGCATGCATGTGGTATGCTTTCAGGTGGATGCTCTAGAGAAATTGGACTGTTACAAGCTAACAACTGTGGCGTTGTATCTGTTTCTCTGAGGGGAATTAGGCACAAAATCTAGATAGATGATGTAGATCCGTGAAGAAATTAATTTGTCTAGTTGTGGGTGGGTCGACATAGCATCTGAAAGGAATCTTGAGATCAGAAAGGACAAGAAGACCTACTATATTGAGGGAACACTTACACAGCTGTGCAATATTCGTGCACTAAGAACATCGAAAAGAAAGAACGGCATCAAAAAGCAAAGCTGTAGGATATGAATCCGAACAGTGTTTTATGAGAGTAAACAGTGTCATGCCGTAGGACTATACCAACCGGAGAAGAGTACCACTGAGCTTTGCTGTAGCACAAATATTGTAGCAATTGGTCTTGTAGTGTCTACCAAGTCCGGCATAAGAGATTCTTTGTCTGGTGGTTGTTAGCCAAGAGGGTTACAGCGTAGCAATCTCAGGCAGAACAAGTGGAACTTGAACGACCTCCTATATGACTTGAACTTCGCTCTGAAGGTAGACATGCATACGGTTCTTCTAATAGACATAGCTGAGCTCATCGAAGACATGATGCTTAGTGGAGTACTTCTCAGTTGCCATGTATTCAACTATGAACTAACTGGGCTTTGATACCACTTGTTGGACCGATAGAGCGACTAGAGGGGGGAGAATAGGAGCACCTACTCTTTTTAGCCTTGGGCCCGCCTGTCACTGACTCCAACAGGGATCAGATTTGCAAATGACCTCACTAACTCACCCGGGCCCGCGAGTTAGTGTAACCTAGCAGCATTCAATACCGTATCTTCACAGTAATCCGTGTTAAGACATTGATTTAGCCCTTAAACTCCCAGCCACAGGGCCGGTCCGTTTTCGGACCAAAAACAGGAGCTCCCGAGCACGGGCTCTCCGGCCAATCGCCGGCGTTACAGATCATGGCGGCGCGGGTGAGTGGTAAAAATGGAAAGCTTGTAGCTAGGTGATGCCATCGGTACCGCAGGTGAAGCTCTGGTGACCAATAGTGGCGGCGCAATACCGACGAGCGGCAACGCCATTTGGGTTCACAACGCTTTTGTCGTCTGACAATGCCTTCTCATACTTAAGGCGAGCATAAGCGTCTAGTGGGCATAAAAAACTCACCAGTATGACCCGAAGAGGACTAACTAGTCGAGGATGGCCAGACGGTGATGATCAGCGGCGACGAGGAGGGCTCCAAGTCGCGGCGATGGCCTGCGGAAAACAAGTAGCAATCAACCCATGGGCATGCTTCAGGGGGGTATAGAGATGGTCTAGGAGGATTGAATTGAAGCCTAGCTCACTGGAGTGGACGTTTCGATGGTTTCGGCACAACAGGCCAGAGATAAGGAAGAAAGATGTTGCGGCGAGATCCTGCGAATGAAACATCAAATCAACTTAGGGGAAACCTTGAGAGCAATCTAGAACATAATGTGACGCGAGGTAAGAAACATGAGAGTCTCTAGATCGTCGGCGGCGATGAGGTGGCTCCTTGACCGAGAAATGGAGCTCGGCTTTACCTCTAGCTTGGGCTCAATTGAAGAAGGGGAAAGATGGAGTGTGATCTGGTGAAGCGAAGGGAGCTCGTAGAGGGACATCGAGGGCTACTTATATGGGATGAGGCGGAGGATGGCAAGGAAGGGCGCGCGGGAATCCTGGCGGTGACACGCTCTGGCACGGTGTCGCTCGGCATGATGGCTTGAACGATAGGCATGGCTGCGTGCGGACGATGCGGCCGAGTGGGAGAGAAACCGGTGGCGGTTTGGGCCAAAACCACCGGCGTTGAGCTCCGAGCGCGCTGGCATGGCATGGATGGAGCTGGTTCAGCGCATGCGCTGGCGCAGCGGGCTGCGCCCCGTGGAAGAAGAAATCTGCAGAGTGGGCCCGGCTCGGTCGGTAAGGTGAAGGAGGTGGCGCTGTGCTGGTGTGGTGGGAATTGGGCTCGGTTGGCTCGGACCGGAGGAACAGGTGGACTGACCAGTGGGGCCCACTGGTCGGTGGAAGAAATGAAAAAGGATTTTGTTTTTCTGATTTTTATTCAAATAGAAGGGCTGAGTCTTCTAGGATTTATTTGACCTAGCAGACTAGCTCCAAAAATTCTGAAAATTTTAGGGGAGGCTTAGGTTACAGTGTAGAACCTTTTATTAATTTTCTAGGGTTTTTCAATTAATATATTTTTCTTTAAAAATCTTTGAATCTTCTTTTTACTTATATTTTCATAAAATAATAATTTTAGGTTATGCAACCAACAAAACCCTGATTTAAAAATCCAAATAAATTGAATGACCAAGAGATGCAGCAAAAGTTTTAAAAAGATCATATTTTTATTTATTTGAAATGCAAACCCTAATTTCGGACGTTACACCTTCATTGTTCTACAAGGTGATACAACAAGATCTAGCAAAGTTCACTTCCAGGACATTGCACCCCGGAAAAGCGCACATAATGTGGAGCCGACAAGCGACATACAAAAGATACAACTTTTTTGCCAGTTGGCTTATACATGGGTTTTAGTGATAGATTGGCTTATACATGCCTTTGAACCATTATCATGGGTCACTTAGTATACCAGCATTTGTCAACATGATTCCCAATATTACTGTTTACAAAACAACCTAATACAAATACAATCTGCAAAATGCATTTGATTTATTTGTAGATTCACGAGCAAGTAATGTGGCAGAGAAGCATTGCCTTCAGAGAAACAAGATCGGGAGGCCTTTATTTATCATAACTGAGACAATGATATCTGGGATTTTCAGCGCCTCCTGGCAGCAGTCTCTCTCTGAGCATTGAAGTAGACAGCAGCCACAGGGAGGCCAAGGTCATTCTCCTCAGCAAAACGGCGGGTGTTGAAATGATCCCTGAAGGATGGTACAATTACAGTCTGCCTGCGCTTCTGCTTGAAGAGCACAAAAATGAACCTGTGGATACCAATGTTGGGCTTTGGGCTCTCGTAGCTTATGACCTCTCGTCCTGCAATTCAAAAGGTGGACGGTTATTTATTCAAAAGAACAAATGGATGCACAACATGGAATAGGCTAATACAAATCTCAGAGGAAGAACCTACCAAAAGAAGCGTCTGTTGTCCCAGGTATATCAGTAACAATCCTGTACAAGTGTAAAGGGTTAGATTTAATGACTCCCATTATAAGTGTTCTGATAATAGGTTGTTTTGTATAAATGCAAGATAAAGATGTGGTGCTATCTTCCTTGGAAACATATACTACTGCCTAGTTAATCAGTAACCACTTAGCAGAAATAAATGTACGTCTTTTATATAAGAAGTGCTGAAGATTACCAATGAAGGTGCTCCCTTAGGTATGGATCACTTGGTCCTGGCACATCTGGGTCCGTCATAACCTGAAATATGAAGAATTATGGCCATTAAGGAAGAAATAGTAAGTGTAAAATTCTGGAAGTTAGCTATGGTACTCCCAGTATTGTGTTGAATGCTCTCTACCAATGTGAAGAAAGACCGCAAGTCACCCCCTTGGACCTCTACTCTTGGTTTAGATACAACTGCTGATGGGTAGAGCTCATGGCCATTGAAGACAAGCTTGTTGGAGTTGTAGGTTACTATCATCTTCACACATGGGTTAAAGGAGTCGAGAACCTCTCCAATCACCCGCCCGACAATGAGAGGCTCCACAGACCTAGACATGGTAGGAGGTACAAGTATTTGTGTTTTGCACAACCAATGCTCTGGCTAGTTGTAGTAAAGCTGATGCACTTCGATGTGCCCTGGGCTGCTTATTGGGCATTAGTAGAGTACGAGCCTCTATTTATAGTGGCAAGAAGCCTGCTGTGAAGTGTAAGCTCAAAAAGAGAATGTGAGACATGAGTAGTATGTGTGTGTTTTTAGTTGGGTATTCCGTGGAAATAACTGAAAAAGGCCACAAAAAGGGCCTACCACTTTTTTCCAAGACAGCCAACCAAGGGCCTAGTTTCTTCTCTAACCGTTACAGATAGAATCTATACAAGCAATACTTCATGTATCTTCTTTCAAGTTATCGGGACAATAACATTTTCTTCAGCAGAATCTTAAGATATGAACGACGATGAATACAAACGTGCACACTTGTTTGATCTTGTTTGCTGATACACCTCTTTTCAGTACCTTTCTTTGGTTATTGACATGAATGTTTTGTAGGTAAAAATAATTTGTTTTGTTTTGTTTGAAATGAGAAAATTTCCAAGTTGACGGATTGTCCTCCATAGAGTACTAAAAAAATCATAGATCACTACCTCTGTTATTTCTTGATGAAACATAAGACACCTTCAGGCAAGTGGGTCTGAAGATTATGTTGCTGACCTATCTTATATTGGTTGGGAAAAAGTGCTCATCCTCCTATCTGTTGATCTGCATGACAATGCACTCTACCGAATTCGATTATTAGTTTTGCAAGTTATCAAATTGCTGTATATCTGTGTATCATTATTTCTTTACTTTTCCAAAGAAAAAACAGATGAGCTATTGCTCAACATTTACAGTGACAACTGACATTACAGTATCATCTGGTGTTTAGAGAGCACACTTCAAATACCTTCTAACAAAGAAACATCTAGATGAAATTGTTCGCGGCAAGATAGGAAGTATGCCCTTGTAGAGCAAAAAAAAAAAGAACAAAGAAAAAAAAAGAGGAATATAACACTTTGGAATGATGCTCTCTCCCCTAAACTATCCATTCATTTTGGCGTTCTTGATTTGACGTCTACTTGTGAATCATTAAGGCCTATCTTGCTGATATTCTTATCCTCCTGTTTTCTAATGCTTTTTTGGGTTATCTAGGAGACAAAAACATGCTGCACCGTCCGCGTGGAAGCTCTGCACCTTCAAATGTTCGTCTTTGCGACCTTGTTTCTTTAGGTAAGCCTCATTTAGCTGCCTCTTTTTCTGTTAAGGAAAAGAGAAGTTGTTGAGTTTAGTTGCTGCTAGAATCTTTCCTCAAACTGTGATACCAACTGGATTACCATTTTTATATGTTTATTCTCTTCTTTGGAGTGCTATGGCATCTCACCATGGAGGAGAATAAAGGAATGGAATGCAGTGCCGCCACCACTTTCATTGTGTAGGGGTGCTGTCTAGTGCTGAGATGTCATTTCAATGATAAAAAGATCACAGATTCTCCTTAATTGAGTCATTAATTTTTTTTTCTAGATTTCCATAAGAAGTGGAGCCAACTACAGCCTTATGCATTCTTCTGTTCTGGTTTAATGCCATCATGCCTGCTTGACACTTTGTGCATGTAGAAGTAGTGGAGCCAAGTACAGCTTGTGACTTTTTTCTGCTCCATTCTAATGCCATGATAATTGCTTGACACCTAGCTGAAATGGTGGAATCTCATAGCTGTCTCCATTGGTAGGAAATCCCAACAGGGTCAGTTTTTTTTGTGCAAATTTATACTGTTTTGTGATTCTGGTTTTTTTTTTGCCCTACTTCAAATGATTTCCACTGATTTCAGTGAGTCTCACTTTATTTTCCATTTTTAGTAGAAAGATGGGTCAAAGCCGCATATCTCGCCAGCATACCAAGTTGTATGGAAAAAAACAATAATAGGCACCTATCAAAAGTTTATATACAGAAAATTCCATAGGCCTGCGATGTACATCTTTTGTTTGGTATGCTGACTAGGACAGGCTTTACCCGCAGGCATGATCACCTGTAGTCACTAGTCTGGATGTCACAGTACTTACTTTGCTAGTTACTTCTACAAGAACAAGAACTAAAGAGAGAACATTGCTTATCAACATTCTACTTAATTAGTGAGTTTTATATATCCTTAGACGCAATAACCACTTTTCACTTCCATGCAGATGGCGAGTTTTCTGTTTGCTGTCATAACTGTTGCTCGACACCTCTGAAATTCCTCAGCAAAGAGGAGCCGTCCACGGTCCACCACCACAGGCCCTCAACATGCATAGTCAGAGTGGTATGTAACCTGAATGCATGTTGATGGGAGGATCATTGTGGGCTAATGTGGGGAGGCAATTAGATATTCAGATGATGACAGGGAGACTTTAGAGGGAGGATGTCATGTCCCAAAGAATCTCCATGTATCAATCAATGTGTCGCCTCTTGATTGAGTAGTCAGTTCCCAAGCACACAATACTCCCAAGTTGTTCTTGCCTGGGTTGACGGTGGGCGAGTTCCGTGTGAATTTCGTTCATCGATAAGGTGTTCAATGGCCAATAGTTGTGGAAATATTAAATTTTTATCCCAATTGACGGAAAGCCACTGATTGGTTAAAATGCTAACGTGTTTTTCATCTTTCTTTGAATGTGCTTTATGTGTCGAATTGCCGAATGGCGACACACATTTTACATTGCAATGGAGGGTTTTCTTCTCATACCCATACTACAAGGAGTGGGCTGTTCACCCAAGTTTCAGAACATTGGCAGCGGTCAGCTGGTTACAGTCGTTAATGAATTTTGGAAAAAGTCTATTTTACTCTCTCGAACTGTTGTGTCGGTCCACTTAACCTCCTATACTATTTGTCATCTTACTTAACCCCCTAAAGTTGCAATACCAATTTACTTAACCCCCTAAGGCTGGTTTTGACGGTGGTTTTGCCCACGTGGCCAACACATCACCTGGTTTTGCCACTAGGGAAGATAGCTGGTCGTTCATGTCACAGCCCACGCCCAACTATGCATAGATAAAGACACGTGTAAGCATCTAGGCCTCTAATTCGGGTTTTGGTGATTAATGACTACTTAATCTTTGAGGCTAACTCTTTTGTCAAGGATGAGTTTAAGTTAGGTCTCAATGATGGTTTGGGTATATGGGCTAAGTGTTGACTCTAAATGGACATTGAAGGCAAGCATGGAATTAGTTGAAGATTAAGGACTTCGTATTTTTAGAAATGATCTAAAGAGTCGGGGATGGATCATTGTAGTAATAGGTCCTTTGTTTTCGCTTTGGCTGTGCTATTAAAGGGTGATCTAGGCTAGTAGCTTGAGCTTGGTTAGGTTGAGTAGCTAGTTGTGATGCACACTAGGCTTGCCAAGCTCATCTCTAGTCAAAGGAAGCCCATGGAAGAGTTAAAGATGCGTTGGGATCGGAGTTGAACTAAATTGGCTAAGGTTGGAAATTGTCGATACACTTTGGATGATCTGTTTGCTTCGAACAAGTAAACGGATGATTGAGACAGAGGTTGTGAATTTTCAAGGTGTTGAAAATCTGTACATATCGGATGATCCATTTGCTATCGGACAAGCAAACAGACGATTGGGGCATAAGCTCAAGATTTTGGCAAGGGCTGAAACTTATGCATTTTGGATGATCCAGATGATACATATGAATGGATGATCCGATAACTTTGGACAAGCAAATGGACGATTGATACAGAGGTCAAGACTTGGGCAAAGTCTAAATGTTGTGTGTTCGAATGGAACAAATCATACATAGCAGCGGATGATCCGAAGCTATGTATGATACCTTTGGGCTCTAACGGCTAGTTTTTCGACTGTTGGAATTGAACAATCCAGATGATACGAAAGGCTAAAGGATGATTCGTTACGTGCTGATTTTTCAAGAAAGTGAGTGTAACGGTTAGTTTCTTCAAGGGAGCTATAAATCCTTGTCATGGACATCTTTGTTAGCTCTCTTGGACACTCTACATGTTCATCTCATATCTAGGGACGATCAAGAGCACTCAAGAGCATTAAAGAGCATATTTTGAGAGATTTGAGAGGTAACATAGGCCTTAGTGTGCATCACTCTAGTTGCTTGACCTTCCAAGTTCAAGTGATGGTCTAGGCTTGTTACCTTTGGAGATTGGTGTCTCCTAGATGGCTTGGAGGCGTGGTTCTCGATGACCTTCCATTGGAGGTGTTTGTGGAAGGCCTAGGAAGGTTGTGAAGGAGCCCACCTATCCGGAGCAGAGAAAGGCTACCACGAGTGGAGTGCTTGGATCCTTGCATGGATTCAAGTAGGAGCGATACTCATGTGAGAGTGCTCCAACAAGTAGGGCAGACTACCGAGTCTCCGAGATCTCGGCAAAAAAATCGGTTGTCTCTTGTCCCCTTTATATTTCCATATTTCAATTCTTAGAACGCTAGACTTGTGCAGGATTGGAACTAGGTTGCAAAACTTTACTAGTCTTTTGTAGGAGTTACTTGAACACACTAGTGAAGCCCTAGTTACTCAGGTTGGATTAGAGATTAGTTATTTCGTTTAAATTCTTGGAAAAACTTGTTTTTAGTCAAAAATCCGAAAAGATTCCCAATTCACCTTTCCCCTCTTGGGCATTTGATCCATGTCAATTGGTATCAAATCCTGGTGCTCAAATTAGGGCTTAACCGCCTTGAGTAAGGATGTCGGGAAACGGTGTGAATGTTGGTAGGGAACCTAGCTTCAATGGAACAAATTACTCTAATTGGAAAGTTATTATGGGCTGTTTTCTCAAGGCCATTGTTGACACTCATTTTATGTGTGTTTTCATATCTTAAATTCCCAGTAAATTGGTAAGAAGTTACCACAAATATGGATTATTATCGCTAACCCTAACCCGGAATCAGAGATTGTATTTTTGGAATATTCTTTGCAAAAATCATTGAAAATCATTGGAAAATATGCAAAGAAGATAAATGGGCCATTATGGGCCATGCACCGGAGCCACTGGGCCGCGGGCCAGTCATGAGTTAGCCCACACAAGCCCAGATCTGGTCGGTGTGGGAGCCCCCGGGTTATTTCCGTAAGACCGAGACCCGCCCAACCTTAAGGAGATAACTCTGGGCTTCTAGGTAAATGGATTCTAAGTTAACTCCATCCAAATGTGAGGTCTTTACGGAAACTAGAGCCCCGGTGATCAAGCATACCGCTTCCCTGCAAGTACGGCATGATTATCGGTTCTCTAAACAATCAAAGACCACATTTAGTAAGTTAAAATGGAATCCATGAACAGCGAGCATGGGGTCATGTTGGCTCCTAAGATCAGCGACCAACATACCCAAACTCACATACAACATTGATCATATCCATACAACATTCATACATTGATAGTTCAAAAGACATACATCATAATAGTTCAAGTCTACAACTATTACAAGTGGCCGACCGGCCAAATTCAAATGAGATCATAAAGTAGCAGTGGAAACAAGTAAATAAACCAAAAGTCTAGCATGGTATGCTCCATAACCCATCGGCAACCGACTGGGAGTTAAATGATAGCACTACTTGTCAGTGTCGCCTAAATCGACACTCACAAGCTCAGCAGGCTCACAGTCTTCTATACCTAGAATTGCAGCAACCGAATTGAGTACAAATGTACTCGCAAGTTTTACACAAATAAGAATTAGTTATGCTAGAGGTTGTTCCAAAGGATGGCACATAGGGGTTTAGTTTTGCGAAAACGACACCATTTTCAACCTACACATACTAGTTTATCAAATGCCATTTAAAAATAGATTTGAAGTAGAAGTAAAGCATGTGATAAAGTAGTAAAAGATAAATAAATGAATCATACAATCATCAAAGTGGCAGCCCACTTTGATACACTAAAATGCATGAACACCCGTTCATACCGAATACCAAGTTGTACCCACAAATTTTAATTCAAAATCTAACAATTAGTAGCCACATACTCAAGCGATCGTCCATAACCGCGGACATGGCTATTCGAATAGATTTATCTCTACAGAGGTGTACTACTTTACCCACACGACTTGATTAGCCCGTAAGCCTCCAGATGCCTCCGAAAATAGCACACTTCCTTAGGTATACCGGCTGGGGAGAATCGAGATACGGTCGCTTTTAGCAAAAAAAATCCTATTGGGCTAAGTCCCCCTTGCAAGATGTTCCCTTACTTAGTACAAGTGACTGATAGCACTTGCTAAGCGGCTCACAAGTTGTATTGGAAATACCGATGCAATGCATAAATTAAAAATTGGTACTCCCTTGCACACTATAGAACATTACATCAGCTCCTACGGACAATTGATCAACACAAGTGCCCTTACACCACCATGGGACGTAACACAATAAAACCTTCCCCCTACTTAACCGTACAACACCCATATACCGCGTGTGATAGCACGAGTTTTACTTGAATCGTAGGTACCAAAGTTTGGTCCTTAATGGTTCGGACAAGCCAACCACATACCCAATCTCGTGCACGAAGGCACCCTCACTAGCAATCACTTGTCCAGACCTCAAAACCCATTTAAAGTGACAAAGTTTAACTCATAAAACAGATACGAAGATCTGAAATGAAAATGATATAAGATGTGTTTCTCCCATAATTGTCAGGTTAATCCCGACAATCAAACTACCGTTCTAGACTTGCATGGATAAGAAAAACCGTACAATAATTCACACAACCTATCTTAAGCATGTGGTACTAGAATAATTCAAGATTAACCTCAATGAATAGGATATAACTAACTAACATCACAAAAATAGTGACATAGCAAAATAAGCATGCAAGCAATTATCATTGCACTAACTTATCAAAACTGGGATCAAATATAATGCAAAAGAAAGTTCTAATGATGCTTACCTTGCTGGTAGATCAATTGCTCACTTTCAGTAGCATAGGAGTCAATATCAATCGCTTCAGGATCTATAGAATTAACGATATCGATAAACACCAAGAAATACCTCAAAAATCAAAATGCTCAAAAATGCATTATTTTTATACAGTGGCTAGTGTATGATTTGAGATGAATTTAGGTGAAAGAATTATTCTTTTTGGAGTTAGTGTATGAAAATTATAGCAATTTGACTTTTAGGTTTCTATAAGTCTTAATTCATGCAATTTAATTATTTGAACAAAATTTGTAGAGCAGTGGGGGATACAAGGATTATATAGATAAATAGAGAATATTAATACAAGTTCAAAACATTTGGGTTCATCTCATTTGGAGTTTTTATGAAGTAGTTATGCATTTTTAAAGTCATGAACCTTTTTCTATTGTAAAAATAATAGAGTTATGGATCATTCTCCAAAATAATAATTTCTATTACAGAGACATGTTTGAAACCAATTTTGTAATAAAGTTCATTAAGAATAAAAACTATCAAAACTGGTTTCAACCATTTTGGAGTTGAGATGAATTAGTTATGTAGTTTTGAAGTTATTCATGTTTTTCAGTGTGTAAAATAATGGATTTCGAATTTCCTAAAGCATTTAGTACTTTTTACACCGGGCGCGGTGCTAGCCACCGTCATTGACCAGCGGGCCCGGGAACAGTGTGTCTTTCCTTTTTACTTCCGATTTAAAATTCTCGATTTGACAAGTGGGGGCCAGCCGTCAATGGCTCGGTCTCATGGACTGAGTCCACGGGCACACACACATAGCGCACAACGCTTAAGTGGCTGGGCCCACTCGTTAGCCGCTCAATGGCTTCGTTTAACCCCGCCGTTTTCTGTGCGCGGGGCCGTGTGTAAGTGACACATTATGTTGTTAAGACAACGTTTAAATGCTAAACATCACTATTAACCGTTAACGATCTTGCTACAGTGTTGGTCGGCGTCCGACAATGTGCCTGCTTGCTTGCCTGGTGGCTCGCTGGCGCTACACGCCGTGGTGGAGCCAGCTAAGGACTGGGATAGGTGCGCAATAGTGTTGTGCACCGAATGGAAGTGGCGGCGACGTCTGAGGTGGTCCGTAGCGGCGGCTAGCCGGAGATGGGCGACGCTATAACTACGACAACCATGCACAGCACAAACAAGCTCCGCAGCGTTCAAAGAAGCAAGTGCCCAAGCATCTACAGAGTATAGGGAGGCTACCTGAAGGTCGGAGAGAAGAGGAGCTGGTCGGAGATGGTTGGTCGTCGTTAAGTTCCACGGCGGCGGCGAGCTTCAACGTGGAGAGAAGATCCTGAGCAAAACAACGAGGAGTGGGTGGTCGGAGCAGCTTAAGGACTACATTAGAATGCTACATGAGCAAGGAATCAAACAATGGCTTATCGAATCAAGGTGGGAGGTGAAGAGTTAGTTCTTCGGCCAAAATAGGGAGAACTTCAATTCACCACGAACCTGTCGTGCATTATCAAAATTGATTGAGGGGTTTTCATTGTCATGCTAAATGGCACGATATGGCACGAAAGAAAGAACAAGAGACTCACCAGAGGCAAGGATGGCTTAGTGGTGTCCTCGGGGACGTGCTCCGAGCAACCCTAATGGCACCGAGTTGGATTAAACACTACAAACAACCATGGAAGCCGAGCTTAGCAAAAATGGACATGGCATCGAACAAGAAAGGGAATGTCATCACCCGGTTGAAGCTTACCCGAGCGATGAGCTCGCACGAGCTTCTCTTTCCTCAAACCCGAGAGGAAAGATGAGGAGAAATGGAGATGAAGGGATGGTATTATGCTCGGGTGATAACAGAGATGGGAGCAGCGTTAGATGGCGAAGCTCTAGGAATGGTTGGAAAGGGCGGTGCGGTCACGGCGTTGACGGAGTGGGGTAGAGCATCGCGGCCACGTGGCGAAGCAGTTCTGCGTGAGCGCCAACGAGAGGAGGAAGAGATATCCAACAAGTGGGCCCGGCATGGCAGCGACTCAACGTGCGCGCGTGAGTCCGGGTTAAGTGGGCCCATGTGAACCGTTGGATCAAGATCGAACGGTTGACAACATGCGTGATCGTTCGGACTGGGCCGAAGGGTTACGAGATCTGGGCCGTCGAGTTCTAATCGAACGGCTCACACGCGGTGCATTTAGATGGTTGGACCGAGTCAGGTGGCTGGGTCAGACTCGAGCCCGAGGAACAGTAGCGGCTGGTTAGGTTTAGGGTTTGACTGAGATTGAAATTGTTTCCTCCACTTTGACCCTCCACTTTGACCAAGGCCTTAAAAATAGAAATAAATTCCCTAAAATCCTGAAATAATTCAGAGGGGTTCTTGGGAAGGTCTAGTGTCCATGAAAATTATTAAACCCTATTGTTCATGATATATTTTGTTCAGTTTAAATCCAAACCCGAGATAGGGTATTGGATTGTATTTGAAGTTTGTGAGGGTTAAAATTATTCCCAAAAATTTGGGAAAAATTATATTAATTCATGATAATTAATACAGTATTTGAATAAATTACTTCTAGAGGAACTTTAGTAGTATTTGTTTTAGTTTTCTTTTTGAGTTTACTTCTTTAGGTGTAGGTTCACTATTTGAATAAGATTTTTCAAGTGCAATAAATTATGCAAATGCTTCAAAACATGATGCATGCTGATGAGATGTATACTAATTAACATTTATAAACTTGGGGATGTGACAGTCGGCGCATGGGTTCATCAGGACACCGACTCTCCTTTGAGGGACCCTCTAGAAGCCTCATGTCCAGTTTTTGCACAGAAGATTGTCGATTTGGACACCAAGACACTGAACTCTCTAATTTTTGGAAATCGACACAGACTCTAAATTGGAAAACGAAAGGATTCGGATAGGGCCCACATCTCATACCCACATAGAAACTTCTAGGGAGCGGACGACACATGGAACGTGAGCCGGGTGGCGTACAACCCCCCCCCCTCGGTAGCCTATAAAAGGGAACCCCCTCCTTCGGTTTTAGACATCCCTCTTCTGATGCCCAATAGCAATTTCGGTAAATTTCGACCCTCAAAATTCGTTCTTCTAGTTGATAGGCTAGATTAGATTAGTTCTTCAGTGGCGAAACCCTGCCGCCGATTCCAAAGCTCTGCTTCAACTTCTGTAAGAGGTAACGATGTAATCTCAAGCAGTTGTTGTAATCTTTTCATGTTCTAGTTGTTTCAATCTATCTTAGTTGCTTCTTTTGCTTCTATTTTACGGTTGTTCGATTATGCAGTGTTTTGCTTCCGATCTATTTTTGTTAGTAGATCATTTTAGCTAGTTGTTATAATCATGGTGATTAGATCGGTCTAGTGGATCCTTGCATATTGGTTTACGAGCTTGTTTGTAGTTAGCGCATAAGCTAGAAAGATCCCTACATTCGGGTGTTGGAGCCGTTCATAGTGGTGACAACACTAGGGCATTGAGAACGACGTATTGCCGGTGGCTAACTTTTGTTTGGTGTCTCTCTCATAGCTTGTTTATGTGGTAAGATAGGGACAACGAGTGTGATGATGTACCGTGTAGTTGGTCGCGGTCACTGCTTAATGTGCGCATGGCCGAAGTAGATTAACATAGCTTCTTTGTAGATGAACAACTATCATGCGGACCTAGAACATTTATCGTCAACTTGTTTCCTTGGAGTTTAGGAAAGCCTTGTGGGTTAGGATATGATCATTATTTTATGCTATGATTTTATGTCGGATTAGATGTGCCGTTAGAAAACCCTAAGTTAGATAGTAGGAGATTCCCTATGGATTCGATAACCCTGGAATACTCAATTGAAAAGGCTACAACTGATTCGTGCGCTTGTGGTTATCATGTACGCGCATAGATTGTGTCAACATATTTTTTATGGCGTCGTTGCCGGGGAACCTTTCTTTTTCGCTATCGTTCGAACCTTAGGGTGTTTTTTAATTTTTTTTCCTAATCATCTAATTCTTTATTTTATGAGCATATATCATGTTCATTTATTGCTTTTTTATTTTTAAGAATACAGTAAGAAAAATCGTAAAGACCCTTTGTCTAATAAACCAGATAATTATATTGACAATGTTGAATCTTGTTTTAGACAACAGAGGTCTGCCAAAAGAAAAGCTACAAAGGAGCGTGCTAATCCTATATCCCTTACAGACAAAGAAAGCACTAGTGAATCAGGTACAATGGCGGAGAAGAAGCTGCTCGAGTATTCTCAACCTCTTGCCACCAACATCCCACTGAAGCTCCCAGGAGCAGAACAGAAGGAGTTTGAGATCAAGCCTACCATCCTCAACATGCTTTCGCACAATTAGTTCACTGGGAAGGAAGATGCCAACCTTCATTTGTAGCAATTCATGGAGATATGCGATACATTCCAAGTGAATGACATCACTAGAAACAACATCCGCATTAGGATTTTCCCATTCTCACTTGTGGGTAAAGCAAAACAATCACTACTACAGAAAAGGCCTTCACAGACGGTTCAAAAACACCATCACAGACGGTTTCGTGAGCCGTTTGAGTTTATGGGTCAGTAATGCATGAGGTCATCACAGACGGTTTGTAGATGAAACCGTCTGTGATACTCGACTACCACGGTCTTCAAGTTGACTTTTTGTCCACGGTCTTGAGTTGTTCGAAGTTTTGAAGTATCAATCCGTTCTTCAAGTCCCAGGTGCATCGATAGGTTAGAATTCCAATGGATTGTTAGAGAAGAGGAAAATAGCAAAGGGTGAGAGAGAGAGAGCTATGAGGAGAGAAGTCTACCCATTTAAAGCAAACGTTGCACACAAGATCAAAAGATCTACGTACGACGTACCCAAAAGAAAATATACTATACAAACAAAGGAACAATACAACGTTCTACTTGATCGATACTTGTAAATTGGTGAAATAACTCAATACACAGTATAAGTCTTGGCAAACTTAAACTGTATGGTTGGGCTGACATCGCGGTCTTCGGTTCACGGTCTTTGATGATTCTTGTATGACGATGCTTTCCTGACAGCTTCATGTCTTGTAGTCTTGAACGTGAGGGTTAAAACGTGTTGACCGTCTATAGAAATTTATAAGGGAGAGAGGATCCATTTAACATTATAAAATGGTGAAGAAAGAATTAGGTAAGAAAGAATTGCTATGAAGAAGCTAAAGATAGATGACCAAGATGAGGAGAGAACAAGTTATTCTTTTTTTGTTATAACATAAGTTTTGAAATTTTCAACTAACGGCCATTCTAACTAGGTCACGACCTACAGTCGATATGGCTCTGATACCACTTTTGTCGAACCCGGGAGCGAAGGATCCCGAATTCTCGTGTTCATACACTAGTCCGGGATTTCTAGTGTACAGTTAAACAAAAGTGATAATCAAAACATATCACGCATTTTATTAATAATTATTGAGTTTATTACAATCGGCAGACTGAGGCCAAATAAAGTGAAACACAACGGAAATAAAATAGTAGTAGTAGACCCAACGATTCGCCACAGGCAATAAATGCTGGGGAGCGTGGCCTAAGCATCGATGTCCTCACCGTCTTGATAGAAGTCTTCCCTGAATAAAGATTATTGAGAAGAGTAAGCACTACCATTGTGCTTGCAAGTTACACCAGTAAAGTAATGTGATTGAATGCATGCATAAAGTGAGCAAAGGGTAATGGCGGGGTTTATTTGCATAAGACAAACATTTTCGGTTTAAATACTCTTAGTAATTTCCAAGGCCATTTTTAGAATTTAGTAAGATCAAAATCATATTTCGATTTCTCCATGTCAAGTGTAGGATGAACCTCCATACACAAATGGTGAAGGACTACCCCCCTTACACCAGGCTTCTGCCCAATCCTATTTTCATAAACTAGGTGACAAAGTCTTTTCAAACAAAACCAGAGACTAACTTTGAGTGGCTTTTGTTAAGCATGTCCATGACTGTGGACACGGCTATTCGAATAGATTAATACTCTGCAGAGTTGGTACAGCTTTACCCACAAGAGATAGTTTGCTTATTATGTCGGCCAATACACGCTTCCGTAGGCGTGTGACTAAGCAGCTATCATGAGGTCTTTACCCTACATTATTTCAACATAATTATGCCCACTAAGGTTTCGTAATCGAAGGCTTCGCACCAAACGACTACCCCCTCTTGCGCCATGTGGGTATCATCAATAAGTCTTCACGACTCCCACATCTTTCCAAGACATAAACATGGTGAAATGATATAGCTTATTTGGCCAAGTCTGTCCCATTCCAGACTTGTGGTGGTACGAGTTTGGCTTAACATCTGCGGCCCGCAGACCGGTCCTTACATGACTGGGCGACTTCCAAAACAAACCCTGGGTCTCAACCATTCGCTGTATTGAGCCCGTGCATGAACTTGCACCCACCAACAATCCAATCCACCCAAGTCTAAACCAATTTCATTTATTTTTCTTTGGTAAAACGTTTTCCAAACATCTATGGTAAAAGCAATACCATAGATTCATTTTCGAAACATCTTTGTATTTCGGCAAAATTCCCCAAATCATCTTTTGGTCTAAGCAATGACTAAGCATAATTATCTCAATTATTTTACTAAGGTGACAAGGGCATGGCATTCCAAGCATCAAGATTGGCCATACAAGGAATTGGCATAACTAAGAAGTAAAACAGGGATTTAAAATAACTTGAATAAAACTATGCATGCAATAATAACTTTAAAAACAGAATTAATTAACTTTGAAATACTGGGATCAAAATGGTCAAGAATGCAACTTGCCTTCGTTGAAGTCTTGAGATTCTAAACCCTCTAAAGGATCTACCTCCCCGGAATCGTCAAAGTCTATACGCGAAAGTACGACAAATTCAAATGAAATTCAAATAAATCCAAAAGACAAATCAAATTAACTTCAAATGAAATAATTTTATTTTATTTAGCTAGATAATAATTTTCTAAGATTTTAGCAATTTGAATCACTCAATTTGAAGTTGAGGTTCAAAAGATATGAATTTTACAAGTTTTAACCTAAATTTGATATTTAAAAGAATTTCTAAATTTAAATACAGATTCAAAATAGCTTTAAATTAAATAATTTTGGTTTAGTTAGCTAGATAATGATTTTACATGAATTTAGAAATTTGGAACACCCAATTTGGAGATTGGATGCAAAAGTTATGAATTTTACAAATTTTAAACCTAAATCGCAATTTAAATGAATTTCGATTCATTTTTTCTCAAAAAATACCTTTAATGCGCAAGGTCGACGTCCACAGGATTTTCGGAAATAAAGGAATTAATTTAATTCTCGATGTGTGGGCCCCAAGTGTCATAGACACGGCTTACATGGACTAAGTCCACGGAACCTTTGGGCTCATGGGTCATGCGAGATGTGGCGGTGTGAGGGTGATGTGGCGCCACGCAGTGCACCACGTCGATCCGGTGTTGATGTGGCGATGTGGTGGCAATGACGTGGCGAGCCACGTCGGCCCGGAAGCAGGTTCGAGGCGTGGCGAGCTCGCCGGCATTCTATGCCGCGGCGAGTCGTGTGGGTGATACCAACAGAGAGAGGATGGGATGGGGGTCCTGGTGTGCTACCTTGGGGCGGCGGAACGGGATGTTTTGGTCGTCGGCGGCGAGCTTTGGCGGCAGTGGCACGGGGTCGTCGACGAGGGAGGAGCTCCGGGGATTCTCTAGCGAACTGAGAGCGCGCACGGGCGTCGCGGCGACACGGCGAAGCAGTTGGTGGCGGAGACGGGGCCAGAGAGGGCTTGACGGCGGTGAATTCGATGGTGGAAGCCCCTTTGGTCGCCGGTGATAAAACTTGAAATTACGGAGTTGGAGAGGAGGAGGGAAGCGATGGGTGGTGGCGGTGAGATGAGATGAGGGAGGCGGTCCCGGAGCACCTATTTATAGGGCGCGGGCGAGCTCACGGCGTCGTGGAGAGCACGAAGGCCGTGCGGCAACTACGGCGGGATTAGGGCTATTTACGGCCGGAGATGGAAAGGAGATGACCGTGATGGATGCTATTTGACACGGTGAAATCAATGCGCACAAAATCAGGAAGGATCCGAGCGGATTTGGGCAAATTTGGAAATCTCCGAGCGGGGCGTTAATGGCGTCCGCGTGCGATCCTGCGCGAGGAGGGTGAAGGCAAGGTAGGAGACGCACGGGCGGGCCCACGCGTCGGTGGCAGTGGAAAAAGGAAAGGAAGAGGGGAGGTGTATGGGCGTTGGATTCCAATCCAAGGGCCACGATTCAGCGAGGCGGCTGTGCGGCGTGGGCCGGCTCGGGCCGTGCGCGTGCGCGTGAAGAATGGGCCAGCCAAAATCGGCCCATTTACTGTTGAGGGATTTTCTTTGATTTTCCAATTGTTTTAATTCAGATAATTAAAAGAGGCTTTAGAAATTAGCAAATAAGTTCCAAAAATTCTAGAAAAATTCATAAAAAATCCTAGAATTATTTTGGACTTAATAAAATTATTTCCAACTTAAAGTTGGCTTTTATTTTTGCAAATAATTTACTTTGGCTTTCAAATAATTAGGGAAAAGCTTTTAAAATTCCAGAAAATTCCAGAAATTAATTAATTTTTATTTTTCAACTTTAACTCAAATAAAACTTCAAAGACTTCAAATAAAGCAATCAAACTCTTTCAAATTTCAGAAATTCCAATAAAATAATAACTTTATTTATTTTATTTTGGTAATGAACTTTGGAACATTACATCGCTCATGATACTCGACTACCACAGGCGGTGCAGTAGATGAAACCGCGTGATAGTGGATTATCACGACGGTTTCATCTACAAATCTGTGTAATGAGTATCACGATTTCATCTACAAACCGTCTGTGGTAGTCTTTTGCATTGCTAAATCTATTTCTGTTTATTGGCTAGCCTCAGGAAATGCTAGCCATGCCCTCTGAAACAAGCACATCCAATTCGCATTCATTTCAGAAGCACATCAAAATTGTATTCATTTCAAAAACAAGCACATCCAATTCACAAATCAATTAACTAAAATTAACCATTAATGTACATTAATTTACACACATGTACCATTAAGTTCAATCTATCACAATCAAGTTCAATCAACACTGTGGAAACTCCCATCTGGATTTATGACCTGTCTGTTCAGGAATGACGCAAGGTATGATCGAACTTTTATGAGCTCACTCTGTCCCAACACAGTTTCATCGATGGTCGCAACCTGTCGATAGGAAGATTAAATTCGTGCTTATATAAATTGGTAAGTATATATGAAATAATTGTTGCAAGATTGACAAACCTGAGGATCATTGGTGATCGCGGAACCGATGAGTAGTTGCATGTTGTGGCAAACATAGTATCCACAGACGTTATGACGCATTTCCGGTGGCACCGCAAAAATAGAATTGGTTAGTTCGAGAAGCATTACTATGAAGTGTTATATAGGATTAATGTGTACTAGCTAGCGAGTACCGGGAATTTTTGATCATGTGACAGCGTCTTTCCCCTAATATTCCATCCTCTAGCATGTAACACGTCGAACACCCTACGTGACTCCAAGAAGTTAGCCTTAGCCATTGCAAAGGAAGGAAAGACTACAATAGAGTTTCTATGGAGGAAATGTGTTTACCTGATGATTAAATTCCGGATAATTGTAAAGTTGTGAGTGGCCCTCTGTAGGGAATCTAGGTATATTACCCATTTTCGTTTTGGTATAATTACAATTAGAATCCAGTGGTAGCTACACAGGTATGTTAGTATGGTCATTAAACTTACGTTCGTGTTGCTTATAAAGTACAAATCAACAAGTATAGCCAGTAGTGCAACACTTACTTCTGGTTGTAGGGCAAAAGTATGAATTCCTTGTTGCGGTGAGCCATGAAAAAAATCTATAACGTAATTCTCGACGAATGTTGCATTCGCCGTGATGCTTTGCTCGGAGACAATGTGTGGGTCGAGGAAACCTACCGGTGATTTTCTTCTTTCGGCTTTACAGATCATGTATCTATATACAAAAGCAAGGAGTTATATATAACATTTATCGGTATTACACAAACATTGACCGTGATTGTACACACTTACAGGGTCCAGCATCGTATGAGTGAGACGTCGAGCTCGTCGAGGTTGAAGAGACAGAACAAGTCGTCGAAGGTCACCGTGAAGACAACGTCTTGATGCACGTGGTTAAAATGACCCTCCTTGAACTTGATAGTGAAACCCGAGCGTCGTTGATCAACCGGCTTGTTGGACTGTTCCATGTACCATGTATGCAATGCCATGCAATCTGGTCCTAGGGTAGGGTTGTCTAACTTCTCGAGCAACGGCTCGCCTAGCACGAATTTCTGGGCCAACGGCAAGAAGGGGATATCAGGACAGGAGTCGATCGTCTTCGATTTGCCCTTGCTGCCTCGCTTTGTATAGGTCGACTAAACAAGAGTCGACTGAGCACGAGGTGTAGATGCATGTGAAGCGGCGGGCCCTTGCCGTGTCGATCTTTGGTAGCCGGTGCGATTAGGTCCCATGGACTTGATACCGATTCGAGGACATTCCGTGAAGTTGACACGAGCAATCGTAGCTCGAGCGGATGTCCTCCTTGGGCCACTGGATGAATGTTCCAACGGCTTGCCCTAGAGTCATGACCTCGTCGTTTGGGGAAATTTTCAGCAGGACGGCCTCGAAATTGGCATAAACACTGTCCACATTCACTTTTATGAAACCCGACGCTAGATTTGCACCGTGCACCAAAGGCCCGACACCGGATGGATACACCTGGCCCCAAGCAGCATCTAAGGCAACAGAGACATATCTCACTTGGAGCTTGCACTTCATAGCCACCTACGTACATAATGATACAAAATTAGCTACTCTAACAGGCCTATCAATGGATCGAGCATTCCAGAGATAATAATTATTACCTAGATGTCATCAATGGGAAATCTGTCGTCACCTATTGGGGTAGGGTTAGGGTTGGAATGACTACTCGGAAGTTTGGGGTGGCTAGCAGCACGGTGAGGGGAGGGCTTGCAAGCCGATTTGGGAGTTGCAATCCCCTAATCCTTTCCTCAAAGGTCTCCATCTACTTTTGTTGGGATGCATGAATCTCTTCTCTAAGGGATTGAGTGACCTCATCTCTGATTTTTTCAGTGAGCTCATCTCTGAGGGATGCACGAATCTCCTCTCGTAGCTTTGCATCGCGCTCGGTTTTGGCTCTCTTCCTACTCCGGTACGACCCGGAGTCCGCTTGGAACCATTTTTCCCATGTAACATAAACACCAACGCCTCTCGTGCGACCCGGATGCTCACTGTTTCCTAGGGCCGCAGAGAGTATATCTTTCTCCCTGTCTGCCTGGAATGAGCCTTGGGAAGATTGTGCACTCAGCGTTACCTGCAATAGCCCAACATGTCATTTCACTTCCTATGAAGTTATGGAGTAATTACAAACTAGGTAGTTCGATATATTACGGTATTTGGGACACTTCTGTCTGCAGGGTTTGGAAAGTACGCTTCCCCCGTAGGCCCAATACGTAACCTCGCAAATAACCACTGTCGGGAGCGCACATCAGTGATCTCGGGAAATGGCGGGGAGACATTCGAACAGCTTGCCTGCTGTTCCTGATCCCTCCATATCGGGGCTTTACCCGCATACCCAGCGATGCCGAGTTTATGTGGGTGCTTGTTTTTTGCCTGGAGAGCCGTGTGCGCCGCACTTTCACTCCTAAATTCATCTGTCGTTTTCTTCCCCACAAACTCGGCTCAGGACTCTTCCAAGAATGGATACTTGTGGAAGGGCCTCAGATCCTTCTCCACGTAGTTCTTGACAAGCATGCTCTTGAAGTTCTTCCATGCTTTGCATGCCTGTAGCAACGCGTGTCGTTGCACGGAATCCAGGTGTTCTACGGGGATCTCGAACGATTTGAGAATATCCGTCGGCCTGGCGATTTTGATGAGTTCGGGCACCAACTTCCACGAATCGTAGGTGACGCTGACCCGTTCCCGTGCAACTATTCCGACCGTTCTCTGAAATGCGGACACTGCTCGGCGAGGATTGATAGGGGTCCCAGACTGATTGACCTCCACGATGGTAAATCGGCCCCCGGGCCTTTTCGATATTCCTCTTCTTCTACCGCGGTTGGATATTGTTCCAGAGGATGGTGCATCATCAGACACATGAGGCGGCGATGACGAAGAATAAGCGGAAGACATCTTCACAAGAAATAGAACATCATGTGAACAAATGAAATCAGCATAAAGCTAAGATTTAACATTTTGATATTGCTATCAGATGTAGAGTAAGCATTCCAATTAGAGCTCAAGTACAAACCCGATCATCAAAACAATTTCAGTACAAGACTATTATCATCACAGAGCATTCATCTCAAGCCCACCACACCACATTGCAATATATTCGATGGCGATATCAAAACAAATACCATATGAATAAGCGACTAGAATAAATACAAATTCCTAAAACAAGTACAATTATCATGAGGACCATGACAGATTATTGATAGAAATAGTTAGGAAAGGCGTCGAAATCAGTAACTCGGCATTGGTTACCTTTGGGCATCGAGGAGAAGGACGAGCAGGAGCAAGATCGAGCAAGCAGGGGCGTCGAAGGGGAGGCGCCACTGAACTGGGGAGGGGAGGAGGCGGCGGGCTCGGGCGAGGGCGCGCGGGCTCGGGAGGAGGCGCGCCGGGTTGTAGGAGGAGGCTCGGCTGGGGCTCGCGCGGGCTGGAGGAGGAGGCGGCGTCGATAGGATCGGGAGGAGTCGCGCCAGGCTCGAGGAGGCGGCGTCAGGACGGCGGGCGACGGCTCCGGGAGGAGGAGCGAGGAGTTGAGAAACTTAATCGTTAAGAGTGGCGGGCGCGGCAAACCCTAGCTAGAGTCCGAATATAAATAGGGATGGACATCACAGACGGTTCTAAATTAGAACCGTCTGTGATACATACTATCACAGACGGTTCTAACTTAGAACCGTCTGTGATATGTGATGTATCACAGACGGTTTTAATACACAACCGTCTGTGATATGTCATGTATCACAGACGGTTTTTGTGAGGACCCCGGCTTATTTGGCTTGTAATGCTTAGTCATCCATTGACCCTAGCATCACAAACCAAATAACCCGTGTCTTCGAGATATGTATACTTCCCAGAAATATAGTATACACACCCCTTTACAAAATCATGCATCAATTCCATACAAACATAGAACTCAAGCACGAACTAGATTAAATAAAAGACATACATAGGAGAGAGTTATTACAAAAGAGCCGACCGGCTAAATACAACTAAGAGAAAAACAAAAGCGGAAGCGAAAGCTATAAGATGGCGATAACCAAAAGAGAGCCATATGGTTTGCCTTTAGCCCACAAGGCAACCAACCAAGCCACCAACCTAGTCGTCCCAACCACCGCACATCTCACAAAAGTAGGGCCCTTGGGGCTCCACTTCTTCCTCTGCAACAATTACAGTTAAGCAAAGCAAATGAGTACAAAAATGTACTCATAAGGCGGCGATGTAAGGGTAATGAGACCTATACATATGCTACATGCAAGCTTTATTTAAGTGGAAGGCTTTAGGCTCATTTTAGCATAAAGCAAGTTTTCATTTGCAATATTGTAATAGATTGAAAGCAATTTGACAAAGCATTTTTAATGGTTGAAGTAACAACGATACAATAATAATAACAACAGAAAGAATAACCTAGAAGTGACTAACCCAATAGTCACCACAACAATAGTATGAATCACCAAATTAATACCACCCAACAAGTTTTAATTAAATGGTTGAGTCTAGTTCTTGAACGACCTTGCCAAGCATGTCCATAACCTAGGACGAGGATATTCGAATAGTTTTATCTCTGCAGGGGTGTACCAATGTACCCACACGTCGGACCGCCTTTTTGCCACTAGATTTAGCACACTTCCTTTGGTATGCCGGCACGGCTAAGTCCTACGAGATATTTCCAATGGATGATGCTAATTAAGAGCCACAACCCAAAAAGAGAAAGACACATCAGCCAGCTCAAGCCGAATTACAGATGTTCCCCTCATATCACATTTCTTTTTAACCACCAACCAGCTCAATAATTAACGCCGCCCAAAGTACTTAGCCAAGAGAGGTCCCATATCCCCCTCGCGTGGTTAGCACGCAATATTGGCCAGTTTGGTGGCCCAAGTAACTCAGTCCTTAGGGACTTAGGCACCATTCCATCACACCATGAGATCACACCAACATCTATTGTGCCCAAGTCAATAACAATTTTGTTTTCATTTTTATTTGTTTACAAAGTAACAAAGCATACATGCTGGACATAATGGAACAATAGTTTTGTGTGATCAAGGTTATCGACATAATGTCGACAACCGCCCATTTCTACCGCCATTGTTGACACTCATTTTATGTGTGTTTTTATATCTTAAATTCCCGATAAACTGGTAAGAAATTGCCACAATTATGGATTATTATCGCTAACCCTAACCTGGAATCAGAGATTGTATTTTTGGAATATTCTTTGCAGAAATTATTGAAAATCATTGGAAAATATGCAAAGAAGATAAATTGGCCTTTATGAGCCATGCATCAGAGCCACTAGGTCGCGGACCAGCCATGAGCCGGCCAGTGCAAGCCTAGAGCCGGCCAACGCATGGGTCCATTAGGACATCGACTCTCCTCCGGAGGACCCTCTAGAAGACTCATGTTCGGTTTTTGCATGGAGGATTGCCGATTTGGACACCAAGACACCAGACTCTCTGATTTTTGGAAACCAGTATGGACTCTGGACTAGAAAACGGAAGGATTTAGATAGGGCCCACATGTCATACACACATAGAAGCTTCCGGGGAGCGGACGTCACAGGGTTCAAGTGTTGGAGTCTGTGCATCGGCTAACTCTACCCTTGAGCCGGGCGGTGGACAACCCCTCCTCGAAAGTCTATAAAAGGGGACCCCCTCCTCCGTTCTTATTGTTGATATGCTAGATTAGAGTAGTTCTTTAGCGATGAAGCCCTGTCGCAGGTTTTGGAACTCTACTTCAACTTCTGTAAGAGATTGTGATGTAATCTCAAGAAGTTGTTGTCATCTTTTAATGTTCTAGTTGTTTCAATCTATCTTAGTTGCTTCTATCTTACAGTTGTATGATTATGCAATGTTTTGCTTCCGATCTATTTTGGTCTGTGACGAGGATTAAAATCTCTATGTATTACTTTAATACATAATAAAAGACCATATATCTTCATGGTCATAACCCCTAAGGCTCATGACCTCCATGGTCGTAAGGATTCTAGAGGTTATGTCGAGGATACCCTGGTCGGATGAGGTCCTGTACCCAGTCCCTGGCTAGACGACCGCTCGTAGAAGCAATGAACTGACATCCGGATGCACTCTTGGTATATTACATATCGTGTGATGAATGGAACACATGTCATATTTGGTCCATACCACGCGACGTTTCATAATCTAAAGACACTAACAACAACCACCCTGCGGTTGTGTGTCTCACAAACACACAACCGCTAAACGGTTGATGCTTTGTCAACCGCTGCCTCGCTCCGACCAGTCGCGACACCTCCAACAAGCGCCTCTTCAAGGAGCAACTTCCACCTCTTCGATGGTAACTTAAAGAAGAACGCAAGTGGCAGAAGGCAACCCAATTCGGAAGATCAACAACCGATTGGATTTTAATAGTATAGCAAGCATTACACTCAGTGTAATTAGGAGTAATCCACCGCCTTGTCGAAGGCACCCCATATAATATCCAGTTCATAGCAATAAAAGAACAGTCTCATTCTCTCCCAAGAACTCTTTGCTATTTTCCTCTTTTCATTTTGTAAGATCGACAACTTGATCGTTGACAACTGGTGTCATCCGTGGGGAAGAAGGCGTTGAGTCCTTGAAGATCGCTTCGCTCAAGCATTCCTCATCCACTTCCTTTGCTCCATTATAGCTCATGCGAACATGGTGGAGACTTGGGACGAGGAAAACTGGTTCGACCTAGCGGACTACTCCAACCTCGACATGGACGCATATATCCGCGCCATGAAAGAAAACAAGATGTCATCATTCTCCTCCTCTTCCGCCGGTTCGCCAGTCGCAGAGATTGATAAAATCGACTGGATGGATGAGGATACACCGCCACCAACAATGGCGCTCTCAGAGGAACCGCTCGTTCCGACCAGTTCAGAACATCCCAACACCTCTGCAGGCCCGGTCGATCCGACTAGCGAAAGCGACAATGGGAGCCCAGTGCAGTGACCAGAGAGTCCAAGTACTCTCGATATTGTCATGGGCGACTAGTATTCGCCAACGGCTCCTATGTATTCCGGAGGCCAAGCGACATCTGGTAAGGGTATCAATGAAGCTATCACCGACCGCTGCCCAGGTGGGCATGGTGAAGCTCAGCATACGATCGGCAGTACGTCGGATCAAGCTAAGTCCACCACAAAGCCCGCTAGAGGCAGTAATCTCCGACTGCTCTCCATCGTGGAAGCTCCTTGCGGAAGCATTGGAAGGCTCTCCCTTAGCTACAATGGGAGTTCCTCGTAATCACTGTTGGCACCACGAAGTTAACACAATTAGAGATACCACTCTGGATGCCATGCACAGTCCTCCACGGGTTAACTCGCCACCACCTACTGGTGGAAATGGTATGGGTGCTCAAGCACCAACTACCAGAGGCAACCGAGTTGATGGACGTGCATCAGTTAATTCACCTGTTCCTACCCCACCGCAGATAAGGAATCAAGCAGGGCCAACCGGAAGGTCAAGGGAAACCTCGACTCATCGGACGCCCACTGCAAGCGGAAATCTACCACAACGTTCGGTAACTATACAAAACCTGTAGCGAGTTCGGGATATCTTGAATAATCCAAACCCTGCTTTAGCAGGAACTCTAGTTTATGTTCAGCTTGCAGGAAAGGTATCGGAGACCCTCCAACAAACCATGCAGCATACAAAAATGTACCGGGAGTAGAGGAATTCACAAAGTCACACGATGACCTCATCCCAGCACTCCTCTCTTAGTAGGGGACAACATGGTCGAATAGAGGATCGAGCGACACCAAGACCCCCTCGTAGGTTCCGACTAGGAAATCACGAGGGAAGACGGCTCTTCGCAGTAGCCACTCCTCCTTGCCAAGAGGAACGACCACTTGATTCATGCGATCTCAGGCATCATCTGAATCAGGTAGGTGGTCAAAGGCATTTTCATAATGTCCACGACCGGGTTGGAACACCGGATCCTGGATATACAAATCTAAGGAATCGATGCCCGACTGATTATAATCCGGCTCCTTTTCATAGAAGGCGCCATGACCCTATTACGGGACAATTGTCAAAATGCCACACTTTACTTCTGCCTCAGGTAAAATGCCACTATTTTCGACGCGATAGCCTAAATGCCACATGTTATTTTCGCACTTCGTTAATCTGCCCTTTCGGAGTATTTAATTCAATTTTTTGGTTTAATGACCCTGGCCCACATGTGAAAAGACGCTTTTGCCCCTAAACCGAGACTGCGAAATGAAACAAAACCATCTTGAGAAAATGGAGACGATAAGCCCTCCAAATCCAAGCCCCCACCCAACCCCCCATAGATCCGATGGCGGTGTTGCATTCCATGGTCGAGATGGCGCCAGCATGAGTGGCAGCGCTTTCGGCTCGGCAATGGCGGCGGCGGCAATCGTCGACCGCTATCAAGCGCAGTTCCACCACTACCGCCGCGCCGCCGCCGCCTGCGCCACCATCACCCTCGCCGATGTCACTCCTCTCCAAGCTTCGCCTACAGTCCGTCTGCTCCTCTCGCTCCTCTTCGCCTTCCTCATCTCTCCTCCCCGCCCTCGCCCACGCGCCTCCCGACTCACCGCGCCGCTCCTCCACAACTCCTCTCCACCGCCACAGGCGGCGCTGAGGAGAAGAAGGTCTGAACCTCACAAGACGTCAGTGGGCTAACCGGCGCGTTGGTGGGTTAGTACAGAGGCGCGGGCGCATGGGCCGAGCAGGGGAGCCGGAGTCGGGCGACGCGAAGCCGGACTCGGGCTGGGCTGAGCCAGAGGAGGCGCGCGTGGGCGACGGTAGAGAGGAGGACCGGGCCAGGAGGCAGGGGAGCCGAGCGGACCAGGACGAGCGCAAACCGGGGGAGGGGACGCTAGCATCCGGGCGTAGTGCGGCCGAGCCGGGGCCGAGCAGGGTAGAGGCGGCACCAGGAGAAGCAAAGAAGTGGAGAGAGAGGAGAAAATGGGGAGGATGAAGTTGGACTGGGGCTTTCGGCCAAGAGAAATAGAATAGAGGGGGGGGCAAAAGCATCTTTTCACATGTGGGCCAGGGTCATTAAACCGAAAATATGAATTAAATACTTCAAAAGGGCAAATTAACGAAGTGTGAAAATAACATGTGGCATTTAGGCTATCGCGTCGAAAATAGTTGCATTTTACCTGAGGTAGAAGTAAAGTGTGGCATTTTGACAATTGTCCCCTCTATTATGGGTTGCCGAGCATTCTCAGCAGGTCTCCAAGCTGTTCATTGGCCGGACAGGTTCCGACCAGCCAACATAGAGAAGTTCAATGGGACTCAAAACCCATTAGAATTTCTTTAGATTTATTGTACCGCCATCAAGGCCACTGGTGGTAACGATAACGTGATGGTAAATTATTTGCCCACAGTCCTTGAAGGATCTGCCCGGTCGTGGTTGCTTAACCTACTGGTCGAATCTATCTATACTTAGGAGCAGCTTTGCGATACTACGTACGACCGCCCCGGAAAAAAGGATGATCTTCATCGGATGAAGCAAAAGACCAATGAAACTCTTTGACAATATATCAAGAGATTCGGTTAGGTTCAGAATTCCATCCCAGAGATCGCAGAATCTTCTATCATCTAGGCCTTCAAAGCAGGGCTGAGGAATCACCAGTTTACAGAAGATATTGCACTAAATCCTCTACGAACAACCGTCGAACTTTTTGACATGGCAGACAAGTACGCGGCCGCTAGTGAAGCAGTCGAATGGTATGAAGCCATTGATCGGAAGGACAAAAATCCCCAGTCGGGTCTGGAGAAGTAGGGGAAGAAAAGCAAGAAGTCTCTCAAGAACAAGAAGAATCACAAGCCCGACAACAAGGAAGTCCTTGCAATTCCAGATAAGTATACCAAGGGCAAGAAAGATTTCACCGGTCGGAACAAAGGTAAGGCTCCGACTAGTGACTTCAAGAAATCAAAGAAGTGGTGTCCACTTCACAAAGCAGCGGGGCATGATCTGTGCACCTGCCGGGCCTAGCAAAGTAAGCTAAAAAAATTACTATTCAGGTAATGGGCCCTTCCCTCCATAATAGAACTTGGAGAATCAAGCTCCAAGAAGGATAAAGACGGCGATGAAGAGATGGATTACCAGGAGCCGCAAAATATGGTGGACATGATCTTCAGAGGATCCTCCCTGTACGATTCCAGACATCATCTGAAGGCCGTGGAGCGGGAGGTCAACCTTGTCGAGTCTCCGATCACTGCCAAACCCTTCAGGTGGTTGAAAACTGTAATCTCCTTCAACAAAGAAGATTGCCCCATCCCGTCGACTCGACCAGGTAGGTTTCTGTTTATGGCAAGATTTGGCATCTATAATGGTCATTGCAGTGCTGATTGGTCCAACGATAAGAACTTAAAGCTACCGCTGATTCAACTAATATTCGGTTTTGAATCGGATAGTTTTGAATCGGAAGGCAGAATGGCTTCAAAGACCTCCTGAGAGGTCCTGGACGACCTCTTCAAAGACCTTCTAGGAGGTCTTGACCTCAAAAACCTCCTGAGAGGTCCTAGACGACCTCTTCAAAGACCTCCTGGGAGGTCCTAGAAGACGTCCTAGGTGGTCCTGGACGATTTCTACAAAGACCTCTTGAGAGGTCTAGGAAGACATCCACAAAGACCTCCTAGGAGGACCTGGAGGGTGGTCTTTGCAAAATGACCAAAAAGGTGGTCTTTGCAAAACATCCAAAAGGTGGTCTTTGCAAAGCAGCAGGTCGTGAGGAAAAGGAAAAGCGCGGTCAGGATCTCCTTAGGCGCACTCACGTGGCTTCATCAGGGCCGCCTAAGACCTCCCTAGGAGCACTTATGTGGCTTCATCAGGACCGCCCAAGACCTCCCCGGGAGTACTCACGTGGCTTCATCAGGACCGCCCAGGACTTCCGACGAGGACCTCCTCAGGACCTTCTGTGAGGACCTCTTCAGGACCTTCCGCGAGGACCTCCTCAGGACCTCCCACGAGGACTTCCCGCCAGAGCATCCAGGACCTCCCTCCAGGAGCTCCTCAGGACCACTCCAAGGAATATTCAAGGATCTTGGGAATATCAGTTACCTTACATGATCGAATAGGAAAGATTTATCAGTTATAGGAGGTTTGGGGATCAGATGGCATAACCAAATCATATCTGTGAATCTTGTTTGGTTTTAGGAGTCCTGATTTCTTACAGCTAAGACCTACCCTGCCGCCCTTTAAATAGAGAGGGTCAAGGCCGATTCACGACACAGACAAATCAATCTACAGAATTGTTCTTTTCTTTTTCATCTACTTTTTGCATCTAGGTCTAGAGTAAAGTAGCTATGCTTTGCTAGTTTGCCTGTAAACCAACCACGTGCTCCTGCTAGACTGGAGTAGCTATCCTTTGTCGTTCTTGCTTGTAAAAATGTACCGGTTCTTATTTGTAATTGAAGAATTATCCCCTTTGCTAGTTTGCTCGAAAACTAGTCATACGCTTCTGCGAAAGTGAAGCAATCTGGTTATTTGCGACCTCGTGTGTTGATTTTTGACATCAACACAATTTGGTGACTCCA
Source organism: Phyllostachys edulis (assembly GCA_036346405.1). NCBI lineage: Eukaryota > Viridiplantae > Streptophyta > Magnoliopsida > Poales > Poaceae > Phyllostachys > Phyllostachys edulis. Next base: position 5,818,194 of record CM070568.1, read on the forward strand.
CTGGGGACGATTGATTTGGCTATTGGTTACAGCCGAATTTTTCCCTGGACACAATAAAAGAAAGGAATTGATCTATTATTTCACGCCGCCAAGATCGAGCCTTTGGGCCGATTGTGCTCAAATCTTCATCGCCAGACATCGTCTTGCATCAGATGTGCCGCCGCTAGCCGCCAGGTCTTTGCGTGCGGTGGGTCGACTGGTGCCGCTCACCTACGTGTGCCTACGCGGCGCCAAGTCTTTGCCATGTCTTGCCGCTGCCGCCACTTCATTGTCGCGTTGTCGTTCATCACAGCGTCTTTGCCATCGCCAAGGCTATTTTTTGGTTGCTACTTGTTATTGAAAGGATCATAAACAAGGCAACAGGACGATTTTTTGGGTTGCTGCATGTTGTGACGAGGAGCAAGGCAATAAAAGATTATTTTGCTTCGCTATTGCGTGCTACCGGAAAAAGGTCAGAAACGAGCGACGTCATATTCTCTGGCTATAGAAGACAAAGGCAAGGTGTCATCAAGAAGAAGGTTGCACTGTTATCAATCTGCACTGAGCCAGAGATGCAACCTCTGCAAGTACATTACCTGTTTCCCAATCTAATCTTGTAGTTGCAATGAATTCATATGTTGATGTTGTTATGCCTATGTTTAATGAATTTAGTGCATCGGCTATAAATTCAGATTACACGTTAGGTAATTGTTTTAGATCTTCAGTTTTAGAATTACAACGTATTGATAATATGCAACAGCCAATGCAAAACAATATGCATGCTTCAATTTTCAATGCTATTAGCGACATACAACATGAGCCTGCGTCTTTCAATTCATCGGCAATATTTACACCACCTAGAGTACTACAAACTAGCGTGCCGATGAACGATCAGCATGGCCGAATTAATATGATGGGTTCGACCAAAGCCATCATATGCTACACCATATGTTACTAGAACGGAGGTTACACCCTATACTTTTTTAGCACCATATGCAACACCTAATGTATATAATTCGGCTCCATACACCATTAATGATTACGGCCGAATAGACAGGAATTCAACAAGTATGCATATGCCTTCATACAACGCTGTAGCATATAGTGTATTCCCTACACTACCCCAAAGTTCTGGTATTCCTCATAGTTCATAGCCGAAAAGCTATTTTAGTGTTCCCCAACAAGATACACCATATGTGCAGCCCACAACGTCATATTCTTGTGATACCTCAAAGCCATATACTGTTAGCTCAAAACGACAAGTTGATTCCTCGTCTACTCATTTCATGAAAGCAAAGATATAGGGTCTAAAAATATTGGAGGGCAATTTGATGGAGAAAAGTTAAGAGCTAATTTAGAAGTTATTACAACTGAAATACGCAAAGACGTGAGAGAGAGTCTCAATGCTTATTTTAGAAGTAAGAAGTCAGAGTCGGTTTTAGAAAAAGAGAAGCCGGCCGTAATTGAAAGAAAAGAACAAAGGCCGGCTATTGTTGAATTGTCAGCTAGTATTGAGGAAAAGGAAGAAGTGTTGCCGACTGTTGTTGCTAAGGTTGGCAAAAATGAAATTTCAGTAATTGGTTCAGATGTGAACAGTAATCTATTTGCAGAAGCCGTGAACAGTAGTTCGGCTATAGTAGCAGCCGAGCAAAACAGTGCTTGTTCTGAATCTATTGTGTCAAAAATAGCAAAATTAACTATGCGAAAATATATCAAAAACAGTAGGTCGGCTATGCTTGAGATAAAGGTCTTTGTGTTACCATCTGAATTTCATGCTAAAACAACTGACGATCAGTTTGAAAAGGGAAGACAAGAAGACTTGCCGACTACTAGTGATGTTGTCGGTAATGGTACTGTTGCGCGTCAGATTGGTGCTACAATAGTTGTAGCTGACCATAGTAGCAGTAGTACGTCACAAAAATTAGGATGGTCGAATAAACACCTAAGCAGTTCGGGCCTTAGCCATGACACGTTAACAATGGCAATAGTAGCTGATTATGGGCATGATTTAGGCAGTAGATGCCGTGCGCATGCAATAGAAGAGGCCGAGCACAGCACTTGTTCGGTTGGAGAAGAATTTAGTGAAAAAAGAAATTATAGCACCAAGACTTCAACAAAAACCAAACTCTCCTGTGATTCGGTTGCTGACCATACGAGTGAAGGGAAGATTTTAGTTTTGGCCGAACTGAAAGTTAATTTGATTATTGACAGTAAAATCACTATAGAACATGTTGGCCAATTTATTGTGCAATGTAGAGAGGCTAGTAATGGCAATTCATTTAGATTAAAGTTGTTTTCATTATCTTTGCCAGGTATTACATCTATGAGGTTTACTTTACATGTTCCAAATTCAATTCATGCCTGGTTACAAATAGGGAACAAGCTTCATGATTATTTTCGCATTAAAGATATAAGATCGAAGCGTGGTAAAATTGAGAAAACCGATATTAAGGTAATAAAATATGTTTCTAAGATATCGGACAAGGCAAGTACAAATAAATATATAGCCAAATGGGTAGATATCGAATCTGAACCATTCGTTTGTTTAGCTTTGGAGCCGTCTCCACAAAAGAATCGGCTAAAGAAGAAAAAATATACATTTAATATGACTAAATGTGATCAGATTTTTTTATATTTTATTGAAAGAAAAAGCATATAAAGTTGTTAGATCATCATATTATACCATCACATGAGGAGTTGAGAGGGCGCTCATATTGCAAATGGCACAATGTGTTTACTCATAATACTAATAATTGCAATGTGTTTCACGGCGATATAATCACCATTAATGGAGGTCGATTGAAGTTTGCAAATCATCAGGAGACAGGGGGCACAAAGTAGAGCAGCAATCTCTCCCTTTAAGTGTACTTAATTGTGAAGACAAGAAAGTGTTGATTCGGCCAGGAAAGGCTGATGTAACAAAAAGCAAGAAAATAATGATAGCCAGTGAGCTTGTCAATAATAGAGCTAAAAAGACTAGCAAAACGTATGGCAAAAAGAATAATGTGGTTTGGGTCCCTACAGGTAGTGGACAAATTAAAGCTAAGGATAGTGTTCAAGCATCTATTGCTAGAACTGCACAAAAAAACAAAGACAAAAGTGATATTCCAACAAATTCTGGCTAAATATGAGAATAAAAAGGCCGATCAACATGGTTTTGATCAGGCAAAGGGATCCAAGAAACAACCACGAGGTCAAAAGTTTGCATCTGGTCATCAAAACCATTGTCAATCACATGATCGATATTCATTGCCTATCCCACTGATGCCTGCGTCGTGGAATCCGTCCCCGCGTATGTCAGTTTATTCTCCATGGTTTTGGTATAGTCCTTGGATGCCATTTTATGAGTATTTACATTCTAGTTGGGTATTACCAAAGCGACATGTATGTGATCGACTATCACGGCCATATCAAAAACATTGTTGTTAAATATAATTACATATTAGAAAGCCAAAATTAACAAGAGGACGGAATAGCAGCAAGCATTTGAAAAATTAAATATGTATATATATTCATGTTGTTTGCTAGATATTTTATTTTGGCTACATGAATAGATGTTTAGAAAAGTATGTTTAAGAATGGCCGATGTTTTTATTAATCACTGCCCTAAGAGAAATAAATATATATGGCTGATGTTTGTTTGCCATCGCCCTAAGAACAAAAGAAAAATATACATACATGGCAGATGTTGTGTTTATTATTGTCCTAAGGAAAAATATATTGTTCATTACCATGATTAAGGTGCAAATGTTTTTTCGGCAAGCAAGCTTTACCCAAAAAAACAGGGGGGGCATGTGTTGATGGCAAGATTTGGCATCTATAATGGTCATTGCAATGCTGATTGGTCCAATGATAAGAACTTAAAGCTACCGCTGATTCAACTAATATTCAGTTTTGAATCGGAAGGCAGAATGGCTTCAAAGACCTCCTGAGAGGTCCTGGACGACCTCTTCAAAGAACTCCTGGGAGGTCCTGACCTCAAAAACCTCCTGAGAGGTCCTAGACGACCTCTTCAAAGACCTCCTGGGAGGTCCTAAAGGACGTCCTGGGTGGTCCTAGACGATTTCTACAAAGACCTCTTGAGAGGTCCTGGAAGACATCCACAAAGACCTCCTAGGAGGACCTGGAGGGTGGTCTTTGCAAAATTACCAAAAGGGTGGTCTTTGCAAAACATCCAAAAGGTGGTCTTTGCAAAGCAGCAGGTCGTGAGGACAAGGAAAAGCGCGGCCAGGATCTCCTTAGGCGCACTCATGTGGCTTCATCAGGGCCGCCCAAGACCTCCCTAGGAGCACTCACGTGGCTTCATCAGGACCGCCCAAGACCTCCTCGAGAGTACTCACGTGGCTTCATCAAGACCGCCTATTACCTCCCATGAGGACCTCCTCAGGACCTTCCGCGAGGACCTCCTCAGGACCTCCCACGAGGACTTCCCGCTAGAGCATCTAGGACCTCCCTCTAGGACCTCCTCAAGACCACTCCAGGGAATATTCAAGGATCTTGGGAATATCAGTTAACTTACGTGATCGAATAGGAAAGATTTATCAGTTATAGGAGGTTTGGAGATCAGATGGTATAACCGAATCATATCTGTGAATCTTGTTCGTTTTTAGGAGTCCTAATTTCTTACGGCTAAGACCTGCTGCCCTTTAAATAGAGAGGGTCAAGGCCGATTCACTACATAGACAAATCAATCTACAGAATCGTTCTTTTCTTTTTCATCTACTTTTTGCATCTAGATCTAAAATAAAGTAGCTATACTTTGCTAGTTTGCCTGTAAACCAGCCGCGTGCTCCTGCGAGATTGGAGTAGCTATCCTTTGCTATTCTTTCTTGTAAAATAGCCGGTTCTTCGCCGTAATTGAAGAATTATCCCCTTTGCTAGTTTGCTCGAAAACTAGTCTTACGCTTCTGCGAAAGTGAAGCAATCTGGTTATTTGCAACCTCGTGTGTTGATTTTTGACATCAACAGTTTACTATCATAGTTGAACCTACTATTAACAATTATAAAGTTAATCGATTCTTAATAAATGGAGGTAGTTCTTTAAATATTTTGTTTGCGGGAGCATCGAAAGAGATGCAGATCCCCAGGTCAAAGGCGAAACTTGTGAAATATGCCTTACACGGCATAGTTTCTGGTTCTACTGCCAAACCGATAGGGCAGCTGTCCCTACCAATTATGTTCGGAAGACCCGATAACTTCCGAACAGAGAAAATTTCGTTTGATGTGGTAGATTTTGAAACCGCATACAACGGAATCCTTGGTCGTCCGGCTCTAGCAAAATTTCTAATAGCCACACACTACGGTTATCAGAGTCTAAAGATGCCAGGACCAAAAGGTGTCAGCACAGTTCGAGGAGACCGCAAAATGGCTTATGCATGTGATCGAAAGTCCTTAGAACTGGTCGATGAGCTTTCAACCAGGGAAACTAACCCATCACCTTTGCAGGTCAAGCACTCGAGACCAAAGATGGCACCAAAACCTTCCGACCAGACCAAGGAGGTACGACTCGCTAAAGGCGTTCCTTCGGGAAACAGCAACACGCTGTCTAGGTCAAGAAACGCTGATGCATCCGCCCAAAAGGTATTGTTCGGGGCAGGACTCAACCTCAAATAGGAAGAGTTGCTCGTCTCCTTCCTCCAAGCAAATCAGGACGTATTCGCCTGGCACGCGCCCGACATGCCCAAAGTCCCTAGGGAGGTGATCGAGCACAGGCTAGCTCTCTAGCCTGACAAAAAAAACCAGTCAAGCAGAAGCTTCGGCATTTCGCACCTGATCGGAAGGAAGTGATCCAGTCAGAGATCGACAAGCTCCTCAAGGCTGGGTTTATTCATGAAGTCGACCACCCAAAGTGGCTCGCCAACCCTGTAATGGTTAGAAAAAGCAATGTGAAATGGCGAATGTGTATTGTCTTCACAGACCTTAATAAAGCTTGTCCGAAGTATGATTTTCCACTTCCACGTAATGATCAACTTGTAGACTCCACTTCCGAGTGTGAGTTGTTAATTTTTTTAGATGCATACTCAGGGTACCACCAGATTAACATAAGTAAAGAAGATAAAGAGAAAACTTCCTTCATCACTCCATATGGCACTTACTGCTATATTAAGATGTTGTTTGGTCTCAAAAACACTGGTGCAACTTTCCAAAGGTTGATGCAAAAAAACCTTTAATTCTCAGATAGGTCGAAATCTGGAAGCCTATGTTGATGACTTGGTCATAAAAAGTATCAACGCTGGCGACCATATTTCTGACCTGCACGAGACTTTCAATAACTTAAGAAGGTATAACCTTAAGTTAAATCTAGAGAAGTGTGTGTTAGGAGTTCCGTATGGAAAGCTTCTTAGGTTCCTAGTTTCTGCTAGAGGTAGTGAGGCAAATCCAGCAAAAATTTCAGCCATCGATTAGATGCGTCCTCTGACCACGAAGAAAGAGGTCGAAAAACTAACTGGCTGTATGACAGCGCTCAGTCATTTTATAGCACGGTTATGTGAAAAAAGGACTCCCTTTCTTCAAACTCCTTCGGAAACACGGAAGTTTCGAGTGGACTAAAGAGGCAAACGACGCCTTTGAATAATTTAAAAAGTACCTTATGAGTGCCCCGATCTTAGTCTCTCTGAGATTAGGAGAAACATTGCTGATTTACGTGGCTGCAACACCACAAACAGTCAGTGGTGTATTGGTTATTGAACGTGAAAACATCCAACGACCATTATATTACGTAAGCGAAGTGTTACATGGACCAAATGAACGATATCCACAGGTACAAAAGCTGCTCTATGGTCTTCTTATGGCTTCAAGAAAACTAAGACATTACTTTCAGGCCCACAAAATGGTCGTACCAACCGGATATCCCTTGGGCCAAGTCCTTGAAAAGAGGGAATCATCAGGGCGAATAGCAAAATAGGCGGTCGAGCTTGGGGCATTCGACCTCCATTTCATCTCACGAATAGCAATCAAGTCCCAGGCACTAGAAGAATTCATTGCCGAATGGACAAACCCTAAACCCACCCAAGGGCCCGAGTATGAACACCACGACAAGTGGACAATGTACTTTGATGGTTCCTTGATGCTTAAGGGCTCGGGGGCTGGAGTTGTCTTGGTATCCCTAACTGGCGAACACATCAAGTACGCCATCTAGTTAAACTTTCCTGCTACAAACAATGTGGCAAAATATGAAGGTTTACTGGTAGGACTCCGAGTAGCTCGTCCGCTCGGGATTCGCAGATTACTAGTGAAGGACGATTCTCAACTAGTAGAGAATCAAGTCGGGAAAGAGTATCAATACTCAAGTACCAAGATGTCATCTTATCTGGCGGAAGTACGAAAACTCGAAAAGCACTTCTTTGGTTTGCAGATCCAACATTCCTAGAAATGAAAACTTTTTGGCAAACCAGTTGGCAAAGATGGCCTCCACTAGGTCACCTGTCCCGCCTAGAGTTTTTCTCGAGCAACTCAATTCACCCGCGGTGGTCGAGCTTTCCGAGGACATAGATGTTCCACCAGAGTTCATACAAATCGACTCTGAGAATATGGATGTTCCACAGGTCGTACAGCACGATCACGGTAGAGATTGGATGACGTCGATCTACAACTATCTTTAGCATGGCATTATTCTTGACGATGATGTAGAGGCTGATCATATAGCTCGAAAAGCCAAATCATAAACTCTGATCGAAATTACTTTGTATAAACGAGGATCTCATGGAGTGTTGATGAGATGCATATCTCAAACGGATGTCATTAAGTTGCTATCCGACATTCATGGAGTCTGGTCTCACGGAGTGTTGATGAGGAGTCTGTAGAGCACATCATTCCTACAGAACGTTGGTCGGTAAAGCCTTCAGGCAAGGATACTACTGGCCAACTGCCCTTCATGATACAAAAGAGCTCGTGACGAAGTGCGTACAATGTCAATTTCATAGTCGACAAGTATATCAGCCGGCACACGCTTTGCAGACAATACCTCTTTCTTGGCCTTTTGCGACCTGGGGACTAAACATTTTGGAACCTTTCCCAAGAGCACCCGGGGGCTTCGAATTCCTATTCGTCATGATTGACACGTTCACAAAATGGATAGAAACCGAGCCAGTCGTTAAAACAACAACTGAAGCCGCTAAGTGTTTTCTCACAAAAAACGTGATCACACGATTTGGCATACCCAGTCGTATAATCACAGACAACGGTACCCAATTCTCTAGCAGAAATTTTTAGGAATTCTGCGAGGATCTAGGTATCAAGATACATTTTTCTTTTGTCGCTCATCCGCAGAGCAATGGAGCAGTAGAGCGGGCCAAAGGTATCGTAATGTAAGGAATAAAACATCGAGTGTTCGACCAGTTAATCAAACGGTCACGGGCTTGGGTTCAAGAACTTTCTTCTATGTTATGGGCCGTTCGAACTACGATTAGTCGTGCGACCAGTGAAACATCATTTTTTCTAGTTTACGGTGCTGAAGCCTTGTTTCCTCCAAAACTAAAAATTGGCTCTGCTCGAACTGATTATTTCAATGAGAACGATCAGATTCAACGACGAATCAACGACGTCAATTTCCTTGAAGAACGACGAAACCAAGCCCTCATACGATCGGCGATTTACCAACAAGCCATGCGAAAGTGACACAGTCGTAAGGTGCAACCTCGCAGCCTAGCTGTAGGTGATCTGGTTCTACGACAAAATCAGAATCAGGGTAATCGCAATAAACTTTCTCCCAAATGGGAAGGTCCATACACTGTGGACGAGGTCACCCAACCTAGTTTGGTACGAATAGCTATGTCAGACAGGCGAGTTTTGTCCAACTCTTGGAATATGGACCAATTGCATAAGTTCTTTGTATAATTGTATTTTCCATTATTTCAATTTATTAATAAAGATGCATTTCCTTTACTTTCCGACGAATGATGTTGTTTATATATCTGTCTTCTCATCTGGTTTGTATACTATTGTTGTTTAAATGGTCAGAGAAGATAAAATTCTCTCTGATATCCTTTCTAAGGATCTCTATTACTCTATGGCTACGACATGCAAATCAAACGTCGTAAGGGTCCTAGTCGTGACCATTCAGACAATGGTTCTCACTCGCGACCAACACTCTTTTCTTAAAGAAATATACGAGCAACTGGAGCATCATACAGGAAACTACATATAGTAAATTACATGCTTAAGATTTCGGGGACTACATTTATTACCTTCAACAACTTGTTCCACTCTTGTTTTGGCTACTAGTTGGGACATGGAAAGCCTCCTAGTCGAAATCTATCCCTCTCCGCACATGGTCCTGCCCACTAGAAGGAGCTTCCTAGCGACGGTCCATTTCTTACAATCCTCGCTGCCAGTCGGGACTTGAGCACGAACATGTTTTGCGAAGTGTTTCTTTTGGTCTCTAGTTCTTAGCAACATTTACGACCAGTTTTGGATAAGATATATAAACAAGATCACTTGTCATTTTTTGCATATATTTTTGCATATTTTCTTATCAATCAATACAAGTATTATCCATTTTCGAACCACACAAGGGCACTTCACAGTATTTCTATTATGGAAATGACCTACAATTAGTTGAAATCACACGCTGGTTCCAACCACATTGATTTCTTAGTGATACTTAGATTATTTTTATAACATAATCAGCATATGCTCTGTACCGTGGACGTAGCTATTACTCATTTTCTTGGTCTAATGCTTCTGTAGTAAAGTTCTTCTACTAACACAAGCAGTCGGGGGCTAGGAAATATATGAGTATTTAGTGAATTTGAGAAGACAAAACAAAGACTTCATTGATGATAAAAGGTAAGTTTTATTTACAACTACCAAAATATTACAATCTTTTACTTCTCAGGGCCACCAGACTGGTCGCTGCGTGGAGACCCGGCCTCCATTTCCTCTGCAACCTTATGTCCGAGAGGCATCATTTCCTCGAACACTTTGGTTGCTTCTTCTCCCGAGCAGTTGAAGTCTTCCTCAACAGCTTGGAGATTTATGGAAGTCGGAGACTTTCAGTTTTGCCAAAGCAAAACTAACTCCATTCTTGACAGCTTCAAACATGGTCTGTGCATGGTTCTCCCGAGTTGTCTTGAGGACACTCCTCAGGTCCTCGAGTTGTTGGCTAAGATAGTTAATCTTCTCTATGGGATCCCCTAAATTGGGCAGTTGCGTTCCCGATCCCATATCGAAGAGTATCTTGTTAAGAGCCTTGACCTTATCTTCAAGACTTTGCCCAAAGGCTGCCTCCTTGCCACGCTCGAACTCAAGAGCCTTTTCTACTTGCCTCAATGCTTGAGTTTGCTCTGTACGAGTAAACCAAAAGATAAGTACATACGACTAGAAAAAGGTAGTACACTGGTTAAGCTTACGACCAGTTACCTTGGCTCTTCTTTTCAACAGTGTCAAGAACCTCCTTATGCCTGGTCATCAGATATTCGATCGACCGGTCCTTGTTTTGACATTCTTCTTGAAGCTTGGCAATTATGGCTTGTTTAGCCATAACTTCTTCTTTAAGGTTCTTCGAATCTATCAAACATGATAAAAGAGAGAATTAGTTAAAAGAAAAAGAGCCAAATGGTAAAGAAGGAAAGAAGAAGACACTAAAAGAATGCTTACTTTCTAATTCAGAGTTCTTTTTCTCCAAGATCTTTATTCGTTGGGTTAGTCCTCCGACCACAGCGACATTCTCCACAAAATGTTACAAAAAATAGCAAAAATCCTTTAGGTATTTCCTAAAGGAAAGGCTATTGAAAGTGGTTGTGGAAGCTTACCTCAATTGCCATGTTGTTGTATTCGACAAAAATGGAGTCAGGACTCGCCACTGCTTGATGGTCCAAAATTCTTCCCAACGCTTCATTAAGCTCTTCATCTTTGAAGATCCGAAGGCGATGAGGAAAGGTGACTCTACGAGAAGAACTCTCAGCAAGGGTTGGAACCTGCTGAGATTCCTCAAGAATCACCACCTCCACAGGTGGGGTTGGAACCACTACCTGCGTGGGTATGATCGGAGCCATCACAAATTCCTGAGCTGGTGCTGCCACCTGCTCGAGGGCTGGCTCGACCTCTTCAGGAGCTTTCTCCTGAAGGGTGCTCTGGCCGTCATCGACCAGAATACCAAAGGATCTACAACAAAAGAAGAAAAAGAAGGTTAAGACTTCAAAACACCAGGGGTAAGTATTTGTATAAGTCTGTATTTCATGTATACATACCTAGTTGTTTTCTTGGTCTTAATTTTGAAGTGCGCCGACGCAAAATCCGTCGTGCTTGCCTTCCTCTTCTTTTCGACCGACTTCACCGATCTTGGACCGGTACGGTTGGTTAGATCCGCTATGTCCTCCAACCGAAGGTCGGAAGAAATATTCTTGACCAACTGGTCGAGAACGAGATCCCTGATCATCGGGTCAGAGGGTGTGGTCTCGTCGGTCTCCAGAACAGTTTCCACGGTAGCAACTGTCAGATCATGAATTGTCGTCCTGGAGCCAACGACCTCCACAGTTTCGATCTGCGGGCCTTCTTTCTCTCCCGTTTGAAATACAATTCAAAGTTTCAATCAGGCAATGTAATTTTCCATATAAATTATATGTTCTATTTCTGCAAATGCTCTTTCTTACCTCTAGAAGACCATCGTCTCGTGCGGTCACTAAGCAAGAATCAGTCGAAACAGCAGTATAAAATGAATCCTTGTCGGATTTGGTATACTTCAATCCGATTGCCTACATATTAGAGTAAAATTATGTGCAGATCAGGGGATATATAAAAAAGATGAAGAAAAAAATGGTTATTTACCTTGAGTCTTCTTAGTCTCTCCACTTCAGAGACAATAGCCAAAATACCCGAGAAAGCAGCCTTGGTATCAGGCTCCCCGGCGCAAATCATCTTAATCCTCTCTCTGACTTCATCAGAAGAGAGGACTTCAAGAAGACAGAGAGATTTCAAGGTTAAATAATAATAATCAATTAAATAAAATATATTGGTCAGAGTCTTCCAAAGACTTACCATCTTTTGAGTATTTGATCGCTTCGTCACGACCAATGTACCAGAGCAAAGAATGCTCTCAGAGCTTCAAGGGACTAATCCGGCGCAAGAAAAAGTCCCTAATTACGTGCCAAGAAGTCGATCCCTTAGCACTAAGGTCTTGAATGGCATCGACCACCCTTCCAACCCATCCTTCTTTCTTCTTGGTCGACCTCCACTTTATATTTTTGCTCGCCCTCTTGCCGATGAAGTATAGGTCGTCTTCCTTCGTGACCGTCATATAGAACCAATTCTTCTTCCATGATGACCATGAAGATTTTCAATACATCTGGATGTACTCATCAGCCTTCCCACCATGAAGGCGCAGCGAGCACTCCCTAGGTCCGGCCGCCGACTTCCCCGACTTCACCATCCGGTAAAAATACCTAAAGACCTTCAAATTTGGTTGGATCCCCAGGTACGCCTCGCATAGGTAGGCGAAGATGATGATGTTGGCGATGGAGTTTGGAGCCAAGTTCACCAACTCGACTCCATAATACTCCAGGACCCGAGAAAGGAATTTGTGAGCTGGCAACCTTAGTCCGCACTCGATGTAGGCGAGGAAGATAGGGATCTCTCCTTCCTCATGGCTCAGAAAGTGTTCTCCGGCCGTCGACCTCCATTTGACCAAATTCCTATCTAGAAGCATCCCGATCTCCTCTAGAGCCCTGAGCTTCTTGTTGCTCAAATCAGAAACCAGCCACTTAGTAATTTGATCCGACATGGTTGGGTTTAGAACAATGGTTGGAAAAGGATTTGGGGGAAAGGAACAAAGGGGGTCGGAAGAGATTCTTATCAAGAAGATGAAAAGGGTCGAAGGAAAAGCAGAAGACGTAAAAACCCTAAGCCCCGTGCTAAGGGATTTTATAGCCACCATTCTTTAACCACAATCGGGAGTTACCCAAAAGTCCAACGGCAAAACCTTTTGTCCAACGGATAGAAAAACTCTTCGAGCTCCAAGGCAGTTTCTCAACTTTAAAGTGAATACAGACCACCTCGTGTGTCACAGCATTAAATGAGGGTCTGCCCGATACGACTTCATCGGGAGGAAGTTTTCACATAGCCAATTCATTTAAAGTTCGGGGGCTAGCTGACGAGGATTAAAATCTATATGTATTACTTTAATACATAATAAAAGACCATATGTCTTCATGGTCGTAACCCCTAAGGCTCACGACCTCCGTGGTCGTAAGGATTCCAGAGGTTACGTTGAGGATACCCTGGTCGGATGAGGTCCTATACCCAGTCCCTGACCAGATGATCGCTCGTAGAAGCAATGAACTGGCATCCGGATGCCACTCCGGGTATATTACATACCGTGTGATGAATGGAACGCATATCATATCTGGTCCATACCATGCGACATTTCATAATCTAAAGACACTAACAACAACCACCCTATGGTTGTGTGTCTCACACACACACAACCGCTGAACGGTTGATACTTTGTCAACCGCTGCCTCGCTCCGACCAGTCGTGACACCTCCAACAGGCACCTCTTCAAGGAGCAACTGCCACCTCTTTGATGGTTACTTAAAGAAGAACGCAAGCGGCAGAAGGCAACCCAATTCGAAAGATCAATAGACGATTGGATTTTAATAGCATAGCAAGCATTACACTCAGTGTAATTAGGAGTAACCCACCGCCTTGTCGAAGGCACCCCTGTAATAGCCAGTTCATAGCAATAAAAGAACAGTCTCATTCTCTCCCAAGAACACTTTGCCATTTTCCTCTTTTCATTTCATAAGATCGACGACTTGATCATCGACAGTCTGTAGATTGTTTTAGCTAGTCATTATAATCATGGTGATTAGATCAATCTAGTGGATTCTTGCTTATTGGTTTATGAGCTTGTTTGTAGTTAGCGCATAAGTTAGAAAGATCCGTACATTCGGGAGTTGGAGCCAAGCATAGTGGTGACAGCACTAACGCATAGAGGACGACGTAATGCCAGTGACTAACTTATGTTTGGCGTCTTTCTCATAGCTTGTTTATGCAGTGAGATAGGGATGACAGTGTGATGTTGTACATTGTAGTTGTTTGCAGCCACTGATCAAGGTGTGCATGCCTGGCAAGGGCACGACGATCTCCGGTGAGAGATCTATTACAACAACTATAGAATAGTATTAAGTATATTAAAATAGTTTTTTTTGTAGATGAACAACTGTCATGCAGACCTAGAACATTTATTGTCAACTTGTTGCCTTAGGGTTTAGGAAATGAACATTATTTTATGCTATGCTTTTATGTGGGATTAGATGTGCCATTAGAAAATCCTAAGTTAGGTCGCAAGAGATTCCATGTGGATTAGATAACCCTGGAATACTTAGGTGAAAAAGCTACAACCAACTCGTGAGCTTGCGGTTATCATGTACGCACATAGATCGCGTCAATGGGCATGAGCTTGGATTTTGGCGCGTAGTTGAGTATGGTTTTCCGGCTCCGTTCAATCCACCTGCACCCATGGATAAGGAGGTGAAAAACAAACAATTCAACACCCAAGCAAAGAACACACTTTTTGGATCCCTTAGTGTGCATGTCTTCAATCGAGTGAGCAATCTCTCATCAGCTCATGAGATTTGGACTGCACTCCGCGAGATTCACGAGGGCACCTCTAATGTGAGGGAAGCCAAAATGTATGTTCTTAAATAACAATTTGACTCCTTAACCATGCTACCACATGAGACCACAAATGACATGTATTCTCGTATGAATTGCATTGTGGATGAGTTGAAGGGCCTCGGTTTGTCTCTTACTAATCTTAGATTGTGAGAAGAATGATTTGTGTCTTACCAAGGGAGTACAAGACGCTCATGGTATTGCTCACTTAAGGGGACTTGAATCAATTGACTCCCACGACACTCTTGGGGAAGCTTGCGTGCCATGAGCACTTGTTGAAGGACTATGAAGGAGAATCTCCATCAAGCAAGAAAACATGGCTTTTAAGGCCAAGAGCTAGTCCATTGCATGTGATAGTGATTGTGATGATGAGGATAGCAAAGACTCTAATGATATGGCCTTGCTCATGAGGAAGACAAGACGTGTTGTTGAGAAGATGAATGATAAGGGGGTTGATTTTGAAGAAAGAAGAAGATCTTCGTCAAGCTAATCCTCAAGCAAGAAGAACCCATTTGCTAACACCATTTGTTATGAGTACAATGAAAAGGGTCACATCGGCTCAAGATGTGATAACAAGAAGAAGGGCAAAGACGTCATCAAAAGCAAGAATAAGTATGAGGTCAAAAAGATAAAGTCCAAGAAACTCACAAGAGTTGGAAAGAAGGAAGCCTACATTGGAGAGTGGATCACCGACAATGAGAGCTCCGAGCCAGACTCAAATGATGATGAAGATGATGGGCCAACACCACCAAGAGGTCTAGCCGGGCTTGCTCTCATTGAGTCTACTTCACCACCTCCTACCTCACCTTTTTTCTCATGGCAAAACAAGATGACAAGGTAAATGACTTCACCCCTTCCTATGATGACCTTATTGACATGATAGAGGAGCTCAATTCGGCTCTTGGTAAGGAGAAGCAAAAGTTAAAGGTGCTTAAGAAAATGCACACTACACTTAGCACCGAGTTTGAGGAACTTAGTGCTAAGTATGATGAGCTTAAAATTGAACATGATTCTCTCCTTAACAAGCAATTTGTCGTGAGTTACATTGATAGGGGTATTGCTTGTGATATTGATCCTCATCCCGTTGCTACTCAAGTAAGCACTAGTCCCATCAAGGTCAATGTCTCCACTTCTTGTGATGATTTAATTGCCATGCCATGCTCTCCAAAAGTAGATTCTATTGCTCTTTGTAGTATTGCTATGTGTGCGACTAACCTTGTGAAGGAAAACATTGAGCTAAAGGCGGAAGTGGACAAACTTAACAAGGGCTTAGCAAAGTGCTTCAAAGGAAGTGCCACTCTCGATCGAATCCTTGGGGAGCAAAGGTCCCTGGGATTGTACCCAAGGGTGGTGGTTGGATAATACCCAAGATACGATTCATGAAGGAGGGCATCTTTTCTACAAGTGTCATGAAGAAGGCCACAAGACCAATGATTGTCCCATGAGTACTTCTAAGAGTTCATCTTTCAAGGGCACCATCTATGCCACTCATTACTTGCTTAGAAAAGGCAAGGATGGTAAAGTTGTTGATAAGTTCATAAGCGTTCCCATGTTTAATGAGAAGAAGAGGGCCATTTGGGTGCTTAAGGGTGTGTTTGGTTCGTGGTATGACGCTAAACGGGATGGTTCCATTCAGGATATGAGGTCATCCCTGTGTTTGGTTGGATGAATGGTACCAAATGATACGAGATGAGATGGTTCCATGTGAGAGAATATTCTACTTTTATTATGTACTGTTCCATTCGACAAAAAAGGTTGAACCACATGGTTCAACGTTTTGCGCTGGCTCTCGTGCTCGCGCAACGAAGCTCCTGGACACGAAAATAAAAAGAAGGCACTGTAGTGAGAAGGCTAGCAGATGTTGAATTTGCAAATTGAATTTAAATTCAAATCAATTTGTAAACTCAATTCGTGTATCATCTCATACAACCAACCAAACACAATTTTGTACCATCCCATACAACCAACCAAACACACCGCATGTACCATCCCATCCAGGATGATCCCATCCTACCTGTACCATCTCATCCCATTCAACCTCATCCCACCAACCAAACGCACACTAAGTCTTTATGCACTAACAAGGACAAAAAAGATTTGGGTACCTAAAGTCAAGACGCGATCCTTGTTTTGTAGGTGAACTACAACATCGGAAGTCGGCATCGGGTGTTGGATAGTGGATGTACTCAACACATGACTGACATATCACGGATGTTCACCTCATTAGAAGAAGAAGAAGAAGATTCAAGCAATAAGATCACCTTTGGTGACAATAGCAAAGGAAAAGTGATTGGACTTGGGAAGATGGCCATCTCATATGATCATTCAATCTCCAATGTGTTATTGGTCGACTCTCTAAGCTTTAATATCCTTTCAATTTCTCAATTATGTGATTTAGGGTTCCATTGTCTATTTACAGAACATGAATTTTTTGTTTTAAACAAAAAAGGATCAAAAACTCGTTTTCAAAGGCTTTTATTTTGGAAATTTGATTATTACAGAGTTTTCCTCAAATGCTTTTTGCATCTCAACGTGCTTGATGGCTAAGGTCTCTCTTGGTTGGCTTTGGCACTGCTATCTTGGACATGTCCAGATGTGTACCTTGAAAAAGCTTTTTAAATACAGTTTGGTTGTGGGCTTGAAGGATGTACGGTTTGAGAAGGATAAATTATGTAGTGCTTGTCAAGCTGGTAAGCAAGTGGCAAACTCTCATGTCCACATCTAGGCCGTTAGAGCTCTTACATATTGACTTATTTGGCCCAGCATCCTACAAGAGCATCGGGGCAACTCTTTTTGTTTAGTCGTCGTGGATGACTTCTCAAGGTTCACTTGGGTTTTCTTTCTATAAGACAAATCCGAAGCCTCTAGTATTTTCAAAAAGTATGAAAAAAAATGCCCAAAATGAATTAAAAACCCCAATCAAGAAAATTCGGACTGACAATGGGGTCGAGTTCAAAAATACTAACATTGAAGACTATTGTGATGAGATAGGCATCAAACATGAGCTCTCCGCTACTTATACACCTCAACAAAGCGAGATTAGTAGCACAAGGGTTCATGCAGAGACCCGGCATCGATTTTGATGAAACTTACTCTCCTGTAATTAATGGTACAATGTTCTGATACCTTATAGCTATGGCAGCAGGAATGAATTTGAAAATAAAACTTATGGATGTCGTAACTGCATATTTATATGGGTCACTAGATTCTAAAATCTTTATGAAGATTCCAGAGAGACTAAAAATCCCATGTATGAACGAGAATGAACATCGCAGCATGTATAGTGTTAAGTTGCAAAAAATCACTATACGGGTGAAACAGTTAGGTCGTCTATGGTACAACCGACTGAGTAAATTCATTTTACAAAAGGTTTACATAAACAACGAAGTATGCTTGTGCATGTTCATAAAGAAATCCAAGAATGGATTTTGCATCATCTTTGTGTATGCTGATGACTTAAATATAATCGAAAACATGGAAGACATTCTCGAAGCGAGCTCATACTTAAAGATGAAATTCGAGATGAAAGATTTGGGTGAAACCAAATATTGTCTCGAGTTGCAGATTGAAAATTTGCCTAGGGGCATATTTCTGCATCAAACCACCTACACCAGAAAGGTGTTGGAGAGATATTATAAATCTCATCCACTAGGTACACCCATGATCATTAGGTCACTGAAAGTGTAGAAAGATCCTTATGGTCCTAGACGAGAGAACGATGATACATTAGGACCCGAAACCCCTTATTTAAGTGTTATTGGAGCATTGTTATACCTAGACCTGTTCATGGGCGACCCGACACGGTGGCCCGGCCTGAGCCCGACATGTTTTTTTCGGGCCGGGCTTTTACCTCGGCCCAGGCTCGGGCCTGTTAAGTAAGTCTAGAATTATTTTCGGGCTGGGCTCGAGCTGGCAATTTTAACCCAAAAAAGCCCAGCCCGGCCCGAGCCACTACCAGCCAGACACTGCTGTCTGCCTTGCACTTGTGCACCATGTGGTCCATGCCATCATAAGGGCTAAGGCCCATAAGCCAATAAGGCCATTAATCCTCCCAACCCTAGCAAGAGGCCACTCAGGCCAGGAGCTCTCCCCTCTCCCGATCCCTCCAGGCGGCGGCTCCTCCAGGCCAGGCGATGCTTCCCCCTCGCTCGATGCTCCCCTCCCCCCCCCCCAAGCGGTGCTCCCCCTCGCTCGGCGTTCTCCTCAAGCGGCGCTTCCCCCAGCGGCACTCCTTCCCCCGGCGGCGCTTCCCTCGGCGGTGCTCCTCCAGGCGATGCACCCCCTAGGCGGCGCTCCTCCCGGCGGTGCTCCCCCCAAGCGGCGCTCCTCCCACAAGGCGCCCCGAGGTGGCGCTTCCCGCTCTCTCCCCAGCGGTGCTCTCCGGTCCCAGTGCAGGGCGGATGTGAAGCTGAAGAAGTTAAATTGGTTGTAATGAGTTGTTCTGATTTTAGTATCATGAGTTGTTCTGACTTTGGCTTGACATTGTATGCAATCTCATTCTGTAATTTGTATTTACCACCGGGCTTCGAGCTTCAGGATTTTGTGTCGGGCCGGGCTCGGGCCTGGAAAATGCATTGGAGCCGGGCCTCATTCCGGGCTCGGGCTCGGTGTTTTATCACTGGGCTTTTGCAGGCCCGGCCCGGCGTTTGAACAGGTCTAGTTATACCTTGCCAATTATACCAGGCCTGATATTACATCTACAGTAAATTGTTTGGCAAAATATAGTTCTGAGCCTACAAAGAGGTACTAGAACGGAATTAAAGGAATCCTTAAGTACCTTAGGGATACAACTGATATTGGACTCTTTTATCCCAAGGGTCAAAAATATAAGGTGAAGTGTTACTCAGACGATGACTATATTTCTAATCACCACAATACTAAGTCATAGACTGGATACATCTTTCTAAGTGGTTATATAGCTATCTCTTAAAGATCTGTAAAACAATCGATTGTTGCTACGTCGACTAATCATGCTGAGATCATTTCACCGCATGAGACAACTCGAGAGTGCATATGGTTTAGAAGACATTCACCATATCCAAGAGCCTCATGGTGTAGAGGTGGATAAAATTCTAACAATCCTCCATAAGGAATGTAGCTTGCATTGCACAAATGAAGAATAGCTATGTCAAGACGCATATGACAAAGCATATACTCCCTAAACATTTATACCCATACGAGCAACAAAAAAATGGGAATATAGATATACATAAAATCCAATCAAGTGAGAATCTTGCGGATTTGTTTACTAAGGCCTTGCCAGGACCAAGTTTTGATAAACTTGTCCGTAGTAGTGATATGAGAAGACACGAAGACTTGTTGTCTTCAGGGGGGAAATATATGATATTCATATATTTTTAGATGAATAGATGTTGTACTCCTCTTCCCTTGTTTGAGTTTTGTCCCAATGAGTTTTCTCATTCTAAGGTTTTTAATGAGACATCATGTGCAATGGTAAGAACGCAAGTTATGTACTTTTTTCTTATCATTGTTTTCACTGGGTTTTCGAAAGAAGTTTTTTATTAAGCATAAACATAATGTTGGCAAAGTGTCCAATGGAGTGTTGTATATCGACTCATTTCGAGGCCCAATTATACGTGGGCATTTTACCTAAACAAAGGTCCATTAGAAGGGTTGTCGGACCACAAGACTCATTAATCTATTTAGTCACGTATTACTTATTCATGTATGAAAGTGGACATCCTCCCTCTATATAAAAGGGGCAAAGAGATCTTATTGTACACACAAGTCTATAGGCAAAGAGATAAATAAAGAGAGAGAGCTCGGACTACATCCTTATCTTCTTGTCTATTGTTATTATTTACGAGTTGAGAGCTTTGTTCGTCGGCAACACGACATCGAATATATAACAGAAACATATTTGATCCAGAATTCGTCATTTTGGTGCATAATTTGATGCATGAAGAGGATGGTTAAGTCTGATGTTTTTGGTCCCCTAAGGAACAAGAAGCCCGGTGTTTCGGGCTGTACCTGAGCCCATGACAACAATGAAGAACTCTTTCCCTTTGAAGACTAACTACAAATGTACAAGGTAGGCCCACGTATGAGCTACTAAACTGAATCCATTCGATCAATGCCAAGAATTAAAGCCTGCTACCAACCTGGAGATCCTAGGGCGCCAGTGCAGTTTCGCTCTCAATGTTCACCGCAATGGCAGCAGTTTTTCATTCCGTGAGTCGGTGGTTCAAACGTCCTTCCCAAATCCGTTGGAAGTTTTTTTTTTTTTTGTCATCGTCGTGTCACAGGCTGCGGAAGACTGTCGCCGTTTGGTCTTCTCTTTCCAAGTAAACCAAGCTGAAAATACTATTGTCATTGGAAATTCCTTCCTCCAGTTACCTGCACATGGCAACTTTTGAAAGACTCTTCTCGTTACCCACTTGCAATTGCAGGCGAAGAACTCAATGACGCTGTTCATGTCATCGAGCGAAGATCATGGAGGAGGTGGACGTCATGTTTACCGATGATTATCTGCTTCTGATATCAACCGCACGCCTCTGATCTTACCTCTGTTGAAGAACTGAGAGATGACGAGGCGTTCGTACCGCAACAGCATAACAAATCTTATCTCTGCTTTACCTCCACTGAGCTGAAGTCTCGTGCTTGTAACCCGGCACATGAGTTCTTGATGCAGAACAAGAGATGAAAGCAGCAAAACAACCGTACCATATGTCCAGCAAAAACTGACAGGAGGACCCAAGATGCAATGATAAATCCCAAATCCGAGCGTACCCATCAACAGTTGGAAGAGTAAATTACAGTCTCTGCACAGAGAATCAAAAAACAGTTTGAAAAGAAGGTTATAAAAATAGTTTGAATAGAAGGCATGCCTAGCTAGGCAAACTGACAAGGATTGAACATAAAATGGATTAAGCACCACGTCACATCTGGAACTGTGCACATGCATAACATTATGGCGAGGAATAAAATTAGGTGCAGGAAAGCCTCATAACAACGATAATTGCACGGAAACAAACAAAATCCCTGAGCTATTTGTAACCCCACCAGAATTGCATCTCTGCAGCCCCCTTTCCGAAGTACATAATCACAAATTTCCACTGACAGTGATAACGCTCAAAGCAACAAGTTACATTTGCAAAACAGAAACATAGATCTGGATCTATTTAGACCATGTAGAATGACAACTATTTGTTTACAGTCAGCAACAAGCTCAGGTAATGGATCCAAAATAAAGAAAGTGACACGAATCATGCAATGATGCGAACAGACTACCGGCGGAGTAAAGAACAGCCAATATTGCAGGTTTGCCCCGCCATGCACAGATACCTTCACAATTGACATCTCTCACCTGAAACCACTGGATCTGGGAGAAATAGTTCCAAGATTACTCATCGTTCTGCTGGTCGTGCTGCTTGGTTGGGCCTTCCATGCAATTCTCCGGCCACCACCTCCAAAACTGTGCGGCTCGCCGTGGGCCTCTAGCAGGGCTGGCCAAACGGGCCACCCGGCCCGGCACGTCATGGGCCCGACTAGGCACGGCCTATTCTGACCCTGTTACTATTCGTGCCGTGTAGGGCCAGTCCACGGGACGGGGTGGTGACCCAGGCATGGCCTGTCGGTCATTCGTGTTATGTCGGGCCAGTCCGAGCCCGTTCAACCCGTCGGGCTAGATGTGGCCCATTTGGCCCATCAGAACAAAAAAATACAAAAAAAATTAGAAAAATATGTAAAATTCAGAAGTAGACATGAAAATTTAAAAAAACGAGACAATCATATTGAAAATGTAATAAAGAGCTTTATTAATGTCCAACTGGCTACCTTGTTAAAACCTTCGCCAAGTAAAAACTCAAAATGAGAAAACCTTAGCAAAGGAAAAAGAGTACAGCCTATAACTCTATAATTCTACATACATGATATATCTTTGTTCTATGTGTCGGTGTCATTGTCTAAGTACAGATTTTCGAACACCTCCGACAACTCTGGATTTTCCACAGAGTGTTGTGTTCGTGAATCAGCTTGTTCTCAATCCTTCACAGTTAGAAAGATCTCCACCATCTCACTTGTAAGACTTGTTCTTCTCTCCTCCAATATTCTTCTAGAAAGACTGAAAGCAGACTCGGAGGAAATCATAGAGACAGAAACAATTAACACATCACGTGCAAGTATGGATAGCACGGGATATGTTAACTTATAGGATTGCCACCATTGCAAGATGTCGAAACCTTCTGAGTTAAAATCCACCGTATCGTTGTCCAGATAGGTGGATAGTTCTCCGCTCTTTGTGGGTCTTGGCTGAGCAGGCGTTGGTATAGAAGAAGAAGAAGAAGCCCTGGACCTGGACCTAGAGGAAGAGGCACTGAAAATCGTGTCCCACATATTTGTCTTCCCACTTGAGGTGGGGGCTACAAGAGGTCGTTGCGAACAGACTCCCCGGAACCTATTTTTATACCTTTAGTAAACCTCGTATAACTGAGAACGAACTTCTGCAAAATAGTTAGTATAGTCTAGCCCCGTAGCATCACTAAGAAGATTAAGTACAGTACCAAATGCATCAATTTTCGCCCTAGGATATAAAAGAAATGCAAATGCATATAGGTAAGGGATTTCTCTCCAATATTTAAGGTATTTAGATTTCATGGAAACAACAAAGATCACAGAAACTAAGTCATTTTCAAACATTTCCAATTGAGTAGCAATCCGTAAAATAGTATGCACAATGATAAGAGATGTTGGATAGTAGACAGCGGACAAAGTAACAGTTGCCTCATAAAAAATTTCTAAAAATGATAGTATCTTCTCAGCAACGAACCAATCTTGCTCAGTTAATAGTATAGTACCGTCAGTGTTAAGATAGTGCATTTGAATAAATACAGAAAAAGTGCTCTTGTATGGTAAAAAAAATTCTTAAGCATGAGGTAAGTAGAGTTCCACCTTACCTCCATGTCTAAACCGAACTTTTTTGGATATACACCCATCGCCTGCAGAAGTTTTTATATTGTGCTATTCTTACGTTAGAATTATTCAAGAAAGAAATTGCATCGCGAAAAGCTTTAATATACGGACTTAACCTCTTCAAACCACATTTGACTATAAGGTTGATAATATGATAAGCACATCGTTGATGTAGTAAGAAGTAATCGACTGGAGTAAGAATGTCCATGGTCCTAGAGTTTGAAGCGGCGTTCTCTAAAGTAATTGCGAATATTTTGTCTGTAAGACCAAAGTCTTCCACGACTTTGATAATACAGTTCGCAATATTCTCCCCCATGTGTGCTACATCAATTAATTTCAAAGTTATAATCCTTTTCTCCATTACCCAGTCATCATTAATATAATGTGCAACTACACTAAGGTAATACTCCCTAGCCCGACCACTCCATATGTCCGAGGTCAGGGCCACCGAAAATGTGCACGTACTAAATATTTCCTTTAATTTATTACGACGTTCATTATAGTATTTCACTAGATCCCTAGTTGTTGTCTGTCTAGAAACGGAAGAAAATCTAGGATTATGTGTAGTCCTAATGTAATTTTGGAAAGAAACAGACTCGCCAAAGCCTAACGGTAAATCCTCAGAAGCAATTAAACGACAAAGAGATTGGCGGACTACTTGAGGATCGTAGTCCCAGCTAGATACCGTACCGTCGGGGTTGTATTGCAGCTGCGTCTGCCTCATCATCAATCTTTGCTTGATTCGACATCTTGTAGCATGTCTAATCAAGTGCCCCGTTCCACCTGTAAACTTTGCAGATAATTCATGGTAACAAATTTTACAAATAGCATATGGTACCTCATTTCCCGATGCGTCTTGCTTGGTTGTCTTGTTGAAATTCTCCCACACTCCCGATGTAGACAACCTCGACCTCTTTGCTTCATTTGCCGTTGAGCCTGATGCTGACGTGGAGCCTGATGACGGAAGTCCACCTTGCTCCTCCGGTGAAACCTCCGATATTTGAGGCAACCGCAATGCTTCCATAGACATAATTTCTTATGAAAGTCCGTAATCACCAAGAGCAAAGCGATGAAAGGACTAATCACCAAGAGCAAAGCTATCATAAGGACTATCCATAACGAAAACTACAACTTGCTGATGAAAATTGAAATTTCCAAATTTTGGCAAATTTTTTTTTAATTTTGCCAAATTAGCTCAACACAGATTTGAATTTGCGCAACACAATTTCAAAGAGAGAATGGAGAATGAAGGGGTGCTGAATGAGGGAGGGTATGGTGGCTATTTATAGAAAAAATTCGAAATTTTTTGAAATTTTTTGCTATTTTTAAGACCCCAACGGTCAAAAATGATTAAAAAAAGGGTCAAAAAATCCCTAACGGCCGAATTTTTCAGGCCGTGCCAAGCACGGCCCACGAGCACGACACGGCCCGACTCGCCCCTTCTTCTCCCCCCCAAGGCCCCAGCCCCCTCTCTTGCCTTGCCCATGCCGCCCCACGTGCGGTAGTGCCGCACGGCTCCTCGCCTCCCCGCGACGCCGCCGTCTCCTCGCCTCCCCGCGACTCCGCCGCCTCCCCTCAACGCCGCCGCCTCCTTGCTTCCCCGCGACGTTGCCGCCTCGATGACCCCGCCGCCTCCTCGACAACCCCGCCGCCTCCTCGCCTCCCCGCGACGGCGTGACCTCGCCGCCTCAATGTCGTCGATGACCCCGCTGCCTCCTCGCCTCCCCGCGACAGCGCGACCCCGCCACCTCGATGACCCCGCGTGCTCGTGTAGCTCCGTGCGACGGTGACGCCCTCCTCCTCCCTCCCTCCGCTTCGGCGGACCGCGCAGCACTGTGCGCTCCTCCTCGACTCCTCCCTCCGCTCCGGCGCTGCCGCCTCCGGCCCTCCACCTTCGCCTCCCCGCAGGCCGTAGCCGTGCCTCCCGGGCCACATGGGTTGTGCCCGTGCCATGCCATGCCTGGCACGGCCCGGCACTGTTCGTGTCATATCGGGTCGGCCTACCGTGCCGAGGTGGCGGCCAGCACGGCCCGGTCTCGACGGGCCGGTACGCCCATGAACAATCTTGGCCGTGCGTGCTTGGGCCAGCCTCTGATGTCGTGCCTCGTCTGGCCCCAGAGGTCGGCCCATTTGACCAGCTCTAGCCTCCAGTGACATCTCATCAAGATCAGGTGCAGAAGGTACCTTGCGTACCGAGAAGATGGGATACGTAAAGACAAGGCCAAGTACAACTGTACAAGAGCATCACAGTGCATGCATTTGATAGCACCAAGGATATCCCCTTGCCTGTTTCTAAGGTAAAAGGTAGACAGCACAATGCAATTAGATTGAAATCTCATGGGAAGTGAAATCTTAGTTTGTTTCCTCATATTTTGCTGAAAATTTTCTTTCTTTGACATAATACAGGAGCTCGTGGAAGAACTGAGAATTTACCTCCTTGCTTTTGATAGAGCCAGGTATGGGGAAAGTGACCCAAACCCTAGGGGAATAATTAATAATTTGCCACTCCAATGTCTCCAAAGATGAGCAAGGTACAGGGAAAGTGACCCAAACCCTAGGGGAATAATTAATAATTTGCCACTCCAATGTCTCCAAAGATGTGCAATTCAGGATCTGTCACTCCACGTGTCTACGACATGTGGGTCTTAGACCCATATGTCATAGACACTCTAGATCCACATGCCATAGATACGTGGAGTGACAAATCCTGAATTGTACATCTTTAGCAGTGGCAAATAATCAAAGGATTAAGTACACGTTTCATCCCTCAACTCTTGCCATAGTTTAATGTTCATCCCTGAATTGTAATACCAGATAAAACGCGTCCTTCAAGTATCAATACCGCGCAAAAGATACCCATTCATCTGTTTTAGAGTGGTTTTGACCGGTATTTGACCAACACGTGGCTTTCTTGGCACCAAAAAAAATAAATCAAAACCCTCTCATCCTCTAGGCCGACGTGGCCGTGTAGGACCGGAAAGACGACTAGAGGGGGGGGTGAATAGACGCTTTCTCTATTTTTCACCTCGATCGAACTCAACACTACACTCACTTCAATAGCTATAAAAGCTATGAAGATCTGTATACAGACACAGCGGATGACCTGTGTTGAATCCGATCAAACCCCTAAGCAAAAGCCTAATCAACTCAAAGCTGCATCAAGCACAGGTCGAGAAACACATACTAAAACTGAGCTGACAAACACGCACTAGAAAAAGCGCCGCTTATAAACACTATAAACTCCAACTGGATCAAAACCAACAAAAGACAGCGAGCCATCGGTAGTTAATAATCGACCTTCCGACACACCAACAATTTGTCAAGATAGTAAATTAATCTAACAAAGACATCGAAAGCGATCAAACCGAAGACTCGGCCGAATCAATTTGCATCCGCATAATAGAAACTACAAGATGCGCCACAAGCACCGCTGAATCAAAACCGAAGCGCCTCCCGCAACAATGAAGATAGCCAATCAATCACTTCAGATCATTCATACCGCCTCGAGGTTCCTATGCTCGCTAGTCTACAACTTCTACAGGCTACCCAGCACGCATAGAAGAGAACCGGATTGAACCAACAAGTATTCAAAACCAACACAGCAAACTGCTGCCGCCAGTCAAAGCCTCGAGGATACAGGCCGCCATCGCCGGCTCGATTTTAAGGGACGCCAGATTTTCCGGGAGCCACCAGCGGGCACAACTGGCGATTTTCAGCTGGGCGCCGCCGAGGCTTACAGGAGCAGCCACACAGGCTCCCCCTCAACAGGCGCTCATATTTTCCAGGGCAGCCTCAATCACAGCAAGGGGCAAAACAAACTAATCAAAAACAAACAGCCAGATCAGCTCAATGCAAATTTAATGCACCTACAAGCCGCCGCCCGCACAAAGGAAACCGCTCACAGCAATTGAGGCCAAGAAATCAGATGGATCAGTGAAGGCAGCTGAATAAACTAATCATAAAACAGGACCAACCATTAGCTAATCAAAGCAGCAACACTCACTTTAGATCAACCAGGTGCTCCTGTTTTTGCCAAATTTAAATCGCCGCCGACATTACCGGTTTTGCTCAGGGACAAGATTTCGCCGAGTTCAGATCGCTTAGATCACCCACTCGCTCAAAACAAATTCCGATCCACACAGAGGTGACAAGCAGAACAGCTAGCAGCCGACGGCAAAAAAAAATTCAATTCAGATCGAGATAACACGCAAAAGCCAAAAGACTGCAATCAATTAACACGCAGAGGAGGAACCGGCGAATGCACTGCCCCCAGGACTCTACAGGCACTGCAATTTTTTTTGGGGGGCGCCGCCACCATCGCTCAGATTTTTCTACACGCGCATAGCACACACCGCAGCAAGACCATAAGAATCCAACCCGCAGCAAGGAGTAACAGGAGCCAAGCCAATAAACTAATCAGTACTCAAAGCTTCCAGCCAACAAGATGGGACAGGAACAACACTCCAACGCATAAACAAAATTGGAGAACACAGTTGACAAGAAAGATCAGGAGAAATGATAAAGCAGCAAACGCCAACCAGGATCTCACAGGGCGCCGCCACTGGAGTTTACAAGCACCCGATTTCTACGGGGCAAAGGCCGCCGCCCAGATTCCCCATTTTTCTCAGGGCACACCAGACGCCGCCAGAGGCTCTAGTTTTTCTCCCAGGCCACCATACGAATATTCCATCTCAATCCTTTTATATGACAGCCACCAACCCTAAAACCCTTTTAGAATTGGGGCTTCTAGAAGATTTACCCTAATGGGCTTCCGTTAGGGCCCAACAACAACGAAACACACACGCACGCATCTCAAAGCGCCGTCTTCATCGTCGATTGATCTAAACCGCTTCACCATGCGCCGACCCGCGCCATGCTTAGTCAAAAGGTCACCAAGGCGGTATTTGGTGAAATTACCAAAATACCCTTCTCGATCCTTTCCAAAAGACCGAGTCCATCTGTTGAAGCAATCGCTTTTTGCCACGCACGTAGGTTGATCAACGGCTCCATGTCGCCAAGTCTCCCGTCCGGATCCCACCGGCACCACTTAGCACTTGCAACGACTCCCGCGCCACTTGATCCAACCAGTCGCACCGAACTGCCCGTTCGGTCATCCTTGTCCATTCTGCGCCACGCTTGTGTCACCTGACCTCACCCGGCATCCATGATCGTTTACGACCTCGGCTCTCCAAGCTTAGTCTCGATCCTCCTTGCCGCTGACCGTCATTGACACGCAAGCCACCGACAAAGAATAGACAAGCAAACACGAATCCAGAACAAGTTCTTCACAACTTGACCCACGTTAGCCAAAACATGCAATATGCAACACATATGCATTAACAAATATGGATATGACCTATCCCAAAATCAAATCACCACTTATCAACATTCAGCACAAAAGCCGGTCAGACCGCCGCTAACCTGACAGATCTGAAACTTTGTCGAAAACACATGAAACTTCAAACCAAAAGCCATATTGCCAATTGTTTCATCATCCTAAGATCATGGGCATATCCCCATGATATCCACAATCTCCCCCTTGATGAACACATTGGCAATCTCTCAGAAAATGTAAGTTTGTGGTTTGAAAAGTAAAGTACTCGTAGTTTTCGCACAAAGGCACAACTTGGTCCATTAGCAAGAGAAAGCAATGGAAATGACCAAGCTGGCTTCAGAATAGCACGGGCAAGTGAGATACAACAAAAGAAAGCAAGAAAGCTTCCAAATCCAGAGAATCGTCAAAAATCTCACTTAAGGTCCATATGAAAGAACAATTGTTCTATTTGACCCTAGATCATTGTGAGGCTTCAAGATTTGCAATTCAAATTCAGAAAAGGCAATAAGACCAAAAGAATGCAATATGAATGCATGAATGCTCCCCCTCACTATGATCATCATTTTCAATTTCTCTATTTCTCTCCCTTACAAAACTTCTCCCCCATAACCAAAAAGCTCTTTATTAACATTACATTTTCGCTATATCTTCTCCCCCTTTGACAATGGATTCATCAAGGAATCATCCCTTCCTCTCATCCAGAGATGACAAATGCACAAGAAAGGAAGAAGCAAAAGAAAAGGCATGCATGAAATGTAATGGGGTGGCTTCATTTTTGTTTTGATTTTTCACTTTTTATGTAAAAGAAGCTTTGGAGATTACTCAATTGAACAGGCTAGCATTTCTACCATTACTCAAGACATAATAAGCCTGACAAAGCTAGCAAGATCATGTTAAGACATATATAGCAAAGCTAGGCTAATGAGCTCAATATATCACATGTTGTTGGATTAAATTAAGCAATGCATCAAAATTAGCAAGTTCAACAACAGGTATCCTAAAATGATAATGGTCTTATCAGAATGTCATTGTGAGATCCAGAAGCTAGCAAAGACCATCTTAGAGACAAAAAGTCCTGAATTGAATCATTTAGCTCAAATTGTCTCAAAAGCCCAATTTTCAACTGTTTTTCATTTGCAATGAATATTCAAGTTGATAAAAGGTCTATCTTAGTAAAGAAGATCCTAGACTAGGAGCCATCCACAATCTCTTCCTAAGCTTCAACCAATTTGACAATTTGCATTTTAGCCATGTGCTAGATCTCAAGCCTCACTACGACCATCCCAAGCAACAAAAGCTTAAAAGAGTGGTCTAGGTCATCCAAAACTCCCCCTGAGTTCATGCCTAGTACAATGGCAAGTCGTCTCATGAGAAAGAATTGGTGAGATCAGTTTTTTCGCACAAAAGAGATCATTTTTTATTTTGCACAAGGGCTGTTTTAGATTCTTTAATGAACTGAAAGCTCAAAGATGTTCGATTCTAGATTCCAGAGCTAACAAAGCAATTTTGACAGGGCCAATGTCACAAAAGGATCACTAATTGTGCAACTAGCTAAAAGATCCACAAATTGCTATTTTCAGTTCAAGTTATATTAAGGTTCTAGCTCATTTAGCAGGGACATTGCTGCACATGTAAAAGCAAGATAATTCTAGCAAGTCAAAGAACTAGACACTATCTTGAGCAGGAATTGAAATACTAAAGCTCAATAGGGTAAAAAGCAAAGCTTCATTAATTAAAAGAAAGAAGCAGTAAAGCTTAAATAACAATGCATCTTTTTGGATTTTTCATATGTATGCAATATGATACAATGAGATGCACAAAAGACTTAAAAGCCTAAAAAGATCACAAGGATAAAAAAGATCCAAAGAAGATACCACTTGAAGAAGGTATCAGAAAAGATCCACAAAAGCTCAAATGAACAAGGAAAGTTCAGATGAACAAGAAAGGTTCAGAAAAGAACTAAGAAAGTTCCGAAAAGAACCAACTCCCCCTCAAACCAACCCATAGGGATAAATTATCCCTAACTCGCATATCAAGGTGGCAAACCTTGTTGGGTCTAAAAAGCTTTGAGGGTAGATCTGCCAAAAAGGCCAAGGACACCACAAACTAGCACAAGGACTTCAAACACCACACGAACTCTAGGAAAAGCAACTCGAAAAGCTAGGGAGCGAAACACCAACACTAAAAAGCTTACAGGCAACTCAAAAACCTGCTAACACTAGTGATAGGGAGACAAGCTCGACCTAGGCTGTGAGAAGAATGCATCCTAGCAAATCATGGGATAAGAAGAGTGCCTAGAAAAGACACGTGCTAGAACAAAGCCTCCTATCTACCCTGAACCCAACAAACCCAACACCTGACACGAACCAGATGCAATGCAAGGTAGACTAGGGATACCATACACAAATGTAGGGTATAGAAGCTCGAACCTGAGTCACACTGCTTGGCAGTGAGATGTAGTCATGATGGATGAAGATCCATTCCTTGAAGCTCCAGAAGGTAGTTGCGCTCACCCATCATTCTCATCTCAAATTCCTTCGTCTCCGAGAGGTGTTAGTCATCATTGAAGGCACAAATGAAGAAGAACCAATAGCTTGAGGTGATAACACTTGTTGCACCACATGCTCTTCTTCTCAGCTGAAAGACTGCACCAAAGAGACAGAAAAAGTCTATGCCTTGGTACTGGGTTAGTGAAACAATATCTAGGGAAACAGTACCAAGACACATGACTAGCAAGGATAGCAGCAAATGATCCAAAGCTCATAAAAGCATATAATCAACAATTCAAGACATGAGCATGGAGATAGACAAATCAATTGCAGCACATGCTATCCAAGACATGACAAAGCTCAAACTATCCTTAATCAACAATAAGGCATAGGAGCAAGCAAACAAGCACATAGCAAATCACACATCATATACACAGTCAAAAGCAAGCTAGTGAAAGCTATGGCAAGACTCATGCATCCACAATTAACCGTAAGGCACAAAAACCATATAAGCATAAAGCATGTTAGAACACATCATGAATAATGAATGCTAACATGGATATCAAGTGAACAAGTGGATACGTAAGACAAAAATCAACAAGAGCAATATGATAAATGTATGAAAACAGTACAAGCTCTTGAAGACAAAACCAAGCTTATACATCCATGGAAATTAAGAACTACAAAAGGATACATGGAAATACAAGCAAGATAAAGGCATGATAAAGGATATCAAAGAGAAAAACAGGCCAATATGGTACAAGTGAGCACAAAGACAAGCACAACATGCCAAGTATGAATAATCATGAAAGTAAATGCATGAAGGTATAAGATAGCTCACCAAACATGTGAAAGCACCACTCATGAAAGCACATGCCTCTTGGAGGCCATCGTTGAGGTGGAGAACCATCAAGTGTACCGATCATGTGATGAAGCAAAAGATCGGAATCTTTAAGTCCATGTTCTCCAACCCGCGTTCTCGGTACCTACACATGAGAAAGGCAAGAGGTCCGAGTCTTGGGTCCCGAAGGGTTAGAGAGCGAATACTTGGGAACCCAAACCTTGGACACACCACCACCAGAAGCAGTCGAAACACTATGTGAGTTAGCATGATGCAAATGATGGTCCATGCAGGAAGATCCAATCTCATCCTTGAAGGCACGCCGCGAGTGGACAGCTCGATGAGGAAAACGAGGTCCAACTCTAGAAAAGCGGCGATGACCTTGCTTGAAAGCACCATGATGAGAACCAACAAAAGCATCAAAGAAACTCACACAATCTCGCCGTAGGTGTGTATCTCGATGAACAAAACAAGGTACACCACTTGGACAACGGCGGAAATCCTACCTCGGGGCAGCTCGTGGACCAAAAGCAAAACTATGCAAACCATGTCCACGGTGCTGTCCAACACCACTAGAAAAGGTGTCAAAGAAGCCATCAACAAATCGAGTCTTCATGCTTGGCTCTTTAGTGTGCATGTCATGAGAAAGACTATGCCCACTAGGAGACTTAGAAGCATGAGTTCGACGCAAATGTTTTGCACGCCGAAAGCAGAAATCCACATGATGTCCATTCTTCCCACAAAATGAGCAATGGTGTAAAGGTCTACTAGTAGACACGGTCCGAGAGGACGAAGCACCATTGTCGCTCAAAGAAGAAATCCTGGAAGAACTAGCATCATGACTCGTCCTCGTATCGACACTAGACCCACACATGCCATGAGAAAGGCTATGTGTGTTCCTAGAGGTACGACGACGCACTCGACGCTCATGTTTCAAACAACGAAAGTAAAACCCAAGAGTGTGTTCATTCTTCTTACAAAATGTGCAATGGTACTTCTCTTTTGAAGATTTAGTACCATTTGAGAAAGAAGCACATTTGTCTTTTGAAATCCGTTGGACAACACAAGAAGAGTCCGAAAGAGTCGAACTCACCAAAGAAGAGCTATCCAAAGCGATGCCACAAAAACCAACATCAAGTGATTCACGTTTGGCACAAAAAGACTCCAACTCCGAATGCAAAGATGCAAGAGAAATCTTAAAAACATCAATCTCAGAGTGAAGGCAAATACAAGAGTCACAAGATTTGGCGCTCATATCATCGCGCAAAGACTCAATCTTGCTCTTCAATGAAATGCAAGATGTGCAAGAAATTAATGATGCTTTTGAATTAAGCATGCAGTTCAAAGCATCAATTTCAGTTTCTAAACAAGCACAATTCTTGCAAGAGACTAAACCATCCTTAAGCAATTTTTCATGTTCTAAGCACATGCTACAAGGCCTAGCTTCAATTTCAATAATCTCAGCCCTAGCATTTTCTAATTGCTCAAGATGCATGGAATTAGTCAATTTAAGCTTCTCAATTTCAGCAAGCATGCCTACACAAGAATCACAATTATTTCTAGCCATAGATCTAAGATTGCCTATTTCTAACTTAGCATTGTCAAGTTCATGATGTAAGGCAACACAAGAATCACATGGCATAGAAGCATTTAATCTCAATATTTTATTTTCAGATTTTAGGCATGCAAGAGAGTTATTCAAGTTTTCCATGTCTACAAGTAATGAATCATAAGCATTCATGGAGGTTTTCAATTCAGAGAGCTCATGAGACAAATCATTCTTTTCTCTTTTTAGCAATTTCATTTTCTTCCTAAGAGCATGCAATTTATATTCATATGAAATCAAGCCATCAATGAGTTTTTCTTTGCTCACCTTTTTTAGCTTGAGTAGGGGATCGTCCTCATAAGAGTCATCATCATTATCAAAAGGCTCATCATCAAAATCCTCTTCATCATGTTCATCCTCAAAAGCTGCTGTACATATGTCACTGGGCTTCTTCTCCTCGGGCTCTAAAAGTGACTCATCCCTGAAACTAGGACAATCAAAACAAAAGGATTTGCCACAGATATCACAGGAGACATCCTCCTCCATCGCCATTAGACTTATCATACATTCAAATATTTTGTTACGGCCAACACCATTGATAAAAGAACCACGACAAGACGCAAGGAACCGCTCACAAGTCCTCATATCTGTCGCCATGCTCAAAGATCGGTTAAGATCACAAAAGAGCAAACTTGGCTCTGATACCAATTGTAGGACCGGAAAGGCGACTAGAGGGGGGGTGAATAGACGCTTTCTCTATTTTTCACCTCGATCGAACACAACACTACACTCACTTCAATAGCTATAAAAGCTATGAAGATCTGTATACAGACACAGCGGATGACCTGTGTTGAATCCGATCAAACCCCTAAGCAAAAGCCTAATCAACTCAAAGTCGCATCAAGCATGTGTCGAGAAACACATACTAAAAGCGAAATGACAAACACGCACTAGAAAAACTGCTGCCTATAAACATTATAAACTCCAACTGGATCAAAACCAACAAAAAGACAGCAGCTGCTGGTAGTTAATAATCAGACCTTCCGACACACCAACAAGCTGTCAAGATAGTAAATTAATCTAACAGCACACTGAGCAGTCAAACCGAAAGACTCGGTCGAATAAATTTGCATCCAGACAATAGAAACTACAAGATGCAGTCACAAGCACTGCTGGGAATCAAAACCGAGCGCCTCACCCGCAACAATGAAGATAGCCAATCAATCACTTCAGATCATTACAGCCGCCTCCCTGAGGTTCCTATGCTCTGCTAGTCTACAACTTCTACAGGCTACCCAGCACGCATAGAAGAGAACCGGATTGAACCAACAAGTAATCAAAACCAACACAGCAAACTGCTGCCGCCAGTCAAAGCCTCGAGGATACAGGTCGCCATCGTCGGCTCGATTTTACGGGACGCCAGATTTTCTGGGAGCCACCAGCGGGCACAACTGGCGATTTTCAGCTGGGCGCCGCCGAGGCTTACAGAGCGACCACACAGCTCCCCTCAACAAAGCGCCATATTTTCCAGGCGACCTCAATCACAAAGAAGGCAAAACAAACTAATCAAAAACAAACAGCCAGATCAGCTCAATGCAAATTTAATGCACCTACAAGCCGCCGCCCGCACAAAGGAAACCGCTCACAGCAATTGAGGCCAATAAATCAGACGGATCAGTGAAGGCAGCTGAATAAACTAATCATAAAACAGGACCAACCATTAGCTAATCAAAGCAGCAACACTCACTTTAGATCAACCAGTGCTCTTTTTGCCACTTCTAAACCGCCGCCGACATTTCGGTTTTGCTCCAGGACAAGATTCTCGCGGAGTTTGACGCCTAGATCACCCACTCGCTCAAAACAAATTCCGATCCACACAGAGGTGACAAGGTATAAGCGACTAAGTACCGACGGCAAAAAAAATTCAATTCAGATCGAGATAACACGCAAAAGCCAAAAGACTGCAATCAATTAACACGCAGAGGAGGAACCGGCGAATGCACCGCCTCAGACTCTACAGTAATCGCAATTTTTTCTGGGGCGCCGCCACCATCGCCAGATTTTTCTACACGCCAAGACAAAGACACGCCGCAAAGAAGACCATAAGAATCCGACCAAAGAAGAAGGAGTAACAGAGCCAAGCCAATAAACTAATCAAGACTCAAAGCTTCCACCAACAAGATGGGACAGAACAACACTCCAACGATAAACAAAATTGGAGAACACGGTTGACAAGAAAGATCAGAGAAATGATAAAGCAAAGAACGCCAACCAGATCTCACAGTAGCCGCCATCGAGTTTACAAGCACCCGATTTCTACGGGGCAAAGGTCGCCGCCCAGATTCCCCATTTTTCTCAGGGCACACCAGACGCCGCCAGAGGCTCTAGTTTTTCTCCCAAGCCACCATACGAATATTCCATCTCAATCCTTTTATATGACAGCCACCAACCCTAAAACCCTTTTAGAATTGGGGCTTCTAGAAGATTTACCCTAATGGGCTTCCGTTAGGGCCCAACAACAACGGAACACACACGCACGCATCTCAAAGCGCCGTCTTCATCGTCGATTGATCTAAACCGCTTCACCATGCGCCGACCCGCGCCGCGGCTTAGTCAAAAGGTCACCAAGGCGGTATTTGGTGAAATTACCAAAATACCCCTTCTCGATCCTTTCCAAAAGACCGAGTCCATCTGTTGAAGCAATCGCCTGCTTCGCCACGTGTAGGTTGATCAACGGCTCCATGTCGTCAAGTCTCTCCCGTCCGGATCCCACCGCACCATCGAGCACTTGAACGACTCCCGCCGCTTGATCCAACCATCGACCAATCGCCTGTTCGGTCATCCTTGTCCATTCTGCGCCACGCTTGTGTCACCGACTCACCCGCATCCATGATCGTTTCGACCTCGCTCTCCAAGCTTAGTCCCGATCCTCCTTGCCGCTGACCGTCATTGACACGCAAGCCACCGCGACAAAGAATAGACAAGCAAACACGAATCCGGAACAAGTTCTTCACAACTTGACCCACGTTAGCCAAAACATGCAATATGCAACACATATGCATTAACAAATATGGATATGACCTATCCCAAAATCAAATCACCACTTATCAACATTCAGCACAAAAGCCGGTCAGACCGCCGCTAACCTGACAGATCTGAAACTTTGTCGAAAACACATGAAACTTCAAACCAAAAGCCACATTGCCAATTGTTTCATCATCCTAAGATCATGGGCATATCCCCATGATATCCACAGGCCGCCTCTTTTCCTTTTCTTGGCTGTGGTGCTGCCGTCGCCTGTGCTGCAGCAATAGTACGCAACTAGCAGTGAAAGTAGAGCGAACAAGAAGATGGCATTGCCGACGGCGATCCCGGTGATTGCATCGGTGCTCAAGGCCCCCTTGCCAGCTCCATTGTGCGACTCCGGTGTGGCCAATGCCGTTGAAGGCGAAGCAACCAAAGACGAGGAGGACGCCGCTGGGCTAGATGGCACCATGGACTGCGACGACGGGGGAGGCGGGGGAGGACGGTGGTGATGTCCAGGAGCAGGCCGGTGAGGAGGTTGTCCTGGAGCTTGAGCATGAGGAGACGGGTGAGGTTCGTGAGCGCAGTCGCCAGGATGGGCCCACGCAGGCTGTTGCCGGCGAGGTCGACGCGGAGGTGGGAGAGGTAGAGCACCTTGAGGTTGGGGACGCTGAGGAGGAGCGTGTCGAGCATACCGTTGAGGCGGTTGCTGTGGAGGTCAAGGGAGCGGAGCTCATCGTCAAGATCCACCTTGGAATCCAACGGCTGCGGCATGACTGCACTGAAGAGGATGCACTTGGCGTATTGGAGGAGCCCAACGAGGGCAATCATGGCCGACGTCCACCTCTCCGCCACGCAGTCGCTAATGTCCCGCTGCAAGAACCAGAGCCGGGCGCTGCAGCTCGCCGGGTCGTTGATGCCCACCTCCTCACAGGCACGACGCGAGGGCGAGGAGGTCCTCCACGTCATCGCTGAGCCCGAGCTCGGGCACGGGCAGGCACCGAGCCGAGGAGCTGGGCACGGCAGAGAAGATTGCGCTAGTGCTCAAGGCCCCCTTGCTAGCTCCATTGTGCGACTCCGGTGTGGCTAATGCTGGTGAAGACAAAGCAACCGAAGACGAGGAGGACGTCGTTGGGCTGGATGGCACCACGGACTGCGACGATGGGGGAGGACGGTGGTGATGTACAGGAGTAGGCCAGTAAGGAGGTTGTCCTGGAGCTTGAGCGTGAGGAGACAGGTGAGGTTCGCGAGCGCAGCTGCTGGGATGGGCCCATGCAGGCTGTTGTCGGCGAGGTCGACGCAGAGGAGGTGGGAGAGGTTGAGCACCTTGAGGTTGGGTATGCCGAGGAGGAGCGTGTCAAGCGTGTCGTTGAGGCGGTTGCCGCGGAGGTCGAGGGAGCGGAGCTCGCTGAGGTGGGAGAGCTCGTCGTCAAGATCCACCTTGGAATCCAACGGCTGCTGCGTGACTGCACTGAAGAGGACACACTTGGCATATCGGAGGAGCCCGACGAGGGCAATCATGGCCGATGTCCACCTCTCTGCCACGCGGTCGCCGATGTCCCACTCCAAGAACCAGAGCCAGGCGCGGCAGAGAAGAGGCGGCCCGAGCCGGGGGCAGCGCGGGCACAACCGACGGTGGCGGCGCCAAGAACCAGAGGCTGAGAGGCGAGCCGAGGGGGTAGAACGCGGGATGGCACAAAGACGCTGGGACGAGCAAGGATTTGAGCAAAGAATGCAGACGGGGGGGGGCCAGAGCAAATACTGGAGGAGGAGGCACCGTGAGGGGAAGAGAACCATGGAGAAAGAAATGGAGAGGGAAAGAAATGAGGCAGAAGAGCCTGGAGCAGGAGATGTGTTGGGCGATGAGATTAGAGAGGAGAGAGAAGGTGGACAGTTCGCAACGTGAACGCACCAGTGGCAGGGGAAAATATATATTTTTTCCATGTGGCACGAAACCACTCTCAAAAGGAATAATGACGGTTTTTGCACGGTATTGATACTTGGAGAGCGCGTTTTATCCGGGATTACAATTCAGGGATGAACATTAAACTAGGGCAAGAATTGAGGGACGAAACGTGTACTTATCTCCTAACCCCAGGCAGAATGTCAAGAGTGGAGCATTGGGTATTGAGGAGCTCGCCGACCAACTGGAGCTTGGTCAGAAGTTCTATGTCTTGGGGGTCTCGATGGGAGGATACTCAATTTGGGGATGCCTCCAGTATATACCTCACAGGCAAAAACAGAGACTCAAGCCATATGTATGTTAATGAAATATGTAACTCTCCAGAGTTGTAAAGCTACAAGTGTTGTTGGTGCAGGCTCACAGGAGTTGCGCTAGTTGTGCCAATTATCAACTAGTGGTGGCCTTCTTTCCCAGCTGAGCTGAGGTATCCAGTCAGGCCTTCAAGAAGCTGATTGTGCCAGAGCAGAGGACCCTTTGGATTGCACACAACGTACCTTACTTGCTCTACGCCTCTACCTGTGGATGACCCAGAGGTGGCTCCCTTCTTGTGCGGCAGACATGCATCATCCTGAAATATTTAGCAAACATGATATGGAGGTCATTCAGAAGATAATGGCAATGCCAAGAAACAATGAGGTAAATCACATATTATGCCTCAGCTATAAATGTAAGAAATAATTCACCCACATGAAACACTACTTCACAGAATACTTGAATCACAGATAAACAAATACGACACTCACATTCTTCAAGGACTTCCTTGCTCCTTATGCTGAAGAGACAACAATATCTTTACATGAAAATTTCAGGAAGAAAAACTCTTGTCAAAAGAAATGTCTATATTCAAACTAACCTAAAGTAATGTTATAAATCACAAACTGCCCCTATGTTGACATAACATTGAGTTGCTCCTTCCTTTTTCAGAGTTAATCAAGGCAGCAAGGTATTTATGAATGGATTAAGTACAAGTTTCGTCCCTCAACTATATCCGATGATTAATGTTCGCCCCTCTACTTAAATACCAGATATAATGCGTCCTCAAAGTTTATATACCGGGCAAACCAAGTCCCTCCATGCATTCGACGACGGTTTGGGCCGACGTGGCATCCACGCTGGCGCTGACTCGGACTGGACCAGACAGCGACTCGGTCCGGTCATATGCCCTCACCCGGTCACCCTCGCACTCAGTCGCTCTCTCTCGCTCTCGCTCTCTCTCTCTCGGTGGCGACCGAAGGCGATTAGGGTTGGATTTGGTGGCCGGCGGCGACCGAAGCTCCCTGCCCCTGGCCGCCTCGCTCTCACACCGGTTGTCCTCCTAGGCGAGGAATCTGCACAGTCCCCTTCCGATCTCCCCGCGTGTAGATTTGCCCCTCGCTGGAGGCTGCGCCATGGCCAGCTTAGGGAGCTCGAGTTCGTTGGCGACTGGAGGAAGCTCAAGTCCGGCGGCATGTGCTGCACCCTCCGTCGGCACAGTTTATGGGGCTTCCACATCGCCGATTCCGTACAGAGAGCAACCACTAGAGTACGCTCCGATGGTCCGTTGCCACTACGGGGAGAAGGATGGTCGGTGGATATTGTGGAGTGGCTCTAACCAGGCACGGAGATACATGACATGCATGCGAGATCGAGTAAGTATTCTTTGCGAATTTTCTGTTATTTTGGTTTGTGGAGGCTCTACTTATTTGTGAATCTTAATTGAAGGCTGGAGGCTGCAAGTTTTGGGCATGGTACGACAATGAACCAACCCCCTTCTTGAGGCAAGTAGTACTGGACTTGCGTGACACTGTTAGGGCGTTGAGGAAGGAGGACCGTGAGCTTAGGGCGTTAAGGAACCAGAACAATGAACAAGATTTGAGTGTGGCCGAGTGCAAGCATGGAGAACGTGATGTAGCAGTTGTTGGACTCGCTGGTAGGGTAGCACAGCTGGAGAAAGAGAGGAGACTTTTTTTTCTTGCTTGTTGTTTTTGTAATGATGCTAGTTAGAGTTGTGATTAGGGAATGTAATTGAACCTGCGCCGCAATCTACTTTGTAATTGAACCTGTGTGGCTCCGAATTTGTCCAATTTAGTTGGTGCTCTCTAATACTACTGCTTCTTTGATTTGGTTTAAGCAAATTGTAGTGCTTTGACAAATCAGTAAGTGAGAAAACTCCATTTCATGTGCTGTCATGTACTGCTATGTTGGTTTTGAATGAGTGATGCATCTGGTGTTGCTCTGAAGTTGTCCAATTTTGTCTGTCACATTTGTCCAGTGATGCTTCTGTTGGTTCTGAATTAGTGATGCTTCTGGTTGGAAAAGGGCAGTGATTTTCCTCATTAACAACAAAAATTATGTTCAGAGCACAGTTTTTGGCAATGATGATTAATGTTGACACAAACTACTAAGGACACAACGTGTTTTCAATCCATCTATACATCAACACTAACAGAACCAAGGATCATGTTTTCAATTACAAGGATCATGTTTTCACTTATAAGAAAGCACCGTAACTGACAATTAACATGGACCCAGTCATGTATTACATGATTGCAACATGGTATCATGGCTGATACCCTAAACCCAAGGACGTGCAAAAATGAGAAGGATCGGCACTACTGCAAAATTGCATTGATGTTAACTGCTAAAGGTGTTCGAATACATGCATGAATGTAGCATGCAGTGCAATGCAGCCAGTGGCAACCACAGCCTTGCAAAAGGTGAACAGATAAATAGCATATAGATTAGAACAAATTGAATAACTGCCAGCTGACATTAGTTCTCAGAAATAAACAGCATATCGATTAGAACAAACTGAATAATTGTCAGCCCACAAGGCACAAGTTGAAAAGATTACATAGCACTAATGATTGAATAGTTGGGATGACATAACTGACTACTACAAACAAAATAACTGACAGCCCACAAGGCACAAGTTTTGGGATTACATAACACCATGCTGATGGACATTACAAGCCACTAGTCTGGCAAATCCATTAGAACATCACTGATTAGTTGGCATACCCAAAAGCTTTGCAAGCTTTGAACTATAACTTTGCTTCTTCTTGGTTGGAGTCAGTTTCTTCCTTTTTTGAAAGGCTGGTTCTTGGGCTGCAGCTTGACCGAATGTAACTCAAGTCACTGGATGTTCACACTTGATTTTGCACTCGCAGACGCCACACTTGCCTCCAAGTTCATAGTGCCAGAACCACCATATTGTGTAGTGACTTTAGCAGTAGCAGAGGTTTTGATGA
The DNA here is from genome assembly GCA_036346405.1 of Phyllostachys edulis. Taxonomy (NCBI): domain Eukaryota; kingdom Viridiplantae; phylum Streptophyta; class Magnoliopsida; order Poales; family Poaceae; genus Phyllostachys; species Phyllostachys edulis. The sequence continues at coordinate 5,860,145 of CM070568.1, forward strand.
TCCTGTGATTTGGCATACCAAGCTGTAGCAGAACCACCATGTTCAGTTAGAGGTTTGTAGTTTGCAAGTGCAAAGAAATATAAATGAATATATGGAATTTTGGAATACACCTACATTCTGAATAGTTATGCCTGTCCTCTCTGAGTACAATACTCCTACCCTAGTGCAACTCTTTTTGGATGGAGGTGGTATGTTCACTGAATTAGACCTGGCTTTTCTCTTGGTCATATTAGAACAGCTTTGTTGTGATGGAGGAATTACAACCTGCAATGTCAGATGTGCTTAAACTATGTAATTTTGTATCAACTTAGGAAATGCATGAAATGAATGAATTTATTACCAGGGGAACAAGATCAGTTGATGCGGAATTGCCAACACTTGCACAATGACTTTGTTGATCCTGGCTGGGCCCTGATGTTTGCTGTGATTGGCCATGTCTCCTTTCACAGCTAGACCTGTTATGGCCAATTCCCTTGCAAAGCCTGCACCTAATGATTGTGCCAATCTTGGGCATTCTTGTTCCTTTAGGCTTCTCATTTTGCTCTCTCTTCCTATCTTTCTTTGGCCTCCCAGGCATTTTCTCCAACTTTGGTTGCCTTGGTCTTGGTCTCTCTGATGTGGGCCAACAAGTCATGCCCTCAACAGGTTGCAAGCAGTGTTCATAAGTCTTGTTGTACTCTGCAATGGAGTAACATGGTGCTATGTAATCATCAAGGGAACTGCTCCTCTAATTGATGCATGCAATGGCATGTGGGCAAGGCAAACCAGACAGCTCCCAATATTTGCATGAACAATTTCTGCTATCCAAGTTCACTGAGAACCTATGATCTTTATGTGTGACCTCAAAACCATTCTGACCATTGTACACAGCATGACAGAAAACTAACTCATTGATGTAGACCTTCATTTTCTTCAGAATATTGGGGCATGTCACACCTGTCCACTTCTCTGCCTTGCTTTGTTGGTATGGATTCTAACCATCACTTTCCTCCTAATCCACTCAAATATGCTGATGATAGGGAGGTACCTTGACTCAACTATGGCATGATTGAATGATTCACACATGTTGTTGTCCACAGATTCACAGCATGATCCCAACTTGAACCATGCCCTGCTCCAATGTTGTGGATTTGTCCTCATGATTGCATTAGCACCTTCAGGGGTATCATTTGCAAGGCTTGCCCAATGGTAGTTGAAAAGATTGACACATGGAGATTTGGCACACAACCAGAACTTCTTCTACCAAGCTTTGTCCTTGTAAGTCTTCCTGAAGTTGGCATAGATGTGTCTTGCACACATCCTATGCTCAGCCTTGGGTACCCAATACTCAACAGCATTTAGTAGGCCCTGCAACAAACAAACAGAAGTTAAGTACTGGATATGACAAATTGGATGAATAAACTAAACATTAGCACACTAATGTGACTTACTTTCTGTTGATCTGAGATGATTACCCATCCTTCACCATCTCCAATTTCTATATCTTTGAAGAAAATCCCACAGAACCAGTCCCATAACTCATTAGTTTCCTTCTCTACCACAGCCCATGCTATGGGGTACATCTAATTGTTTGCATCTCTTCCCATTGCACAAATTAGCTCCCCATTGGTTGGACCTTTGAAGAAACAACCATCTAAACATATCACTTTCCTACACCCAGCTAAAAAACCTCATTTGCAAGCATCCAAACAAATGTACATTCTCTGAAAAACAGCTTCTGTGGCATCTAGATGCAGCTTAACCACTATTGTGCTACCTGGATTGCTCCTAAGAAGCTCTATTTGGTAGTCAAAGACCATACCATACTCTCCCTTCTTGGAGTCTAACACCTTCTGCATTACAAGGGACTTAGCTCTTTTGCACCTTAGCTCTTTTGCATTTAGCTATGCTCACATCTGCATGTATTTGTTCCTGTACTATTTGCTTCAAGTGCTCTAGCTTCCAGGTTGGGTTTCCCATTATTGCACTCTCAAACTTTTCAGCTATTCTCCTGGAAGTGACAAGTTTGTTGTCCCTTCTTGGGGGGCATATGTGCTCATCCTTGAAACTAGTCACTAGCCATCCTTCTGTCATGTTGTTATTTGACAACAAGATAAACCAAGGACATTTGGCCCACTCACATTTAGCCCTAACCCTTTTGTTGTCATTCTTGCAAAATTTAATAACATGTCTCCTAGCTACTCCATACTGCCTAACAGCTTGAATGAAGTCCCCCTTGCAGCTAAAACCCATGCCCAAGCTAAATGTAGGGAGACTTGCTTTGTGGTCATACCTAGGGTACTTGGGTTTCTTCCTCAAGAGCTCACCATCACTGCCTCCTTTCTCATAGCTGTCCTCTTCCCACTCTCAGAAAAGTACGAAGTGTCACTGTCATCGTCTCCTCCTTGTCCCCTTGACTCATCAATGGCCACCAAATACCCAACCTTGTACCTCTTTCTGTTCTGAGCAGCTTCCTCATCATCCTCTGAGGTCTCAGCATCTCTAGGGAGGTAGTCACTACAAGTCTTGTAGTCAACCTTTGCCTTCCCCTTCATATCAGGCAATGTATTGTAGAACTTCTACTTGTAGGCAATATCTTTCATAATATCAGCTGGTGACATCTTAATCACCTCCACCTCTTTGCAAGCATCTACTAACACAGCCTCGTCATCATCTGTGCGCAACCAAGCTTCACTTTCATCTTCCCAATCACTGACTTCATTTCCTTTGTCACCCACACCATCACCATTTGAGCCAACATCATCATCAACTCCCACTGCCTCAACAAATATATCCATAACACCCCCATCAGTGATACAATCAGCCATGGTCTAGCAGTCCTTATCATTTGTTAGCACCCTCAATCCATTCTTCAATGCTTTCCCAGGAAACAACCAGTGCATGAGTACCAACTCCACATCCTCACAATGGTCCTTCAAATGGCCTTGGACCTCCGGCAGCGACAACTTATCCCAATCTATGTAAGACATGCCCTCACTTCCTCTGCAATAATGCAATCTCTTTCCATTATCAAAGAAATCCAGTTATCAATTGCTACATTAGAATAATCGCAAGAAATCACCACTATGATGTACCTACATGCAAAATAACACCAACCATTACCCTAAGAATAGCACAAATCGAAGTAGCTCCACCAAACACCCTAAGAACAGCACTAATCGAAGTAGCTCCACCAAACACCCAGAGTAATTGCGCAAGACTAATGCCAGATCTAGGATTGAAGAACTCACCTTTAGCCTTGTTCTTGTTCATCGCCGCATCCTATCCGCTGGGATCTAGGGATTTCTCATTGCCGCGGACCAATGGTCGGTGCAGCCTCCAACGAGGGGGAAATCTGCACGCAGGGAGCTCGGTTGGGGAGGACTGTCGACGTGAGAGCGAGGTGGCCAGGGCAGGGAGCTTCGGTCGCCGCTGGCCACCAACCTCGAACCCTAAATCGCCTTCGATCGCCGAGAGAGAGAGAGAGAGAGAGAGAGAGAGAGAGAGCGAGAGCGACCGCGAGAATGAGCGAGAGCGAGAGAGAGTGACTGAGTGCGAGGGATTTGACTTGACCGGACCGAGTTGCTGTCTGGTCCGGTCCGAGTCAGCACCAGCGTGGATGCCACGTCGGCCCAAACCGCTGTCGAACGCACAGAGAGACTTGGTTTGCCCGGTATGTAAACTTTGAGGACGTGTTATATCTGGTATTTAATAGATGGACGTACATTAATTATCGGGCATAGTTGATGGACGAAACCTATACTTAATCCTTTATGAATCAATCCATCATGATTTACTTGTTGCTTTTGGAAATTTGGGAGTTCGATCCAATGAATATTACTAATCCATTTCCTCAAAATGAGGGTTCTGTACACATATGGCAAGGATATGAAAATAGGTTGGTGCTGGTTGAGCTGCAGCGGTACATTTCGAAGAAGCTTCCATGGAATCAGTATCAAGAATTCCCAGAAGGAGGACATATGTTCATGCTGGTAGGTGGATGGACTGACAAAATCCTCAAGGCACTCTTGGTAGGAGAAGAGACCTCAGCACTGTAACTGTGAAGATCCATTTCCAAACTGCTGAGCACCGGACGATATTAAGTTCTTTTTTGCAAGTTTTATCCGTTGAGCATCAAATTTGGTCCGATTCAACCGATGATAGACGATACTGTCACTTACTCACTTTAAACTATTGTTCTCCAGTACATTAAGTAATTACAACATGTGAAACCTTGGTACTTGTCCCCTAGCTAACATACTTTGGATGTTCCTGAATCACAAGTCATAAAAACAGTGAAGATAGTAAGAATGCATGTAATGCCACCTTTTGCCACCTGATTTGGGCCATCCTGCCTGCCAAATTTTGATGTTCTAGTCGCACGCCCAGCCTCGTTTGCCGACTTTACGACTAAGTGATGATAAGTCGCGACTAATCACGCGACTTAATAGTATAGTCACTAGTGAGATAGTACCGTAAATATACTTGGAAAAAAAAGATAGAGCAGAAAAAGGAAAGGAGGAGTGGGTCGGCTCAGTCCACTATAATCAGCCCAGACCAATGGACAAGGAGGAGTGGGTCGGCTCAGCCCACTATAATTAGCCCAGCCCAATCCCTTCCCCTTTCCCACTGCCACTAGGGCTTCTCACACACAAGACAACCACTCACACACAGAGAGACACGGGAGTGCAGATGGCTGCCGCCGCCACTCACACGCAGGTGGCAGGAAAGATGGAGGGCGACTGGGCGAGCCACCGCTGGTTGCCGTCGCTGGAGTCACCGTCAGTCTTCCTCTTCGCTTGCAGCTATCATCTGCCATCCTCTCCATTCGTGGCGACGGCGACGGCGACGGCGACGGCGATGGCGATGGAGACGATGTGAAGCAACGGCGGTGGCTTGAGTTAGCTCACTCCTCTCTCCTCCTCCATCGCCCCTCTCCCCTCCTCTCCGCCTGCGAACCGGTGATGTCCCGGCGGTGACCCAGATCCCTCTTCCATTCCCCCTCTCCCCCTCTTGTCCTCTGGTGACCTGGCGGCGTCCCAGCGGCGACCCAAATCGAAGGTGACCCGCAATCCGGGGCGCTCGACCCAGGGTCGTGGATCGCGGCATCGACCCCGATCCCTGTGACTATGGTGGCGAGGCCTGGGGATGGGCGAAGTTGAAGGCACATGACACGAGGAAGCTAATGGTGGCGTTTATTTAGTGAGATGGTCATTGAAGTTGCACAAGCGGCGGTAAAGGGCGACTGCAGGTGGTGGGTGTAGATGGTGGCGGTGCTACAGTGCCCGGGAGATCGAGCCATGCGTGTTATAGCACGATGTGAGCACGCAAATAAGATTAATTTGGGTAATGGGTCGAGAAAGGGGTGGAACATGAGGTGACATGAAAGGATTTGCGAAATCCTCACAGAATCGACATGGCGGGTCACAACCAAGCTCAGGAAAGAATGGCACTCAACATTTTCCCTGTCACCGCGTTGGGATGGGGATGGCGCTGCGTAGAGGGGATGGGGGCAGCAGCTTGCTGCAACCTCAGATTGTCCAGTAGCTTGGATTGGAATGGAGGGTGGGAGAGAGAGAGAGAAGGGGAAGAAGTAGTACTCAGTGACATGTGCGACCTATTGATTAGGGAACTTTTTAATTTGATTTGCTGAGTCACATCCAAACCACCTTAAGACTTATTTGGATAGAGAGGGATTAGAATTAATCTTTTTGGATTAAAAGGGATTTTAGTTTAAATTTTAAGTCAATCTGAAGAGATTGAGTCGGATCACAATGTATCCAAACAGCCTTTAGAGGGTCATTTGCTCTAGTTTTGTAAGTTAATGTGGGTAAAATATCAAGTTTTATAGTTTAGGGGCTAAGTATACAAACCATTAAACGTGACATCATTCGGCAAGCACCCATGCGCCCGGGCCTCCATCTCCCTGAGCAGCATGACTGCCTGATCCATTCTCCCCTCCTTGCAGAAAGAATCCAACAACGTATTGTACTATACGTGACAATGCTCAGCTCGACCCCAAGGTGGAGCATTTCTGCATACACAGCACGCATGTCGTCCCGCCTGGCCGTATTACGCAGCACACAGAGCACGAGGTTGCAGTCCTTGACGAATAGGGCCACGCCATAGCGCGCCATCTCGCCGAAGGTGGGAAGGCATAGCGTCGAACAGGTGGTGGGCGCGGGGTCGTGATTTTCGCATTCGATCGAGAACTTGGTGGACAAGTGTAAGAGGAGGTTGAGGAGGTGGTGGGAGGAGGGGGAGAAGGGATAGGTGAGGAGAAGGGGGAGGAGCAGACCGAGGTGGAGGGCACAGAGGGAGACATGGTAGGCGGTGTGGATGTGGTTGGCTTCGGAAAGCGGGACAAGGACGGCAGCGAGTGCGAAGGCGGAGCGGGGGAAGCCGCATGGGGTGGTCTCCGCCCATCAGAACAGCTGGCGCGCAAGGCCTGGGAAGCCACGGAGCGCGGCGTTGACGTCGCCCGTGGCGAGCACCTGGCGAAGAGGCTCCAGCGGAGGAGGATCGGAAGTAAGGAGTGGGACGAACGTGTTGTCGTCGTGTAGCAGCGGAGGAATCAGCATCGGCGACGAGGAGGAGAACTGGAGGCTGGAGATAGCTACTACGGCGGCAGGAACTTGGGATTTTTGTAGGATGGGGTGGAGAAAAGCATGGGTTAATGTTCGAGTCCTCCCCGGCGACTTCCGGCCATGAACGGCGGCGACAAGTAGGGAGCTTTTGCTGATTTAGGGGCTGTTTGGTTCATGGTCTCAAGGCGCCAAACCAATTTTTTTGGTAATATTCGGTTAGTTTGGCTAGCATTTGGATTGATGCCAAAAATTTGATGCGCCAAAGAAAAATTGGTATTGCCCTTGCTTCACAGGCCAATCCCATGGCAAATCCTGAGCTAGCTTTTTGCTTGTCCCGGTTTTGACTGGGTTGCTACCAAAATTTTGATGAGGTGGCGCCACAGCCAATAGGCTGCATTTAATGCATACATTTTTTATTAATCAGTTTCAAATGACCATATTTCCTAAACCGAGTATCTGATTTGTGATCCGTTTGAATCATTGTGTTCCTTGTCATTTAATCAACGAAATAAGACCAATGTTGGCATATTTTAGTGCAAAAAATATGTCATACGGGACCCACGTGTCATACTAACATTTTTGGTAAACTTTGGCATAGTTACAATCCAAACACATCAATTTCGGCATTACCCGTGAATTAGTATAACTACGATCCAAACAATATTTTTTTTGCCTAAGATTTGGTATTGCCAAAATTTTGGTATGACTACTTAGGGTCGTAAACCAAACAGGCTCTTGGCCTTTTTGATTGGTAATAGCAAAAGAATTATTTTTTAAAAAAAATAATATTATTTTTTAAAATATTACAAAACTAAGTCATCAATCGAAATAATTACAAAACTAGGCACATGTCGTTCAACTGGCAACAGAAATGTTGTTCACACCTTAGAACACAATACTATTTTTAGGAATCTTTAAATATAGCGAATGAGCTCAAAAAGTTACTAATTTTTTTGTGGAGCCTCCCGACACAATTTTATTGCTACTGTAATTTTTTCATAAATTTATCCATTCTTAATTTTTCTCCAAAATTCATTGAGTTATACTGTTTGTAGGAATTTCTAACTTTATAAAATGAGCTCAAAAAATTACGAATTTTTTTGTGAAGGTTCCTTACATAGTGGAATTGATGGTATTTGTTCGAGACACTTTTAAAACATATAAAATATTATAAAAATTACACAATCAATTCTATTATGTAAGAGCCTTCACAAAAAAAAATTTATAATTTTTGGAGCTTATTTTATTCAGCTTAGAAATTCCTACAAATAATATAACTAAATGAATTTTGGAGAAAAATTAAAAATGGATAAAATTATGAAGAAAAAATTAAAACAGCAAGAAAATTGTGTGGGAGGCTCCACAACAAATTTTGTAATTTTTTAGATTATTTGCTATATTTACAAATTCTTAGAAACATTACTGTATTCTGAGAGGATGAACAATGTTCCTATCACTAGTTGAACTGGCGACAGGTGTCTGTTGGGGCGAAGATCTAGTTTTGTAAAAATAAATAAAATTATTATTATTTTTAAAAAAATCAATAGCAAAATAGCACCGGTTAAATTTAAATTACAAAAACAAAGACCGCATGACAAGTTAGGCATGTCACCTACAGTACTCTCCAACCACTGCGGGTTCCTTCTGCACTCTCAGGGTGCTATAGGGCCTCCTGTGTTTTTTTGATTTTTTTTGGTCCTGTAGGGATTAGAGGTTTGTCTTGTAGTGATTAGTATGTGTACATTTGTAACATCCCAATTTTCTGAGTTTTAAAAATTCTTTTAATAGTTAGTAGAGAGAAAATTCACCATTTGGATTTATTTGAATTTAATTCAAAAGCTTAATATTGGACTTTGAGTAACAAAACAATTTAATATGACTAAAGTCAACATGAACAATAGTCAAAACTATTTTATTTCGGTTCTATGTGCTTGGATATATTTTCTAGATTTATCTAGAATTTTTTTCAAGTTCATTTGCTAATTTCTATTGCCATTTGGAATTTTTGGTATTTTCTAAAATAGAAAAGCTATTAAAATTCTCCTAATAGTGTTCGGGCCGAATCTCTTCAGCCCATTCCTGTTCACCCGGCCCACTCCTTCGTGGCCGTCCGATCTTGGTGGAACGCCTGGATCTTCACCGCGCACGCGCCTCGCCCACGCCCTCTGCCGCGTTCCGCTGACAGGTGGGGCCGCCGAGGTCATCGTCTTCGCCGCGTTCTTCTCCGCGGAGTCCCGCTCGCGCTCGCCATGGACTTCGTCGCGAGCTCGTCCGACAAAAGAGGAAACGGCCCCGATTCTTCGCGCGGACGACGCTATCTAGAAGCCCTATCCTCCCCGGACTCGTTCAAACGAATTTGAATTTCAAATTCCGTCTCTATCCCGTCTCCTCCGCGAGCACTTCTCGGGCGGTTTTGATCTCCGCCGCCGGCACGTCACCTCGAGGCCGCCCTGCGCCTATAAATAGGTCTCCGAGGATCGCCGTAGCACCCTTTCCAAAACCCCTCACCTAATTTTCCCTCTCGAGCCCTTGACGCCGTCGCATTTTCCCATCTAAGGTTTTCGGCCGCGTTTCGTCGCCGTTGAATTGCGCCGCTGTCGTCGCCGCCGCGTCATCGTCGAGTGCACCACCGAGTCTGCCGTCGCCTCCTCTACCTCCCAGACCCTTCCCCGACGCCAATACCCCGCCGGAGCGCCTGTCCGACAAAACTCGAACCTCTCCGCCGCTTCAACCTCGCAGCCGGCCACCACCCTCATCCCCGACCACCCGGAGCTACCTCATCAGGTTCGCAATAGACTTAGCTGCACGCCTGTACCACCCATTTCCGGCGACGAGCCGCCGTTCGCCGGCGACCTTCGGGTCTAGTGCCGCCACCGCCGCCGTTGTCGTCCTCGCCGACGTGGGCGCCGAGTCACTCGGCTACCTCAAAGACGCTTGCCTTCGCGGGCGCGCGGCGTGTCGCCCGTAAGCGAGTGCCGGTGTCGGTATACGTCTTGTGAGAAAGCGCCACGCCCCGTCGGATCAGATCGGCTCGGTGGACTTGGTCCACTGTGAGCCATGTCAGCGGCGTGTGGGTCCCACACGTCGTTTTTTCTTTATTTATCTTTTCCAGAAATTTTCACGGCGCTTGACATTGCGCAATATTCGATTTTCTTTTAAGAAATAATTCGAAATTCGTATAATTCAATTTTAGGGTTTTCTTTAGATTCAAACTTCCAAAGCCCATAACTTTTGCATCCTAACTCCAAATCAATCCATTCAAATTTCTAAATTCCTATAAATTCAAGATCTATTTAATGGAGATTTTTATTTATTTTTTTGGAGTTGTTTTGCTTCTGTTATTTATTTAGTTTGTTTGTTTACTTCGTTTGCGAGTAGACTTCGACGTTTCGGGAAGATTTGAAGAAGGAGCACAACAAGAGCAAGATCAATTCCTAGACCTGTTCCAAGGCAAGTCATGCTTTGACCATGATTGAATCCCAGTTTTCTAAATGTTATTTTAATTCAAGGTATTGCATTTTATTTCAAGTAATTATTTAAATACTTTTGGGATTAGTTATTAAATCCAATCTGTTATGCCTTCCTTGTATAATTGTTATGCCTTGATCCTTTGTCACCCTAGTTGATATTTAGTTGGTAAATATGGTAGCACCAACGTGGGTTGGTTAGTGCGATTAGATTGCTTAGCCATGCCACGAATCATCTATTCATGTAAAGTGCAATTATTAACTTGACTAAGTGACTATGTAACTTGTAATAATCTATGTGTACTATATGTCTTTGTGGCATATGTTGCACTTAAACCAACTGGGTGGGAAAAAGGTTTGGACTGAGGCAAGTGGAGGGAACTGTGTGATATGGTGGCTGTGTGATATGGGAATGTGAATCTGTGTGTCAAATTAATCTGTGTGCCTTAGTTAGAACAATGGAAGTCTTGCCTCGGTCATTTAAGGATTGAACTTTGTGCGCTATTGAATCGAGCCCTTCCGCATGCGACCACATGCTGTTATGGGGCCGGGCCTAGCATAATACGATCTGAATTCTTGGCATTGATTGCTCAGCGATGAGGTTAGGCTGTGTGAAAAGGGTGGAGGTGTGTGCTACCATGTAGTCGCATCGCGGGACGGTTCGCCGCTTCCCTGTCCAACGGTGTGTGTTGTACCCCACACTGTGTATGGTGTGGTATGACGTAAGCACATCGAGAGCATCTATGTTAGAATGAAGTTTCTGAAATGCTTTGTTACGATTAGTGCTTGCAACACTGGTTGTATCTTGTAGGTAAAGTGTACAAACTCTGCAGAGTGTAAACAATATATTCGAATAGCCGCGTCTGCGGTCATGGACAATGCTCGGGGATTTCACACGAGGGGTAGATCTTCATAAACTGTGTGGGAAGAGAGCTGTGTGATCTAAATCATATGACTATGTGAATAATCTGTTTTAGCTGTGTGTGTCTTTGTGAAATCAAAGCGTTAAAATTATTATTGTCTATTTGTTTTACTTGCTTTCAATCTATTAATTGTATTCAACTGCAAATGTTGCATTTCTGCAAAAGAACCATAAAATGCCATTCCCTTTGTAAAAAGCCTGCATGTATAATTGCATTTCTGTGGTGTGACTTGCGAGTACGGTGTGTACTCACGCTTGCTTTAAACTAAATCAAGTAGAAGAGGAGGAGTCTTCGCCAAAGATTTGAGGAGGAGTTTATCGAAGGTGCTCGATCGTGGGGTCTTGATCGATCGGTTGTTACTGTGGTGAATCGATGGGACGCCGCCGCCGCTTCGCTTCACGCTTTATTTCTCTGTTAGCCTGCGTGGCTTAATAAATTTAAACTCGTCGTAAGGTCAAACCATTATTTATTAATCAAATTATTCGCTTATGCTATTATTCGCTTGTGTGGATCGATATCCATCTTTGTTGACACTTGTGTGCACTAAGCGTGATCCTGGACTAGTGCATTATACACAGAGGGTCCAGAATTGTAATTTTGGGTCCCGACAACATTGCAACCTTTCAAGTTCCTGCAGCGCTTGGGGAGCGCGGTACGTGGCCATGTGAACAAGCTGTCGCGGTTTGGAATGCGCGGCAGGTGGCTTGCCGCGGACTAGGAGTGCGATAGGTGGCCTCTGCGGAGCACGGAGGTGCTACATTTGCTATTTCTTTTCAAAAAGAGGCTAAATAAGCTAAAAACTCGTGAGGAGGAGTTAGAGGTGGTTTTGTAACAGCATGTTTGCGTGACTTTCTCTTCAGCATACAAGTTAAGGAGGATGTGGTTGTAGACTCATAGTAGTTTGTTTTGTATGAGCTCTCATGAAAAAAAAAATGGGAGTGTGTTTTCTTCTGGCATGATTTGCTTTTATTAGCTAAGCTAATTTTGAGTTGAATTCGTTTTGCATTGATCAAAAACGATAAGAGGTTCACAGCCATTACAAAGCTTATATAGCCCTCAGTTCAGTAAAACTGGAATGACAATCGGAGAAAGTAAAGAGCACTGAGTTCACTACGGTGCGTAAGAAGTAACACAGTAAAAGTGTTGGATCAAAAAGGCGACTAGAGGGGGGGTGAATAGGAGCACGATTTTTTTTTCACCTTGATTGAATTGAATACGATTTTCACTCCAATAACTATAAAAGTTCTGAAGATCAATATACAACCACAATGTAAGACTTGTATTGAATCCAATCAATACATGACGGTCAAACCTTTAGGCCAATAAACAGTGAAATAAGCCCAAAAACCAAAACTCAAATCGATCTAACTTTTGATTCGTACGGCCAAACCTTACCAAATTTGAGACACACCTACTCTAAGATATTGGGAACCTATTACAATCAAGGATCGCATAGATCCATGCCAAAGTTTCTATCTTTTTCAGTTTGAACGAAGAGTGCTAAAAAACTGAGTCAAAATCAAAATATGATATAAAGACTTGCTCGTGGGTGATTGATGATCAAGATGATCCTAGATGGGTTCCCACATGTCATAGCAAGTTAGATCAAGGCAAGAAACCAAGCAAAAACTCGCGGATCAAAGAAAGACTCAAAATCACCAAATAGAGAGAAAGAAAGCAAATGAACTCATCTTTGGATTGATTTGATATGGTATTGGTTTATAGCCACTCCAATGGAGGACAAAGACTTAATACATGAGCACGAAATCAAATCCAACTCTCTAGAACCCTAACCTCCAACTATCATTCCCTAAGTACAAAAGCAAAACTAAGGTTTACAATGTAATGAAAGGGTTGAAGAAGGTGCAGCCACCTCCCTTCTCTATTTATAGTGGAGGCTTAGACCTTCTAGAAGCATTAACCCTAATGGGCTCCTGTTAAGGTCCAACACAAACAGGTCACACACGCACGTATTTTAAAGCGCCGTCTTCATCTCCTCTTGACCTAATCCACTTCTCTACGCACCGTCTTGCGCCGAGAGTTGGCAAAAGGTCACTAAGGCGGTATTTGGTAAAATTACCAAAATACTCCTTCTCGATCTTTTTCGAAGACCGAGTCCCATTTTTGTCAAGCACCTCCCATGCTTCGCCACGTGTAGGTTGATCTAGCGGCTCACATCATGTCAGCAAGTCTCTCTCATCCGGCTCCCATCGAAACCACCATGGCACTTGCACCGACCCCCGCGCCGCTTGATCCAACCCGTCGCACCGAACTGCCCGTTCGGTCACCTTTGTCCCTCTTGCGCAATGCTTGACTCCATTGACCTCACCCGGCATCCCTGATCGTTCTGGACCTCAGCTCTCCAAGCTTAGTCCCGATCATCCTCGCCGTTGACTGTCATTGACCTCCAAGCAACCTGCATAACAATAGACAAAGAAATTGATTCTGGGAACAAGTTCTTCACAACTTGACCCACATTAGTCAAAACATGCATCATGCAACACATATGCCATGAAACCCATGAACTTGACCTAACCAAACAATCATCGCCACCGAGTTGGTCGATGAACAAACCAAAACCGGTCAGACCGCCACTTTGGCCGGTCTAACCGCCCCCTGGCTGGTCTAACCGTCACCTGTTGGCCGGTCTAACCACCCAGTTAGCACTTAGCCAAAATTTCCTTCCTGGAAATCCGAAACCTACTGGAATTTTTAAACCAATAAAACTTTTGCTTGGAAGCTTCAAAAATTATGAGACCAAGTGTAGTAGAATCTACTCTCCTGCCTACACCCTCTATTTTTGGCCCAACTCCAAAATCCAACATCTCATAATGGCTGGTCTGACCGATTTTCCAAAGCCGGTCTGACCGCTCCCTTGGTCGGTCAGACCGCCACTTGCCTGACAGCAGTTTGAACTTCGCCAAAAACGCGTGATTCGACAAACCTTCAACGCCATTGCCAATTGTACCATCATCCTAAGATCATGAGCATATCCCCATGATATCCACAATCTCCCCTTTGATGAACACATTGACAATTTATGTCCCAAAAATGTAAGTTTTGAGGTTTGAAAAGTAAAATACTTTTGTTTTTGCACAAAGGCACAACTTGGTCCATACGCAAGAGAAAGTAAAGGAAATGACCAAGTTGGCTTCAGAATAGCAAAGGCAAGTGAGATCGAGCAAAATAAAGCAAGAAAGCTTCAAATTCCAGAAAGGAGTCAAAAATCTCACTTAAGGTCCATATGAAAGAACAATTGTTCAAATTGACCTTTGATCATTGTGAGGATCCAAGAATTGCAATTCAAGTTCAGAAAAGACAATAAGATCAAAAGAATGCAAATAAGATACTCCCCCTCACTATGATCACCAATTTTCAACAAAATTCATTTTCCTCTCTTTCTCCAAAAAGCTCCCCTTTTAACATCTCCCCTTTTAACATTTTTGTTACTTCTTCTCCCCCTTTGACAATGGAGTCATCAAGGAATCACGTCTTTCTCTCATCCAAAGATGACAAATGCAGAATAAGGAAAAAGTATAAGAAGGAGCATGCATGAAATACAATGGAGTGGCTTCATTTTTTTTGTATTTTTCAATTTTTGATTACAGGAAGCTTTGGAGATTACCCAAAAGAACAAACTAGCATTTCTAATATTGCACAAGACCTATCAAGCCTGAAAGCGCTAGCAAGATCATGTTAAGACATATATATTAAAGCTAAGCTCGAAGGCTTAATGTAAAGCAATGAAATTTATCAATTTAAGTAAAGCTTCAAATTTAGCAAGTTCATCAACAGGGATCCTAAAATGATAATGGTCATGTCAAAATATCAATGTGAGATCAAAAAGCTAACAAAGACCACATTAAGAGGCAAACAGGTCCTGAAATGAATCATTTTGCTCAATTTTTTCAAACGCTCATTTTCAGTTTTTCATTTGCAATGATTATTGAAGTTAACTAATGGTCTAACTTAGAGAAGAAGATCCTGCACTAGGAGCTATCCACAAACTCTTCATAAGTTTCGACCACTAGTTGACTAAAGGTATACCTTAGTGAAGAAGATCCTGGACTAGGAGCCATCCACAAACTCTTCCTAAGCTTCTGCCAGGGCGACAAATCTTGAGGTTCATCTCAGTTTTGACAAGCAGTCCCCATGAGATCGTCTGGATCATCAAACTATCTCCAAGTTCATGTCTATGACATGCAGTCTCGTAAGAGTAGTTTGGCACAATTTAAGCATAAGACAATCTTGAAATTGATTTTTCATTTTTCATTTTGCAGAAGAGTAGTTTTAGATTCTCAAGAACACAAGAAGCTCAAGTAATGATCAATTTTAGATTCAATAGCTAACACAGCAATTTTGACAGGGCCAATGTCACAAAAGGAGCACTATTGCGCAAGTAACTAAAACATCCACAAATTGCAGTTTTTAGTTCGAGTTGTCTTAAAGTTCTAGCTCATACAGCAAAGACTTAGCTACACATGTGAAAGCATGATAATTCTAGCAAGTCAAAAAACTAGACATGGCATTGAGCAAGAATTGAAATACTAAAGCTCCAAAGGGTAATAAACAAAGCTTCATCAATTTTTAAAGATAAGCAGAAAAGCTTATATTACAATGCATCTTTTTGGATTTTTTATGAGTGCAATATGATACAATGAGATGCAAGAAAAACTCAAAAAGCCTAAAAAGATCAAAAGAAGATCAAGAAAATATCAGAAAATATCCAACTCCCCCTCAAACCAACCCATAGGGATAAATTACCCCTAACTCACTCCTCAAGGTGGCAAACCTTGATGGGGCTAAAGGCTTCGTGAGGATATCAGCCAACTGAGCCTTGGACTTCACAAAATGCAGTACAATATCACCCTTCTCAACATGGTCTCTAAGGAAGTGATAGCGAATGTCTATGTGATTGGTCTTAGAATGTTGCACTGGGTTCTTAGCAATATTAATAGCAGAAGTGTTATCACAAAAAAGAGGAACACTAGCAAAGGTTAACCCAAAATCCTTAAGAGTGGAGACCATTCACAAAATCGACTGACAAAGAACTAGCAAAGACTACATATTAAACTTCAAAGAAGGATTGTGCAATGAAGACTGCTTCCTAGAAGACCAAGAGACAAGAGAAATGCCTAAGAAATGACATGTGTTAGAGGTACTCTTCCTATCTAGCCGACAGCCCGCAAAATCTCGCGCATACTGAAGGGTAGAGTGTAAATACCTGAAGATGCGCCTAACGGCTTGGCGATGTGAAGTCCTCGGTGACGCCTGAAACCTCGCGCAGATGCAGACCGTGAAGTGGATGTCCGGTCTTGAGGCCGTCAAGTACAGAAGGGAGTCGATCATGCTGCGGTACTCGCGTTGATCCACGGCTTCTCTTTCCTCATCTAGATCCAAAACAGTCGAAATCGCCATGAGAGTGGCGATCTGCTTGTAGTCACCCATCTCAAAACGTTTGAGCAAATCCTTAGTATACTTCGTTTGATGGATGAAGATCCCATCCTTGCACTGCTTGATTTGTAGCCCTAGAAAGTAATTGAGTTCTCCCATCATGCTCATCTCAAATTCCCTGGACATGGTCTCAGAAAAACTAGAAACAAGAGCATTAGAGGAACCACCAAAGATAATATCATCAACATAAATCTGAACAAGCAGGAAGTCACTACCATGCCTAAGAATGAAAAGAGTTTTATCTACTTTTCCCATTTCAAAATCATTCTTAAGCAAGAAAGTCTTAAGCCTATCATACTAAGCTCTAGGGGCTTGCTTAAGAACATACAAGGCTTTCGATAGCTTGTAAACACGACCAGGATACTTGGGATTCTCAAAGCTAGGGGGTTGTCTAACATACACTTCCTCCTCTATAAAACCGTTCAAAAAGGCACTCTTAACATCCATTTGATGCAACCTAAAACCTTTAGATGCAACAAATGCAAGCAAGATGCGAATGGCTTCTAGTCTAGCAACAGGAGCGAAGGTCTCGTCAAAATCTAACCCCTCAACCTGGCTAAAGCCCTGAGCTACCAATCTAGCCTTGTTTCTAACCCAAAATCATCCTCATTTTGTTTATTTTTGAACACCCTACGGGTTCCTATAACATTATGACCACTAGGAGGTTCTACAAGATTTCAAACTTTATTTCTTTTAAAATTCTCTAACTCCTCATGCATGGCATTGACCCAACTAGCATCAGATAAAGCATGTGATATATCTTTGGGTTCGAAAGAAGCTACAAATGTAGAGTGAGAGAAAATACTCGGATCATGATACCTGTAGCGAGTGACTCGCTCATGGAGATTACCAATCATCTGATCCGGAGGGTGTTGCTTCTGAATGTGCAAAGGAGCGCCTGGGGGAGATTGTGTCTCCTCGACCTCCGCAGGTACTGCTGATGAAGAAGTCGCAGCAGGAGCCTCAATTGGAGGTGAAGCAGTCGTAGCAGGTTCTGGAGCTTGAGCAGCTTGCACAGGAAAATCAGCAATAGGTGGAAGAGCAGTATCAAGTTCATCCTCATCTTCTTCAACGAAAATGCTCTCTGTCAACTGTAAGTCATCTGAAACATCGGATCTAGCTCCAGGGCTAGTCTCATCAAAAGTGACATTGCATTTCTCCTAGACAATGCTAGTTTCAACATTAAAAACCCAAAAACCCCTCGAATGAGCAGGATAACCCAAAAATAAACCATCACAAGTACTTGATTCAAATTTATCTAGGTTTCCTGTTTTCAAAATAAAACACTTCGATCCAAAGACTCGAAAATACGAAACAGAGGGTTTTCTGCCAAATCGAAGCTCATAAGAAGTTTTGCCCAAAGACGGTCTCAAAAAGGCACGGTTTGAAATATGGCAAGCTATAGCAATAGCTTCGGCCCAAAACCTTCTCGGTGTGCTATACTCATCTAGCATCGTCCTAGCCATCTTGGCTAGAGTCCTGTTCTTCCTTTCTACAACGCTATTTTGTTGAGGGACATGTGGAGAAGAGAACTGATGCTCAATACCGCGCTCAGCACAAAAAGAGGCAAAAGAAGCATTCTTGAACTCCGTGCCATTGTCACTTCTGATCGCTCGCAAGGCACTAGGAAGTTCAGAAGCCAAACGAAGAACAAGATCATGATAATGATCAAAAGCCTCATCCTTCGAAGCAAGAAAGAACACCCAAGAGTATCTCGAAAAATCATCGACTATGACAAGAATGTACCATTTCCCACCGACTGACCAAACCCTAGCAGGACCAACAGTATTCATATGAAGCAACTGTCCCCGTCCGTTAGTCATGACCATAGTCAATGAAGGGTGTGAGGCGGCAACTTGCTTGCCATGCCTACTGAGCGCTTTATCATACAAAGATCCTTGACGACTTTGAGTTTAGGCAAACCTCTCATGAGATCAAGGCCGCTAACTCGTGTCAGATGATCAAAACCAATGTGCCCCAAACGTCGGTGCCAAAGTCAGATATCAGAAGAAGATGCAATTAAACATTTGAGAGATCCAGCAAGAGATTCAGAAAAATCAGCTCCAAAGATTCTACCAACTCTATAAATCCCAAAAACAAGCTCACCGGCAGAATCAAGCACACGACAGACATTTTTCTTAAAACGAGTTTCGTAGCCATCATCAAGAAGCTGCGAAACAGAAAGTAGGTTGTACCTTAGCTTGTCTACAAGAGCGACGTCCTTGAGAATGAACTTGTCGTTCACCCTGATCGATCCAGTTCCTTCGATTCACCCTTGTGTATCATCTCCGAAGGTGATGAAGTCATCACCCTTCGACCGCATGAAGGAAGTGAACCATCTTGAGTCTCCGGTCATGTGGCGTGAACAATGAGTCGATTTAACCACGTGTTCTTCCTCCTTCATGACGATCTGAAAAATCAAGGCACAAAAGAACGATGTGTCTCAACATCTTGGGGTTAGTTAAAAGCGACTTGGGAACCCAAGACTAAGACACACGTTTATAGTAGTATGCAAAGCAGAAGTGCTATCCTTGATTTTATTAGAAGTTCTATTATGAGCAATGGTTACTTTAACATGAGAAGCATCTTGTCTAGGAACATGATGAGCATGTGAAACAAATCCTAATCCATATTTCTTATTTTCTAAGTGACCATGTATCATAAAAGCTCTAGGTTGATGAGATGAAAATCTAGCAATATTTCTCCTAGCATTTTTCAACCTACGCCAACAGAACTCTACCAAATGTCCACTCTTCTTGCAATAGGTGCAATGGTATTTGGTACCACTGGGAGAAGCACCTTTTGCCTCAAAAGAAGGTTGGACAAACCTTGCAGATTTAAAAACATTTTTTGCAGGTTGGATTTTGAATTCAACTAAGCCATTTTCCAAGACCTAAATGACATTAGGCTTGGATATGTCCTGGGCAGAGTTGTATCTTAAACCTTGCTTCTTATAAGGAGTTTTAGACGTGTCCAAAATCATGTTTAACTGTTTCTTACCTTTAGAAAAAATTTCTAGAGTATCTTTAAGGTAAGCATTTTCTTTCCCAAAGTTAACACATGATTCACAAGTCTTGGCCTTAATGGTTATAGCATGTTTCTCCTTAAGATGAGCAACTTCAAGCTTATAGGCTGCACAAGAGGCATAAGGTGTAGACTCAATTGTGTCCTTAAGCTTGGCATATTTAGCTCTAACTGCTTCTAAAATATCCTTGACTTCATGTTCACGTTCTATGCAGAAAGAGCAAAAGCTAGATTTAATATTCCCTGAAGCATCCAACTTGCTAGACTCTAAGCATTTTCCACAGTGAGCAGATTTAACATCAATTAGCTCAGTCGTACCATTTTCAAGTTGATGCAAAGCAATATCATGAGCAGATTGCAGTTTAGCAAATTCAGAATGTAAAGCATGACAAGAGGAATATTCATCAGATTCAAGAGTCTTAGCATTTGTAAGTTCTAATGTCAAATTATCTACTTATGACTCAAGTCCTTGTTCCTAGCCATGGTAAACTCTAGGGCCTTATCCTGACTCATGAGTTGCTCAAACATGTCATCGCATCTAGCAGAAAGAACATCATAGGAAGGAAGTACGTCATCATTATCATTGATGTCGACGATGTCGGCCATGAAGCATACGTCGGTGAAGTCCTTGGCCTTCCCTTTCTTGTCTTGAAAGATCTTCTCCTCCTTGTCCTCCTCACTCCCGGAGTCCATATCGCTCATGGATTGATCTCCAAAAGCGGCAAGGACTCGGTGAGCAGCCTTCATGAGTTTGGCAGCATCATACATGGGCTTGCTCCCTTGAGGCTTCTTCCAGGCAGGCTTCTCATCCTTGCGGTTGCCCTTACCTTTCAGCTTAGGGCAGTTTGTCCGGATGTGATATAGCTCTCCACACTCATAGCATATCACAGGGTCACCTCTCTTCTTGTTTCTAACATTGTTATATGCTCGTGTGACTTTCTTAGCTAACAGAGCTAAATCAGCCTCAGGAAGACTTTCAAACTCTTCTCCTTGAACAGCAGATAAACAAGCAAGAGAAAAACCAGAAGAAAACTCAGAAGAACCATCAGGAATCCCTTTGAGAGGATCAGCCACCAAAGCCATGTTATCCTTCTTAGGAAGGTTACCTCTCTTGATCTCATGAGTTTTCCTCAATGGCAGTAGCCTTGATCTCCCACTCCTTGGTGTTGATTGCAGCCAAAAGGTGGGTGGCATTCTCAGATTAAGAGTACTCAATGTCAATAGCTCTCATCTGATTGATCACCTTGTTAAAGCTAGTAAAAACGTCATCGATGCTCTCACCAGGACGCATCTCGGATTTGTTATACTCTCGCTTGTAGACCGTCTAGCGCACTTGCTTGATCTGGGACGATCCCTCATGGTAAGTTTCGAGGGTGTGCCAAGTCTCATATGCGGTCTCAAGGTTGCAAATTCTATCGTACTCCTGTCTACCAAGCCCAGTATATAGAAGGTTCTTTACCTTGTTGTTGTTAGCCAAGAGGGCTGCTGAAGCCGGTGAAGCAACTTCGGGCAGAACGAGCGGGGCTCGAACAACCTCCCATATAGTTTGTCCTTCGCTCTCAAGGAAGACTCGCATGCGATTCTTCCAATAGGCATAGTCGAGTCCATCGAAGACATGCGGCTTGGTTGAGTACTTATCCATCGCCAAGTTCAGTGACCGGTTAAGATCAAGATTGAACTAACCGGGCTTTGATACCACTTGTTGGGCCGAAAAGGCGACTAAGGGGGGTGAATAGGAGCACGATTTCTTTTTCACCTTGATCGAATTCAATACGATTTTCACTCCAATAGTTATAAAAGCTGTGAAGATCAATATACAAGCACAGTGAAAGACTTGTATTGAATCCAATCAAAACCCCGAAGCAAATAGACCAAAAACATAAAAACTCAAAATCTAAATGAGTTGGGCGGTCTGACCTCCAACTAGAAATCGGTCTGACCTTTGGAAATCGGTCTGACCTCTCAATACATGGCGGTCAGACCTCTAGGCCAATGAACAGTGAAATCAGCCCGAAAATCAAAACTCAAATCGATCTAACTTTTGATTCGTAGGGCCAAACCTTACTAAATTTGAGACACACCTTCTCTAAGATATTGGGAACCTATTCCAATCAAGGATCGCATAGATCCATGACAAAGTTCCTATCTTTTTTAGTTTGAACGAAGAGTGCTCAAAAACCGAGTCAAAATCAAAATATGATATAAAGACTTGCTCGTGGGTGATTGATGATCAAGATGATCCTAGATGGGTTCCCACATGTCATAGCAAGTTGGATCAAGGCAAGAAACCAAGCAAAAACTCGCGGATCAAAGAAAGACTCAAAATCACCAAATAGAGATAAAGAAAGCAAATGAACTCATCTTTGAGAGAACTTTCTTTGGATTGATTTGATATGGTATTGGTTTACATCCACTCCATCAATGGAGGACAAAGACTCAATACCTGAGCACGAAATCAAATCCAACTCTCTAGAACCCTAACCTCCAACTATCCTTCCCTAAGCACAAAAGCAAAACTAGGATTTACAATGTAATGAAAGGGTTGAAGGAGGTGCAGCCACCTCCCTCCTCTATTTATAGTGGAGGCTTAGACCTTCTAGAAGCATTAACCCTAATGGGCTCCCGTTAAGGCCCAACACAAACGGGTCACATACGCACGTATTTTAAAGCGTAGTCTTCATCTCCTCTTGACCTAATCCACTTCTCCACGCACCGTCTTGCGCCGAGGGTTGGCAAAAGGTCACCAAGGCAGTATTTGGTAAAATTTTCAAAATACCACTTCTCGATCTTTTTCGAAGACCGAGTCCCATCTTCGTGAAGCACCTCCCATGCTTCGCCATGTGTAGGTTGATCTAGCGGCACTCATCATGTCGACAAGTCTCTCCCATCTGGCTCCCACCGAAACCACCATGGCACTTGCACCGACCCTCGCGCCGCTTGATCCAACCCGTCGCACCGAACTGCCCGTTCGGTCACCTTTGTCCCTCTTGCGCCATACTTGACTCCATTGACCTCACCCGGCATCCCCGATTATTCTGGACCTCAGCTCTCCAAGCTTAGTCCCGATCATCCTCGCCGTTGACCATCATTGACCTCTAAGTAACCTGCACAACAATAGACAAAGAAATCGATTCTAGGAACAAGTTCTTCACAACTTGACCTACGTTAGTCAAAACATGCATCATGCAACACATATGCTATAAAACCCATGAACTTGACCTAACCAAATAATCATCGCCACCGAGTTGGCCGATGAACAAACCAAAACCGGTCAGACCGCCACTTTGGCCGGTCTGACCGCCCCCTGGCCGGTCTAACCGCCCAGCTGGGACTTAGCCAAAATTTCCTTCCTGGAAATCCGAAACCTACTGGAATTTTTAAACCAATAGAACTTTTGCCTGGAAGCTCCAAAAATTATGAGACCAAGTGTAGTAGAATCTACTCTCTTGCCTACACCCTCTATTTTTGGCCCAGCTCCAAAATCCAACATCTCATAATGGCCGGTCTGACCGACTTCCCAAAGCCGGTATGACCGCCCCCTTGGCCGGTCAGACCGCCACTTGCCTGACAGCAGTTTGAACTTCACCGAAAACGCGTGATTTGACAAACCTTCAACGCCATTGCCAATTGTACCATCATCCTAAGATCATAAGCATATCCCCATGATATCCACAAAAAGCTAGATTCGCTAACAGACATTGGATGAAGATCTTGCAGTAGAGCAAAGAAATAACACATGCATGAAGCGTTAATTGAAGTTGGCACCGAAGCACTTGAAGTTCCGAATGAAGACCTTCGGATAGGTCCGAAGGCAAGGAAGACTCCATACCGTTCAGATTGAGATCAATGGCCCATCATCTCTGTCGTTGCTCATAATACCGATTCATCCATATTGACTTCTTCCGTTCTTAACATTTCCCCCTTTCTTGAGTTCCTTGCCCTCAAGGGACAAAGCTCAGAAAAAATCCTTTGAACGAAGTCTGTGTCCTCCCAATTAGCCGCTGTAGGTGGAAGATTCATCCAGTGTATAAGCCATTGAATTATAGGTTCGTTGTTGTGTGGAATCATCCTTCTTTCCAACACAGCTACAAGTGCCACCTTAATGTTACCATCTTGATCAATCGAGGGAAGTTCAGAGTTCGGCACTGCCTTGTCGCCCTTGTGCTTTTTCAGTTGACTCATATGGAAAGTAGGATGTCGCTGGCACCCTTCTGGCAATAACAATTTGTAGGCCACCTTCCCAATCTTCTCCAATACTCTAAAAGGACCATAAAACTTTGAGTGAAGTTTCAAAGATCTGTGTAAGCTCAAGGAGGTATGTCGATATGGCTGAATTTTAAGATATACCATATCCCCAACTATGAATTCTCTCTCTGTTCTCTTCTCTTCTTATCAGCATAAGACTTCATCTTATTCTGAGCTTTCAACAAATTATCCTTGATTACTTGTAAGGCTAACTGCCTCCTTTGTAAGAGTCCTTTCACTTCTTCATTGGGTGAATCTGGAAGCACCACTTCAGTAATGTGTGGAGGTGGAAATCCATAGAGGTTGAAAGGGTGTCATCCTCAATGCAGTATGAAAGCTTGTATTATACCACCACTCTGCTGTCGACAGCCAGCTACACCATCTCTTAGGATTGGCAAAAACCATACACTTCAAATAGCTCTCCAAACACTGATTCACTCTCTCAGTTTGACCATCTGTTTCAGGGTGATATGCAATACTTAATCTGAGCTTGATTCCCAAAGTCTTGAATAAGTCTTGCCACAAATGGCTAATGAAAATTATGTCTCTATCAGTAATTATAACAGATGGTAACCCATGGTGTTTGAACACTTTAACTACACTCTGGACTGTAAATGGGTGGCTCAAAGCAATAAAATGGGAGTACTTAGTGAGTCTGTCAACCACTACTAAGATTACCTCTTTGTCCTCCGATTTAGGTAGACCTTCAATGAAATTCATGGATATATGAGTCCAAGCGATCTCAGGTACTGGAATTGGTTGCGGCAATCCAAGGTGTGGTACATGTTCTGATTTGTTCTTCTGACACACAGCATAATGCTTGACAAATCCTTCCACTTCTTGTTTCATTTTGGGCCAATAAAAGAGGAGTTTTAATCTTTGATAAGTAGCCCTCTCTCCTGAGTGTCCTCCAAGGGCCGAGTCATGGAATGATGTCATTAGCCCCTTCCTTAGTTCAGTGTGGGATCCCACATATAATTTTCCTTTGTACCTCAAGATGCCATGTTTCCAGGAATAGTTTGGCTGTGCATTGGCATTGACACTAAGCTGAGTGATCATCTCCTTGCACTTCTCATCCTCTTCATAGCTAGCTATAGCTTCTGTAATCCACATAGGTGTGGCTGTGGTGATGGCCCCCAATTGTTCATCATATTTCACCTTAGAAAGAGCATCTGCGGCTTTGTTCTCTCTACCCTTCTTATACTCCTCTTTGTAATTATAGCCCAGGAGTTGCACTAGCAATTTATGCTGAATACCATCGGTGAGCCTCTGCTCTTGGATATACCTTAGACTCTGTTGGTCGGTCCTGATGATTAGTGTTGCTCCAGCAAATTAATGTCTCCATTTTTTAATTGCTTCTAAGATTGCTAGAGCTTCTTTGTCATATGTAGACATAGCTGCAGACTTAGGGCCAATCGCTTTACTCATGAATGATATGGGTCGACCACCTTGCATCAATACTGCTCTAATCCCATGACCACTAGCATTCGCTTCCTAAATGAAAGGCTGAGAGTTAGGTAGTGTCAGAACTGGAGCTGACATAACAACCTTGAGGTTCAGAAATGCCTCCTTCTATTTTTCTTCCCATACAAAACTACCCTTCTTAAGAGCTACAAAGAGTGGTTTGCATATAATTCCATAACCTTGAATAAACCTCCTGTAGTACCCCGCAAGCCCTAAGAAACTCCTAAATTGGGTGACAGTTTGGGGTTCAGGCCATTTACTAATTGCTTTGATCTTGATAGGATCAGTAACCACTCTATGGCATCCAATAATATGTCCCAAGTACTCTACTTGAGGTTGCCCAAACACACATTTGCTCTTCTTTGCAAATAACTCTTCTTTTCTAAGGATATCAAACACCTTCTGTAAGTGTCCCTCGTGTTCCTTCAAAGACTTGCTATAAATCAATATATCATCAAAGAACACTAAAACAAATTGTCTCAGATACTTGCTCAATATAGTGTTCATCAATGCTTGGAAGGTAGTTGGGGCATTAGTAAGCCCAAATGGCATGACCAATAATTCATAATGACCCCTATGAGTACTCAAGGTTGTTTTCTCCACATCCTCTAGCTTCATTCTAATTTGGTGATACCCAGACCTCAAATCCACCTTAGAAAATATTTCAGCCCCATGAAGCTTATCTAACAAATCTTCAATTACTGGTATAGGATACTTATTCTTGATGGTATTGGAGTTGAGTTGCCTGTAATCAATGTACATCCTCTAAGATCCATCTTTCTTTTTCACCAATATTGCAGGAGATGAATATGGGCTCACACTAGGTCTTATGGTTTTGGATCTCAATAGTTGCTCCACTAACTCTTCCATGACATTTTTCTGGTAGTGAGGGAGCCTATATGGCCTCTGATTAAATGGTTTTGCCCTTGGCATAATAGGAATAGAATGGTCACAGTCTCTACTTGGTGGTAGATGCTGGGGTTCTTAAAAAATGTCTTGATTTTTGCTTAGCAAGCTCTGTATTCCATCTGGTACTTGACCTGTTTCTACTGGGTGAGTTAAAAGTACTCTTTGCATACATTACAGCTCCCACTACTCCTTTCCTCAACAACTTCTCTAACTGACTGGATTCAATGAAACAATTTGATCCTGGTTAAGTCTCATCTTTAAATACTACTGGTTTCAATCCATATTTAGTTATGGAGAATTCTCTGGTTTTTAGATTGAGTCCGGTAGGGTTGTGGATATATATCCAATCAACTCCAAAAATGATATCATACCCCTTGAGTGGCAACACCTTCATGTCAGAAGAGAAGTTTTCTCCTTGAATTTCATAACTGCACCCCTTGCACAAAGTGTCACTCCACAATGTCCCTCCATCAGCTATCATTACCCTCATAGCTGTATGATTTATCATTTCACGGTGAGCCTTTTCTGCAAGCTAAGGACTTATAAAGGTAGCACTACTTTCACTATCCACCAATGCAGTAGCTCTCACTCCTCCCATTTGTACTGACAGGGTGAAGGTATTACTAATTGAGCTCGTCCCATGTATAGCATGCATTGAGAGATGTAATACTGCCTCATTCCCTTGAGGTTTAGGGCTAGACGGAGTGGTATCATGCTGGTTAATTTCTTGTTCCCCAAAATCCTCCATTTCCTCCTCATCTTCCTCAGATTCTTGATCACATTGAACCACTGAGAATAATTGCTTTTCACTGATTTTACATTTATGACCAAGGAACCAAGGTTCAGGACATTTTCTACACTTCCCATAATCCTTCTCGGTCCTATTGCTCTAGGTAATCCCCTTCGCTTTAGTATCTTTTTCTTGTTTAAAACTTTTAGTACCATTGCTGGTACTTAATCTTCCTTTGTCTCTAGAACTCATAATCATTTCTAGTAAAACTAGTATAAGTTCTATTTCTGAGTGGGTGTGATTGCTCAATCCTTCTAGCCATCCAAATCGCTTCTATCAGATTCCTGGGTCTATGACACCATAGATGGTTTTGTATATAATCCTGGAGTCCAGCAACAAAGCTACAGATTCATCAAGCAATAGTGGATTGTCCCTTCTAACCAAACTCATAACCTCCTCAAATTGTTGAACATAAGACTTCACAGTTCTAGTTTGCTTTAACCAATGAAATAGTCTGGTATTGTCATATATAGAAGATTTTGCAAATCTGTCACTCACCATCCTGCAAAACTGATGCCATGGAAGGATGGCTGCATTAACCCTGTACCTCTCCACCAGTAATTAGCTTTATCCTTAAGATAAGTCACTGCATAATCGGTTCTTTGGTCCAATGGCATCCTAGCAGTATCAAAGTATTTCTCTGCCTTTGCTAGCCACCCATCAGGATCAGACCCATCAAATTCTGGAAAATTCAGCTTAGGAGATTTCAACACTACTTGAGCTCTATTGTTTTATGAGGTGTGAGGTGGTCTATTACCCTGACCAGAATCCAAGTAGTTGTCTAGAGAGGGTGAACTCTGTGGTTGGGCAGTCACTGCAGTGACCCACTGCATTGACCAGAATGGAGCTGCCCCTGGAGTCAAGTTGTTGGCTACTATGATGATACTCAGGAATCATCATGTAATGAGCTAACCCAGGAAGGTTTCCAATCCCTATCTGTCTTCCCATGTTCTCCCCCAAGATGATCGGGCTGCCACTAAAATTCCCCAAAGGTATATTCTGGTTTTGAGTAACTACCGCATGTAATACTGGGTTGATACTTACATCAGCAATGGCTGCTCTCACAGGGGTACTAATTCCCACACTTCCACTCACCATTTCTACAGCAGCTATCATACTACTTGGCCTAGATGCAGTAACATTAGGTACCAAATTAATCGAGGGGTTCTCAAAATTACCTTGGTAGCTGGATTGCTTGTCAGATAGCTATCTAGTCATAGGGCTATTCATGAAGTTAGCCATGGCCCCCATTACATTGTCCATCTGGATCTGCATGTGTGCGTTGTTATCCTCTTATGCCTTCCTGAGAGCTTCAATACTTTTCCTCATGTCTTCAACTTCAGCCGAGGTCGCATACATCTTGTCTTCCTCATCTGCACCTCCAACCTTGTTCTGCTTGCCCATCTACTGAATCGTACAGATCAAGAAGGGATTTTACCAGGATGGCAAAGTACCAGCCCTAACCTTACCGATCTCTGAGATTCCTCCACAGATTCTTCCCCAACTCGCTTCCAGATCTGCTTGGTTGTGGAATTTTACAGGGAGACAGAGATCTGCTCCCAAACCCTCACCAAAACAAATCCAAGCAAAAGCCGAGGCCAAAATTGCAACTCTGATACCACTTATCAGGAACCAAAAGTTCAATCCAAAATCGTGAGATCTCGCACACTGTTTTTAGGGATTTTCAGGTTAAAATGGAAATTGGAATACTAAGGCTAGACTATTGCGGCTAGGGTTTTGCATTGATAAAAAATGATAAGAGATTCACAGCCATTACAAAGCTTATATAGCCCTCAATTCAGTAAAACTGGAATGACAATCGGTGAAAGTAAAGAGCACTGTGTTCACTACAGTGCGTAAGAAGTAACGCAGTAAAAGCTAGATTCACTAACAGCCATTGGATGAAGATCTTGCAGTAGAGCGAAGAAACAACACATGCATGAAGCGTTAATGAAGTCGGCGCTGAAGCTCTTGAAGTTCCGAATGAAGACCTTCGGACAGGTCCGAAGGCAAGGAAGACTCCATACCGTTCAGATTGAGATCAATGGCCCATCATCTCTGTCGTTGCTCACAATACCGATTCATCCATATTGACTTCTTCCGTTCTTGACACCACGGCGGCGTTAACCACCGGTTACCGGCCGGGGTCTGGGATCTAAAATCTTGGACGATTTCTTTCCTGCTTGTCAAATTCAAATTTTAATTTTTGAAATTCGGTTGGTTTTTAAACAAATTCATCTGAAATTTCCCCGGTTTGACCGGTAATCGGCCGGTTACCGTTCCCGCCCCCCTGCCGGGATTCGGTCCGGCACTAGTTATGTGATCCTTGGTCGAGATAGAGAAAGGGCCAGGGGTAAAAACGGAATTTTAGTTGAGGATAAATTTGCAAAGAGGCGAAAAAGTTAGGAAACAGGAGGGAAATAGAAGACAGTGGTATATATCAAAGCATCTAGAAATTGGAGTGGCATATTTCTAATTTTAGGAAAATGGGTGGCATTATCCCAATTGCTATGTTTTGAAGTTGTATATATCAAATTTTGCCCAAAACTTATGTGTTAGTTTGTATGGAGCGAGCATAAGAATGACAACACACTGACATAGTTTTTTAAAATTTTATTCCTTTTTCTTCTCACCATTAGATGTGCTCTAAGATTTATGCGCTAGTTTGTATCAAGCAAGCACACATATGACAACACACCGACATAATTTTTTAATATTTTATTTGTTTTTCTCACCATTAGACGTGCTCTAAGATATGTGTTAGTTCGTATCTAACGAGCACACGAATGACAACACAAGACATACTTATTTTTATATTTTATTCGTTTTTCTCACCATTAGATATGCTCCAAGATTTATGCGTTAGTTCGTATCCAGCGAGCACAACAACACACAGACATATTATATTTTTTTAGATTTTATTTGTTTTTTTCCTCACTATTAGACGTCTTCCTAGATTTATGTTTTAGTTTGTATCCTGCGCGTACGCTAACGGCGAAGTTGGCTCAGGCTCCGAATGCTGGGTTTTCCATATATGTATAGACGGTTGAAGGGTAGGAGCGAGAGAGGAAAGAGATGTTGGATCTAAACCCAACAGCCCAAAAAATCAGTTGATTCGTTGTATAGCCAGTTTCATTTTTAAATGCACAAGTGCACTTGAAAATAAATATAGATGCAGATGCACATCTGCCCTATCCCTGCAGCGTCCCATGTCACACCTCCACCCCTCACCCTAGAAAATACTAGTGTTCTTCTCCGGGTCTAACAGCTTGTGTTGTGTGGAGACCATTTTGCTTAGGCCAACAACTATATAACATGCTGTAAATCTTGTACTATAGAAACATTTTGCTTAGGCCAACAACTATATAACATGCTGTAAATCTTGTACTACAGAAAAATGCAACAGCTTCCATCACTGTGATGTGAAACTGGGTAACCATTGCCCATTTACCCACAAAGTGATGATGCATCCTTTCCTTGTAAATATTCTTTTGGCCACCACAGAAGACAGCATAGCCGAGTTTTACACGCAGATGAGTGAGATTAACTTACAGGCAACAGGTAACACGTGAGGCCTTCCATTGTGATTCCTCTAAGGTAGGAACCAACGGGATAAAGGCGAATGAAGCTAAAGCTGAAGGTCCCAGTCCCAGGTCCGACTACAATTTTGAACTGTTTATTTCAATGCCATCTAAGTATGTATGAACGTGTTTTTGGGGGCAAAACAGGGCGTTTTGCCTAATGCAACAGAAATTTCATGTGCAAGGGGCTCACAGAAAAGTAACTGAAGCCAGACTTTGTAGTACATGGCTACACAACAATCAATAGCTGCCTTCATCTGTCTCAGGCCTCCGGAGGTAATAGCGCAGACAATTAACTAGCACCTATGCAAGCACGGTAAGAGATATTGGTATAATGTTACTCAGATGGCCAAGGAAGTGAAAATTTAGTCAAGACGAGGCAGTACCTGAGATAAGGAGCTGTTTAGTTTTGCGCCTCCGTAACTCACATGGAACTTGTCCTTGGCAACCAAGCCCTGCATAAGATATCAGATATGAACTAAGGAAGGGACTTGACACCCTTAGTGATTACCATAACAAAGAAATAGAAACGTGGCATACTTCAGTATCAATCTCAGCTGATTCCACATCAATGTTTACGTCAGCGATGATCTTGATTATTTCCAAAAGCAGGCCAGGCCGATCAGCTGTCTCTATGTAAAGCATGCTGTGCATGTTCAACAAACACCAACGAGGAAAGCAGATGATGCACACCATATGAAGAAAGCGGAGAAACAGAGAATTCAGGTTCTATCAGATGTGATTCTTGGCGAAGGATAAATACACATTTCTAATCTATGGAGGCCCATCAAACATGAGCCACTATACTAGGTGCATACAAATTCATTAATTTAGCAACTCAAATTATCATGGAAAATTTCCTTTTTTTTAGTGGGAAACATGGAAAATTCTAACTGTATAAAGTTATAAACTAGCACAAGTTGGGACCAGTGTGATGCATAAGGCAAAGTTTCATTGACTAAATAGGTATAAAGAGAATATTTAAGAGGGAGAGAGAGAGAGATTTCTGACAAGTTGCTTCTACTAATTGCATGTGTAAAGTGCGTTGTCTGGTCCTGGTTTCTGTGGAAAAAATACTAATGATCCTGGTTTCTGTGGAAAAAAATACTAATGATGATTTGAATTAAAAGTTTCCATGTGCCTATTTTGAAGGTAAGTACCCAGTTGTCCACTTGATATGCCCTTCCAGTGTCACAATTTGACTAGTCAATTTAGGCACATGTAGCATCCTACTCCTAGAAACAAAACATTCTGTAGGCTCCCATCAGTGGTTTCTGGTAGTGCCCGAAGACGTGAGCAAGGTTGGTCTTTATTCAAACACAACCAGGTCCAGTGCAGTCTGATCTGTGTCTAGCTTGTCCTTTACCTGAGGTACCTAGAATTCTCTAAACCCGAATGGTCAAACCAACCCTGTTTTCTTAAGGTGGCCTGTGCAATCCGCACAACCTTGCCTGAGCCTGACCAATCCGAACATGTTTACAATGCCAGCATATGATCATCCCGACACAACCAAGCCTTTTTGTAGCCCAGCCCAAACCCCAAGAGGCCTATGCTCTGCCTCTGGCCAAATGCCAATGCATGTTACGTTCCTGTAAACTTTGGAGGATGCTGTTGGAGCTTTACAAAATTCAGTCCATGCCCATACCCATCCCCTCCAGTACGATAATAACAATTCTGGAAATCTGAGTTTGTCAGCATTAGCAGATGAAAACAACAGAATTAGTTTTCCAAATGTGTAGGAATAGTGCTAGGGTACACATACAACCATACACGTGGAAGCTGTGGGACTAACATATATGGGATGCCACCATATGTCAAATATGCATGAATCATGATAGCTATTATACGAATGATTACCACTTATCATGCATGGTGAAATCATGCTAAACAAAACAGTATACAATCATTAGGACCTAGCAGAATCTAACCTTCTTTTTGGTCCGTCATCTTGAACAATTACATGTGTTGCAACATCAACATCAACCTGCCATTTAAAGAACAAAGAAATCGAATTCAGGGCTTCAGGCTGAAATTATTGATAATAGTATAGAATTTGGAAGTCTAAATGTTTAAATTTTGCTATGTGTTAAGTGTTAACACTGAGGAAAACACATAATTTAAACTGAAAAATGCCGACATAACAGAAGTATGGATCAGCATAGGTGCTGACAGAATGAGAACATTCAGCAAGCTCACCTTCTTCTCAGGAGGTTTTATTCCAAAAAATTCACCCATAGCTAGCTTCTCGCTTGATTCCTATATGCACCTCAACAAGATTAATGTGTTATTTTGATACTTTGATTCATCAAAATAAGAACAGGTCCAAAACTGCCAACACCAAAAGTCCCAAACAAAAGTAAAGGATCTGAATTTTTAAACATACAGGATGGTACTGCAGAAGGTTGTTAATGATGGTTAGCCTTATCTTTTCCAACATGTCAGGGTCCTCAACCTTGCGTCCCCTAGATACAGATAGAAGACAAAAAAGAAAGAAAGATGGTATTACAACATGAAATAATCCAAATCACAACAACAAGCTATTGTAGCATGATAGTCACAGAGTGCAATTTCTATATAGTATTTCGGAAAACTTTAGTGCAGCTGGAAACTAGTGAAACAGTACTTTGATGACGATGCATGTGTTCAATGGCAAAGTATAGAGAAAACAGATCACAACGCATCTGAATACAATTATCAGTAATAATATATTGACATTGTGCAGTTGAGCAAAGTGTGGCATTCAAAAACACATAAATATCCTCTACTTTTCCAAATACAAACAAACAACTAAGCATTGTGCAAGAAAATGTAGCAAACAGAAAGTGGCATGCACCCACGATCGCATGATGTGGAATTTTGTTTCTGTGACAGCTGAATCAGTTGCCACACTTCCTTTCGTCACATCAAGGTCCAGGTCCTTGAGTGCCTTCATCTGCAAACAGTGAATGCCAGGACAAAATAATTTACAGATACAACAAAACTTATAAATAATAGAAAAAGAACATATCTTAAGCAGGACCTGACCAAACAGAAAGCATCCGGAGCATAAGAAAATATATACCGTGTCAAGTAGTGCCCCCAAACGGTCTCCAAAACTCAGTTGCACAATGGTTGCATCACGGTCTGAGTCTTGATCTATCAGGACAACTGGCTGTGGAACTGCGTCATCAGATGTCTGCAATCATTTTTTTTGGCAAAAATACACAATAGAAGGTATCATTTAGCAGTCCCACGAATATGTTTTCAAACATTAGAATAGCAACATGTAAAAGAAACAGAACACATGATAAACAAAAAAAATGCACTTTCTAAAGCAAAAATAATCATTTGAGTATATCGAAATATTAGCAGTCCATATGCAGACATTGAGAAATGTGAAGCAAAACCTAATAATTTGAGTATATCAAAATATTAGCAGTTCCTATGCAGACATTGAAATGTGAAGCAACTCTTGACACAAGCAGTCTTTACACCTGAGTATTTGCTTCACAGCAGCCCTCAGATGAATCAATTGCACAGTGAGACAAGACGATTTGACTCTTAAGCACATGATTTTTTAAAAGCGAAACTACAAGGTTGAAGAACATACTGTAGTACAATGTACAGTCCGTATGTTTCACAAAATTGTGGTTACAGTAGTGAAACAGTTAACAGTTGTGTGAACATACCGTTGAAGAAGCTCCCAACACATTATCTGAGTTGATAGATTGGCAACAGATCCTAGAAAGATGGCAGCAGGGAAAAATGGTTAGCACAGAGAAATAGTTTAGGGAAGGACATTGTCAGCATAATCCATATGACCGAATAAATAAGTAACAATATTAGAAATGGAATAGATTGGCAACAAATCCTAGAAAGATGGCAGCAGGGAAAAATGATCAGCACAGAGAAATAGTATAGGACATGACACTGCCTACATAATCCATATGACCGAATAATTAAGTAACAATATTAGAAATAGAATCATGCCATACCTGAAAATTGGGACTCAGTTGGCTGGCAGACCGGATGATTAAAAAAACACCAATAATCTTTTTTGGAGCAACGAAAAATGGGGAAAAGGTAAAATAAAAAAGGACTGCATAATTGACTACAGATTCCTTTTCCCCTTCACTTATCCATCAACATCAAATCTTTACACATTTCGTGATTATAAAACACACAAATTTCCTCAAAATATAATATTTCATTTATGATTATGTAAGGTCCAGACTTCAGACGCATCGAACAGAAAATACAATTTGAGAAGGTTGTATGCCCCAACTTCAGTGTTGAACACATAGGATCTTAAAAATGAAGAGATGGCCTTCAGGAGAAGAAAAAAAGAGTAAACAAAGCCCATCGTGCAGCAAATTGGTCCTCTCCTGTTGTTTAATTGTTTACCGCTTATGAGAAATGAGAATAAAGGTGAAAGTGAAGTTTTACATTGGTTTTGAATCAAATCCACGAACTATGGCATAAGTCTCAATGTAGTGTTTTTCTACTTTCTATTCAACTAAGGATGGGAAGTGTGAAAGTAAATTTTTCGTGTTCACTACATTCATTCTCCAGCTCCTAATAGTATCCTACCAAACAAGAGATTAGTCGTTTTCTCCAACTTGTGATTTCACCTCTCCTCATACGGTCATACCTCTCCATCCATACATGGAATTTAGTGAAACTGAAAGCGATGGACTAATCAGCATGGAATAACACGAAGAGTGAAACTATCAAACTAAGCTTAAGTAACCAAAAAAACATAATAAGATATAGTATACCACGATTATATCCAATCTAATTCAACAGCACATCAAAGTCTTCGGATAATCACGGTCTTGTCAGCTGACATGTAAAATTCATCTAGGAGAACCTTAAAAAGTACATGTGCATACCATAAACAACCGCAGGAGTGGACCGATCCGAATGCCAACGACAGCATCTATTACTCACCAGAATTTCTCGGAGCTAATCTACTAAAGAGTCAGTAACCAACTCGCGGAACCATACAAATCCAAGTTGGATTAGTCAACTGTGGCAATCTCTGCCCCAGTATCAACACAAAGTGAAACTGTAGCGACGAAAGGAAATCCATTCATCCCCATTCCAATTTCCAAAGCATCAAGCAAACTAGGCAGCACTCGCGACCCATTCGCAGGTGCCATCCGACGATAATCCTCTCGCCGTCGACTCGAACGAATCCAACACGGAGTAAGTAGATAAGTAGTACGACGAAGAGACAGTACCGTGTCCTGGAAACCGCAGAGGGTCAGATCGCTCACCTCGGCGCGGTGGCGAGGAGAGATCGGGAGGCGCTGAAGCGGAGGGAACCCAGAGATAGGCGGGAGGCGGCGGCGGAGGAGGCGAAGCGGAGGAGGTGATGGTGGGAGGTGGCGAGAGCCATGGGTGGGGTGTAGTTTGCCTCTTGTCGGTCTCGGCCTCACTCGCAATCGCAGTGCTTGTTCTGTTTTGTTTCGCTTTTGGGCGGTTGGGCAGGGGAGAGACAGAGGTGTAGGAGATGAGTGGGACGTGGGTTTTTTTTTTCTTTGCTTTGCTTCCCTTTATTATTTTATGCGCCACATGGACTGCATTATTGGGGAAGGATCTGGATCCTCTACCACCGAAATGCAGGGATAATTCGTGAGCATGAAAACAGTGTTCGCTAGTTGTACTGCACTACTGTTGCAATGCTGCATAAACAGTAAACTATTCAGGACAGCAATTTTACCGTAGCGGAAGCAGTGGTCTGATCCTGCGCTTTTTATCAGGCAATAAATATCGTCTCCTAACATTGGGTGTTACAGATATTTGTATTGAGACCATCAACGAGGATCCATTGAATACGACGTCACCTTGGCTTTTGGACTGTGGATGTCCTCATCCGGAACCCTTTTTATCATTATTTTTTTGGTGATCCTAATACTATTGCTTTCTTTCTCTGATATGAGATCACGAAAGGAATTTTCTCTTCAGATCGACGAGAGCTGAAGAACTGTTTCTCCGGGTGATGTCAGGAAGAGTTGTCCAAATGGACGGCCAGTATAGCTTGGTACGCGCACAATGTGGCACAGTAGGAGCGAATCTGGGCCTCGGGTAGTGTGGGCTGTAGCCCGAGACCCAGCAAAAAATGCAATGGAAATATTTTTTTGATATAGGCTAAAAAAATCAATGAAACCATTTAGCCCGAGGCCCGGCCAATTTCACGTCGGCCCATACACGTCGGGCCACGCCTCCCTCTCCCACTCCCACTGAGCCACGAGGGCGACCTAATCCTCGATCCTCCAAGGCTCGCCACCCACACGCCCGTGCCACTGCCTCGCCAGCCGGGTGGCTTGGCGCCTCATAACCTCGCCTTGCCGCGCCGCCGCCGCCGCCGGCCGCCCTTCCGCCTCCCTCTGCGCCTCACGCCCGGCGCCTTGCCGTGTGCTCCTCCGTCCCTTGCCAGCCTAGCCGCCATCCTTGATGCGGCGTCAACAGCGTCTTGGCGGTGCGGCTCTTCTCGGCCGCCGCCAAGACTTTTGCGGCTCTTCCTCGATAAGCGGCTCGAGCTCGATCGAGGCTCCTCAAGTCCTCGATGCCGAGGCGCGCCTTCCTCCTCCTCCACGCGCTCGGCGGCAGCGTCGCGCCTCTCGCCTGCCGCCGTCCTTCCCGTGGCGGCAGCGCTTCTGACCTCCGTCCCTAGGTCTTGGCCCCCCTCCCATGCCTCGCCCGGCGGTCTCGCGTCCTCGTCGTCGGCGATTCAAAGCGTCTTACGATTTCTATTGCTTTTGTATGCTCTAATTGAGTGTCTGACTCCTTGAGTTTCTTATCCAATAAGCCAGCCCTATGTGACCTCGTGTTAGCGATCAGAATCATGAGATGATCAATTGTAAATTGCCTATTTGGCGTCTTGGAGTATGAAATGGGTGGTTGTGAATTAGGGTTGGGAATTGGGATAATCATGGAGAGTGGCTCTCGATTAACCTTACTGTTTTGGATATGGGGATTAGGTGGGATGGGATAATCATGGAGGAGTGGCTCTCCTGTTAACCTTGCCTGTTTTGGATATGGGGATTAGGCTAGTTGAAGTGCTTGTGTGCTTGTGTCTTGTGTGTTAATAACACAGAAAACCGCGCCTGACCTCAGTCCCCCCTTTCGCCTGCTTGTTGTGCCCTCCTCCATGACCGTGGCGCCAAGACTGTGTTCGTGCTTGAGAGCCTCCTCTCTGTGTGCCGATTGTCGTTCTCTACTTCTTCTCTTGATGTCTCATGTCTTGGCTTGAGATCATCTTTCCTTGAAATTGCAAAGAGTTGAAGTCAATCTAACTCAAAGATGCCAAAAAGTCACTAAACTAGTACTTAAGCTGTATAAGATTTCCTGTACATAGTGGTCTTGTCTCAAGAATACATTGACTGTTGGTGAAATTACATATAGCTTGCACACCTCTTGAATGCTGACATGTTGTGTTTTCTCTGAAATGTAGTTTCCAGTTTGCACCGTATGTTCAAATTACATAACACACATTTAGAAGTCCAATTTTGTTCCCCAAATGCTGATACATTGATGTGTTAAGGTACCATAGGTGGTAATTGAACCATTCAATTTGGTTCATTTAAGGATCGATGACTCGTTGTCATGGGTCAATGAGCATAGTACATAAACTTAACTGCTTGTTGTGCTTGTAGACCTTGAATTGGTTCAGCTAAGGATCAGTGTCATGGGTCAATGAGCATAGTACATAGACGTTTAGTCAGTAAGCCAAACAGGATATTGTAATGCCTTGCTGCTTGTAGACCTTGAATTGGCTCTTTGTCTCGTGGTTTGCCAAATAGGATGTTAATAAGTGCATTATGTGCATACTGTTAATAAGCAAAACTCTTCAAGAATGCTAGTTAGGTACTCAATTTGTATCTCAAAATAGGATGAAATCTTTGTTATTTAGGTACTCAATTTGTATCTCTAAGATGTTTTATTATTTATGTTTTGCCATGTTTTTCTTATTATATTTTATGTTGAAGCATTTTTGCTAGAGTTTCATGTTAATGAAGCATATGTGGCTTATTTTTTGTTGTGTCCTAGTGTGGGTAGAAATTAGTGTTAGTTTTAAGGTTAGCCTATTAGAATTTAGCTCGAGGCATGGTCAAATCCTAGATCCGCCACTGTGGCACAGCCTATCTCGATATGGTCCATCGTGGCCCGATTAATAGGTGGGCTGTATCATGTCGGACCGCGTGCTAGGAGGCGGCCCAGCAATGGCCCGATGACCTGTCGTGTCGTGCCGGGCTGACCCGAGCCTATTTAGTCCGATGGGCCGTTTCAGCTCAACCTGTTAGGCTAAAAAAATAAAAAATTTGTGTAGAATTCATAAATAAATATAAAAATCGTAAAAAAAGACAGCATATTGAAAATATAATAAAGAGCTTTATTAATATTTAAATGGCTGTCTCGTTAAAACATTTGTCAAGTAAAAACTCAACATGAGAAAACATTGGCAAAGGAAAAAAAGAGTACTGCCTATAGCTCTACATACATCCTTGTTCGACGTGTTGTTGTCTAGGTACAGATTTTTGAACACTACCGACAACTCTGGATTTTCCACAGAATGTTGTGTTCGTGAATCAGCTTGTTCCTAGTCCTTCACAGTTACAAGTATCTCCACCATCTCACTTATGAGACTTGTTCTTCTCTCCTCTAATATTCTTCGAGAAAGACTGAAAGCAGACTCGGAGGAAACCGTCGAGACAGGAACAGTTAACACATCACGTGCAAGTATGGATAACACGGAATATGTTAACTTTTGGGCTTGCCACCATTGTAAAATTTTGAAGCCTTCTGAGTTGAAATACACCGTATCGATGTCCAGATGGGTGTATAGTTCCCCACTCCTTGGGATTCTTGGCTGAGCTGGCGACGCTGTAGTAGAAGAAGACCTAGACTTAGAGGAAGAGCCACCGAAGATCTTGCCCCACATATTTGTCTTGCTACTTAGACAGTGGTTACTGGAGGTCGTTGCAAACAGACTCCCCAGAACTTATTTTCATACCTTGGATAAACCTCGTGCAATTGAGAATTAATTTCTGCAAAATAGTTAGTATAATCTAACCCTGTTGCATCACTGAGAAGATCAAGTACACTACTAAATGCTTCAATTTTAGCTCTAGGATTTAAAACAAATGCAAATACATATAGGTAAGGGATTTCTCTCTAATATTTAAGGTATTTACTTTTCATAGCAACAATAGCCTCGCGTAAAACTAAGTTATTTTCGTACATTTTCAATTGAGTAGCAATCTATAAAATACTATGCACGATGACGGGAGATGTTGGATAGCAGACAGCGGACAAAGCAACAGTGGCATCATAAAAAATTTCTAAAAACTGTAGTATCTTCTCAGCAATGAACCAATGTTGCTCAGTCAATAGTATACTACCGTCTGCGCTCTGATAGTGCGTTTGAATAAAAACAGAAAAAAAAATGCTCTCATATGGTAAAAGACTCTTATGTATCAAGTAAGTAGAGTTCCATCTTACCGGCATGTCCAAACCGAACTTTCTTAGACGTACACCTATCACCCTGCGGAAGTTCATATATGCTGCTATTCGTACGTTAGAATTATTCAAGAAAGAAATCGTATCGCGAAAAGCTTTAATATACGGACTTAACATCTTCAAACCACATTTGACTATAAGGTTAATGATATGACAAGTGCATTGCTGATGTAGCAAGAAGGGATCGACGTATGTACTCAATACTGGAGTAAGAATATCAACTGCCCTAGAGTTCGAAGCAGAGTAATTGAGAATATTTTGTTTGTAAGACCAAAGTCTTCCACGACTTTGATAATATAGTTCGCAATATTGTCGCGCGTGTGTGCTACATTAATTAATTTCAAACCTATAATTCTTTTCTCCATTACTCAGTCGTCATTAATATAATAGAAAACTACACTAAAATAAACCTCCCTAGCCCGACTATTCCATATGTCCAAGGTCAGGGCCACAGAAAATGTGCACATACTAAATAGTTCATTTATTTTATTACGACGTTCGTTATAGTATTTTACTAGATCTCTAGTTGTTGTCTGTCTAGAAATGGTAGAAAATCTGGGATTATGCGTAGTCCTAATGTAATTTTGGAAAGCAGCAGACTCCCCAAAGCCTAACGGTAAATCCTCAGAAGTAATTAAACAATAGAGAGATTGACGGGCTACCTAAGGATCGTAATCCCGCCACGTCACTCAGTATTGTCGGGTAATCTTTGCATTGCGTCTTCCTCATCACCAATCTTTGCTTGGCCTTATATCTTGTAGCATGTCTAAGCAAGTGCCCTGTTCCACCCGATTTCCATGTGCGCCTTGCTTGGTTGTTTTGTCGAAATTCTCCCACACTCCCGATGTATACGGTCTCGACCTCTTTGCTCCTATGGTTGCCGACGTAGATGCTGCCATAGAGCCTGATGACAGAATTCCACCTTGCTCTTCCGGTTGGCTTGACGCAGTCATCTCCTTAGATGCAATTTCCTCTGGTGAAAGTCCGTAATCACCAAGAGCAAAGCCGTCGTAACTGTCCATAAGGAAAACTGCAAAATTAAAACTAACACTATTATTACTTTCATCTTAGCATACACAAGTACTAACAATAAAAAGTATGCAAAAAATAGAATTGTACCTCTTTTGCTGACTTGCTGCCGAAAATTAAATTTTCCAAAATTTGGCAATTTTTTTTTTGTATTTTGCCAAATTATCTCACAACGAATTTGAATTTGCACAACATAATTTCAAAGAGGGATGGAGGAACGGATGGGTGCTGAATGAGGGAGGGGGGCATGGTGGCTATTTATAGAAAAAATTTATGATTTTATGATATTTTTTTTTGCTATTTTGAAAGGACCAAACGGTAAAAATGGGGGCAAAAACGCCAACGGCTGGATTTTAGTTGGGCCGTGCTGTGTTAGGCACAATCCACGAGCCTGCCTCCTGCCTGGCCGCGCTATGCCCCCGGCCATTGCTGTTTCTTCTTCCTCCCTAACTCGCTTCACAGCGTCTTTGCATGCGGCACTACCTTCACAGACGCGCTGAGCGCTGGCCTGACCCTCCTCCTCTCTCTCATGCCTGGCCTTCTCCTCGGCCTCGGTATTTGGCCGCCATTTCATTGTCGCCTCCGCCTCTTCCTCTGCTCCCTGAGCTCCGGCGCCGCATCGTCTCCTCTCCTCCCAGCCTCCTCCTTCCGCACCGGCCCGCTCCATGCCACCCCCTCTTCCTCTCCTCCTCCTTCTCCCTTTGCGCTAGCACCTTCCTCCGTGTCGATGCCGCCCCACCTTCCTCTCCTCCCGGCTCTCCCTCCGACCCTCCCTCTCAGACGTGAGTCCGACATTACTCGTGCCGTGCCAGGCTGGCTCACCATGCCAGGATAGCGGCCAAAGCACGGCACAAGTCGTCGTGCCGGGCCGACACGGCCCATGAACAGTATAGACCGTGTTGTGCTTGAGCCGGGCCTATATTGCCGTGCTTCGGGTCGACCTAGCCGGCACGGCCCATCTAAACAGCTCTAATGCCATGGGATGGATGATTGACGAAATGATTCCGGACAGGTCCAAGGTATAATAATACTTGCATATGCTGCAGCTGAACTGCCTCCTCCAATTATGGACGGCTCTAGGTGGAGACACGACGCAACACTGCCCCACTAAGTTTGGAGTTGCCCACTGGGCGCTGCGCTGGCCCGGCCTACAAACGTTACAGGCCGACGCATCTTTCCTTCGGGTCGGACGGGCACATACCCGAGCCCACGTATGGCCGAGCGCACATGATCAGGTAGGTCTATTGGGCTAATCGGGCCCGACTAGCCCATTCTCCGAGAAAAAATAATGGGCCGTCTGGGTGTGTGCCAGCCCGGCCTATTTGGTACAGTGCGCATCTCCCTTGAGCAATCCAGACCTTGGAAAGTTGCAAGGGGGAGGGAAAAAAATCCTCCAAAATAGCATCCCCCGTCTTTGCCGGGCGGGTGAGATGACCCGTCCCATCCATGGCCGTGTCCTACCGTCCTCCTCTTCTTCCCCTCCCCACTTTCTCTTCCTCTTCCTCTCCAAGCCTCCAACCCCAGCCGCGTGCGCTCCTCGCCTCCACTTCTCCCGAGGTAATCTCGATGCGCTGGCGGCTCCCTCTTTCTGCCCCCTCGCGCGCCAACCTGTGCTTTCCTTTCCCGTGGTAATTGCTAGTTTAGATCAAGTGGTTCTTGGCTAGCTCAGCTGGATGTAACCCTGCTAATGATTAATGGATCAAGGCTTCTTTTACTCTTAAAAAAATGGTTCTTGACTAACTTTCTCGTTGGTTCTTGATCCATTCTGTTTGGATTTAATCGACCTTAGCCGAATGGCCTTCTGATTTAGGTAGGATCTGGTTTCCTGGTTCTTGATTGGATTGGACCCTACAATGGTGTAATACACATGCATAACAAATGATCTCAAACTAACACAAATGGCCTTTGGGACCTTGTTTTAAATACCGAATCTGTTATAGATTTTAAGTTAGCCATGGTGCCACGGTT
This sequence comes from Phyllostachys edulis, assembly GCA_036346405.1. Lineage (NCBI taxonomy): Eukaryota > Viridiplantae > Streptophyta > Magnoliopsida > Poales > Poaceae > Phyllostachys > Phyllostachys edulis. Next base: position 5,903,069 of record CM070568.1, read on the forward strand.
AGTACTAAGCTGGGATACCTCATTTGTTTCTTGTCTGCTGCTTTTTGGATAATTACCGCTTGCCTGCATTGGCCAATTGGACCAAGCTTGCACGACAGAATGGTAGGTTGAACAAGCTTATGGGATCTATCATTCCTTGTTACTGTGTCAGTGTCTTGCGGTATTGCTCTAGTTCACTGATTGTACGGTGCCAGTATGCAGCCGTGAAGTGATGCTTGCTGCTACATTGTTTGGCGCTGTTATCCTGTTGTTCATTGTTACGGCACTTAGGGACACGAGAAACCTTTTTTTGTGCTTATTGTCAGGATTTTAGCTTCCAAAAAATGTTGGCCTTTTGGATGCAAATGAGTTAGTGGCAATGCAGAATTTATCATATTCAAGAATGCATTGACCAAATTATGTATACCACGAGTTTCTTACATGGCAAAACTTGATTCAGATTTGGCCTTGATAATACCAAAGAGGTTTTAGTCATAGCAGACAATCATGGGGATATCCAAGGTGACTGGCATCGCTGCAACAGCTCTTCTTGCCACATCCATTAGTTTGTGGGAGGTCGGCATGAGAATTGCGATGGTTCCTTTCCTAACCACCAGTTTTGTTGCCTACACTGTCACTGTTGCATCCCATAATGCCATCAACCTACCTTGGATATTGGGGAAGAACTCAGAGGGGAGATTTCCTCTTTGGTCAAATATAGTGTTTGGTCCTTTCTTGATGCTTGCTCGGACATATGCAATGGTGAAGAGATTTATGAGGAAGGAGTCTGTGTACGACAAGATTGCCGAGGGCCTATATCTGGGAGGATGGCCTTTTATGTTGAAGCATTTGCCCCCTGGAGGCCCATCTGTTATTGACTGCACATGTGAGCTGCCAAGGAGTGCCTTTGTTCCAACAGATGAGTATCTTTGTGTTGCTACTTGGGATACAAGAGCTCCAGCACCATACCAAATTGAATTTGCGGCACGCTGGGCATACGAAAAGAGAACCAAGGGGAAACCAGTTTATGTCCACTGTGCATTTGGTTAGTAACGATCTATCTCTTATTATACATTCAACTTTTTGCAAATAATTAGTATAATGACCATAATTTGATGATATAGTTATCTACATAATTATATTTACTAATTATTTTAACACTATATGAACTGTTTTATGTTTTGTGCATGATTTACACATCAGGTCATGGAAGAAGTGCTTGTGTCATGTGTGCAATTCTAGTAGCACTGGGCATTGCTGAAAACTGGAAAGAGGCTGAAAACATTATCCGAGAAAGAAGAAAGATAAAAATGAATGATCTTCACCGGAAAACTTTGGATGATTGGTCCAAACATCGCGTTTCTCAGAAGAAGGAAAATTAGCTGTGAGAAAATTAATTTCTTACGTGATGTGCTGGGTCTGTGATGTTAAAGCCTGTTTGAAACACCATAAAGTCATGTTGTTTAGGAATACCATAGCATTCTTAATTTGAAATAATCCAATGCATATGGCAATCATTTGTGAAACGAGAAAAATCCTTCCTTTGCTAACTCTTTAATACGTTTGTTAGCTGTATGTGTAGTGCCCCTGTAAGCAACTCTTTTCACAGCATACCCAGTGTTGTGCGGTGTACACTTTTATCTATAATACAAGCAACCTTTCCAATAGTTGGAGTCTTGGACTAGTATTGGAAAGTCAGAACTATAATTGCAGAATTGTGCAGGCCAAGATCTTGGTGTTTTACCTTGGAAAATTATAGCAGGGTTTCGAAGGTTACTTTTCTTCCTACTACTTGTCTATCCAGTGCAAGCGGACATTTGCTTTAACAAATTACTTATATGTAGCCTAGTAGGTAGATAAAGATACCGATTGATACAGATTACAACATAATTAACAAATGTAGGTCGGGGTTTGGACTGAACATCAATGCGTGCAATATCAGACTTTGAATGAGGTACCACAGTACCAGATTTGACATGTGGTTCAGATTCTTGCAATCATGCTCAGAGATTATCCCTCGCCCCCTCATGATAATAAATTGTAATTGAATATCATTTGATTCCATGTATTGTATATAACCTTCTCTTCATTTCTCGGTAGTGTAATTTTTTTCCGATTCTATTGCATAGCTCACCCACTCAATCCAAGATATTCCGGTAGTGATGCATGCTATTAGGTCCTGTTCTAACCAGTCATCACCTGTAGGATTGTAGAATGTGTTAGAATAGGAATTCTTATCTGTATTTCCTTATATGTTTTTTGTATTTTCTTATCTGTATATGACATATCCTTTTTGTACTCACCATATATATTGCCTATTGGGTCTCATTAATATACACACAATATTCATAACATGGTATCAGAGCTAGAGCACTAACCTAGCTCTTTCAGTCGCCACATCCCACCGACCGACTTCATTGCCTGCTCAGTCGTCGTCCGGCCCGAACACCGCCGTGAGTCGCCGCTCTTGAAGCCGCGTCGCCACGGCGCCTGAAGCTGCATCGACCCGAGGCCGCACCGCTGTCGCCTGATCCAGACGGATCTCTTTTAACCCTGTCACCTGCTGCCTGCTCGATTGCCACCGCAAGTTGGTGCTTCATGTTAGAATAGGAGACTTTGTATTTCCTTATCTTTTGTCCACTGATTTATCTGTTCCAGCTGTTTTCCATGTTCCTCAGTCTACCATGCAGCTTTTTTTGATGGGTCAGCTTACCGATCTCGGCTGTAGGATTGGTTTTGACTCTCACTCCTGTGGGATGGTACTTGGGATTGGCTGGCGCCGTAGGGATCGTCAATGTCTCTACATCCTTGACTGCCTCCACCTTCCGTCCACTTCACCTGCTCCTATCACCTCTACGTCTACCTCCACCGCCACTGCTGTCACCACATTTGGAGTTTTTGCACAGTGCCATCATCGTCTAGGTCACTTGTGTGGGTCTCGTCTTTCTTCATTAGTTCGTCAAGGTGTTTTTGGACGTGTTACTGTTGACACAACCATGTTTTGTCAGGGTTGTAAGCTGGGCAAACAGCTACAACTTTCTTATCATTTTAGTGAGTCCTTGTCTTCTCGTCCTTTTGACTTAGTTCATTCAGATGTATGGGAACCTGCGCCTATTATCTCTAAAGGCGGACATAAATTTTATGTGATCTTTATTGATGATTATTCTCGTTTTACATGGTTTTTTCCTATGTCTAATCGTGGTCAGTTTCTTGCGATCTATTGTAGCTTTGGAACAATGGTTCGTACTAGGTTTGATTCTTCCATCTGTACTTTTCATTGTGATTCTGCTGGTGAGTACTGTTCTGACGTTTTTAGACATTTTCTTTCTGAGCAGGGCACGCTTTACCGGTCTTCTTGTCCTAGTGCCCATGCTCAGAATGAGATTGCTGAGCGCAAACACCGTCATCTGATTGAGACTGCCCGCACTCTTCTCCTTCCCTCTGACATTCCGTCACGATTGGCCGAGGCTATTTCTCGATCGCATATCTCATCAATATGCGACCTTCCACCGCTCTTAAGGGTGTCGATGCATGAGCGTCTCTACTCTTGAGCCCACAGTACACTCATCTTCGTGTTTTTGGCTGTACTTGTTTTGTTCTACTGCAGCCTTGTGAGCGTATTAAACTATCGGCTCAGTCAGTTGAGTGTGTATTTTTTTGTTATAGTTATGAGCATAAGGGTTATCACTACTATGATCCTTCTGCTCGACGGATCAGGATTTCACGAGACGTTGTCTTTGACGAATCTCGACCTTCTGTCGAGATTTGGCTCCTTGCTATGTTTCTACCATTGAGTCGATTTCATGGTTCTCTTTTTAACTCTTCACCCATTTCTCCACTATCACAGTCTTCACCTGGTCTATCTTTAGTGGTTCCTTTTGTACCTCCGCCTCTAGTGCTGCCTCTTGCAGCGCCGTCTCTTGTTCCTGTAGCATCACCGTCTCGTTTATCTGGTATTCACTACTCCATACGTCCTCGTCCTTCAATAGTCTCTTCTCCTGGTATCTTGCCGACACCCATATTTGATCCTTCAGATGATGCTCCCCGTTGCGTTCCTTGTGATCGGGCATCCCTTCGACCTCCTAATCGTCTTGGATTTGCTCTGATAGCTCATGCTCTCTCTGTCACTGAGCCTAGCTCTTATCGTGAGGCTGCTCCTCATTTTGAGTGGCAGCTCGCTATGGTAGAGGAGCTTGATACTCTTCGACGTACGGAGACTTGGGATATTGTACCGACACCTGTGCATGCTTGTCCTATCACGTGCAAGTGGGTTTACAAGATTAAGACCCGGTCTGATAGTACTATCGAGCGCTACAAGGCTCGTCTTGTGGATCGTGGCTTTTAGCAGGAGTACGGTCGTGACTACAATGAGACTTTTGCCCCTGTTGCTCATATGATCACTGTTCGCACTCTTGTTACGGTTGCTTCTCTTCGCCGGTGGTCTATCTCTCTGCTGGATGTTAAGAATGCTTTTCTTAACGATGTTTTGTATGAGGTCTATATGCAGCCACCGGCTGGGTATTCTATTCCCGATGAGCACGTCTGTCATCTTCGTTGTTCTCTTTATGGCCTCAAACAGGCTCCTTGTGCCTGGTTTGTGCGTTTTACCTCAGTGATTACTGCTTTTGGTTTCACTGTCAGTTCCCATGATCCTGCTCTTTTTGTTCATGTCTCATCTCGGGGTAGGACACTACTTCTTCTGTATGTTGATGATATGCTCATCACTGGTGATGATTCCTTATTGATCATGTATGTGAAGAAGCATCTAAGTGAGCAATTTTTGATAACTGATCTTGGTTCTCTTACGTACTTTCTTGGGATTGAGGTCTCTTCCATGCCCGAGGGCTACTACCTCTCCCAACAGAAGTATATCCAGGATCTTCTTGCTCGGTCTGGTCTGACTGACACTCGCACCGCTGAGACTCCCATGGAGCTATCCCTACAGCTTCATGCCACTGATGGTGATCTTCTTGAGGATCCTATTCGATATCACCATCTTGTTGGGAGTTTGGTGTATCTTGTGAGCACTCGTCTTGATATTGCTTATGCTGTTTATATCTTGAGTCAGTTCATGGTTCGTCCTACCCATATTCACTACAGTCGCATTCTTCGTGTTCTTCGCTACTTGTGGTACCATCTCTCGTCTTTTTTCCCCTAGCTCCACCTCACTACAGCTTCAGGCGTACACCAATACGATCTGGGCTAGTGATCCTTCTGATCGTCATTCTCTTTCTGCTTACTGTGTTTTTCTTGGCTCTTCCCTGATTGTCTGAAACACAAAGAAGCAGACTGCAGTTTCCCATTCGAGTGCGAAGGCTGAGTTGAAAGCTATAGCGGCAGTGACAACAGAGGTTACTTGGTTGAGGTGGCTACTTGCAGATTTTACAGTGCTTGTGATGGGACCTACGGCTCTTTTGTCTGATAGTACAGGTGCTATGAGTATTGCTTGCGACCCAATGAAGCATAAGGTCACCAAATACATTGGTGTTGATGCTTCATACACTCGCTCACAGGCGCATGAGGGAGTACTTGTTTTACAGTTTGTGCCCTCAGAGTTACAGGTTGCTGCTTCTACACGAAGCCACAGATTAGAGTACAACATTTGTATTTTCTCTCCAAACTCAATGTATGTGATCCACCATAAGTTTGATGGAGGGGGTAGAATAGGAATTCTTAGATGTATTTCTTTATATACCTTTTGTATTTCCTTATCTATATATGGCATATCTCCCTTGTACTCTCTCTATATATATATTGCTTATTAGGCCTCATAAATATACACACAATATTCATAATAGAATAGACCCTTTAATCATGCAGAAAGTGCTCTTTTAAAATTTAGTCTTGGCAGAAGTAACCACAAAACACATAAATAAGTACTGTTTCAACAATAAATTCTAGCTTGTCATTTTTTTGTTCTCGCTCCACAATACATTGAACAATTTGATATGTCAGGAAAATTCTCATGAAAGTTCTATGCAGAGAAATTCTCCCAGTTCTGGACCTCTTGTTTCCCAGCTCTCTTCTGTGTTTCTCACATCTGCTAGATTGCATCAACAACTTTTTCTTCCCAGTTGTTTTACTTTTGATCCTACTTTGAAGGTTAGTTCCAAAATGCATTTGAATCAGAAGGCTGAAAATTTGCTCTCAGTTGGTTGTGCTGCAATGCTTAGCTCTCCACAATTGCCTTCATCTGCCACCAGTATCCTGCAGGCAATATAAGCACCATCAACAAATAGATTAGGGGTGCATCCAGAAAAATAGTACTACAGCTGCTGATCTTATTCTTTCTTTAGGCCCTTACAGAATTTGGTTAGTTGGCTGAAATAGTTGAAAAATCTAGAGAAAAGCGACAGATACCATGCATAATCCTTATTTTTTACACCATATATTGCACTTTGTTTTGTCATTTTTTTTAAGGTTAAGAGGTTTCTAAAGGACCACCCCTGATTATATTAAGCGTAGATGAGTACAACAACACTCATTTGCGCTTAATATAATCAGAGGTGATCTCTTTAGAAGCATCTTACTTAAATTAAAAAAGAATTGAAAAAATAAAATGCATGCCATGATGTACAAAATAAGCATGCTGACTTTTGATTGCTGGTAGGAGGGTGGTCCATTCCATGCTGATTTAGTAGGGCACATCTTGGTATTTTATTTTAGATGCTTCGTACCTCTATTAAGCCATGGCTCAATCATATGTACTCGAAATGTTCCAATCATAGACAAATATTACCTTCAACAACTACTGGTAGGAGACTTTTTTTTAACAAAAAGAAAAAAAAATATCAGCTACAGGTAGGAACACTGGGGTAGGAATCGCATGGTACTCACTCTCGAGGACGAGAGGCCCAGAGGGAGCTTAGGGCACGAAGGCGGTTATGGTACTCGCCAATGGCCAAGAAACATCGAGCTGCCTGCCTAACTGTCAGAATCCTGTGAATCTGGTGAAGAATCTGCTGCCTCAAGTTATCAGCCTGGAAATTACATGTCACACGTGTAGTTTTAGTACATTTTGCAGGATCCTTATTCTTGGCAGCTAAAAATTGTAGCAGATGCTAGTAATAAATTTGTTCTGATTACTCCATGTTATGGTTAAACAAATGCACTCCAAAAGAAGGATAACGTTACATGTTTAGGTGACATGTCGTTTCTTTGTACACTGCAGAGAGCACATCTCTACATGTTGGCATAAGATATTAGAAAGGGGGAGTTGCAAACTCTGGAGTGATTAACTTGTTTCATTCTCTTAAATGGACAAATTGCTTATTTTTAGCACAGTTAGTGGAGTGGTAGCACTGGCGAGGTTTAATATGATACAGGTGTGGCCAGAGAAATAAAATTCCACCTGGATGCAGCACTGTCGCTACAACTTTTTACACTTAGAAGTTTTATTAAGTGGCTTAACTGCCCATCTACAAAGTTGATTCAAATGAGGGAAATAGTGTGACAGCCCCCATCTATGCACTGACAGAATGATCAAGATTGGAGTAGTGAAAACTGAAAAAAATTCACCTGTATGAGAAAACCTTCAAGGTTGGACAGCTTGCCGAGGGCAAGGGCCATATGACCCATGAAGCTCCCAATGTTGGCTTCCTCCATCAGAGACCCGCCGGCCACCGTGTCAGCTAGTGACTGATGGAGCTGCTCCAGGCCCTGGGAGAGAGCTTCCTCTGCCTGCTGTGATGACTGTTGCAGGCTGCAGATGCCTACCACTTGCTGTTCAGTCAGGGGATCTAGCTGGGGTATCAGTGTCTGCAGTAACATGAAAAGTATGTAATAAAAGTAGAAAATCATATATGTTCTTACAGGATGAGCTCAGATTTAGTTTTATTTCATTTTCCTCTAGTGAATTGATTGGTGAACAGTGAACTGTTTGCATATTAAACCGTGGAGTGAGCTTCACACTTTTTATGTCAGATGTATTTTCTGACAAAATTTGTCTTCGGTTCAATTTAGCAAATATGGAGTTAGGAGGGTGCCACGATCATGCACACTGCAATTTGATATCAGGTGTTCCATTCAGAATTCAAGTCCATACCTGTAACATCCCAAGTTTTAGAGTTTATTTGAAGCCTTTAAAAATAAAAATAACCAGTTGAATTTTCTTAGTTAAGTTCCAGATTAATTTGAATTTTTAAAAATAAATTTTTTTAATGTGAATAATTTAGACTTCAATTAAATTAAAAGTTGTTTTATTTGGGTTCCTTGAGTTCCATGGAATTTTCTAGGAATTTTTGGAGTTTATTTGTTATTTCTTTAAGCTTGGTTTGCTTTAATCTATTTTCTGAAATTTGGAAATTATTTTTTTTGGATTTTTCCATTCGGGCCATTTCTCTTTTTTCCTCTTGGGCCTTTTCCTTTTTCCTTGCCCGTCTCTTTTCTTTTCCAGCCTGTTGCCGCTTCCTTCTTGGCCCAGCCGTGCGCTAGCCCACCTCCTTCGGGTTACCGCGCGTCGTCCGCCATTATTTAACCGCTTTGTGTTTCCACCTTTGCAGTGTGGGCGGTGTTGTCAGCCGCCCTTGTGTCCGTCCTAACGGCGCTGAGTTCGTGTCCATGTTCGACACGCCTCCGCTGGCCTCTATACAAATCCTCCCTTCCTGAGCTTATAAAAGAGCTCCGCCTGCGTCAAATCGTGTGCCCCATCCACCTCTTTCGAAACCCTAAAGCTGTTGGCCCCGATTTCGTGTCCTTCGTGTTGAATCGCCGTCGAGACGTCGTCGGCCGCCAAAGTGCTCCTTCGCCCGTTTCGCCGCCATCGAAGCTTCTTCTTCCATACCGTCACCACTGTTGGATGCGCCTTGTCGCGTTCTACGTCTTGCTCCCATCGTCGTCCTAGAAAGACCGCCAAACCGTCACTGCCCTTTTCTTCCCCAAAGCCGGTCAAGTCGCCGCCACTTGATTTCGCCGCCGGTGAGACTCCTCACCATCCTGTGTGTCATGCCATGTTCTCGAACATCCTCTTCCAATCTCCTCCCCCTTCGGTGTAGATTTGCCACCATGTCGTGCCCTTATACGCCACCTCAACCTCTTTGCCTCTGTGTCAGCCCGCATGGTAGCCCACGTGGTGGATCCGAGCCAAAACCTTAGACCTTCTCCATATTTCAATCTCACCATGAACCCAATCACTTCCGAGTGGGTCCCACTTGTCAGTTTCAATTTCCTTTTCCTTTTTATTTAAATCTGAAGAAATATTCCAGAGAATGTTCTTTTATCTCTCTCTTTTTCCTTTCCGGTAAATCTTCCGAGAGTCCGTTCTCCCTCGTCCAAACTCCCTCAGTCCGTTCAAATTCCTAAATTAATCTAAAATCGAGCTCTTTCTTTTAGAGTTGGTTTTGCTATTTTTGTTTTAATTTGAATTTCCTTTGGATTTATTTGTGCTTCGCCTGTTGTTTTCTCTCTCGTCAGATGATAGACTATCTATTTCAAGGAGCAGGAGAAGAAGCAGACTCTGAAGATCCAAGTGCTGTAGCTGAGTAAAGACAAGGCAAGTCGTAGTCCTTTGATCATATTGAACCTATGATTTTAAAATTATATTGTTTTATATCAAATTGCATGCTATCTTTATATCAACTGCTTTTGGGAATAGTTAATTACATATTTGTCTTTATGCCTCCATTGAACATTTGAATACCATGAATCACTTGTCACCATAGACTGGTCATTGTATTAGTTGGACATATTTGTATCACCAACATAAGTATCATAGATATGCTTAGTCGTGCTTAGATACGATGGGCTTATGATCACATGTTCAATAATATTAAATTTGACTTAATGAGATATAGAATTTGTGACCAGTAGCCACTTTGTTGAAATTTGTGTATCATAACAGGGTATGTCATTGGTCTTGGTTGAATAAAATTATTTCTGCTCAGACGAGTGATCGTGAAGTAAAGGGGGTACAGATAACACATTGTGGGTTGTGGTAATCTCGCTTGAGTAACTTGTCAATGACTTAATCTTGTACGCCATTGAACTGTGCTTTATTGTACAATCACATGTCTAGTATGAGATGTACCTAGCTAACTAATTAGCAATGACTCAACTTAATTCTGTTTTTGAAGGCGTGAGTTACGAGATGGACGTATACTCACAATGACGCAAGAGGGCCCCCCTGTCTGGTCGGTAAGACATTCAGTGTTGAAATCTTAGCAGACAGAACTGGGTTAAGAAGTAGCTTTGTAAAGGCCTTATGATAAGGGGCAATTTGCACAGTAACACTACTAAAAAATCACAAGTTGAAAAATAACATTGATGCGAGGATGACAAGTGGGCCATCATAAGTTAAAAAATAACATCGATGTGAGAATGACAAGTGGGCCATGAGTTGAAAAATAATATCGATGTGAGGATGACATGTGGGCGAGGATGACATGTGGGACCATGGCCCACTTGTCATCCTCACATTGGATGTTATTTTCCAATTTGTGCATCAATGCAATATCACTGAGCAAATTAATCCTTATGATAATTACTTAGTCGCGCACATTCGGAAGTGTGTACGTGCATTGTAGGTTGATTTATCTCTTATGGGTAAAGTTGTACAACCTCTACATAGTTAAAATTGTTTAAACAGCCGTGTCCGCGATTATGGACATGCTCGAAAATTTCACACGAGAGGTAGAGTTTCTTTATACAAATATGTCGGAGTGTGAATGAGAGATTCACTGGTGAATGTGTTGTTCACGTGGTGGATGGGATATTCACTAGTTCGTTTGGTTGGTAGGTGAGCGGGAGGTTTACTGGTTGTTTCAAAGTAATTGTTTATTTATTTACTATTCTTATCAATTACGCATTTCAATCTATTTACCGTATTTATTGTCAATATTGTTTTTTTGTAAAAGAACCATACAACTAATTCTTTGTTCAAGTCTTGCATGAATATTAATTGTATACTGTTTCTCTACGACTTGTTGAGTACTTTATGTACTCACTGCTAGAAGTGGATATCGAGCAATATATTTGTTTTACCGAGCTTTTTCTGAAATTGACACAATTTTGATTTAATATTATTTTATTTATATTTTGGAAGTTTTTTTATAAGTGAGTCGAGTCGGAGCGAAATCCAATTTCATTCGAAATCGACTTATTTCAATGTTTAACCAATTAACAAGTGTAATTAAAGTAATTTTAAACCGAGCCAACAAACCCACTAACGGGTTTTTTTCCCCACCCTACTCACGACATTAAACTTTGCTGCTCAGTTGAAGAATATCAAGCTGCTTAAGAGTTCTACGAAGAGGAGTTTTGTGAATGCTTTGCAAATTAGGATGCGTTTTCCACTCGATTATCTATGCCCATGTTAATTGACTTTTCCAAGTTTTCCTATTCTGTTGCAAGAGTTTATTTGTTTCTTTAAGCTCTGTGTGGCATGTCAAGTAGGCGTTAACCGTAAGATCCAGTTATTAATACTATTTGTTATTTTGATATATTTTTAGTTAAATCGATAAATGGATGATATTTCATCGATATTTTCTGTGTGAGTTAGCTACTGATTTGGGATTAGTTCAGAATACACAAATGATTTCGGATGTGTAAATCCGGCTCCCGACAATACCTTGAGCAGATCGGAGGGCCGGAATCCGCCCATCCAGAGGAAGCACCGCTCGGCAGGGGTCGCCCACATCCCAGTGATGAGATGGAGCACGTCAGACTTCGCCGCCACGCCCCTGAGGTGGAATAGCTCGTTGTAGTGGGTCAAGGTGTTGTCGACAATGGCTCTGAGGTCACCGTCCAGCAGGCGCGCGTGCAGGCCGCCCTGAAGCTCGGCCATGCGCCGGCTGTGGTCGTCCAGCCACCGGGCGTACTCGACGTCGAACATAGCAGCGCCTGGAAATGGATGTCACAGCTAGGCATCTCTGTATTAGCGAATAACTACAAGTATACAGATGTTAAAATGTATGCATGCATTTGGATCAGTAATTAGAACAACATGGTGGTGTTATAAGAGGCAGTAACCGAGGATGAGAAGTTGAGAAGGACGAATTACGCACCTGAGCTGGTGTTTCCGCCTGGAGCTCCACCAAGCAAGAAGCCCTACACAAAACACACACACTCGGTCATTCAGATTGCACTGTATAAGATGGTGTAGATGGACGTACATGATCAGTTAGTACGCATAAAAGGATACGTGTAAAAAGTAGTACCTGGGAACGAGCTCGCTGGAGATCCTGCTCCAGCTGAGCAAGCTTCAGCTTGCCGCCCTCAAGCTGCTGAATATAAGCCTATGATCGATATATAGATAAAACTGTCAATAACCTCGAAAATTCACTGCTCAACATTACTTCAGTTTCCACGTATGTAATGACCAAAACATTCACCTTCTTTCGCAGTCGGCTTTTACGCGCAGCCTCTCGGTTCTGAGCTAACCTTCTCATCGTCTGGTGACACCAACAGAGAACTCATTTATCTAAAATTGTCAAATGCTGCATGGTCCTGTGGATATATTTGCCATGCATGCACGATTGCACATGCCAGCACAATCTAACCAACAATCGAGAGAACAAGATATATATACCTTTGGATTAAGTGTCTTGCCAGTCCTTTCGCTAGGAGTGGAACTTGTTGCCATCTTCTGCATGCCAAGTGGACATGAACATGTCACAAGATGCAAATTACTACACCTATGTACTATTAGAAACTATATGAGAGAATTGGAAGAACAATGCTATGCATGCGTCTATGGTGTAAACAATATAGTATGATCTCTATATGCACGTTACATCAAGCACAAATAAAAAACAGTCATGTACGTTTGGTGGAAACCACCCACTAACAACAGACAAAACTTGGTTTCGCCTTTTTGTTTATGTTGCTGTCGTGCCCTAATTTGCAAGGTTCTCTTTCAGTTAAGCGTGATTTAATTAGTTGATATAATTATTGGGTAATTATTTACCCAATATGATCTTGGCAGTTCATCATTTGACCAGAAAGTACCTAAAGCACCACTGACCAAAGTGCCATTATTGAAGTATCGGTTGGTGTATTTCTATTTGGGCACAAGTTTTGCAAGCTAGAGACAATATTGTAAGAATGCCCACTTGTCACCTATTGCAGCACTAATCTAACATATCCTCTACTAGACTTATCCATACATCTTTTATTTACCAAAAAAATATGACAATGACTGGTTCTTGTGGAAGATGTTCTCCATCCTCCTACAAGTAAGCTCAATAAAGTGAAAAATTGCGAGGATGAGTATCATATTCTTCACTCAATACTAGCAAACACTGGTCCTATGGAAGAAACCTAGGGGAAACAAGTTGGGACTTTCTATAGGGCCAAATGATTCACCTAACGTTTTGGGATCGGCGATCTTGGGAGCAGCAAGATCTTAAATGCCCCTGAACAGTAGGTTCTTCGACCTACAGGAGCATTTAGCTACATGAGCATCTTGGAAGTTGTGGCCTAGCTAGTGACATGACGACACACTAGGGAACAATACACAGCATTTGCATGATAAGGATGACCAGGAGAGATAGAGAAGCAAAGAACACAGACACATCCAACAAGTATACCAATGCATCAAGTAACTCCAACATGTAGCATCAATTGATATGACCACAGTAGTGCATACCTTGCTGCTGCTGCTGCTGCTGCTGCTGCGAAATTTGATCAAACTGGCTTGACATGTGTACTACTACCCCTTGTTGATCTGACGAGGCCCTGTGGTTGCTGTTGGTCTTGCTGCTGCTCTCCGAGTCTGTGCTGTCTGCTGTCACATTTGAACCCTCCTACGTACCAAAGCAAAAGCAAGAGCTACAGCTGTAGGCCTGTGTAACTTTATGCGTGCATAGCTTTTCCAACTTGTGTTCTTCTTGCAACCAGCTGTAGATGTACAAATACAAATACCACTAGACTTCTAGCTAGTCCATACCTTGGGGGTATGGAGAGACCTCATAGGCCAAGATGGGAAGATGTCCAGTGTAGGAGGCCTGGCTGTAGCAGTAGCAGTAGTGGGGAAGGCTGCAATAAGATATCACAGGGAGGAGATCAAGACATGTATCCACAATATCAGAGGAGAAAGGCTGCACTGGGATCACAAGGGAGGGAAGTGGGGCCATTGTGGCCGTGAAAGTGAGTGGAATTTATTCCCTTTGAGCTGTGCTTGCAGAGAGCCAGAGAGTTGGTAGTAGTAGGGCGGTACTTGTACTACCATGGCGACATGTTGCTCTGAGAGAGAAAGAGGAGTCACAAGGTAGTCACACCTGACCACACGCAAGCAGCACAACTGCCACTTCTGCTCCTCTTGCATGGTTACTTTTGACTACAATGCCCTAATCTCTTGGTAAAGTGCCCCCACAAAGTAGTATGTTTCTGGTCTTCGTCACACACACACATGGAGAAAAAGAGAGAGATGAGAGCGTACGCGTGGTTTCTCCATGTTGAGCAGTAGAGGTCGTTGCAGTTTGTTGAGTCCTCCTGAGACTCAGAGTGGCAACCTGATGCCTGAGAGCCTCCTCTAGTTCTCCAAAATAGGTTGCTCCTCCTTGCTCACTGCCAGGCATGCAAAAGGGCAATTAATACCCATTACCGCCAGGGCAACAACATTGGGTTGGGCAAAATGATCTACATAAAGATTCTTGTGTACGTAGGAACATATGCAGGAAGCATGAAGAACAGTAAAGAAACAAAAAGCCCACCAATTTCACAAAATAAGTTAAAGGAGTGGAAAGAGAGATTAGGATTGAGCAAGTTTGACTAAATCTGAAAGGAAGTTCATGGTGCAGCTCATGTTTCTTGCTGCCCTTGCATAGATTGTTATCACCAAAAGGGGGAAAAGATGGAAAAAAAAACCGAAATATCAGAGGGGGGGGGGGGAGCGCTCTTACAAAAAGTTTGCAGAAGGCATGGAGTTGGCCATGGTACCATGGTAGCCATAGCCAAGAACATGGGGATTCTGCCTTGAATGTCCTGAACTGCTACTAGCCTCTCTCATCCTACGAGGTTCCACGAAACAGAAGCACAGATTCTTCTACCTCTTCTAGAGAACTAGCAACCTTGCTTCTGCACTTAGGACACAAAAAGCACCACATGATCACTACTACATAATCTCAGGAAACACATGTGAAGATGGGGTCAAAGAACATACCAAGATCTTGGCTTCTACCACAAGCAAGAGCACAAATGAGAACGAAGTAGGTATCAGAACAGTACCGCGGAGAGGAAAACCAGTGTAGGAGGCCAAGCAGGCTTGACCGTTTCTGTGCTCAGCTGCTCTTCCTCACCTACAGCTTCTTGATATCTGACACTGTAATAGTTTCACCATCTGGGTCGTACTAATCCTACAGTTCAGAGGAAGATCTTGTCTTTTCTAGGTTGGTGCTGTTCGTCCCTAGCCTTTGTCTGAGGAGAGAGGAGAGAGGAGAGAGGAGAGAGGAGGTCTAAGGTCTTGTCTTCACTTGAAGGCTTTTGTCATGAAGCCACAGGCATCCCTGACTGCACTCTTATCACATTAGAGAAGGTCAAGGGTCTAATTTCTTTATTTCACGTTCACCCTTCTTTTCTTCCGGAGGCTGAAAGGTAGACCTGTAGATGGATGGATATGCCGGATTGTTTTGAAATCTTGGCATTTCTACTCTCCGGCTTTTTTTTTTTTTTGTAAAATGAACCTCTTTTTGTCAAAATTTGAAGATTTAGTCATCCACTGTGCATCTACCCTGGCCTCAGACATAGCAGGCTACCTGCCCTTGCGCCGGGAGGGGCAGTTGACCTGCCTCATATGAGGGGTGTGGCAAGAAGAGGAGAGAGAAAAGGAAAGAATGGAAAAAAAGATAAGGAAAAAAATCGGATTTTTTTTGAAAAATTCGGATTTTTTTTAAAAAAATCCGAAAATTTAAAAAAATTCCATAAAAATTCTTGGAACATGAATAGATTTAATAAAATATTTTTAAAGTTTATTGTATTCATTTAAAATATTTTTCATTTTTGGAATTTTGTAATTAAGATTTAATTAATCCAATAAAATAGAAATTATTTATTTTATATTTTTGTACTTATTCACCTTCACATGCGTCATTGCATTTGGATTGCTAAATCAAATTATGAATCGAGCTCATGGTTGAATGCGAAAAAACGACAAAATTTGTAGTTACGAATTAAAATAGACTTTATAATAAAGTTAGGAATTACACGGTGCACAAGGTTTGATTACGTGCGCAAGAAACAACATCATGCACGATGCAACAAACCGAAGTACTCCTACGATACATGTGTGCCTTTTTGGAATGGAAATAAATTCAACTTTCGGGGGACTAGTATGGAATGGCCCGACTATAATACTCCAGAGTAGAAATCGGGAGAAAACAAAATAATTAAAGAAAAGGAGTAATTAGAAATCGATTCAAGGGAAGGATCTAAAGGAAAATAATTAAATAAGCAGTTGGAGAAGGGGATTAATGAAAAACCTGGACAACCTGGGCTTGAGCTTTGGCCCATAATGCCTTTTTGGTGGCTGGCCAGGGGGGGAGGTGCCTTCCCCCCCCCACCCAAACCCTAGCCGCCCCCAAACCTCTCCTCCACTCCTTGCCCCCCCCTTGTGTGCGCCTCCTCCCTGCTCCCTGCGCCTCCCCTGCTACCGGTGAAGCCCATCCTCCTCCCGCTGGTCATCCAAGGAAGGAGAAGAGGAGGATCGCTCGCGTGGTGGCCGGCCAAGAAAGGAGAAGAAGGGAGGGAAGAAGAGAGGGAAGGGGAAGGTTCGCGGGCTTTGTCGCGATCTACAGCGGTTCTTCAAGGGTAACGAAGATCCTCCCTCGTTGTATGTTTCGTATTTAAGGCGTGTATGAATTCGTTAGTAGATTGGTTGTTTAGATCTCATTCTGTCTAGAATTTTGAACGACGGTTTTTGTGTCCTTAGAAGCAGATTCTGTGGATCCCATCTATTAGAGATAGTTGGGTTATGTCCTTAGCTTTCTGTGGCCGCCAAGAACGCCCAATTCCGATTAACGGTCAGAGAGATATGATTTTTTTAGTGTTGCTATCCCGCTAATCTGTCAGCATCCTGATAGTTTGTAGAAATCTGGGTTAAGCCATTAGTTAAAGAAGACATTAGAGGATCTTGATATTACAAAAAATGTAGGTAATTTCCATACCTTTTCAGAAAGCTAAAGAACGCAAGATTTGGACACTTGCAGCAAAAGTTATGGTTTTTTAGTGTACTGTCCAAAGAACCCGACGCGAATTCGACGTTTCGTTAACTAGCTCGGTAGGGGCAATAGATGGCAGATTCAGAACAGCCCCTCAACTAGGTTTAGTTGGGGAATTTAATTACCTTTCCAGGAAGTCCAAGAACACCCTATTTGGACTCCTGTGCTATTAGTTATGGATTTTTGAATTTGACTGTCCACCGAGGGGACAGATTGACGTTTAAGAATTGGGGTTGGGATCGAGTTAGACGCTTTTGCGAGTTCGTGATTGTTGTTATAAAGTTTGTTTTGGTCCAGTATGATTTTCTTAGCAAGGTTTATCATTATATTCAGGTAGGGGTTTGGTCCCAGGGGCTGCGCCCTCTTCACGTCCACCGTTTCCGCACGGTTGAGGCAAGTATCCTGATTGTAGCATAATTACGATCATTTGATGTGATTGCTTGCGTTTTACTCATATTAGCCATAAATGGATGATAGTGTGATGAGTATGAATAAAACTTGGTGAATACATGTTTATGACTAAAGATTACCTATGTACGTTGTTAATGCCTTACATGTTATTTGAGATCTGATATTTTGGTATGTACTTGTTGATTCATATGTATGAAAGATAGAGTCATAGTGCATACACATATTGGGAGCATACATGAGACTTGATCACGTGGTGACCAAGTATATACAGTTGAGGTCCCCGTCATGTAAATGACGGGCTTGTGGTCCTTACATTTGTGGAATGTGGGCATTGAATAGAGGTCTCCATCATGAAGATGATGGGCAATGGCCCCTATACTCGTGAAGTATAGGCTCTTGGTTCCTGTGCCAGAGGGCACAGGCAAGGGTATATATCGACGGTTGTATACCCCGCATTACCGGTAAAATATGAAAAGAGATAAAAATTAAAAGATGCATTGCATATTCGCATTACATAAGCATGGGAGTTGTGTTTAGTGTAATGCTTCTTTTGGTATATTGATGCTATAACTGTGAACTTAGCATTTCCTTTATTGATACTTGCTGAGTTCTTGGGCTCGCCCTTGCTTTGTTGTGTTTTTAGGTACCACTGGCAAGAACGACATGCATGGGAGAGAGTAGTATTGTTTGGTTGCACTCACTACCACTCATCCTAAAGAAGACTATCATTTAGTTTATACTCTAATAATAAGCAAACTGATTGAGAATTACTTATGGCTTTGGTTGAGTGTTTTAGCTTATTTGTAATAGTGAGAGTAGCAAGTTTTGGTTATGCTTATTAATGTTTTATCGGAATAGATTATCTTGCATGCTTGAATGAATTTGGATGATGAGTTATTGTTAATGATATATTTAATTGCTGGAACCTCGGTATAGTTAACTATACAAAGGAGGTTCTGCCGAAAAATTTGGTAAATGGTTTTAATTTAGTTTTGTTTAATTTTATTTTAGTAGCATTCCAGGCTCAATGTTGAGCTGGGGTGTTACAGTTGGTATCAGAGCGGGCTGTAGGTCCGTGGTTAATTAAAACATTAATTTTGACACACTAAGCACAGTAGGTGGGGTTTGGGTTGCATTGCATCTACGTTTCCGTTGATTATCATAGTTGGATGTGTGCTTAATGTTTGAATTTGTGCTTGTTTGTGATGTTTAGAGATGGCAAGGGGTAGAGGCCGTGGCCGTGCTCGTGGTCAGCAGGGTGCCGGACAAGGCCGGGCAATGCCCTCGCCTGAAGTCCAGAGCTCTGTAGGTGGAGAGGTTAGTTCTGAGGGATCAGAAGAAGTGGTTGCTTCAGCGGTTCAGGGGAGTCAAGCTCCACCAGTTGTACCCGCAGCCGCTCCTTTGGCGGCCCCTGCGGTGGGTGCTATGAGGCTGCACCAGTGGAATGCCCTGCGACTGGATACCTTTGATGGGCTGGGCACGCTAGTTGATGCTGCTAACTGGTTGCAGCACATGGGGAGACACTTCGGAGCGCTGGGGATGACTTCGGAGATGAGGGCACAGTTTGTGGCCTTTGAGCTAAAGGGGCAGGCGGATATCTGGTGGGAAAGAGTCCTGACCGCTAGGACCGCTGCCCATGGCCCAGTTACCTGGGAGCTGTTTGTTGAGCAATTAAGGAGGAGGTTTTATCCAGCTTCTTTTGTGGAGAGGATGGAAGTATCGTTGAACAGTTACAAGCAGGGCAAGTTGTCAGTGTCTGAGTGTGAAGCTGGTTTTAATAATATAATCCGCTTCGTTCCAGCAGTGGCTACCAATGAGGCGGAGAAGGCCAAGAGGTTTCGCAGAGGGCTCAAACAGGAGTTTCGTCAGGTATTGGGGGCGTTGGAGCTGCGTGATTTTAGCTCCCTGGTAGAGCAAGCCAGGGGCATGGAGTTAGAGATGCAGCTCAGGGAAGAGATGCAAGGCATGGGGGGTGCTGTGGTTCCTTTTGATGCAGGTGTGAAGAATCTAGACCTACCATTATGTGTTAATGGGGTTTTGGTGATTAATGACAAATCTAATTGTGAGACTAACACTTTCATTGATATACATATTGTGTAGTCTTATTTGGATATAAAAGGTAATAATCATGAAGGCATGCATGTGATTAATGAAAAATCCAATTCATTGGATAAACAAAAGGAAAATCCAAACAGGTATGCATTCATAATGATGAATCTATTTGTGAGACTAACATTTCTATTTGTTATATCATGTTTAGTCTCGTTTGGATATAAAGATCAAAAGAGGTATGCATTCTACTTTGTATTCATATATCTTGTTGCATTCCTCGGATCCAAAATATAGGTTGAACTCCACCAAAAGTCTAACTTGAATATGTGCATATGTTTCCACTACACATTTGTGTATGCACACATTTAGGGGGAGCTCAATATATGTTTTGTGGTTTCATTAGTATTGATCCATATTTCCTTGTCCATATATAATTGGGATCTTTACTTTGAAACATGTCCTTTGAATATATTTAACTTGCATAGTTAATTTATTCATATGAGTATATGAGACTTGTGTAGTTCATATATTCTTGAATGTATTTAACTTGTGTAGTTAATATATTCATATGAGTATATATATAACTTGTGTAGTTCAGTATATACTCATATCCTTGAATATATTTAACTTGTGTAGTTAATATATTCATGTGAGTATATATAACTTGTGTAGTTTATATATGCTCATATTCTTGAATATATATAACTTATGTAGTTAGTATATTCAAGTGTGTATATATGACTTGTGTAGTCTATATACACTTATATGTGAGTATAACATAACTTGTGTAGTTTATGTGTGCTCACATATTCTTGAATATGTTTAACTTGCGTAGTTAATCTATTCATAAGAGTGTATAAGACTTGTGTAGTCTATATATACTTATATGTGAGTAGAACATAACTTGTGTAGTTCATGTGTACTCACATATCTTTGAATATGTTTAACTTGTGTAGTTAATATATTCATATGAGTATATGAGACTTATGTAGTTCATATATGCTCATGTATTCTTGAGTTAATACGACTTGTGTAGTTCAGTATACACTCATGTTGAGTATATATAACTTATGTAGTACTTATATACTCATACCAAACTCTATTCAATTATTTGCTATTGAAGTGGTTATCATCAATTACCAATGAGGAAAGATTGTGGTATCTTGTCCCGCCATTATGAGTTAATGGTATGTTGTGGTAATTAATGATAATCATATTGTGGAACTAACATTTTCCATGAGTTGGATGAATAGGTTATGTTCGGTGGTTGATGACTTGGGATGACATCATGTGTTGATAGTCATCAAGTCAAGAAGAGATGATCATGTGTTGATCATCAAGTCAAGTGAAGACCCATCATGAGTTGATGGATGTCAAGTGAAGAGTGCATCATGTGTTGATGCATATCAAGACTCGGGATGGAAGATGTCATCATGTGTTGATGAGCATCAAGTCAAGATCCCAGTAAAGCTTCATCATGTGTTGATGAAGGTCAAGTAGAGATGCATCATGAGTTGATGCATATCAAGTCAAGAACCCGGAGTTGAAGCAAGGATGTGCGTCATCAAGCTTCAAGTGTTTGCGCAAGGCAAAGGTATGACTAGCTAGGGCTAAGGATGTGTTCCTAGTCTTTTACCGGTCTTGGTGTTTGGTTGGATGACCGGATTGCTAGTATAGGTTGCCGTACTATTAAGAGGGGTCTTTGACTAGTAGCTTGAGTTTGTCATGTGTTGATAGCTCATTGTGTTTGCTCTAGCTCACTTTAACATGTTGCCAATATTTGTGAATGTGTTTTACAAATAGTTGTGGCTCATGGTTAATCCTTGTAGCATGTGACTTAAGTTTGCGAATGCGTTTTGCAAATGGTGTAAGTCCATGTACCTTATTCCTTGTGGTGTGATTCTAAAAGTGTGCAAATGTGTTTTGCAACTTGTTGAGAATCTCACTTGAATCCTTGTTTGCATCAGCGTCAATTTCGCAAATGTGTTTTGCAAATTGAGTTGAAGCGAAGTGCAATTGGTGGGATGATTCTAAAAGTGTGCAAATGTGTTTTGCAACTTGTTGAGAATCTTACCTTTGAACCCTTGTTTGCATTACGCATCAAATTGGCAAATGTGTTTTGCAATTTGAGTTGAAGCAAATGCAATCTGTGTTTTCTCAGGAAAATCGGATGAACCGACGTGTTATGGCGATACGACGGGATGCGGTCATACCGGCGCATGTCAATGATACGACCGCGAAGCTATTGAGCATGCGTTGCTCGGTTGAGGAGCGGTAATACCGGCGTGTCTTGGCGATACGACCACGATCCGGTCGTTCGATTATTTGTTGGCGGTTCAAGTTTTCCGAGAAGATGCATTTGTTGCATATCTTTGTTTTGAGAAAACCCTTGAGCGATGCGACCGCGGTATTTTGGCGATGCGACCGCTACTGCGGTTCAACCGTTTCTTTGTGGCGGTTGTAAATTTCGAAGCAGTGTTCGTGGGACTTAGCCGCATTTGGCGCTCCTTTGTGGAGCGATACGACCGCAGGTGTTTGTGCGGTTGTACCGTTTGGTGCGGTACGACCGGACTTTGGTTGGCGGTCGTTCCGATTGGTGACCAACGGCTAGTTTTATAGCCGTTGGAGGAAGGGCGGTACGACCGGCCCCATAACGGCGGTCGTTCCGATTTCCTAACTTTTTCAGCAGACTTTGTCCCAACGGCTAGTTTGTGTGTGTGGGCTATAAATACCCACCTTGGCCGTGTGAGGGCAAGCAGCTGGTGCCCCTTTGAGTTCTATTGAGCTAGTGCAAGCCTCTCATACTCTTTTGTGCATGTGTTGCACTTAGTGAGGTTAGAGAGCAAACCCTAAGTGCATGTGTTGCCTTAGGTTGTGGATTTCGTATCCATAGAGCTTTGACACTTGATTGGTTCAAGTGAGAGTTAGAGTCTTGTTACTCTTGGTGTTTGCCGACACCTAGACGGCGTGGAGGCGTCGTGCGCCGGTGAGCTTCTCAAAGAAGATTGTGAGAAGACCCGGGCGGTTTGTGAGTGGCGTGGTGCTCGCCATCTCCGGAGTGGAGGAAAGAGCAACCCAAGTGGAGCGAGGTGTTTGATCCTCGGAGGAAGGCTTAATTGTGGAGCCGCCCAATTAGTTTGGGTTTCCCTCAACGTGGATTAGGGAGACCAAGCAAGTCTCCGATTCACCACCAGTAAAACATAACCGTGTCCATTGTGGTTTGCATCCTTGTGCCTTACTATTGCATTTACATTCATTGTGTATGAATGCTTGCTTTACATTGTGCAATTTATATACCTTGTATTAAATTGCTTATTCATTGTGTATGATTGCAATTGTTCGTTGTGCTATTCATCCTTGCTAGAATTGATTAGCTTACAAGTCATATGCTTAATTGATATACTTATTAATAGACTTGTATTGTTGGTGCATTTAGGGGAACCTAGTTGATTTAGGCTTTAATTGTGCAAAACCGTATTTGTATTAGCTTCCGCATTAGAAATCGGTTTTAGAGCCAAAGAAGTTTTTTAAAACGCCTATTCACCCCCCCTCTAGTCGGCCACCTCGATCTTACAAGTGGTATCAGAGCTTGGTCTCTCATTTATTAGACTTAACCGTCTAGAGAGTAAAGGATGGCGACTAGTAAAATTGTGCACCTAGGTGAAGCACCTAAATTTGATGGCACAAATTATGCTCATTGGAAAATTCGCATGTCATGTTATTTTAAGGCCATGGGCCTAAATATATGGCGGATTGTAGATGTTGGCTTTTCTCCTCCATTGGATCAATTTGCTCCAACAAAAGAGGAAGAGAAATGCTTACATCTCGACGCTCAAGCAATTAACGCCTTATTTAGTGCTTTGAGTGTAGGTGTGTTTGATGCCATATGCGATCTCAAGAACGTTCATGAGATGTGGACTTATCTTCAAGAATATTATGAACGGTCCATTTCAACTAATGAGGATTGCATACAAGAGAGGTCGTCGGGAGAAGAATGCTCAATCTCCAACTCCGACGACGATGAATGCACAAGCACCTCCACAAATGATGAGTGCATTCAAGAGTGGACATCGGGATATGAATGCTCAATCTCAAACTCCGATGATGAAAAGTCCACAAGCTCCTCCACATCAACTTCTAGCTTCGAAAATAATGACATATCAACTCCATCAACATCGCCTCATTGCTTTATGGCAAAAGGTAAAAAGAAGGTATATAATGATGATGATAATGATGAACCTTCATATGATGAGTTGATAGATATGCTAGAAGAACAAAATATTTTTATGGGAAAGGAGGTTTCAAAATTCAAAGTTTTGAAGAAAGAATTGAACTTGCTTCAAAATAATTATGATGTTCTAAAGAATGAACATGAAACCCTCCTTCTTAAAAGTTATACTAACTCTAAAGTGGATATAGGGATTACATGTGATCTATTAGATGATTTGCCTTGTATTGCTCCTACTCCTTGCAATTCATCTAAAATTAATGTATCCACTTCTTGTGATGATTTAATTGATATGCCTTGTTGCTCAAAATTAGATGTACCTATTTCCTCTATACTTGTTGAGACTAACCTTGTAGAGGAAAACAAAAGCTCAAGGCCCAAGTCTCAAGTTTGAAGAATGACTTGGATAGAAGCTATAAAGGAAGGCTACTCTCGATGAAATATTGAGCAAGCAAATATGCTTACAAGATAAGAGTGGCATTGGATTTACTCCCAAGAAGAAAAAGGAAAATAGCAAAATGAGGCACAATGCAAGACACACGAAGAATATTAAGTGCCTTAATTGTCGTGAGAAGGGTCACATTTCCTCGTGTGTCCTAATAAGGAAAATGACAAGAGAGGACTTGGTTTTGTCACCAAGAAGAAGATGAAGAACATCCCAAAGCCAAATGGAAGACAATTCAAAAATGTCAAGTGCTTTGGATGCAAAAGAATGGTCACATTGCCTCGGTGTGCCCAAATCAAAAGGATGTCAAGCCAAGACATTCAACAAAGAGGCAAGCGGAATTGAGCAAGATAAGAAGACATCAAAGGGAAGCAAAAGCCCTACTTGCTACAATTGCCGGGAGAAAGGACATTTTAGTAAAGAATGTCCCAAAGGTATCACTCCTAAGCCTATCATCTATAATGATCATTATTTGCTTAGGAAGGATAGAAATGGCAATGTGTTTGCTAGGAATGTTAACTCACATAAAACTATTGTTATGGCCATTTGGGTGCCCAAATCTATTGTGACTAACATTCAAGGACCCAACCGAGTGTGGGTACCAAAAGATGCTTAAATGATTAATAGGTACTTGGAGAAGTATTGGAGGTTTGGCTCACTCATGGAGAGGTGGATTCCACCATATACAAATTGGAGCCAAGCTTGAGGAAGATAAATTCGTATCATAAACCAATGCTATCTCGGTAACAAGTATTTACATTGAAGTATCTAGCCCTTATACCTTGTGTAGGTTGCATTCATGTGAAATCTTAAAAGGGTTGTTCTTGCTCTTGTGCTAATTAGTTGTTATTAATTTCTTGAGCAAGAAAGAAGTGGCACATTAAGGAGAGTGCTAAATCATGACCATGTATATCACATCCCAAAGTGTGCCCAAATTAATTAAGTGCTAGTAATGTTTTTCAAAAATAAGCCATTTAGCCAAAAGTCAAAATTCTTGAAATTATTAGTATATACTTTGAAAAACTAGTTGCAAAATGTATACAAATGATTTCCAAATGTTTTCAAAGGTTTTGGTTCAAGAAAAAAAACTATTTCAAATGAAAATGAGTTTCTAGCCAAAATTGTAGATCATAGTATCTTGTTTTTGACCAAAACTAGATTTTTGTGTAAAATCTATTCTAAAAGGAATTTGACTTTTGTCCCAAAATGAAAATGATAGAATTGGCTATTCTAAACAATTTTGGTATTCAAAATATTTCCAAAAGGCCAACCTATCAAAAGTTATTCGATTTTGAAACTCATCCAAAATTCAAGGTTGACCTAAGTGGTCACTTTCTAGCACTTAAGTGAGTTTTGCCATATGAACCAAAACTATTCACATGAAAAGGTCCATAATGGTATTTATAACTCATACATGAAATTTGATGCCTTAATTTCTTCATTTGCTCAAATTTGGTTCTTTTGGAGAAGTTTCTAAAAAAATGAGCTTTATTGCGAAAATTCAAAAGACTAATTCATAAAAACTATATTCATTGAAGTTTACTATCTCCAATCTAATGCATAAGGATCCTAAGTAACATTTATTTGAATATTAAAACAAAGGATCATTTGCAAAATTTCCTATTCCTTGATCTATTCGAAGCTCGGGACAATCGAACGATAGGAGTTATTCGCGCAGTACAACCGATTTTGAGACGACCGGCCTTTGCACTGCAATGATGCGATCGAAGAACGGTATGACCGCAATTGAACTGCGGTTGTACCGATTTTGCTATTTTTTGATCAATTGATTCCATTTCAATTCTATTCAATTCTAAATCTTTTGATTGCCTCCCTCATGTCAAGATTGATCCTTGTTATCCTTGCAAGCTACCCACTCATGCTTTGTTGACTCCAAATACCATTTTGATCCTTGTGATATGTTTATCATTCAAGTGGTATTCCTTTAAGTGGTAGCACCTTTTGATCATCTTGATCTAGGCATGGAATTCATATTACTTATGTTTACAAGTGGTATTCTTCAAATGATATCATCTTGTCTTTATAAGTGGTATTCTTTCTAGTGATATCCTTCAAGTGGTATACTTCTTATACCCACCTACAAGTGATATCTATTTTCAATCCTTGCCAATCAATTCTTTTCAAACCAAGCTCTCTCCGATACCTAAATTTCATGATATATCTTTTTCATGTGGTATCTCTCTGATACGTTCATTTCATGATATATCTTTTCAAGTGGTATCTATCTAAGTCTTATCTCTCCAAGTGGTACCAAGTATCTACAAGTGGAATTAATTATTAGTTGGTATCATCTTTGCTTTCAAGCCTTGTCGACGATGTTTTCTTCAAGTGGTATCAACATGTGGATTTACAAGTGATATCTACGAGTATTATTTACAAGTGGTATCTACATGTATTACCAACAAGTGGTATTGTCGACTCATGGTATCTACAAGTGATGTTCAAGGATTATTTTACAAGTGGATACACATAAAGACATTGGGGAGAATGCTTTTGTGCCTAATGTCAAAAGAGAGTTTTGGATGCAAATCAAAGATCAAGTGGAAGAAGTAGAAGTCATCTTAAGTGTTGGATGGACATATTTCAAAAGGATGACAAAGAGGAGATAATTGGATAAAGGGAGCTTTTGTGCGTCAAAAGCAAATATATGGATTGACGAAGAAAACCTTTGTGTGTCAAAGGAGAAGAATGTCGATGAGTATCGTCAAGAAGAAAACCTTTGTGTGTCAAAGGAGAAGAATGTCTATCTTCAAGAGGAACCTTTGTGTAAGGGGAGTTTTCCTAAAAGTTTTGAAAAAGTATTATTGAAAAATGTTTTGATTTTTAAAATGGGCAATCTATTATATGGGAAAACCAATTTAAAAGACTCCTTATGGCTTTGTTTTACTTTGGATTTTTGTTGTTTTATGCCAAAAGGGGAGTATGCTTATTTGCTCAAAATAAAATGAGTTTTATTTCCTAGCTCATAAGTTTTGCAAAGACTCTCCTTTTGCTTAAGATTTGTTTAGGGTTTTGGTGCTTAATGCCAAAGGGGAGAATTTGTATGAGCTACATTTGGATGTTAATTTGTATGAGCTTTATTTGTTATTCTCTTGATCTCTTGAGTTGCCTAAAAGGGGGAGAATCAAGGGGGAGAATCTTGTGGTGCCAAAAGTGGGAGTTTACCAAGATTCTCTTGTCATTTCAATGCATGCATATAGTCAAACAGCCTAATTGATTATCCTATGTTGACTTATATCCAAATGTTGTCATTTATAAAGGATTTGTCATCAATCACCAAAAAGGGGGAGATTGAAGAATCTAGACCTACCATTATGTGTTAATGGGGTTTTGGTGATTAATGACAAATCTAATTGTGAGACTAACACTTTCATTGATATACATATTGTGTAGTCTTATTTGGATATAAAAGGTAATAATCATGAAGGCATGCATGTGATTAATGAAAAATCCAATTCATTGGATAAACAAAAGGAAAATCCAAACAGGTATGCATTCATAATGATGAATCTATTTGTGAGACTAACATTTCTATTTGTTATATCATGTTTAGTCTCGTTTGGATATAAAGATCAAAAGAGGTATGCATTCTACTTTGTATTCATATATCTTGTTGCATTCCTCGGATCCAAAATATAGGTTGAACTCCACCAAAAGTCTAACTTGAATATGTGCATATGTTTCCACTACACATTTGTGTATGCACACATTTAGGGGGAGCTCAATATATGTTTTGTGGTTTCATTAGTATTGATCCATATTTCCTTGTCCATATATAATTGGGATCTTTACTTTGAAACATGTCCTTTGAATATATTTAACTTGCATAGTTAATTTATTCATATGAGTATATGAGACTTGTGTAGTTCATATATTCTTGAATGTATTTAACTTGTGTAGTTAATATATTCATATGAGTATATATATAACTTGTGTAGTTCGTATATACTCATATCCTTGAATATATTTAACTTGTGTAGTTAATATATTCATGTGAGTATATATAACTTGTGTAGTTTATATATGCTCATATTCTTGAATATATATAACTTATGTAGTTAGTATATTCAAGT
Organism: Phyllostachys edulis; assembly: GCA_036346405.1. Lineage (NCBI taxonomy): Eukaryota > Viridiplantae > Streptophyta > Magnoliopsida > Poales > Poaceae > Phyllostachys > Phyllostachys edulis. Next base: position 5,931,428 of record CM070568.1, read on the forward strand.
GTGTATATATGACTTGTGTAGTCTATATACACTTATATGTGAGTATAACATAACTTGTGTAGTTTATGTGTGCTCACATATTCTTGAATATGTTTAACTTATGTAGTTAATCTATTCATAAGAGTGTATAAGACTTGTGTAGTCTATATATACTTATATGTGAGTAGAACATAACTTGTGTAGTTCATGTGTACTCACATATCTTTGAATATGTTTAACTTGTGTAGTTAATATATTCATATGAGTATATGAGACTTATGTAGTTCATATATGCTCATGTATTCTTGAGTTAATACGACTTGTGTAGTTCAGTATACACTCATGTTGAGTATATATAACTTATGTAGTACTTATATACTCATACCAAACTCTATTCAATTATTTGCTATTGAAGTGGTTATCATCAATTACCAATGAGGAAAGATTGTGGTATCTTGTCCCGCCATTATGAGTTAATGGTATGTTGTGGTAATTAATGATAATCATATTGTGGAACTAACATTTTCCATGAGTTGGATGAATAGGTTATGTTCGGTGGTTGATGACTTGGGATGACATCATGTGTTGATAGTCATCAAGTCAAGAAGAGATGATCATGTGTTGATCATCAAGTCAAGTGAAGACCCATCATGAGTTGATGGATGTCAAGTGAAGAGTGCATCATGTGTTGATGCATATCAAGACTTCGGGATGGAAGATGTCATCATGTGTTGATGAGCATCAAGTCAAGATCGAAGTAAAGCTTCATCATGTGTTGATGAAGGTCAAGTGAGATGCATCATGAGTTGATGCATATCAAGTCAAGAACCGGAGTTGAAGCAAGGATGTGCGTCATCAAGCTTCAAGTGTTTGCGCAAGGCAAAGGTATGACTAGCTAGGGCTAAGGATGTGTTCCTAGTCTTTACCGGTCTTGGTGTTTGGTTGGATGACCGGATTGCTAGTATAGGTTGCCGTACTATTAAGAGGGGTCTTTGACTAGTAGCTTGAGTTTGTCATGTGTTGATAGCTCATTGTGTTTGCTCTAGCTCACTTTAACATGTTGCCAATATTTGTGAATGTGTTTTACAAATAGTTGTGGCTCATGGTTAATCCTTGTAGCATGTGACTTAAGTTTGCGAATGCGTTTTGCAAATGGTGTAAGTCCATGTACCTTATTCCTTGTGGTGTGATTCTAAAAGTGTGCAAATGTGTTTTGCAACTTGTTGAGAATCTCACTTGAATCCTTGTTTGCATCAGCGTCAATTTCGCAAATGTGTTTTGCAAATTGAGTTGAAGCGAAGTGCAATTGGTGGGATGATTCTAAAAGTGTGCAAATGTGTTTTGCAACTTGTTGAGAATCTTACCTTTGAACCCTTGTTTGCATTACGCATCAAATTGGCAAATGTGTTTTGCAATTTGAGTTGAAGCAAATGCAATCTGTGTTTTCTCGGAAAATCGGATGAACCGAGCGTGTTATGGCGATACGACCGGGATGCGGTCATACGGCGCATGTCTGTGACGACCTTAGCTATTGAGCATGCGTTGCTCGGTTGAGGAGCGGTAATACCGGCGTGTCTTGGCGATACGACCACGATCCGGTCGTTCGATTATTTGTTGGCGGTTCAAGTTTTCCAGAGAAGATGCATTTGTTGCATATCTTTGTTTTGAGAAAACCCTTGGAGCGGTACGACCGCAGGTGTTTTGGCGGTACGACCGCGCTGCGGTTCAACCGTTTCTTTGTGGCGGTTGTAAATTTCCAGAACAGGTGTTCGTGGGACTTAGCCGCATTTGGCGCTCCTTTGTGGAGCGATACGACCGCAGTGTTTGTGCGGTTGTACCGTTTGTGCGGTGACTGACCGGACTTTGGTTGGCGGTCGTTCGATTGGTGACCAACGGCTAGTTTTATAGCCGTTGGAGGAAAAGCGATACGACCGCCCCATAACGGCGATCGTTCGATTTCCTAACTTTTTGGCAGACTTTGTCCCAACGGCTAGTTTGTGTGTGTGGGCTATAAATACCCACCTTGGCAGTGTGAGGGCAAGCGGTGGTGCCCCTTTGAGTTCTATTGAGCTAGTGCAAGCCTCTCATACTCTTTTGTGCATGTGTTGCACTTAGTGAGGTTAGAGAGCAAACCCTAAGTGCATGTGTTGCCTTAGGTTGTGGATTTCGTATCCATAGAGCTTTGACACTTGATTGGTTCAAGTGAGAGTTAGAGTCTTGTTACTCTTGGTGTTTGCCGACACCTAGGCGGCGTGGGCGTCGTGCGCGGTGAGCTTCTCAAAGAAGATTGTGAGAAGACCAGGCGGTTTGTGAGTGGCGTGGTGCTCGCCATCTCCGGAGTGGAGGAAAGAGCAACCCAAGTGGAGCGAGGTGTTTGATCCTCGGAGGAAGGCTTAATTCGTGAGCCGCCCAATTAGTTTGGGTTTCCTCAACGTGGATTAGGGAGACCGGCAAGTCTCCGATTCACCACGGTAAAACATAACCGTGTCCATTGTGGTTTGCATCCTTGTGCCTTACTATTGCATTTACATTCATTGTGTATGAATGCTTGCTTTACATTGTGCAATTTATATACCTTGTATTAAATTGCTTATTCATTGTGTATGATTGCAATTGTTCGTTGTGCTATTCATCCTTGCTAGAATTGATTAGCTTACAAGTCATATGCTTAATTGATATACTTATTAATAGACTTGTATTGTTGGTGCATTTAGGGGAACCTAGTTGATTTAGGCTTTAATTGTGCAAAACCGTATTTGTATTAGCTTCCGCATTAGAAATCGGTTTTAGAGCCAAAGAAGTTTTTTAAAACGCCTATTCACCCCCCCTCTAGTCGGCCACCTCGATCTTACAAGGTGGTAGTCAAAAGAGGAACTTTGGAGGAGGAAGTGGGTCATCCCTGAAGCCCGTTTCCAAGAAGTTCAAGGGCTCGCAGAGTTCATTCAAGTCCAAGTACACAAAACCACAGTCTTCTAACACTTCACGGCCGTCAAGGAGTGCTCCCATGCTTCGTCCGGTTCCGGGGCAAGGTATGATATGCTTCAAGTGCGGTAGCGAGCACCGCGCTTTAGAGTGTTCCTGGTCTGGATCTTGTCGCCACTGTGGTCTGGCGGGTCATAAGGCGCTGGTCTGTCGGCGGAATCCAACTAGTGTTATCAAGTGGGAGCCAGCTCAGTTGCCAGCGCAAGTGCCAGCCGCTTCTTCTCGAGGGTTAGTGCATATGCTAGCAGCTACTCCCACCCAGTCTTGGGGGCAGCCTCAGTCTTACTTCTCAGTTCCTAGAGGGATCCCACCACCAGGATATTTTTGGCACTTTGTTCATGCACCGTTTCGATTCTTGACACCTTTAGCACCTCCTACAGCTGCTGCACCTCCATACCAGGGTGCTAGGGCTTCCACCGCCCCAGCATCAGTTGCTTATGCCATGCCGACTGCTGAGTCGGTGGGTCGTCCCGATGTGGTGACAGGTACGCTTCTTGTGGACTCAGTGGATGCCTTTGTTTTATTTGATTCTGGAGCTACTTTCTCTTTTGCATCCCTAGAGTTCGCTGGCAGAGCACATTTGAGTATGCAGTCTATAGCTCAGTCAGTTCTAGTTAATTCTCCTGGAGGAATTCTTTCTAGTTACACAGTCTGTCCTGGTTGTGTGATTTCTTTAGATGGGGAAGACTTTATTGCTAACCTGATGGTTATGAAGATGGAACCGTTTGACGTTATTTTGGGTATGGATTGGTTGCATAGTTACCGTGCTATCATATCATGTTTTTGGAAGACAGTAACTCTACAAGCTCCGTCTGGACAGGAGATAGTTTTTCAGGGTAGTGCCCCATCTTACTCACCTTGTGTGCTGGCTAGTTTGTTTCCTGGTAGTCGAGCAGCAAAGAGTGGGTTTCTCTTGTCCTTGGTGGAGAAGCCGAGTTCATCTTTGAATGCTGCAAGTATTCCAGTAGTTTGGGAGTTTCTGGACGTATTTCCAGCAGATTTGCCAGGGATGCCTCCACCTCGTCCAGTGGAGTTCAGGATTGATTTAGTACCCGGCGCTCGACCGGTATCCATGACCCCGTACTGTCTGGCATGTCCTTTTCAGGAGGAACTAAAGAAGCAGTTGGACGATCTAAAAGTGAAAGATCTAATTCGTCCCAGTGTGTCTCCGTGGGGAGCTCTTGTGCTATTTACCAAGAAGAAGGATGGTAGTTGGCGCATGTGTATTGATTACCGTGCTCTCAACCAGCTGACCATAAAGAATAAATATCCTTTGCCACGTATCGAAGACTTACTTGATCAGTTGAGAGGGGCAAAGGTATTTTCAAAGATTGATCTCCAGTCGGAATACAATCAGATTCCTGTCCGAAAGGAGGATATTGAGAAGACGGCGTTCTCCACAAGGTATGGGCATTTTGAATTTAAAGTTATGTCTTTTGGACTAACGAATGCCCCTGCTGCTTTCATGGAGACAATGAACAGGATGTTCCATGAGTATCTGGATGATTTTGTCGTCGTCTTTATTGATGATATTTTGATTTACTCAAAGACTGAAGCAGATCATGGGCGTCATCTGAGGCTTGTGTTGGAGACGCTACGAGAGAATAAGTTTTATGCAAAGCTGAAAAAGTGCCAGTTCTGGATCTCTGAAGTGGGATTTTTGGGGCATGTTATCAATGATAAGGGAATATCAGTTGATCCAAGTAAGATTTCCACAGTAGTCGAATGGGGAAGGCCGACCAATGTCAAAGAAGTGAGAAGTTTCCTTGGTATAGCAGGTTATTATCGATGATTTGTGCAGGACTTCTCCATCATTGCGAAGCCTTTATCCAGGCTCACTCACAAGGATGTGAAGTTTCGGTGGGATGATGATTGTGAACGCAGTTTTCAGACTTTGAAAGAAAAGCTGTGACCGCTCCTGTTCTCACTGTTCCTGAGCCTGGGAAGTGTTTCACAGTTTACTCCGACGCTTCTCGAGTTGGTTTGGGCTGTGTGCTCATGCAAGATGGTAAGGTTCTGGCTTACTCATCTAGACAGCTGAAGAAGAATGAGCAGAATTACCCAACACATGATTTAGAGTTGGCTGCTGTAGTGTTTGCATTGAAGCTTTGGAGGCACTATCTGTATGGCGAGACTTGTGATGTCTTTACTGATCACAAAAGTCTTAAGTACATTTTTACACAGAAAGATCTGAATTTGAGGCAACGTAGATGACTGGAGCTGATCAAGGATTACGATCTCACAATTCAGTACCATCTGAGCAAGGCCAATGTGGTGGCTGATGCTCTTAGTCGCAAGGCGACGCCTGCTACTCCGGATTGCCTTATTGCTGATTTTGACCGCATGGGAATCTCTTATTGCTATGCAAGCATGGCTCATGTCGAAACCCAGTTGATCTTAGAGTCAGCCATTCCAGAGCGGGTGCGGGAAGCACAATAGAATGACCAGTTATTGCAGAGGGTCAGAAAGCGTCTGGATATGGGCAAGGAAGGGGATTTCAGTTTAGATGGGTCTGGTACCTTGAGGTTTAAGGGTCGCCTTTGTGTGCCACAGAAAGCGGAGGTTAAAGCTGACATCCTGAGGGAGGCACATCGCACCCCTTATACTATTCATCCGGGTGAGACAAAGATGTACCGTAATCTGAAGCAGAACTTCTGGTGGAAAAGAATGAAAGTGGATATTGCTAATTATGTAGCCTCTTGTGGTGTTTGTCAACAAGTGAAGGCAGAACATAAGCGACCTGCAGGGTTATTGCAGCCTTTGGAGGTCCCTTAATGGCCTTGGGATGATATATCTATGGACTTTGTAGTCGTATTACCTCGATCGCCGCGAGGAAAGGACGCAGTTTGGGTGATAGTGGATCGATTCAGCAAATCGGCACACTTTATTCCTATTCACACTACCAACTCAGCGAGCGACTTGGCCCCTATCTATGTGCGGGAGATTGTGAGATTGCATGGTGTGCCAAAGACCATCATTTTTGACAGAGATGCCAAGTTTGTATCCAAGTTTTGGGAGAGTTTGCAGAGTGCACTGGGCACCCAGCTCCGTCTGAGTACAACATTTCATCCACAGACAGATGGATAGTCAGAGCGCACCATTCAGATCTTGGAGGACATGTTGCGGTCCTGTGTTTTGTCCTGGAAGGGTAGTTAGGAGGATTAGTTGCCATTGGCGGAATTTGCTTACAATAACAGCTACCATTCAAGTACTAAAGCTGCACTGTTCGAGGTTTTGTATGGGCGTAAATGCAAGTCACCCCTTTGCTGGGAAGCGGTGGGTGAGAAAGCAGTCTTGGGCCTGGATTGGGTCCAAAAGACAGTTGAACGAGTGGCCTTGGTGAGACAGAGTCTATTAGCAGCCCAGAGTAGGCAGAAAAGCTATGCTGACGTGAGGAGAAGGGATTTGGAGTTTGTGGTGGGGGATCAGGTGCTCTTAAGAGTATCTCCCACCAAAGGTGTGGTGAGGTTCGGTACCAAAGGGAAGCTTAGCCCGAGGTATGTTGGGCCTTTCACGATCTTGGCTCGGATTGGGCAGCTGGCATACCGCTTGGACCTTCCAGAGTCCATGCGAGGAGTGCATAACGTTTTTCATGTATCTATGTTGAGGAAGTACCTGCGAGATCCGGAGCATCACATTCCATTATAACCTTTAACCATTGAGCAGGATCTGTCATTTGAGTCCAAGCCAGTGCGAATTCTGGAAAGATCAGAAAAGGCGCCGAGGAACAAAACTTTAAAGTACGTCAAGGTGCTTTGGTCGCAGCAGACAGAGAGAGAGGCCACCTGGGAATTGGAGTCTCGCACGCGCGAGCAATATCCAGAGTAATTCACATCAGGTACGTGTTAATGTTGTTCAGTATTAGCTGTGATTATACTTTGGCGCAAGCGTGGTTAGAATTCAGGGTTGAATTCAGTTTAAGGGGGGTAGAATGTAATACTCTAGAGTAGAAATCGGGAGAAAACGAAATAATTAAAGAAAAGGAGTAATTAGAAATCGATTCAGGGGAAGGATCTAAAGGAGAATAATTAAATAAGCAGTTGGAGAAGGGGATTAATGGAAAACCTGGGCTTGGGCTTTGGCCCATAATGCCTTTTTGGTGGCCGGCCAGGGGGGGGGAGGTGCCTCCCCCCCCCAAACCCTAGCCGCCCCAAACCTCCCCTCCACTCCTTGCCGCCTCCCCCCCTTGTGTGCGCCTCCTCCCTGCTCCCTGTTTTTCCCCCTGTGCCTCCCCTACTTCCGATGAAGCCCATCCTCCTCCCATTGGTCGTCCAAGGAAGGAGAAGAGGAGGATCGCTCGCGTGGTGGCTGGCCAAGAAAGGAGAAGAAGGGAGGGAAGAAGAGAGGGAAGGGGAAGGTTCGCGGGTTTCATCGCGATCTACAGCAGTTCTTCAAGGGTAACAAAGATCCTCCCTCGTTGTATGTTTCGTATTTAAGGCGTGTATGAATTCGTTAGTAGATCGGTTGTTTAGGTCCCATTCTGTTCAAAATTTTTAACGGCGGTTTTCGTGTCCTTAGAAACAGATTATGTGGATCCCATCTCTTAGAGATAGTTGGGTTATATCCTTAGCTTTCCGTGGCCGCCAAGAACGCTCAATTCCAATTAACGGTCAGAGAGATATGATTTTTTAGTGTTGCTGTCCCGCTAATCTGTCAGCATCCTGACAGTTTATAGAAATCTGGGTTAAGCCATTAGTTAAAGAAGACATTAGAGGATCTTGATGTAACGAAAAATGTAGGTAATTTCCATACCTTTCCAGAAAGCTAAAGAACGCAAGATTTGCACACTCGTAGCAAAACTTCTAGTATTTTTAGTGTACTGTCCAGAGAACCCGACGCGAATTCGACGTTCCGTTAACTAGCTCGGTAGGGGCAATAGATGGCAGATTCAGAACAGCCCCTTAACTAGGTTTAGTTGGGGAATTTAATTACCTTTCCAGAAAGTCTAAGAACACCCTATTTGGACTCATGTGTTATTAGTTATGGATTTTTTGAATTTTACTGTCCACCGAGGGGACAGATTGATGTTTAAGAATTGGGGTTGGGATCGAGTTAGACGCTTTTGCGAGTTCGTGATTGTTGTTATAAAGTTTGTTTTGGTCCAGTATGATTGTCTTAGAAAGGTTTATAATTATATTCAGGTGGGGGTTTGGTCCCAGGGGCAGCACCCTCTTCACGTCCACCGTTTCCGCACGGTTGAGGCAAGTATCCTGATTGTAGCATAATTACGATCGTTTGATGTGATTGCTTGTGTTTTACTCATATTAGCCATACATGGATGATAGTGTGATGAGTATAAATAAAACTTGGTGAATACATGTTTATGGCTAAAGATTACCTATGTACGTTGTTAATGCCTTACATGTTATTTGAGATCTGAGATTTTGGTATGTACTTGTTGATTCATATGTATGAAAGATAGAGTCATAGTGCATACGCATATTGGGAGCATACATGAGACTTGGTCACGTGGTGACCAAGTATATACAGTTGAGATCCCCGTCATGTAAATGGCGGGCTTGTGGTCCCCACATTCGTGGAATGTCGACATTGAATAGAGGTCCCCATCATGAAGATGATGGGCAATGGTCCCTATACTCGTGAAGTATAGGCTCTTGGTCCCTATGCTAGAGGGCACAGGCAAGGGTATACATCGACGGTTGTATACCCGCATTACTGGTAAAAATACGAAAAGAGATAAAGATTAAAAGATGCATTGCATGTTCGCATTACATAAGCATGGGAGTTGTGTTTAGTGTAATGCTTTTTTTGGTATATTGATGCTATAAGCGTGAACTTAGCATTTCCTTTATTGATACTTGCTTTGAGTCCTTGGGCTCACCCTTGCTTTGCTGTGTTTTTAGGTACCACTGGCAAGAACGACATGCATGGGAGGGAGTAGTATTGTTTGGATGCACTCACTACCACTCATCCTAAAGAAGACTATCATTTAGTTTATACTCTAATAATAAGCAAACTGATTGAGAATCACTTATGGCTTTGGTTGAATGTTTTAGCTTATTTGTAATAGTGAGAGTAGCAAGTTTTGGTTATACTTATTAATGTTTTATCGGAATAGATTATCTTGCATGCTTGAATGAATTTGGATGATGAGTTATTGTCAATGATATATTTAATTGCTGGAACCTCGGTATAGTTAACTATACAAAGGAGGTTCTGCCGAAAAATTTGGTAAATGGTCTTAATTTAGTTTTGTTTAATTTTATTTTAGTAGCATTCTAGGCTCAATGTTGAGCTGGGGTGTTACACCGACGTACTGCGTAGACCAGGGGCATTTGCCCTTCCTTGCGAGCTCGTCGTTGTACTCCTCGCTGGCCTCCTTCACCTTGGCTGCCATTTCCCTCTTTTTCTCGCGCTCCTTCTTGCGAGCCTCGCGCTTGAAGCGCCTACACGCCTCGAGATAAGCTTTCGTCTCTCGACGGATACACTCGTTTTGCTCTTTGTTACGACGCTCCTCCTCCTGGATCTCGCGACCCCTTTTGGTATACTACTCTTCGTAGTCGATTTGCCACTGGTCGTGTAGGTGGATCTCTTGGTCGATCCACTTGTGGTAGCCACATAGCGGATCCGGGGATTAAGGGTAGACGGGACAGGTTGTTAGTGCATACTTTGAAAGAGAAATGGTAGAGGAACATAGTGTAACTGGTCCTTACCGGCTACCGATAGCTTCTCGTGTCCCAACAGCGGTCGAGATAGTCACAGGAGTAGTTCGCACAACCCTAGTAATGCATGTCCAGACTGAGCCACTGCTTGGACTTGAAGAACTTGCATGTGTCCCTGCATCAACAGAGAGGTGGTGTCTCCCTCGGGCGGGTTTTGCGGCAAACGCTTAGTGGGAATGTTCCCATAGGGGTTGCTTCTACGGGGGGCATTATTGTGGGGATGTGCCCTCTTGGCACGCTCTGCTTGTTCGTCCCGGGCTGCAGCAGCCCTTGCTTGTTCGTCCCGGGCCGCAGTAGCCCTTGCTTGTTCGTCCCAAGCGGCAGTAGCCCTTACTTGTTTGCGGATCTCGTCCCATTGCTTCTTCATCTTGTCCCATCGCTTGTCCATCCTGGCGTGGTGAAGCAAGTTCTGGTGTAGTGTTGGGTTTGGTTGTGTAGTGTTCTCTCCTAGATCTCTTCCACCTCCTTTTATAAGCCACATGGCTGGTATGGTGTGGTTAAATTCATGTGAGTAGCATATGAGGCAGAGTGTTGTTTTGTCTTTCTAAAAAGCTGTTGGCTAGGCAAAGTGCTGTCACGTTTTACTTTGCAGAGAATGGTCACGTCTTGCTTTGTAGAGTCTTGTCTTTTCGGTTTGAAAAGCTGAGGAGGTAGAGTATTATCATGTCGATCTGAAAAGCCGGCGAGGCAGAGTGTGGTGCTCGGCGGGAGAATATGGGAAATGAAAAACATTTTAAATAAACAATTTCTATTTTATTGGATTAATTAAAGCTTAATTGCAAAATTTCAGATAATGAAAAATATTTTAAATGAATAAAATAAACTTCAATTAAATTAAAAATATTTTATTAAATTTATTCATGTTCCAAGGATTTTGTTGTAATTTTCTTAAAATTTCGGATTTCTTTTTGAATTTTTTCCGGATTTTTTCCTTTTTTTTTTCTTTCCTCTCCCTTCTTCTTGCCGCGCCCCCCCATATGGGCCAAGTGGCCTGCAGCACTCGAGGTCGAGGGCAGGTCCCTACCGCGTCCGAGGCCAAGGGCAGGTGCGCTGTAGGAGGGCTAGATATACAAATTATGGCGGAAGAGGGCTAGTCTTGCCAAAAAAAACGAGCAGGGGGTCAAGAATGCCAAAATTTCGATTGAAGCACTCTAGGAAACGAAATTTCGAACTCCGTGGTGCTAACCAACTAAAATATTATAGTTCTTGAGCTAACTGTTTTTTGTACTCAATAGTTCAACACCATCTCTCCCATTTAAACTTTGACCATGTCTATGATCTGATTCAATATATAGATCTTTTATTTTAGACCGGTTACCATATTATTATGTAGTTGATTTCCATGGAGTAAGTTTATTATAGAAACTTAACCTATCGGATAACATAGACATTATAGCAATACACAAACATCGTGAACCTTCTATGAACCATATATATTAACAATTCCTTGCACCTCATCCTACATTGATTTATACACATCTCCCAGACCCCATGATTTGTACTTTCTTATCAAACTGTAGGCATGCAACAGCTTCGTATAAAATATATACATGGTCTATGAATACTTTAAAATATATTAGTAACCCAAAGATAAAATAACTGAACTAACTAAAAGCATTGCCTTAAAAGGTAAAACTACAACAAGCAAATCCACCTATAAGGAAAACTTATATCCATCAATAGGTACCATCTGAATTTTGAAGTATTCTCCCAAATTCAGTGTAAAATAAAGCAGTAAGTAATTAAGTATACTAAACAAGAAACCAACTGGACAACAGACACCAATTTAGTCTTTAATTTCCTGAATTTAATTTGCTTGGCAGCTTCCCCTGTTAATGAGTCAACATCCATGCCTTGTCAAAAAATACCTAAACTTATCGGCAATGCAGAGCTAACTATTAAATTTTGGGAGTTCATTGTTAAGTCTAATCAGAGGGACTATTAAATTTTGGGAGTTCATTGTTAAATCTAATCAGAGGGCTTGTTTTGCTAGTATGTCCACCTGCACTTTTCGTCATACATCTAAGCTAATTACTCCATTGCAAGAATGCCTGTCCTTGTCAACTCACCGCAATTTGAGCTGCATGCTGCATGCTGACATGTGGTTGATGTATCTGTTGGATTGAACCGCCTTTATATATGTTTTAGCATGTCCAGGCATGGCTATTAATTTAGACAGCAACTGAAAGTACCGCTACCATGTATACTGCAAATACCAAAACTTCTCCATTGTTCCCCAAAGTTGCCATGAACTTTACAGTAGTGAATCATAATGTATTTTACTCGACACTGTGTACAGTGGTGAAAAACAAGGCTTAATCAGCATATTTATTAAATAGAAAAGAACTCCATTATTGTGTGATTCCACATCAGATGCTCAGAAAGAATCATATAAATTTGGTCCGTAAGTGTAATCCTACCATGATCCCTTGTCAGTTATCACCATTTCACCAGTAACAAAGCATACAACCTTTTTTAATGGTGAAGAGGAGCTGGAATTAGAACAGCCGTCCCTTTCATTTTACACTTGGAAGATGAAAGTACTTGACTACTTTATGCTGTGCCTATTAAGCCCCTTTTTTTCAGTCCGCACCTACTATTTTCCTGTCAATGATTGGCAAAAAAAAAGTGCCCAGTACATTACAAAAGAGAATTTATATGATTGGATTAGGTGATGCATGAACCTACTTACTAGCAGGAAAAAAAAATCTTTTTCCATTCCATAATCTTCAAATAGCAAGTTTGGATGCATGCTTAAAAGTTGGTACAGCAGTTGAAATCCCATGCATGCATGATTTGAAGTAGCTCGTAGCTTCTATCAATTGTAGAACTAAGTAGTGTGGGTCACATTAGATTAGTAGTTTCTATGATCAGTTCTGCTGTTGAGTACAAATTTAAGAAACATAGTAGGAGCTGAAAATTAACTAGCTAGCTAGGATGTATGCAAGCATGACATAAGGATTAGGTCATTCGTTCTGTTGGGAACATCCAAATATGGGTGATTCACTTAGGCATGTTTCTTGTTTTTTTTTAGAAAAAAACTTAAGGTGTATTTGGTTGGGTGGCCGAATCACCATCCAGTCCCAAGTCTGAGCCAGGCTGAGCCAAAATAGGCCCCTGTAATGCAACTGAAGGTGTTTGGTTGTAGGTGGTTGGGTTGGGCTAGGGCTAGGGTTAGAGTGAAATTGTTTGGTTGGGTGGAGCCGTAGGTTGGTGGCATGGGTAGATGCAAGGGAAGGTATTTGGTTTGTTCCTTGGCCCATGAGTGTGAATGTGTGATCACCACAATTGAGTTGTGGTGAGAATTCCCCCAAACACCAAATTCATGTTTTGGCTCGGTCCCTGCATATTAGTAAAACCATACCAAAGGTGCAACCCTACATGACATGTACTTCATATAAACACTACCGGAGCATATATAAGCGTTTTAGTATTGCTGTTAGTATTGTCTTTGTACCGTACTTTTTAGAGACTGCAGTCCTACAAACACATTTTGCAAATAGCATGCCACGGCTGCTGCACCCTAAGCCACATTGTCAGACTCCAAATTTGTAATTTGGAATCTTCTGTATTGACAGCACCAGTCCCTGAATCAGTAGCTAGTGCTCATAGTTACATCATTGGATATCAAACACATCACAAAAATGTAAAGCTATTGCATAATAATAAACAAAGCGTAAACATACCTTATGGCTTTTGCCTTCCAGAATGGCCGATCAGTCCCAATATCGTTAAAGAATCATCAGCAGAGGCGGAATTGAAATACAACACGTGGAACCCTCACGATATGCCCACAGGCAATCGACTGGGGCCACGACCTAGTTTTTGGCTTTCTTGATTTCCGGTCTTGACAAATGCTTATAAGTGTCCATATAACATTCTTCTTTTCATACTTACTGGATAATAATATTGAACCAGCATGAGTACACAACTGTACTCGTGAGACAATACACAGAATGCAGTTATATAATATGCAAGGCTGATCCAAGGAATGACTTATGGTTCTTTTGTTTGCATAAAGCCACTTATTAAAATAGATTAAGTAGTAGCAAATCCCGAGACCTAGCATTTTAACCAACATAAGTTTTGATGAAATCTAGTGTTTTTGCATAATAGTAGCGAATGTTCCATCCACCTCTAGTGGAGAACAGTACCCGAAGGTTCCATCTATTCATATATAGATATCAGTTCCATTCACCTCATGCTATATCATTTTCCAAGGCTACATCCACCTGGTGATCCCAAGGCTGCAACCACTCGGTAATTTTGGCTGGACTGCTCCTGAAATTCTAAGCTGAATGCCTCTGGCGACTTTCTGGCTGCACCACCTGGTGAAACTTAGGTTGCACCCCTAGTGAAACTTAGGTCGCATTCCCCCGACTCCCGCTGGCCAGACCACCCTCAAATCCCAGGAGGCCAAACCCTTGAATCCCATGGCAGCACCACCTTGAAGCCCCAAGGCACATCCCCTGCCAATTTCCAGGTTGTACCCAGTCCGCGAATCCTGAACTGCATCCACCTCGAGAATCCCACGACTGCATGCACCCAATACTTTCCACTGGCTCCAACCAGGACAACTCAAATCCTCGGGTTCCAACCCGACTTTTCATCCCATCGACAAATTGTTTTGTAGAACTTCTAATCTAATCAAGCAAGTTCTCGGCATCGCCCATGACTGTGGGCATGACTATCTGGACAGTTTACACTCCGCAGAGGTCATGCAACTTTACCCACACAGACAATCATCTTTTAATGTCAATAGGTTGTCATAGGCGTGAGACTAAGAAGATCATCACAAAGACTTTACAATGCCCTGCCCTAACACAACCCCACCCGCAAGGTTTCACCACCGTGGGCCATGCCCCCAGAGGCTCCCTCCTTGCGCCGTAGTGGACTTATCCATGCAACGTTCACGGGATGATGAAGCAACGCCGAGACGAAGCAAATTAGTGAGCCAGGTCCTACACATGGTAGACTTGTGATTGCACTGTTAGTGCACGAGAGGTCATCACAGGAACCGGTCCTTAATCGACTTGGCAGTTCTTCCCCATACCCATTCTGGCGTACTCCCTTACGCATCCACCACTCTTTCCACCCGTCTAAGTCTAAAAACAGTTTTCAGGTTTTCTCTTTTGAAATCTCTTTCTTTCTTCAACATACCAGCCAGGCTCTAGCCTCGACTGCCCAAATCCAGTTTTGAGTTTTGAAAGTTGTCGGGGCAAATCATTGCCCACCTGTCAACGTATCTAAGCAAGGCTAAGCATGACACTTGGATACAAACTTATTAACTAGTGTGTATACTATTAGTTCTAGGGTGACAAAGGATAGTGTCCAAGTTCAAGGATGGGAAGATTATATTCAATTATCATTAAGGTATTAACTATGAGTTAGACCAACATAGTTGTATAAATCATAGCAATGCAATTTTCGTAATTTAAAACAATATAATTGCATTTCAAAAGTAGGTGCAACATGATCAAAGTGTTGACTTGCTTTACTCAATGTTTCGATAACCGCCTTGCTCGATGTTCTGATAATCTTGGTCTCGACATCGTTCTTGTGGGGACCGCTGTTCCATTATGGCTTCAAATTCTAACTACACAGAATACGATTGAACCTGGGAACGTCTGAAAGCATCCAAATGAAATCCAATAAATTCAAAGATATTCAAACAAAAGGAAACACTTCAAATGAGAGTAAACATATCTCACAACATCTTGAAAGAAGGAAGCATTCCAGATGAAACTAAACATACTTAGTGGAGTTGATGAAGGAAATACTTCAGACGAAGTATATCCAAAGGAAGTTGATGAAGGAAATAGTTTAGATGAGGTATATCCAAAGGAATTTGATGAAGGAAATACTACGGACAGAATGAAGTACATCGAGGGGTATTGGGAATGGAAATACTTAAACCAAAGTAGATAAATCTAAACTTTACTGGTTTGGTCTAGTGGTAGGGTTTAGGGTTGATAGTTAGACTTAAGGTTAGGTAACCGGTTGATCAGGAATGAGGGCGAGAGGGATCGGGCTCTTGGAAGGTCCACTGGTGTTAGGAGTTAGGACTCCAACGGGAAGGAGAGAATATTCATAGGAATATTCCTCATCGGGTACCTAGATGGGAGATATCACCCAGTTAGGTAGGACTCTTTGACCCACCTTCGGGTTATGAATTGTTCTACTACTGGGAACGGATCGCGATGGATGATGGCTAGAGTCTATATGATGTTGATTGACGGTGGAACTACTACCACCCACTTGGGGACCTACCACCGCTACTCACACGCGACGCCTAGCTGATCTAATGATTTATTTTGTTATTATTTCCTATTTATCGAGGAAGTTCCGTGAGGGCCAGGTGTGGCCTATGCATAAGTGTGGGGTTCGCTCTGGGTAGACATAAGTCTCATAGACACATAGGGTCTAGTTCACTTAATGATTTCTTTAATGATTTTATATTTATCGAGGAAGTTCTATCAGCCTTAGCTGGAACTTCCAAGCATTGGCTAGACACTAGCCTTATACCCCCAGTGGTGTCTACAGGTTTGGGTTTCATCTTTGAGGTGATCTATACTTAGTCTTGTTACTTACGTGGCTTTGGTAAAGTAAACTTATCATATTAGGTTGATCTTTAGCTACAACACATGCTAGTGGCTACTTCTAGTTAAGTAAATAACTACAGTACAAGGCCTATGGGCTCTTACCTACTAGTTTTTGCTTAGCGATCGACCCTATTGTCTTGATTCCTATTACTAGCACGTAGCTAGGCCATAGATACCACTAACCTTCATTAGGGTTTATCACTACTACACTTTACTTGGCATTTTATTCTAAATGTCGATGTCACACTCAGTCGCTTAATCAACTACTAGCATGGTTCATATGTCAATTGACATACATGCATATACATGTACTTTTATTCCCATGCTTATTCTATGTCCTAAGTATATGTAAGCTTATGTCATTATGATTACCAATCACTTCCTAGGTCATTGGTGTTTTTGACATAACCACAAAACCTAGTTAAGCGTGTGGCACATGTAACATCCCAAATATAGGTTGTGTTTCAAATGTAACCAAATCTAGGTTTGTGTTTCAACTGTAATCAAATCTAGATGTGTATTTCAAATGTAACCTAATATGGGTGTGTGTTTTAAATGTAAGAAAATGAGTAGAAATAAAAACTTTTCTTACATCTTGAAACTCTTGAACTTGTCTATAATTCTTGTAGAAGAATTGTGGAATTCAAAAATCTAAACCTCCTGTTGACTAAAGTCAAACCCTTATTCAACTTTGTCACAAATCTTGTGTCAATCTTGGGAAATCTTTTTCCTTGGTTCCAGGGATGAATTGTGACCCCTCTGAAAAATTTCATAATTTTTAGAAATTATTTGATAATTTTTGGAGGCAAGTCAAACCAATTTTTCAATTGGTCAAACCCTAGTACAAACCTTGAGGAATTTCTTGAGAAAAATGCAGTGCATGAAAATCTCTGGAAAGTTTATGTAAGGTTAATCCTGGAGTGAGGAACTTCTAGTCAAAATTTCAGAATTTTTGGAGTTAGTTTGCTACCTCTAAAAATCCCCCAAAGTTTCTAGTTCAAATTCAAACCCTAACCTGTTGCACTGTTGCTCGGGTTCAAGCCAGTCTCGGGCTCGAACCCAAACCTCTTGACTTGACTCGACCCAGCCATTTAACTCATTCCACCTGCACGATCGCTGTCAGCCGTTGGATGACGATCGTGCGGCTCGCGCCTTTCCTGCTCAGCCCAGCCCCATTCAATTGCGCGTGCAATCTCCACCGTTGGATTCTAATCTAACGCTCCAAATCTCTTACGCCTTTCGGCCTTTCTGTTTGGCTCAGTAAATCGCAGCCTTCCATTTCTTATCCAAGGGCTTGAGCTTGTACCGATTGGGTTAGGCTCAACCCTGTGCTCTCTTTGACCCGAGCCAGTCAATCTGAGCCGTCCTTTTCTGATCCAACAGCTCCGATGAGTACCCGTTCGCGCTCGGTCGCACCGCTCAAGCTGCCCCGAGCCCGTTTGCGTTGTGGGTTGAACCAGATCAACTAAGCGTACCGGGCTCTCAACCGTCCAAATCTAATCGGGTGGCCACGATTTCGTGGAAGTGTTGGAGCCTCCCCATCTCTCCTTTTAATCGCGGCTGTCCGTGTTTGATCCAGCGGTGCGTGTGTTGGGTCTGAGCCGAGTGGGTGCGACTCAACCCACTCGCTCCCATTCCGACGTGCTGCTTCGCTCGTTCCTTCGCTGACTGGTGGCCCCGCTCGCGCCTGTTCTTCGTTTTCCCCAGTCGCCTTCGCGCGTGCGTGAGTGCCAGCGGGTCATGGCGTGCTCAGGGCCTGGGGGAAAGCCTTGTCCCCTCCGCGTCCTTGCAACGGCTCTTATGCCTTAATTGTTTGCTAGAGCTTGCCTCAAAGTCTTCCTTCACCTGCTCCCATCACATTCGGCTTGCCCATGGCCGGAGCATGGACCGTGGTCCACCATTGTTCCTACCCTAGCTCCACCCGTGCCCCCCGGGCTATAAAAAGCCCTCAAGCACCTCATTGGCTTCCCTTAAACACCTCCTAAGCTTCACCTTGCTCCTCTGTGCTTGGGTGAGCTTAATTCACAAAATCACCCAAATCCTCCATTTTCGGCCTAGAGCAAGCTCTTGTCTTCACAACGCTCTAGTGGCTCTTTTTCAAATCTTTTCGCTTCATTTTGCGTCTCTTATCTCCTGGAGTAAATCCCCTAACTTAATTTGTTTTGACATTTATAGGAAGTGTCAAATTTGGGGTTTGTTCAAATTCGGCCGAAATTGCCCCCTTTCTTCCTCAGCTCCGGTGAGTGCTCCATTTCCCAATTGCTTGCTCCTAGATCATCTTTGAGCTATTGTGAAGCTATCATGATGACCCGGAGTTGTTCATATTGCTCAGGGCACCACTTCCTTACTTTCTTCTTCACTGCCGGCAAGCTCCATCGTCGCCGGAGCTCCTCCGGTCACCTCCTTGCCTCCACAGTGCTAAGGTAGCTTCTTATTAGTCCTTAGAAGCGTGGGCGCTTGCTACCTTGAACAATGCGGAGCTCTTTTTGCATTTTCGGTTTGGCCGTGTGGCTCACCGTCGCTCCTGTCTGGCTCGCCGGTGTTTTAGACCACCGCCGCCGTCGAGAAGGTCACCGGTGGGTGCACATTGCTATTACGGTCCCAGTGGTACCATTGGTTCGCGCCCATGTGGCCGAGCAGCCAGCCGTGGCCGTGGAATGCGTTGGAGGTTTTGTCGGACGGAAATCTTGCATGCCGCACTCGGTTAAGACATAGATTCTGTCATTAATGCGCTAATGATTGTTAATTACTGTTAATAATTGGTTAGTAGTTAATGCATGTCTTAATGGGGTTCTCTGGGTCACTTACAAGTGGGCCTAGCCTCTTTAACCCTCCCGCGTGCGTGCGTAGCACCGAGGTCAATCTGAGCCGTCCATTTCAGAATCAACGGCTGAGATTCGCGGGCGTTAGCGCGTGCGTGCGTTTAAACTCGTCAGCGTCCGATGCATGTGAACCGTTGGATCCAAGATCAATGGTCCATGTTCATCTGGTCCGCACGCGCGTTCGTCTGAGCGGCCCGTTCGTTTGGATCGTTGGATCCAGGATCAACGGCCCAGGCATTTCCACGTCGTTATGATTTTAGGAATTTCCGGAGGGAATTAATTGTGAACTAAGAAATGTATTAAACTTCAAAAATTCACAACTAATTCATTTTAGCTCCGTTTGAGTTGATTCAAATTTTGTTAGCTCTGGTTTGAACTAGGATTTAATCTAAAATTTTTTTTAAGCTTGTTTCGGCTCTAGAAAATGGTTTGATAAAATGATTTAGAAATAGGCTTTAATTGTTGCTCTAAAAATTGCATTTAACTTGTAAAATACATAAGTATTTCTCGATAGATCCTTTTTGAGTGCAACCAATTTTGTGGGCTTCCTCTATTAGTGTACTAAATAGTAGCATAGGTTTTAGGCATGCCACTACTTTTAAAATCTTTGTGGGTGCATTTTAATTTGTGCTCTTATACATGTCTTTGAAAAATCATAAAACTTGCATCCTAGCTCCAAATGGGGTGAATCCAATTGTGTTATTCATCTCATGAGGTGCTATAATTACTATAAAAATCTCAGGTGCAACACCTCTTTGGAAAATTGTGCTAAAGAATTTAATTCGGATGAATAGTAATCAATTTGAATTTTCTAGCATTTTTCAGGCTCAGCAGAATTGTTTTGGCCATAACTTTTGCATTGAGAATCCAAATTAATTGGTTCTTGTTGATAAATTCCTTAAAATCATGCTCTTGCTGCTGTAAAAATTTCAGAGCATTTGGAGAAGGTTGGCTGTTGAGTCTTTTCGGTTTTCTTCGTTCTTATCGGTTCTTTTTCGCTTTTTCATTAGGTGCCGACGAGTGCGTTGATCCCGTGAGTGACCCTTTGCAGCATAGTGAGCATCTCCAGCAAGGCAAGCAGTTTGATCATAATCTATCCCATCTTATTTTAAAGTCTAATACTTTGTTTACAAATTGTATGTATGCATGCTTTTGTGTCAAAGTAATTTTATCGATTAGAGGTAGCTATTCCTATTGCATGTTGCCCTGAAATTGTTATGCCCTGCCACAAAACATAAGTTATTAATATCGCTGGTGAATTAGAGCCCGGTGATTTATTTATGCTCTTTTATTGTCTTTACGGTGTCATGCTTAGAATGCTTAGCTACCGGTAGAATTGGGCGGTTGTTGACTTATGTCGATGACCTTGATCACACAAATGTTATTATTACTCCATTATGTCCAACACTTGTGCTTGGTTAATTTTGTAAAGTCAAAAACTGAAAATGAAAATGATTTAGACTTGGGCACAATGGATGTTGGTGTGTGATTGTTGGGTGTGAATGGAAAGGTGTCTAAGTTAACAAGGACCGAATTACTTGTGCCATTGATCCAAGCAATTTTGCGTGCTAACCACATGAAGGGGATATGGGACCTCTCTTGACTTAGTACTTTGGCGTGTGTTAGCTCCGAGTTGCATGGTGGGCTATTGGGTGAGCAGTAGTGGGGTTTACCCACTGCAAGGAGCACCATCTGTATAAGGAGGTGAGCATCTTTGATGACTCCGCATCAACGTATGGGGAGGTTGTATTCCTATATGGGCGACTCGTTGTTGACACACAATATTGGAAATGTCTCGTAGGACTTAGCCGTGCCGGCATACCAAAACAAGTGTGCTAAATAGCTTGGCGAAAAGGTGGTCTGACGTGTGGGTACATTGGTACACCCCTGCAGGGTTAAATATATTCGAATAGCCTCGTCCTAGGTTATGGACAAGCTTGGTTATTTCACGCAAGAATTAGACTATAACCTTTTAATTAAAACTTGATGTGGGTGGTATAAATGGATATTCATGCTACTGTTGTGGTGGCTATTGGGTTAGTCACTTCCAGGTTGTTGTTGTCATCTATCTATTGTTATTATGTTGTTACTCGCTGTTATTTAAACATTAAAAACAAATTGTAAAACTGCTTTCAATCTATTACATTATTGCAAATGAAAACTTGCTTTATGCTGAAAATGAGTCTAGAGCCTCCTCCACTTAAATAAGCTTGCATGTAGCATATGTATAGGTCTATTACCCTACACGTAAGTCTTGCGAGTACATTTTTTTGTACTCATTTGCTTTGCTTAATTAATTGTTGCAGAGAAGGTTGATCCTCAAGGGATTAACTTTTGTGAGTGGACTTCGCTTTGACGACTAGCTGGCGGCCCGGTCAGTTTGCCTTGTAGGGTAATGGCAAACCGGTTGGCTTTTGTTTATCGTCATCTTATGGCATATTTGTTTCCGCTGTTATTTAAGTTTTAGCTTGTGTGGCCGGTTGGCCTTGTTGTAATAAAATCTCTATTATTTACGTCTTTTGTAAAGTTTGTGCTTCGTTTGTATGTTTGTATGGAATTGATGCATGATTTTGTAAAAGGGTGTGTATACAACACTTCTGGGATGTATACATTTTTCCGAGGCACGGGATATTTGGTTTGTGATACTAGGGTCAAGTGGATGGCTAAGTATTACAAGATAAATACCCCGGGGTCTCACAGCACACCTATCATATCATGTTTCCATTGACTGTGCTAGTTGAATAAGCTACACCTCAACTTAGTCATTGTTAATGACACAGGGTTAATAGCCACCTAGACGTTCCTTATTAATTATATGACTACTTCCTATCAATCCCCTCATCACTAGACTTATTCCTCGATGAACCTTTTGGTCGTCACATCATTATGATGATGATGATTATTATTATTATTACCGATGGTCATTTGATCATGAGTGTAGATATATACCTAAACAGGACTACACCATCTTAGGCTCTAATGACCTAAATTGATTACTTTAGTTTTATACTTTAGCTAGTTTACTTACTACGCAACCTCAGATCGCCCAAGTTAGTTACCTGCATTCAACTACTAGTTAGCTCAATTTACTTTTTGTTTTACTTACTCGGTGTTGCCTTGACTAAATGGATTATCAATCATCTAATTGCTTGTCTTTGGTGCAACTACCAGTTAACTCACTTTGGATTGTAGTGACTAAATAGGTTATTAACATTCCATAATTAATTTTGTCTTTATGTGATACTAGTTCGCTGACCATTTCCAATTAACCTTTAGCCACTAGATAATTCCCAGTTAACTCGATGCCATTTCTAGTTACAGATGTAACCAACTGTTGTCTCAACTACTATTCACTTAAACACTAACCCTACTAAACCAATCATTATCGAACTAGCCTATAATTTGCTAACTCACTACTAACCTAATCCAGTGGGCCCACTGTCATACATACATGCATACATCTAGAGAGAGTGTGAGAGTTACAGAGAGGGAGCAACAGGGGGGGGGGACCAGCTATCAGTTGCCCACACACAGAGAGGGCAACATAGAAGATAGAGCAGAGTAGAAGCAGAGGAGCCAGTAGGTGGATCGAGAGGTGCTCGTTGCCGGTGAAGAGGGCATCGGCGGTGGCCAGGGACGGGCAAAATGGAACCGAGGAGGGTCCATCATCCTAGGGGTGGTGGTGTTGTGACAGGCGGTGGACGGTGGTGGCTAGGAGACGGCATGCAGCAGCCGACCATGGAGGGGAAACGGGGCGGCAAAACCGAAGGGAGAGAAGGAACGAGAGGGGGCGCGCACGAGCACTAGTAGAGTAGGGGGAACTTCCTGGTGTGGTCGGAGGGGACCGAGGGCAGCTAAATTGGGCTGGCGGCAGTAACTCGAGGCGACGCAGCCGAACTCATGTGGAGGCGGCGCTGGGGAGAGGGGGGAGCTGGAGTAGGTGGTGGGGAAAGAAAGAGGGAGGGTGGAGATGCTCCAAGAGGGAGGAATTGACGAGGGACTCACCGGAGCAAGGGAGGCGACGACTTTCTGCCGGGAACGGGGAAGAAGGTGGTGGCGCGGTGCTCCGGTTGTGGAAGCCCAAAATCGGTTGAGGGCTTTTGCTTGCTGGCTTGTGGAACATGGCGCGGTGTGGACGGGGCTCACAGGGTCGACCGGAATGGTGAGATGCGCGCGGCGGCCGGCCGGGTAGAGCGGGGGTGGCTCGGGGAGGAGAAAGAAGGGGAGGGAAGGGGGATGCCTGGGGTGCTCTAGGGGAGAAGACCAGAGGAAGTGAAGCCGAGCGCAGCTTAAATGGGGCGGGGCGAGGACGATGATGATGTGGGAGGTGGCATTGCGCTAGTGGCAGCAATGGGAGGGGGCAGGCAGCGCCTATGCGGCTTGGCATGGCGCCAGGAGGGCTTGGGCATAGGCGGGCAAGGCGACGACATGGCGCTAGTGGAGCGAGGACGATCGTGATGCGACAACGGAGGGGCGCTAGTGGTGGCGATGGGATGGGGCGACGGGGTGGTTGGGCTCGGCATGACACAAGCCGGAGAAGGAGCAGAGGAGCTGGCGAGTGGGCCAGGAGGGAGAAAAGGAGAATAGAAAGGAAAAGAAAAGGAGAGAAAATGAAAGAAATGAACAGAGAAAAAGAAAAAGGAAAGGGAGGTGTTGGGCTGGGCCGGGCAGGGCAGTTTTTGACCCAGACCACACTCTCGAGGTTTTATTTTTCTTTTCTCTTAAACTCCAATTTGATTTCCCTAATTTGATCCTTAAGATACATAACTCGACAAATAACTCAAATAAAATCTAGGGAAGTTCGAATGTCACCAAGACGAAGCAAAAAGTTTAAAATTTTTCACATTTTTACACAACTTGAGAAACATCCAAATTTTGGGATGCTACAGACTACCCCTCTTAAAAAAAATTTGACCCCGAGATTTAGGTAGAACGGAAAGGACAATAGAACTGTGAGGCAGGGGGAAGGATTGTGGGGGTGCTGACGCTCTTATAGTTGCTTTGTCAACTCTTGACGCTGCGAGATTCCCGTCGACTCAAGGCGCATGGCCTGACATGTTGTCTCTTTCACAGATCCTTGGTGACAGTCTCTTCCTTGGAGTAGATGAGAGGGACAAAACATGTACGAAGGTGCGTTGACGTGCAGATAGCTTCAATCAGATGACGATGTTTGCGCTCAGTAATCCCATTTTGAGCATGGGCACCAGGACAAGAAGACTGTTAAAGAGTGCCCTGCTCAGAAAGAAACTGTCTAAAAGCGCCATAACAGTACTCACCAGTAGAATCACAGCGAAAAGTACGGATGGAAGAATCAAACTGAGTACGAACCATCGTTGCAAAGCTACGATAGATCACAATAAACTATAATCATCAATGAAGATCACACAAAATTTATGCTCACCTTTAGATATAATAGGTGGGCTCAGGTCCCCATACATCTGAATGAACTAAGTCAAAAGGACAAGATGACAGGGACTCACTAGAATGATAAGGAAGTTGTAGCTGCTTGCCCAGTTTACAACCCTGATAAATCATGGCTATGTCAATAGTAGCACGTCCAAGAACACCTGACAAACTAATAAAGAAAGACGAGACCCATACAAGTGATCTAGACGATGATGCCACTGCACAAAAACTCCAGTTGTGGTGGGATGGCAGCGGAAGGAGCTAGGTTAGTGCCCTAGCTCTGATACCATGTTATGAATATTGTGTGTATATTCATGAGACCCAATAGGCAATATATATAGAGAGTACAATGGGGATATTACAAGGGAATATGCCATACACATATAGGGAAATACAAAAGGCATATAAGGAAATACAAAAGAATATTTATTCTAACAAATGGTGGGGGGGGGTAAGAGTAGGGAGAGAGCTTGTTCTTCTAGGTAGGTTGTTGACTTCAAAGGGCTTGCCCCTCAGTGTTGTTGTCGTCAAAATGTCCTCAGTGGGATGGTCACGTTAGCTACTTGCCTTATGACGGCCACAAATTCTCTGTTGATGGGTTGACGGTAATTGTCCATATCCGAAGGAATTGGCTAGCCTTAGCGATGCCAATGTAATAATTGTCACTACTATTATCCTTATCATATTGTCCTTACCAGAATCCGCCTCCTGTTTTGGTCTGATCATTCTCAATAGAAGTTCTCACACCACTAAATAGCAGTTGTATATCATAGTCGTAATATGGTACTTTCGTATTCTAGCTACCCCCTTTAAAATATCCACCGATATTTGTTGTTTTCTTCAATCACCAATAACCCAATTGCTAATATCCACCAAGAGTACATTGGTACCATATAACTATGATCCGCCATTCTCCAACATTTGATCATAACATCTAGATTAATCCATACATATATTCCACATAAGTCCTAGTGATCCAACTTCAAACAATTATAGCTACTTCCATAGATCAACTCCCTTTCAATTGATACTAACTGCACACAATTGTATTTGATTCCACCAATTATCATACAATTCATTACTATCTAGTCTACTATGCTTAATCAATACCTTCTAATGCGGATCGAATTTTCCTTTAGTACTACTTTAATTACGTTAATTCTTTCGATATCCAATCTATAGAAATTGCTAACAATCTATTGATTGATCACATTATGTTTATAAATTAAGTTATTCCTATTAATCTAGTCCAAATAATTTCTCCTAAGTCCTGTGGGTTGTCTTCCAAGCACTTATCCTTATGATTTCTATTGCTCCACCAATATGCCACATATTTGATTCATTCTAAAAATTCATAGGATATCCTCGATACATTTTCATTAACTATTTATCGTGGAAGTCCCCTATGGCATTGTCTAGACCTAAGGATATAGCATGTGTCAATTCATTTTTCGGACTGCCTTACGTGTCTCTTCCATCATAAGGGTCCGTTTTTCTTGGTTAGGGATCGCTTCCATTTGGGCTTTGGTGGTTGCGATGCTTACAGCTACGCAGAGAATCAGTCACTGTAGTTCAACCGACTTGGTGAGCACCCATTTTAGATGACACTCCTTGGGACGGTGATCGTGTCCCTTGCGAAGGAGACATGTTGCCTTGTTTGTCGGGCAATTTCCAAGTGAGTGATCTCCATCGCAGTTGGGGTAGTTGGTGATGCATTGGTTGTTGTAGTGTCCTTCCTCATCACAACATTGACATGCCTTAACTTTCATGATTGCCTTGTTTGACTCCCTTAGATTGCAACTCCTAGTGAAGTGCCCCAGTTCACCACATCCAAAGCAAGTGCCTAGATTTGGTTGCCTCTCAGGACAGCAGGACACCAAGTGGTCCACCTTACCGCACTTGAAACATGTGGTAGGTCGATGAGTCCCAAGGGGCGGTGGTGTTAGTCCAGTTACAGGGAGCTGGTCCTCCTTTGGACAAGGGTTGATGGGCGACCCTATCTTGATGTATTTGAACTCAACCTCGACGAAGCATTTCCTCGGCTTGCCCCTTCGCGGTCCTGCTAAGTTGGTTCTGTGCATACCATGGGAAGTATGGTGACGCCTATGGGTCTTGTCTTGATGGTTTGGGTTAGGGTTGGCACGTTCTGTGCATACCATGGGAAGTATGGTGACGTCTGGTGGTGCTTTCAGCAAGGAATAAAGAGAGAATAGCATGAGGTACAGAGAAGATCACGGTGATAAGGTAACTAAACCTATTTTTCTTTAAAATTCAATACAAAACACACAAGAAGCCGAGAAGGCCCCAATAAGTCACACGAATTTTAAAAACAAGTTTCCCGGCCCCAATAAGTCACACGAATTTTAAAAAAAAGTTTTTCCCATGTCTGTGAAATACGACTCCCGTGGGCAAATAAACAGTGCACATGATCCAATTGAAATCTCACAACAGTACAATCGTCTACTCGTGGAACACAAACACAGGAATGCACAATTCTGCGCACAAGGGTTACTCAAAATGAGATTGCCCAATCCTAGAAAGTCGTCACATTCCTAACTTAAGCTTTTGAAGCTTGGGTAAGGGAAGAAGAAACCAATCACCTTTCGAAATCAAAAGAAGATCCAACATAGGTAAGAGAGGGCCATCTTAGGAGGGATAAGAGTGAGCAATAATACTTATATTTTTCACAAAGCATTTGTAGATGAAGATATATTTTGAAAGTTGTCCACTAATGAGGCTAACGGCCATGCTAACTAAGCTCAAGATCTACAGTTGATATGACTCTGAATTTGTATTTTGTAATCTTCTGTGTTCACAGCACTAGTCCCTGGATCAGTAGCTTGTACTCACAGTTACATCATTGGATATCAAACACATCACAAAAATGTAAAGCTATTGCATAATAATAAACAAAGCGTAAATATATCTTATGGCTTTTGCCTTTCAGAATGGCCGACTAGGCCAAATATCATTAAAGAATCAGCAGCGGAGGCGAAATTGAAAGACAACATGTGGAACCCTTACGATATACCCATAGGCAATGGACTGGGCCCGCGGCCTAGTTCTTGGCCTTCTTGATCTCCGGCCTTGACGAATACTCACAAGTGTCCATATAGCCTTCTTCTTTCATACTTACTCAATAATAATATTGAGCGAGCATGAGTACGCAAATGTACTCGCGAGCCAACACACAGAATGCAGTTATATAATTTGGAAGGCTGATAAAAGGAATGGCTTGTGGATCTTTTGTTTGCATAAAGCCACTTATTGAAATAGATTAAGTAGTAGCAAATCCCGAGACCTAGCATTTTAACTAACACAAGTTTTGATGAAATCCAGTGTTTTTGCATAATAGTAGCGAATGTTCCATCCACCTCTAGTGGAGAACAGTCCCTGAAGCTTGATGATTCGCTAATTGAAGGGGGTTTCCTGAATTGAAATTAGATGAACAATCTTTTTTGTATGAGACTATTTGTAATATGAAATACTTTTATCTTGTGATGATATTAGACAGTGGACATGCACATTGTCATAATCTTAATTTTATGATTTTTTTCCAATTTTACGCACTTTTTATTTTTTCGATTTTTACGGGTGATTGTGAAAATTTTACGATATATTTTGAATTTTCTAGTTTGGTTTTGGAAATTTTCATTGATTGTTCCAATTTTTCAATGTTGTTTTTGGAATTTTCTATATTCATTTTTTGCTTTCAGATTTTTTAATATATGCAATCCCTACCAATCCAACCATTTATCCAAACAAATCAATAGATTAGATCCAAGGTGGAAGGGGATTGGGTGGAGGGAGGAGGATTCACCTAATCCCCCTTGGATTATTTCTCCCCTGGATTATTTCTCCCCTAGATAGATTTCCCCACTAACCAGACAAGGCCTTAGGGGCGCCATCGCTTGGACTCTCGGTTCTTGAGCGTCTTTGGCCGCCGCGCCGTGGCTCCTCCCAGGCTTCATGGACAGGCCTTGGCCCGCTTCTTCCCCAACTCCCCAACCATCACCCATCACCGGGAGAGAAGTCGATACCCCAGCGCCGCTGCGCCTCCTCGTCGCCCATTGCCGCGGATCCGACTCAAAGTAATCGCTGGACTTTACTGGGAAGAAGGCTACGCGAGGCTCATGCGGGCCGCAGGCGTGTGGGCCTATTAGGCCCACCTCTCTTTGGGCCCTGATAACGTCGAGGCCGACATTTGCCCGTAGGCTCGTACAGTCGTACTCCATTTAATTGGGCCTTTTTTGTTTGGAGACTCTTCAGCTGTTGTGTTGTACACTCCAGCTTCCTCTGTTGGACCCGATTTCAGAACTGGGCCTCCAATCTTGTGTTCTTTAAGGCAACCCATTGTCTGCTTTCCTCATTGGTTTATAGGCTGATTAGTAGGGTGCCTGTGCGTTGCAACGGAACCTCAAAAGAAAGTAATACATGTTAGCAAACGAGATCCTAAACCGCATAATAAATATCAATTTTCTTTCACACATATAAACAAAAATATTAACTCCATCTATTGCATCACCTGCTACTACTACTACCCGAAAAATAACATTTTGAGCTCAGATTGTTTACCTTTGGAAGTTGAAAATGATTATCTTGGACATGAATAATAACAAGAAAAGGGGAGATTAAAAATAAGCAAAATTGAAGTTGCAGGAGTACTGGAGTATACATCAAATGTATTAAAAGAGTAACAACTGTTGGCCAATTAAATGGCATTCAACGAGTGAGATATATATAAAACTAATGAAAAGCTAAATATCAACACTACCTGAAATTTACACTATAAATTCTAATTCAACTTTCAATGAAAATGATGAAAATAAAAGCATGGCCTTGCTAAATTAATCTTCTTTACCACCCGTCAATCTTGTGAAAGAAGGTGAATACTTCTACATGAAAAAAAGTAACAATATATATAGTAGAGATAAATAACTTTGTTACAATGTGATTATCTTTGTGGCTTGTGAGATAGAAGAAAAAAATATTTAATATGAATAAAAAGTGGAATGCAGTATGCACATCACATCAATTGGGATTAAGAGGTACTCACATCAGTTGCCAAAACAAATAAAAGAGCTGCTACAACAATAACGCAGGAAGGATCATCAATGTTCAGAATCAAAACAACATTGATAATTTGCTGAACCATTTTACAAGATACGCGAAAATAAGGCACTTGTGACCTGTGAGTAATAAAATGGAAAACGGTGTAAGATGATGTGCAAGATAGGCCTCAATGCATTGTAACTACTATTCAGTATTCAATGCTATAAATCAGACTCACAGTGAAGCTGGGGAATCACCTCTGGAGACAAAGCTTGCGTTCAGATGACGTGCTACCATATACATCCATTAAAAATATACCACCTCTTTTTGAGAGTGCACTGAAAGTATGCCTGAAATACGAAACCAAGTCCTTTCGCCTGTGGATGCAACAACAACTGTAGTTGAATGCGCAAATAATGTCTCTTCTAGGCAATGCTACATCGACATGGTCGAATTGGCTAAAAGCATTTTCGAGTGCGAGGATCCGTGTCATGGTGATAGTTCTGTAGAGCCATTATTATTGGTTGCATGTAGACCTTGCACAAGATCAGCGACCTTTCGCAGCAAGGTGAGCTTCCTTTGGTCGCACAACATTTCCATGGAAAAGCTCAAAAGAAACATTCTTGAATACCCATCAGCTCCAATCTTGCTCAGGTTTGTTTTCAAGACACCACTCAAGTGCTTCAAGGTCCAAATCTAAGCCGATAGTTGTTCGTATTGCATCAGTGCGAAGCCACTTAGTACCGCCAACAGGAAAACAATAGATCATAAGCAACACATGATACACTGATGCACCTCACACTTAAGCTAAATAATCTCTTTGTTGTTGAACACCATTGATCAAAGTTCTCCAAAGAGTAGCCATTGAGACACTTAACATGATGACTTCTAAAAACATGTCGTCAAATGCAATATCGGGGCCATCATTTCTTGCTAATGGGACCCTAAAATCCTCAACGATAGACCCACACAAGAGACAAGGTGTCTGTGAAAATGATAAACAGGAAGTTCGTGTGAAAGGCTATGCTTAATTAGTGCTTTGACACGAGGAAGGTGGTGCCACAAAATCCTCCCAGAGGTGCGGAGAGGGCGCGTCCACCTCATTACATCGGGAAGAACTTTTGCGGTGGTGATGTCCCTTTGATGGTGAACACAAGCAGATGCCACACATTGGCATTTAAATCGAACAAGTTGTGAGCACGGAGACTTACACAAATCTAAGCTACAGCGAAGCTAGTGGCGTTACGCTGCGAAGATCGGTATAGGTGGAACTTGGAAGGCATGGAACCTACTTGCCCTTCGGGTCCTAATCGCCGCTGCGTCTCCTTGTTCGTCTTCCGCTGATGCTTCTTCGTTGGAACCTTCATCGTCAGAGCCCTCATGGTGGGGCGACAGCGAGTCATAGGCATACGAAGGCAGGTCATCACCGTCTTCGCTGCCAAAGTGTTAGACACGGTGGTCGCCGTCATGCCAGTGCGACTCCTTTGTCTTCTTCCCGCTCTTACCCATCCTGTGTGATATACCTTGTTATCATCGGCCTCGAACGATTGCAAGCACTTTTGCACGACATGATTGCCATTGGGATCCTTGATGAGCTCCAAGAACCCAGGCCGTAGTGCCTCTATGACGAGCTGGATCTCCTCCCTTGTCTGGAGGCTCTCAATTAGCTTCTGCACTGCCTTTGTCCTAAAATTAACACCATCATCACACACAATTAAAAAAAAATTAACAACAATAGTAAAGCAATTAAGTAATCAACTGACATTCTTACCCATGAACGTTCAGGGAGATCCTGACGAGCACGAGCGCCTCCATCGTGAGGGTGAGTACGACACCCATCCTCTACTCGTCCTCGCGACGGCGGCGGCCTGCATGAGGTAGTTCGAGCAGGTTGACCATCGGCTCGGCGGTGTGGCGTGGCGCGCCGGCGAAGATGAAATCGACCTCGCGCTTCTTGTCGTCGTCAGCCGTGCTCACGAGGAACCGGCACTTGTCTGGTCCTGGCGATGTGGTACATGAACCTCTGTGAGCGGGCGAGGCTCTCATATTTGGCCGGCTTGGCGGCACATTTCTTGGGGCTCGTCACGGCCATGCTCGCCTTCCTCCTCGCGCTCTTGAACCAGGCCCTCGACGCCTGAGTCGCCGGCGAGCAACGGAACACAAACTTCATACCCCGGCGAGGTAGGCGGTTTGGTGTGGCGTCTGCAGCGGTTTGGCGTGTCGAGCGAGGAAGAGGAGGATGGCGAGTGCGGCGTGGCGGGCGTAGTAAAGGCTGCGGGGGTTAGGCGGCGGCGAAGGTCTGTGGTGGTGGGCGACGATTCGGATCGAGGGGTTGTCGCGAGGAAGAAGAAGCGGCGAGGTCGGCGGCGTTTGGTGAGGTAGTGAGGCGAGGGAGGTTGGGCGACAATTTTTTTTAGCGAGAAGCTTCGTGCGTGAGGTGTGGGTGGACGATTATCCTGAAGCAGGGTAAACTCCGAATTATATAGTAGTTAAGATATTTCGTCTAGCTAGCCGCCACCAAAACCACAATTTATTGCATGATTGCATCTCCCAGAAAAAAGAGATATTGAATTGAAGCATACCTGTTCATAGAGATAATTATATTATGTCTATTTTTATGAGTTATAGAATAAATGTTATTACGTTCCTTGAATGAATTATCATTTATAAAGATTAACAAGTATGTCACTTGTTGATGAAACACTTTTAAGTTTAATGATGTCATATATTCTAAATGTATCCATCGTCGAATGTCGCTAGTCGGGACACTAGTGACTTATCGACCATGTATTGATTGATGACCATGTTTTACCGGTCATAGATATGAGAATATCAAATTAATAATGTGAACACATGTTAGATACATGGTGTTGAATTGACCCGCTTTGAGGCACTATTGAGATTGTTATGATTTTATGTGTATAATCTCAAGCAATGATGATGTATGATCCTTAGACCAAAGATCAGCATGATTTTCTACATGTGTAATAGTACTTATGAGTTGTCAAACGTTACTTCGTAACTAGGTAGTTATAAAGGTTGCTTTCAGGTATGCTATAAAACATACGGAGGGATATGACTGATCGGATATGAGATTTGCTCCTCTTAACATAACAGGAGAGATATCTCTAGCCCCCTCGATGTGGTCGGATAAAGAAAGTGCATGGTCATGCCACTAGTGGTCGAAGAGTCGACCATATGAAGTTATCCGTCACTAGATCAATAAAAGATTGAACAGTCTATGAATGTCATATATCTCACATAGAGTTCAACCAGATATCATGAGGAGAAAGGAGAATATATAAGCAGGTCGTTTAGTCCGACTAGATACGAACTGGTTGTATAGATATATGAACTGGCCATAAGTGTAATATCAATGAGTGTTTCCGTTAGGAGACCAAATTGATTCACCTCAACCACAGAATTTCGAGGAATGATAATCTTGTCATCGTCAACCTGCCAAGATTGTAACAAAAAGAGTTATTAGTGTAGCTGACTGGTCGGCATGTATAGACTTAGGAGACAATTGAATGGAAGTATCATCATGTCTTGTGCTAATTTATCAAGAACTATTAACCCAATTCTTAGCTCCAGAATTCAGATTAAATAACTTTTAACAAGAATTATCTATAGTTTAGATCTTCTGTGCCTACCATTCTCACACATTACACAGCAAACTTACATGACAGATTAAATTTGCCTCTAATAACGAAGAAGGAATTGTCACCGAAGAAAATAAATAGCCATATCTCAACAACAGCATTGATACGCCTCATAGAAGAGTCGACGCGGACGACATTCTCCATGGTGACCCCACGGATCCTCACGGGCGTGCCGACGCAGATCTCGCAACCCGCAGGCTTGGCTGAACTCGAACACGGCCTGGTACTCTCTGAAGCGCGACCGCAGCTGGAACCCACGGAGCCACGCCAGCATGAGCGCCAGAATTGCTGTCCCTGACACCATGAACAGCTCAACGCCGCCCTTGCCCTGCCGCCCTGCCCCGCGCGCCGCCTTCGCCCTTGCTGGCTGCCGCCCTGCGCCACCCTGCGTCGCCCGCCTAGGTCAGAATTTGAGGGAACCGGTGTTGGGGAATGGGGAAGCCGGGAAGACGCCAAGCCGCCTGGGATTAGGGTTTCGCGGTGCAAATCCATATCACAGGTCTCCGTGCATATATGCTTGACAGAGTGAAGCCGGTCTCCCCTCCGAAAAAGCTAGGTTAGCTCAAATGAGGACACAATGAAACGATCGAGACCTACAGCACTGCCACATCAATGGCGCCGGTAACAACGGTGTATTCTCGCGCGGCCGTCGTCCTTCTCGTCGCCGTGTCGTCCCTCGCCGTTGCTCTCTCGCGTATGTGCACGACGCAAATGCCTCGATCGATCTGCATGAACAAATGCACATGCAGAACTGAACACTGCAATGCTTACACAATATAATTGGCATGCATGATTCGAGCAGACGACGAGGAGAACAATGTTGGGATTTCCCAGGAGAAAACTCACTCATTGTTTCTTCTCTAGAACACACACACTGCAGAAGTGAACGCACGAGACAATTCTTTGGTGCTGCCCAAAATCTCAGCATTTTCTGTTTTTCTACTCTCCTTTTATACTGATCTAGAGACACTCACGTTACATGCATGATGTGCTACTAATAGCAGCAGTTTCCTATGCTACTAACTTGCTCATAATCAGCGATTTCCTACACCACTAACCTGCTCATAATCGCCACTCTGCAGTAATTAAACTCCGCCATTACACACTACAAGAAACTGAAACAATAACCAACATCAAGGATTATTCAACAAACACCCCTAATCCTTGATCGCTTTCTTAACTCGTCGATACTCCAATCTGATCACCCATGACTTCTTGACACATATAGCCGCATCCTCTTGCCACACACAAGGCATCCTCGAGAAGTTCCGCCTTCCCACTCAACACGGGTTAGCAACACAAGTTCTCTTTATGTGTCATGAATCTATGCTCTAACCGCTTCTCTACCACGTGGTGCACACTTCTGGCCAGAAGTCCGATCTCGACACATCTCTAAGGAGTTTTGTCTTCTTCTTCTTGACCATGCCGCCGGTGACACAACTTGCGGCATCTTTCACTTCTTCACCGCGGTGACACACCTCATGGCGACTTTGACCTCTACCTCGGCTCAATTGTCTTTGTGGGGTGACACAACTTGGCGGCGACGGAGACTCACAGAGCTTACACACATGAGAACTTGGACACACCTACAAGAACTCATGCACACACACATGCATCATGCAGCGACTCATCTACATGCATGACCATGGCACAAATATCATGCACGTATGTAACACACCTCCTCGTGCATACAAAAAAAAATAAATGACACATGCAACACTCCTCTTGTGCCATATACACAAACAACTTTGCCGATGCCGCCGCGCTTTAGACATCGCCGTGTCGCGACGCCTTACACCATGGCGCTCTTGATGGTGGAAGAAGCGTCGTTCCATTGCCGACAACGCTCTCGCATTGCACTGACCAGCATTTGCACTCGCACCCATGCTCCCACGGCGTGGCCCACGGCTGCGACGCCGCCCGTGCGACGCGCCCGCTGCCGCCCAGCGTCTCTGCCAGCGCTCCACGCCACGCCACGGCGCCAAGGCCGTGCCTGCCGCCCGGTACCACCGGTGAGCACTCTCCTCACATTGAACCTTGCTCTGATACCAATTGTTGGGATTTTCCAGGAGAAAACTCACTCATTGTTTCTTCTCTAGAACACACACACTGCAGAAGTGAACGCACGAGATCTAGAACACACACACACACTACATAAGTGAACGCACGAGACAATTCTTTGGTGCTGCCCAAAATCTCAGCATTTTCTGTTTTTCTACTCTCCTTTTATACTGATCTAGAGACACTACGTTACATGCATGATGTGCTACTAATAGCAACAGTTTTCTATACCACTAACTTGCTCATAATGCAGCAGTTTCCTACACCACTAACCTGCTCATAATGCGCCACTCTGCAGCAATTAAACTCCGCCATTACACACTACAAGAAACTGAAACAATAACCAACATCAATGATTATTCAACAAACAAGGAGGGCCGGAGCACAGTTACACGGCGGGGAGCAAGCTGTGGCCGGAGAACTGGGGAAGCTGAGCTGCAAGTACAGGCTGTGCGGCGAGGGCAAGATGCAGTCCCCCATCAACATCGTCACCAAGACATCACGGCAAGATCATCCATCGATCCATCGATCGATACCTACCTTGAGCTTGCTTGTCGATCACTTGATTTCTGATGAGGCAAAAAAGTCTTGAAGAATTTCCACGCATGGATGCATACTAAATGCAGATGACGCTGGACGGCGAGGTTGGGAAGGTGAGCATTAAGGAACCTTTTCTGAGCTCTGCTGCTAACAAGATGATCGAGGTCGACAAGTGGTACAGCCTGAAGAAGATCCACTGGCACTCGCCCTCCAAGCACACCATCAACGGGCAGACGTTCCCCTTGGAGCTCCACTTGGTTCACAAGAGCGATGATAGCCAGATCGCGGTCATTGCAATCCTCTACAAGTTAGGCGCCCCCGATTCTTCCTACTTCCATGTACGTACGTACATCGATCGGTATATGCAACGCAACTGTATGTGGTCGATCGATCCATTTAATTTATAACAAGCAATTAATCCAAGATCTGCATGTTTGTGTACAAATATAAAATAGTAGTCCCTCTGTTCTTTTTTAGACGTCAGAATGCGTGCCTTTAAAACTTTGACCACTACGACCATCTCCAATGTTGTGTTTTAGCTGGTTCAAATGAGGAGAGAGAAGACATTGAATTGATTCAATACATTGGAGGGGTCGATTCTAACAAAAAAAATGCATGGAATTGAACCCTACTTAGGAATCGATTCAAAGCATTAAACAACTCATATAAGTATTAAACAACTACATAGGAGAGAGTGCTGTTGAGAGGGGATATTATTATTTTGTGGTTTTTTAATGAAACGTGGGTCCCAGTTATTAGTAGGAATCGATTCAGTACATTGGAGAAAAACAAGCTTGGTTCCTAGAATACTTATATGGTATGATTTTGAATCGACGTCGGTTCAATACACTAAAGATGCTCTAATATGCACAATACTAGCAGGGTGGCCCATATATATTTGCGTGTCTAGATTTGTTTCAAGATTTATAGTATGTATATAACTTAGATGATTGAGAATATATTTACGTATCTTGTAGACTATTTAGATTTTTAAGATATTATAAATATTAAAAGCGACAATAGAAACTTGAAGGAAAATATAACTTGAAAAACGTAATTGAAGTATGAGCTCTGATAGAAAAAAATAATTGAGAATAATAAGTTGTTGAGGTTCTTAGAAATATAAGCACTCTTCATCATGTATGGATAATATAGTTGTATGCTCCTATTCTTTCTCCATTAGTTACTCTTTTCTAAAATATATGCATGCACATATACATCTATTTAATATCAAGAAATACATTGATTAGAGTACCTTGCTCACGCATACACCAATACATTATAGACAATCTACCTTAAACTTATCTTCCCTTACAAATCGGTGCCCTAGACAAACCATGTGTCTTCTATTTCTTCTAGCTGCCACAACATTTCTGCTTTAACCTCCAACAACAAGCCCAATTTTGATCAATCCCACTCAGTTGCTACCCCTTCCAAGACAATGCTCTACCACATAGTTATATTCTACTTCACTCCAATTATTGGTTAATACTGATCGTTGTGACATCAACACTCATACATGTGCAACGATCGTTGATCCTTGCCAAGGACACTCATCACTCTATTTTCGGTGGCTCAGGCCTATTCCCTATGGACTGTGCCATCTCTACTCCGAGCTCTTTGTTCCTTTGCTTTTGTGCGTCCGTACTTCTATTCGTACGGATGCATGCTTCTCTCGTGTCGGACGCTCCTCTTCTTCAACGTGACCAACTCAACGTTGTAGCTTCCTCACTAACCACGGTGATCTCCTATCTTTACTGACGTTAGCATGTCTGTTGTAGTCATTGTCTAACGATATAGAGAATTTTTTCACTATCGTCGGTGACGTTGTGCCCCTCACCAACGATGGCACATTCATAGCTACTTAATGGTCACATATCGTCCATAGCATCTTTAATACGAAACTTAATCTTGTCTCTGATAAGGCTTCTCCATCATCGAGCTTCTTTGATTACTGACTAGTTGACCGAGAATTAACTGATGTCCCATTCAACTTATCAACTTAACCTAGAATCCTAGCTTTTGGCTGTTAATTTGCCTTGATCGCAGTTGCGTATGTACACGAAATCAACATCCTCTTCAACTTACATGCAAGGATCAACGGGAATGTGCCCAAACTAGGTGCAATTCAATTAGCAAGGTGCTTGTATTTGTATATATACTTCTATGCATGAGCCATTTGAGTTTGGCTCAGGTACTGCAGAAGAAGATGTTGGGGCATCGAGAGAAGTTTGTTGGTTGTTGTGGCCTATGAGTTTCTCTAAATAGTAAATGGTTAGAAGAAACCTGGACTGGCAAAAACAATCTGGCAAATCAAGAGACCTCGAAAGTCAAAACAGATCTTGGGTGTTTTAGACAAGCCGATGATTATGCTAGCATGCGACTAGGCAAGGTTTGAAGACGCTTCCCATAGTCAATAATCGCTAACATCCCTTCCCAATGATCAACCGATTGCACACTACTTCTCCCAGCAAAAAAGCTAAGACATGGCAAAGTCATAGGAGCAGGAATTTTTTTTATTAAATAATCTTTTTTTAACTTTTATTTTAAAGTTAACCTCCAGTAGACTTTATTTTTAAAAATAACCCTTTGGTCACACCACCACCCATAAGCGTGACCAAACAACATTGCATCACGCCAACCCGTTTACGGGCAAACTCTTGTCACGCCATAGGTGATGGCGTGGCGGTGTTATTAATCACGCCATGGGTGGTGGCGTGACAAAGAGGTTTTTTTGCGGACTTATCCTATGACGTGACAAGATTTTACCCTAGCGTGACAGTGTTATTTGGTCACGTCATGGATGATGGCGTCATCAAAGGGGTTATTTTTAAAAATAAAGTGCGCCGGAGGTTAACTTTAAAATAAAAGTTAAAAAAAGATTATTTAATAAAAAAAAGTTCTAGGAGCAGATACAATCAATCCAAATCTGAATTTCTCCGACAAATTCCACACAACACACCATTCAAAGAACCATTGAAGAATTTGAGCTCGCAACAAATTAACAGAAAACAAGCCAAAACAGAGAGAAGAAAAAATGTCTAATTTGCCAATCTAATTCTAAATCTCATGTCCTAATTTCAGTATGTACACACCTCAACTACACCAACCTCTAAAGCACAGCAACAATCCAACAGACAGACAGACGGTCATATTCCCTGCACACGCTACAACGGCCCAGATCTCGCCACGAGTCCATCCACCTCCATCTCGGCAGCCCAATCCGCCGCCCGCCTCCCCGACGCGAACCGGGTCATCCCTCCCAGCACCGGCGCCGGCGCCGCCTCCTCCGTCTCAACCTCCTTCGCCTCCCTCCGCCTCGACGCGGCCGGCAGCGGCGGCGGAGGAGACTGGTCAACGCATTCCACGGCGCTCTTCCTCGAGCGGCTCCGTCGCATCAAGAAACCGAACCCGGGGCAGCAGCCGATCCTCATCTCCGGCGACCTAGGCGACCGCCGCCGGCGCGCTCTTTCGCGGTCGGAGAGGACCTTCCCGATGCAGGACACCTTGGGAGAGCTCGGCTCGTGCTCCGGGACTGCCGGCTTCGGGTTGCGCCCGCCGCCGCCGGTCTTGGCCTTCTTGGGGAACATCGCCGGCGGGTGGTGCCGTCGCGCGCAGCCGCCGCCCTGGCCGAGCTTCCCGGAGATCCCGATGATGGGCGCCGCCGTGGGCTTCAGGTTGCCGGAGAATCGCTGCGACGCGCCGTTGCCGTTGTGGCCGGGGTGGTTCTTGAGAAGGCACTTAGGGTTGGTGTTCTCCTTGAGGGAGTCGTCGCGGTCGTAGACGCCGCTGACGTCGGACCAGGCGATGTCGTCGCCGATGCGGAGGCGGGTGGACTCCGGCGGGTCGCCGCCGAGGTCGCGTGAGGCGGCCATGGGGGAGCGAGATGGAGTTTGGGGGAACGGTAAACGTTAGGCGGAGTCTCCTCTCTCGTCGGCGTGTGGCGTGGTTTTAAAGGAGTTGTGCTGTTGGGATTGCTGTGATTGCGAGGAGCGCATGCGTCATTTTCATTTCTTTTCTTTTAGTTTTAGTAAACGATTAGAGTTGGAAGACGGGATTTCCGTCGGAATTTTTTTATTTAATCTTTTTTAATAATATTTTAAAGTTAACTTGTCGCTAACTTTATTTTCAATTCTAACCCTTCTGATCACACCATAACACGCTGCGAGGCCAAACCATTATATTACGTGGCTTTTCTTGGCGTAGCTAAACCTGTCACACAAGTCATTGTGCGCATGGCTTGCCAACGTGAAAGGCTTGCGTGGCCCAGTACATGTCCTTGTCACGCCAAATTGTGTAGCGTGACAGAGGTGACTTAGGTGCTACTGGTCCACCCAATTCTTTATTTTTCTCCAAATCCACTCTCTTCCTGCCGGTCTCTCTCCTCCCTGCCCCTAACCTCCACAAATTCGTCGATTTAGAGCCGATTCGAAGTCCATAAACCTGTAGAGATCATCCCCAAAGCAATCTCACCCATTCCCTCTATTTATTTTGGATAAAATTGGTTAGATTGGTGGATTTAGCGTTTTGGCCAAATTGCATGTATGAGCGGAATTGGTTTGAATCTTTGCACGTTGGAGTGAATTGGATAGCTTTAGTATGCAATGGTACTTGAATGTGTGCATATTTTGTTTTGTTCATGCGATTTTTAGTGATTTGTGGATGAAATTGGATGTTGTGGGTAGGATTTGTGGATGAAATAGGATATACCAATGTAGTTTCATGTAGTGATGGAAATGTGGCTATTAAATCGTAGTTTTGTTATTTTTGTGAAGAAATAATTTTTGTTGGTTGCCACGCCATGGGTGGTGACGTGGCCAAAAAGGTCAGATTGAAAAATATAGTTGGTAGGGAGTTAGTAATAAAATTTTGCTTCAACAAATGCCTATTTAGTTCAAAAATTCAATTCCCAGCTTGTCGGACCTTTTGGCATAGTAGTCGACGAATTTTGTGTTTGTTGTATATCGGTCAACATTAGTCATATATGGAATGGCTAGTACTACTTTGAAGCGTAGTTGTTCGTTATTAGTATCTGTGGTAGTTGGTACCTATGGCATGCAATACTGACTTTACAATATTTTGTTTGCATTGTTAGATGTAGATGGATAAAGTTGTATGTATTTTTATTGGTGGGCTAGTTAGCCAAACGGGTAGTGGTGTCGAGTTCGTTGGCATGGAATTTACTGTACTTGTGTTTCGAGAATCACCAGCCTTTCGAACTCTTGTGACGAGGATTAAGTCGACCCTTGGATGGGATGAGCCCGGGGTCGTTGTCGGAATGGAGGGGTGGTATGATGCTGGGCTGGATTCAAAGGTGCATGCATTATTAATGTCAATCTTGTGTGACGATGATTCGGACACTTACAAGGAGATTGGTGAACGACACCATGGAGGAAGTTGAATCCGCTGTGGAACTTTCGCAAGCCCCCCCCCCCCAATGGAGGAGCAACCGTCCCAAGAGGTTATAGGCGTCGGTCTTAACAACAATGCCCACCGTTGGTGGATTTTTCATATATGACTGTTTTTGCATCGCACCAACTTAGTGACCTCGTGATTGATTTTAATGGCACTGTACTGAACAACGAGTTTGACAAGGAGGTGTTCCGAGATAGAACAGTTCATGATGTTGAGTCTGACGAAGGTAGGAGCTCGACCGAAAATGAAGCGCCCACTCCTCTTTTCTCCTCTGAGAAAGGCCGGGTTCTTCATAGTGTCATGGATGAGATCCCGTTGGTGCATGCATTCTAGGATGTTAGAATGGTTGGTAACGCTGTCTGTGCAAATGGGTTGAAGAGCAGGAATGACATTACGGATCT
The DNA here is from genome assembly GCA_036346405.1 of Phyllostachys edulis. Taxonomy (NCBI): domain Eukaryota; kingdom Viridiplantae; phylum Streptophyta; class Magnoliopsida; order Poales; family Poaceae; genus Phyllostachys; species Phyllostachys edulis. The sequence goes on from CM070568.1 coordinate 5,973,033, forward strand.
GAATAATGACGTCATACGCAAGGACATGTTGTTTTCAACCATGGAGGATATGAAGGTTTGGCTGCAAGAATACTCCTGAAGGGATATGGGTAGGCTATACTAGCTGGCAATTCAAAATTTCTACCACGTAAACCAGGAAGCCAAGCAAATAGAAGATCATATATCGTTACCACTAGACGCGTAGTGCAGCGGAAGAAGAGTTGGAGCAGCTTGATCCAACGTAGAGTGCGTCAGTGTAGTTGTCGTAGTCGACCGTCCAACGTCGAGAACGTCGATGCAGTGGTCGTAGTCGATCGTCTAGCGTCCTCGCGAGTCGATCGTATCCTTTAGTAGCCTGTGCAGTTCCTTGTGAAGATTGCGGATCGTCCTCAAGTGCAATAGCAATCATAGTAGCGCCTCTACGATATCCGCACTTCCAGGGAAGGAACACCGTACGCCGGTGTGCTAGCACCAAGTCGCACGGCAGGGCTCTCTTGAGAAGATGGTGGCTAGGGTTTCGTTGGAGTAACTCACGTCAACTAGTATATCCCAATAGCCTCAAGCATCTTCTTATATAGTGCCCATGACGGATCCTATCCGAACACATTTGTTCCAACCTGTTAAGTGTGTGACTCGTTAGGTTCATGCGTAATCGGTTGTTACTTGAAACTCCTTTTCTATCAAGAGTCGTTAGTGGCTCCTAGCAGGACATAACGATTCCCGAATACACACGAATTATATTGGACGAACGTTAATGCAATATGATCTACGACCAGGTCCTTATCACTAACGACCAGCTCATATTTGGTCTCGACCAGTTCGTAACTCCTTACGACCAGGTTTCGACCACTTAGTGATCATGTTCGACTAGCCTACGACCAATTCGTATCTCCATACAACTAATCTGTATCTGATTGAACTAAAAGACCTTCTCATGTATTCGCCCTTTGCCTCACGATATCCGGTTGAACTCCAGCTAAGATATTATGTCATCCATGGACTGTTCAATCTTTCTCGATTGAGTGTTAGATAACTTCATGTGGTCGAACTCTTCGACCACCAGTGGCATGGCCATGCACTTTCTTTATCTGACCACATTGAGGGGCCCAGAAATATCTCTCCTGTTATGTTAGGAGGGGCAAATTCCATATCCGACCAGTCACATTCCTCCACATGTTTCATAGCATACCCGAAAGCTACCTTTATAACTACCCAGTTACGAGTAGCGTTTGGCAACCCCTAAGTGTACTATTACACATGTAGGAAACCATGCTGATCTTAGGTCTAAGGATTATACATCATTATTACTTGAGACCAACTAACGACACATAAAATCATAACAATCTCAATAGTGTCTTAAGGTGGGTCAATGTAACCCCTTATTCTCTAACATGTGTTCACATTATTGATTCGATATCCATATATCTATGACCGGTGAAACATAGTCATTAATCAATACATGTGCTGGTCGATAAGTCACTAGTGTTCCGACTAGTGACATTCGACCAGGGATACCTTTAGAACAACAACATATAAGTTAAAAGAGCTTCACCAACAAGTCATGTACTTGTTAATCTTATAACCAATGATTCATTCAAGGAACAGAATAACACTTATTCAATAACTCATAAACATAGACGTGATACAACCATCTCTATGATTGCCTCTAGGGCATATCACCAACAACTCTGTGAGGAACCGTTGTTCATTTGTAGTACAATACTCCGATGTGAACAAGAGGTATACCATGCAGTGCGAAAGGCGGTGCGGATGGAAGGTCTGGAGGTGGAAAATTAGAGACAAGTAATGGAAAATAACGAATGTGAAGCAGCCTTATTATTGTGGGACTGCACGAGTGTCCTGGGAGCACCTTCAGGCGACTGCTAATTTCATTGCTAGGCGCATAATGGGGGTTGTGGCTAGGCCTACTAATGGGTTGAAACCCAACCCAAACCCACCCAACCCATTTCAATGCAGCACATCAACCCAACCCAAACTAGCCCACTGCTCTACCTCTAAAACCCAACCCAACTCATATGCAACTCCAACCCAAACCAACCCAATCCAATTCCCTCAATATGGGTTCAACCCAATTCTCACCCATTTCCAACCCATCCCATCCATCTAGCCCCCTTGGTCTTAAACAAATCCCACCTTGTTTCCTCCTCCCCTCTTCTCCTTCCTCAGTTAGATCCATTATCGGTGCTCTTCCCATTCACTAGCCACATCAAATCTTGGAAGAGGAGAGCGCAGGAGAGGCTGAGGAAGCCACAGTACAAGATAGACCATTCATGGGGCTTCCTGGCACCGAGGTGGGTGGCAACGACGGTGGCATGCCGAGCCTGCTGGAGTTCATGGGAAGGAAGACCAAGTACGTGCGCATGGACGATGTGCTTCCACAGGAGCAGGAAGAAGACTGTGGCGGCATCCGTGTTCGCGGGAGCATTAGCAGCAGGAGATACGTCTTTGCCTGCTCTATCTTTGCCTCCCTCAACCATGTTCTACTCTGCTACGGTGAGCTCAGCTTCTACTGAGTGACGTTTCTTGATGCAAATTTGGTGTCAGACATGACGACAGTTTTGTCTAGTGATTAGCATGGTTACAGTTGTTAGTGTGGTGTTTGGACTTTGATACTGGAAAATGGGAACTCTGTGTTAGTGCGCCTTGAAAAGATCAAGTATTTGAACAAATTTCAGTCCATGATTTTACAAATACTCATTATTGTCTTGGCAGTCTTTGGCATGACCAATTCCATCAAATTTGGAAATGGACGAAATAACTCTGCACAAAGTGCATGTGAATGTGTAATCGTAGGTGTTAATGAGCCTTTTATATCTTCCTTCCCAGACGTTGGTGTGATGAGAGGGTGCATCATATTCATAAGAAGGACCTCCACATCACCGAAGTGCAGCAAGAAGTGCTCGTCAGGTGCCTCAACTTCATCTTCCTCCTCGACAGCCTCGCTGCAGGCAAGACCTCAGATGCCATCGGCTGGCCATGGAGAGGCTATGGGGCTCCTTTATTCATACATAAGCCTAGGCATCCTCCTTGGGTACGTGTCCAACCTCATCTTCATGGGCCTCCCCCGACCACATCAACTGACATGTCATGCTCGCCGTCGGTATCCTCCACTCCACCTCCATCGCATTTGTGCTGATGGTGATCCTGGAGTCGCCGCGGTGGCTGGTCATGCAGAGCTGGACCGGCAAAGTGCGCGCCGTGTTGCTCAAGTCACAAACAGTGAGGAAGAGGCGTAGGAAAGGCTCGCGGAGATCGAGGAGGCTAACGCGTGTCATAGCCGCCGGCTAGGCGGTGTGGTGGGAGCTCCTGAGGCCGTCAGCTCGTCGCCGGAGGAGGGGAGCCACCGAACCCATGGAGTGAACCCTGTTACAACACCCACAGGTTCAACCCGTTCTCAACATGGATTTCTGAACCCAGCCCACCCCAACCTAACCCTTTCTATGAGGAAACTCAACCCAACCCAATCCAACCCATTAGCGCTCTTCCAACCCGTTGTCACCCATCCAAATCCAACCCAATCAAGGACCCAACCCATTTGAACCCAACCCATTAGCACCCCTAGTTGTGGCTGTCGATCCTGATGTGATCATCGCCACTCTTATTGAGGCTATATTTGAGTTCATTAAGTACTGCGTGACATACGAGAAAGCATGGAGAGCAAAGCAGCGAGCGATGCAGTTATTGTGGGGTGATTGGAAGGATACTTATGGGATGCTTTCTCAGATCCTAAGCGCTATGCATGCCAAGAACTTCGGCATGGAGTTTTATCCCTGGCACGGAAACCGAATGAAACCCGATGAAGGAGTGTTGAAATATGTTCTCGAGCGGGTGTATTAGTCTTTTGGGCAATGCAAAGAGATCTTCAAGCATTGTAGGCCTATCTTATCACTTGAAGCCACATTTCTAATCGGGAAGTACTATAGTGCCTTGATGGTCGCCGTGGGTATTGATGCGGAGGACCAGCTGATTCCACTGGCGTTAGCACTTACTAAGGGTGAGAACAATGCCAGCTGGAAATGGTTTATGGATATAGTTCATCTATGCCTTGTTGGGCATGGACGGAAGGTTTGCATCGTTTTGGATAGGCATTGCGGCGTTGTGAACACTGTGAAGAGCAAACTTGATGAACACCCGGATGTACTGCATAGGTGGTGCATGCATCACTTAATGACAAATTTTTAAGCAATGTAGTAGGGAAGATCTCACAAAAATGTTCAAATTGTTGTGCGGATGTTTGGAGAAGAGGGACTTCAAGGGCAAGCTGAAGGAGTTGAGAGGATTGACCAACCAATGATAGAATAAGTGGTTGGACGAGATCTTGTAGCACAAGAGGAAATGGGCACATGCATATGATGAAGGTTGATGTAGGTATGGTATGATGACCACGAACATCTCGGAGGTGTTCAGCAACGTTCTGAAGGGCATCCATGCCATGCCAGTATTGGCCATTGTGGAGTACTCATTTAGGAAGACCAACTCATACTTTGTGGATCAGTGGACCCGTGCAAGGGATGCATACAATGCCGATGAGCGTTGGGGTGCGGCTGCTGCCAAACACCTTGCTCTAGTGAAGGAAGAGTTATGCAACCAGGAGGTGGACGAATATGACCCGACATTGTATATCTACGCTGTCAGGGTAGTGGGGGGCACATCCATAGGGGGTGAGTGTTATGGAGGCCAAAACCATAGAGTGAACCTAGCTGCGGGAGATTGCACTTGCATGTTCCCGGCTTTGCTACATGTGCCATGCTCACACATCATCACCGCGTGCCGCATGCGTGGCGTGAGCCACCTTTCAAGTACCTTCATTGGCAAGGAATTCTCAAAGCTAGCCATGATGAGGACTTGGGTGAAGAGGTTTGAGCCTTACCTTGATCTAGTAGCATTGGCTACCCTATGTTGGGGAGGAATACATTCCCAACAAAGAAATGGTGAACAAGTGACATGGTAGGGAGAAGAGGAAAAGACTTCGTAACGATATGGACTGCTCATAGCAAGCCGGTAAGGACATGTATAGCCTAGGGGACTTCGACGCCACCACCATAAGCAACAGGTGCTTGGAGTGTCATGAGCACGACCACAGCAAGGCAAAGCACATGAATAAGGATTGCCAGCAGCGTAGGGTTAGGCGATGCCGCTCCCGTATCCAATAGGACATGTCTTGAACCCCTGAGGTAACCATCGTTGTCATTGTGCAAAGAGTATTGTTGTGTCTTTATTGCGTTCACTCCATTGCATTTTCTCCATTGTTTTGTGCTTCATGTGTACTAACAAATTTATTTCTTCTATTGCAGGATGCCTCAACACCAGTAGTACGTGTTGCTCATCTCGGAGTACGACAATGACCGCGCACACTGTATAGCCGACGAGGGTGTGGTGAGATTTCTTGATCCGTTATTCGATCACGCATTTAACTTATTGACTATGCGGCGCACTTCACTTATGTCTATGCAAATTTCTCTGGCAGGTACTCTAGCCACTTTGCCCTTGGACCCACACCCCTCTGGATTGGGATGAGCAGTGCGTGCGGGCGTCGCGATCTGGTACCTTGAGCCTAGCCATGTGTTGGGCTTGGCCCAACACTGTGCAAATACACTATTCTAGCCCAGCTATTACTGTTCACTGAAATCCATTAGCCCATAGCCCAAAATCCAACACTATTCAGTCAGCCCGACCCATCACCAACAGTACCAACCCGATACTGTTCATTAGGCCCATTACTATTTATCTAAACCCATGTTCAACATAATATGTCCATTTCGACTGTTTCGAGCCCTTGAATCCCATTCTCAACCTTGTTTAGCTAAATCAAGCACCAAATAAATTTCCACCATTCCACACTGCCCTTCTTTTTATTTCTTTCCGAATTTATTTTATTTGCATGTTGTTCCCAGCTCGCTCCTTGTTGAGCCCGGATATTTTATTTGAATTATTTTATTTTGCATTAGGTCCCAACTTCGACGACCAAGCTCCGGAGAATGTCGGACAAGACACAGGAGAAGCTAAGATTTTTAGGACTTTGAGCAAGGAGGCAAGTTGCATTCATTTGATCATCTTGAGCCTATATTTCATGTACTCATATTATTAGTTTTATTATTGTATTTAAGCCAATTACTTTGTTATTGCAATTATTTTTTTGAATGTCATGATATTTAGATAAATGCTACCACCCACATACACCCACAACCTCCTATTCTTTATAGGCCATATTCACCTTGACAAGTTTAAGTTACATAAAATGATAGCAAATATTCGGCATTGTCACACAATGTGTTTATAAATATTGATAAGGAATATTGGCTAAACGCCAATTGGTTTTGGTAGAGAGTTGAGGGTTAAGACCAGGAGGTTAGACAACCCAATATACTTGATAAACGTGAGTTAGAGGTGAGATCAAGAGGTGGACAACCACGTGTTGGTAATTGGTCTATCGGCTCACTAGATGACAAATAAGGACTAAAACCTGGTGCTAAATAACAGACACAGAAATCGCTCAACCACAGGTTTGGTTTATCCAACTTGGCTTAGTACACTGCTCATCCAATTGAATATCTACAGGATGTCAACTACTCTTGTTGTGTAGAGTAGCCGCGGATTGGGGGTGAGTCAGGAGTGGACCGGTTAGGGCACTCGCTGAACTACACAATAGTATGGACTAGTTAGCATCAGACTGCGTACTCCACCATTGGCCGGTGGTTTCCCGATGGCTGTATTGACCTTGAACCTACCGGGTAGAGACTAGAAAGGTTGAGGAGTGAAAATGCTATGTTATCTCAACTGAGTCGCACGCTATCGTGTTGCGTGTATATAGCTTGACAGTATGAGTTTGAGGTATCTTGTGGGTAAAGTTGGGCAACTCTGTAGAGTATAAACAATGGTATTCGGATACACCATGCTTCCGGTTAATGAAGCTGTGTTCATGGGTGATTCCAGTATATGAGGCAGAAGTAGAGTTTTGCAGATGTTAAGTTGATAATTATAGATGTTGAAAATCCTTGTTGTTATATGTAATATGGCTTTACTGTTTTAATGCTAAAATGTTTAAAGTCAAATATATTGCATTCCACATATACCTATTATGGTAAAACTGCTCCATTCATTTGTTAATCCTGGCAAGTAGTTAATTAGAATTTCCCATGCAACTTGTTGAGTACTGTTGTGCTCATACTTGCTAAACATCATTAGAAGAACCTTGGGAGGAGACATGCGATCTTTATGATCAGGAGGAGCCACTGGAAGGTGACGACTACTGGTACTAGGTCTCAATCACGCTCATGCGTGCCTGTAGTTCAAAAGTATCTTTTGTCCTGTAATATTTTATATTTGGGCTTGGATGCCCATACCTGTGTTCAAATTGGTTGTTAAGCCCTAGCTGTTGTAATAAAAGCTTGTCTCTTTTTGTAAGTGTAAGTCTGCTTGTGATGCTTGCTATTTCTTGCTTTACGACCGCACATCTTGGACGGTTGTGAATAGTTTAATGATCTCCGAAATGGATCGTTACAAGGATCGTTTAACTGCCCCCTTCTTTTAGCATGACCTTTTTCCTTATTGAAGATTTGGAAAGGACTGCACTCTTCCTTCTTCTTTTTGTCAAAGGTGTAACAACCCAAGATCCATAAGTTGGATTAGTTAAGCATCTAATGAGCATTTATGAAATTTTGGACTTTTTAAAACCTTTGTTACAAAGCAAATGTGTTAAAACCTAGTAATCTAATACTTCTTCTCCAATTCAAAAGTCCAATTTGAATTTGGGGCAAAGCTAAAAAGGTTTTAAGTATGGAAATGTATTTTGGAATTCAACTTAAAAATAAGTAATACCTCAAATACTCCTAAAATACTTGAGGTAATTTTTACAAAGAATCTCAATTTTTAAACTTGCAAGTATAATTCCTTAATTTCAGAAAATGCAAACCGAATAGTATTATGAAAATATAGTAGTACCCATAGCTAGGAATATTTTAGTTGAGTTCTATATGCTCTAGTTTGCTTATTTGAATTTTTTTTGGAATTTTTTGGAGATTATTGGTTTCTTGTCAATTTGCATGTTCAAAATTGAATTTGAATTTAAAATGCAAACAAATATAGTGAACAGTGCTTGGAAATAATTTTCCTAGATTCTAGAACACTTTAGAAACTCACCTTCAAAATTTCACAATTTTTAGATTTTAATTACTATTTTTAAGCAACTAGTCAATCAAAGAAAGATCAAAAGTCAAACACCACAAGATCAACTTAAAATAATTTTAGAGAAAATTTTAAAAATATTTAAACCCTAGAAAAATCCCTAAAATTTTTCTCATTTTTGGAGTTGAAAATCTACCTTCAAAAATTCATCTAAGCCCTCAGCCTTTTTCCACAAAATCAAGTTATCACTGTTCATCCGGTCGGACCCGGATGTTCGGACCGACCGAACGTAGGCCATTTTAGCTCAGTTGGACCCATTCACCGAGCCACCTCTCTTTGTCCTCTGACCTGCCGGGCCCACCGGCAGGCCTTCCCTTCCACACGGCTGAGCATGCGGCCGTTTCTCCCTACCATGGGCGCCATGCGTGTTGCCACGCCTCCCCGCTCGCCCATGCCGGCCGCCATCGCTCCCTCCGCCGCTCTCCTATAAAGGTCATCACCGAGCTAGACTTGCCCTCCTACTGCCATTCTTCTTCTCCTCTCTACTTCATCACCGAGTCTCCTCGAGCCATGGGCGGAAATGGCACAAGCACCGTTTTGGGCAGCCATGGCGTCCCCGTCTCCCTGCTGCTTCGGCGAACTACGGTTGTCCACGGCCACATCATAGCGTGCCTTCAACCCCGAGGAGCAATACCCCTACGCCAATTTGGAGAAACCGCCATCGGAGCATCACACGTTGCCTTTCTTCCCGACTACAGCCGACACCGCCTCCTTCGCCGCTACCTCTTCTCCGGTGCCTCTCCTTGCAATTCCTCCCTATAGGAGCGTCTATGGGTCTCCCTCTACCTCCCCCAACTACTCAATTTGGATCTCCCTCTTTGTAGGTCGCCACCATCGTTGGACCGGCCGCGCAGACCATTGTCACCGCCGCCAGCTCACCTCAGTGATCCTTCGTCGAAGGTAACCACGCCGGTGAGTTCCATGCTACTCACTCAAGCCTGTGTGTGCTCTATTTCCCGCCCCTTTCCTCTTTGGCGCCGCCGCAACGTGTCACCTCCATGGCCGGTCACCGCATGACCTTGTCATGTCGCCACAATGCCGCCCGTGCCACCAAGTCACCTCTACTGGCCTACTTGTCCTCTGAGCAATCCATTTTGGTGGTTGTTGTCGCCTCCGCGTAGCTCCCCTTGCCGGCGATGAACCACACCCCAACCGCCGGCCACATATCCTGTAGCTCCCTCTCTGTGTTCTTCTTAGTTAAGGAACTGTAGAGTCATTTGAGAATTGGCTGTTAACTAAGTTTGATGATGAACTAATTATATCACTCATGCTAGTGTTAAGCTATTGGAAAATTGAATTAAGGAGAAGTTTATTGGCAAATTAGTGAAATCCCTTGATGAAATAATGATCAGATAAGGTTTATGAAGATGCTCAGTTTGTCAATAGGTTATTGTCATGGTTAATACTGTAGATAGAAATGTCTTAAATTCATTTAGTCTTTAAGCAACTATTTAGCAATTATCTAACAATAGCAAAAAAATCTGAAAATCTTCAGGGATGTAAAACCTTTTGAAAAACCAACAGAGAACAATCTCGATGATTGATAGTAGTGCCATTCAAGTTAGTGAATCAGAAGAATAGTGGTATTGTCAGAGTAACCCATTTGCAAAATCTTATGTCTTTTGCTAACAAAAGTTTGTGTAGGACAATTAGGTCACTTTAGTGATTTAGCAAATAGGAAGTTCAGTCATTAGCACTTAGGTTCTAAAACATTTGCTGTTATAGATGAATAAACAAGTAACCTAACAAATAACAAAATTGTCAAAAGGCTAATAACATGATTAAGTAGCTAGAGTCTTCTTGATGCATTTAGTTAGTGGGACAATTAACTAGTAATAGTAACCTAATCTGAAAAACCAATAGGAAAGTGAATATTCAGGACCCAGCAGAGAAGTAATCAAATTACTAATGTTGTAATGTTGATCAGAGAAGACATTTAGGATGCGTTTAGTTAAACAATAATAGACCTTATGCCCTAGTCTCAATTTCAAAAGTTCATAACCCATTCAATTCAACTCCAAATCATATAATTTTTGTTTCTAAAATAATCTAAAATCAATATCTTTCTTCTGAATTAATTTCATAATTATTGGAGAGTTTTTGGAATTCTGGTATTTATTCGATGTTTTTGCTTTGTCGGTTTTTATCGTTAGATGATGATGATGCGGGAGTGCAATCAAAATGATCGTGAGAATGTCCAAAGTTCCAGCAAACAAAGGCAAGCACCTATTCCGTTGATGCATGTTGATCCTATTACTTTCAAAATTATTATTATCTTGTTTTGCAACTATATGTATGCATGCTTTATTTGTCAAGTTAATTTTGTCGATTAGAGGTAGTTAATCCTGTTGCATGAATTCTCTAAAATTGTTCATCCCCTGCCACTAGCCTAGGTTAATAATCCTACTAGTTAATTAGAGCCCGGTGGATGTTATATGATCTATTTATGTTTATTCGGCGTCATGCTTAGCAATGCTTAGTTTCCGGTAGATTGGACGGTTGTCGACTTAGTTGATAACCTTGATCACATAAATCATTTTTATTATTATGTTATATCTAGAACCTTGTGCTATTTGGAAAACTAAAATTGAAAATAAAATATTTTAGACTTGGGCACATTGGTTGGATGGTGTGTTGTTGGGTGTGTGCTTGGTGCCCGAGTCAACAAGGACCGAACATCTTGTTACACTTAACCAAGCATTATTGCGTGCAACCACATAAGGGTCATATGGGTCCTCTCTTGACTTAGTACTCTGTGGTGTGTTAATTAATGAGTCGCTGGTGGTAGGTATAGGAGGATAAAAGAAATGTGTTATAATGCGTTGGGCATGTGTGGGGTGGGTTCCGGGTAGGTTCTCTCACTCGAGGAGCATTGGCAGTTGCTACGGCTGGGCCAATGTCTCTGACACAACGTATGGGTCCTCTGTGGGAGCCCAGGATGGACGGTTCATGGAGAGTTAACTCCCATACGTGTGACACTTAATTAGCTCATTCCATTAGAAAACGTCTCGTAGGACTTAGCTCTGCCAGCATACCTACAGAAGTGTGCTTTATGGCATGGAAAAGGAGCGGTCTAATATGTGGGTAAAGTTGTACATCTCTGCAGGATTTAAACTATTCGAATAGCCAAGCCCTTGGTTACGGACACGCTTGGGGAGGTATTTCGAGAGTTAGACTCAACATTTTGGAATTTTAAAATTAAAACTTGATCGGGTGGTAATGTGAGACCCCGACGTTTATTAGGCTCAAAATACTTAGTCATCCAATTGACCCTAGTATTATCAACCAAATAAACCCAGTCTCGAGAGATGTATACTCCCCAGAATGCAATATACATACCTCACAACAAAAGAATGTATCAATTCCATACAACACATAGTACATAAGCACTAAACCGAAGTTAACATTAATATGGCATAGATATTACAAAAGAGAGGCCCTTAGGCCAAATAACAATAATTACAAAGATAACAATGAAGCAAAAGTGCCATAAAGATGGCCCAAAATAAGAGCCAACGGTGTGCCTTTAGCCCACAAGGCAGTGGCGAGGACCGCCAAGCTAGTCGCTCTCCCAACCACATGACTCACAAAAGTAAAGCCCTTTGGGCTCTACCTCCTCTGCAACAAAGTTGTTAAGCAAAGCAAATGAGTACAATAAATTGTTTATTGTACTCGCAAGACTGACGTGTAAGATAACAGAACTATAATTTAGCTACATGCAAGCTTTATTTAAGTGGATGAGGCTTTGGACTCATTTTAGCATAAAGCAACATTTATTTGCAATAACATAATAGATTGAAGGCAATTTGGCAAAGCATTTTTAAATGTTGAAATAACAACGCGATAATAACATAGTAACAACAACAAGAACAGTCCTGGAAGTGACTAACCCAAGTCACCACAACAATAGCATGAACTCCCCGTTCATACCAACCATGTCAAGTTTTAATTAAAGGTTGTAGTCTAGTCTTGAACGACCTTACCAAGCATGTCCATAACCTAGGACGAGGCTATTCGAATAGTTTTATCCCTGCAGGGTGTACCACTGTACCCACACGTCAGACCGCCTTTCCTTTAGGCACACTACCATAGGTATGCTTGCGCGGCTAAGTCCTACGAGACAGTTCCAATGGACAATGCTAATTCGAGTCGCACAACCCACGGGAGAAGGAGACATCACATAACCTTCAGGAAGCTAATGCTCCCCTCCCACATCACACACACATTTTATCTTTAAAACACACCAACCGAGCGACCCCAATTAACACCGCCCAGAGTACTTAGTCAAGAGGGTTCCATATGCCCCTCGTGTGGTTAGTACATAAAATCGCAACTTAGTGACCCAAGTACTCGGTCCTTAGGGACCCGAGCATACCACCACATCCAAAACCACGCCATCCATCCAATATGCCCAAGTCTAAATCAATCTTTTATTTTCAGTTTTTGATTTTACAAATTAATCAAAGCACAAGTGCTGGACATATAGGAGTAATAATCAGTTTTGAGTGATCAAGACCATCGACTAAGTCGATGATCGCCCATTTCTACCGAAAACTAAGCATGTCTAAGTAATTTAAATCGAAATTACTAAGTGATAAGAGCTCATCCAACGAGCTCCCACCACAGCAAATAAACTAGGCTCATGGTAGTAGAGGGTAAAGAATTCCTACAGATTATGCGACTATAGGATTACTAGCGACATTTAACACAAAGTAGCATGCATACATAGAAGTAAAACAAAGTATTAAGCTTTAAAGTAATGGGACAATGATGGAAATGGTCAAACTGCTTACCTTGTTGCTGGTCAATTTGTTGCGGAGGGTCACTCTCGGGATCACCACAAATGTCGAAGCCTAACGGAAAAGCGAGAAAGAACCGATAAGAACGACGAAACACAACAAAGACAGCACAACAAACGAACTCCAAATTCTCTGAATTTTCTACAGCAGCAAGAGGGTGATTTTTAGGGAATATTGCAACAAGAACCAATTGATTTGGATTCTCAATGCAAAATTTATGAGCAAAACAATTCTGCTCAGCCCCTAAAATACCAAACTGCACTATTCACTAATTTAATTATGAGGCAACATTTTCTAGAACAGCAGCGAAGCTGAAATTTTTACTGTAAAACCAGCACCTCATGAGATGAATAACACAATTGAGTTCATCTCCTTTGGAGCTATATTGCACTCTCTACAAATTTTCAAAAACAAGAACTTGAGCAAAATTATAATGCACAAGTCCTCATTTTCCTAGCAGCAACATGCTCAAAACTAATTTTCACAGTGAGTTCACTAAGAGAGGAAACCAACAAAGTTGGTCTCACCCAAAAATAATCTATAGAGCATTAGTTATGTATTTTACAAGTTAAGTATTGTTTTTGAGTGTATATTTAAAGTGAGTTTTAAAAACTGATGGCAAACTCGTGCTCTGGAGCTGAACTCAACTTACAATCATTTTTGGATTAAAGTCAAGTTCAAGACAGAGCTAACACAATTTGAATGACCTCATTTGGAATTAAAATGAAAGAGATATGAAATTCTAAAGTCTATACCTTATTTCGGTTTAACTAAGACCTCACTTTGGAATTTCTAAAACTCACAAGGGTATGGGAGGGCGTGAGCCATGATCTTAAATCCAACGGCTCAAGATCTCCCAGAGAACATCATACACGCAAGACGTGAAGGTCCAGAGGTCCTGGACCTCTTAGCAACTCACATGCGCGAGGTGAGGGAGGTCGGGCCGTAGATGGGAAATCCAGCGGACCACAACATGGAAAGGAGGTCGGAGCGGACCAGATCTAAAGGGAGGTCCTCAACGGTGAGATCTTCCAAAGGAAGATCTAAACTATCAAGATCTCCCAAGGAAGATCTGCATCGTCAAGACCTCACAGGGAGGTCTGGACGGTCCAGATATTCAAGGGAGGTCCTCGATGGTTCGGATCGTCCGAGGGAGGACCTTGACGGTCAAGATCTACCCGGGAGGTCATGAGCACCGAGATAACCTAGGGAGGTCCTAAGGAGGTCCTAACGTCCTGCACCTCCGGGAGGTCTCGACGGCCACGATTAGCGAGGGGAGGTCTTGGGCGCTCAGATCTCCTCGGAGGAGGTCCGGCGCCCTGCACCAGCGCTTTAACTTCGCAAGACTTTCGGACATGAATAAATGCGGCGGGACCATGAGGAGGTCCGCGAGGGAGGTTTTAAATGCGCACAAGAGACAAAGTTAATGGCATTTAACGCTAACCCCATGATTGCAATGATTGGGCATTTAAAACGGTGAATTTATGTCCTAAAAACGACAATGACACGCTCGGGACGTCCGACAAAATCCCGAGCGTGAAGAAGTGATCCTCGCCGGCGATATAGAGCTCGCCGGCGAGATCCAATGGTACCGTTGGGTCCGCAATAACCATGCGCACCCAAAGGACCCTCTCTCAACGGCGGCGACGGCCTTGAACGCCGTCGAGCCGGAGAGGTCAAAAGATGACCATCACGGCCAAACTACGAAAATGCAAAAATGAAGCTCCGCGCAACATCAAGCGTGTGCCAAAACTAAAGCTCCGCGACATGCATTCAAGCGGGTGCCAGCAACTAAAGGACTAACAGGAGGTACCTGGAGGTCCTAAGGTGCTGGGGAGGTCGTGGAGGTGATGACCGAGTTGGGGAAGACAACGAAGCCATGACTCACGGCACCAGCTCCAAGCTCACTTTGTCCACCTCAAAAAGCCCAAACAAAATAAGTTAGGGTTATTCCGGGAGGTTTGGGGAGCAAGAGTGAGCAAGGTTTGAAAGAGGGAGCCTTTGGAACTCTGAGCTACCGAGAAGCTCCAAGGACTTCAACAATGGCAGCCACTAGAGAGGAGGTGAGTGAGTGAGGAGCTCACCACAAGACAAGATGCAAGGCCGAGATCGGTTGTGTGCAAAGGAAGCCAAGGAGGATCCCTGTGGTGACTTATAGCCCGAGTGAAGGTTATGAGCGGGGCTAAGCTCCATGGTGAGCTTAGCCCACGGGTTGGTCCATGGGATGGACATGACCTAAAGTTGACAACAAGGCAGTGTCTTGACTGATAAGTGAAAGTCGACTGCATTAAATGCTTGGTCAACAAAGAGTCATTAAAGGTGCAGAGGCTGGCGGCGCGTACACTCCACTCGCCAGAGCACGCATGCGCGCCAGAGGAAGGAGAAG
Organism: Phyllostachys edulis; assembly: GCA_036346405.1. Taxonomy (NCBI): domain Eukaryota; kingdom Viridiplantae; phylum Streptophyta; class Magnoliopsida; order Poales; family Poaceae; genus Phyllostachys; species Phyllostachys edulis. Next base: position 5,988,402 of record CM070568.1, read on the forward strand.
AACAGGAGGTCCTTATGACCGTTGGATAAGACACGGGAGGTCCTAACCATCGGATCTCATTTTGAACCGTTATGTTTTAAGTGGCCGGGAGGAGGTCCCACCACACGATCAAGGATGGGAGGTCGTGGCCCTCCGATTTCTTTAATCGCAAAACGCACGTGAGGAAAAGGGCGGGGAGGTCCAAAGCGTTGGATCTCCATCCAACGGTGCGGACCTCCAAAGTGAGGACTTAACCGCACGCGATCAAAAAGACATGAGGGAGGTCATGGCCTTTGGATTTAAATCAAGGGCACACAATGACCGGGAGGTCTCGATATGATGCGCAGCGAGCAAGGGAGGTCAGACTGTTAGATTTAGATCTAAGGGTTCCGATCAAAAGAGGTGGAGGTCTGAGCTTGCGCAACGCACAAGGGAGGTCATGGTCTTTAGATTTAGATCTAAGACTCACGATCTCACGTCTTGCCGGGAGGTCTCATGCGATGAGACAAAGGAGGTCGTGACCGTAGATTTTAATCTAACGGTGCACAACAAAAGATGGGGAGGTTGTGAGTGCTTGATAACACGGGAGGTCGTGAGTCGTTGGATTTGATCCAATGGCTATGACCTCACGTAGGTGGGAGGTTTGTTTAGTTTAGGTTGAGAGGAGGAGGTCGGGGCCATGGATCTTGGATCCAAGGGCTATGACCTCACGAGAAATGGGATGACTGACCGAGTATGTTGAGGAGGAGGTCGTGGTGTTGGATTTGATCCAACGGCCACGACCTCAACAAATGGGATGACCTCGCTGCGATGGTTTAACAGCTGAGGAGGTCTTTGAGGTTTAACACACGTGGGAGGCATGACCGTTGATCACGGATCCAACGGCAATGACCTCATGAGGTGGGGAGGTCCTTGCGGTGTTGATCATGAGGAGGTCGTGGCGGTTGGATGTAAATCCAACCTGCGACTGATCAAGGTGGAGATGGGGTCTCCGAGGTGCGAGACAAGGTTGGGCTGGACCAACTTTGAATATGGCTAGCCCAAGGAGCAGTGTAGGCTTTTAAATTTAGTTTTTAACAGCTGAAACTTACAGAATTATTTGAGATAGCAAATGAACTCCAAATTTGATGAAATTTTAACTGGAGCTTGCTGACAATGAGATCAACCTTGCATAAAATTTCCAGAGGTTATTATGCAATGCATTTTTCTCAGGAAATTCATGAAGGTTGTTTAAAGGATTGCTTTGCCTCCAAAAATTATCAACAAGTGTTATAACTCATGATATTTTTTAGAGGGTCCCATATCAGTTTTGGGACCAAGGAAAATATATTCCAAATGTTTGGCATAAGATTTAAGATAATTGGAAAATGAGTTTGATTTTTGGTCAACAAGAGCTTTGTGTTCTTGGATTACACAACTCTTGGACAATAATTACATAAGATTTTAGGGTTTTTCAAGATGTGAGAAAAAGTTTTAATTTCTACACATATAATTATACTTGATTAACCCTAATTATACATTTGGGATGTTACAAAATCTCTCCCCCTTACAGAAATCTCGTCCCGAGATTTGGCTCACTCGGTAAAGAAAGATGGATAGTCCGCACGTAGACGATCTTCTCTTTCCCAAGTAGCCTCATCCTCGAATGGTTTGACCACTCGAACTTTAAGGAACTTGATGGTCTTATTCCTTGTCCTTCGCTCAGACTCATCGTCTGTGAACAGGTGCTCGCGATAGGTCAAATCGGGTTGGACATCGAGAGTTTCCAACGGAGCTTCCTCGGTTGGAACACGGAGGCACTTCTTAATTTGGGACACATGGAAAACATCATGTACCCCTCAAGTGCAGTGGCAACTCCAACTTATAGGCAATACTCCCTTCTTCTCGATAACGTGGTAGGGACCGACATATCGAGAGCCAACTTGCCCTTGACGCCAAAACGTTGATGGCCCTTCAAAGGAGAGACTTTGAGATAAACAAAGTCATTAGGCTCAAAACGTAACTCACGCCGACGGCGATCCGCATAGCTCTTTTGCTCGATTGAGCTGCATGCGCAAACGCCAATAATAAGCCGGACTTGGCGCCGGCCTCATTGATTGAGTCCGCCAAAGAGAGGTCTCTCACCGGTCTCGACCAGTTCAACGGGTTCTACACTTTCTCCCGCATAAGGCCTCAAATGGTGCCATGCCGAGGCTGGCCCGAAGTCGTTGTTATAAGAAAACTTCGGCGAATGGCAAGCATTTCTCCCAATGCTTCCCATATGAAAGGACACAAGCACGAAGCATGTCTTCCAAAACTTGGTTGACCTCTCGGTCGACCATCGGTTTGGGGTGATATGCCGTCTTTGAAAGCAAGACGAGTGCCCATAGCCTCTTGCAAGCTATGCCAAAACGAGACGTGAAAAGGATCCACGATCCGACACAATCGTCTTCGGCACACCGTGCAAACTCACGATGCGGGCGATATAGAGTTCCGCCAAAAGACCTACCCGAAGTTCAGTCTTGACGGGAAGGAAATGTGCCACCTTAGTCAATCGATCGATGACGACCCAAATGGCATCATTCTTCTTCGGGGACGTGGGTAGACCGGTGATGAAATCCATTCCGATCGAATCCCACTTCCACTCAGGAATTGGCAAAGGCTGAAGCAATCCTGCTGGACGCTGATGCTCGGCCTTGACACGACGACACACGTCGCACTCGGCAACGAACTTCGCGATCTCCCTCTTCATTCGGGTCCACCAAAATCTCTGGCGGAGATCTTGATACATCTTTGTGGCCCCGGGATGAATGGATAAAGGCGAATCATGGGCTTCGCGGAGGATTAAATTCCGCAACTCCATGTCCTTTGGAACCACAAGGCGCTGCCCGAACCTCACGACGCCATGCTCATCCTCAGAGAAGCACTTGGTCGTTCCGTTCTTGACATTTGCCTTAATGTGGCTCACTCCAACATCCGACTGCTGGGCGGACTTGATCCGATCCACCAAGGTTGGTTGCACAACCAAGGCAGCGAGAGAACCACGCTCAACTAAACCCAAGTTGAGACGCTGAAACTCTTCCAGAAGAGCGGGCTGAAGCTCCCTGGACAACAAGGCATGGCAATGCGCTTTGCGACTAAGCGCATCAAGCAACGACATTAGCCTTGCCGGATGGTAGTGTATACCCATGTCATAATCCTTGATCAACTCCAACCATCTCCTTTGCCCGAGGTTTAGGTCGGGTTGGGTGAACAAGTACTTGAGGCTCTTGTGATCCGAATACACTTCACAACGACACCGATTAGGTAATGTCGCCAAATCTTAAGGGCATGAATCACGTAAGCCAACTCCAAATCATGAGTAGGGTAGTTGAGTTCATGAGGTCTCAATTGCCTTGATGCATAGGCCACTACCTTGCCTTCTTGCATAAGGACACAACCGAGGCCTCGACGAGAAGCATCGCAAAAGATATCGAAGCTTCGATGGATATCGGGAAGAACAAGAACGGAGCGGTGGTCAAACGCTTTTGAGTATTTGGAAACTTTCCTCACACTCGGCGGACCACACGAACTTCTTGTCCTTCTTGAGCAACTCGTCATCGGCCCGCGATCTTGGAGAAGTTCTCGATAAAGCGACGATAATATCCCGCTAAACCGAGAAAACTCCGCACATCGGTGACCGAAGCAGGTTGACTCCATGAAAGAACGTCGCTGACCTTGCTAGGATCAACGGCTACGCCTCCGCTGAAAGAATATGGCCTAAGAAGGCCACTTCCTTCAACTGTATCGCGACTTGTGAACTTGGCACAGACAAATGGTGCTCACGTAGCTTGCCTAACACAAGCAGGATGCTCGGCATGATCCTCATCGTTCTTGGAATAGATAAGAATATCATCGATGAAGACCACGACAAACTTATCCAAATACTCCATGAATACCGAATTCATGAGGTTCATGAACAAGGCGGGAGCATTGGTTAAGCGAATGACATGACGGTGTACTCGTACAAGCCAGAGCGAGTAGAGAACGCCGTTTTGGAATATCCTCGGGCGAATCCGAACTCGATGATATCCCACTCTCGATCAATCTTGGAGAAAACTCGAGCTCCAGTTAATTGATCGAAGAGATCGTCGATGCGGGCAATGGATACTTGTTCTTTCGTCACTTCATTAAGTGGGCGGTAATCGACGACATGCATAAAGTACCATCCTTCTTCTTTACGAAGATTGCTTTGGACAACCCCACGGAGATGAGCTAGGCGAATGAAACCCTTCTCTTGCAGCTCACTTAATCGCTTCTTCAATTCTACCAACTCGTTCGGTGGCATCCGATAAGGCCTCTTTGAGATAGGGCGTGCAGGGAGCCAACTCAATGACAAACTCGAGGTCTCGAACGGGTGGCATTCCCGGAAGATCTGCGGGAAAGACATCAACAAAGTCACAAACTGTTGGGACTTCGCTAATATCTAGAGCGGGCTTCGCTTCAAGCGCGAAGAGATGCGGATCTAGCGACTTGGCTAAAAGCTTAACCCGCCACGGAGGACTAGATAGAGAGATGAGCTTCCTGGCGCAATCGATTTGCCCCATGTGCTGGGACAACCAATCCATGCCAAGAATCACATCAAGACTCGCTGAATGGAGAAGGATAAGGTTCGCTAAGAAACCTACCCCTTCGATCTCGATAGGGACATCCCTACACTCAGATTCGGCTCTCAACTCCGAACCAGGAGAGCGAATGAGTAGCGGGACCGACAATGGAGAGAAAAGAAGCTCTCCGACAGCAGCAAAAGACTCAGAAACAAATGAATGAGATGCTCCTGAATCAAACAAAACAGTAGCGGGATGAGAGTTAACAGAAAGTGTACCTAGCACGACGCCGGGTGCCTCTGAGCCTCCTCGTGGTGATGGCGTTGACGCGACCACTACCCACGCCTTTGGGTAGCCGGACGATCTTCCGTCCCGAGTGCGCCACCTCTCGCCCGCGTCCTCCATTAGGACGAGGGTCGCTCTGTCTTCTTAGGGCATTGGTTCGCATAATGCCCCTTCCGTTGCATGAGAAACATGTGACCCCGGCCGGGTTGCGGGGCCGCTCACGACTCGCAGTGCACGGATCGAGACACGGCTGCGAAGGACGAGGAACAGGCGGTGACCTCGGGGCGCCAAGAGTGAGAGTGGTACCCGAGATCGCCTCAAGCGGGACGGAAGAATCGACCTCGATGACTTATGGGCCTCCCACTTGCGCTTGGAGTCCATAAGCTCTCGAGCCGCATGCTCGGCGACGATGGCCTTGTCGACCAAGGTCCGAAAATCGTGAAAGTCGACAATGGATAGCTTGTCCTTGACTCCTCGGACAAGCCACGCTGAACTTGGCCCTTAGCCATATCGGTGGCATACATCCTCGGAGCATAACGAGCTAGATGGTTGAACTCGTAGACATACTCCATGATCGAAGCTACGCCTTGCTTGAGCGCAAGAAACTCCGCTTCTTGATCTCCATCAAGCGGCAGGATATGAGCCCGACGGAAGGCGATCTGAAACTCCTCCCAAGAGACGGTGTGGTCTGCGGGCTGCATGGCGAGAAAGCTCTCCCACCATGACAAAGCCGCACCTCCGGTGGTGCGATGCAAACAGCGCCTTCTCGTGCTCTGGCATCTGCGCGATGCGGTTTACGCCCACAAGACGGCCAATCGTCTGCGATCCAAAGGGTCCTCGACCGAAAAGGTAGGGGCTGAGTACGAAGAAACTCCGCGAGTCCTCCACGCTGCCGATGGGCATTCCTTGCCTGGATCTCAAGCTCCGGTAAGTGCGGTGGTGTTGCGCGCGATGACGCCCAAGAGAACTCTCCGGTCATCCGCAAGTTGCGCCGATCTCAAGAAGAACCTCGGCCATGGTCGGGAGGAGGAAGCTCGTCCGACCGGCCGATCGCCTTGGCCGCTACGAAAAGGCCCGCCATCTGTTACAATGAAATTTGGTTAGCAACTAAACCCAAAACAAAGCCTTAAGGAAAGCAAAGCCAACGACTAGGGAATGGAATATCACCCCAAACGAAAGCCAAAACAGCGGGTAATTATACTTTAAAAAGCTTCTAAAAGTCTCTAAAAAAGCCAAGAAACACCAAACGCAAGGCTCAACTTCTCAACTCAACTAACCCGTATTGAATGAACGAGTAATTGGTCGAGAAGATCAAAAATCAGATTGTAAGATGAGAGCTAATGCTACTAAAGAGCAAGGTTAAATCAGCGAAATAAGTGTTAGATACTTAGCTAACTAGTATCACATCTTACCCTTTTATTCCCACAAGTTTTAGTTGATTAACCTCTCATTATCTATCCTAATTAGACACCTTTGAGACTGCTGTCCGGAAATTTGATGCTTGCTGTCCAGATTTCGCATCCAAGCTCCTTGTCGAATCACCGACTCCAGAACTTCAAAACCTTGTAGTGGGCAGCTCACACTTCAATTTGCCAATCTCATTGGTTCTCCCAAAACCCAAGGTTAATCGACAACAACTATTTTGTAGAAGGAAGAGAGGAAAACAACTTTAAAACTCAAATTAGAGTGGGATGAGAAGAGAAAGCTAAGATAGGTAAGGAATAAAATCCGAGAATTTACCTAAGCTTTCAAAACTCATTTGATGCTTTGAAAATAGGTTTTCAAAATATCCTAAGGCGATCAAGCTTGCGTTACTACGGTCAGTATAGCTCTGATACCAACTTTTGTGAGACTCCGACGTTTATTAGGCTCATAATACTTAGTCATCCAATTGACCCTAGTATTATCAACCAAATAAACCCGGTCTCGAGAGATGTATACTCCCGAATGCAAGATACATACCTCACAACAAAAGAATGTATCAATTCCATACAACACATAGTACATAAGCACTAAACCGAAGTTAACATTAATATGGAATAGATATTACAAAGAGAGGCCCTTAGGCCAAATAACAATAATTACAAAAGATAACAATGAAGCAAAAGTGCCATAAAGATGGCCCAAAATAAGAGCCAACCAAGTGTGCCTTTAGCCCACAAGGCAATCGACCGACCGCCAAGCTAGTCGCTCTCCCAACCATCAAGACTCACAAAAAGTAAAGCCTTTTGGGCTCTACCTCCTCTGCAACAAAGTTGTTAAGCAAAGCAAATGAGTACAATAAATTGTTTATTGTACTCGCAAGACCGACGTAAGATAACAGTAACTATAATTTAGCTACATGCAAGCTTTATTTAAGTGGATGAGGCTTTGGACTCATTTTAGCATAAAGCAACATTTATTTGCAATAACATAATAGATTGAAGGCAATTTGGCAAAGCATTTTTAAATGTTGAAATAACAACGCGATAATAACATAGTAACAACAACAAGAACAATCCGAAGTGACTAACCCAAGTCACCACAACAATAGCATGAACTCCCTGCTCATACCAACCATGTCAAGTTTTAATTAAAGGTTGTAGTCTAGTCTTGAATGACCTTACCAAGCATGTCCATAACCTAGGACGAGGCTATTCAATAGTTTTATCCTGCAGGTGTACCACTGCATCCACACGCCGCATCGCCTTTCCTTTAGGCACACTACTATAGGTATCTTAAGCACGGCTAAGTCCTACGAGACATTTCCAATGGACAATGCTAATTTCGAGTCGCACAACCCACGGGAGAAGGAGACATCACATAACCTTCCGGAAGCTAATGCTCCCTCCCACATCACACACACATTTTATCTTTAAAAACACACCAACCGAGCGACCCCAATTAACACCGCCCAGAGTACTTAGTCAAGAGGGTTCCATATGCCCTCGTGTGGTTAGTACGCAAAATCGCTGGCTTAGTGACCCAAGTACTCGGTCCTTAGGGACCCAAGCATACCACCACATCCAAAACCACGCCATCCATCCAATATGCCCAAGTCTAAATCAATCTTTTATTTTCAGTTTTGATTTTACAATTAATCAAAGCACAAGTGCTGGACATATAGGAGTAATAATCAGTTTTGAGTGATCAAGACCATCGACTAAGTCGATGATCGCCCATTTCTACCGAAAACTAAGCATGTCTAAGCAATTTAAATCGAAACTACTAAGTGATAAGAGCTCATCCAACGAGCTCCCACCACAGCAAATAACCTAGGCTCATGGTAGTAGAGGATAAACAATTCCTACAGATTATGCAACTATAGGATTACTAGCTTACATTTAACACAAAGTAGCATGCATACATAGAAGTAAAACAAAGTATTAAGCTTTAAAGTAATGGGACAATGATGGAAATGGTCAAACTGCTTGCCTTGTTGCTGGTCAATTTGTTGCGGAGGGTCACTCTCGGGATCACCACAAATGTCGGCTTCAACGGAAAAGCGAGAAAGAACCGATAAGAACGATTTAAACACAACAAAGACAGCACAACAAACGAACTCCAAATTCTCTGAATTTTCTACAGCAGCAAGAGGGTGATTTTTAGGGAATATTGCAACAAGAACCAATTGATTTGGATTCTCAATGCAAAAGTTATGAGCAAAACAATTCTGCTCAGCCCCTAAAATACCAAACTGCACTATTCACTAATTTAATTATGAGGCAACATTTTCTAGAACAGCAGCGAAGCTGAAATTTTTACTGTAAAACCAGCACCTCATGAGATGAATAACACAATTGAGTTCATCTCATTTGGAGCTATATTGCACTCTCTACAAATTTTCAAAAACAAGAACTTGAACAAAATTATAATGCACAAGTCCTCATTTTCCTAGCAGCAACATGCTCAAAACTAATTTTCACAGTGAGTTCACTAAGAGAGGAAACCAACAAAGTTGGTCTCACCCAAAAATAATCTATAGAGCATTAGTTATGTATTTTACAAGTTAAGCATTGTTTTGAGTGTATATTTAAAGTGAGTTTTAAAATCTAATGGCAAATCAGTGCTCTGGAGCTGAACTCAACTTACAATCATTTTTGGATTAAAGTCAAGTTCAAGACAGAGCTAACACAATTTGAATGACCTCATTTGGAATTAAAATGAAAGAGATATGAAATTCTAAAGTCTATACCTTATTTCAGTTTAACTAAGACCTCACTGGAATTTCTAAAACTCACAAGGGTATGGGAGGACGTGAGCCACAGATCTTAAATCCAACGGCTCAAGATCTCCCAGGAGAACATCACACACGCGCACGTGAAGGTCCAGAGGTCCTGGACCTCTTAGCAACTCACATGCGCGAGGTGAGGGGGAGGTCGGGCCGTAGATGGGAAATCCAACGGACCACAACATGGAAAGGAGGTCCGAACGGACCGGATCTAAAGGGAGGTCCTCAACGGTGAGATCTTCCAAAGGAAGATCTAAACTATCAAGATCTCCCCAAGGAAGATCTGCATCGTCAAGACCTCACAGGGGAGGTCCTGGACGGTCCAGATGTTCCAAGGGAGGTCCTCGATGGTTCAGATCGTCCGAGGGAGGACCTTGACGGTCAAGATCTACCCGGGGAGGTCATGAACGGCTGAGATAACCTAGGGGAGGTCCTAAGGGAGGTCCTAACGTCACAGACCTCCAGGGAGGTCTGGACGGCCACGATTGCGCGAGGGGAGGTCTTGGACGCTCCAGATCTCCTCGGAGGAGGTCTGGACGTCCCAGACCCAGCGCCTTAACTCGCGCACGCACTTGGACATGAATAAATGCGCGCGGGACCATGAGGAGGTCCGCGCGAGGGAGGTTTTAAATGCGCACAAGAGACAGGTTAATGGCATTTAACGCTAACCCCATGATTGCAATGATTGGGCATTTAAAACGGTGAATTTATGTCCTAAAAACGACAATGACACGCTCGGGACGTCCGACAAAATCCCGAGCGTGAAGAAGTGATCCTCGCCGGCGATATAGAGCTCGCCGGCGAGATCCAATGGTACCATTGGGTCCGCAATAACCATGCGCACCCAAAGGACCCTCTCTCAACGGCGGCGACGGCCTTGAACGCCGTCGAGCGGAGAGGTCAAAAGATGACCATCACGGCCAAACTACTAAAAATGCAAAATGAAGCTCGCGCAACATCAAGCGTGTGCCAAAACTAAAGCTCCGCGACATGCATTCAGCGGGTGCCAAGCAACTAAAGGACTAACAGGAGGTACCGGAGGTCCTAAGGTGCCGGGAGGTCGTGGAGGTGATGACCGAGTTGGGGAAGACAACGAAGCTTGCAGACCACGGCACCGGCTCAAGCTCACTTTGTCCACCTCAAAAACGCCCAAACAAAATAAGTTAGGGTTATTCCAGGAGGTTTGGGGAGCAAGAGTGAGCAAGGTTTGAAAGAGGAGCCACTGGAACTCCCTGAGCTACCGAGAAGCTCCAAGGACTTCAACAATGGCGCCACTAGAGAGGAGGTGAGTGAGTGAGGAGCTCACCACAAGACAAGATGCAAGGCCGAGATCGGTTGTGCAAAGGAAGCCAAGGAGGATCCCTGGGGTGACTTATAGCCCGAGTGAAGGTTATGAATCGGGCTAAGCTCCATGGTGAGCTTAGCCCACGAGTTGGTCCATGGGATGGACATGACCTAAAGTTGACAACCAAGGCGGTGTCCGACTGAGATGGAAAGTCGACCAAGATTAAATGCGGTCAAGAAAGAGTCGTTAAAGGTGCAGAGGCTGGGCAAGATTAACTCCACCGCGAGAGCACGCATGCGCGCCAGAGGAAGGAGAAGAACAGGAGGTTCTTATGACCGCTGGATAAGACTCGGGAGGTCCTAACCATCGGATCTCATTTTGAACCGTTATGTTTTAAGTGGTGGGAGGAGGTCCCACCACACGATCAAGGATGGGGAGGTCGTGGCCTCCGATTTCTTAATCGCAAAACGCACGTGAGGAAAAGGGACAGAGGTCCAAAGCGTTGATCTCCATCCAACAGTGCGGACCTCCAGTGAGGACTTAATCGCACGCGATCAAAAAGACATGAGGGGAGGTCATGGCCTTTGGATTTAAATCCAAGGGCACACAATGACGGGGAGGTCTGATATGATGCGCACAGCAAGGGAGGTCAGACTGTTAGATTTAGATCTAAGGGTTCGATCAAAAGAGGTGGAGGTCCTGAGCTTGCAACGCACAAGGGAGGTCATGGCCTTTAGATTTAGATCTAAGGGCTACGATCTCACGGCGTTGGGAGGTCTCAAAAGCATGATGAGACAAAAAGGAGGTCGTGGACCGTAGATTTTAATCTAACGGTGCACAACAAAAGATGGGGAGGTTGTGAGTGCTTGATAACACGGGAGGTCGTGAGTCGCTGGATTTGATCCAATGGCTATGACCTCACGAGGTGGGAGGTTTGTTTAGTTTAGGTTGAGAGGAGGAGGTCAGGCCATGGATCTTGGATCCAAGGGCTATGACCTCACGAGGTGGGATGACCCGACCGAGTATGTTGAGGAGGAGGTCGTGGGCTGTTGGATTTGATCCAACGGCCACGACCTCAACAAATGGGATGACCTCACTGCGATGGTTTAACAAATCGAGGAGGTCTTTGAGGTTTAACACACGGGGAGGGCATGACCGTTGATCACGGATCCAACGGTAATGACCTCATGAGGTGGGAGGTCCTGCGGTGTTGATCGCGGAGGAGGTCGTGGCGGTTGGATGTAAATCCAAGCAGGCACACTGATCAAGGTGGAGATGGGGTCGCCGAGGTGCAGACAAGGTTGGCTGGACCAACTTTGAATATGGCTAGCCCAAGGAACAAGTGTAGGCTTTTAAATTTAGTTTTTAACACCTGAAACTTACAGAATTATTTGAGATAGCAAATGAACTCCAAATTTGATGAAATTTTAACTGGAGCTTGCTGACAATGAGATCAACCTTGCATAAAATTTCCAGAGGTTATTATGCAATGCATTTTTCTCAGGAAATTCATGAAGGTTGTTTAAAGGATTGCTTTACCTCCAAAAATTATCAACAAGTGTTATAACTCATGATATTTTTCAGAGGGGTCCCATATCAGTTTTGGGACCAAGGAAAATATATTCCAAATGTTTGGCACAAGATTTAAGATAATTAGAAAATGAGTTTGATTTTTGGTCAACAAGAGCTTTGTGTTCTTGGATTACACAACTCTTGGACAATAATTACATAAGATTTTAGGGTTTTTCAAGATGTGAGAAAAAGTTTTAATTTCTACACATATAATTATACTTGATTAACCCTAATTATACATTTGGGATGTTACAGGTAATGAGAATGGTTCTCATGCTATCATTGGTGTGCTGCAGGGGCATCCACCTGTAGATGTTTTGATATTGTCTAATGTTAATTACTCGCTGTTATTTAAAGTATAAAAAATGTTTGCTCACTTGCCATTTGAATCTATTACAGTGTATTCAAATTCAAATATTGCTTTACGCTGAAAATAAACTTTATGGCCTTCTCCATTGAGTAGAGCTTGCATGTAGCTATGTATAGGCTTGGTAAGGTCTTGCGGAGTACATTCGTGTACTCAATGTTTGCTTTTATTTACTAATCTGGACAGCAGGTATTGAGATCAATTCGGGTAAGGAAAGATGCGTAGGAAACGTCGATTTGCTAAGGTTTTAACCCCAGTCGATTGCCCTGCGGGTTATGGCAAGCCATTGGAACTCCATCGCTAGTTAATTTATGTTTTAATTTCAGTATATTTATTATTTTCCGCTGCATACTTGATATTTTATCTTGCAGAATTATGATTACATGTGTATGGTTTGATACTATTTGTGAAGGTGTGTGTACCACTCCTGGGAGGTCCATAATACACCGAGAGTGGGGAAATTTAATTTGTGATGCTAGGATCAATTGAAGGGTTAAGCATTACAAGTTAAATCGTCCAACGGCTTTCACAAAAGGAAAAGCTTGGGCATGCATCTTTAGACTTGGACTACAAAACGAATTAATTCAGGCGACGTGCATGCAGACCTTGTTGTCAATATCAATATAGTAACAACGACGGGATTTGCAATAGGATAATATTGACCAAAAGAACAAGGAAGAATTAGGGCACATGTTCAGATTGCAGAAACAATTTACAGCAAAAGAAAGACACTTCTTTTGCTGTAAATACCCACTCTTTTCTACGACCATATAGAATGGAAAACATGAGCAGTGTCAGTATTAACGCAACCATTCTACGCCTTATTTGCTGAAGAAATAGACCTTTAATTGTTGGCTGCTTCAACTGTGTACTACGTAGTTGTTGATAAAATGAAGTAGGAGTACAGTATATTTCTTTGACTAGTATTCATCATTTCTCTTGTTTATGAGGAAACAAATACTCCCTCTGGTTTCGTTTATATAACACCCTGATTTTCTGAGCCTTTTTAAAATTTTCAAAATAAAAGGGATCATTTGGTTTTGATGAGAATTCAAAGCTTAACCTGAGGTTTTCAGAATTTGAAGTGTTTAAAATGACTAAGTCAAACTTCAATTACTCACAAGCTTGATTTATTTGGTGGTATTCAAGCTCTCTGGAGTTGTTCTCCTTTTCTTGTTTACTCGAACCTTCCCTTGTCTTTTGGAATTCCTCCCTGTCCAGACCACTCTCCTGGTCCAGCCACCTTTGGGCCAGGACCCCCTTTAATCTTTTCTTGTAGTTTAAACCTCCTCTGAGGTTTAGACTTTCCTCTGTAGTTTAAACCCTCCTCAGAAGGTTTGGACTTTTCTTTTGTAGTTTAGACCTCCCCTGAGGTCTAGGCTTTCCTTGTAACTAGATCTCTTCTGAGGACTAGACTATCTTTGTGGTTTTGACCTTTCTCATTGTTTGGGTACTTCCTAGGTCTAGACTTCCTTTGTGTTTAGCCCTTCGGTGTGTCTAGGCCTCTCTCTTGTTTGGGTATTCCTTTATGCCCAGCCCTCCCTCTTGTTTGGCCATCTCCTGGAGTCCAGGTCTCCTTGTATCTGGAACTCTCCTGTGAGGCTAGACCTCTTTTGTGTCTAGACTACCCTTTGTTGGTTTGAACCTCTTTGTGGCTCAGACCACTCCTTTGTTGACTTGAATCTCTTGGACTACCTCTTTGGTACAGACCTTCTTAGGTCTAGACCTCCCAAGAGCTTGGACCTCCCTTGGTCTAGACCTCCCTCTTTGGTTCTTCTTTGGCTTAGACCTCCCCAGGTCTAAACCTCCCTCATGTTCATTTGAGTCCCTTCTATGCTCTTTTGGACCTTCCCGTGCTCCTTGAACCACCTTGAACTCATTTGGACCACCTTTTGTCCATTTGAACCTTCCTTTAGTTCATCTGGACCTCCCTGTGTCCACTTGAACTTCCCTCTTGTTCATGGAGACCTCCTGTGTCCACCTAAACTTTCCATGTGTTCCTTTGGACCTCCCCGTGTTCATTGGAATCCCTTCTGTATTCATTTGAACCTCCCTTGTGTTCATTCGAATCTCCCTGTAACCCTTTGGCCCTTCCTGTGTTCTTTTGGACCTTCCCGGATCCCTAAGAACCTCCTCGGTCCTTCATCTTGGCAGTCAGGACCTCATCGGGTTCATCCTGACCGCCAAGACCTCTCTTTGGCTTCATCTTGATCGTTGAGACCTCCCCTTTGTGGATTTGACCGTCAGGACCTCCCCTTTGTGGATCTGACCGTCAGGACCTCTCTGTCCCTTGGACCTCTTAGCCCTCTGGACCTCCTTGTCCACGGGACCTCCCCCCCAATCTTTTTTGCAAGGGCCTCCCTTGTGGGTTGAGGTCACTTTGTGATCAGGACCTCTGGTCTTATGCTCGGACCTCCCTCATGGGTCAGGACCTCCCTTGACCTCTGCGCGATCTCCTCTAGGTCTCTGCAGGACCTCCCCTTGAGCTTTGACTAGCCCCATTTGTCAGTCACGACCTCTTTCTTTATCCTTTGACCATGTCCTTTGCACTTGGAAGTCTTCAAAGCATTTAATGCCTGTTGTGTCGCATTAATGCTACTACCTTTTGGCAGCATCGGGCTATCTTTTGTCTCATCTTTTACCTGCTCCTATCATTCCTTCACCAACTCTTGAACATGTATATCCTTGGAAATCTTGGCAGCTCTGGCTATATAAGCTTGGGCAGCCCTTCCTCTTCACCCTTTTGCTCATTTCCACTCTCTGGCTCACCCGACTAACTTTTGGATCTCCTTCTAGCTCTCTAGACCTTCTCCCTCAAGCTTCGGACCTCCTCTAGTAAGCTCCTTGGACCTCCTCCAAACCCATTAAACCTCTCTGTTGGCTCTAGTTTTATGTTTCTTTGGAGTTCTTTTGGTTTTTTACTTGGCTTTGGTTTGATTTGTGTTGTTTTAACGTGTAGACCTCGACGTCGCTGGTGAGCCTAAGCTTTGTGAGGGAGAAGACCTGCAAAGCTTTCGAGCAGGAGGCAAGTTACACTCTTGATCATATTGCACCCATTATTTCACCCTATATATGTTCCATTTTAAATGTTAATGCATGCTTACTTTACTAAGTTATTTCAATATCTGTCTTTAAATTCATAACTATACCTAAATCCTTTGTATGGCCCTTGTTGACCTTGAACCAAACATATTGTCACCATAGGAAAACCTGGTTGCTACATTAGTGTGAACCAGGATCTTTGGAAAAACTTGATGCTTAATCATGCTTAGAACAAAAATATTTGTTTGGGAAAATTTTACCATCTTTGGCCAACTATTATTTAAAAATGTTAACCATGGCATTGAGTTGTCATGGAGTTTGGTAAAATATGCTGGGGAAGCATGGAAAATGGAAAATGATTTGGACTTGGGCGAATCTGGTTGTTTGGTTGGTGCATGTCCATACACGGGGGTCGTGTGATCCGATGCCCCAGGGTTGAGGTTGTCATCCAAGTCAGTTAAGGACTGGTCTTTGAGTCGTATCTTGCTAAGCCTATAATGGGCTATGCCTTACCGTGCAACCACATGTCCTAGCATGGGGAGTGGACCTGACCAACTAATTTGCAAAGTTATCACCGCAGTTGATCCGGCGGAATAGTGGGTGGTCTTTCATGGCCTGTCTTTTATGACTATGTTGTACCCACCTGGCTCAAGAGGGGGCCCTAGGGAAGGGCGAAACCTTAGAGTGGATGGACTACGCTGGAATGATGCATTGTAAAGGCCTTGTCACGTGCTCTAGACCACTTACCTTCGGTAGTGAGTGGTGGTACAGCCGGGTGCCAAACAAACTAGAGAAAATGTGTCTTGTGGGTAAAGTTGCACACCTCTGCAGAGTGTAAAACTATTCGAATAGCCGTGTCCGCGGTCATGGACGTGCTAGCAAAGCCTCTCAAAGTTAGATGTTGGTTTTGGTTTTTTAAAAAAGGACTTTGGTAAACTGTTTGGGATTTCTATCCAAATGGAATTGGGCGGGGAGCCTTGTGACAGGGGGGTATCCTTCATCACTTGTTGATGAATGTTATCCAACTGAAAACTGAGATTTAGAAAATAAATTTTAACTATTGTTATCTGCCTTGGAACTTAGTACTTGTATTTGAAATAAACTTGGCTTTATGCAAATCAACCATATTAAGCATTCCTTTGAGATATCCATTTATGCATGTCATTCTGTTATTTGACGGGTGTAACTTGCGAGCACAGTTGTTATGCTCACTCTTGCTTGATAACTGTTTTGAGCAGGGAAAGAAAGTTTTGAGGTGAACTTGCTGTGGACCTAGAGGTTCTGGATGACTACGATGCGCCCTCCAGCCGATTACCTGTGGTGTATCGGATGGCCTTTATGTTTATCTTCCGCTGTATTCTGGTTTGTTGGCTTGTATGCCCCCCTTTGCAAACAACTTTGTTGATGTTAATAAAGCTCTCGTTGAAGTGTATGTTACCACTGTTGTATGCTGTGAAGAGCTAACTGTTGATCCTTGGGACTAGCTCGATTCACATAGAGGAATATGGGGTGATCCCTGACCACCACGACCACCCTCTGATCTAGTCGTGGGAGGTCTTTGGGGTGATCCCAGCCCTCCACAACCTCCCTCGGGACTGGTCGTGGGAGGACTTGGACCACCTCAGGTCTCACGACCTCCTCAGGATTGGTCCTTCGACCTCTCCTGAGTTGGCTCGTGACTGTTGTGATCTCCCTATGCCTCACACTCCCTCTCGGTTAGGTCTCCAGACCTCTAGGAGATCCTGTTGGACCTACTAAGCGGTCGTGGAGATTCCCCTAAGCGGTTCTACCGGACCTCCTGGGAGGTTCTGATGGACTTCCTAGGAAATCCTAGAGGACCTCTCGGGTGGCCTCGGGCCGAGGCGTTCTAGTTTATTTGTCATTTTTGACTTGGACCAGTCAAACTTTGTAATATTCAATCAATAGTATTTTTTCTAAATATTTATATTGATCGTAATAAAATAATATTATTATATTTGTCATAAAAAATACTTTTATAATACTGTACTTTCACAACATTTTACAAATGTATTAGACCGTTCAAAGTCAACAGTACCAAATATTCGTAAACGGAGTTAGTATAAAAGTACAATTTCAAAGGTCTTCTCCAGGTTGTTGTTCGTTGATCGGCCGTATCATGGCAGTACAAATTCAGTGCATTTTCTATGATTTGTTCCAAATAGATGAACTACTTTGACTTTGCTTGCTACTTCCTACGTCACATTCAGCTCCTACTCCTATCAAATAGTATCATCATTCGCCTTTCAATTTCTCATAACGCGAACATTCCAGAACGAAATTAAAATAGTAGAAGACACAGCTTGGAATACTCCGTGCACATTAGTAAATCTCCATGATTATTTTAAATGAGTAAATTTCCCGTAACTGCAACTTTACTGGAAAACTATTAATTTGCTACAATTTAAGCAAGGATTTCGGGTAGCTACCCTTTAAGAAACCAATTTTTCAAAAAAAAAAAAACGCAACTCTATCACAAACGGGTTCTTCTAACAAGTCGGTCCCACATGTCATACACATATGGTGCTGGGCCCATTACAGGGTGCCATGCAAGCCCCAAGGAGGCTCACACATTAGCGGTACAAAAGTTGCAGTTTATTGGTAGTTTAGACATAATTGTTGCAGTTATGCACAATTTACTCTTTTTAAAATGAAGGCAAACATGTGGTCTACTGGTTAGTGACTCATTTATTTTAATTGGTTTTTAAACCAAACTAGCATGTGGGTCCTCCATGGCAGTGATATAGAAACAAAAGAGGTATGGGTGGGTGGATAGGCGAGATCGCCAACGGCAGCTAAAGTGTGGGGGGCGGCGACGAGGCCAGGGATGGGAAGAGGGGAGGGAGAAGATCCATTGGGACACAGAGCCTCAACATGGTAGCACAGAAGTGCAGAGGTGAGGCGCAAAGGCCAAGAAGAGTGTGTGTTGTCCCGAGACCGTGCGTGACGACGGGATCGCGACATGAGCAAAACAGGAATCCAGGCGCTGCAACATACTGCAGCGGTGAAGAGCTTCTGAATAAATTTCACATACCTGCAATGCAACTGTACAATCCAAACTATCTAGAAACTGTAACTTTTGTGTCACTGATGTGTGAGCCGCCTTAGAGCTTTTGTGGCACCTCGTAACAGGCTCGATACCACATGTATATGTATGCATGACATTTGGCCCCAACTATACGTTAATGACGAAGTTGCAGTTTTTTTGAAAAAAAATTGTCTCTTAAAGGTGCAGCTTTCGAAATCATCGCTTAAAGTTATAGCAAACTGATAGTTTATCCACTAAATTTGTAGTTTTGCGAAATTTACTTTTAAAAAATTGGTCAGGAGCTCAAGTCAAACCCGGGTGGGCGGGTGGATGACACCACCTCTTTACCAACCGGCCACAGTCCGGTTCCTAATCTCCACTATTTTTATTAATCTGATTTAGTAGTTGAAAAGATATGTTACTCCCCCACTAGAAAAAGGCAGTGACGAGTAAGAAGAGATGGGTTACTAGCGTAAGACATGAGAGCAGCAAACAAGAGGGAAGCATGATTAAAAGAAAAAGTGTTTTTTTTTTGCGGCGATTTAAACTAAGGTAGCTAGGCAGTTTGACCTGTCTGCCCATTAACATATTTTGGTCTTTAGCAGTCACTGTCCAAAAGAATAGACAGGGAAAGGCCAAACATTACACACACGGCAGGCGAAGAACTAACAAGAGAAAGAAAGAAATGGTAGTAGTATCAATTAAAAATGACTGTGGCTAACAAGACAAATTAGAAGGGATGCATGGCCGCCAAAGCTATGCTTTCCACTTGGTAATTAGTAATCTACTCGCAAGGAGCATCGAAAAACTTAACATGTTCTACAGAGACTTGTCTGTTGTGCTCTTTGAATTGCCCTGCCCCGGAGTTTGTAGAGTAACTTCGGTCACATTCTGACGTAGTCGCTCTTAATGCTCTGATAAACTTTTTTGAAATAATTCTCTACATACCACTGACAAACCATATAATTCCTTATATGTTACTCAATGTGAGACTGATATATAGGCTTTGGACGCTCTGGACTCCCATGCCAGTGAGACATCAGTGACATGTAAACAATAAATAAAGTTATTCAGTGGTATATAAAAAATTACCCTAACTTTTTTTATAGATAAGATCTACATCGATCAATGACGACTATGTGATCCCTAAGAAATCAAGTTATGGTAAAAGGGCAATTTGTCTTGCTCATGCTTCTTCACACACCAATCATGAGCCGCTTCTAGAAGCCCTTTCTCGAGAACTTCTAGAAACCTTTTGGATCGATCAAACATGGTACAGCCAATTTCCGGTGGTGAACAAAACTGCTTAAAATAAGCCGGCACGAAGAAAGTAAGCAGTGGTCCTAGAATAGAAGAAAGCACGACCAAGCAATGCGTGACGTAACCATGTGGAGAAGGGCAGAAGAACCAAGGTTTGCGCTGACGTCACCGCGCCTTTGGTTTAGCCACGCGCGGAACGCGTGGATGGGCAGAAGAAAGCAGTGAACAACAAATCAGCAGTGAAGAATCAGGCAGGAAAGAAGGTAGGGCGTTGAACCGACTACAGGAGTTAACACGGGCCACTTCTTTTTCTTATGTGGTATTCAATTTTTTTATTTATTTTAATAGCCATGAAAGTTACGAAGATCAAAAGCTTAAGAACACAGCGGAAGGCTTGGTTGTGCAAGAAAAACCTTATTGAACAACCATTAAGCCCACAAATAAATGAGTCTACACTCACACACGCTTCTCAAAGCGAACGAAGATCCGGGTCTTTCGAATCCGTCTCTTCGTGTTCTTCTCCTTTTCTTGACCTAAATCGCTTCTTGTTTGCGTCGTCTTGCGCCGCAGTTTTTCTAAGGTCATCAACCCGGTATTTTGATGAATATGCCAAAATACCCATTCTCGATCTTTCTCTATGACCGAGTCTAATCATGAAGCAATCTCATGCTTAGCCACGCATAGGTTCATAAAGGTTTTCCACATGTCAGCAAGTCTCACTCATCCAGCTCCCGCCGGACTACCATGGCATTTGTACTGGCCCTAAGCTACTTGATGCAACCCGTTGCACGGAGCTTCACGTTCGGTTGTTCTTGTCTATCTTGCACCATGCCTGAGTTCAACCACATCACTCAGCATCCCCAATCGTTCTGGACCACAACTCTCCTAGCATAGCCTTGATCATCATCGCCGTCGACCGTAGTTGACTCCAAGAAATCGATTCCGGACATAAGTTCCTCGCAACTTGACCCACATTAGGCAAAACATGCATCATGAAACACCTATACACTAAATCCCATTACTATAGCCAAATCCATAAATTCATAACACCCACTATGCATGAATTCATCCTTGCTGGTCATACCGCCGCCTTCGGCCGGTCTAACCTCCAGGCCACTGTTGGTCAGACCGCTGCCCCTCGACCGGTCTAACCGCTAGCCCCAGTAATAGGGGACCGATTAGACCGTAGGCCAGTTTGACCACCAACCAAGCTTATCAATTCCATGCCAGAACCGGCCCCCAAAGTGGCACACAGTAGCCTCAATCCCGTACCACCCTCAATACCGATCATTCCGGCCCATTCTGGTCATTTCGGTAATTTCGGTACCGGGCATAGTTGATGCGACCACTCATTTGAATCGGTTTGGAAGGCTCAGTCCAATACTACTTCATCAGTAAGTGAAATCATGTTATACTATGGTAAAATGTATGAAGTTATGAACTGGTGTTGTATTATTTAACTATGTACGACCTTTGAATTTATGATGTCATTGAACTATGTGTCATTTTTTATTTTATAGTTATGTATTTGAAGTGAGATTCCAAGTGAAATTATGTGTGCATATAATTACATATATATTTATGAATAAATATATATTATTATATTAAAATCCGAATGGTGTAGGAATGGATCGCAATCGACACATTCTGTACCAAGAGGCAAACCGAAATGACCTCCGGAATAGAATCGACAACTATGCCACCAACATCCTATCGGTTAGACCGCTTCCCAAAATACGAAACACCCGTCTCTAGACTTTTCAGTAAAATTCTATCTAGTTTTGCGTTCAATCACTATTTTCAATGGCACCTGGTGCAAACACACCTCCAAACACTCACACACAAGTGTTTGATCCCATTCGTCAAAATTCCAAACTGCTGGTCTAACCTCCAGCATGGTAGGTCAGGCCGCTCATCTCGGCTAGTTTGATTGCCCAGTAGGGCCAGTCATACCACCAGCACCTGACAGTCAGGTCGACACAAGGATAAACTGAGAGTTCTCCCTCCAAACACCTCAATGCCGATGCCACTTGTTTAACACTAAGATTAGGGCCATACACATGGACTCCACAATCTCCCCCTTGATGAACACATTGGCAATCTACCAAAAAAAAATACAAATTTGATGTTGTTTTGAAATCTTCTCACTCAGTTTTGCGCAAAGCCTCAACTTGGTCCATAAGCATGAGAAAACCAAGAAAATGACAAAGTTAGCTTGAGGAATGTAGAAGCAAACTAGTATAGGCAATGAAGTGCAGCAAAGCTTTAGATCCATATATGACTTCAAAAATTCACTCATGATCCATATGAAAGAACTGTTGGTGATATCCCCTAGAGGCAATCATAGAGATGATTGTATCACGTCTATATTTATAAGTTATTGAATAAATGTTATTATATTCCTTAAATAAATTATTAGTTATAAAGATCAACAAGTATGTGACTTGTTGGTGAAGCTCTTTAACCTATATGATGCCATTCTAAATATATCCCTGGTCAGATGTCACTGGTCAGAACACTAGTGACTTATCGACCAGCACATGTATTGATTGATGACCATGTTTCACCGGTCATGGATATAGGTATATCGAATCAATAATGTGAACACATGTTAGAGAACATGATGTAGGATTGACCCACCTTGAGACAATATTGAGATTGTTATGATTTTATGTGTCATCAGTTGGTCTCAAGCAATAATAATGTATAATCCTTAGACCTAAGATCAGTATGGTTTCCTACATGTGTAATATCACACTTAGGGGTTGCCAAACGCTACTCCGTAACTGGGTAGATATAAAGGTAGCTTTCGGGTATGCTATGAAACATGCAGAGGGATGTGACAGGTCAGATATAGGATTTGCCCCTCCTAACATAACAAGAGAGATATCTCTGGGCCCCTCGATGTGGCCGGATAAAGAAAATGCATGGCCATGCCACTAGTGGTCGAAGAGTCGACTACATGAAGTTATCTGTCACTTGATCGAGAAAGTATTGAACAGTCTATGGATGACAAAATATCTCACCTGAAGTTCAACCAGATATATCGTGAGGCAGAGGAAGAATACACAAGCTGGCCATTCAATTCGACTAGATACAGACTGGTCGTATGGAGATACAAGTTGGTTGTAGACTGGTCGAACATAATCACTAACTGGTCGTAAATTGGTCGTAAGGAGTTACGAACTAGTCATGACTAAATATGAACTAGTCGTATAGAGATACGAGCTGGTCATAAGTGATTATGACCTACTCGTAGATCATATTGCATTAAGGTTCGTCCGAGATAATTTATGTGTATTTGGGAATCATTATGTCCTGCTAGGAATCGCTAACGACTTGTGGTCAGAAAGGTATTTCCGAGTCATAACCGATTATGCATGAACCTACAGGGTCACACACTTAACGGGTTGGAATAAACAAGTTCGGATAGGATCCGTCATGGGCTATATATAAGGGGATGCATGAGGCTATTGGGACCAGAGGAGATAGAGGACGTGAGTTGCTCCATCGAAACCCTAGCCGTCATCTTCTCGAGAGCCCTACGATGCAAGTTGGTGCTAGCACACCAGCGTACGGTGTTCCATTCCTAGACGTGTGGATACCGTAGAGGTGCTACTGCGGTTGCTACTGCGTTGATCGAGGATGATGCTCAACCTAAACAAGTAACGCGATTGGTTGCTGGAGGAGACTATCGACTCCAAGGATGCTGGACGATCGACTACAACGACTTCATCGACGCGCTCAATGTTGGATCAGGCTGCTCCAACTCTTCTTCTGCTGCGCGTCTAGTGGTAACAATCTATTATCTCTTGCTTGCATAGCATCCTGGTTTACGTGGTAGATTTTTGAAGTGCCAGCTAGTGTAGCCTACCCATATCCCTTTAGTGGTATCAGAGCCATCTTGTGTAGTTTTTGATCTAGATCAGTCGCATATGCTTGATATGTGGTAGTAGTAGATTGGATCTATTTCTGGTTAGGTCTAGTAACCTATATCGATTCATATGGATGGAACGGTATAGGCACTGGTTGATGAGATCGACCAGTTTTCGGCGATGGTAGATGGGTTTGGTGGAGCTTTGAGCTGATAGCACCAGATGATTTATTGCGCTTGTTCACGATCGCATTGTATGATACTCATACCGGACGGAATTCCGCCATTGGGGTATGCCACAATGCGCGGTCGTATGAAAGCAGTGATCAGATTGGTTCAGAATAGGGTTAATATGATTAATCCGATGAATTTCCAAGGCTCGATTATGTGAATAAGATTCATGATCGGACCGCCGTGCTAGATAATCGTTATTGCGTTATGAAGTATTATGTGTTCATGTCACCCGATATAATTGGGTTCTATGCTTAACACCTTTTGTAACATCCCAAAGTTTCGATTTTGGTTGAAAATAAAGCTTAAATATTTTCTTTGAATTTTTGGATTTTAAAAAGATTTATTTATTTATTTAAAAGGAAAAATAATTTATTTGCAAATATAAATATCAATGTTAAGTTGAAAATATTTTATTTAGGTCAAAAATGTCTCAAGGAATTTATCTGAATTTATCTAGAATTTTTGGACTATTTTAACTATTTTTTAAAAGCCTTTTTAGTTTTTTAGAATTTCTTTAATTCAAAAACCTAATCTAAATCCGAATGCTTCCCGACCCAACTCCATTTTTTGGCCCACATCAAGCCCAGCTCACCCGACCCTTTCCTTTCCCTCTCTCTCTTCTCACTGCCGCTTGGGCCCTCTCGGTTCCTGCTCACCTTTCTTCCCCAGGAGTTTTGCCTGCTCCTACGTTCACCATGCACGCCTCGCTGCCGGCTTGCATGCAAGCCACGTCGCAGCCCGTACGCCACCTCACCATGCGCTCGCCACGTTGCACCGCCTCCACCCGACCGCCCCCTGCCCGCGTCGCAACTCGTGCTCGCCGCCTAGCCCCATTTGCCACCTTCTTGTTCGAGCCACACCACCGCTGCATCGCCTCCTCCTCTGCTCAGAAAATCGCACGCGGGACCTCCTTCGCCCTTTCCTCTTCCTCGCTCCCCCCTCTCCTTTACCTCTCTCCCCAACCGGAGCTCTGAAAGCATCTAGGCCCCTAAAAATGGTTTTGGTAATTAATGATAATATGTGAATATGGGATTAACTCGTTTATTGAGTATTTACAAGGTTAAGTCCCATTGGTGAGTTTGATGCTTTAAAGATGCATGCTAAAGGACAACATGAAGATCGTTTGGATAAAAGACAAGGTACAAGTAGTCTAGGATCCTTTTGTATTTTACCGGTCTTAGGAGAAATGGTTGGAAGACCGGATTATAGGTTAAATGCCGTACTATTAAGAGGGATCATGACTAGTAGCTTGATAGCATGTTCTAGTGCCATTTGGATCATTTTAGGATCATGCATGCATTTGAATTTGAATTTGAAAGCTCTCTGAGAAATTGTCTGCACAAACGGTAGTACCGGGGTTTTATGGGCGGAACTACCGCTTTATGTATAACCGCTGATCTCTTGGGCAGATATCAGGCCGCTCGCATCGTCCAACAGCACATGATCGTGTGGTTTAAACGCATGGTCCGAACACCCCAATGGATCTGAAGTGTCCACGTGTGTAGTCCAATAGTGCCTATCAACTTTTTGTGGAGCGGTTCTACCGCACTTGTGCGCGATACGACCATGTCACAGTAATTCCGTTTTGTAGTTGACGGTACGTAAAAACCAGAGAGACTCTTTTTTGGTTAAGTTTGCAAAACTCCTGGAACGATAGTACCGCCGTTGTTTAAACAGTACTACCGCTTTAACAGTACTTCCGCAATTAGGAGAAGAACGTATTTGCAGAGAGACTCATTTTTGTTCTGTGCCTCATCCCTTGGAATGGTAGTACCGGTGTTTTCTTGGCGGAACTACCGCATAGCGGTATCACCGCACTTCCTTTGGCGGTACTACCGTGGGCCGTTCGGACTGTCCGAAAAGTTCAAGATCGTGTGGCTTAAACGCATGGTCCGAATAGCCTAGTTAATCTTAGCCATCCACGTGGCCAACGCGTTTGGATGTGCCTGTTCAAATAAGGGTTGCGGTAGTACTGGAAATTTAATGGCGGAACTACCGCTCCATGGTAGTTCCGAATTTTATGTGGCGGTACGTAAATTCCAGAGAAGCTCTCTTTTCGTTTGAGATTGTAAACCCTATGAACGGTAGTACTGCGCCTGTGAGCGGTATAACCGGGCAAAGCGGTATGACCGCATGATAGTTGGTGGTAGTACCGTGCCGCGTTTAAAACGGCTATGTCAGAGGCTGTTAATGCTCCTGTTGTAACCGTTACAGAGCGGTTGATGAGAAACGGTAGTACCGCACCTTGGTTAGCGGTAATACCGCAGTTTGCTAAAAAAAACTGGGGTTTCTCTCATAACGGTTGGATTTTGTTGTGGGGGTTATAAATACCCCCCCCCCCGCCTGCTCGAGGACTGAAGGCTAGAGTTCATTTAACATCCTTGAGAGCCTTGAGCATTCACTCAACACCAAAATTCTCTTGTGTATCCATTCATCCTAGTTGATCCTATTGCACTTGAGCGCCTTCAAGCGAAGGTTATTGATTTGTTACTCTTGGAGTTTTTCCAAACTCCTAGACGGCCTTGGTGGTGGAGCACGGTGATCTCTTCAAGAAGATTGTAAAGAGGCCTGGTGCAAGTTTGTGAGTGGCTTGGAGTTCGCCATCTCCGGAGCGGAGGAAGAACTACCATAGTGATCGAGGGAAGGCTTAATTCGTAGAGCCGGCTTGAGTTGTCAAGCTTCCTCAACGTGGACTAGTGAAGACCAGCAAGTCTTCGATACCACGAGAAAACATCGCTTGTCTCATTTGTGGTTATTTCTTGTCTTTGATTATTCTGCATTCACAATTCTAGCATTTATCTTGTGTTAAATTGCTTAGCTAGAATTGTATCTAGTTTAGACACTTTTTCATAATTGGCTAAAATTGTTAATTCGTCAAAAAGTTTAAAAACCACCTATTCACCCCCCTCTAGTCGGTTACCCTTAATCCTACAAGCTTGCACACCGCGCCTTCCCTTCTTCACCGCCATCGGCCACGCCACCCCGTAGCCGCGTCACGGTTTTGCAGTCGGGTTTAGACGTGTACACCAATACGTGATCCCACTTTAGTGAACCCTAGCCCTTTTGTTGAATTAAAAGAGTTACCAAGGTAATCTGATAGTTAATCAGAATTAGTAGAATAGTTAGGTATTAATCGAGTAGCCTTAATCTATAAGCTCTCATATACTTAGGAACCAATCAACCGTCAGCCTATCAGAACACTCCAGAGAGAACCAACAGTTTGCATTCTTTCATCCTAGCTCCTGAAATGGAATAATCCAGCATATTCCATTTTCTATATCTTCTATCATTTCATGTGATCACCATCTTTCGGATGTTTGTTCTCCCTCATACGAACTCCGATTCCATCGATTCTTGTTTCTAAATTTATATAAATTTAATACCTTTCTTTTCGTTCTAAATTGATAATTTTTAGATTTTATTCGAAGTTGTTATATTTATTTGGCTCTTTTCGCGCGTGTAGATTCCGGTGTTCCTGAAGAATTCCCGGACCCGTTGACCGAACCATATCAAACCATCAACGAAGGCATGTCGTAGACCTTTGATCATGTTGTACCTAGTTTATAAAATTATATTATTTTATATCAACATGCATGGCTAGTTGTATAAAATTGGTTTTGGGATTAGTTAAACACCTACTTGGCAGTATGACTCCTTAAATAGTTGCGAACGACATGTTGACATGTAACCTTGGATACCATAGGTTGGGTAATCTTAGTTGGACATTATTGCAAAACCAACGTGGGTGCATATTATGCTTAGTCATGCTTTAGTTATACGACGGGATTCATGATCACATGTTCATAAATGTTTAATCTTGACTTAATGATATATGGAATCTTGGCGAAAGCCACTGTTGATAAATTTTGTTGTGCCATGGCAAGGGTTGTCATCTAGCCGGGTTGAATGAAAATGATTTATGGTCGGCCGAGTGGTGAAGGTGAGTGCGGAAGCACATTGGGATGTGGGTAGTCTCGTCTGAGCAACCATTAAGGACTTAACTTTGTGATCTGGGCTATACCGTACTACCACATGTCCAGGGTGGGGTGGACCTGGCCAACTAACTAGCAATGTTTTGGTTTGGTTCTGTTTGGGTTGTTGAATTGGCGCAGAGGGGGCTCAGCATGGCGAATCCTTAGCGAGCAGAACCAGGTCAAATTAGAACTTTGTAAAGGCCTTGTCACGTGATCTAGACCGCTTACCTAAGGTAGTGAGTGGTGGTATCGACGGATGCCAAATAAACTAGAGAAGTCGTGTCTTGTGGGAAAAGCTATACAACCTCTGCAGAGTGTAAGACTATTCGAATAGCCTTGCCCCCATTATGGACATTGCCCGGTGATTTCACACGAGGGGTAGATTTTGATAAAAAAAAATATTGGATTGGTTTGGTTGGGATTGGAGTGATTAGTTTTGGTTGATGGTTGAGAAGTGAACAGGGTTGTTCACTAATTGATTCAAAGAACTTGTTTACTTATGTATTAGTCTCTTTCAAATTATGCTTTTCAATCTATTTACTGTAGTTACTGTCAATACTGCTTTCTGTAAAATAGTCGTAAAGCTATCCTTGATAAGCCTTGCATGAATACTATTTGCATACATTTCCCTATGACTTGTTGAGTACTTTATGTACTCACGGCTATACACCATTTGTTGATCAGTCACCCAGGATGAATCAGGAACCGCAGAGTTCTACGAGGAAGAATATTTTAAGACCAGGCGAACTAGGTCGCGTTCTACACTCGATTGCCTCTGGGCATGTCGAGTGACCACAACGAGGCGTTTTGGTTTCCGCTGCAAGTTATCTTTTGTCGTTAAAGCCCGACACGGCCAACTTTGTAAGAACAGACCATATGGTCCTTTTGCCACTAAATAATATTAATTTGTCTACTTCGTCGATATTTTGTGGTATGGTTATGATTGTCACTGATGATGTCACTGTGCGAGCTAGCTACTGATCCAGGGACTAGTTCAGTTATACACAGAGGGTCTCGGGTCCGGAGATCTGGGGTCCCGACAGAGGTGATATCAGATCCATATCGATTGTAGGACGCAAGCTTAGTTAGCATGGTCGTTTAGTCAAAAATTTCAAAACTTATTTTATAAGTCAAACCAACCTATTAACCTGAATAGTATTTCTTCTCTCGTCTTATTCTGCTCTTTCTCATCCTATTCTAATCTCATCTCATTTCATTCTCAGGTTCTTACCTCTTATCTCTTCTACTTTGTTTCGTATTTGAATTGATCTTTCTCACCTCAGTAATCTCTATAGGATCGATTCTTCGGCGATCAAAGCGATGGATGCCCTTGAAGTTTCAAGATCTGCCGTTGGTTTCAAGTCGACCATCCATATAAGTTCGATTAGAAATGCTCTAGTAGAATTACATTTTCCAGTTTTAGTTTCGTTTAGTCGATGTAATATGATCTTTTCTTTAGTGGTGCATTTAATTGCTTCTTAAAAGCTTTCCAGCTATTTGTTCTTTGGGTGTAACCGACTTTCCCCAGTTAGCTTGTTTATGTCTTTCTCCCTTGTTCTCTCTCGTCTTTAGTGCTTTTCCCCTCTCGCCTATCGTGCTTTTCCCCTCTCATCTGTTTAACCTAAGAAGATCTGCTGCAGATGGTACTAACCCGCATCACTGCAAGTGAAGATGAACCCTCAGATCCCATTACACCACCTTCTCCGGCCACAACAATAGATCAGGGCTTGGGTCAGTTCATGGCAGCTCAGACACAATTGATGGACGCTATGATGCAGAATATGAATCAGATGATGAACCAACAAAACCAGACTACTGCTGCTCTAGTTGCAATGATGAACCAGAACACTCAAACAGCTGTCATGCCATCAGCATCACCACCACCAGGTTTTCCTCAGTCAAAGCTGGCAGAATTCATAAGGACACGTCCACCTACCTTTTCCAGCTCTTCTGAACCCTTAGACGCTGATGACTGTCTACACTCTATAGAGAAGAAGCTTGCCATTGTCCGGTGTGAAG
This sequence comes from Phyllostachys edulis, assembly GCA_036346405.1. NCBI lineage: Eukaryota > Viridiplantae > Streptophyta > Magnoliopsida > Poales > Poaceae > Phyllostachys > Phyllostachys edulis. The sequence goes on from CM070568.1 coordinate 6,018,114, forward strand.
ACCGCGAAAAGGTTCTGTACGCCACACATCAGCTGGAGGGCACCGTATCAGAATGGTGGGACAACTACACTGTTGTTCATGAGGATCCAGAAGCTATTACCTGGGCTGAGTTTTCAGCAGCCTTCCGACGCTCTCATGTCCTGGACAGTATAGTAGAGATAAAGAAGAATGAGTTCCATGAGCTGCAGCAAAGAAACCTATCAGTAAGTGAGAACCTTAATAAGTTCATTCAACTCTCTTGTTATTCCCAAAAGAACGTGGCCACAGATGATGCACGTCAGAAGCGATTCAAGCGGGGACTCAACCCTGGTTTGAAGGTCCAAGTCATTGGCAATGACTATGGATTTTTAGCACATGGTGAATAGGGCCATGCTCATAGAGGATTCTCGTCGTGAGCTTGAGGAATCTCGAAAAAGGAAGATGATGCAGCGTGGTGCTCATCAAAGTCACTCGTAGAAAGCTAGAATGAATGTGCAACATCCTGCCCATTCCACTCCTCCTGCTGCATTTAGGGCTCCTACAACGGCACCTTGCCCAGCTAACCTAGGATTTCACAATTTCAGCAACAACCCCACTAACAACCAGTAGCCAAGAAACAACAACACTGTCGCAGGAATTACCTGTTTCAACTATCATCAATTGGGGCACTACGCCAATACTTGCCCACAGAAGCAAGCTCCATCACTTGCTAGATTCAATTCAGGAGCTAATCCGACCAGAACCCCCATGCTAGGAGCAGGACACGGAGCACCACAGACTCCAGTTGCAGCAGCCAAAAGTCCTCAGCCTTTTGGGAGAGGTCAGGTCACCATGTCATCAGAGAGGAAGCCTGCATGCCACGGACGCCGTCTTTGGGTATATTCCTAGTTAATTCAAAGACTGCCATCGCTTTTGTTTTATTCTAGAGCTTCACATTCATTTGTTTCCTGAAGTTTTGCTGCAAAGCATCAGCTAAAGATTTTGACTCTTAAAAATATTTTATTAGTTCAATTACCTGGTTCAGAGTTGAGTATGAACCAAGGTTGTCCAAAAATTAAAATAACCATAGAAAGGGTAGAATTTCTAGCCAACCTCTTAATCATCGATGCCAAGTCCTTAGATGTGATTTTGGGTATAGATTGGCTTGCTTGTCACCAAGCAGTCTTGGATTGTGGTGGTAAAAGCATCACTCTAGTCAGTCCAATTGGAACCAAAGTAAAATTTGAAGCTACCATGGAAAATCCTGATGGAGCGCTAGTCTGCAGTGTCAAAGCTGTATCTTTGGAAGATGTGCTTGTGGTCAGAGATTTTCTGGATGTCTTCCCTGATGACTTACCCGGGATGCCACCAGACAGGGACATTGTGTTCATCATCAACCTAGTTCCTAGAACCGCACCCATTTCCAAAAGACCCTACCGCTTGCTGGTTGACGACCTAGTCGAGCCGAAGAAGCAGATCGAGATGCAAGATAAAAGATTTATCCGATCAAGTTCTTTACCTTGGAGAGCCCTAGTAATCTTTGTTGCAAAGAAGGATGGTACCCAGCTGATGTGTGTGGATTATCGCTCACTCAATGAAGTCACCATCAAGAATAAGTACCCTCTACCTAGGATTGATGATCTATTTGATCAGTTAAAGGGAGCTGGAGTGTTCTTCAAGATAGATTTGAGGTCAGGTTATTATTAGCTGAAGATTCGTAAGGAAGATATTCCCAAGATAGTTTTATCAACCCGTTATGGATTATATGAGTTCACGGTCATATCATTTGGATTGACCAACGCTCCAGCTTACTTTATGAACTTGATGAATAAAGTATTCATGGAGTATTTGGATAAATTTGTCATTATCTTTATTGACGATATTCTAGTACACTCCAAGAGTGAGGAAGAACATGAAGAACACCTTCGCTTGACCCTGAATAAGCTTAGGGATCATCAATTCTATGCCGAATTCCACAAGTGTGAGTTTTGGATGAAGGAAGTTACCTCCCTGGGACACGTCATGTTTGCAGAAGGAGTCACCGTCAACCTTAGCAAAGTCAAGGATGTGCTCAACTGGGAGTCGCCCAAGACAGTGTCTCAGATCAGAAGTTTCCTTGGTACGGCAGGATATTGTCGTCGGTTCATAGAAGGTTTTTCCAGAATAGCAAGACCCGTCACTTAGTTGTTGAAGAAATAAAAGAAATTTGCTTGGACGTCAGAATGTGAGCAGAGCTTTCAAGAGTTGAAGAAGCGTTTGACCACCGCACTAGTGTTGATTCTACCTGATGTTCGGAAGGATTTTGAGATTTTCTATGATGCATCACGGCAAGGTCTCGGGTGTGTCCTGATGTAAGAAAGGAAGGCAGTAGTGTATGCTTCACATTAGTTGAGGCCTCATGAAGCAAATTACTCTACTCATGACTTAGAATTGGCTGCCGTAGTACATGCTTTGAAGATATGGCGTCATTACCTCATTGGTAATCACTGTGAAGTTTACACTGACCATAAGAGCTTGAAGTATATCTTCACTCAAGCCGATCTTAATATGAGGCGAATGAGATGGTTGGAATTGATCAAAGATTATGATATGGGAATCCATTACCATCCAGACAAAGTGAATGTTGTAGCAGATGCTTTAAGCAGAAAGGTCTACTGCAATACTATGATGATTAAGGAAAGTCAGCCCGCACTGGATGAAGAATTTCAGAAGCTCAAGTTTGAATTGGTTGAAGAAGGTTACCTAACTGCTTTGGAAGTGTAACCCACCCTACAAAATCAGATCAAGAAGGCTCAGACTGAAGATGTAGATATCAAAGAAATAAAGAGCAACATGAAGAAGGGTAAATCCCTAAGATTTTCAGAGGATGAGCAAGGCACTATTTGGTTCGATAAACGTATTTGTGTACCGGACCAGAAGGAGCTTCAGCAATTGATACTCAAGGAAGCGCATGAAACCTTATATTCTATTCACCCCGAGAGCACTAAAATGTATCAAGATCTCAAGGAGTTATATTGGTGGCCTAGTATGAAGCGAGAAATTGCCGAGTATGTAGCACAATGTGATGTTTGCCAACGAGTTAAAGCCGAGCATCAGAGACCTACTGGACTCTTGCAACCTTTGAACGTACCTGAATGGAAATGGGAAGAAATTGACATGGACTTTATCATTGGACTGCCAAGGACAAGAGCTGGTCATGGTTCTATCTGGGCGATTATAGATCGCCTAACCAAAGTTGCACACTTCATCCCAGTTAAGAGTACCTACTCAGGAGACAAACTTGTAGAGTTGTATATGGTAAAGATAGTATGTCTACACGGTGTACCAAAGAAGACCATGTCGGATCGAGGATCCTAGTTCACCTCAAGATTCTAGCAGAAGCTGCATAGTGTCTTGGGCACTAATTTAAATTTCTGTACAACATACCATCCGCAAACAGATGGACAAACAGAAAGAGAAAATCAAATCTTAGAGGATATGTTGAGAGCCTGCGCTCTAGCAAACCAAACCTCTTGGGATCAAAGTTTGCACTATGCATAGTTTTCTTACAACAACAGTTATCAATCAAGTTTGCAAATGTCCCCGTTTGAAGCTCTTTATGGAAGAAAATGCAGAACACCCTTGTATTGGACCGAAACAGGAGAAGCACAAGTGCTAGTATTAGATATCTTGAAGGAGGCCAAAGATCAAGTTCGGTCAATTAGAGAAAAGCTGAGAACCACACAAACCAGGCAGAAAAGTTATGCTGATAACCATCGCCGAGATTTAGCTTTCGCACTTGGAGATCACGTGTACCTGAAGGTTTCACCTCTCAAGGGAATGCGTCGTTTCTGAGTAAGCAGAAAACTTGCACCAAGATACATTGGGCCCTTTCCAGTTCTTGTCAGAAGAGAAGTTGCCTACAAATTATAGCTCCCACCTCCGTTGTCAGGTGTGCATGACATCTTCCATGTATCACAATTGAAGAAGTGTTTGCGTGTTCCAGAGGAGCAGATGCCGTTAGAAGCAGTTGATTTGCAGGATGATCTCACCTACAAGGAGCAACCCATCAAGATTTTGGAAGTAGCAGAGCAAGTGACGAGGACCAAGGTCATCTGTTTCTGTAAAGTCCAGTGAAGCAATCACACTGAAGAAGAAGCCACTTGGGAGCGTGAAGAGGACCTGAAGACTGAATTCCCGAACCTATTCTCTAGCCAACCCGAATCTCGGGGTCAAGATTCCCTTTAAGGGGGTAGGTTTGTAACATCCTAAAGTTTTGATTTTGATTGAAAATAAAACTTAAATATTTTCTTTGAATTTCTGGATTTTAAAAAGATTTTTTTATTTATTTAAAAGGAAACATAATTTATTTGCAAATATAAGTATCAATGTTAAGTTGAAAATATTTTATTTAGGTCAAAAATGTCTCAAGGAATTTATCTGAATTTTTCTAGAATTGTTGGACTATTTTAACTATTTTCTAAAAGCCTTTTTAGTTTTCTAGAATTTCTTTAATTCAAAAACCTAATTTAAACCCTCCTCCCGTTTGGGCCGAATGCTTCTCGTCCCAACTCCATTTTCCGGCCCGCATCAGGTCCAGCTTGCTTGGCCCTTTCCTTTCCCTCTCTCTCTTCTCACTACCGCCTGGGTCCTCTTGCCTCGCCACCTTTCTTCCCCAGAGTTCGCCGCCTCCACGTTCGCCACGCTATGCCATCGCCGGCTTGCATGCAAGCCACGTCGCAGCCCGCACGCCACCTCTCCATGCGCTCGCCATGCCGCACCGCCTCCACCCGGTCGCCCCCTGCCCACGCCGCAACCCATGCTCGCCGCCCTGCCTAGTGCCGCTCACCTACTTGCCCAAGCCACCACTCACCGCCGTGCACCGCTCACCTCCTCCCACGTCAATAAAAATCATGTGCATGACCTCCTTCGCCCTTTCCTCCGCCTTTCCCTCCCCTCTCCTCCACCTCTCCCCAACCGGAGCTCCCGCACCGCGCCTTCCCTTGTCCACCGCCGCTGGCCGTGCCGCCCCGTCGTCATTCTCCCTCTCCTGTGAAGTCCCGGCCCCTGTAGCTGTGTCACCACGCCATGCTGCCGCCCCTTTCTTCCCCTCCTCTGGCGCCGTGGCCACGCCCCCTCGGTCCCTCCTGTGCCTCCCTGAGTGGCTCCACCCGCTCCATGAGCACTCACCGTGTCCGTGCGCTCGCAAACGTCCTCGCATCACCGCCGAGTCGCCGCCGATGCCGCAAGCCCACACCGCTCGTGCGCGCCACCACCGTGCCGCTCCGCCGGCACCACCACCTTGCATGGCCTCCTTAGGGGTCCGGTCACCCATTTTTGCCGCCGGCCAAGATCCGCGAGCACTACCTCACCGCCGGCTGTCCTTGCCCCGAGCGCCGCCTTCTTCCCCCCTCTATTTTATCTCTATCAATGTGTATGTGCTTGATTGTGTATGACAGCCTATGACAGTTGGCCCCATCTCCTTGTGACTCTATGTGTGCATCCCAGTAGGTTAATTAGCAAAAGGTTAAGAGGTTAAGTAGGTAGTCAAAGGGTGGTTAGGAAATAACAGATGACCCCAATGACTAACATAATCATTTAGTCTAAATTACATTAGAAGATTAGTTAAAAATTACTAGTGTAATTTCTTTACGCTAAGTGCACTGTCAGTAGATGGTCATTGGCAGGGGTTTGATTTAAACTAGTTAACTATCTATTTTAGGTTAATTATCTGTTTATCTAGTATATGTTCTTGTAGCTTGTTGTGCTCAAACTTTGTTAGCTAGTTATTGAGTCAAGTAAGTATGAGATTAATAGAAAATGGTTACGATTAGTAAAGTGATTGGTTTAGTTAAATTGTTAGTAGGACTTTGTAGCTTAAGTATTGCCTCAAGTCGTTTCGTGATTAGTAAGGTTTTGCAGTCAGGTTTAGACGTGTACACCAATACGTGATCCCACTTTAGTGAACCCTAGCCCTTTTGTTGAATTAAAAGAGTTACCAAGGTAATCCGATAGTTAATCGGAATTAGTAGAATAGTTAGGTATTAATCGAGTAACCTTAATCTATAAGCTCTCATACACTTAGGAACCATTCAACCGTTATCCTATCACAGCACTCCAAAGAGATCCAGCAATTAGCATTCTTTCATCCTAGCTCCTGAAATGGAATAATCTAGCATATTCCATTTTCTATATCTTCTATCATTTCATGTGATCACCATTTTCCGGACGTTCGTTCTCCCTCATACGAACTCTGATTTCATCAATTCTTGTTTCTAAATTTATATAAATTTAATACCTTTCTTTTGGTTCTAAATTGATAATTTTTAGATTTTATTCGGAGTTGTTGTATTTATTTGGCTCTTTTCGCGCGTGTAGATTCCGGCGTTCTTGAAGAATTCCCAGACCCGTCGACCGAAGCATATCAAACCGTCAACAAAGGCAAGTCATAGACCTTTGATCATGTTATACCCAATTTATAAAATTATATTGTTTTATATCAACATTCATGGCTAGTTGTATACAATTGGTTTTGGGATTATTTAAACTCCTACTTGGCAGTATGACTCCTTCAACAATTGTGAACGACATGTTGACATGTAACCTTGGACACCATAGGTTGGGTAATCTTAGTTGGACATTATTGTAATACCAACGTGGGTGCGTATTATGCTTAGTCATGCTTTAGTTATACGACGGGATTCATGATCACATGTTCATAAATGTTTAATCTTGACTTAATGATATATGGAATCTTGGTGGAAGCCACTGTTGATACAATTTGTTGTGCCATGGCAAGGGTTGTCATTTAGCCGAGTTGAACGAAAATGATTTATGCTCGGACGAGTGGGCGGTGGTGAAGGTGGGTGCGGAAGCATATTGGGATGTGGGTAGTCTCGCCTGAGCAACCACTAAAGACTTAACTTTGCACACCATTGATCTAGGCTATACCGTACTACCACATGTCCAGGGTGGGGTGGACCTGGCCAACTAACTAGCAATGTTTTGGTTTGGTTTTGTTTGGGTTGTTGAATTGGCGCAAGAGGGGGTCTAGCATGGCGAATCCTTAGGAAGCAGAACCAGGTCAAAACAGAACTTTGTAAAGGCCTTGTCACGTACTCTAGACCACTTACCTAAGGTAGTGAGTGGTGGTATCGACGGATGCCAAATAAACTAGAGAAGTCGTGTCTTGTGGGAAAAGTCGTACAACCTCTGCAGAGTGTAAAACTATTCGAATAGCTGTGTCCCCGGTTATGGACAATGCCCGGTGATTTCACACGAGGGGTAGATTTTGATAAAAATGTTGGATTGGTTTGGTTGGGATTGGAGTGGTTAGTTTTGGTTGATGGTTGGGAAGTGAACAGGGTTGTTCACTAATTGATTCAAAGAACTTGTTTACTTATGTATTAGTCTCTTTCAAATTATGCTTTTCAATCTATTTACTGTAGTTACTATCAATACCGCTTTTCTGCAAAATAGCCATAAAGCTATCCTTGATAAGCCTTGCATGAATACTATTTGCATACATTTTCCTACGACTTGCTGAGTACTTTATGTACTCACGGCTATACGCCATTTGTTGATCAGTCACCAAGGAAGAATCAGGAACCGCAGAGTTCTACGAAGAAGAATATTTTGAAGACCATGCGAACTAGGTCGCGTTCTACACTCGATTGCCTGTGGACATGTCGGGTGACCACTGCGAGGCGTTTTGGTTTCCGCTGCTAGTTATCTTTTGTCGTTAAATCTCGACGCGGCCAACTTTGTAAGAACAGACCATATGGTCCTTTTGCCACTAAATAATATTAATTTGTCTGTTTCGTCGATATTTTGTTGTATGGTTATGATTGTCACTGATGATGTCACTATGTGAGCTAGCTACTGATCCAGGGACATGTGATGCTTGATATTATCATATATAATTCATTACTAGCTTTTAGGAGTAATTGGTTAGTAGATGAATGCGGTGATTTCAAGCATAATGGCTCGATGGACAAGAAGCATAGTGATGGACATTGTCATGTTAAGGGCCATACTATTTCACAGTTTAATATAATTATCTGTGAATGTTTATTTTGTTCCTGTTATGCTATTGATCATGTTTTATCAAATGTTTTAACATGGTAGAATAGTATCCCTCAAGAAAAATTAAGAAAAATTTATGCCTTTCCAATTGCTGCGCCTATCACAATTTTGATCGTTAATTGGTAGGTCTACTAAAGTAGGGTGCCATTAACTGTCTTAATAAGATGGGGTGGGTGTCGGACACCCACATGTATAGTATTGGTTTAACTTGACAAGGCTATCAAAACAGTTTTGGGCCTTGGGGCATAATGTTGGTCGCCGGGGCATACAGTTGCCACCTAACTAACAAGAGTCATATGAGATATGATTGGTAAGGGGTTGCTTACCTACATCACTAGGTTTCTAGCAGTGATGCCAAAGCTCACTAGGACTTAATGATATATGGATCTTAAACCCACTATATGAAGTTAGAGGGAAACTTTGTTTAGAACATATGGTGGTAGTATCTTTTATTAAAGTGTTTAATATAAAATCTTACATAAATATAGTGCTGAATTTTTGCATATACATATTTTTCTGTTGTAGATCCTGGCACCTAATACTTCCGCCACACCTACCTTTAACTTGAGATGTATTCTTGAGAAACAAAAGCTAAATGGAACAAACTTCATTGACTAGTTTTGTAATTTAAGAATTGTTCTCAAACAGGAAAAGAAGAAATATATTCTAAAGGGTCCTTATCACAAGGAACCGAATGTAGATGCTACTCGTACTGAAAAGAATGTTTATGAGAAGCATTGCAATGACGCAGTCGATGTGCACTGCCTTATGCTTGCCACTATGAACTCTGGGCTTCAGAAGCAATATGAAACCACAGACGCTTACAATATGATTGTGGGTCTAAAAGGTATGTTTCAGGATCAAGCAAGGGCAGAGAGGTACAATACCTCTAAGGCATTATTTTCTTGTAAGTTGTCAGAAGGTAGCCCGGTCAGTCCTCATGTGATCAAGATGATTGGTCTCATTGAGAGCTTAGAAAAGCTTGGTTTTTCCCTTAGCCAAGAGTTGGCTACTGATGTGATTCTCCAATCGCTCTCTACGAGCTTTAATCCCGTCATATTGAATTTTCATATGAATGGCATGGAGAAGTCAATGACCAAGTTGCATAGCATGCTTAAAGGTGTCGATGAGAGCATCAAGAAAAGTTCTAATCATGTGATGATGGTTCAAAAGACTACTAGCTTCAGGAAGAAGGGTAAGTCTTGGGGAAAGGGAAAGGGAAAGGGCAAAGGAAAGACTCAAGATGAGATCGAGAGACCCAAGGCTAAGCTTAAGAAGCTCACGCTGGGTCCTAAGCCTGATACAGAATGCTACCATTGTCATAAGACTAGGCATTGGAAGAGGAATTGTAAGAAGTACTTGGCAGAGATGAAAAAGAACAAAGGAAGTAAGACTTCCAGTTCAGGTATAAATGTTATAGAAATTAATCTTGCCACTTCTCCTACATGTTCTTGAGTATTTGATACCAGATCGGTTGCTCATATTTGCAATTCGATGCAGGGACTGATAAGGAATAGAAGTTTGGCAAGAGGCGAGGTTGATCCTCGCGTGGGCAATGGAGCAAGAGTTGCTACATGAGCTATTAACACTTTACAATTAGTTTTACCTATAGGATTAGTTATGGAATTAAATAATTGTTATTATGTTCCTGCCTTAAGCAAAAACATTATTTCTGCTTCTTGTTTAGGAACAGAAGGTTATGAGTTCAGAATAAGAACAATAGTTATTCAATTTATTTTGAAGATATGCTCTATAGCCAAGTTCCATTGGTGAATGGATTATATTTTTTGTATCTTGAGGATGTGTCTGTCTATAACATTAATGCTAAGAGACTTCGACCTAATGATTTGAATCCCACTTTTATTTGGCATTGTTGTCTAGGATATATAAATGAGAAGCGCATGATAAAGCTTCACAAAGATGGTCTTCTAAACTCATTTGATTTGAAATCATTTGAAACATGATAATCTTGTTTACTTTGCAAGATGACAAGGGCGCCTTTCACGACTAGAGGTGAAAGGGCAAGTGACTTATTGGCCCTTGTACATACGGATGTATGTGGACCAATGAGCACTCCGACCAGAGGTGGTTTTTAGTACTTCATAACTTTTACTGATGATTTTAGTAGATATGGTTATATCTACTTGATGAGGCACAAGTCGGAATCCTTTGAAAAGTTCAAAGAATTCCAGAATGAGGTACAAAATCAACTTGACAAGATAATTAAATATCTACGATCAGATCGTGGAGGTGAGTATTTGAGTCATGAGTTTAGTGATCATCTAAAGCAATGTGAAATTGTTCCACCACTTACTCCACCGGGAACGCCTTAATGGAATTGGGTGTCTAAATGATGGAATCGAACTTTGTTAGACATGGTTCGGTCAATGATGAGCCAATCTGATCTTCCATTGTATTTCTGGGGATACGCTCTAGAAATAGCGACTTTCACTTTAAATAGGGTTCCATCAAAAACAGTAGAAACAACACCATATGAGATATGGACCGAGAAATGTCCTGGATTGTCTTTTCTCAGGATTTGGGGTTGTGAGGCATATGTAAAACATTTGATGTTTGATAAACTCATACCCAAGTCGGATAAGTGCTTATTTGTGGGGGTATCCTAAGGAAACTAAAGGATATTACTTTTATAAGCGGGATGATGACAAAGTGTTTGTTGCCCGAAATGGTGTCTTCATGGAGAAAGAGTTTCTTTCCAAAGGAGTCAGTGGGAGCAAGGTGAACTTGTAGAAATTAAGGAAATATCTAAAAATATTTCAACTCCCACTGAACCTCTACAGGATGAACAAAATGTCGTAGAACCTGTAGATGAGGTATCAGCCCTAAGTAGATCTAAAAGACCACATCAATTGCCTATAAGGTATGGGCATGACGTTTTATTATTGAATAATAATGAGCCCAAGACTTATGAGGAAGTGATGGTGGACCCAGACTCTGAGTCATGGCTTGAAGCCATGAGATTTGAGATAAAATCCATGTATGACAATCAAGTTTGGAACTTGGTTGATACACCTAATGATGTTAAAACCATTGAGTGCAAATGGATTTTTAAGAAAAAGATAGATATGGATAGAAATATTCACATTCATAAGGAAGGACTGGTAGCGAAGGGTTTCAAACAAATTCAAGGGGTTGATTATGATAAAACCTTCTCGTTCGTCACTATGCTTAAATCTATCCGGATCATTCTAGCTATTGCTGCATATTTTGATTATGAGATATGGCAAATGGATGTCAAAACGGCTTTCCTAAATGAAAACCTAAGTGAGGATGTGTACATGACACAACCTGAGGGTTTTGTTAATCCATAGGAAGCTAGAAAGGTATGCAAACTTTAAAAATCCATCTATGGATTAAAGCAAGCATCTCGGAGTTGGAACATTCGTTTTGATGAAGTGGTCAAAGGGTTTGATTTTATCAAGAATGAAGAAGAACCTTGTGTTTACAAGAAGTTTAGTGGGAGCAAACTTGTTTTCCTCATCTTATATGTGGATGACATATTACTGGTCGGAAATGATATTCATATGCTTGAATCTGTTAAAACTTAATTAAGAAATAGTTTCTCGATAAAAGATTTAGGAGACACATCATATATTTTAGGCATAAGGATCTATAAGGATAGATCTAAAAGGCTAATTGTATTAAGCCAAGATATGTACATTGACAGGGTGTTGAAGCGGTTCAACATGCAAGATTCCAATAAAAGTTTCTTGCCCATGTCACACGGAATTAGTCTTAACAAGAGTTAGTGTCCTTCGACACTTGATGAGCAAAATAAAATGAGTAGAATTACATATGCTTCGGCTATTGGATCTATCATGTATGCCATGTTTTGTACACGACCAGATGTGTCGCATGCCCTAAGTGCTACGAGCAGATATCAGTCAGATCCAGGTGAAGGTCACTATATAACAATTAAGAATATCCTAAAGTACTTAAGAAGGACTAAGGATGCTTTCCTTATTTTTGGTGGTGAGGAAGAGCTGGTCGTAAATGGTTACACCGATACTAGCTTCCAAACCGACAAGGTTGATTTCAGATCGTAGTCTAGGTTTGTGTTTTGTCTTAATGGAAGAGCAGTGAGCTGGAAAAGTTCCAAGTAAGGAACAGTTGTTGATTCTATAACATAGGTTGAGTATATTGTGGTTTCCAAAGCTGCAAAAGAAGTCATATGGATTAGAAAGTTTATTAGTGAACTGTGTGTTGTTTCTAGTGCTTCCAGTCCATTGGATCTCTATTGTGATAATAGTGGAGCCATTGCACAAGCTAAGGAGCCTAGATCGTATTAAAAGTCCAAACACATACTTCGACGATATCACATTATTCGTGATATTGTTGAAAGAGGTGATGGGAAGGTATGCAAAGTGCACACGGATTTGAATATTGCTGATCCGTTGACAAAGCCTCTCCCGCAACCTAAGCATGAGGTGCACACAAGAGCTATGGGTATTAGATACCTATATGATTGACTCTAGTGCAAGTAGGAGACTATTGATGATATACCCTAGAGGCAATCATAGAGATGATTGTATCACGTCTGTCTTCCCGAGAAAACATTTTTTTTCTTTAGGAATAAACTTTCTATTGAATTAGGAGATTCCAAATCATCACACTAACTCCTTCCTCTTAACCGGCAACTCAAAGCGATGCTCAACCCGAAAGCAACAACCACACTCATCTAGAGAAACTCTACTAGTCCACAAAAGAATACTCTAGTCCCCTCCTTTACTAAAGGAATTATTCTGACAAATAATTCCCAACACATCGATAATACCAATTGTAACACCCACAATCACATCACCTCAATCCTTTAAGGATAATCAACTTGAAATTCTCAGCACACACGCTCATTTACTAAGCCCAAAGGATTATATCAATGATTATCACATTATTCGAAGTCCACTTTTGTTCTACTCCTTCCACACATATTCGCTGGGCAACCAAGATTCTAGCTTAACACAAGTCCCATATCAACCTCCAAGACTCGTACAATGAACTCCTAGTATAAATGACAGGAAATCCTTAGATTTGATTGTCTAAAATTCCCACAATCCAAACATACTCAATCTTCAACATCAACATGTAAACATAACCTCGAACAAATTATCTTTATAAAGATTCTAACTCCCAAAGAGTTACTCATTGATGCCAAGTCATACCTGATAATAACCCAACAATCTATTCTATCTCAATAACTGTCATATCGATTAGATTTCTTCGAAATTCTACAATCATTAACTACATTGTCATAATTCTCCTACACAACCTTGCAAAGTACCAAAATCACAATAATCTAATAAATTGATCAAGATTCTCATACATTCGATAATTCTAATGTTCCATCAAAATGAACAAAAAATCTTGAACCACAAATTATTCTAGGTTCTACTAGTTGTAACAATGAAATCAGTTAGCTCTGAGGACAACCATTCCATTTAAATCAAATCCTTTCCAAGGATTTTTTTAAGAAATTAATTTATCATTTAATGCATCTCAAACAACTTGACATCCAACGTCTCACAGAATCATTCACTTGACCACCACCAACCAGTTGCCACTATACAGTATAAAAGACCCTTGTAAAACGAATCGGTTAATCCTTTCTCACAAGGAAAAGGCAAACAAAAACAAATTCCAGCACTCATGAAAATGTTACTCCTCGTAGTGAGCACGAGACCAAAAAAAATAGTCAAATAACAACGATTACGGGAAAATCAAAAGATGAGATCAAAGTTGAGGGCACATGTCCCTCTATAGGAGAATACTTCAAATCTCAACCAATAAGAATAAAGCATTGCCTTTGAATCTTGAGGAACTCTTATGTAGCCAATCAACAAGGTTGAGCACGCTTCAATAAGCTGCAAGCTATAAAACTTGACTCCAACTCAAAATACCTCTACTACACTCTTTTCTTTAACAATGAAAACATTTTTCTTTGTTTACCACATCACTTGCCACCTCTAACAAGAAATGTTTTTAAAGCCAGATCACACTAATCAGTTAAGAACCCAGTAGAACATTCTCACGCATCGCCTTGCTCAATAATTTCAGCTACCACATTAATCATGAACTTTCAAAAGTTCACGAATGCAAAACTCTAAACTTTTCATTTAACCGATATTACGAGAGGCGATCAAATTACTTTCTTTCTAAAAAAACCATCACCACTCCCACAAATCACAATCCCTTACAGACAATCTTACTAACATCAAGAATAATACACTCTTAACATGAATCGCCATCATCTACTCTTCCATAATAAAGCCCCCATAGGCTCACCAAATTGTTACATGCCACTTTATCATCTCATCCTCAAATTGAGAGTATACCAAAATCTTACAACCTCACTACAACAACCACTTTATTTTAGAGGGAATCTACTACAAAATTTAAAAGGTTATACCAAAACCCTTTCATTAAAGGCATACTATTATCCGACAATTTCACCATCATGCAAACACAGGTCACCTATTAAATTCCATCATAAACCTTTCCAAAAGAAACACAATAGATTATTTCATAATATTTTTGTTATCTCAATAAGATTGCAGCAGTCAACTTGTTCTAGAGAATATCTAATACACAAACCACACTTTCAAAGCAAACCTCTTTTAACAAGGGCATACAACTACAAGTCATCCTCATAAAACACACATGAATAAATCACTTTTAAATTTCAACCCTTCACCTACTAACAATGCTCACACTAATTTAGTACACACTAATACCAATCTAGAGGTTATCATAAACCATTGATGATTTTTCAATCATGGACGAATTGATGGTCCTTTCTCTATTTGCATGCCCACGAGAATATACAAGATCATCAAATAGCCAATTAAAGAAAATTTACAGATTATTATCTACTAAGACAACGGGTGAACACATCCTTATCTTTCCCTTCCTACACAGTTAGATTAATCAATTGAGACCAAATAATCCAACAAGTTTAGCAAACTAAACAATTCTAATGATCAATCATTTCATCAGTGTTCCACACCTCTTAACAAACCATAGATGTTAGACTCTTATTTAAAATTCATCATGTAACAAATATAAGGCCATATCAAATTAATCAATCTCACTTCCATGGATGTTAATCAAGAATAATTTGTTTGTACCATGCTATTAACCCAACTTGATAACTCATGCCATAACAATTAATTCATTTAATTAAAACCTCTTAGTCAAGTATGACAAGATATCACTAAAAGGTTTTAACACATCATTTCAGAAAAGAAATGCATTAAACTTTAACACTTGAAATAATCCAAAAGAAATACATAAAACCAAAGTTCTCACATTTCAACGAACTTGCAACAAAAAAACTTTCTTTGTCCAAAATATCAAACGAATAAACGAGTCATGTTTTCCAATAAGAAAAATGGAACAACCATGGAAATATCAATCTCGCCAATGTACAATGTTCACAAGTAGCAAAAACAACTCAACAGTTGGAAGAGTCAATAATTGCTCCATAAAACAAATGTAGACCAAGTGAAATCCCAACAATTGTCTTGTAACCAATATCCCAAGAAAATTCATCAACCACAACTATACCCAGAATTAGCATAAACCAAGCTCAAGAAGAGAACAAATTTTCTAAAGAAACTCACCCTCAACACCTATAACTATGGTACTGGGGGTAACCACTTCACTAATCTCATACCACGAATGGTGGTGTAACCTGGCAAAGCCTAGGGTCACAACCATGACCTCAACCTCTCAACAGCAACTATTATCACACATAACAATCAAATCATAAGCATTCATAATCAATTCATAACAGCAATGATCAATGCGACATAACAGAAACGTAAATGCAATGCTTCACCCATTCCCATCTTACTGTGCACAGTGTGTCAATTTAATAATTCAATTACCACAGATCTAATGCCCGCTCTGATACCAATTGTAACACCCCAGCCCAACAAAGAGCCTGGAATGCTACTAAACTACCTTATCAAACCACTTTACTTCTACTCACTACCAAATTTCAGCAAGCTTTTCAACATCGAATAAGCCAGCAATAAACAATTAAACTATCCCAAGCTACACATAACCAAGCTACAGAATACCATATAATGAAAAGCAAGATCCTAAGCATAAATCTAGTTCTTACTCATCAAATAACCAATCCAAATGAATATTTGAACATAATGGGAAGAATTCCTTACCAGCTATAAATGGCTCATTAAGATTCTATAGAGTTTTACTTGGATGTAAGTCTAAACAAGACACTTGAGATATTTTATCATGTAGGAGCTTAATAAATCATGATCTAAAATTTAAAATATAAACAGTAGCATCCACAAGACATACTTGACTATTCCAATTACACTTAACTCAATCATCATGAAGGTTGAGCACAATCTTAGAAAAGAAGTAATAGCAGGTTCACTTAAGTTTAAGCAAACGAGCTATTTTTATTTGTCATAGGTGATCTTGTGTGAAGTGCACCAAAGATCTACCCATTCCCATGCATGTCGCTTCCTCAAGAAGAACCTAAAGAAAAACATCAACAACAAGCGAGAGCCCACGACTCAGAAAAGTACAACAGTGTAACAGATAAAGCATCATAAACAGGTATTGAGTACAAAAAAAAAATCCTCATATAACCATCAACAATGAATTCATAAATGAATCTCCTCTATTTACATGTGATGCAGATGACAAGAATGCAACTTTCTTCCTTCTTTGCAATTACCGGTAATGCGGAGTAGTGCATCCGGCGATGCATACTCAAGCCTGTGCCCTCTGGCACATGACCTCAAGCCCACACTCCACGAGTGTGGAGACCTCATGCCTGTCCAGTACATGACGGAGATCTCATGCCGTCCAATACATGACGGGGACCTCAAATGAATCCATTCTTGGCTACCATGTAGTCCAAGGCTCAAAGTTGAATGCCATGATGCAAATGAACATAATATTCTTAATGAATCATGAGCGAATAACACTCAGCAGCAAAATCATGAATAAAATTTCATACAAGTGAACCATAGCAATTTTCATGAATTTATCTCCGCATATACTATACACTGCTAGAACTTGCCTCAACCGCATGATGGGTGACGACGAATAGAGGTCTCTATCCTGGGTTCTCACCACCACCTGGCATTAGTAAAGCATACTAAGAAAACCATTCAATTGCACACAACATAGCAATAGAATCGAATAAACACATCTGCTCCTATTCACAACCCGAAATGATACCACTACTTCCCAAATACCATTCTGTCCAAAATGGACAGTCACCTTAGAAAAGCCATAACTTTTAATTTATAGCTGCAAAAATCATGAATTTAGATTCTCTGGAATCTACACACATATACCCACAAATTCTCAGCTGATAGGAAGTTCAGATTATTTCATCTAAACCCTTATTTTTATCCCCGAAGACAGTTCTATCATCTTCGGTAAAATCAACTTAGAAATTCCATAACTTTTAATTGGTGCATCCAAAAACAGTGATCTAAGACATTATAGAATCTACAGGGAATTAGCTACCATAATAAATGTATTCTAATTTTTCTATTTTGAAACAAATTTCGTTAACATAGCATTTTTCTCCAACTGTCCCCAACAAAAAGACTGAACTGAATCGCATAGATCAAAAATTCATAACTCCTATTAATCTTGTCCAAAAACTGTGATCTTGGACTTTCTGGAATCATTATAAAGTAATCTATCTAATTAACGCAAATCAAAATACCAAATTCGTCCATTTTCAAATTGTAATTTACAAAACCATATTTGCTGCCCGAAACCCAGGGACTGAACATGCACTCGTATTGTAAAAATTATAGCTAATTATCTACTCATCCAAATAATGCGAACCAAGACTTTCCAGAAATCTAATGAAATTCTATACCTATCTCTAGGAGACACAAAACCCTAATTTTGCACTGAACTAATCCAAAATTACAGATCAACAGGGCTGTAGATTACCCGATCTACTGCATGAATCTCTATCGACGGGAAAGACTGAAAACAAAAGAGGAAAAAATTGATTGCTACCATTGGAGAACAAGATGATGAACGCAGAGACCCAGCGAGGCTCCTTACTTTCCTTCCTCTTTTCCTTCTCTCCTTCTTCTTCCTTTCTCTTCCTTGGCCGGTAGCACCCGAAGGAGGCTTCTCCCTTCCTCCTCCTTCTTGGCTGGCAGCAAAGGCTAGGGGTGGAGGTACTATAGCACAGGCAGCGATGTAGCATGTTGGTGGTACTGTAGCAGGCGGTATTGTAGCTCCCCTAGGGTTCTACCTCCTTCTTTAGTTGGAGGCCAGTTTCCCCATGGGCCACGGGCCACTATGGCTATTTCCCCTGCTTGACTATGGGCCGCGTGGCCCATTCCTCTCTCAATTTCTGAATTCTCTTTTAATTCTCTTAATTCCCTCTCTAATATTTATTGCACCCACTAACGACAAACGGGATATTACACATGGATATAGGGATGTCGAATCAATAATGTGAACACATGTTAGAGAACATGGTATTGGATTGACCCACATTGAGACACTATTGAGATTGTTATGATTTTATGTGTCATCAGTTGGTCTCAAGCAATGATGATGTATAATCCTTAGACCTGAGATCGATATGATTTCGTACATGTGTAATAGCACACTTAGGGGTTGCCAAATGCTACTCTGTAACTGGGTAGTTATGAAGGTAGCTTTCGGGTATGCTATGAAACATGCGGAGGGATGTGATAGGCCGGATATGTGATTTGCCCCTCCTAACATAATAGGAGATATCACTACTACAAAACAAGCTATAGAAGACGCCTCATCACAGACGGTTCAACAGGAACCGTTTGTGTTGGGTCTGTCGGGGCCAGGTACCAGCCTATCACAGACGGTTGTTATTACGAACCGTCTGTGATAGGCACCTATCACAGACGGTTTTTTAATAGAACCGTCTGTGATAGTTCACAGATAATCTTTGTTGAGAATCGTCTGTGATAACCTCCAAGATCACGCAGCGGTTCTCAACAAAGACCGTCAGGAACTATCACGCATTTTCTATTAAAAAATCGCTCGTGATAATCTCCAAGCATTACGCGGTTGTCAACAAAGACCGCTCGTGAACTATCACCGATGGTTCTTTTAAAAACCGCTCGTGATATGGAACGATCACGACGGTTCAGAATAGAGCCGTGTGTGATTGCTTTTCACAGACGGTTCCATAATAGAACCATCTGTGATAGGCCCTCATAACCCTAGGCTCGCCCATTCATCTCCCTAGTGCTTAGCCCACTCAGCTGTCGCGCGCTCCTTCGCCTCCTCTAGGGTTCGCCTGTTCACCTCCCTATAAGCCCCGACGCCGCCGCCTCCGACCTCAACGCTGCCACCCCTGACCTTGATGACGCCACTGCCGCTGACATCGATGCCGCAGCCGCCACCTCGACGCGCGGCCTTCCCTGTGTCGGCGTCCTCCCTCTGCTGGCCTCCTCCCCGCGCCGTCCTCCTCCCCGTGTCGGCCTCCTCCCCTGCACCAACCTCCTCCCCGCGGCCCCCTTCCCTACACTGGCCTCCTCCCCCGCGTCGTCCTCCTCCTCGCGTCCTCTTCCTCCTCTACACTGGCCTCCTCCCTACACCGGCCTCCTCCTTACATTGTGAGTATTGTAACAAAAGAATGTTAATTATATATCTTTGATAATCTGTGAATTGAATGAACAAAAGAATGTTAATTATATATCTTTGATAATCTGTGAATTTGATAGTCTTTGATAATCTTTGATAATCTGTGAATTGAATGAAAAAAAGAATGTTAAGTATATATCTTTGATAATCTGTATCCATGTATGCACAAAAGAATGTGTTGGATTGGCTTCAAATTCTATATTAGATTGTGCACTAAGAGATAGCAAAGTGGTTATGTGGGCTCAGTTGATTAGCTTTGTGATGAATGTCAAATCTAAAATCAATTTGATAATTGGAAACAATCTTGAGCTAAAACTATTGCTTTCTGTTGTTAGGTTTAATATATAGCTTTATTCCTTTTGGTTGTCAGTTCTGCATAGTTCAGATTATCCTTGTATGAGCTAGTTGATCTTTGTGAGATACTTACATAGTTATTCTCAATCAGTGGATAATCCTCTTTGTTGAAATGATATTGTGATTATCTTGATATCATTGCTCTTTCGCTTTTTCATAATGATTGCCTTCGTTGTCTCGGTGGATATATTGACTCTGATAGTCTTTGATAATCTGTGAACTGAAAGTTTATTTTGCTACCGTGAGATAAATTCGACATTCAACTCTATGCTTATTTCATTCATATACATGTGGTATATGTTTAGCATTTCAATCAAATTAAATGACTTGAATGATTTACATTTGATTATGTTAATTTGGTCATTTAAATATTGTTGGATTAATGCTTTATTGTTTCATATTTATGCTGGAATTAATTATTATTATTTGCTAATATTGCACATGTTGAGCGTATGTAACTTATATAGATAGCAAGTAAGCAAGATGGCAGAGGCACCGTCTTCACCACCATCATCGACACCACATATGGCAAAGGCACCGTCTTCGCCGTCGTCACTGACGCCGCCTAATGCGTCTGGATTTCCGTCGACGATAATGATACGTAAGCGAGATGGCAGGGGAAAATCGAAAATGCCTGCGGGCCGACTGATCATCACGGAGGTCAGTGACGTTGGGATCCCTCTAAGTCCCCAGAGATCAGCGGCGAGATTCCGGACCATCTGCAGGATACTTGCAAGGAAACGAGTTCCCATCACCACACCAAGCTAGAAGTCTCTAACGAAAGAACAGAGAGGCGCGCTGTGGACAGAACTTTCAAGCAAGTTCACTATCCTAGAAGCAGACATGGCACGCATGGAACGGCAAGCGTTGCTCTCGATGGATCACGTGTGGATGACCTTCAAGAGCATTCTTGTCACGCAGTACGTGAACACAGGTGAGACGCCCTTCGTGAAGTAAGGATTCTTGACGTGGGAAACATGGGATGCCTTTGTGGTTATGAAGACGACGGCCGAATTTAAGGAGCAAAGTGCGACGCACAAAGCTCTCCAGACACGAAACACTCACCCCCACAGACTCAGCACCGCTGGGTACGCGGCTAAATCCACGGAATGGGCGGCGGAGGAGGAGAACGCAACCGGGCTATTTCCTGGGATCACAGACCTGCGCTCCCTAAGCTAGTTAAAAGCGAGGGCAAAAGTCTCATCTTCGGGCAGCATCTCTTTCACAAACCCGGCAGACCAGGAAGTGTCCTAACGTGTGGTAAATATGTCGAACTACCTAGTTGTTAATAAGTCCATAACTTCATAGTGTTTATAATAACATGATGACCTCTTGCAGCGTGAATTGACTGCCTAAGCTTCCTAAGGCTCCTTCCAAGCAGACAGGGAGAAGGATATACTATCTACGGCCCTGGGAAACAAGGAGCACCCGGGTTGCACGCGAGGCCTTGGGGTTAACATACCTTGGAATTATGGATTCGCAGACGACTACTGTACGTATAGGAGTAGGAAGAGATCCAAGGCCGAGCGCAAGGACCGGTTGGTACGGATGATTACTGCAAAATTTCAAGGACAGATAACACAATTGCAGGATCAAATGAATCAACTCTTGAGCCAGTCGCAAGCCGCCCCCGTTAATTTGGGAGCCAGTCCTCCTCGACATCGGAGTAGCATCGCGTCCACGCATAATTATGAACATGACGACGTCCAATTACCGATAGACGACATCAAGGTAATGTACATCTATGGAATGCACCAAAGATAGACCTATAGGATGTCTTAGCTAATTGCGTATCGTTTTGTAGGAGCCGACGCCCTACAAGCTCCAAGTGAGGATAGTTGTGTCCATTTCTATTGAGGCTGGGCAGGGGATGGTGTATCCACACCAAGAAGGGGCAATGCAGCACAGTGCCCAACTGGCGCAGGGCTACGCTAGGGTCCAGGTGGATATGGTACATGACAATTTCATGGCTGTCCCACCGGAGATTCACCCGAACGAAGACATCAGAACACTAGGGGATGTCGTGCACACTTTTATCCAGTGGCCCAAGAAGGACATCGCCTTGGACCCACCAATGCTGCGATCTTGACACGGCCATTCCTCTCCAATGGGACCCTCGATGACTCCACCTCATGAACCTTCGCTTCAGAAGGCCACCCCAATGGGACCCTCGATGACTCTACCTCATGAACCTTCGCTTCAGAAGGCCACCTGATTGGTTCCTGTGGAGAAGACGTCGAAGGAACAAAAAAAAAAGAGTGCCGCCGTATCGGTTCCCGAGTCATCTCGCAGGAAGACGTGTAGCGGGCAAGTCGTTAAGGCCAAATCGAAATCGAAGAACATTAAGGCGCCTCCCGAGCCCTCGAAATACTCCATCGAAAAACTGTTGTGCTCCGACACAGTATTAAACCGCGTTGGATTAGGTTGTCAAGCTTTGCATCTCTAGTACATACGGAAGACTGAAAAGAAGGGGTGCAATACTGGAATCACAGTCAGATACAAGGATAAGCATTTCTTCAACGAGCCAGGCCACTTCGTCGTGGGCTTCAATGACTTATACGACCTATTCAACCTCATTGCCCTCAACGTCTCGCTTCTACGATGTTGGACACTGTAAGTGTGTACAATCAAGTTCTACATTCACGTAATACCGATAAATATCACAACTCATTGCTTATGTACAGATACATGATGAAAAAAGCCGAGCAATGGTCCGAACCGGTGGGTTTCCTTGACCCACACGTGGTCTCTATACAAACCATCGAAACAGACGCATCCTTCGTCGAGAAATACATAACGGTGGGATTGCTTCGTCAAGACAACAAGGACTACATACTGGTGCCCTACAACCAGGGGTAAGTGCTTCACTACTTGCTATATAAATTTCATTTGTACTTTATACGTAGCACAAACTTAGGTTTAATGACTATAGCAACATACATGAGTAGGTACCACTAGATCCTTTTAGTCATTATACCAAAGAGGAACAAGGTAATATACCTTGATTCCCTAATCAGCATAGAGCACGACTTCAGCATTCTGACAGAAATACTCGACAGATATGCTCATTTCCTCCATACATAACTCTAATGTAGTCTTACTTCGTTTGAAATGGCCGAGGATAACTTTTTGGAATCATATAGTTCGTTCACCGGCTATGTTGATGGGGGAGGACTATATAAGGGGGGGGGTCGAACAAGACATTGACACATAGGATGTAATTTCGGGTACGTGCTACAACACAATAATGGTATATCATACTTCCTAATAATGCGTCTCGAACTAATTATACCTATATATGTAATTCTATTTTTGCAGTGCCGCCAGCAAAAAAATGATGAGCTATGTGCATTCTACGTTTGCCATCATATGGAGCAACTCATTAGTGCTAAGATGAAGGATCCTGAGGTTTGTCAATCTCGAAATAATTATTTCCAAATTATAAATTTAAATATATATGCTTACCACTTTACTCTTGCTTGCGACAGGATTTGATGATAGAATTAGATCCACTCGTTGCGAGAGAGATCGTGTACGTTCGAGGGCACCTCTGCGCCTTCATCAAGACAGCTTTCATTAACCCCAATGGAGACTTTCACTCCGTCGCCGGCCCAATGTTTCACCCCGTCGACACCTCTCAACCACATGCAAACAATTGATTCAATTGTAATCCAATTGTAATTATAGCGAGAATACTTGAACAAATTCTTTTGTAATTTATTTTGAGTAATGATTACTTTGAGTTGTCAACAATTGATTATCTGTGATGTATCTGTTTTCTACATGCTTGTTTTCAAGGGGCATGGCTAGCAATTCCTGAGGCTAGCCAAAAATAATAAAAAAAGTAGTTAGGGTAATGAGCTATCACAAACAGTTTTGTGTTGAAACCGTCTGTGAAGGTGGTATCACAGACGGTTTCCATTAAAAACTGTTTGTGATACGTAGCATCACAGACGGTTCTATTTACAAACCATCTGTGATATTCAAATATTACAGACGGTTTGTAAATAGAACCGTCTGTGATATTTGAGAATATCACAAACGGTTTATAAATAGAACCGTCTGTGATATACTATGTATCACAGACGGTTTTTAATGAAAACCGTCTGTGATACCATGTCTTCACAGACGGTTTCAACAAAAAAACCGTCTGTGTTAGGAGTATCACAGATGGTTTTTGAACCATCTGTGATAACCGACGTTATCATAGACGAACTATCACAAACGGTTCAAAAACTGTCTGTGATGACGGTTCCGAACCGTCTGTGATGAGGCTGTATGTAGTAGTGGATATCTTTGGGCCTCTCGATGTGGTCGGATAAAGAAAGTGTATGGCCATGCCACTAGTGGTCGAAGGGTTGACCACATGAAGTTATCCATCACTTGATCGAGAAAGTATTGAACAGTCTATGGATGACAAAATATCTCACCTGAAATTCAACCAGATATCGTGAGGCAAAGGAAGAATACACAAGCAGGTCATTTAGTTCAACCAAATAAGTACTGGTCGTATGGAGATACGAGCTAGTCATAGACTGATCGAACATAATCGCTAAATGGTCATAAACTGGTCGTAAGGAGTTACGAACTGGTCATAACTAAATATGAACTGGTCGTATAGAGATACGAGCTAGTCGTAAATGATTAGGACCTACTCGTAGATCATATTGCAATAAGGTTTGTCCGATATAATTTATGTGTATTCGGGAATCGTTATGTCCTATTAGGAACCGCTAACGACTCGTGATCGAAAAGGTGTTTCCGAGTCATAACCGATTACGTATGAACCTACAGGGTCACACACTTAGCGGGTTGGAACAAACGAGTTTGGATAGGATCCGTCATGGGCTCTATATAAGGGGCATGAGGCTGTTGGGACCAGAGGAGATAGAGGACATGAGTTGCTCCACCGAAACCCTAGCCACCATCTTCTCGAAAGTCCCATCAGGCGAAGTTGGTGCTAGCACACCAACGTCATTTGTTCCATCCTCGACGGTGGATACCGTAGAGGTGCTACTGCTATCGCTTTGCTACCGACGAGGACGATCCTCAACCTAAACAAGGAACACGATTGGTTGTTGGAGGAGATGATCGACTCCAAGGATGCTAGACGATCGACTATGACCACTTCATCGACGCTGGATCAGGCTACTCAAACTCTTCTTCTGCTACATTGCGCATCTAGTGATAACCATCTATGATCTCTTGCTTGCATGGCATCCTAGCTAATTGACGTGGTAGATTTTTCTATTGCCAGCAAGTGTAGCCTACTCGTATCCCTTTAAGAATAACTGTTCATTTTGAACTTTGATCATAATGATGTGTCAATTTTGCAAATTCAATAAATAAATAAACATTATAGATCAAGAATGCATATGAGATGCTCCCCCTAACTAAGCTCTACCAAAATTTGAATTTCTCCCCTTGTTTGCATTTTCTCCCCCTGAATGCATGCAAAGCCTTTTTCAGCTTTTTTACCATAGTTTCCCCCCTTTGACAATGTAGTCATCAAGGAATCATGTCTTCATCTCATTCAATTCTTCAGTTCTAAGATTCATGGAAGAAGCATAAGAAGGAGCTTGTATGAAATGCAATGGAGTTGCTTCATTTTTTAATTTTCAGTTTTTAAGAATAAGAAGCTTTGGAGATTACCCAATATGAAGATGCTAACATCTTCTAATGCACAAAGACATATCGAGTATGAAAGCTAGGATATCAAGAATGGCAAGTTACAAGTTGACATCAAGACATATATCCAAGAACCATCTAGTCTAGTGAATATCTGAAATCACTAGAGGATAACCTCAAAAGACTGCAAAGGAATAAACCAAGCCATAGCAAGCATGTAATCCAAGATAATGAAACAAACATTGATTACTAGAAGGATTGCAAAACCTACAACTTGAAATAACTTGCTCAATTTTATTTGATTGTTCGTTTTTGCTATAGGCGTGTAACAAACTGTTTGCGAGCAAGTATATGACATTTTTAAGCATGAAAAAGCTCTAGTGGAGTGTAACAGACCTCTATTTGAGCTAAGAGTGCTCTAGGCGTGTAACAGATCTTTTGCAAGCACTCCCTTGTTTTTTTTTCATAATATAACTTGTGTTTTGTGATAACAAGGGATTTTTCATTAAAGTGTCAAAATTGAGCAAAAGCCATGAACTGTCCAAGATTTTCTTTTAAGTTGAAGACAGATTCAAGATAAGTCAATTAATCCTAGTTGGCACTCAAAAAGCATGAACAAGATTTCAAAAGACATAAAAACATGGCTCAACTCATACACAAGCTGAATTTAGATATCACTTGGTAATTTTAGATTAAGCCTAGACTCTCTAGCTCTAGGTCAGATGTCAAGGCATCAACAAGCAGCTAAGCAAGTAAATCATGCTAAGACAAGTATACAAGCCATAATATGACATCATAAAAAGATAGCTACATCAACGGGGATAATAAGCAGAAATTCATCAAACTAAAAGTGAAGTGGTAAAGCTATATTACAATACAACATTTTTTATTTTTCATATGAATGCAATATGATACAATGCATGAAAAACGAGTGAAGAAGCTAAGAAGTGGGACGATGGGAGAGAACCAGGAAAGGGGAAGAGAGGGTGTGAAAGGCAAGACTTTGGGCCGTGCAGAGGCGGAAGGTGGGATTGGGTAAGTGGTAGAGGTGGATGGAGGCTACAGTGGCCTTCGCCGGTGAGCAGCAGGAGATGAAGAGAGCGTGAGTGTACTAGTGGCCTCCATTAGAGAGGGAGGTGTTCTGAGCAAGCTTATCAATTCCATTTTGGTACCCACCGGAATGGTCGGAACATGTCATACCGGCACCTAAAGCGGCACACAGTAGCCTCAATCCCGTACCACCCTCAATATCGGTCATTCTGGTCCATTCCGGTCATTCTGGTACCGGGCATAATTGATGTGACCATAATAAGCTCGAAAGGCCCAGTCCAATGCTACTTCATCGGTAAGTGAAATTATGTTAGACTAGTATGCTAGACTATGGTAAAATGTATGAAGTTATGAACTCATGTTGTATTATTCAACTAGTACAACCTTTGTATTTATAAAGTCATTGAACTATGTATCATTTTTATCCTATGGTTATGTATTTGAAGTGAGATTTCAAGTGAATTATGTGTGCATATATATTTATGAACAAATACATATTATTATATTAAAATCCGGAATAGTACGCCGAAATAGACTAGTATCGACACATTCCATACTAAGAGACAAACCATAATAGCCTTCGAACTAGAAGAAATCCAATGGAATTGACAACTATCGTTCTCAGGAGGTGAGGGGAGAGCAACGAGGACAAGGGAGCTTGGGAACGAACCACACATGGGCCATGCGCGCTTTTGGAGTAGAATGAATGCCTAGAAAGGGCCCACTTATATGCCCGTTGAGTCTAGGCCGGGCTGGAATGTTGGGTCGTAGTTCATTTGTTCTGGGCCGTCAAAATTTGGCCAGGCAACAAAATGAAGGGGGCCATTTTGTCAAGTCTAGTCTTGTCTTGTGAATCTCACATTTACAGGCCTGGAGCATTACATGTTCCATTTCATCCAAACCTAATGTCCCAGTAGATGGGGGCTGCACAAGTCTGGTCTTGCACGCAGGAGCCAATTCCAGCAAAAAACCCTCAACTCCAATGCACATCAACTCAAAACCTACTGACGCCACCCACTGCGTCCAGTTCCCTCTGCCTTGGCTTCCCGTGCCTCCTCTTCCGCCGTGCGGTGCCAGGAGGTGCCTGAATGATACACATGAATTCAGTCAACTATAAAAAGTCCCCCAGGCAAACTGATAGATTTATTCACACCGTCAGAGACATTGTTACCTTCTCATCGGCTTTAAGTGACTCCATGAGATCTCCCATTCCTGGAATTGCTTCTTGTCCTTGCATCATACCCATCAGTTTCTGCATTTGAGCACGCATTTGGAATAGCTGGGCAACCAGTTGGCTCACCTGATAGAGTGAATAATGGCAATCTGTTTATTAGCTCCATGGAGGGGAATAAAGTCTGGCGAATGCTAACTGGTGTAGGCAAAACATTGTAATGAGATGATAAGAATAGAACTGAACCTCTTGTTCTGTCTTTCCAGACTCCTCAGCCACTCTCATCCGCCTCTCGCGTGATTCAGCCAGTAACTCTGGTCTTTCCCTTTCCTCTGCAAAATGCCAGCACAAATGCAATTAGGCACCTATGTCCATGACACAAGGAATCATGGTCACAAGTTTCATATGTATAGCGCCAGTTCAGGAAAGTACCAGCAGTCATTGCACTGATCATTGACTCCACCAGTGCAAGTCTTTTCTCAGCTTCCCGAATTTGTGCAGGAGTGACCTATTTACAATGAGAAGTGTTGCCAAGTTCTGGCCTTTGTCATATCAAATTTTACATACGTGCAGTGGGGATGTTAATGAATTCCACAGGTTCATGTACCTTGTTCATGCCTGGAATCATTCCAATGACACGGCTCATGGAACCCATTTTTGCAACATTTTGTGTTTGCTTTAAGAAGTCATTGAAGTCAAATTTTGCACTCATGATCTTCTTCTGCAATTCTACTGCATCTTCTTGACGCATCTATTTGCATCATCATGTGAACACCATAAAATCGTCAGTGTATTGCTTAGGACAAGACCAAAGGAGAAGTTTTACAGGAAGCTACTTACGACTTCTTGTGATTTTTCAACAAATGAAAGTACATCTCCCATTCCTAAAACACGCTGTGCCATCCGATCAGGATAGAAAAGCTCAAGGTCCTCCATCCGTTCTCCTCTCCCTACAAACTTGATTGGCTTTCCAGACACCTGTATGGTTCATGAAGCAGTGATGTTCTTACATATACAAGCTGAAAATAAGAAAAACAAATTTACTACAATACATGGAACCAGGTAACTAATAAGGATTTAAGATTGACCGTATATATGTACGCAGTACAGCACACATAGGTAGTCTGATGATAAACCATAGATTTTTCTTGATAAATCCAACATAAAAGTGAAGAAGATAACTACAAAGATATCCACACAGAACAAACGTTATGCCGGTCAAAAACCGGCATCTGCAACTACTGAACTACACATGTACTAATCATCAATTAGTGAAAGGAGCATGTGAATTCATTCAACCCGGGCATGTCTATTAAAAGAGGAATTGGTAGGTTGGACCAAAATATATGGACAATAATCCACTTTGAAAAATCAGCTTATCATGGAAGTACGCTATCGGTGATGCTAAACATTCATAGATATGATGGCAAGACAAGTTTCTGGCAAGTAATTACCTCCTTAACACTTAGTGCTGCTCCACCCCTGGAATCACCATCCAATTTAGTCAATATAGCACCAGTGATACCAATCTCAATATTGAAGGTGGTGACCAATGCTGCATATCAGAAAAGAAATAGTATAAGTGGTTGTTGCAGGCTTGCAGCTTGCAACTCTTTCAATGTGTAGGGTTTTTAAGCATTTATGATTTTATAGGATTAGAAGAACATGTCCTGCTCTGTATAGCACACTAGAAACAACAAAAACTGTAAAGAATTCGTCAGATAGTCAAATTTCAGGGAGGTAGTTAATTTCCTGGATGTCCATGCTGCATTGCTGTGGTACCAACAAATAATGCATAAAATGTTGGTACTTGGCAACAATAAGACTTTAATAGTAGCAAGAAGAAACAGATGTATACCTGCAGCTTCTTGGCCAGTCATGGCATCAACAACAAGAAGAATTTCTGTAGGATTAACCGCCTTCTTTACTTCTTTCAATTCATCCATCATTGTTTTATCAATCTGATTGACAGTAAGGTGATCAGCTAGTACCAGCGACACTAATTAAAACATAAAGGCAATAGGCAATGCCACAATGCGAGCAATATGTCATCTGAATGACATGCATTTCCATTTTTTTATAATGGCACAGATGAATTAGGTTCGGATCAGAATTCCATACTAGTTTGTGACATGTAAACTGAAAAATGAAAAGCAAATACGCAGAAGACTGACCTGTAGTCTTCCAGCAGTATCCACTACAATGGCATCAATATTCTTACTTTTTGCCTCTTCCACGGCATTCTTGGTTATTTGTGCAGGTTTGCCTTCTGTTCCTTCTGAGTAAACTGGTACACCCACCTGTCAAAGCCCAAAAAAAAAAATTACCTAGGGGCAAACTGTAGCAGTGAGCAAATGTAGTAACCTGATTGGTTTAACTTTTAAGTTTCAAAACAATCTGAGGGCACATTGGCTTCTTTAGCTTTCTAGCTGCGACATACAATAATTAGATGCCAAAAAAGCAGCTCACCCTAAAGTTAAGTTCATCAAAGATGTACCTGTTCACCCAGTATAGTGAGTTGATCAATGGCAGCAGGCCTGTAAACATCTGCAGCGACCAGCATACAACTCTTCCCCTGTAACCTAACTCTGGTATAAGTATCTATAGGTTATCAAGTATTGAGGCCTACTAGATGCCCGAAAATATAAGGCTGAGGAATGCACCAGTTTCTTCAGATAGAATGCAAGCTTTGCGCAAACAGTAGTCTTCCCAACACCTTGCAGACCAGCCAGGAAGATAACTGTTGGGCCAGTTTTTGCGAATACCAGATCTGATACTTCTCCACCCATCAGTTGTACAAGCTCATCATGCACAATCTGCACCAACGATAAGGTTATTCTTCCTGTGCTAGAAGCACATAAATTAGTTTGAGAAGATAGTCAGCATGTTCACTAGCATGAACTAAGAAGTAATAACAGAACATTCCAGTGAAGATTGTTTATGTGTGTTATAGTATTCGTTTGCTAGTGTGTTTTATTATTGTTCGGGAGGAAAAGGAAGTTTTCAGTTAAGAAAATACCCAATATGCAATTACTTAGTTTTACAGGACACCAAAGTCAAACATATAAAATAATCATCCCAAACAAACACTTGTGGGGTCGTTGTCTGTTAATTCCTTTACGGTACAACCTACCTTCACTAATTGCTGGTCCGGTCGGACTCCTCTGATAATATCTGCACCTAAAGCCTTTTCACTAATAGATGAAACAAACCGCCTCACCACTGGCAAACTAACCTGCATAAAGCAGGAGCTGAATTAGACTATCCAGGGACAAAATGAACTCATAAGGAACATGCAAGACTGTAAAACTGCAAGAATCACACTTACATCTGCTTCCAGAAGTGCTCTTCTTATGTCCCGCATTGGTTCAACAATATTGTCCTTTGTTAGTACATCTTAAATCAAAAAGGCATTGTATTAATTCTAATGAGTGAGTTATAGAGGGGTACAAACAAAGTAACAATGATGTACCAAGAATAGCCGTACTTGTACATCCATATACGTTCACAACCTACCATTAAAACCAGATGCAACCATCACAATCTTGTTTTACATTATGCTTATTATCGGATGAGATATTCCTTCCACTAAGCAATACTTATACCAATAGTTTCTTTCTTTAACATCACGCCCACTATTCCCCGGATGCAAAAAATCATTATGGAGACCTGCTAACAGAACAGTCAGCTTCTAAAATCTCTAACCCGATGCCATACCATCTTACTAGCTATCAAAACTGAACTGACATAATAACCATAATAATAAGATACACATGGTGGACTGATCGTGATCGCAGACTCAACGCAAGGTCAGTCACCAAAGTGTATACGAATAGAAGGATGAATTTTGGAGAAAATAGTAAGGTAAGACAAAAGGGGAGAGCAATTAGTACGTGCAGTCCCTACGAGGCACATGGACGCGAATAGATGAGTTCATGAGTATAAATGTTTGCCCAATAAGCAAAACTCTACTGAACTTCTAGTATTAGCCACATTGCAAAATTATTATGTTCGACATTAGCATTGGCTGCTTAATCACAATATGGAGGAACAAACTCCAGACCAGCCGGAGTATTTTTCAAGCATATGCACACATGACATAGCACAGCAGGGAATTTTTTTTCAAAATAATATTTTTTTAAAACAAAATTACAAAAATATATAATCGCCCCAAAAAATTACAGAAATGAGTTCCTGTCGCCAGTTGAAATGGCGACAGGAACCTATCGCCATTTCAACTGGCGATAAGGACCCTGACCGCTCTCCGTCGCGGTCCAACTACCTATCGCCCGATTGAAATGGCGATAGGAATGTGAACGATGTTCTGTCGCCAGATTCAATGGCGGCAGAACTGTCGCCATTTCAATGGCGACATGATGCCATGTATAAAATCTTAGTAAAATCCTTCCAAACCTCATTTTAATTCCAAAAAACAGAATCAAGAAGGAGAGGAAGAGAAAGAAAGGTAGCGGTTTTGCTGTTCATCGCGGAGGAGATAGATTCAGAGAGAAGCGGTGGATCTAGTAGACCGGTCATCTTGCGGTACATTTTTCGATGATAATTAAGTAGATTAGCGAGTAGAATGAAGTAGAATGTGGACATAGAATCAAGTAGAATAGCGACATAGAATTAAGTAGAATAGATAATTGTAGCGAAATTATGTATAGAATTGTAGTGAAAGAGCGACTAGAATCAAGTAGAATAGGGACTAGAATGAAGTGGAATATCGACATAGAATCAAGTAGAATAGCGACTAGAATGAAGTAGAATTGCGACATAGAATCAAGTAGAATAGAAATTATGTATTACATTATATTTTTGAAATTTGTACATGATGTCAAATTATGTAGAATAGCAACATAGAATTAAGTATAATGTCCAGTAGAATTAAGTACAATAACGAATAGAATCAAGTAGAATAACGACTAGAATGAAGTAGACTAGCGACATAAAATCAAGTAGAATAACGACTAGAATGAAGTACAGTACCGACTAGAATCAAGTAGAATAGCGACTAGAATCAAGTAAAATAGCGACGTAGTGTAGTTCATCGTACATGTTTCGCACTTTTTACAAAGTATGCACTTAATTTGTAGATATGGCGGACGGATGCCAGTATGAGTTGCTTGACCCGGTGATTGATGCACATCATCGTGGCGCCTCTCGATCTGCGTGCTCAAAGCAGGCGAGGCGTCGATTGAGCTTGGCACGTTTCGGTTGCGCACGCCTATAAGGGCATGGAGGCTGCACGCAGACTGGATTCCGAGGTACGTATAGTTTTAATATACTCAATCGCGGTATGATTACTTTGTGTGCATTCACGTTTATTCTTAATCGTTTTTGACGCAGTTGAGAGCGCGAGCCTCCTTCCACTAGCGAGGATGGTGGAGGCGATTTTGAGGATGATCGGGACCGTGGTGGTGGTCATCGTCTAGGCGTTCCGTCTGACCGGGCGCCGACGGCGTTAGTTGACCGCGGAGGCGAGACGCTACGTTCCACCTTCCGTCGCGGGAGATGACGCCGACGCCGCAGGCGTGAGCTTCTGCTTTCGGGTTGCCATCTTATGCGCAGCCACTGGCGGCGTCTGACGTCTCGGACACATGGCGACCGACCTCCTAGCGAGGTTCCACGATGTCTTGCCAAAGCAAAGAATTACTGCGAAGTTCAAGAACAAGACGGCCGACATTGAAGTGGATCTGCCGGTTCTCGTAAGTATTTTTAATTATTGTCATCTCGCTTAAATTCAGTATGTGAACCTTCTTCTTGAATTCTACATTTCTTCTTCGGCCGGCGTATGGTGCTGGCGCAGGGTCGTGGTTGTTAGGAGGCACTTTGAGGCCTACCGCTATGGTTGTTCGGGTGGGTCATGTTTCTAGGGTCCCACGGAGACAGCGTCGACAAGCACTACGTCCCAGACGCTACACGAGGTGGCCAACATGGAGATTGATGACATCCTCCCTCGCTGGGTCCCGCCGTACTTTGCTTGACGTCTCGCGCCTTTGTGCGGACGCGTGCCACCGTATTCAGACAACTCCATCCTCTTCGGATGTCCACTACTGCAGCCTATGGTCCTTCGGCGTTTCGGATCGGACGACCCAACCGGACTTGACAAAGATATACGATCTCCTTATGCGTTGCGGCCGGCGAGGTGGACCGCCCCACCATAAACGCGGTTTGGTGCCGCCGACGAGTTAGTTTTATGATCATTTTTATGTATTGTAATCACAATTTGGTATGCTAAGTTTGCGGTGTTCTATTGCACAGTCACCTTCACGCCGATCACTTCGCAGGGTCTTACCCGAGTACATCGCGATGTTCGATTAGCGACCGATGACGCGTCATCCGACACCGTGACACCTCTGAGAGGCTTATCAATGAGCCCCGACGGATCGTCGCTCCGTGCGCGCGTGAGACTACGATCTTGGTACACGCGAGCTCCTTGGTACATGATGTCTTCGTGGAGGAGTACCAGTGCGGTGGTCATGCGCCGATTCGGTCTCTGACAGAGATCCCGGCCCTTAGGGGGATCTGGTCGACGCACGCGTCTGCGTAAGTTCACATGTTTACTTCTTTCACACAATGTAATTATGTCTTTGAATAAATAATTGTATTGGTGTCCACAGTACACTAGGAAGAGTCTGCGGCTCGATGTCTGGTTGGATAGGATGCGGCCTTGGGTCGAGGTTTGGACTCGCGCTCGGCGATATCATCGGTGTGGGCGGGATCCCTATGACATCGAGATGTACGCGGATTACATGGATTGGTACTCTAGTCGGACGAGGCTTCATTGCGTCCGGATCGTGGTCGACCCACCACGACATGAGGTGCGACGTCCGACACGTATCCTACCCGGTAGGACTCGCTTTCCACCTCTCGATGCGTATTGAGCGTCCTTAATTCATATTTATCTTGCGGTTATGTTTCCAACATGCGAGCGGATCTACACCGGAGATTCTCGAGCTAGCGACCACCGTGCGAGAGGGCGCAGGGACACGAGAGGGCTTGTGCGGCGGATCATCGACGCGGCGAGGCGAGGCATCAGATTGCAACTTGTCGACGTAGGGGGACGGTGGACCGACTAGTGTGGGGGACGAGGTCACGTCGGGGCGAGTGGAGTCACGCCCACGGGCTCTGCCGGGCGTGGCAGCGTGTCATCGTGGCACCATGGTGGGGCAAAGATCGCCGGGGGCTCATCGGCACGCCGTGCCATCGGTATGACCGCCTTGCTTGCTGCGGAACGTAATGCTTGTTTCTTTTGAATCCGATAGTTACTAACGGCAATCTTCTCTATCAGTCTGAGCTCCACCATCACGTGGGGGCGGTACTGGAGTCGTCGGCAAGATGTCTCCGGGGCGGCGGTATGACCGCCAGGATGATTACGTTTTTTCGTGTTTTCGGCATGATTACGTTTGTAACATAATACTTCACAGAACACCTTGGGCCGGACGATTCATTTCGGACGACGACGCAAACCTATCGGTACCCTCGATTTCTTCTTCGATGACCCACGTGGCGCCTCGTTCAACTTGGAGGCTTCTCACCGCAAAGTGCTCCGCCACCGACACAACACACACAGAGGAGGAGGCCCTCGCGACACCGCCTCCGGACTACTCGTCTCGGATCGGCGGTCATCACTTTGAACCTCTCACATACTCGGACCGTCGCAGGCAGAGGCCAGGGGCGACACGGGGAGTGTGCCCCAAGAGGGGCCGCCAGTAGATATTTGGTCCTTCAAATATCAGTCATACAATGTAAATATTAATATATGAACAAGTCTTATTATGCTAGTCTCATGTTTCGAAATCTCTTTTTAGTACCATGTTTCGCATTCCATTCTTCCGTGTTATTCGCATCATCGTAATATCACTTAGCTTCGTACTTACGAATAATTAATATCTCAAACGTCCTCGTAAAATTTCTGAAATTCAACGACTAGAACAACATACGATCATTATAAATTGTTATTGCGAGATTAATAGATTTTGTACCGTTAAAAATTTATAAAAATCAGAAGTATGTAAAGTGGACTTGCAAATTAGGGTTGGAGAGGAACCTGTCGCCATTTCAACTGGCGACAGCAACCTATCGCCAGATTGAAATGGCGGCAGAACATATCGCCATTTCAAGCTGGCGATAGGTAGTTGGACCGGCGACGAGGAGGGTTAGGGTTCCTATCGCCAGTTGAAATGGCGATAGGTTCTGTCGCCATTTCAACTGGCGACAGGAACTCATTTCTGTAATTTTTTGAGGCGATTATATATTTTTGTAATTTTGTTTTAAAAAAAATTCGCACAGCAGGACCCAGGCAGTAGCAGTGCTAGGATACTTGCCGGAGCATCGCACGAAACAAGAGTCGCATCTAGACAAGCGATGGTGACCGAAATTCCCTAAAAAGATAGCACCATTGGAAAAATCAAGAAGCAGACTCACTCACCGACGCCACGCAGCTTGTTCCACGCGGACTCCAGCCCGGTGGTGAGCTGACCGAACATCTCCGCCCGCACCACCATCCCGCTTCTCCTCCTTCTCCCCTAAAAAGAAACAAAGAAACAAACATAAAAAAACAAGGAAGAATCAAACTGTCTCTCTTAAGGCAGGAGGAATCGAACAGTGGGAGCAGACCGGGGAGGGGAACGAGACGGCGCGAAAGGTGGGAGCTCTGGGCCATTTGGCAGCTTGGAGGTGGAAGGTGGGAGCGGAGAAGTGGATGAAGGCAGCGGTTGCCTTCGCCGGCGAGCAGCGGGCGGCGGCGGGGGACGAGGAAAGCGTGAATGCGGTGGCCTCCATTTCCGCGGAGGGGAGGGGAGGGGAGCGACGAGGAGGATAAGAGCACCGGTGCTGCTGCAGGTGGGCCCCTTCGGAGAAGACGAAGAAGGCACTTTTGGGCCTGACAAACGATGGTCCCAATTTAATTCCGGCTGTGTTTATCCGGACCTGGAACAGCCCAATAGATGTCATTTCTTGACAGTCGACTGGTGCAAGTGGTGTGGCACTTTCGGTGTCGCAACACAAAAACAAGCTTCCATTGGAAACAAAATTTTTGGACGGAGCTTCTAGAAGAATCTATGGCAGACGAGGGCGAACGTGTCGTGAGGACGAAGTGGAGGTGGACCTGACAGGTGGGCCCCACCAGTCAACAGCGCAGAGAGAGAGAAGAGGCGCGGCTGGGCTGCGTGTAGAGCTGGGCCGAGAGCAAAGGAAATGGGTCAGGTCCAAGGAGATTCGGCCCAACCAAATTTCTGATATTTTAATTTAGTTTTTCTTTTTAGAAATTACATGAAATCCAATTGGTAAATAGAAAATAGCAAATGAACTGGGAAAAATTCTAGAAAATATATCCAAGCACATAAAATCCAAATAAAATAGTTTTGACAATTGTTTATGTTGATATTAATCATATTAAATTATTTTTTATTCATAAAAATTCAAATTAACCTTTAACTTTAAGAGAAAAATTCAAATTGTTATTTTTATTTTTAAAACTTCAAAACAAACCAAAATTTTGGGATATTACACTATCAAAGAAGAGGTGGAGCATCTGGAAAAACCTACAACTGCAATAAAAAGTGTGCAACATTTTTTTCCAACGGTCGCGACAAAAAGAAACTAACTATCAAAGAAGAGGTGGAACATCTGGAGACACCTATTGCAACAAAAAGTGCGCAACATTTTTTTTCAACGGTCGCGACTTTTTTTCAGCGGTCACAACAAAAAAACTTACAAACTATCAAAGAAGTGGGATCCTCCTCGGAATTGCATGCTCCGACTGCTGTAGATGGCCATCCCCGAGCACGGGGAGGGGGCAACCCCGGACTAAGTGGCCAGCGGTGGAAGACCAGGTGACAGTGAGGGAGGTTGGTCGGTCCGGTGGCACTCGAAGTTGCTATGCCTGGCTAAGGCACAACACCAATTGCTGACCAGGGTATGAATACTTGGTTGGAGCTCGTTACGCTAGGAGAGAGAGAGTACATGAGGAATAGAGTAGAGAGATGGGGATCTAGAGGTGGAGGAGATGATCTAGTTTGCTGAATTCGGGTGTAATTACATGTTTTTTGTAATCTGTGAACACTTAATCTAAGCTTAGTTAAGCAGCAGGAAGGCGTCGCTTTGGTGGTGGGCTCCTGGGAGGCGAAGTCCAGTCGTCTAGGGAGGAGAGAGGAGGGGGAGAAGAGAGAGTAGCAACGAGAAGAATAGAGAGAGAGAGAGAGAGAGAGAGAACTCTGATTTCAGTAGTTGTGGAGGGGAGAGGAATTGAATGTGGTCATGTGGATCAGCGTATGGAGCGTCCTTTGCGCTCGAACGTAAGAATCAAAGTATTTTCCAATTTCTTAGCCTTGAGGCCCAGATCCACGCCTGCCTTACATGACTCCAGAAGAAAATTAATAGTAGTGTTTGACAACCATGGCAACCAGCACAACAACTATCACCAATGCATTGATGCCACTAAGAATCATTAATTTCTTTTCCACCGACTTTACTTTGCCAATGCCATCTGCCATGTCAACCATACCTTTCTTCAAGCTAGCCATGCTAGTCAAAACTTTAGTACTCATAACTGCAAAGTCACTCTCCACCTTAATTTTTCCCAAATCATGAAGGAATGACTCATAATCCGCCTCTCCCTTGCAGAACTTGCAGTGAGAAAATTCTGCAAAATTGGACGCCAAAGTTATTAGTAGATGTTGCAATATCTAAAACCATACCTGATTAATTTTTCCCAAAGACGATTTTTTTTATGCAAAGGGGAGGTTACATTGCCTCTGCTTCGGCTCGGATTCGGAGCCACGTCACCTGGATGGACCAGTCTCTACTTCGACGCCGGCAACTGCTCCCTGCTGCTCTGCTTCGACGCTGGCAGTGCTCCCAGCTCCCCTGCTGTGCTCTGCTTCAACACCGACAGCTACTCCCGGCTCCCCTACTATGCTCTGCTTTGACTCCAGCTTTAGGGCACGACGACCGTCAAAGGCAGGCGGGCGGCCTACCTAGACCAAAGTCCAGATCCGCTCCTGATTCAAGTTGTGTGTGAGTTAGATTGTAATCTTTAGCACTATAAATAAATGATGTTCGGTTCGAAGGGACACAATTTTTCCCGAAATTCTACCGAGATATATTTATATAATTGATGGGAGGGTGAGATCCATTGGATATAGATCCAAGGGCTTTAAATTTGAGTACTCTTAGACATAATAGCATTCAAGTTTTGCCTACCCACCTCCATTAATAATACATGTTATGATGTTAAGCATAGCAACAAGTGCCATGCAAAGTTGCTGTAACGTCCTCAAAACACTTAAGTTGGATTAGCTAAGCATATCATGTGTTATTTGTGTTAAATGTAAAACTTTGGTTGTTTTAATAAAGTTTGACCCGAAGTTTTCAAATTTTCAATTCGAATTTAAGCTTTGATATGAATCCAAAAATTTGTTTGATTAAAAGTAGTTGGAAATAATTTATTCAAATACTAGATTATTTATCATGAATTTTTATTATTTTTAACAAATTTTTAGAAGTTATTTTGATCTCACCAAAATTCAAACCATTTCTCTAA
The DNA here is from genome assembly GCA_036346405.1 of Phyllostachys edulis. Lineage (NCBI taxonomy): Eukaryota > Viridiplantae > Streptophyta > Magnoliopsida > Poales > Poaceae > Phyllostachys > Phyllostachys edulis. Next base: position 6,057,554 of record CM070568.1, read on the forward strand.
TTCAGTTTTTGAAAATAATTTAATTCTAAAAAATTTTGTATGAACAATACTTGAAATTATTTTTCCTAAGTTCTATTTGATTCTCAAAATGTTCAAATTTTTTTTTAGAATTTTTCAAATTTATTTACTAATTTTAGACACTAGGTCAAACTTGCTGTTTTTCGGTCAAACTGAATCAAAACCTAAAACCCTAGCCGACTAGACCCGTTTCCAACTTGGTCTAACCCAACCCCATCATTGCACCATTTTCTTTCACCGGCTGACTTGTGGGCCGCACGTCCGAAGCAGTGGTCATCGTCTCCTCCATCATTCTAGTGCTCGCACGCGCGTGCTGGCTACTTGCATGTTCGCCACCGAAGCACCAATCGCCACCACGTGTCTCCCGACCACCTATGAGTGATCAACAGGACACCACCATCCCCAGAGCCAACTCATTTCTTCTCTGTCCCCCTTTCTCGCCATCTCCGATCAATTTTGGGTTTCGGCCATAGTTGATGACGAAGCGAGCGTCGTCGCGTTGAAGCCTCATGTGAGCCCGCGACCTCACCGTCGGTTTCAACTCACCATGTCACACTCATTTCTGCCGGTCCAAAGCGTCGTCGTCCTCTAGAACGTCGAGAGCCACTTCATTGTTTTTTGCTTCCGATGGCCATGGTCGCATAACTCATCGACGTTGCGGTGAGCTAATTTCCTCGCCGTCTTGTCCTTTGAGATCGCATCATCGTGTGGAGTTTAATGGCGGAGTTAATTTTGTTTTGGTGCATCCCCGAGGGAGTTTGACCCCCTTCTTCTCCAACCTTGTTGAAGTGCCACCGTCCCCATTTGGGCGCCGCCGACCTCCATCATCGTCAATCTCGGGGGCGTTGAGTTCTGGGTGCCGAGGTGATCTCAACGCGCACCTCCCCGATCTGTCTTGGTGTCCGTAGCAGCTACTCCTCGAGCGTTGCCTTTCGGCTCCACCTCCGGTCGCCGCGAGCCCGTCACCGGCGACCACTGGGGTCCGCGTCACCTCGAGCTTGTTCACGAAGCAGCTCCGCACCCGTACGAAGTGATCCCAAGTCCGGAGCTTCATCGCTACACCCAATCGCCGTTTCCTCTGTGCGTGAGCACACCCGAGTGCCCGGTTAAACATCGGTGAGTTGAGGTTAAGACTTAACCTTTAACATTTAAGTGTTCTATTAATGATTGTATGACATGTAGGCCCCACAGGGTTAATCATGTTTAGGAGTTCAATTAAAATCAGTTTAATCCTTTAAGTCTCCGACTTGTGGGCCTGTGCGATCGGTTAAGTAGTTATGCAGCTTATGAAGTACGCTCACTTTTAAGGAAAACGTAATCCTTATGTGTTTAATTCGGACTTACGTCTTTGTAAACTGAAGGCGTATTCTCTAGATTACACCTTCGTCACTCCAATCGTGACTAGTCTGAGTTGACCAGGTCAAAAGTTTGACCCCGGGTTCCACTGGTTAGTGCCTATGGCTAGCTGAACCCGAGTATAAAAAGTAATTAATTCTTTTAGAAATTCTGAAAATGATTTAAATTTGCACAGAAAATTCTTATAACTTAGAAAATTCATAACTAATTCAATTTAACTCCAAATTGGATGAGATCAATTTTGTTAGTTTTAATTTTTAGTGTACTTTTAATTGAACTAGGTTTTTAGTATGTTTCTATTATATAAATTTTTGATAATTGTTTTATTTGTACATTAATGACCTTACTTTGTAAAATTTGTAGAAAATTCTTATTAACTCCAATTGAACTAAAGTTTTTTTTACCTAAATTCACCTAAAATGTTAATCTACCTACTGTGTGAATGTTGTGCATTTTTGAATGATTTGTTATTGTTGGCTTTATTTGGAGTTCATTGCATTATCGTCTGTTCGTTAGATTTTTGACGATTCCGACGTATATTGAATTCAATCTGAGGCTATTTTCTGATAATATTTTGTGAGTGGTACCAACACAGGCAAGCAGTTTTATCCTTTGATGCACATTGAATTCCTATTACTTTTAAAAACTATTTATGTTGATTTTCATGTATTCTATGCATCGCTTTAATTTAAATTACCTGTATGTCAATTGGGTAGTTTAGTTATATCCTCTTACTGCATTGGCCTTCCTCGAAAGTTGATTACCCCTTTTTCCTTGAATAATTAAGATTATATGTTATATGGGTTTGATAATTTTTAGAACGATGCTTAGTCATGCTAGTAGATGTAGTCGAAAGTGGTCGATGGAAGTAGTCCATCGGCCGAGATTAAATTGAATTATCTTGGAATTGAGGATTATGTTCAGATCTTGAATCTAATTTTGTGGATATGTTGGTCCTTGGGTTCTTTACATTTTAACTTGGACGGGTGTAGGATTGTGATGAGAAATTGTTGTGTGATTATGTAGCCCAGTCTGAGTGATTCAGGACCAGTCTGTGTGGTGTTGAACCATGCCCTACGTGCATCCACATGCTGGGTTAATGGCAAAGGCTTAGCATATTAATTTGTAGTGTGTCTGCTATCAAACCACAAATGGATTGACAATTGTTTTTATTATTCTTACTGTTGTATTGTCAATCCAGTGGGGACATGCTAAGTTTTGTCTTACTTGCCTTTAAGGGTCGTTTGTGTTTGCGGTAAAGCTTCGCAAGGACTTAATTACACAACGAGGTGTAACCATGGTTCAGACGACCGACAGTCTGCCATAGTGTGTATCGTCGAGTTGGTTTAATAGTTGACACATGGCTTTGTAACGGCCTCGTTATGATATCTCAATCACACTCCTACGGAAGAGTGCATTGGCCGACATTGAGAGATATTCATATCATGTGGGTAAAGCAGCACAAACTCTATAGAGTCTTAAATCTATTCGAATAGCCGTGTCCCCGGTCATGGACATTACTTGTGGGAAACCATGCACAGTTAGTTGTTAGGAATAGGAAAGGGTACAGTTAGGAAGGAAATGTCATCATGAACGAGAAGTTCTTATATTGATGTTAGTTACCAAAATAGGATAGCTACTTTGGGTATGATTATCTTGATGTTTGAATCTTGGAAATATTGATCATGAGTTGGAGAATCTACTAATATATCATATTTCAAATGTTTGTCAAATGGCAATTTCAATCTATATTAGTTATCTTGTCAAATAACCAACTTAACACCGTAAAAGAACCATTTTAGCCATCCTTTGACACTAAGTGCATTTAATTAAACTTGCTAGTCGTAAGTCTTGCGAGTACATTTTTTGTACTCAGTTGGCTTGTCTTTGTTGCAGGTTAGAATATCATTGTTGAGGTGATAACGATTGGTACTTCGGCTTTAATCCCAGTCGGTTGGCTTTGGGGTTGTGGCGCACTATTGGGAAGGTTGTTTTTATCACTTAACCTTTTATTCTTGTTTACTTAATATTTTCTACTGCTAATTTTTATTCGTTATAATTTAATCGTGTATGAAAGTGATATAATGTTGTATGGATATGTGCATGTTAGCACTGATCCTGGGAGCTAACTTGAGAAGCATATTCGGGTACTCGAAATTAATCTTGCTTCCTGTTAAGGGTTACATATTTGGTGTAATTACTTAATTTGAAACGGGATTAATTTTGGGGTCCTCACAGCATTGATATCAGAGCATCCTGACTGTAGGTTAAAGCCGTAAAAATGGATGTTGTTAGGAATTGTGTTTGTAAAGAATATTTTTAAACTAGCAAAAACTTGGCAAAAATATAAGTAATATAATTCTTTTCTTTCTTACCCATCCTAGCATCTAATTCTTCCCTCCTTAGTCATTTGATTTGTAGAAAATAATTTTCTCCATTGCTCGTCTCTCTTTTCCAACAATAGACACGTTAAGTAGTCTTCGGTGAGAGCGATGGCGAAAGGACGAGAAGATGTCGTCTTGCTATGATGTTAGGACTAAGTAGGGATTAATCTTAGATTATATACACCCTAATTATTATCCTTAGCTAGTAGACGCTGGATTTTGTAGTTTGAGTTTGCTCTTTTCTTTTCTAAGTAGTTGCGCATCGCCTACAGGTAATTGTATAGCAACTATGTCGAAAAACTAAATGTGTTTGTTTGCATAAATGTGCATTTGTGTTGCATGCATGCTAGGTTAAGTCCCCCACCCCCTGTCATTTACTTACCTTATGCTTTTCCCTCGTATCTTTTATCGGTTGCTAACCATTCATATGGCAACAGGATGTCGAGTCGAAAAACTTGTTTGATATCGGAGATTGTGGAGGACTCACAGCCCGTGGGTTCCCAAGGTACCGATAATCAGCCCCCGGATCCTCAACAGCGTAATTCGGAGCTTCCCGTTACGTAATTTCAGCACGTGGGTTGGCAAGATGAGTTGCCTCCATTGCAGCCATCCGTGGCCGAAGTGCTAGCCCAGATGGAGTAAAGTCACCAAGACCAGACCAAGATCCTGCAGCTTATTGCTCAGAACACCGCTAGTGGCTTTGGTGTTGAAATGGCAGCAGGAGAAGCTGGTTCCCACAGTTCCTGATTTGCTGATTTTCTGAGCACGAAGAAGCCTCCTGTGTTCTCTTGTTCAGATGATCCTCTCGAGGCCGATGATTGGCTTCAAACCATCGAGCGGAAGTTGAACATCGCACAGTGTGCCGACCATGAGAAGGTTCTCTTTGCATCCAATCAACTTGAGGGAGCAGTTGGTGCATGGTGGGATACTTTTTGCGCCATGCAGCTTGCCAATTACATTTCATCTTGGGACGAGTTCCAGTCGGCCTTCTGAGCGGAGCATGTTCCCACAAGCATCATAAGCATCAAGAGACGTGAATTTCTCACACTAAAGCAAGACAAGAAGTCTGTGAGGGAGTATCTCTACGAGTTTAATCATTTGGCTCGTTACGCTCTAGACGATGTCTCTACTGATGCAAGAAAGAAAGACCAGTTCTTGAATGGGCTGACAGAAGTGATGCAGCTGGAGCTTGCTGTACACGACTTCTGTGATTTCCACCATTTGGTTGACAAAGCCATTGTAGTGGAAAATAAGATACAAGTGGTTGTGAAACTGTGAAAGCGCAAGTGGGCTGCACAAAAATCAGCAAGTCGCAGTTTTCAAGAACCGTGTGCATGGCAGCCCATCTCTCCTGAATTTCAAACCCTAGCACCTCCGAGACGTCCTATGCAAGTATCTCATCCACCTCAGCGTGATATTCAGCTAGTACAGCCTGGGAAGAAGCAAAGAAGCCGACATCACCGCAGCAAGAAAGTTACTTGTTTCAATTGTAGCAATGTGGGGTATTTTGCGGAATTTTATCTAGAGAAGCACCCAAATGATTCCGGTCAAGGCCAAGAGCTTGAAGAAACCTTTGATCAGAGGTTCAATGTCACTCATCAGAACATCAGTCGTGGTCATGTGAACCATGTCACCGCCGAGGCGGCAAAGGAAGCACCCAATGTTGTGTTGGAAACCTTTCTAGTCAATTCGACTCCTGCGACCGTGTTGTTTGACTCTAGAGCCTCTCATTCCTTCATGTCAAGAAGCTTTGCTACAGTCCACAATATCTCACTTAGCTTGATGCCGGTACCTATGATGATTCAATCGTAGGGCTAAAAAATAAGAAGCAGGCATGAATGTCGTGAAGTTGAGATTGGGATTAATGAGGTGAAGTTTTCAGCTGATCTTATTGTGATTGATTCAGCGAGCATTGATGTTATTCTCGAGATGAATTGGCTGTCTAAGAATCATGGTCAAATTGATTGTGTCCGCAAGGCTATCACTCTCACTAATTCATTTGGTTCGCAAGTCAAAGTGGTGCCGAGATTGGAGCACTCGCATCTCTATGCCCTTAGTGGCAAGGAATTGCCGGAGTTGGGTAAAGTTCCAGTGGTATGTGAATTTCCGGATGTTTTTCCTGAAGAACTACTGGGTATGCCACCTGAATGAGATGTTGAATTTGTTATTGAGCTGCAACCGAAACAGCTCCAATTTCAAGATGACCTTACCGAATGCCGCCAAATGAGTTGGTTGAAATGAAGAAGCAACTCACGGAGCTTCAGGAAAAATGTTTCATTAGGCCGAGCTCCTCACCTTGGGGATGTCTGGCTATCTTTGTGAAGAAGAAGGACCACAGTTTGCGGATGTGTGTAGACTACCGTCCATTGAATGAGGTCACCGTCAAGAACAAGTATCCGCTTCCACGGATTGATGATTTGTTTGACCAGCTATCCGGTGCCTGTATATTCTCTAAGATTGACTTGAGATTGGGCTACCATCAGATTAGGATCAGATCTGAAGATATTCCCAAGTCAGCATTCTCAACTCGTTATGGCTTATATGAGTACATTGTCATGTCCTTCGGGTTGACGAATGCACCGGCTTATTTCATGAACCTCATGAATTCAGTGTTCATGGAGTATTTGGATAAGTTTGTGATCATATTTATTGATGACATCCTCATATACTCCAAATCTGAAAGAGAGCATGAAGAACACCTCCGGCTTGTGTTGGAAAAGCTTCGAGAATATCAACTTTATGCCAAATTTAGCAAATGTCAATTTTGACTGAAAGAGGTTGCCTTTCTGGGTCATGTGATATCTGAAGGAGGAGTTGCTGTGGATCCAAGTAAAGTACAAGATGTGCTTAACTGGGGACAGCCCAAGTCCGTTCCCGATGTTCGTAGTTTCCTCGGTCTTGCAGGTTATTATAGTCGCTTCATCGAGAATTTCTCGAAGATAGCAAGACCAATGACCCAATTGTTGAAGAAGAAAAAGAAGTTCAAGTGGTCAGCAGAATGTGAAGCGAGTTTTCAGATGTTGAAGGATCACTTAACCACTACACCAGTGTTAGTTCTGCCGGACATTCATAAAAGCTTTAATATCTACTACAATGCATCTCGCCTTGGACTCGGATGTGTTCTTATGCAAGAAGGCCGAGTTGTGGCGTATGCATCTAGGCAATTGAGGCCTCATGAGGTGAACTATCCTACTCATGACCTTGAGCTTTCAGCAGTAGTCCATGCTTTGAAGATGTGACGACACTTTCTCATCAGCAATCGTTGTGAAGTCTACACCGATCACAAGAGCTTGAAATATATTTTCACTCAAACTGTTCTGAATCTAAGGCAAAGGAGATGGCTTGAGTTGATCAAGGATTATGATATGGGACTTTATTATCATCCAGGGAAAGCCAATGTTGTCGCTGATGACTTGAGCCGAAAGTTGCAATGCAATTGTATTTCGATTAAGCCCGAAATGAAGACCCTTTGCAACGAATTTCAGCGGCTCAACTTGGAGATGTTTAGCGAAGGATTTCTCGTTGCATTAGAAGTGAAACCTACTCTTGAAGATCAGATCAAGATGGCTCAGAAGAATGACAAGGGTGTGAATAGAATTAAAGAGAAGATGAAGGCCAGCAAAGCCAAATATTTCACTGAAGATAACCAAGGTGTCCTATGGTTCGAAAAACGATTGGTAGTACCGAGTGATGCGGAGCGGAAGGGATTAATTCTTTGTGAAGCCCATGATTCTCTCTTCTCCATTCATCTAGGAAGCACAAAGATGTATCAAGACTTGAAGCAGAAATTATGGTAGACTCAGATGAAGCGTGAGATTGCACGTTTTGTTGCAGAGTGTGACATTTGTCAGCGAGTAAAAGCTAAGCATCAAAGACCAGCGGGTCTACTTCAACCTCTCCTGATTCCCGAGTGGAAGTGGGATGAAGTTGGAATGGACTTTATCACTAGACTTCCTAAAACACAGCAAGGGTATGACTCTATATGGGTGATTGTCGACCGATTGTCAAACGTTGCTCATTTTATTCCTGTTAAGACCACATTTTCAGGAGCAAAATTGGCAGAGTTTTATACATCTCCAGAATTTTTTTGTCTCCATGGGGTGGCAAGGAGAATTGTATCAGATCGAGGTACTTAATTTACCTCGTATTTCTGGAAATACCTCCATGAAGCTATGGGAATGCAGTTATCCTTTAGCACTACATACCATCCGTAGACCGACGGCCAAACCGAGAGGGTGAATTATATTCTTGAAGACATGTTGAGGGCCTATGTGTTATCCTATGGCAAGAAATAGGAGAAATGTTTGTCGTTTGCATAATTCTCCTATAACAATAGTTATCAAGCAAGTCTCCAAATATCACATTTTGAAGTGTTATATGGGAGAAGGTGTAGGACACCTCTCAACTGGTCCGAGTCCGGAGAAAGACAATTGTTTGGTCCATACATGATAAATGAGGCCGAAGAGAAGTCCGGTTGATTCGAGAGCAACTTCGGACAGCTTAGTCTCATCAAAAGAGCTATGCCGACCGTCATCGTCGTGAGTTGAGTTTTGAGGTGAATGATTATGTTTACCTTAAAGTCTCACCAATGAAAGGGATGCAACGTTTTCAAATCAAGGGCAAGTTGGCTCCTCGCTACATCGGTCCTTTCCGGATTCTAGCAAAACGAGGGTCGGTGGCCTATCAATTGGAGCTGCCACCATCACTCTCAGACATGCACAATGTATTCTATGTCTCTCAGTTGAAGAAGTGCCTACGAGTTCCAACAGAAGCCACCGAATTTGAAGCTCTTGAATTACAACCTGATCTTTCATACCCGAAGTATCCAATTGTTATTCTTGAAGAAACAAGACGCAAGACAAGAAACCATGTCATCAAATTCGTGAAGGTCCAGTGGAGCAACCATACTGAAGATGAGGCAACACGGGAATGTGATGACCATATGAGGACTGAATATCCCCATCTTTTTCGTTCTATCTGAAGTGCCTTCGAATCAAGAAAGGAAAGGTTAAACAAAGCAATGGAAATAAAAATGTGATAGCAATATTGTGCTACCATTTCAAGGCATCTCAGCACTATCTTTAAAGGAAATCAAGACAACAGATGTTGTTTTCCTTTAAGAGAACTGTGTAGGAGCATCTCTTTCTCATTTCTGAACTACCAGAATCTCGAAGACGAGATTCTTTTTAAGGGGGTAGGTTTGTAACATCCTAAAAAATACTTAAGTTGGATTAGCTAAGCATATCATGTGTTATGTGTGTTAAATGTAAAACTTTGGTTGTTGTAATAAAATTTGACTCGAAGTTTTCAAATTTTCAATTCGAATTTAATCTTTGATATGAATCCAGAAATTTGTTTGATTAAAAGTAGTTAGAAATAATTTATTCAAATACTAGATTATTTATCATGAATTATTATTATTTTAACAAATTTTTAGAAGTTATTTTGATCTCACCAAAATTCAAACCATTTCTCTAATTTAGTTTTTGAAAATAATTTAATTATGACAATACTCAAAATTATTTTTCCTAAGTTCTATTTGATTCTCATAATGTTCACAAAAATTTTTAGAATTTTTCAAATTTATTTACTATTTTTAGATACTAGGTCAAACTTGCTGTTTTTTGGTCAAACTAAATCAAAACCTAAAACCCTAGCCGACCGAACCCGTTTCCAACTTGGTCCAACCCAACCCCATCGTCGCACCATTTTCTTTCACTTTCTGACTTGTGGGCCCCACGTCTGAAGTGGTGGTCATCGTCTGCTCCATCGTTCCGCCGCTCGCCCGCGCACGCTGGCTCCTTGCATGTTCGCCACCGAAGCACCAATCGCCACCACGTGTCTCCCGACCGCCTATGAGTGATCGCCGGGACACCACCTCTCCCTAGAGCCAACTCATTTCTTCTCCGTCCCCCTTTCTCGCCATCTCCGACCAATTTTGGGTTTTGCCCGTAGTTGACGACGAAGTGAGCGCCGCCGCGTTGAAGCCTCACGTGAGCCCGCGACCTTACCGCTGGTTTCAACTCACCATGTCGCACTCATTTTTTCCGGTCCAAAGCATCATCGTCCGCTAGAATGTTGGGATCCACTTCATCGTTTTTGCTTCCGGTGAGTTAATTTCCTTGCCATCTTGTCCTTTGAGATCGCATCATCATGTGGAGTTTAATGGCAGAGTTAATTTTGTTTTGGTGCATCCCTGAGGGAGTTTGACCCCCTTCTTCTCCAACCTCGTTGAAGCGCCGCCGTCCCCATTTGGGCACCGCCGACCTCCATCATCGTCAATCTCGGGGGTGTTGAGTTTCGGGTGCCGAGGTGATCTCAATGCGCACCTCCCCGATCTGTCTTGGTGTCCATAGAAGCTACTCATCGAGCGTCGCCTTTTGGCTCTGCCTTCGGCCGCTGCGAGCCCGTCACCGGCGACCGCCAGGGTCCACGTCACCTCGAGCTTGTTCACGAAGCAATTCTGCACCCATACGAAGTGATCCCAAGTCTGGAGCTTCATCGCTGCGCCCAATCGCCGTTTCCTCCGCACGCAAGCACGCCCGAGAGCCCGGTTAAATGCCAATGAGTTGAGGTTAAGACTTAACCTTTAACATTTAAGTGTTCTATTAATGATTGTATGACATGTAGGCCCCACGGGGTTAATCATGTTTAGGAGTTCAATTAAAATCAGTTTAGTCCTTTAAGTCTCTGACTCGTGGGCCTGTGCGATCGGTTAAGTGGTTGTGCAGCTTATGAAGTACACTCTCTTTTAAGGAAAACGTCATCCTTATGTGTTTAATTCGGACTTACGTCTTTGTAAACTGAAGGCGTATTCTCTAGATTACACCTTCGTCACTCCAACCGTGACTAGTTTGAGTTGACTAGGTCAAAAGTTTGACCCCGGGTTCCACTGGTTAGTGCCTATGGCTAGCTGAACCCGAGTATAAAAAGTAATTAATTCTTTTAGAAATTCTGAAAATGATTTAAATTTGCACAGAAAATTCTTATAACTTAGAAAATTCATAACTAATTCAATTTAACTCCAAATTGGATGAGATCAATTTTGTTAGTTTTAATTTTTAGTGTACTTTTAATTGAACTAGGTTTTTAGTATGTTTCTATTATAGAAAGTTTTGATAATTGTTTTATTTGTACATTAATGACCTTAGCTTTGTAAAATTTGTAGAAAATTCTTATTAACTCCAATTGAACTAATTTTTTTTTACCTAAATTCACCTAAAATGTTAATCTACCTACTGTGTGAATGTTGTGCATTTTTGAATGATTTGTTATTGTTGGCTTTATTTGGAGTTCATTGCATTATCGTCTGTTCGTTAGGTTTTCGATGATTCCGACGTATATTGAATTCTATCTGAGGGTATTTTCTGAGAATATTTTGCGAGTGGTACCAACACAGGCAAGAAGTTTCATCCTTTGATGCACGTTGAATTCCTATTACTTTCACAAACTATTTATGTTGATTTTCAAGTATTCTATGCATCGCTTTAATTTCAATTACCTGTATGTCAATTAGGTAGTTTAGTTATATCCACTTGCTGCATTGGCCTTTCTTGAAAATTGATTACCCCTTTTTCCTTGAATAATTAATATTATATGTTATATGGTTTGTTTGATAATTTTTAGAATGATGCTTAGTCATACTAGTAGATGTAGTCGAAAGTGGTCGATGGACTAGTCCATCGGCCGAGATTAAGTTGAATTATCTTGGAATTGAGGATTATGTTTAGATCTTGAATCTAATTTTGTGGATATGTTGGTTCTTGGGTTCTTTACATTTTAACTTGGACGAGTGCAGGATTGTGATCAGAAATTGTTGTGAGATTATGTAGCCCCGTCTGAGTGATTAAGGATCGGTCTGTGTGGTGTTGAACCAAGCCCTACATGCATCCACATGCTGGGTTAATGGCGAAGGCTTGGCCTATTAATTTGTAGTGTGTCTGCCATCAAAGCACAAATGGATTGACAATTGTTTTTATTATTTTTATTGTTGTATTGTCAATCCAGTGGGGGCATGCTAAGTTTTTTCTTACTTGCCTTTAAGGGTCATTTGTATTTGTGGTAAAGCTTCGCAAGGACTTACTTACACAACGAGGTGTAACCATGGTTCATGCGACTGACAGTCTGCTATGGTGTGTATCGTCGGGTTGGTTTAATAGTTGACACGTGGCATTGTAACGGCCTCGTTATGATATCTCAGTCACACTCCTACAGAAGAGTGCATTGGCCGATATTGAGAGATATTCATATCATGTGGGTAAAGCAGCATAAACTCTGTAGAGTCTTAATTCTATTTAAATAGTCGTGTCCCCGGTCATGGACATTACTTGTGGGAAACCATGCACAGTTAGTTGTTGGGAATAGGAAAGGGTACGGTTGGGAATGAAATGTCATCATGAACGAGAAGTTGTTATATTGATGTTAGTTTACCCGGTAGGATAGCTACTTTGGGTATGATTATCTTGATGTTTGAATCTTGGAAATATTGATCATGAGTTGGAGAATCTACTAATATATCATATTTCAAATGTTCGTCAAATGGCAATTTCAATCTATATTTGTTATCTTGTCAAATAACCTGGCTTTACACGGTAAAAGAACCATTTTAGCCATCCTTTTACACCAAGTGCATTTAATTAAACTTGCTAGTCTTAAGTCTTACGAGTACATTTTGTACTCAGTTGGCTTGTCTTTGTTGCAGGTTAGAATATCATAGTTGAGGTGATAATGATTGGTACTTCGGCCTTAATCCCAGTCGGCTGCCCTTGGGATTGTGGCACACCATTCGGAAGGTTGTTTTTATCACTTAACCTTTTATTCTTGTTTACTTAATATTTTCCGCTGCTAATTTTTATTCGTTATAATTTAATCATGTATGCAAGTAATATATTGTTGTATGGATATGTGCATGTTAGTGCTGATCCTGGGAGCTAACTTGAGAAGCATATCCAGGTACTCGAAATTAATCTTGCTTTTATGTATTTGACGTAATTACTTAATTTGAAACAGGATTAATTTTGGTGTCCTCACAGTTGCAAACCATCTTATCTTCGACACAGTTCAGTATCTTACCGTATAACCAAAGCGCACCAAGAAGACTAACTCCCCATAGATGTCCCAAGCAAACCATAGCTCGCTTGATTAGCTATCGTCTATGCATACGTTCTTGGCCTGAGTGGCCTCGTCGTCGTCGTCGTCGTCGTCTCCTTCCAGCTCTCCCTCGACACCCACTGCTGCCACGGCGTTGGCAAACTGCAGCCTGAGACGGCCGCCCTCGCGCGACGCCTGCAGGAGCTCCTTCCCGGGGATCACCACCTCCATCAGCACGAACCTCCCCTCCACACGGAACGACCGGAAGCACACGCACGGCTTCCCGCCGCGCCCGATCGACCGTATAGGCGGCGGGAATGTCGGCCGCTGCTCCTTCCCTGGCTCCGCCGTGGCACCGGCGGCGTCCGCCTCGCTGCTCCTCTCCACGTCCATCTCCTTGTGGAGGAGCACGGCGGCCTCGTCGTCGCCGTCCTTGAACATGTCGTCGGCGTCCACTGTGCTCTCGGATCCGAGCCCCTCGGTGCAGAGCAGCATGGAGTCGGAGCTCTTCATGCAGAAGCTCGCGCTCCTCTTAACGGTGGCGGCGCTCGTGGGCTTCGGTATGAGGAGAGCGTCCAGAGACGAGTCGTCCTTGCTCTTCTCGGCGTCCGCGACGTCGAGCCATGACACCGTGCGAGGAGGAGGACGAGGGGGTGGCGGCAGGACTCGGGCAGCGACGTCGGGCTTTTCTTGGAAGTGGAGCTCGCCGAAGATCTCGGTGAATGACCCCTGATCGACGGGCTTCTTGTGGTGGACGTGGTTCCACGCCGACAGAGCCTCCAGCAGAGTCGGGTTCTCCGGCAACGGCTTCTCGAACAGCCGCCCCAGCCCGCCGTCGGTCGCCATGCGTTCCAACCAAGAAGTGTTCGTGAAAGCTAGATATATATATGTACAGGAAAACTTGCACTGCAAACATGCAACAAATATGAATAAGAAGTTTCAATTTCTGTGCATTCGACTTTTAAGAAACCATGCATGTCATTAGGAGAGTGGTAGGAATTCTCTAGAAAAGAAGAGAAAGTATAGGAGTGATGCAAGAACACAATATGATTTGAGTGTTTAAAAGCTGTGTCACGGTGCTTACCTGCAAAAGCGTCAGTTCAGATGAGGCGTCAGGTCTGAAGAATTTGCAGAACAGTTGTCTATATGTGACTGTCAAATTTGGCTCCTGTAATTTTTGAGTTATTCTGACCTCTGAGGAAGAGAGATATATAGTGAGAGAAAAGGAGAGGCCAAGAAATATGCGGGATTGCTGTCGCTGTGGGATTGGAATATTTCTTTTCAAAAGTGGAGCTAGTACTGCAACTTGAGAGGAAGAGGAGGCCTGTCATTTTGCCTGCAAAAGCACAAGTGTGCATTCAAATTTGGATGATTGTCACCGCAACACACGCACAAGTGCTGGGTGTTCAGAAATCAGAATCTTAGTACTGGCTTACATGATACACACGTTAGGAATGAAAATTTGCAGTCAGAAGGGTGCAATAATGCACCTCAAAGATATATCCATTGCTTCAGAACAGAACAGGGGTGGATAACTAGGTAGCTCGGCTCGGCTCAATAAAACTCATTAGTGAATGCGGCTTAGCTTGTTAAGCAAACGAGCAAAAATGTTTGCTCGGCTTGGCTCAGCCCGATCTCGCGAACTAGCTCGTTTGGCTCCGGACCGCGGGAGGAGGCCGGACGTGGAGGGGGAGGGCGGAGACCGAACGCGTAGGGGGAGGGAGTTTCAGGACAAAAAAAAATACAATTCTGGATTCTCTGTGTATAATGCACTAGTCTAGAATCACCCTAGTACACATAATGTCAACATAGATGAATATCGATCCATACAAGATGATTAATAGAATAAATGACTAATTTGATTAACAAATAACCATTTTGACCTTATAGTCGAGTGTACATTTAGTAAGCCTCGCAGGGCTGGCAATAAAGAAATAAGCAGCAGCGGAACAAAACTAAACTCCAGCGGAATCCCATCAATTCGCCACAGGCAACCGATTGGGATCAAGACCCTAACGGTCAGCACCTTCGTAGAACTCCTTCTCGAAAGCAGGCGAAGATGCCTCCACTTCTGTTGATTGATTATAGTAAGCATGAGTACACAACTGTACTCGTAAGTCATACCACATAATGCAATTATACATGATGGCTTATTCCAAAGAAATGGCATATATGGTTCTTTTGCATAAAGACAATATTTGCAATTTGAATACAAATAATAGATCGAAAAATGAAGTAAAACAAATAAACAATATTAATTTAACAGTTTGGTTCACAAAGAACATAAAGCCTAAACAAGTTATTCACACAGCCATATGACTAAGATCACATAGCTCCCTTCTCAAATATTTTATGAAAATCTACCCCTCGTGTGAAATCCCCGAGTATGTCCATATCCGTGGACGCGGCTATTCGAATAGATTGATTTAACACTTTGCAGAGTCTGTACACTTTACCCACATGATATAACAAGTGTTGTAAGCACTAATCATAAGAAAACGTTTGAGAAACTTCATCTCAAACATTGGTATTCTTGATGTACTTTACCGCTAGACAAACCCACACAGAAAGCCTGTCCGACACACATCGTTGGACCTGAAGACGGCGAACCTCTCATAAATGTGTACTACTCGGTAGTCCACACCTTCACCTATTCACACAGCCTAACCTACTTCTTGAGTAATCAATGTCAAGAATCCATAACTTACTAAGTTAGGCCCGTCCCATATCAGGCATGTGGTCGTACAGTAAGGCTCAGTTCAATGGCGCACAAAGTTAATTCCATACTTGACCAAGGCAAGACTTCCAATTTCTAACTATGTCACACAGATTATCATTCCCAATCACACAGCCACCGTGTTACACAGTATCCACCACTTGCCTCAGTCTAAATCCTTTACCACCTAGTTGGTTAAGAGCAACACATGCCATCAATGAGCAATAGCACACAGTACACACATTTTTATCACAAAGTTCTATAATCACTTAGTCAGATTCATATTTGCATCTTACATGAAATGATGACTCGTGGCATGGCTAAGCAATCTAATCGTATCTAACCAACCCACGTTGGTGCTACGGTAGTACCAACTAAATAATGAACCAATCTAGGGTGACAAAACATTATGACATAACAATAGACAAGGCGGATATAACAATTAGGATTAACAACTACACCCAAAAGCATTTAAATAAATACTTAAAGTAAATGCAATAGTTTGAATTAAGGTATTTTGAAAACTGGGTTCAATATGATCAAAGGTATAACTTGCATTGAAATAGGTCTAGGTACTAATCTTGCTCTTGAAGCACTCCTTCTTCTTCAAAGCTCCTTAAAGTATCGATGTCTACTTGCAAACAAAACAAATAAACAAAGCAAATAAATAACAGAGACAAAACAAACTCCAAAAATTAAATAAAAATCTTAGATAAATAGATCTCAAATTTAGATGAATTTAGGAATTTTAATGGGCTCAAACGGAGTTCGGATGCAAAAGATATGGCCTTTGGAAGTTTAAATCTAAAGAAAATACCCTAATTAGGATTTATTGGAATTTCTGAATTATTTTCCAAAGGAAAAAAATCGGATTATGATGCCAGCATGATGTCAGCCCTAGGATTTTCAGAATGAAAAGAAATAAAAAAAACTGACATGTAGGACCCATATGTGATAGACACGATGTACATGAACCAAGTCCATGCTAGATTGGATCTGGAGTTTGGTTGAGCCGACATATGGGCGCACACGCGGCACTACGTGGACGACACGTAGGCGTGAGGGTGATGCTAGTGGCTGACACGGCATGCCAGGTTGACTAAACGATGGCGGAGCTCCGGCGACCATTGGTTTTGGTGAACGGCGGCGATTAGGCAATGGTGGAGATACACATCTAGACCGGTGTGACACGACGAAAGTGGTGACGCGGTCAGATCTCGCCATCAATGACTGTAGTGACGACAGCAACGCACTAAGCAGTGGAGCGGCACGGCTTGAAGAGGCGACGGCGAACTAGGGTTCCTCCGGTGAATATAGCGCGCTCATCATGTAGGCTGTGATGTGGCGAACTCAAGGCTGGGCTTGATGGCGACTAGGGTTCACCGACGGCGGTGCAATCCGACAAAGAGATCCTCGGTGGCACTAGGGTTCGAGCTCCAATCTCAGCGAAAAGGCGATGCTCTAGGGTTGGTGGCTTTGGGGAAAAGGCGGCGGTGTGCGAGGCGAACCTTGTCACACAGGCACGGCTTTAAATAGGGCCTGGGAATGGTGGTGTCCGTGTCGAAGACGGTGGCTATATACTAAGCAATTATCGGCCGAATGAATGTTAGCGTTGGCCCACTCGTCATTGGCTAAGGGTTGAACAGATGCGAGTGGAAAAAGGCGAAGGTCACACTGGCAGGTGGGACTGGCTCGGGTGCAGGCGAGAGAGAGAGAGGGACACTGATAGGGCGAACCCACCGGTCAGCGACACTGGGATGCGGGTGATTTGGCTAGTCCAAACGGCACACGGGCCCATGCGTCAGTGATGGCTATGGTGTGGTCGCGAGGCTGACAGGTGGGGCCAGGTGCAATTGCGCGCGCAGAGAGAGGAACGGGGCTGACATGCGGGGCCCGCATGTCAGTCAGAGGCAGGGCGCATGCGGGCGAACTGGGTCGCACAGGATTGGGCCAAGGGAGAAAGGAAATGGGTGTCGGCCCAAAGCTTTAACCGAGATGTTAAATGGTTTTTCTAATTTAGAAAATACTGAAATTTCAAATAGCAAATGAACTTGGAAAAATTCTAGAAAATATATCCAAGCACATGAAATCCAAATAAAATAGTTTTGACAATAGTTGATGCTAACTTTAATCATATTAAATTGTTTTGGTACTAAAAGTCCAAGTTAAGCTTGTTATTAAATTCATATAAAATCCAAAGGGTGAATTTTCAACTACTAACTAATGAAAAGGATTTTTAAATCTCAAAAAATTGGGATGTTATAGGGTGCCAGGCGGAGAGGGAGGGCAGAGATCGGACTTGGAGGGGGAGGGCGCCGGGCCAAACTTGGTGGGGGAGGATGCTGGGCGGAGGCCAGACATTGAGGGGGAGGGCGTAGGCCGGACACGGAGGGGGAGGCGGAGGCCGGAGGTGGGGGGAGATGGAAGCGGTGCGGCGCTGTGATCTATGGATAAGGTTGCAGGTGGGGCGGTTGCTTGCACCTGCACCTGCTCTTGGAGCGCGGGCGATGGTTCTAGTTGTTGGAGATATGCCCTAGAGAAAATCATAGAAATGATTATATTTCGTTATGTTTATAATTTATTGAGTAATATGTTATCTTGTTCCAAGAATAATATCGTTAATATTTATTATATATTAAGTATGTGACTTGATTGTGAAACTCTATATTTATCTTTGCGATGATTATTATAAAGCGATCCCTAGTCAGAAACATATGAGGACACATATGAATAGACTAGCATATGTATTGGTTGATGACCTTGTTTCACAGATCATAGATATAGAGATATCAAATCAATAATATGGACACATGTTAGCGAACATGGGGTTGGATTGACCCACCATGAGACACTGCGAGAACGTTGTATTCTGATATGTCATCAATTGGTCTCATTTACAATGTGTATGCTATATCCTTAGACTTGTGGTTGTCGCACGTACTCGAGATGTGTAGTGACTTACCTAGGGGTTGCCAAATGCTACTCCGTAACTAGGTAGTTATAAATGTAGCTTTCGGGTTTGTCATGATACATGTGTTGAGGCATGGTCGATCAAGATAGGATTTGTCCCTCCTTGCAATGGGAGAGATATCTCTAGGCCTCTCGAGTGATTGGATTCTAGAAATGCATGGCCATGCTACTCGTAGTTAAAGAGTTAACCATAGTCGGGGAATTCGAGTCACGTGATCGAGAATGAGTGGTCGAGCTAACCAACAAGGATGGCACACACTCGCCTTGAGTTTGACAGATATTGTGAGGCAAAGAGAAATACATATGAGATTTGTTAAGGTTCATCTGATGTGATCTTTACGTATACTTGGGAGTCAGCATGTCTTGCTAGGGGCCACTACTGATTAGTGGACGAGTAGGAGTACTCGGGCTATATCCAAGTGTACGTGAACCTATAGGGTCGCACGCTTAAAGGGCTGGAACACATTTTGGATGGTGATTCGAATTCTTATGGGCCACGAGTTCCTAATGGGCCTCAAAGTTCGAGACCTATTATGGATGCCTATATATAGAGGGCGGTGACATAGAGTTAAGGTGATTTTCTGGAATTCCCGAAACCCTAGCCGTCACACCTCCCTCGCCCAAAACCGCAAAGCCAGCGCTAGCACTCTGGTGTATGGTGTCCCTGCTCCGTACGTGTGGATACCTTGGAGGTGTTGTTGTGAGACTTCAACACTAGGACGATCCACAATTTGTGATGGTCACGAGGAGCACTTAGAGGAGGCGCGAGGCTAGTACGACTACAATTGCACCAACGCGCTACATCGACTCTTCTTCCACTACGAGTCTACGCGTCTAGTGGTAGTCTTGTGATCTATTACTAACGGAGATTCCTTGGTTACGCGGTAGATTTTTAAAATTGTGATAGTGTAGCCTACCCGTGTTCCTTCACTAGTTGGGTTGGGCTGGTCTTGGAGCCAGCTTGAAGCTAAATATGTTGCTCACAAGCTGGCTCGAACTCGTCTCATTAATGTAACAGGCATAGATGCCAGCTAGGCTCGGCTCGCTTATTGTACGAGTTCGAGCTGAGTCCTTAACGAGCCGAGTTGGCTTGCGAGTTTCAAGCTTTTTTTCTCCACCCCTAACACAATGAGTTGACCTTTCATAATGATGGTGATCTTGTAGTGGAATTTTTTTTAATAATCTATTTTTCATTCGGAATTACAGAAATAATACTACCTTATTTTTTGTCAGAAATAATCACGTATCACTCCACGATTGGGCGACTTGGTCTAGTCGCCCAACTAGTGAGCGACACATGTCCAAGTCGCGTAATCGTGGGGTGACTGGACCTTTCGCCTCCAAGTCTCCGTACGGTAGCACGACCGGATCCTAGTTGCCGAATGGTTGAGCGACTAGGACACCTGTTGCTCAACGCTGGGCCCTAGTCGCCCAACCATTGGGCGACTAGGGGCAGTTATATACCGTGCACGCGCGGCCACCCGTGAAACAATTGGCATTTCTTCAGACAATGGCGCCCAGAGAAGAGAAAGAGAGGAGATGGAGAGGAAAAGAGAGGAGAGGGAGAGAGGGAAAGAAAGTGTCTTCGCATCGATGACGATGACGGTGAGTCTTTAGCATTATTTTGTATACGTGTATTTTTGAAACCATGGTAAGTTAGCAAGCAACATCATGTGTATTGACATGTTGTTAGCAAATGAAATAATGGTAGGTTAATTATAAAAAAATTTAGATACGTACTGTGTAGTGTCATATTATAAGTGGCGAAGCTAGAATATTTGTGTAGGAGGTGTAGCAGTGATTGTAAAGATTAGGCTATATACTAAGCAATTATCGGCCAAATGAATGTTAGCGTTGGGTTTTTTTCCCAATCAAGCGACTGCTTCACACATTTAGTTGTGAAAACAACTTAATTTTATGGAGTGTTGATGATAACAATTGGTAACATCGGTTAATAAGTTTTAATTATTTGTAAACATATTATTAGAAACTTTGTAGTCATTACATAATATTTTGTTAGAAAATGGTTGTGCCCGTGCATACCAGGCAACCCACCTGGACAGGGTCCATGCATATTATTAATAGTTGTAAATAGCGTAGTCGTAGGTTTGCATATAAAATCATGGTAGGTTACTTTCGAAACCATAGTAGTTTATGAACAAAAAATACTAGACTTATGCAAGAATGCAACTTAATTATCAGAATTTCTGGAGCTACGCTATAAGTAATTGAACCCACTAATTGTGTTGTAATTGCTAATTGGAAATTGATTTGCAGGTATGGCTCACGACCCTTGTGGTTTAGGCGGCATTTGACTCTTTGGGCCGGTAGTCAATCTTGTGATCTGCGTCTTGAGCAGCGTGTCCCGCATCTGGTTCGCGTGCACGATGCGACTGAATTAGGGGTGGTTCATACGCGGACACCCCGACGGGCTTGGAGACTGGACCCACGCTAGGTAGACAGGTTTGTTCGCAAGCTGTGCCACTTCTTTGTGTCATATGTCTGCTATGTAGTTATTTCTTCGTGCTTTGCAGGCTGAGCCATGCCGGTCTTCTACCTCTCGCGTGGATGGTGGAGGCCACCGAAGAGGACGTCGCTCCAGTCAACGATGACGGGGAGGTCCAGGCCGGTCCAGAGCAGTCACAACTGTTCCCGTTCGACCGATCGCTCCTGATAGCCCTGGTAGACTGGTGGCGGCCCAAGACGCACACCTTCCACCTCCCATTCGGGGAGATAGCCCCCACTCTGCAGGATGTCGCGCTGCTGCTCGGCTTGCCTATCGCGGGAGCCCTTGCCTTCCTACTGGACACGCCTATCAACTAGCGCGATGCCATGCTGGGCGGGTTTCAGGAGGTTCTTGCAGCGGAGGTCGTGCCACCGTACTACAACTTCCAGGAGTGACATCGGCATGGCCCACCCCTGCGGTGGCTTTCGTAGTTCCGGGTACGTATACTAACTATTTTCCTTATTTAGTGATGCACCATTTTGCTGCCAATTGACGGGCTTACTAATTATTCATTTGTGCGCAGGTCGAGCAGATGGTCCATGATGAGGACATGACCCCTATGGATACAACCATATTTGCTATGCTTGTTGTTCCAATTACAAGAGCTCGTACGCTTCACTTAAATTATCAGGTGAGCTTGTTTTTAGGAGTGCATTTATATTACATGAACTATATAATATTGCCTAATAAATGTGTTGTTATTTTTAGAAATAAAAGATAGAGAGTGGTTGATTTGCAAGAGTTCGAGCTGGACCTATTTTGGAATCCAATTCGGCCTCCGGAGACAACACTGACTTCAAACGTGCATAACTTTCACATACAGAGTCCGTTGGAGCTCCACGAGTACTTGATAGAAAGATTATCTCATCAAATTTCCAATGGATCCCACCCCAACTTCAAATTCCTTTTGTGCACATCAAAATCGCCAAAATAATCCGGCAGTAGGATAGCCCAACAGGCCCGTAGTAAAAAGGCCATAACTTTTGCAAATGGAGTCCGATTCGGGTGTTCTTAAGCTTGTTGGAAAGCTTATTCCGATACCTTTGTAACAGATTGGGCTTCACCTTCAAATTCATTATGAGAGCATCGAAATCGTCAAAACAAGACAGCGGATCAGAAGATAGAGTTAGGGTTTACTGTTCACGTGGTACTGTTCATGCATGAACAATACCACCACCCCCTCCTCTTCTCCTACACATAGTGGCCGTCACCCCCTCTAGTTTCTTGGGTTTTATTGACTGAAGTTTAGCTTTGCTACTTTATACTTTGTCCTCTTGTTCGGCGAGATCAACATTGACATTGTTCTTTGGAACCCCACTTATCAATACATTCGATTCCTATTCGCAATTTCAGATTGCCTATTTATCTTGTTCTTGCGTGCTTCTTCGGAGTATGCATGAATTGATCTTCGTGATCAGGTCAACCAGGTATTCGTACATGGTTGATAACAACTTGTCGATCAGTTCAGCGATTGCGTGGTTTCAAGCCTTGTGAGTTCGTAGCTAGGATCGTGAGAGTTGGGCGACTACTACTGAACTTACCTTCTCATTGAAAGATCGGGCCAAAATAGGACCTTCGTGGTTCATCAAGTGGTATCAGAGCTACAGTTCATCGATGAGAGTTTCCAGTTTTCTAGTAGTAGATTCATTTTTCATACGTAGAGTCCAGAAAATTGCCGAAATTTTTTTGCATCTATCATCCATACCGAGCCCCTTCGAGCCTTTACAGTTTTCTAGTTGGTATTTTGCTTGTTGAATCATTGGTTGCATTGTCGTGTCTAGTTGCTAATCTTTAGTTCTAGTTATTGTCTAGTTGATCATTGTCTAGATTGCTTCTCGTGTTTTTCCTTTGCGTCACTTGATCGTTCTTTTAGGGTTCTTAGTTTTTGCATCTAAATCATAAAATTTGTGGGTTAGAACTCCTCTAATCCGCAACAAAAATAGAAATTTCATGTTGTTGTTAATCTGAAAAAAAACTCGACAGAATTACTGTGATCTTTTGGGAGAGTTGATGTTATTTGCGACTTGCGGCAAACCCTAGGGCTAGCCAGATAATAGAAGGAGAAAAAGGCAACTGCAAGAACAAAAACCGCAGTAGAAAAAAAAGAACAAAAGGAAAGAAAAGAAAAGTGCATCAAACTTTTGCCAAAACTAGTGAAAATTGGTGGAGCCCTTCTACATATAGCCACAAGCTTCCATAAAAACTTTCAGCAAGTTTGGCCCACCGAATCAAAAGATATAGCGGTTTCAAGATTGAACTCGAGTCAATTTCGGGTTTGAGTAGGATTCCGTTTCTGAGACACCTTCAGTAAAACGGGTATAACTTTTGCATACAGTGTCCGTTTTGAGTGTTTTTGTGCTCGTTGGAAAGCTAATGATGAAGCACATCCTTTCAACCTAAGCAACTAGTCGCCCTCTGATGAGGACATGACCGCTATGGATACAACCATATTTGCTATGCTTGCTGTTCCAATTACAAGAACTCGTACGCTTCACTTAAATTGACAGAGAGTGGTTGATTTGTAAGAGTTCGAGCTGGACCTATTTTGGAATCCAATTTGGCCTCTGGAGATAGCATCGACTTTAAATGTACATAACTCACATACGGAGTCCCCTGGAGGTCCACAAGTACTTGATGGAAAGCTTGTCTCATCATCTTTCCAACGGATCTAGCCTCACCTCCAAATTCCATTTGTGGACATCGGAATCGTGAAAGCAATCTAGCACTAGGACAGCCCAATAGGCCCATAGTAAAATGGCAATAAGTTTTGCAAACAGAGTCCGATTCGGGTGTTCTTGGTCTTGTTGTAAAGCTTATTCCGAGACCTTTCCAATGGATCTAGCCTCATCTTCAAATTCATTATGAGCTCACCGTAATCATCAAAACAAGGTGCTATGTCACTTGTTTGCGCCAAATTGGGCTATGTAATGGGTGGGCTAACTTGGCCCATATGGGCTCCCCTCCTTGGACCACACTGTTCATGGTGGTACTATTTATATGAATAGTACCATGTAAATAGTACCACCCCCTTAGTTCTATTAGATGTGTGGCTCCTCCTCCCCTATTTAAGGAGGCCGCACCCCCTCTAGTTTCCTTGGATTTCATTTATGTTTAGTTTCCCTTCATTGCAACTTGTATCTTTTGCGTGTGTCGACTGGACCACCCAGTCAAGATCCTTATTCAGAATCCCAACTCAATTCAAATATTTCAATTCTATTTGCAATTTCAGATTGCCTTTTATCTCGTTCTTGCATGCTTCTTTGGTGTATGCAGGAATCGACCTTCGTGATCAGGTCATCTAGGTATTCGTGCACAGTTAATAACGACTTGTCAAGCAGTTCAGTGATTACGTAGTTTCGAGCCTTGCAAGTTCGTAGCCTTGCGATTTCATAGCCAGGATCGTGAGAGTTGAGCGACTACTACCGAATTTATCTTCTCATCGAAAGATCGGGCCAGAACAGGACCTTCGTGGTTTATCAAGTGGTATCAGAGCTACAATTCATCGGTGAGATTTTTTTTCTTTTCCTACAGTCCACAAAGCCATAAAAACAATATAGGTTTAGTTCATCATCCAAACCAATCTGTGCCTTTGCAATTTTTCTTTTCAGTTTTTGCTTGTTGAATTTTTGGTTGCATCGTCGTGTCTAATTGCTGATTTCTAGTTCTAGTTAGAGTCTAGTTACATCTTGTGTTTCCTTCGCGTAGCTTGATCTTGATTCCAATCTATTCTTGGTTTGCTTACGTTGATTTCATATTGTGGCCGAAGCTTTTTGCGCAACCAATCTGCTCTCGGTTTGGCTAAACGATAGAAATTTCCTTTGAAAAACCGATCTATTTTTGCGTTTCCATCTTGGAATCGGTTTCTATCTCGGCAATTGAGTTTGAATCAGTCTGAAACCTTTTGGTAATCTTGAGCTTCACTTATATCCTTTCATCTTTGAGACTAGCTGTTGAATATTGCTTTCGGGCTGCTCTTGTCATTAATTTACACCTCTGAATTTCTTATGACTTGCTAATCAAGGGGTGCATCTCCACCTTGTTCGGCCAACGCAAGAAAGAAGCAAAAAAAAAGGCAGCTAATGTTTGGGAAAAAAGCCACGGCGTGACAAAAAAAACACACAGGAGAACAAACCACACATACCAGTGCCAATTATTCCTTTCGGTGACCTTAATAACCAACGGAGGAAGATTTTGTGCATACGGTTTGAGAAAGAAAAGAGAAATGAAAACTTGCTAGCCGAAACTTGGAAAGTGGGAAACCCTAGTCCATATTTTCAGATTGTGTATTTAATCTCCTTGAGCAATCTTGTGCCCTTCTTTCTTTGTAATTGGCTAGCGTCTCTTCTAGTACTTGGTGCAAAACGAGCTTGTTGCTTTGCAGTTACAGTAGCTCAGCCCTTTGTTTGCATTAAGTCACATTTATCTTTGCGTGTGCGTTTCTACACATCTCTTAGTAGGGCTCTGATTAGTTCGCCTTGATTAGGCTAGGATCAACAACTTTGACGAGTACTTTGAACAATCTTTCAACTTGCATTAACTGATTTGATTATTGCTGATCCTTGCTACCATATTGAAGCCTTCCAAGCTCCACTTCCTACTAACTCAGCAAGTACCGTTCCTCGTAATCGTTGGGCTAATCGCAAGTGAGAGTATCACGAACCAACCACCGGTTGTACCACTTCCTTGCTGCATTAGTAAGAACTTGTAAGAACTGGGTATAACCTTGAGTGTGAGTGACTCTTTTTGAGCCTCCAGATCCTAGTAGTTGATAGGAATATTGTAACATCTTGATTTTCTAAATACTTTTTAAAATGTGTAAAATAAGTTAAAACTATTTTGCTTTAGTGAGAATTCAAATTTGGGTTCTGTTGGAAGGATTTGGGTTGTTGTGTCTCCTTGCTGGTAAGCTCAGCAATTCTCCTGTAACCTATCTCCTTCGGGTCACGTAGGTTTAGACCTCCTTTAAAGCTTAGACCTTGTCTTACCAGGAAATACTCGTATGACCAGGCCTTCCTTTCTTTGAGCTTGGTCATTTGGACCTCTTTGTAGGTTTGCATCACTTAGGGTTCAAATCTACTTTCATGTTCGAGACTTCTCTTGAGTCTAGATCTCTTATCACTGGGTACTTCACGCTGCCAGATCCCTTTATTTTGATGTCCTTGTAATTCAGTGGACCTCCTGTGTGCCTTCGATTTTTCCTAAGTTCATTTGAACCATCTTGACTTTTTATTCTTGACCGAGAAGACCTTCCTCGGGTGGAACCCCTCTATGGAATGCCTCTGAAACCACTCCGCATGGACCTCCTTTGTACTTGATCTAGCGGTCCAGACCTCTTCCCATTTCCAATCCAAGGGTCTAGACCTCCCATGCGTTATGTCCTTCAGAGACCTCCCTTTGTTACTCAATCGAGCAGTTCAGACCTCCCTTTGATCTGAATCGAGCGGCTTGGACCTCCCCCTCGCGTGGCTCTTGGCTGTTGGACCTCCCTCTCGGAGATCCAACCGCTCAGACCTCCCCGCCAGACCTCCCTTGGTGAGATCCTGACCGTCAGGACCTCCCCCTGTCTGGACCTCCCCAACCTTTAGACCTCCCTGTCCTTGGGCTTAGGACCTCCTAAGCCGCTCGGACCTCCTCGAGGACCTCTATTGTGGGTCAAGACCTCCCCTATTTTGACCCGACTGTTTCTAAATTGACTGGCCCCACGCCGGTCTTAACCATTCTCAATTCCTCCGCCACATTATTATATTGAGCCTTCAATGCGAGTCTTATCACATTAAATGCATCCATATCGTGGTGTTTTACTTTGAATTGGGTCACTTAACCGCATTCTACGACATTTTCCTTGTTCCTTCCCATAACATCATCGTGTCCTTCTCGTACCTTTTGCCTAGAATCGTAGTGACACACCCTGTCACTACCTACCTTTGACCCATTTCCATACTTATCACGGACTCGTGTATTTCTAGTTTTCTTCACCACTTTGACTAAAACTTGTCTAAGAAATTCCACCACTCCACCTTCTCCATTTTCACCCTCTCGGTTTTGGACGAGAGGCCTTCCAGGAGAGCTTGGTTCTTCGACCTCCCTTTCATCCATAGCTTCTTGCCCTTGGTAAGTTCTTTGATGATCTCCTCCACCTTTGTGTTTACCACTACCCCGAGCTGGCCATGTTTTTCACAGGACCTTCTCTGGTGGGTTTCTTTGGGAATTCTGTGGTGCTCGTGTGAGGACCTTCTCTCTGGACCTTTGCAAGCATCTCGCCTCGGAACCTCTCGCGCCTCTGCCTAGGTCACATCTTGGGACCTTTTCTAAAGACCTCTTTTTCCTTGGGTAAGCTAGACCTTCTCCAAAAGAACCTAATCTAAATACAATTCTTTTCTGTAATTGGGTTTTTGAGTTTTCTCTGGAGTTCTCTTAATTCTTTAATTGGATCTTTATTTGAATCTTCTTTGAATTTGCCTTTTTATATATGTGTGTAGATTGTGAGGGTTCCCAAGAATCTGAGAGCTCTGAAGAGGAAGGATCTCAGAGTAGTGAGCAAGGCAAGTTGCACTTTTGAACATATTGCACCCAGTAATTCAAAGTATTTATGTCCTATTTTAATGTGTATTGCATGCTTATTTTTATCAAGTTAGTTCAACACCAGTTTTAACTTTATAGTTATACCCATTTCCTTTGTATGACCTCTGTTGTTCTTGGGTGAACATATTGTCACCATTAGGTCAAACTTGGCTAATCTTGATAGCATGAGTCAAGAACATTTGAAAAACATGAGCTCAGTTATGCTTAGACCAAAACTATTAATTTGGGGAAATCTTTACCAACACAACCAAATAATGTTTAAATGTTTTCACCATGACATTGGGTTGTCATGGAGGTGTGAAAATGGTCTTTGGGAAAGCAAAGAAAATAAACAATTGGTTTGGGTGGGGCAAATTGGATTGCTTGGTTGGTGCAATGTTTATGCACGGACTCTAACACAGCTAGGGTGGAGGTCAAGGGTTAGTGAAAGTTGCCCTAGTCATGTGAGGACCGGTCTTTGGCGACCAATGCCATGCCTATAATGGGCTATGCCACAATCGTGCAACCACATGTCTCGAGAATGGGGTGTGGGACTGGTGAGTAATTTGCAAAACTCCACTACATCTTTGCTCCATTGGTTGTGTGGGAGGTCTTGTTGACTAGAGGTCTTTTATGACCTATTGTTCCCCCTAGTGCAAGAGGGGCCTTCATGGGATTGCGATCCATAGGAAGGTGAAACCTTAGCAAGGAAAGGCTGTGGTGGAGTAATGCATTGTAAAAGCCTTGTCTTGAGCTCTAGATCTCTTACCTTTGGTAGTGAGAGATGGCATTGACGGATCTTGGGACAAACTAGAGTAATCAAGTCGTGTGGGTAAAGTGCACAACCTCTGCGAGTTAAATCTATTGAATAGCCGTGTCCACGGTCATGGGCGTCTTGGCAAAGGCCACTTGAAGTTAGATATTGAATTTGGGAATTTTAGAAATGGTTTCTAAATCTGTTTTGGGATTGCCATCCCTTGGGTTTGGGGCGAGGAGCCTCTTGTCGAGGGTATCCTTCACTAATTCATGATGATTGATATCCAAGCTGAAAAATTGTTTTAATATAAAGAGTTCTATCTATTAAAAGACACGCTTTGGAAATTAATAATGGTATTGGAAAGAAAAGCGGCTTTGTGCAAAATAACCATATTATGCCATCTTTTGAATCCCCACATATGCATGTCATATTGTTACCCCACAGGTGCAACTTGCGAAACACGATGGTAGTGCTCACTCTTGCTCATTATAATCTTTGCGGAGAAGATGTTGGCGTGAGGAAGATCAAAGCAATTAGGTTATGTACTCGATCATTTGCTGTGGCGTGTTGATGGACCCTTTTGCCTTCTTACGCTTTTGTGTATTTATGCTTGGCCCAAGGCCACCTTGTAATCAACCTTGTTAATATTATGTTTCAATAAAAGATTGTTCGGATATAACCCTTGTGTATTTTCTGTGAAGGGCTAGCCATGATCCTTGGGACTAGCTCGGGTTTCACAGAGGACCTTGGAGCAGCTCGGTCCATCCATGTCCTCATGATAGTAATAACATGTGGAGTTACAGGTGGTCCCAAACCTCCACGACCTCCTCTGGTGGGTCGTGGGAGGTCTTGGTGCGCCCTCGGACCTCTTCATTTATTGTTACATGGGGGCGTGGCAGGCCTTGGGTGCTCCTCGGTTTAGAGACTCTCTCTCGGGTCGGTTCTCTGGACCTCCGGGAGGTCTTGCAGACCTCTGGGTGGTCTTGGTGGATCGCCTGAGAGGTCCTATGGACCTCTGGGAGGTCTGTTGGACTTTCGAGAGGTCGGGAGGATCTCTCGAGTGCCCTAAGACCGGGTCGTCACAAATATATACTTGTGATTTGTTTCCTTGTTTTCTACTAACAATGACAGGTTGGTTGAAGCTGGTAGATTACGATGTCATCGCGGGCAGATTTGAACTCAAAGGGAAACAACTACCTGCATACATATTGCCACTCACCTTTGAGAGTACGTCGTTGGACTACTTTATATGGGTTAATTTGTTGGATAGCTACTTTGAAAGACAAGACCTTGATCCTTATGAGAAGATGAGCATGGCAAGGACGACGTTGATTTGTGATGTTCAACATTGGTGGTCGAATCTGGAGTACCATTTCATGTACACATGGGAGCAGATGAAGAAGAAATTACAACATCGTTTTGTACCTCCACCACCCACAGTCACAAGCGAGGTGCAACCTAAGATAACTAAAAATGCCGACATTGTTTTGGCTCCTACTCCATCTCTAGATACCACCGAGACGCTTGAAGAGATGAACGATGATTTGGTGCATCTGTTGTCATTAGAGGAGAAGTTTGAGGTACCTACAGTATCTGATGAGGACGACAATGACAAAGGTACTGATTTGGTGCTATAGCAAGACATAGAGCAACCTTGTGAGTATATACTTGCTGTAGTGCAATCTTTTGATTTTCCTTGTGTTGCCTTGAACGAACCATGCGCTGATCTGAATTCTCATAATTTTGCACATGTCGAATTAATTACACATAAGGAAGTACTTGATAGAATATCCCCTGCTGATGCTTTGTGCAATATCATGCTTAATGAGCCCGTTAGTTTGGAATGTGCTATGGAGAAAGTTTCTGAACTTTCATCTCTAAATTCTCTTTCTAGCACCTACACCTACTATTTTAAATTAATTGGAGATTATGGAATAGACAATCAATTTCTGGTTAATCGAATATGCATAACTTGTGATCACATGGATGAATTGAAGCTTGCTGTTTTGGGCAATTTCAGATTGCCTATTTATCTTGTTCTTGCGTGCTTCTTCGATGTATGCAGGAATTGATCTTCGTGATCAGGTCAACCGGGTATTCGTGCACGGTTGATAACGACTTGTCGATCAGTTCAGCGATTGCATGGTTTTGAGTCTTGCGAGTTCGTAGTCAGGATCATGAGAGTTTAGTGACTACTACCGAACTTACCTTCTCATCGAAAGATCGGGCCAAAATAGGACCTTCGTGGTTCATTAGTCCAGGAGCCTACCACAACCAGGTGTCGCGGGACCTCGAGACATACCTGCTGTGGCTCTTTGGCTGGATATTATTTACCAGCAGCCACAGTGACTCCGTCGACGCCTGCCTCATAGGGTACGCGAGGGCCATCACCGACGAGGAGGTGCACATCAGCTGAGGATCGGCCGTACTTGCCGCGACGTACCGCGGCATGTGCGATGCGTGCTGTAGGACGAAGCTGGCATCTGTCCTCATAGGCTGCCCCTCCTGCTGCAGCTATGGTTGTTCGAGTGCTTCTCCCTCGGACGGCCTATGCTGGCGTACCAACACCGACCGACGCATACCTTGTACACTTCGCATGGAGTACTTCATGAAGAAGAGGGTGCAGCAGGCGTGGTGCGGCGAACTAAGAGGCTTCAGGGTTGTGGGTAACTTTGCCATGTTGGATATTGCACAGAGGACTTGGATTCTGGATCTAAACCTGTTGAAGTGGGGGGAAGGGCTGTCGGCAGGGTCATCGCATTAGGAATGATATGGACGATGGGGAAGCTGGAGCGGTGGGTAGACGTTGTGGTCGCTGCCGCCATGAAGGCCACGCTGCGAGAACTTGCAAGGCACCTGCTGACACGTAGGAACACCGACTTGTGCTTCAGCATGTTGTAACTTGTACTTTAGTCAATACTTTGCTTGTTGTAAGCACTATGAAACTAATTCTATTGTAATTGCAAATTTTAACTTTATTTGAAATGTCAATCTCTCATCTTAATTGCAATGCATGATGTGACCTCGCTCGGCAGCGGACCACGTGACTACTCTATGCAAAGCAGGATGTGACTACTCTCAAGTGACCACTCTCTACAAAGCAAGACATGACCACTCTCTGCAAAGCAGGACGTGACCCGACGAGTCAGCATTTCAGGATGATGTGACCTGACGAGTCAGCTTTTCAGGTTGACGTGACCCGACGAGGCAACTTTTTAGGACGATGTGACCTGACGAGTCAGCTTTTCAAGACGACGTGACCCGACGAGGCAGCTTTTCAGGACGATGTGACCCAACGAGGCAACTTTTCAGGATGACATGACTCGACGAGTTAGCTTTTAAGGACGATGTGACCTGACGAGTTTGCTTTTCAGGACGACGTGACCCAACGAGTCTCCTTAGGGCCACTGCCTCGCGAACGCAAATTTCCTTCAACTGAATTACAATTTAGTCATGTACGCAGCGCCAGCTCGGCATATAAGTACTACCCCTTTCACGCGGGGTTCTTCTGCATCTAGAGTTCAACACAATCTTACTCAGATGGACAAGCACTGGGAGGAGATCTGTGAAATGCAAAGGGAGTATGCAGCCCAGGAGGAACAAAGGGAGCGTTTCAGGAGGCCACCTTCCCGCAATGACGCCGCCCCCCATAGCAGCAACCCCTATCACAACATCCCAACCGAGCATTCGTCGCAACACCCACCCGAGGGGGAGACGCTGCCCCTCTGTTGGTGCAAAGACAGATGCAAGTTCTTCAAGTTCAAGCACCGGCTAAGTCTGGGTATGCATTACTGGGGTTGCACGAACTACTCCAGCAATTATCCCGACCGCCGTTGGGACACGAGCCGCTATCAGTAGTCGGTAAGGACAGGTAGCAGTATGTTCCCCTACCATTCTCTTTCAAAGTCCGCACTAACAACCTCTTTCATCTACCTGTAGTCCCCAGATCCGCTATGTGGCTATCGCAAGTGGATCGACTTAGAGATCTACACACACGACTAGTGGACTCTTGACTGCGAGGAGTGAGATGTCAACAGGGACCGCAAGAGGAGGGAGGAGGAGTGCTACATCGAAGAGCACAACTAGCATATCTAGTGGGAGACGTAGACCCATCTAGAGGTGTGCAGGCGCAGGGAGCGTGAGGCTCGCAAGAGGGAGCATGAGAAAAAGAGGGAATTGACGGCCGAGGCCAAGGTGGCTGGCGAGGAGTACAACATCGAGCTCGCAAGGAAGGGCAAATGGCCCCGGTCCACGCAGTAGTCCGACCTTCTTTGTCCATATGTCCGATGTATTTCTAATTCCCTAAAGGCATGCGTGTACCGTCCTTGGTTCATTAGCCTGCTTGCCATGTAACCCATTGTTGGATCAACTATCTTGTTGTTATCGTTGCATCATTTCTCTAAAGTTTTCCACTGTATATGAATTTCCTGGCGTATCGCAATATCACTTACTTTCGTACTTACGAATCATTGCTACCTCTATCGTTCTCACAAAATTCTTCAGAAATTTAGCGCACTATAACAACATACGACGATCACACAATAGTATTGCGAGTCTGATAAATTTCGTACCCTTGAGATTCTACGAAGATGTAACATCCCAAATGTACAATCTGGGTTTATTCAAGTATAATTATATGTGTAGAAATTAAAAAATTTTCCCACATCTTGAAAACCCCTAATTTCTCATGTAGTTACGGTCCAAGAGTTGTGTAATCCAAAACACAAAGCTCTTGTTGACCCAAAAGTCAAATTCATTTTTCCAATTGTCTAAATCTGGTGTCAAACATTGGGATATATTTTCCTTGGTCCCAAAACTGATGTGGGACCCTCTGAAAAATATCACAAGTTGTAAAACTAGTTTGATAAATTTTGGAGGTAAAACAATCCTTTAAACAACCTTAACGAATTTCCTGAGAAAAATGCATTGCATAATAACCTCTGGAAATTTTATGCAAGGTTCATCTCATTGTCAGCAAGCTCCAGTTAAAATTTCATTAAATTTGGAGTTCATTTGCTATCTCAAATAATTCTGCTAAGTTTCATTTGTTAAAAAAACTAAATTTAAAAGCCTACACTGTTCCTTGGGCTAGCCACTTTGCAAATCTGGTCCAACCCAACCCCATCGACCTCCCCTCCACCTTGATCGGTCGTGAGGTCGAGCCGTTGGATTCAATCCAAAGGCCACGACCTCTCTCGTGAAACATCACAGTGAAGACCTCCCATTTTATTGAGGTCATTGCCCTTGGATCCAAGATCCATGGCCCGACCTCCCTCTTTGTTAAAACAAGCAAACCTCCCACCTAACCCAGTCGTAGCCGTTGGATCGAGATCCAACAGCCCACGACCTCCCTATCTCATGTTGTGCACCGTGGGATTAAAATCCACAGTCACGACCTCCTCCTTGTCTTATGCACATCGACCTCCTCGCGACGTGAGGTCGTTGCCCTTAGATCTAGATCTAATGGCCATGACCTCCTTGTTTGTTGCGCAAGCTCAAGACCTCCCTTGCGCCACGCGCAAGGCATCGACCTCTCCTTTCTTGGTCAGCACCGTTGGATCAAAATCCAAAGGTCTTGACCCCTCGCGCTTGCGCAACACCTCGACCTCCCTTTTGGTTGTGTGCCCTTGGATTTGAATCCTAAGGCCATGACCTCCCCTCATGTTCTAAGGCCGTGTGCGTTAAGTCCTCCTCGAGGTCCGCCTTTGTTGGATTGAAATCCAACGCCTTGGACCTCTGTCCCCTTTTCCACGTCTTGATCGCGTTATGGAAATCGGAGGGCCACGACCTCCCTTTCCAAATCGGGTGGTGTGACCTCCTCCTTCCATTTTGAACCTTACCGTTTCAAATCAAATCCGAGGGTCATGTCCTCCTCAGGTTCTTATCCAACGGTTGGGAGGCATGCCCTGTTCTTCTCCTGGCTCTGGCGCGCACGCGCCATGGCAGTGAGGAGGTCAGTGGCATGTCTTGTCCAACGGCTCTATGCCTGTGCGCATTTAATGCGTGTCAGTGCCTTTCCGCCCTAGCCCATGCTCTGACCTACCTACTCTGTCCCATCCATCTTGTCCAACTCCATGGACCTTCCGTGGACCTCCCTTGGGCTAAGCTCACCATGAGCTTAACCCGTGGTCCAGGACCTCTTTTTGCCCTAGCTATAAAACCCCCCACTGTTGCCCTTGGCTTCTTTTACACACCATTGAGCTTGGCCTTGCCTGCGCTGGGCTGAGCATCTCCTCCACTGACCTACCCTTTTTGGCCGCCATTGTTGAAGTCCTTGGAGCTCCTCGGTGGCAGTGCTTCAGTGGCTCCCTCTTCAACCTCTTGTTCACATTGTGCTCCCCAGACCTCCTGGAGTTAACCCTAACCCCATTTGGGTTGACATTTTCAGAAGAGGCCTAACTTGGAGCTTGGAGCTTGGAGTTGGCCGTGGAGCAACCCTTCTTCCCCAACTCCGGTCCTCCACGTCCCCAACCTCCTCAGCACCTCCGCGACCTCCAGGTAACCCTCCTGGTAGTCCCGTAGATGCTGGCACCTGCATGTATGTTGTTGCGGAGCTTGGCACACGCTTGAATGTTCGCTGCGGAGCTCATTATCGCTGTTTGTGTTTTGGCCGTGTGTTTTTGCGCCGCCAATCTACGGCTCGTCGCCGTTCAGGGCCACCCCGCCGCCGGGAATGGTCCTGGCGTGTGCGCAACACTATTGCGCACACGTTGGTGTCCTTGGATGGCGCCGGCGAGGTCCTCATCGCCGCGTCGAGCCTTGGTAGCCTCTCGGGATTTTGTCGGACGACCATGGCACCGTGCCTTTGTCGTTAAGACAAAGACCTCCCCCATTTTTGGCTAATCACCTCCAATCATTGTAGCTTTTAATGTGTCCTTAGTCTTTGCGTGCGAGGTCTTGTGCCGCCCATCTTAGGTCACGGCGGGACCTCCTGGCCATCTTAGCCATCTTGGACCTCCCTCGGGGTCCTCTTTGCAAAGACCACCCCGGTCTTTTGTAAGGACAACCCCTAGGACCTCCCTCCTTGCGATCTTGACCGCTAGGACCTCCTTGTGGGAGATCTTAGCCGTTAAGGTCCTCCTGTGTTGATCTCCACCGTGTAGGACCTCCCGAGGTCCTCTCAACCTTGTGGACCTCCTCGGGTAAATCTTAGCCGCCTGACCTCCCAAAGGAAATCTGAGCCGCTTAGGACCTCCCTTTGATAGATCTTGGCCGTTCGGGACCACCCCAAGTGGATCTGAACCGCCCAGACCTCTTTGTTGTTGTCTTGACCGTTAAGGTCCTCCCCGGGACAATCTAGACCATTAAGGTCCTCCTTGGAAAATCTGGACCGCCCAGACCTCCTCGAGAGGTCTGACCGACTGTAGATCTTCCTTGGGGAGATCTTGATAGTTTAGATCTTCCTTTGGAAGATCTCGGCCGCTCAGACCTCCCTCGTTTGATCTGAACCGCCCCGGTCCTCCCTCATGTGTTGTGGTTCGTTGGATGCGATCAACGGCCACGACCTCCCCTCCCAGTTCAAGTGGTGGTAGGAGGACATGGACCGTTGGATCCAAGATCAACGGCCCATGTTCTCTGGACTCAAGTAGCGCGTGCGTTTTCCTCTGGAGGTCTTGGGCGTTGGATTTAAATCAACGGTTCACGTCCTCCCTCTCTTTTGGAAGTTTAGAAATTCCGAGAAGCACTTATTTGTAAACTGAAAAAGGTAGGAACTTTAAAAATGCATAACTAATTCAATTTCAATCCAAATCGGGTGAATCAAATTTTGTTAGCTCTGGCTTGACCTGGACTTTAATCTAAAAATGGTTAAGAGCCCAGTTCAGCTCCAAAACACAGTTTTGCAAATAGATTTTAAAACTAACTTCAAATATACACCCAAACTAATGTTTAACTTGTAAAATACACAACTAATGCTCTGTAGATTCTTTTTGAGTGATTCCAACTTTGTTGGTTTCCTCTATTAGTGAACTTACTATGAAAATTAGTTTTGAGCTCGTTGCTGTTATAAAAATGAGGACTTGTGCATTACAATTTTGTTCAAGTTCTTGTTTTTGAAAAATGGTAGAAAGTGCAATCTAGCTCCAAATGAGATGAACTCAATTGTGTTATTCATCTCATGAGGTGCTGGTTTTGCTGTAAAATTTCAGTGTCACCACTTTTCTAGAAAATGTTGCCTCATAATTAAATTAGTGAATAGTGCAGTTTGGTATTTTTAGGGCTGAGCAGAATTGTTTTGCTCATATCTTTTGCATTGAGAATCCAAATCCATTGGTTCTTGTTGCTAAATTCCTAAAATCACCCTCTTGCTGCTGTAGAAAATTCAGAGTGTTTGGAGTTTGTTTGCTGTGTTGTCCTTGTTGTTTTTAAATCGTTCTTATCGAATCTTTTCGTCTTTTTCGATTAGGTGCCGGCGAGTGTATTGATTCCGTGAGCGATCCTCAGCAACAAATTGGCCAGCAACAGCAAGGCAAGCAGTTTGATCATTTCCATCATTGTCCCATTACTTTAAAGTCTAATATTTTGTTTAACTTGTATGTATGCATGCTTTTGTGTCAAAGTATTTTATCGTTTAGAGGTAGCTATTCCTATTGCATAGTTGCCCCTAAATTGTTACCCTGCCACAAACCATAAGTTACTAATATCGCTGGTGAATTAGAGCCCGGTGATTTAAGTATGCTCTTTTATTGCATTTACGGTGTCATGCTTAGCAATGCTTAGATAACGGTAGTAATGGGCGATCATCGACTTAGTCGATGGTCTTGATCACTCAAAACTGATTATTACTCCTATATGTCCAGCACTTGTGCTTTGATTAATTTGTAAAATCAAAAACTGAAAACAAAAGATTGATTTAGACTTGGGCATATTGGATGGATGGCGTGGTTTTTGGAATGTGGTAGTATGCCTGAGTCGTTAAGGACCGAGTTACTTGCGCCACTTTCGAGCAATTTTATGTGCTAACCACACGAGGGGATATGGGACCCTCTTGACTAAGTACTTTGGGCGGTGTTAATTGGTGTCGCTCGGTTGGTGTGTTTTTAAAGATAAAATGTGTGTGTGATGTGGGAGGGGAGCATTAGCTTCCGGGCAGGTTGTGTGATGTCTCCTTCTCCCCGTGGGTTGTGCGACTCAGAATTAGCATTGTCCATTGGAAATGTCTCGTAGGACTTAGCCGTGCCGGCATACCAAAGGTAGTGTGCCTAAAGGAAAGGCGGTCTGACGTGTGGGTACATTGGTACACCCCTGCAGGGTTAAAACTATTCGAATAGCCTCGTCCTAGGTTATGGACACGCTCGGAAACGCCCCGTGAGAACTAGACTACAACCTTTAATTAAAACTTGACATGGTTGGCATGAACGGGGAGTTCATGCTATTGTTGTGGTGACTATTGGTTTAGTCACTTCCAGGTTGATCTTGTTGTTGTTACTATGTTTTTATCTCGTTGTTATTTCAACAATTAAAATGCTTTGCCAAATTGCCTTCAATCTATTATGTTATTGCAAATGAAACTTGCGTTATGCTAAAATGAGTCCAAAGCCTCATCCACTTAAATAAAGCTTGCATGTAGCTATTTATAGTTCTGTTATCTCACACGTAAGTCTTGCGGAGTACTTTATGTACTCATCTGCCCGTGGTTGTGGCATTTTTGTGGCTTTTGTTGCAGAGGAAGAAGGTGAGCCCCAAGGGCTTCACTCTTGTGAGATGTGCTTCGGGTTTGACGACTAGCTTGGCGGTCCGGTCAGTTGCCTTGTGGGCTAAGGCACACTGGTTGGCTCTTATTTTGGGCCATCTCTATGGCACTTTTGCTTCCGCTATTTATTTAGTTTTGTATTTGTTATTTGGCCAGAAGGCCTCTCTTTTGTAATATCTATTCCATATTAATGTTAACTTCTGGTTTGTTGCTTATGTACTATGTGTTGTATGGAATTGATACATTCTTTTGTTGTGAGGTATGTATACTGCATTCTGGGGAGTATACATCTCTCGAGACTGGGTTTATTTGGTTGATAATACTAGGGTCAATTGGATGACTAAGTATTATGAGCTTAATAAACATCGGGGTCTCACAAAAGTTGGTATCGAGCCGTTCGACCGTAGTAACGCAAGCTTGGTCGCTTTTAGGATATTTTGAAAACCTAATTTCAAAGTGTCAAATGAGTTTTGGAAGCTTAAGAAAATTCTCAGATTTTACTCCTCATCTATCGAGCTTTCTCTTCTCATCTCACTCTAATTTAAGTTTTAAAAGTTGTTTTCCTCTCTTCCTTCTACAAAATAGTTGTTATCGATTAATGGGGTTTTGGGGAATCAATGAGTTTGGCAAATTGAAGTGTTAGCTGCCCATTTACAAGGTTTTGAAGCTTCTGGAATGGACAATTTCGACTGGAAGCTTGGATGCAAAATCTGGACAGCAAGCGTCAATTTCCGGACAGCAAGCTCAAAGGTTCTAAATAGGGTAGAAAATGAGAGGTTAAATCAACAAAAACTTGTGGGAATAAAAGGGTAAGATGTGATACTAGTTAGCTAAGTATCTAACATTTATTTTGTTAATTTAACCCTGCTCTTTAGTAGCATTAGACCTTACCTTATGATCTGATTTTGATCTCCTCAATCAATTACTCGTTCATTCAATATGGGTCAGTTGTGTTGGGAAGTTGAGCCTTGGTTTTGGTGTTTTCCTCGCGGTTTTGGAGTCTTTTTTAGAAGCTTTTAAAGTGCATTCCTTGCTGTTTTGTTTCCTCTTTATTATGATGTCTTTGGCTTCTTTCATTCTTCTTGCTTCATTTAGTTGCATGTATTACCATCTAATCTATTATTAACTCGGTAGGGTTCTATACCACCTGTTTTGTTAGCTCTCGGTTAGGGTGGTATTTCATCCCCCTAATCATTGGCTTCTCCTTTCCCGTTCTTTAGCTTCTAATCTTCAGGTTTCCTTGCTAACCTATCTCTTGAGCAGGATGTCGGACTAGGTCAACAAAATTTGGTTGGGATGAAAATCTCCTGGCTCCCATTTGTCAGGACAAGACTCGTAAACGCCCGCCCTAGAGTGTGTTTCAATTGTGGCGAGGAGGGCCACTATGCGTCCGCTGCTTCGAGGAACAAAGAACGCCACCGGTTTGCTTTTTGTGGTGAAGGAGGGCATTTCATTTAAAATTGCGGACTAGGAAGAATCAAGGTCTGTCGGCGTTGTGGCGAGGAAGGACACTGACAAAGAATGTATACGCTTGTCCAAACTGTGATGAAGACCATTTACCGAAGATTGTCCAATCGCCAAAGTTACTTGTTTCCTTTGAGGAAGCGATCACTATCCCAAGGAATGTAGCATGAACACGGTGATTGCCAAGTCATTGAAGGCTATGATCGCTTCTTCGGTCATCTGCAAGCATCGCAATCACCAATGCCTCCAAACCAGAGAAGTTCTTGGGTGATTTGTCCGAGGAGCCGAGAGACAAATTACCGTTTATACCTTCCCGACTTTGACTTTGTGGTGAAAATCCTGTTATTCTGTGGGCGTAAAGAGAAAGTCGAGGATCGTCGCAGTGTCAAGAGAGGACTCAAGGTGACTCGGCAGAAGGTCGCGGTGTCACTTGTCTCTTCGCAATCTCAAGGGCCACTATGCTAATAATTGTCCTAAGAAGCTTGCGGCAACCCCTCGTCGCTCGCAGCCGTGCCTCCATCACGTGCACTGCGAGTCGACAAAGGTGGTCCCCGCAAATCGATGTGGGATCACTTGTTTTTTTAGCAAGAAAGGGCACTACGCCAACAATTGCCCTTTGAAGCAAACAAAAGATCGTTTGTAATCGATCGACTCCATCTCAACTGAGAAAGCTCTGGAGGCACCTGACGTCGTGTTAGGTACGCTTCTCGCTAACTCTTGCCAGGATATTATTTTATTCGATTCAGGAGCGCCTCATTCCCTTGTATCTCCATCTTTTATCACTGTTGGTGATCCTAATTTCACTCTTTTATCCGGTGCTCGGCACCACCCCGGTTTCAAAAAGGTCTTCTAATCTACCCCGAACCCCTAAGAAAATGATGATGCCATCTGGGTTGTCATCGATCGTTTGACTAAAGTGGCATAATTCCTTCCTGATACCTCTAAGGGCATCACATACCTGTTGTTGCCTCGAACCTTCGTGACCTAAATGGCCATAATCCTTTGTTAGATAGCTAGTCTGCGGAGGATGACTCAGTATAGCTAGTTAACCGACCAAGGTCTCGTTAGTTAGTGGAGTAACCGGACAAATTGCTCCACCAACTAAGAACGCCATAGTCCCTCTAAGATAGCTAGTGCGGAGGATGACTCCGTATGGCTAGTTAGCGGTCGAGATCCCGTTGTTAGTGGAATTAACCAAATAAATCGCTCCGAATTAACCGACAAGTTGTTAGAATTAACCGCATAAATCGTTCCACAAATTAACAACGGCCATGCACCACCAACCAGACAAAAAGCTCTCAGTCTGTCAAAACTGACCTTCGTGTAGATTTTCTAACGGATCTTTACATATCCCGCATCGTAAATTTGCATGGGGTGCCGAAAATGATCGTGTCGATCGTGGTGCCTTTATTCACTTCGATTTTGGCATAGCCTACAATAGGCTATGGGAGCTCGTCCTTCCTTCAGTTCAACTTACCATCCTCAAATTGATGGTTAGACCAAAAGGGCCACCTGATGTTCCATGTGTCCCAGTTGAAGAAGTGCCTCTGTGTTCCAACCAAGGAAACTCCGTTGGAAACTCTTGATGTGCAAGAGGTTGGGTCAGAATCGTGACCTAACGAGAAGCAATGCAATAAAGCGAATTAAATAAGATCCGACTCAACAAGAAACAAGCTGGGAACAATATGCCAGTAAGTAAAGCGTTGATTGGACTGAACAGAGTTTGAGAATTAGATCCAAGTACAACAAAAAGATTATAAATGGATAAAGAATCGTAAAGGAAGGTTCGTATCTTTGAAGAAGTTAAACGAAGATCTGGGTATCGTGTCCTCAAGATCCCAAAAGTTCAGTGGTCGAACCATTCCGAGGATGAAGCTACTTGGAAGCGGAAAATAAATCGCATTGATCGCCCTCTTTCTTCCCCGTCTGAACCAAATCTCGGGACGAGATTTCTGTAAGGGGGGGGGAGATTTTGTAACATCCCAAATGTACAATCTGGGTTTATTCAAGTATAATTATATGTGTAGAAATTAAAACTTTTTCCCACATCTTGAAAACCCCTAATTTCTCATGTAGTTCTGGTCCAAGAGTTGTGTAATCCAAAAGCACAAAGCTCTTGTTGACCCAAAAGTCAAATTCATTTTTCCAATTGTCTAAATCTGGTGTCAAACATTGGGATATATTTTCCTTGGTCCCAAAAACTGATGTGGGACCCCTCTGAAAAATATCACAAGTTGTAAAACTAGTTTGATAAATTTTGGAGGTAAAACAATCCTTTAAACAACCTTAACGAATTTCCTGAGAAAAATGCATTGCATAATAACCTCTGGAAATTTTATGCAAGGTTAATCTCATTGTCAGCAAGCTCCAGTTAAAATTTCATTAAATTTGGAGTTCATTTGCTATCTCAAATAATTCTGCTAAGTTTCATTTGTTAAAAAACTAAATTTAAAAGCCTACACTTTGTTCCTTGGGCTAGCCACTTTGCAAATCTGGTCCACCCCAACCCCATCGACCTCCCTCCACCTTGATCAGTCAGAGGTCGAGCCGTTGGATTCAATCCAAAGGCCACAACCTCCTCGTGAAACATCACGGTGAAGACCTCCCGCCTTATTGAGGTCATTGCCCTTGGATCCAAGATCCATGGCCCCGACCTCCCTCACTGTTAAAACAAGCAAACCTCCCATTCTAACCCAGTCGAGCCGTTGGATCGAGATCCAACAGCCCACGACCTCCCCTATCTCATGTTGTGCACCGTGGGATTAAAATCCACGGTCACGACCTCCTCCTTGTCTTATGCACATCGACCTCCTCAAGACGTGAGGTCGTTGCCCTTAGATCTAGATCTAATGGCCATGACCTCCCTTGTTTGTTGCGCAAGCTCAAGACCTCCCTTGCGCCACGCGCAAGGCATCGAATTCTCCCTTTCTTGGTCAGCACCGTTGGATCAAAATCCAAAGGTCTTGACCCCTCGCGCTTGCTGCAACACCTCGACCTCCCTTTTGGTTGTGTGCCCTTGGATTTGAATCCTAAGGCCATGACCTCCCCTCATGTTCTAAGGCCGTGTGCGTTAAGTCCTCCCTGGAGGTCCGCACTGTTGGATTGAAATCCAACGCCTTGGACCTCCTGTCCCCTTTTCCACGTGCGTAGTCGCGTTATGGAAATCGGAGGGCCACGACCTCCCTTTCCAAATCGGGTGGGTGTGACCTCCTCCTTCCATTTTGAACCTTACTGTTTCAAATCAAACCGAGGGTCATGTCCTCCTCGGGTTCTTATCCAACGGTTGGGAGGCATGCCTGTTCTTCTCTGGCTCTGGCGCGACGCGCCATGGCGAGGAGGAGGTCGATGGCATGTCTTGTCCAACGGCTCTATGCTGTCGCATTTAATGCGTGTCGCTGCCTTCCGCCCTAGCCCATGCTCGACCTACCTACTCTGTCCCATCCATCTTGTCCAACTCCATGGACCTTCCGTGGACCTCCCTTGGGCTAAGCTCACCATGAGCTTAACCCGTGGTCCAGACCTCTTTTGCCCTAGCTATAAAACCCCCCATTGTTGCCCTTGGCTTCTTTTACACACCATTGAGCTTGGCCTTGCTGTCTTTGGTGAGCATCTCCTCCTTGACCTACCCTTTTTGGCCGCCATTGTTGAAGTCCTTGGAGCTCCTCGGTGGCGGTGCTTGATGGCTCCCTCTTCAACCTCTTGTTCACATTGTGCTCCCTGCACCTCTGGAGTTAACCCTAACCCCATTTGGGTTGACATTTTCAGAAGAGGCCTAACTTGGAGCTTGGAGCTTGGAGTTGGCCGTGGAGCAACCCTTCTTCCCCAACTCCGGTCCTCCACGTCCCCAACCTCCTCAGCACCTCCGCGACCTCCAGGTAACCCTCCTGGTAGTCCCGTAGATGCTGGCACCTGCATGTATGTTGTTGCGGAGCTTGGCACACGCTTGAATGTTCGCTGCGGAGCTCATTATCGCTGTTTGTGTTTTGGCCGTGTGTTTTGCGCCGCCAATCTACGGCTCGTCGCCGTTCAGGGCCACCCTCGCCGCCGGGAATGGTCCTGGCGTGTGCGCAACACTATTGCGCACACGTTGGTGTCCTTGGATGGCGCCGGTGAGGTCCTCATCGCCGGCGTCGAGCCTTGGTAGCCTCTCGGGATTTTGTCGGACGACCATGGCACCGTGCCTTTGTCGTTAAGACAAAGACCTCCCCCATTTTTGGCTAATCACCTCCAATCATTGTAGCTTTTAATGTGTCCTTAGTGCTGCGTGCGAGGTCTTGTGCCGTCCATCTTAGGTCTACGGCCAGGACCTCCTCGGGGCCATCTTAGCCATCTTGGACCTCCCCTCGGGGTCCTCTTTGCAAAGACCACCCCGGTCTTTTGTAAGGACAACCCCTAGGACCTCCCTCCTTGCGATCTTGACCGCTAGGACCTCCTTGTGGGAGATCTTAGCCGTTAAGGTCCTCCTGTGTTGATCTCCACGTGTAGGACCTCCCGAGGTCCTCTCAACCTTGTGGACCTCCTCGGGTAAATCTTAGCCGCCCTGACCTCCCGGTGGAAATCTGAGCCGCTTAGGACCTCCCTTTGATAGATCTTGGCCGTTCGGGACCACCCCAAGTGGATCTGAACCGCCCAGACCTCTTTGTTGTTGTCTTGACCGTTAAGGTCCTCCACAGGACAATCTAGACCATTAAGGTCCTCCTTGGAAAATCTGGACCGTCCGGGACCTCCTCGAGAGGTCCGACGTGTAGATCTTCCTTGGGGAGATCTTGATAGTTTAGATCTTCCTTTGGAAGATCTCGGCCGCCAGACCTCCCTCGTTTGATCTGAACCGTCCGGTCCTCCTCATGTGTTGTGGTTCGTTGGATGCAGTATCAACGGCCACGACCTCCCCTCCG
This sequence comes from Phyllostachys edulis, assembly GCA_036346405.1. Taxonomy (NCBI): domain Eukaryota; kingdom Viridiplantae; phylum Streptophyta; class Magnoliopsida; order Poales; family Poaceae; genus Phyllostachys; species Phyllostachys edulis. Next base: position 6,101,962 of record CM070568.1, read on the forward strand.
TTGCGCGCAGCGTGGCAGGGAGGACATGGACCGTTGGATCCAAGATCAACGGCCCATGTTCTCTGGACCTGCGCAGGCGCGTGCGCATTTTCCTCTGGAGGTCTTGGGCCGTTGGATTTAAATCAGCGGTTCACGTCCTCCCTCTGCTTTTGGAAGTTTAGAAATTCCGAGAAGCACTTATTTGTAAACTGAAAAAGGTAGGAACTTTAAAAATGCATAACTAATTCAATTTCAATCCAAATCGGGTGAATCAAATTTTGTTAGCTCTGGCTTGACCTGGACTTTAATCTAAAAATGGTTAAGAGCCCAGTTCAGCTCCAAAACACAGTTTTGCAAATAGATTTTAAAACTAACTTCAAATATACACCCAAACTAATGTTTAACTTGTAAAATACACAACTAATGCTCTGTAGATTCTTTTTGAGTGATTCCAACTTTGTTGGTTTCCTCTATTAGTGAACTTACTATGAAAATTAGTTTTGAGCTCGTTGCTGTTATAAAAATGAGGACTTGTGCATTACAATTTTGTTCAAGTTCTTGTTTTTGAAAAATGGTAGAAAGTGCAATCTAGCTCCAAATGAGATGAACTCAATTGTGTTATTCATCTCATGAGGTGCTGGTTTTGCTGTAAAATTTCAGTGTCACCACTTTTCTAGAAAATGTTGCCTCATAATTAAATTAGTGAATAGTGCAGTTTGGTATTTTTAGGGCTGGGCAGAATTGTTTTGCTCATATCTTTTGCATTGAGAATCCAAATCCATTGGTTCTTGTTGCTAAATTCCTAAAATCACCCTCTTGCTGCTGTAGAAAATTCAGAGTGTTTGGAGTTTGTTTGCTGTGTTGTCCTTGTTGTTTTAAATCGTTCTTATCGAATCTTTTCGCTTTTTCGATTAGGTGCCGGCGAGTGTATTGATTCCGTGAGCGATCCTCAGCAACAAATTGGCCAGCAACAGCAAGGCAAGCAGTTTGATCATTTCCATCATTGTCCCATTACTTTAAAGTCTAATATTTTGTTTAACTTGTATGTATGCATGCTTTTGTGTCAAAGTATTTTATCGTTTAGAGGTAGCTATTCCTATTGCATAGTTGCCCCTAAATTGTTACCCCTGCCACAAACCATAAGTTACTAATATCGCTGGTGAATTAGAGCCCGGTGATTTAAGTATGCTCTTTTATTGCATTTACGGTGTCATGCTTAGCAATGCTTAGATAACGGTAGTAATGGGCGATCATCGACTTAGTCGATGGTCTTGATCACTCAAAACTGATTATTACTCCTATATGTCCAGCACTTGTGCTTTGATTAATTTGTAAAATCAAAAACTGAAAACAAAAGATTGATTTAGACTTGGGCATATTGGATGGATGGCGTGGTTTTTGGAATGTGGTAGTATGCCTGAGTCGTTAAGGACCGAGTTACTTGCGCCACCGTTCTGAGCAATTTTGCGTGCTAACCACACGAGGGGGATATGGGACCCCTCTTGACTAAGTACTTTGGGCGGTGTTAATTGGTGTCGCTCGGTTGGTGTGTTTTTAAAGATAAAATGTGTGTGTGATGTGGGAGGGGAGCATTAGCTTCCGGGCAGGTTGTGTGATGTCTCCTTCTCCCGTGGGTTGTGCGACTCGTAATTAGCATTGTCCATTGGAAATGTCTCGTAGGACTTAGCCGTGCAAGCATACCAAAGGTAGTGTGCCTAAAGGAAAGGCGGTCCGGCGTGTGGGTACATTGGTACACCCTGCGCAGGTTAAAACTATTGAATAGCCTCGTCCTAGGTTATGGACACGCCGAAACGCCTCGTGAGAACTAGACTACAACCTTTAATTAAAACTTGACATGGTTGGCATGAACGGGGAGTTCATGCTATTGTTGTGGTGACTATTGGTTTAGTCACTTCCAGGTTGATCTTGTTGTTGTTACTATGTTTTTATCTCGTTGTTATTTCAACAATTAAAATGCTTTGCCAAATTGCCTTCAATCTATTATGTTATTGCAAATGAAACTTGCGTTATGCTAAAATGAGTCCAAAGCCTCATCCACTTAAATAAAGCTTGCATGTAGCTATTTATAGTTCTGTTATCTCACACGTAAGTCTTGCGGAGTACTTTATGTACTCATCTGCCCGTGGTTGTGGCATTTTTGTGGCTTTTGTTGCAGAGGAAGAAGGTGAGCCCCAAGGGCTTCACTCTTGTGAGATGTGCTTCGGGTTTGACGACTAGCTTGGCGGTCCGGTCAGTTGCCTTGTGGGCTAAGGCACACTGGTTGGCTCTTATTTTGGGCCATCTCTATGGCACTTTTGCTTCCGCTGTTTATTTAGTTTTGTATTTGTTATTTGGCCAGAAGGCCTCTCTTTTGTAATATCTATTCCATATTAATGTTAACTTCTGGTTTGTTGCTTATGTACTATGTGTTGTATGGAATTGATACATTCTTTTGTTGTGAGGTATGTATCTCGCATTCGGGAGTATACATCTCTCGAGACTGGGTTTATTTGGTTGATAATACTAGGGTCAATTGGATGACTAAGTATTATGAGCTTAATAAACATCGGGGTCTCACAAAAGTTGGTATCAGAGCCGTTCTGACCGTAGTAACGCAAGCTTGGTCGCCTTTAGGATATTTTGAAAACCTAATTTCAAAGTGTCAAATGAGTTTTGGAAGCTTAAGAAAATTCTCAGATTTTACTCCTCATCTATCTGAGCTTTCTCTTCTCATCTCACTCTAATTTAAGTTTTAAAAGTTGTTTCCTCTCTTCCTTCTACAAAATAGTTGTTATCGATTAATGGGGTTTTGGGGAATCAATGAGTTTGGCAAATTGAAGTGTTAGCTGCCCATTTACAAGGTTTTGAAGCTTCTGGAATGGACAATTTCGACTGGAAGCTTGGATGCAAAATCTGGACAGCAAGCGTCAATTTCCGGACAGCAAGCTCAAAGGTTCTAAATAGGGTAGAAAATGAGAGGTTAAATCAACAAAAACTTGTGGGAATAAAAGGGTAAGATGTGATACTAGTTAGCTAAGTATCTAACATTTATTTTGTTAATTTAACCCTGCTCTTTAGTAGCATTAGACCTTACCTTATGATCTGATTTTGATCTCCTCAATCAATTACTCGCTCATTCAATATGGGTCGGTTGTGTTGGGAAGTTGAGCCTTGGTTTTGGTGTTTTCCTCGCGGTTTTGGAGTCTTTTTAGAAGCTTTTAAAGTGCATTCCTTGCTGTTTTGTTTCCTCTTTATTATGATGTCTTTGGCTTCTTTCATTCTTCTTGCTTCATTTAGTTGCATGTATTACCATCTAATCTATTATTAACTCGGTAGGGTTCTATACCACCTGTTTTGTTAGCTCTCGGTTAGGGTGGTATTTCATCCCCTAATCATTGGCTTCTCCTTTCCCGTTCTTTAGCTTCTAATCTTCGTTTCCTTGCTAACCTATCTCTTGAGCAGGATGTCGGACTAGGTCAACAATTTGGTTGGGATGAAAATCTCCTGGCTCCCCTTTGTCCGGACAAGACTCAGAACGCCTCCGCCCTAGAGTGTGTTTCAATTGTGGCGAGGAGGGCCACTATGCGCCCCGCTGCTTCGAGGAACAACAAACGCCACCAGTTTGCTTTTGTGGTGAAGGAGGGCATTTCGACGAAAATTGCGGACTAGGAAGAATCAAGGTCTGTCGGCGTTGTGGCGAGGAAGGACACTACAGCAATCGGTGTACTTCTGCTTGTCCAAACTGTGATGAAGACCATTTACCCAAGATTGTCCAATCGCCAAAGTTACTTGTTTCTTTGCGAGAAGCGATCACTATCCCAAGGAATGTAGCATGAACTCGGTGATTGCCAAGTCATTGAGGCTACGTGATCGCTTCTTCGGTCATCTGCAAGCATCGCAATCACCAATGCCTCCAAACCAGAGAAGTTCTTGGGTGATTTGTCTGAGGAGCTGAGAGACAAATTACCAGTTTATACCTTCCCGACTTTTTTTGTGGTGAAAATCTGTTGTTCTTTGTGGGCGTAAAGAGAAAGTCAGAGGATCGTCGCAGTGTCAAGAGAGGACTCAAGGTGACTCCAGCAAGGTCGCCGGTGTCACTTGTCTCTTCTGCAATCTCAAGGGCCACTATGCTAATAATTGTCCTAAGAAGCTTGCAGCAACCCCTCGTCGCTCTCACGCAGGCCGTGCCTCCATCACGTGCACCTGCGAGTCAGCAAGGTGGTCCCCGCAAATCAGATGCCGGGATCACTTGTTTCTTTTGTAGCAAGAAAGGGCACTACGCCAACAATTGCCCTTTGAAGCAGCAAAAGATCGTTTGTAATCCAGTCGACTCCATCTCAACTGAGAAAGCTCTGGAGGCACCTGACGTCGTGTTAGGTACGCTTCTCGCTAACTCTTGCCCGGATATTATTTTATTCGATTCAGGAGCGCCTCATTCCTTGTATCTCCATCTTTTATCTTTGTTGGTGATCCTAATTTCACTCTTTTATCCGTGCTCGGCACCACCCCGGTTTCAAAAGGTCTTCTAATCTACCCGAACCCTAAGAAAATGATGATGCCATCCGGGTTGTCATCGATCGTTTGACTAAAGTGGCATAATTCCTTCTCGATACCTCTAAGGGCATCACATACCGTTGTTGCCTCGAACCTTCGTGACCTAAATGGCCATAATCCTTTGTTAGATAGCTAGCTGCGGAGGATGACTCAGTATAGCTAGTTAACCGACCAAGGTCTCATTAGTTAGTGGAGTAACCGGACAAATTGCTCCACCAACTAAGAACGCCATAGTCCTCTAAGATAGCTAGGCTGCGGAGGATGACTCCGTATGGCTAGTTAGCAGGCTGAGATCCCGTTGTTAGTGGAATTAACCAAATAAATCGCTCCGGAATTAACCAGACAAGTTGTTCCGGAATTAACCAGACAAATCGTTCCACAAATTAACAACGGCCATGCACCACCAACCAGACAAAAAGCTCTCAGTCTGTCAAAACTGACCTTCGTGTAGATTTTCTAACGGATCTTTACATATCCCGCATCGTAAATTTGCATGGGGTGCCGAAAATGATCGTGTCAGATCGTGGTGCACTGTTCACTTCTCGATTTTGGCATAGCCTACAATAGGCTATGGAGCTCGTCCTTCCTTCAGTTCAACTTACCATCCTCAAATTGATGGTTAGACCAAAAGGGCCACCGATGTTCCATGTGTCCCCGATTGAAGAAGTGCCTCGTGTTCCAACCAAGGAAACTCGTTGGAAACTCTTGATGTGCAAGAGGTTGGGTCGAATCGTGACCTAACGAGAAGCAATGCAATAAAGCGAATTAAATAAGATCCGACTCAACAAGAAACAAGTGGGAACAATATGCGATGAAGTAAAGCGTTGATTGGATGAACGAGTTTGAGAATTAGATCCAAGTACAACAAAAGATTATAAATGGATAAAGAATCGTAAAGGAAGGTTCGTATCTTTGAAGAAGTTAAGCGAAGATCCGGGTATCGTGTCCTCAAGATCCCAAAAGTTCGATTGGTCGAACCATTCCGAGGATGAAGCTACTTGGAAGCGGAAAATAAATGCGCATGCGGATCGCCCTCTTTCTTCCTCTTTGAACCAAATCTCGGACGAGATTTACGGGGGGAGATTTTGTAACATCCCAAATGTACAATCTGGGTTTATTCAAGTATAATTATATGTGTAGAAATTAAAACTTTTTCCCACATCTTGAAAACCCCTAATTTCTCATGTAGTTCTGGTCCAAGAGTTGTGTAATCCAAAAGCACAAAGCTCTTGTTGACCCAAAAGTCAAATTCATTTTTCCAATTGTCTAAATCTGGTGTCAAACATTGGGATATATTTTCCTTGGTCCCAAAACTGATGTGGGACCCTCTGAAAAATATCACAAGTTGTAAAACTAGTTTGATAAATTTTGGAGGTAAAACAATCCTTTAAACAACCTTAACGAATTTCCTGAGAAAAATGCATTGCATAATAACCTCTGGAAATTTTATGCAAGGTTAATCTCATTGTCAGCAAGCTCCAGTTAAAATTTCATTAAATTTGGAGTTCATTTGCTATCTCAAATAATTCTGCTAAGTTTCATTTGTTAAAAAAACTAAATTTAAAAGCCTACACTGTTCCTTGGGCTAGCCACTTTGCAAATCTGGTCCAAATTCAACCCCATCTCGACCTCCCTCCACCTTGATCAGTCGTGAGGTCGAGCCGTTGGATTCAATCCAAAGGCCACGACCTCCTCTCGTGAAACATCACGGTGAAGACCTCCCACCTTATTGAGGTCATTGCCCTTGGATCCAAGATCCATGGCCCCGACCTCCCTCACCGTTAAAACAAGCAAACCTCCCACCTAACCCAGTCGTGGTCGTTGGATCAGATCCAACAGCCCACGACCTCCCTATCTCATGTTGTGCTTTGTGGGATTAAAATCCACGGTCACGACCTCCTCTTTGTCTTATGCACATCGACCTCCTCAAGACGTGAGGTCGTTGCCCTTAGATCTAGATCTAATGGCCATGACCTCCCTTGTTTGTTGCGCAAGCTCAAGACCTCCCTTGCGCTACACGCAAGGCATCGACCTCCCTTTCTTGGTCAACCTTTGTTGGATCAAAATCCAAAGGTCTTGACCCCCCGCGCTTGCAACACCTCGACCTCCCTTTTGGTTGTGTGCCCTTGGATTTGAATCCTAAGGCCATGACCTCCCCTCATGTTCTAAGGCCGTGTGCGTTAAGTCCTCCTCGAGGTCCGACTGTTGGATTGAAATCCAACGCCTTGGACCTCTGTCCCCTTTTCCACGTCTTTGATCGCGTTATGGAAATCGGAGGGCCACGACCTCCTTTCCAAATCGGGTGGTGTGACCTCCTCCTTCCATTTTGAACCTTACTGGTTTCAAATCAAACCGAGGGTCATGTCCTCCTCGTGTTCTTATCCAACGGTTGGGAGGCATGCCTGTTCTTCTCTGGCTCTGCGCATGACGCGCCATGGCGAGGAGGTCGGTGGCATGTCTTGTCCAACGGCTCTATGCTCTTGCATTTAATGCGTGTCGGTGCCTTTCCGCCCTAGCCCATGCTCTGACCTACCTACTCTGTCCCATCCATCTTGTCCAACTCCATGGACCTTCCGTGGACCTCCCTTGGGCTAAGCTCACCATGAGCTTAACCCGTGGTCCAGACCTCTTTTTGCCCTAGCTATAAAACCCCCCCAATGTTGCCCTTGGCTTCTTTTACACACCATTGAGCTTGGCCTTGCTCTTGGGTGAGCATCTCCTCCGACCTACCCTTTTGGCCGCCATTGTTGAAGTCCTTGGAGCTCCTCGGTGGCGGTGCTTGATGGCTCCTCTTCAACCTCTTGTTCACATTGTGCTCCCTGACCTCTGGAGTTAACCCTAACCCCATTTGGGTTGACATTTTCAGAAGAGGCCTAACTTGGAGCTTGGAGCTTGGAGTTGGCCGTGGAGCAACCCTTCTTCCCCAACTCCGGTCCTCCACGTCCCCAACCTCCTCAGCACCTCCGCGACCTCCAGGTAACCCTCCTGGTAGTCCCGTAGATGCTGGCACCTGCATGTATGTTGTTGCGGAGCTTGGCACACGCTAGAATGTTCGCTGCGGAGCTCATTATCGCTGTTTGTGTTTTGGCCGTGTGTTTTGCGCCGCCAATCTACGGCTCGTCGTCGTTCAGGGGCCACCCTACTTGGAAGAATGGTCTGGCGTGCGCAATAACACTATTGCGCACACGTTGGTGTCCTTGGATGGCGCCGGTGAGGTCCTCATCGCCGGCGTCGAGCCTTGGTAGCCTCTCGGGATTTTGTCGGACGACCATGGCACCGTGCCTTTGTCGTTAATATCTATTCCACATTAATGTTAACTTCTGGTTTGTTGCTTATGTACTATGTGTTGTATGGAATTGATACATTCTTTTGTTGTGAGGTATGTATACTGCATTCTGGGGAGTATACATCTCTCGAGACTGGGTTTATTTGGTTGATAATACTAGGGTCAATTGGATGACTAAGTATTATGAGCTTAATAAACATCGGAGTCTCACAGAAGATCACAAACAGACCGACCAACCTTGTCACCACTCTTTTATTTCCAAAAAAAGATAACATCCTACAACAGGATTTGCAAAATGTAATACCTACAAAATATAACATTTATTCCCACATAATTATTCCAATCAGATTTATTAAATAGTACAGCTACTACTTAAAATCGTCTAGTGGTTGGGCGACTTGATATAAGTCGCTCAACCACTGGGCGACTTGGTGAACTTGCTCAACTACTGGGCGACTCTAACGCTTAGCGCTCTGTGGTTGGGCGACTATAGCCAGTTGCCCAATGGTTGGGCAACTAGGTATAAGTCGTCCAACGGTATGTGACTGATGATTATTTCTGATAAAAAAATGAGGTAGTGTTATTTCTATAATTTCGAATAAAAAATAAATTATTAAAAAAAATTCCTTGCAGTGGCATGTGTGGCCTGGACAAATCATAGCCCAGGATGGAAATTTCGATAAGATCAGCATTCCAATCGATCTGCCCAGAAAAAAAAAATCCGATTTCACGTGGTGCAAGAACCGGTCGATAATGACACGATGGTTTTCTCCGACCAGTAGTGTACTTGTCACTGCGAATCACACTAGTGTGAAGTGCTCTTGAAGGCAGAATAAGGGAGCTTTGAACACATAGGGAATAAAGGATGAGACTGTCACAACAACAAAGAGCAATTCGACTCAATCATAGCTGAACGCCTGAACAGTCTGAAGGCAAGGTGGAAGATTAGTGGTGTAAGTGGGGCGGGCTGTGGACAGCCCACGCCCACCTTGCGCTAACCACTTCACAATTGCGGCTGTTGCAGGCTAGCAACGCATCGCTGCATGCACCAAAGGTGGGTTTGGCGGCAGCCAACAACACATCGATGCCAAGAGCGCCCAACCCAGATCACTGTGCACTGGGTCGACGACGTCGCCAGGTGCTCCACCTGGGTCGACCTCGACAACGGCGACAACCCTATCTGGGATGAGAAGCTCGTCCTCCCGCTCCCGCTCTCCGGCCGCATCAACGACGCTGTCCTCTACATCAACGTCGTCCATGCCAACGCCACTGAGGGCGTCAAACCGCTCGTCGGCTCCGCCCGCCTCCCGCTCCGCGATGTCCTCGACAACGCCGGGATCGGCGGCCGCGCCTCCCACTCACTTCCGCTCAAGCGCCCGACGCTGTGGCCGCCGAGGCGCGTGGCGTGGTCGAGGGCGTGGTTAAGTTAGTTGGCGCGGGCGAGCAACGCCGATGAGGCCGGCGAGGGGCGGGGACTCCTCGGAGGAGATGGGCGCGGAGGCGAAGGCGGAGGTGATGGTGAGGAGGAGGTGGTTGCGGAGCTGGTGGTCGGAGGGGGAGGAGAGGAGGGAGTTGAGGAGGGGGGGGAGGTGATGCAGGTAGGGCGGGAGGAGGTAGTCGTCGATGAAGGAGAGGAGGAGGGGCCTGGGGTGGGAGGGGAGGTCGTGGCGGGGGAGGAAGGAGACGGCGAGGTCGAGGAATGGGAGGGGGAGCCATCGGTCGCGGCGGGGAGAGGAGAAGTCGTCGAGGAGCTGCTCCCACTCCTGCGGCGAGAGGGAAGAGGGGGTGGTGGGTGGGGGCTTGAGGGATGGCTGCCGGTCCATCGCCAGCGACCGGAGAGGGGGAAGGATGCGATGGGAGACGAGAGAGAGAGAGAGAGAGAGAGCTCTATCAGTGATTTTTCTTTTCCCCAGCCAGTGAGAAAGAAAGAAGGAACGATGGAGTTAGCCACCCACCCACCCCACTCGACGCAACTAGCTCATTTTCTTTTCCCCACTGGGCTAGTGGGCTAGGCCACGGGCAATGCGGCCAATGCGGGCCAGACTGTATGTCTCTACTTTCGGATGGCGGATTAGCAGGTTGATTCTAGTGGGTTTATTTTGCGGGGCGGGCTCGCGGCTTAGCGAAGTGGCCCACCCCACTTGCATCCCTATGGAAGATGCATTGCCTGTCTATCCCTAACTGTCTAAATTTTCTTTCTGAAGCATACCTAATTGTCTGAATGAAATTGCAATTAGTGCCTTGCCTGTTTACACTGTTCTTCTTTGGAAACTAGAAAATCTTTTGGTGGATTCAATAAACGAAAAGGAATGAAGGAGAGAAGGTAGAATAACTTTTTTTGTCAACGGGAAAATCTTAGGACGGATTCAGCAAGCAAAAAGATTGAAGGACAGAAGGCAGAATAAAGCTATCTGATGCAATGACAAGACATGCATACGATGGTTGAGTATTGGAAATTCATATAGACTTAACAAGTAATAGGGCGTTAGGATCCTGATGCAACCAGTATATGATCAAATTAGTTTGTTTCTTTTGTTAGGCTTTCCATATTTAGTTGTTGGCTTGTTTAGCAAGTTGATTAGGTGGTCCTTAAAAGGACATGTAATCAAATGTGTTTTATGAGAGAATAGAGAAAAAACAAAAAAAGCTTTGGCTAGTCAGGTTGCAGTCGAGCACCAAAATTCTTGTTTGTGCATTGTTATTCTCTTCCACTGTGAACTAGTGTGTGTGTGTGTGTGTGTGTGTGTGTGTGTGTGTGTATCCAGGTGCTCGTGTGAGTTGTGTCCACAAGTTCGTGTGTGTGAATATCTGATATGGGCCAACAGTGGTATGATCTGGGTCAACAGTGGTATCATAGCGAGGTTCAACGCGAGGAAAAGCTGTCCGGTGACGGCTCACCAAGCAATGCTGCGCCAATGCGGCTCTATGTGAAGAGTGATGGCGGCTCGAGTGCACGGTGTGCTGGTGACCGTAGTGGGGAGCTAGCTGCGTGTTGTGTCCGACAAGCACGACCAGTGCATGCTTGAGGCCAAGGAGTCAGCACCCTCGTGGGGAGATCTGAGTCTCCATCGCTGTCAAGTTGCGTCTCGCATGGAGGAGAATTGGCATGAGGAGATGCTGCCCGGTAAGTTGTGTCCCCGGCGGCAATGAGGTGACAGCGATAGCATAGAGGCCATCATTGCAAGAAGAGCCAAGGTCATCGAGGTCAGAGTCGCCGGCAAGTTGTGCCACCGACGGCGAAGAGGTGGCAGAGAAAGGTAGAGGAGGTGTGTCTCCCCAATTCTCGTTACAAATGAGCACCGACGCCGTTAAAGCTGATGGCATCATCGACAACCGGCGTGACAATATGTCATTGGCAGCCATCTCCATGTCTTGCCAAGACGAATGACCTTCGAATTGGAAAATACAACAAGATTAAGGGGTGATTGTCTTAGTGTTTTTCGCATGTTAGTCGAGTTAGAGTCCCTCCATGTAGATGGATGTGTACTAGGTAAGATGAGTTCCTGGATGCAGCTATATGTGTTTAGTTTGCTTGTAGGCTGCTTCATGTGGAGGCATAGTTGGTAGTCTGAATCATGTGTTGAGTCTAAAGTTATCAATTAGGAGAAGACGAGTCTGGATTAGAGGAGAGATTGTTGGATATTAATCTAGACTTGCCAAGTAATAGGGTGTTAGGATCCTGATGCAATCAGCATATGATCAAATTAATTTGTTTTCTTTGTTAGGGTTTCCATATTTAGTTGTTGGCTTGGTTAGCAAGTTGATTATGTAGTCCTTAAAAGAGCGTGTAATCAGATGTGTTTTAAGAGAGAATAGAGAAAAAAATAGAAAAGCTTTGGCTAGTCAGGTTTCAGTCGAGCATCAAAGTTCTTGTGTGTGCATTTTTGTTCTCTTCCACAGTGAATTGTGGGGGGGGGTGAGTTGTGTCCACGGGTTCACGTGCGTGAATATCTGATCTAGGCCAACAATGGTTTGATCTGGGCCAACAGAGATTTCAATTCAGATAGTTAAGTTGTTGGAGATATTAGAGTTTAGATAAGATTTCAAGTTGTGTGCGAGATAAGAGTCCGAGTCGGATTGTAATCTTTAGCACTATAAATAAAGGGTGTGAGTGTTCTAAGGGACACATACAATTATTCCTAAAATTCTACATGGTATCAGAGCCAAACCCTAATTCCTAAACTTACCTCGATCCAGATCCATTGTCGCCCATTGCTCGGGCCACAGCCGCGACCGCACCTTACGGGTGGACACGCGGGCCGCCGCCGCTACTCGGGCTAATGTTGGAGGAGGGAGATGCAAACCGACGCTTAGTCTTGGGAGGTCACTCGGGGTTGGTGGTGGAGGAGGAGAGAAGGAAAGGCGGCGCTCGGTGGTGGAGGAGGAGAAGAGGCGCTCGGCGGTGGAGAAGGATAGAAGGAGGCGCCTCAGTTGGGGAGAAGCAAAGATCTGGCAAGAGGTCACTTGGGCCGAGGGAATCTGATGAGGAGGTCAAGCTTGGGCCAGTGGTGGAGGAGGAGAGAAGAAGGCACTTCGGTAGGGGATAAGTGGCTCTCGGGAGGTCGGGGAAGAGGAAGTGGAGAGGATCTGGATTGGGGAGAAGAAAGAGAGGAGGGAACTAGGGGTTGGTGCAGCGATGAGGGAGGAGGGAGCTGGGGATCGGTGTGGCGGTGAGGGAGGAGGGAGCTAGGGGGTCAGCTCGGTCGAAGAGATGTGAGGAAGAGAAAGAAGAAGGTGGGGAAAGGAGAGAGGCAAAGCCGTGCGTGTGGGAAGAAAAAGGAAAGAAGTGGGGGAAAAAGTTTTAAAAAGTAAGAAAATGAGAAAAAAAGGAAAGAAGAAAAGGAGGAGAGGAGGAAAAATAGATGTGCATGTGGGTGTGCTGTTGTGCTGTTGAACAGAGGTGCAATTCGGGTGTGCTGTTGTGATGCTGGTCTACATGCTGCTGTTTGTTGCTGATAGAGGGGTTGTAAGAATGAGCTTGCTGAGTTGGTGTGCAGGTTGGAGAGGAGAACAAGGGAATGAATATGAGAGAGAGAAGGGCATCTAGTGATCTGGTGTGGATCCAGATCGGTGGAGGATCTAGTGTGTCTATGTGTGCTGTATTTGGGAAAGGAGAGAGAGGATGGTGTGTTTGTTGATGCTATGTTTGGGAAAGGAGAGAGAGGACAGTGTGTTTGCTGAGAGTTCTAGTTGCTGTGTTGCTTGGTGGTGGAGTTTTTATTATGTTGTTGTTGATTGCTATGGTGGGAATTACTAATGGTGGTGGAGAAAGATGAGGTGGTGACAGTATCAAAGGTTACGACAGAAGGCATGGAAGAAAGGGGAGAAGACTGTTTAGGCGGTGACTTTGGTGGTTGTGCTAATGGTGGAATTGTGCGAAGGTGCTTGTTTGAGTTGGTGTTGGAACTAGTACTCTGGTAGGGGATGTGTTTATGGTGGTAAGTGAGTTGATGGCGGTGATGAACTTGACGATGGTGATGACAAAGCAGGAGCTGGTGATGGCTCCAGTGTAGGCTACGTCGAGCGGTAGCGGTAGTGATGGTATTGATGTCGTGTGGTGATGTTGGTATGGGTGCCAGAGATAGTGTTGCTGGAATGGTTTGGAAGAGGATTGGGACTAGAGTCGTACGTAATGGGCTATGGTAGAAGTAGAGTTAGTAGAGGCCAAGACTGAGGGCGTGTGGGCAGAAATGGTGGAGGCCGGGGGGTGGCTGGGGGCATGAGGGTAGAGGAGGAGGAGGAGGTTGACGTCGGGACATGTAGATGGTGGAGATGGATTTGGTGACGTTTCTGGTAGCATTGGTGGTGAACAACTTTTGGTCTTTGTAATGGTATTAGCTATGGAGTCGATGGATTGTAGGTTTTGGTAGATTCTTATGATGATATTGCAATATATAACAAGGTGGATATGGTGGTTATCTTATGCCTATCTTGAGGGGGGGTGGTGTTGGAGATATTAAAGTTTAAATAAGAGTCAAGTCTTATGTGAGTTTAAGTGTCTGAGTCAGATTGTAATATTTAGCAGTATAAATAAAGAATGTGGGGGTCCTAAGAGACACACACAATTATTTCCAAAATTCTACATAAGTATAGGAAAATTATATTTTTCTTCCTAACCATATTTACCTTTTCTCTTCCTTTGCAAAATTCAGAAAAGAAGGATAATGTGAACCCATTTTGACCTCGTATTCATCTCTCTCAAAAGATCACAATGGATTGACCAATCCAAAACAACTAAAAATAGATAACACAATAAGGTACACTATGCAACGTGAATAAGCACAACATAGAACATCCCTGAACATCCAGACACTTCAAAATTTAGGCCTTTGTAGAAATGTATGTACAAAGGAAGCAACGACCTTTTGTTTCATTCACTCAAACCACAAGTACTCATAAACAAGCTACATAAGTTAGTCAAGGTGGGGATTGAATCTCAAAACACCATGATCATGATCCAACAAGAAATGATAAGCACATCAAAATTTCAAAATGTGCAGGCACACAGTTCTCTGTCCTATTTTATGGAAACATTGAGTCAGTCATCTATTACACAACAACAATGGGCAAGGACATCTGATTTCTATCTCCATGCTTCGATCCGTTCAACCTTGGAGTTTATCCGGCTCACAATGCTCGCGCCTCTTGATTTTTCGACTGGAGGAACGGCACGCGTTCCAGACAGCCCCTTTCCCTTTCTAGGTACCCAAATCGCAGCAAGTATTATCAACAAGTATTTGTATATAGAGTATTGGGAAAGGAGGAAGGATTCTGTTCTGGAAAGAGAGGAGGGGGATAAAACAGAAAGGAGGAGCAGATATTTTGTTTTTACATTTCATTCCTGCTACAATGGGGTCGAAGCACTATTTATAAACCGACAAAAAGTCTTGGACTCACACGACACTTGCTTCAGCCGGCCCATTACACAGCCCATTCGCTGGAAGCATAATGAGCATTAGAATAACGCTTCCGTTGCCCAATCCTTCTCTCGCCTGAGTCTTTCTCCCGCGCCGATACAGCAGAGTCCTTCTCCCGCGCCGATACAACAGGGGTCATGACATCCCCCCCTTTAGCACCAGCTTGTCCCCAAGCTGGCGCATGCGGAAAACGGAACCGTAGATCATCCAAGTCCTCCCAAGTCGGTGTCGAAGTAGGGGTTCCTGACCACTGTACTTGTACCTTGGTAGTTGAAGTTGTTCCCTTGTCTCTTAGACGTTGGCGCAGTACCAGAATTGGAACACGAAGGTCATCGGTATCACTGGGAAGTTCAGGTTGGACTATGCTCGATGGTGGGATAGCCTTCCAGAGTTGTGACACGTGAATCACAGGGTGAATTGCCGATGTAGCAGGTAGCTTGAGCTTGTACGCTACAGGTCCAATTCTCTTCTCAACTTGAAAAGGGCCAAAGTAACGAAAAGCCAATTTGTGATTAGCTCGCACTGCGATGGAACTCTGAACATATGGCTGAAGTTTTAAATATACCCAATCATCTTCCTGAAATGTTCGATCTGACCTCTTCTTGTTTGCTTGTGTTTTCATATATTGGTTTGCTCGGTTGAGGTGTTGTTTCAAGAGTTCGGTCATCAACTTGCGCTCCTTCAGCCATACTGACAGTTCAGGATTTTGACACACTTCAGTATCACGAATGCCGAAATGCCTTGGAGTGTACCCATACAGAACCTCAAAAGGGGATTTTCCCAAAGTCGAATGTAATGATGTGTTGTACCAATATTCTGATAAGGCTAACCAATGGAACCATTTGGCAGGGCATGCATGAACAAAACACCTCAAATATGCTTCCACACATTGGTTAACCCGTTCCGTTTGCCCATCCGTCTGCGGATGATACGCGCGTGCTCATGCGCAGCTGGGTTTGAACTGCCCAAAATAATTCTTTCCACAAGGAGCTAGTGAACACTCGGTCCCTGTCTGAAATAATGGATTGTGGCAACCCATGAAGTTTGAACACTTGTTGCACGAACAATTGGGCTACCTGAAAGGCGGTGAAAGGGTGTGCCAGCCCTAAGAAATGTGCATACTTAGAGAATTTGTCAACGATCACCATAATACAGTTGAATCCTGCAGACCGCGGCAATCCTTCGATAAAATCCATAGAAACAACTTGCCAAGCATGATCTGGGACCGGCAATGGTTGGAGTAGACCTGGGTATCTCACATGCTCCGCCTTAGCTTGTTTGCACACTAAGCATTGTTCGACAAACTCGCGGACACTGCGTTTGATTCCCGGCCACGCAAATAGCTTCCAAATCCTGTGATAGGTGACCTGGAAACCAGAGTGCCCACCAATCGCACTGGAATGTAGTGAGCTCAAAATATTGCGTTGAGCTAACACATTGTTTCCCACCCACACTCTATTGCCCAACTTGAGTATGCCGTCCTTTAACTGGAATTTGCCCATGCCATTTCCCGAAACAGTTAAATCCTTGAGCAATTTGCTAGCTTGTGAATCCTGCTGATACCCTTTTGTGATTGACTCCATTCAATCAGGTACGACTGTGGATATAGCTATGACCTCCCCATTTGGTCCTGGTTCCCTCCGTGATAATGCATCCGCAACTCGATTAGTGAGGCCGGGCTTGTACACAATTTTGTACTGTAAGCCAAGCAACTTAGTCATAACCTTCTGTTGCCACGGAGTGTTCAGTCGTTGATCTCCCAAATTCACAAGACTGCACTGGTCTGTCCGAATCACAAATTCTCCCGTTTGCAAATATGTGCGCCAGTGTTCCACAGCCAGCAGAATTGCCAACCCTTCCTTCTCGTACGTCGACAATCCTTGTGCTCATGGCCCCAATGCCCTACTAAGATAAGCCACTGGGTGTTGGTTTTGCATTAGCACTGCTCCCACACCTTTGTCCGACGCATCCGTTTCTACCACGAACCCCTGAGAGAAGTCGGGCAAGGCCAGAACCGGCGCTGTCATCAAAGCGTTTTTTAGAGCTTGGAAGGTAGCCTCCTTGTCCAACGTCCAAA
Source organism: Phyllostachys edulis (assembly GCA_036346405.1). NCBI lineage: Eukaryota > Viridiplantae > Streptophyta > Magnoliopsida > Poales > Poaceae > Phyllostachys > Phyllostachys edulis. Next base: position 6,118,775 of record CM070568.1, read on the forward strand.
CAAACACAGCATTCTTCCGGAGCAACTCGGTGAGCGGGCGGCTTATCAATCCGGGTTATGGACAAACTTCCTATAATAGCTCGACAGCCTAAGAATCACAAGACCGCTGACATTCGTCGGTGTAGGCCACTCCTGAACAGTTGAGATGTTTTTCGGATCTGTAGCTACTCCCTTTTGACTAACAATATGGCCTAAGTAACGCAATTGCCTTTGAGAAAACGCACACTTAGATTGCTTGATCTTTAGCCCATGTCGTCTCAGTGTTTCCAACACTTGTTGCAGACTGGTAACGTGAGCTTCCAGGGTATGATTATATACCAATATGTCATCGATGAAGACTGACGAGGATTAAAACCTCTATGTTATTTTAATACATAATAAAAGACCATACGTCTTCATGGTCGTAACCCCTAAGACTAACGACCTCCCCGGTCGTTAGTATTCTAAAGGTTACTTATGGGTACCCGGCCTGATAAGGCTTTGTGCCTAATCCCCACCGATAACCGCCAGAAAATTATTGGACTTGTATTTTTATTGTATGATAAATGGAACACGTATATATGCTCCAAACCATGCGATGGTACAACCCCGAGACATCGACTATTAACCACCCTACGGTTAAGCTTTTCACAGTAACCGCAAGGAAGTTAGCACGTTGTTAATCGCTTCCACCGCTCCGACCAATCGTAACGCTTTCACCAGGACGTCTTCTCCAGAGTAATCGCCACCACTTCGAAGTTATTTAAAGGTGAAGCGCAGAAGACTAAGGGACACAGAGACAACAAGGCCAAGACCAACAAAGACAAGAACAACGACAGTTCAACAAGAATACATGAAGCCTAAGCGGTGGAATTAGAGTTAGATAATCGACTTAGACTCATATTCTAAGTCCGACATCCGATTAGACATTCCCCATTCAAGGTAATTCAGGTAGTACTTAGCCACATCTTGTAAAACCCAGTTCATATCAATAAAGAGCGACCCCATTCCATTCCGTGATATTCCACGCCATTTTCCTCGCTCATTTTCGTAAGATCGGCGACTTGATCGCCGACAACCGGGCGCCGTCCGTGGGGATCGAGGCGAAGTTTCAAGAAAATTTTCGCCAAGAAAATCCTCGCCCAAAATCTCGCAATCGCTCATGCGACTATGCCCGAGTTTGGGATGAGGAAAATCGGTTCGACGGCGACTACGCCGACCTCGACATGGAAGGATGTATCCGCGCCATGGAAGAAAATGGCAGTCATCCTCCTCTTCCTCCTCCGCCGGCCGCACGCCGCCCACGTTAGCGAGGTCGACCGGATGGATGAAGATGCGCCGCCACTCATCGGTGGCGCGAACCAGAGAACCGCCGCTCCACCATTCGAATGCCGAGGATCTCTTCAAGCCCGGTCTTCTCGACCGTAAACAGAAGAAATTTCAGCCCCATCACCCGAAAACTCTATACCATTGATGAAATCATGGTGAAAGATACTCTCCTTCGCTTCGCAATTCCAGAGTCAACCGTCACCGTAATCGGTGTCGATGAAACCTCCACCGGTCGAGGCCATGTGGGGATGATCACACTCAGCATACGATCGGCGGTTCGTCGGATCAGGCTGAGAAGACCTCAGGAAGTGCTCATCTCCGACCAATCTCCATCATGGAAGATTCTGGCAGAAGCACTAACAAGCTCTCCATTAGTTATGATGGAAGCTCATCGGAAGATCAATGCTCGAAGCACGAAGTCAACGCGATTGGAGATGAAGATCAAGATGCCCCGCGACGGTCCTACACTCTCTACCACGCCATCACGTGTTGTTAGAGATGATCCGGCCGCCAAGCACCAACTTCCGGAGGCAACGGAACTAATCGACGCCAATCGCTTAACTCGCTCGCATCGCTTCCACCCAGAGTGGTGATGGGATCGAACAAACCAAGGTCGGGGAAGGTTCGACAGCATACACCTACGACCAAGATGAACCCCCGAGACCTTCAGAATCGTACAAAACTTGCGACGATTCAAAACATGTTAAATAATTCCGATCCCGCTCTAGCAGAACGCCTAGTTTTGTACAACTCGAGGTCGTATCCAAATTCTCCAATGCACTATGCAATAACGGAAGCGATCGGGAACAGAGGGTTTCAGAAGTCGACTATGACTTCATCCCAACGCCCTCCTCAAATAGGGACAACACGGTCATACCAGAGAGCGATCGATACCGAGACCTCCTCGACGATTCCGACCAAGGAGTCACGAGGAGAAGGTTATTCCAAGAAGCTACTCCCCATCAGTGTCGAGAGGAACCACCACTAGGACCTAACGATCTCCGACATCGTTTGAACCAAGTGGGCGATCGGAGGCATCATATCAAGTCCACGACCGGATCGGCATAACCGGAGTTTCAGCGTCCCCATCTTAGGGATCGGTCTCCCATCGACATAATCCGCACCTTCCTGAGAAGACGCCATGAATCAATCACAGTTGTCGAGCCTTCTCGCAGGGCTCCAAGTCAGGCGTTGGCCTAACGGTTCGACCGGCCAACTTGGACAAATTCAATGGAACTCAAAACCCATTGGAATTTCTCCAATATATACCACCGCCATCGTGGCCGCTGTATGGCGATGAGAATGTAATGGCCAACTATTTACCCACCGTGCTCGAAGGGTCCGCCTTGGCCGTGGTTGTTAAACTTACCGGCCGGATCAATATATACTTGGGAACAACTTTGTGATCTTTCGATTGCCAACTTCAGGTACGACGATCGCCTCGAAGGAGGACGATCTCCACGTAATCCTAGAGGATCTGATGAGACTTTACGCCAATATATCAAGAGGTTCACCAGTTCGTAACTCTATACCCGAAAGTCGCAGAATCCTCTCGTTATTCAAAGCTTTTAAAACAGATCGAGGAATCGGCGGTTTACGGAGGACATAGCAATGAACCCTCCAAGAACAACCGCTGAGCTTTTTGATATGGCGATAAGTATGCCACCGCTAGCGAAGCAATCGAGTGGTGTGAAGCCATTGATCGGAAAGACAAGATTCTCACCTACCGACAAACAGGAGGAAAAGAACAAGAAGTCTCTCAAGAAGAAAAAGAACCGCAGACCGACGACAAAGAAGTCCTCGCTGCCCTAAAAAGTTCAGAAGGGCAAGAAGGACTATGCCGGTCAAGCAAGGCAAAAGCTCCGATCAAGGATTCTGCATTTAACAAGAAGTGGTGTCCACTTCACCAAAGCAGTGGCATGATCTGCAAGACTGCCGTGGTTCCGCAAAAGAAACTGGAGGATTATTATGTGTAAAGGACCATTTCCGCAATACAGAACATGGAGAAACGAGCTCCAAAAGGACAAGGATGGCGACGAAGAGATGGAGTACCGTGATCCCCAACACACACCAACATGATTTTTGGAGGATCTTCTTCATACGAGTCCAGACGCCATCCAAGGCCATGGAGCGAGAGGTCAACCTAGTCGAATCTCCGATCGTAATCAAGCACTCGAAGTGGTCTGACACCGCATTTCTTCAAAGAAAGACGATCGCCCCATCCCATCGACTCGACCGGTAGGTTCCCTATCGCTGTTGAACCAACCATTAATAATTGTCGGGTTAATCGGGTCTTAGTAGATGGGGGTAGTTCTTTGAATATATTATTTGTGGGAGCTTTAGAAGAAATGCGTGTCCCTATGTCAAAAGTGAAACTCGTGAAATATGCTTTTCATGGCATAGTTCCGGTTCTACCGCTAAACCGATAGGACAAGTTTCTTACCGATACGCTCGAAAGCCCGACAACTTCCAACAGAGAGGATTCCGCTTGATGTAGTAAACTTTAATCCAAGATACAACGGAATTCTCGATCGACCAAAGATTAGCAAAATTCTTGATAGCCACGCATTACGGTTATCAAAGTTTGAAAATGCCGGGCCAAGGAGTCATCACTATTCGAGGAGATCGAAAATGGCTTATGTATGCGATCGAAATCCTTTGCATCGTTGATGAACTTCCGACCAGAGAGGTTAACCCGACTACCATGCAGTCAAGCACTCGAGGCCAAAGATGACACCCAAACCATCCGACTGCATAAAGGAGGTACCACTCGACAAAAGCGCTTCCCGACAAATATAAGTCGTCACATGGGTCAGACATCCGCACTCCAACCGCCCGCGAAGATTCTCGGGTCGGGCAAGACTCAACCCTAAATAGGAAGAGTCGCCGTCTCTTCCTCCGAGCGAATCAGACGGTTTGCCCGGCAAGCGTCCGATATGCCCGAGTCCCCGAGGTGATCGAGCACGTGCTTGCTCTCCACCGACAAAAACCGATCAAGCGTAAACTACGACGTTTCGCGACCGACGAAGGAAGCAATCCAATGAGATTGACAAGCTTCTCAAAGCTGGATTTATTCGTGAAGTCGACCACCCACAAGGGCTTGCCAACTCGTAATGGTTAGAAAAACAATGGGAAATGGCGAATGTGTATCGACTTTTACGATCTTAATAAGGCTTGTCCGAAGGATGACTTTCCTTCCTCGCATTGATCAACCGGTAGACTCTACAGGTGCGAAGTTACTAAGTTTTTAGATGTGTATTCGTGGTACCACCAGATTAGTATGTGTAAAGAAGATGAGGAGAAAACTTCCTTCATCACCCCATATGGCACTTATCGTTATATTAAGATGCCATTTGGTCTCAAAACGTGGTGCAACTTTTCAAAGGTTGATGCAAAAACCTTTAGTCCACAAATCGGTCGGAATCTAGAAGCTTACGCTGATGATCCGTCGAAGACCACCAACGTTGGCGCACTACATTCCCGACTTACAAGAAACTTTTAATAACTTGAGAAGACATAACCTCAAGTTAAATCCGAAAAGTGTGTGTTCGAGTTTCATTGAAAACCGCTTCGGCTTCCTAGTTTCGCTAGAGGTATTGAAGCAAATCCAAAAAATTGCGCCATCGACTGAGATCGCGCCCGACCACTTAAGAAGGAAGTCCAAAACTAACCGTCAGATGGCAAATAATAAGTCGTTCATAGCAAGGTTAGGGGAAAAGGATTACCTTTCTTTAAACTTCTTCGAAACATGGGAGTTTTGAGGACTAAAGAGGCAAACGATGCCTTTGAGGAACTTAAAAGTACCTTACAAGTACCTCGGTTTTAGTTTCTCCGAGATCGGAGAAACATTGCTAATTTACGTGGCAAAGAACACCACGCATAGCTTAGCGTGTAATCGTTGTAGAAAGGATAATATCCAACGACCACCTATTACGTAGTTTAAGTCTTACATGGACCAAAGGAAAGATACCCACAGTACAAAAGTTGCTCTATGGCCTCCTTATGTCTTCAAGAAAGCTAAGGCACTACTTTCAGCCCACAAAGTGGTCGCATTCTACCGGATATCCTCTTGGTCAAGTCCTTGGAAACAGGAATCATCAGACTAATAGCCAAATGGGCGGTCGAGCTAGGGCGCTCGATCTCCATTTTATTTCACTTAACAAGAATAAAGTCCTGTGCAATAGCGTAATTCATTGCCGAATGGACAAACCTCGAACCCACCCAAGGACCCGAGTACTAACACCACGACGAGTGGACATTGTATTTCACGGTTCCTTGATGTTACAAGGATCGGGGTGGAGTGGTCTTGATATCCCTCATTGGCGAACACATCAAGTACGCCATCCAAGAATTTTCCCGCCACCAATAATGTGGCGTAATATGAAGGTTTATCGGCAGACTCGAGCGGCTTGCTCGCCGGATTCGCAGACATTAGTGAAAGGCGATTCTCAACTAGTAGCTAATCAAGTGGGGAAAGAGTATCAATGCTTGAGTACCAAGATGTCATCTTATCTGGCGGAAGTACGAAAACTCGAAAAGCACTTCTTCGGTTTTCAGATCCAACATATTCCTAGAAAGGAAAACTTTCGCGCATCGGTTGGCACGGATGGCCTCCACGAGGTCGACCGTCTCCGCCTCGGAGTTTTTCTCGAGCAACTCAATTCACCCTCGGTAGTTGAGCCTTCCGAGAACATACATGATTCTTTGCAAGTTGAACAAACTAATCAAGGAACATGGATGCTCCACGTGTCGTTGACGGTTGGCGCCACACGATCAAGGTAGAGATCGGATGACATCGATCTACAATTATCTTCAAAGATGACACAATTCCAAAAGATGATGTAGAGGCCGATCGATAGCACTAAAAGCCAAATCATACACTCTAATCGAACGTATCTTGTATAAACGAGGATCTCATGGAGTGTTGATGAGATGCATATCTCAAACGGATGGCATTAGATTGCTAATCAAATCCATGAAGGCGCTCAGGAGCACACCATTCCTACTGTAACCTCGGTAGTAAAGCCTTCCCAAGAAGGCTATTATCGCCAACCGCCTTCATGATGCAAAAGAGCTTGTGATGAAGTGTGTACAATGTCATTTATAGCCGATAAGTACACCACCAAAGACAAGCCTTACAAACAATTCTCTTTCTTGGCCTTTTGCAACCTGGGATCGACATTCGGGACCTTTCCCAAGAGCACCCGGGTTTCAATTCCTTTTCATCATGATTGACACGCTATAAAATGGATTGAAGCCGAGCCACCGTTAAAATAACAACCGAGGCCGCTAAGAGATTTCTCTCAAAAATGTGATCACGCGATTTGGTGTACCCAACAGATCATCACAGCATAATGGTTCCCGCCTCCACAAATCAATTCCAGAATTTCGCGATGAACTTGGTGTCAAAGTTCATTTTGCTTCATTGCTCATCCACGAGCAACGGAGCGCTTGAGCGGCTAATGGTATCCTTATGCAGGGATCAAACGCCGAGTATTCACCGCTTAATCAAACGGTCGAGCTTGGGTTAAAGAACTTCCTCTCGTGTTATGGGTCGTAGAACCACCCACACTATCGCGGCAACCGTGAAACTCCATTCTTTTTGGTTTATGGTGCCGAAGCCATGCTTCCTCCGTAACTCAAAATTGGCTCGCCGAATCGATCGCTTTGACGAAAATGATCGATTGAACGACGACTCGACGACGCCGATTTCTTGAAGAACGATTTAAACCAAGCCCTTGTACGATCGCTAGCCTACCAACAAGCCATGCGAAGGTACCATAGTCGTAAGGTGCTGACCGCAGCCTTGTCAGAGGTGATCCGTTCTCGTAAAAATTCAGAGCCAAACAAATCGCAATAAACTTTCTCCTAAATGGGAAGGTCCTTACATTTGTGGTCAAGTCACCCGACTGTGTTCCGTGACGACTAGCTATGTCTGATGGGCAAATTTTGTCAAATTCTTGGAACATCGATCAATTGCGTAAGTTCTATGTTTAATTTTCATTCTTTCATTTCTTTCAATTTCAATTTCACTAAATTTATTGATTAATTAAGAAGTGCAACCTTGCTTATATATATACACCTACATTCTGGTCGTTTATTATTGTTAGTCTGGTCGGAGAAGACATTTTTCTCTCCGATATCCTTTTTAAGGATCTCTGATACTCTATGGTCCTCGTCGTGAGCATTTTTCTCAAATGATTCCCACACGCGACTATACTCTTTTCTTAAAGAAAATGAGTAATCAGAGCGCCACACAACTAACTATCTCATGAATGATATGCTTACGATTCTGAAGATTATGCTTCATTATTTCAAGATTCTGGTCTATTCTTGTCCTGCCATCGGGTCGACACGAAAGCCTCCTAGTCAAGTCTCTCTTTTCGCACGTGGTCCCGCCTAATCGAAGGAGCTTCCTAGCGACGGTTCTTTTCACGATCCTCGCTACTACCGGATATAGAATTTGAACACGCTTTCAAAAAATATATGTCGATGCCTTCGTGTCTTAGCATTAGTTCCACTGCACTATGGGACAATAGATATAAACAAAGTTCACTTATAACTGCTGCATACATATTTGCATTTCTTCTTATGTCAAGTTTGACAAAGTCTTTTTCCGACCATATATAGTGTTTTTGATTGGTATTTCCATTATGACAAACAAAGATCTATAACTAGTCGAATCGACACCGTCCTCGACCACATTTGATTTCCTAGTATCGAACGATCGCTTTTGTCTTACATATCCAAACATACCTTCAAAAACTCACATACATGGTTATGACCTTTTTTATTCTCTTTTTGGCTCACCGCTTGTACAAGAACGCTCTTCTACTATAAAGCAATGGGGCTAGGAAATATACGAGAATTTTAAAAAGTCAAACAGATAAACAAAAGCTTTGTCAATGACATAAAAGGTAAGTTTTCATAGATATTCAAATATTTTTACACTTGCAGAACCTACTCTAAGAAATATTCCCACTTAACCATCGCTTGTCGGAGATTCGACCTCCATCTCCTCTACAACTATATCTCCGAGTGGCCCGAGTTCTTCCATGAACTTGGTCGCCTCCTCAGTGGGCGATTGAAGTCTTCTTTAACAGCTTGGAGATCTATGGAGGGTCGGAAGCTTCGCTTTTGCCAAAGCAAAACTAACTCCACTTGCAACGCCTGCTTTTAGGGCCCGCATAATTCGTCGAGTAGTTTTGAGCAAAACTTTAAGGTCCTCTAGAAGTTGACCCAAATAGTTCATTTTCTATTGGATCTCCTAAGGAAGGCAAGCTTGATCCTCGATCCCATATCAAAGATCATCTTGTTCAAAGCACTAATCTTTTCATCAATATTTTGAGCAAGAGCCGCCTCCTTATCCCGCTTCAAATTTCGAGTTTTTTTTACTGTTTCAAGATTTGTGTTTGCTCGCAAAAACAAATCGCTTAATGAACACAAGCATAATTGAAGGAAAAATCAAGTTTATGTACATATTACCTTCATTTGTTTTGCTAAGTGTTTCATATTTGGTCGTTGCTTCAACGATCAACCGGTCTTTAGTCGAACTTGCTTTCAAAAATGATCGGTCTTTAGCTTTTATTTCTTCTTCAAGAAGAGCTGCCTTGGCTTTTCACCACAACCTCCTCTTTTATTTTCTCCAGATCTATCGAATACGATAAGGAGAATAATTGTAGAGGAGCAAAGTATTGAAGAAGAAACAAAAGTTCAAAAGGAAAAGTTCTTACTTTCCAACTCGGAGTGCTTTTGCTCCAAGTCCTTAACTCATTTGGGTCATCCTCCGATCACAAAGAAAGTTCTCACCAAATGCTACACAAATAGCATTCTTTCTTAAGTTTCTTATAAACTTTTAAAGAAGAACTGGTCGAGAATACTTACCCAATTGCTTGGTCATTATAACCAAAGAAAAATCCAATCAGGTGCATCTTGAGTTGAGTATCCGATACTTTCGCCACGCCTCATCAAGCTCCTTATCCTCGATAAATCGGGACTAAAAGGAACTTGTTAGGTTGGGAAGGGTTATCAACAAAGGATCGAACTCGTTGAGACCTCTCGAGGCATCTACCTCCACGTAAGGGGTTTCAATCACCAAAGGATCCAACTCAACCGCTGTTCTTGTCACCGCCGGGGCTTCTTCGACCACTACTTCCTCAGAACTTTGTCCCGAGAAGTGCTCTGCCTGAACTTCCACAGTGCCGTGTCCTCAGAAGAACCCGGTCGGAAACGACCGAACACCGTAAGACCTATGCAAACCGAAGATGGAAGTTCAAAGTATCAAATCATCAAGGAATTATTAAAGGTACATACTTATACGACCACTTTCATTTGTACATACCTTGTTAATCTCCGGATTTGACTCAAACGCGCAAGAGAGAAATCTGTGCCGCTAGCCTTCCTTTTCTTCTCCTCCAATTTTGTCGGTTCTCGACCAAGAGGGTTTGTTGAACCTCACATCCTCCAACAAGATGTCGGAAGCTATGTCCTCGACCAGCTCATCAAGGTCCACATTCCTCGACTATCCGCCTGAGGGAGTGGTTTCATCAATCTCCAGATCGCTTGTTTCAAGAATAACCGTAAGGTCGCGCCACGACCACTGAGTCACATGACCTCCGCAGTTACATTCTGCGGGCCTTCAGGCTTATCCACCTAAATCAAAGAACAAATTTGATTGGGTGAAGAAATCCTTTTATCTAAAAAATTCGTACATATATGATTCCGAAATGTTCTATTACCTCGAGGGATTCATCTCCTTCAAGTGCCTCAGGGCACGACTCGGTCGGAACCAAGGTGGGATGTTGATCCTCACCAGATTGTATGATTCGCAAACCGACCGACTGCAAATGTAGAGCACGATTGGAAATCTGGTCGGGATATATGTATATACGTGGTAAAAGGAATTTTTGATTGTTACCTTAAGCCTTGCATCTCCTTCAATAGGAGTTATGCTAAGATCTTGGGGCATTCACCTTTTCTCCGAGCTCCCAAGCAGATTAGCTCGACTCGTTCTCTAATTTCCCCATAGGAAAGAACTTTAATGTAAGGAAGAATAGACAAATTTTAAGGTAACACATTAATCAAATCAAAATACCGATCGAATGTATCTCAAAGACTTACCACCTTCCGAGCAACTTCATCACGATCAAGGCACCAGAGCAGGAATGAGTCCCGAGCTTCAATGGACTAATCTGGCGAGAGGTAAAATCCTCACCACATGCCACGAAGTCGGGCCTCGACTCAAGAAGTCATAGATGGCATCCGCCCATCTTTTGACTATCCTCGCCTTCTTTACTTGCCTCCTTCCACTTGGGGTTTTCACTTGCTCTAGTTCCGCCAAGTAGAGGCCATCGCCTTTCAGAATCGCTATGTAAAACCAAGATTTTTTCCATGACGACCACGAAGATTTCAGCAGACATGAGGATGTACTCATCGGCCTTCCCGCCATGAAGACGCAATGTGCATTCCCCAGAGTCGCTTCAGATTTTGCCGCAGATTTTCCCATCACCATGCGGTAGAAATAACTAAAGAGCTTCAAGTTCGGTTGTATTCTCAGATATGCCTCGCATAAATATGCTAAAATATCGATATTTGCGATCGAATTTAGCCAAATTCACTAATTCCACCCCGTAATGTTCAAGAACGCGAGAAGGAATTTGTGTACAGTAATCTCAAATTTCACATTCGATGTAGGCAAGAAAACAGGATTTCTCATCTTCACGGCTCGAAAATGCTCTCCACCACCGGTCTCCAATTAATCGATTCCTATCCGGGAGCATTCCCATTTTCTCCAAAGCCTCAAGCTTTTTCTTGCCCAATTCAAGGCAACCACTTTGTAATTTGTCGACATGGCTAAAATCCTCAAGGATGAGTAGTGAAAGTTGAAGACTTTGTGGCTCAAGAACAGAAAAGGCTCGAGGATTTCTTGGCGAGAAGCTAAAGGATCGAAAGGATTTTGGAAGCATAAAAATTCTAAGAGCCCAAATGAGAGAAGATTTTATAAACTTCCGATACTTTCAAGGATTCCCACAAAGTCCAACCGACAAAAAGCTTTTTTTGTTCAAACGACAGAGGAACTCTTCGCTTCCCAAGGCAAGTTCTCAACTTTAAAGTGAACACGCACCACTTCAGATACCACGACATTAAATGGGTTCCGCCTGATACGATTTCATCGAAAAAGGTATATACACCCACCAGTTCATTTAAAGTTCGGGGCTAGCCGACGAGGATTAAAACCTCTATGTATTATTTTAATACATAATAAAAGACCATACGTTTTCATGGTCGTGAACCCTAAGACTAACGACCTCCCCGGTCGTTAGTATTCTAAAGGTTACTTATGGGTACCTGGCCTGATGAGGCTTTGTGCCTAATCCCCACCGATAACCGCCGTAAAATTATCGACTTGTATTTTTATCGTATGATAAATGGAACACGTATATAATGCTCCAAACCATGCGATGGTACAACCCCGAGACATCGACTATTAACCACCCTACGGTTAAGCTTTTCACAGTAACCGCAAGGAAGTTTGTTTTAGAACCGAACTTACGAAAGATTGTTTGATTCGGGGTCTCCTAGAATAGAATCATGCAGAGAGATTGACACGGAATTTTTATATGTGTTCGGCCTTCTCCGGAGAGAATAACAACCCTACTCCCGTGTGTGTATGGTATTGAGTGTATATCGAACAATCAGGGAAAAACTAAGACTATTACAGATAGTGCTTGTATTCCCGATGGCTCGATCTTCCTCCCTTTTTCTAGTTGCCGCCTTTTATAGTACGTGAAGGAGCGGCATAGCTACTCAGTAAAGCGGCGCCTCATCACCTCAGAACGGGCGATGTTGGTAGTAATTACCGTGTATTAATTCTCCACGCCGCCAACAAAACTATATACCGTAGATAATGGGTATTACGTGCCATTATTCTCAGAGAATAACAACAGATGATGATCGCTTGAATCCCTTAATCAATAAGACCCACTTGTCGCAGTGTTCATTTGATTATAAGGTGGTCGGTTGACCTAGTCGAGAGGAATCTACGATTATGAGGTAGTCGTAGCAAGACTTACGATTATGGGATAGTCGTAGCATAACTTACGATTATGGGGGTGGTCGAGAAGAACTTACGACCATCCATTTGGTTCTTCCTTCATAACATTAAGGGTACACTCAGGTTCACATGACGCCATATTTACCTATAATAAAAATTATAGATAAAAGGTAAAATGAGGATTATTATATCTCGCCATCTAGCCCCCCTTCAAGTGAAAGCAACTTACTTGGTAAAGGGTTCTAGATGGTCTTACGATCATGAGAGGATCAGAGAAAATAATCGAAGGAAAAACTCTTCGATTGTATACTACTTTGACCGTAAATGTGCTTGGTCAAGAAAATTGCTTACGACTATCAAGTGGTCGAAGCATTTCTACGATCACAAGGTGGTCGAGTATAGTGATCGAAGAAGGAACTTTCCGATTATCATTTCCTTTGGTTGAAAAGATCTAACCAAGGAAGTAATTTCGCTTGAGATGTAAACGCAAACCTGAATTTCTAACGGACACATCGGGAATCTCAAACGACGCCTGCTAGCCTCGTTCGCTGAAGCGTTCTCGAGACGGTGGCGCACCTTGAATGTCACGCCCGCCAAGGTACGCGGTTATATATACTCACCGAGGGTAAAACCTAAGATCTTACTTTTCCCCAAATTGCTCCTCGCCGTTTTTCAAGCTCTTGCCTTCTCCGCCGAAGTCGTTTTGCCTTCTCCGCCGCCACTCCAATTGTGCCTCTTTTTCGACCCAAAATTTCGCTTCCGAGAGAGATGGCCAGAAAGTTTCGAGGGAAGAGTCGAGATGGATGCGCGAAGATTCAAGCCCTAGTTGTCGCCGGAAGATTCCAGAGAAGACTCTTGTGAAATGGCTTCCCAGATTTGGGCAAGATTGGCCGTCAGGAGAATGGGCAAATTTCGCCTTCCGTGCTTATTGTGAGTGTGGCCTTCGAACGCTCGCCACCCCTTTCACACTGCAGTTTCGAAAGATTTTGGGGTGGAGTTAGTGAACCTTGGTCCTAACTCCATCACCATGCCGAGCTGCCAGATATTTGTGCGAGGCGACTGGGAATTCCATGACCTTGAGCTTTTCCAATATTTCTATGGAATGTCTCGCAAGTCGGATTGCCGGAAGTTGTGGTCTAAAACTCCACGACGGAAGTCGAGGGAGTATATTCAGAGTTTCACCCGGCTTCGTGGGTCGGATGGAGGAAGAGGTGGTTTTATCGAAAGTCACTCGTAAGATGCCTCTTTCGTGGGAAAGGTCATAAAAGCAATCTTCATGGATTCGACTCAAGATATCACCGGATTGCCCTTATGTTCAAGCTTATCAAGGACTTGAAGAAGGAAGGGTCGATCGGATGGCATGTGGTGAAAGATTTCATCACACGCCTAATTAGTCCTTGAAGAAACGAGCATCCCTATGTGGAGATACTGGCTAATGCACTCCAACCAGGACTACAACGAGGGTAAGTGAATTTTCGACTTAGCTCTCGCTTGGTCTTTCGCAGTTGTTTAAAAGATGCCTTTATCTGCTTGAACAGATCTTTCACCAAATGGAGATTGACGTTAGAGTCAAACTCGCTTAGAGAAGTCTCCGCCACTTAGTGTGGCGGTTCCTAAAATCCTTAAGGTCGATCCGCAGAGGAAAGGATGGTTCGCCTAAAGGTAATCAAGAGTTGATTTTATCTTTAAGACTTTATAGTCGAGAAAGAACTTACGACTAGAGAAATGTTGTAGAAAAACTTACAACTTAGTCGTGACCGTAGGAAATCTTACTACGAGGAAAGGTCGAGAAAAACTTACGATTTGATATCGGTCGAGAAAATCTTACGACCGCTAGTAATTCTTTCTTCGCTTTTGCTTTACGTAAAGTAGGCATGGAAAATCGCTTGATGATGAAGAAGTCAGATCGATAACCATCGGTGCAGGTTGACAAAGGACAAAGGCTCGCCTCCTTCGCCCAAGAGACGCCGACTTTTAAGGGTGACGACAAAGGAGGGACGAGCTCGAGTTCTAGTCCTTCGACCTGCATCCTCTCGCAAAGCTTAGGCAAATATAGCCAAGAATCAAGCCGAGGCTAAAATAGTCAAGTGGAGGAGGTCAAGTAATGAACCTCTAAAGCGCAAACCTCGCAAGGCCAAGGTACCTTCTATTATGACAAAAATCTTTCGCAGCTTCGCCACTCCCGGTTTTGTTAAGCACTTGGAAAAGGAGAACCGAAGGATTTTATGTCTTTGTGAAGGATAATACCGCCCAAAGAGAGCCTATGGCGATGGCAATGTCGCTCTTGGAGTGGTCGAGACCGATCTCGCCATCCAGAAAGTCGAGACCAGAGAGATGGTCCTCGTTCAAAATCCACGCACACTGACGTGGTCGTGGCTAAGCCCATTCTTCAACTCGAACTTCACCGTATGGTCGAGAGAAGAAGAAATCTTCCGCTGGGAAAGTGACTCCCAAATTCTCGCTTAGGTCCAAGGTGCAGAGGTATGTGAAATATACTAAAGTGTAAGAACAGAATTTACCTTTTTCCTTTTCACAACCTCGAATTGCTTTCCTTTTGTTGTTTTTAGCCCGACTCCTTCAAATTTCGAGAATGCTTCCGCTGAGAAGTTTATTGCTACCTCTCCAACCACCGGAGAGACAACAAGGAAGTGGTCGAGGATCATCCTCGCCTGTGGTAGAGGAAGTCGTGGCGCCAAGTGGTTACGACAACCAATGAGGTACCGTTGTACCCAAGAAGGTAGCGGCTACAACCTCTCAAGTAGCAGCGGTGACCACAGAGATGGTCGTGGAGACTCCAAGAAGAAATGCGACCATCGAGATGGTCGTGAAAGCTCCAACAACAAATGCGATCATCGAGGCGGTCGCCACGACCACCGAGATGGTCGTGGATAGAACAGAGGCACCGCAGGCTTCCGTCAAGATGGTGGCGGTTCTGGCCCACCGCGTTTTAAAGGAGATCGCTGCGCACGCTCCTCCCTGCACTCCAAAGAGAAACCGGTTACGTAATCAAGAAGAAGAGTATTTCAACTTCTTACCGACTTCTTTGGGCCTCGCTTCCATCGAGGGTCTTCGCTTTCAGATCTCGCGATCGAAGTCCCCATCCCAACGATATTCCCAATAGAGGGATACCTTTGATAATGAACGCCTTGAGAAGGTTTGGGACCAAGTCACGAGGGTAGACAAGTCAAGATCCCTGAGTCGGTTTACTCGATGTTTGCTCGATCAACTATGAATGTAAGTACTTAATCGCATTTATATATATACAGTATAATCTTCTTGTTTCTCATCGCTTTTTCATCTTGCGTAAAGCCATAGAGCAAATTGTCGTTGTCGGTGAATATCATCGACAACTTCTAGAGTCGCGACAGAAAGAGGAACTCGCAAACAGCAGAGAGGTGGTAAGTCATCGCTATTCATAGTCACCTTGGATTTGACTACTTATATAGTGCTTACGGATTTGTCATGGAAAAACTCACGACTAGGTAATGGTCGAAAAGACTTATGACCAAAGGGCTTTGTCGAGAAGAACTTACGACTAGGTCAATGGTTGTAGAAGAACTTACAATCGATTGACCCATGCTCATGTCCACCGTTATCCTTGCAAAGTTAAACAAAGGACGCTAAGATCTTAGCCGACTCGCCGATTATGAAAAAGAGGAGTCGAAAAAGTTTAGGAAGAGGTATTAGACCTCCTAAAAAGCTTAAAGAAGCTAACTCGCAACCATGAAGTCGCAGGAAAAATTAAACAAGAAGTGCTGAACTTAAGATCGCTTATATCTTTGATCTTTACCTAACTCTTGCTTCTTTTCGTAAAAAGAAGACGAGACGAAAAAGCTCCGTAATGAAGTTAGAGAGAAAACTTCAGCTTATTCACGAGCTTACTCAGATGTCCAAAAATAAAGATCAAAACCTTGAGACGCCGAGAACTCTAATATCAAGTAAGTAATTTTTACCCGCAATTCTTTACGAAGTTATTTCTTTTCTCACTTCCACTTCCTTTCTAGCAATGGACGTTAAATTGAGAGAACTTGAGATCAAATCGCGATAAAGCCGTGATTTATAACTGCATCGCCCTTATTGCAAAGAAGAATGTAGAGGATATTGTATCATGGGAGAAAAAGTATGCCGAGACCGTTGCTTCCCATAATGAAGAGGTCAAGAAGTTGATTCTCAACTAGTGGGTAAGAAATTCTTTTACCCGTGATTATTTTTGTTTTTTTTTTCCTCTAGGAGTTTATTTTGTTTGACCAATCTTATTTCTTCAGAGCAAGTGGTCGAAACAAAAGCTCGCGAGGCTTCGACTTGTACCCAACAGAGATGGAAGCAATGAAGATTAAACTTCAAGGAAACATCACGCCTCGAACAATGTGCTTGGTGAGCTACATAGTGAGGGAAAGACTCTCAAGATGATACAATAGCTGCTCACACAAGTACCATTGGGGATCAAGTCGATTTTGCAAGATCCGTGACCACTCAAGGCCAACCAAGTCAATCGATAAAGGAGGCGGTCGAAATCGCAGAAGTTATGCATTAGCAAAACTTAAAGCTCATGACCCCAACCTTAATGTGCAACCACTGGTCGACTTCAACCGCTCAAGGTAAGGAAGACGCTCGATGGAGGAGATGCAATCGCTGGTTTGAAAGTTTCAGAGGAGATGCATTGGCTCTCCTCTTCGAGTAGTCTCAGAATGAACTTGTGAAAACAATCTTTTGTTGATGTAATCCATCTTGTTCTCGCAAATCATCTTGTCGAGTAGTTAGTAACTCAAAAGATAATTAACTAATTTAAAGACTAAGAAATGAAGTCAAATGTAATGACTTTATCCTAGCCCCGACTATTTGCTTAGTTTGTGAAAACTAAGTAAATAGTTTTGTCTCTCGCAAATCATCTTGTCGAGTAGTTAGTAACTCAAAAGATAATTAACTAAATAAAGACTAAGAATTGAAATCAAATTATTCTAGCCCTCGACTATTTGTCGAGTTTGTTTAGACAAACTAAGTAAATAGTCTCAGAGAAAGGGTTTCAAAACAGAGAGGTTTGTTTAACTTGTAGTTTTTGGGTCTCAATTGTCATGCATCGGTCTAAAGGGTGGTAACGAGTTGACACTAGGAAGTTCCTTCTAGTGGGCGTGACCACGCAGAGAGGAGAGGCTTCGACTAGGTAATGTTAACATCTCCGACTAGTTTAATCAAATCGAGAACGGCAACTTGAGTTAAGCAAACGCCTAGAGGACTTTAAAATATTTACTCGCCCTTCTCCGTGGACTCGATAAGTCTGCCCCGGTAGCAAGAGTAGGAAATCGAACAAAGCTAGAAGCTCCTTCCAGCAAGGTGACCACGCAGAGAGGAGAGGCTTCGACTAGATGTGTCTCTTCCTCCCACCAGCTTGAGATGAAACGAGTACACCCAAGATGGTTAAGCAAATCTGAGAAAGTGCGCTTCTTAGAGTATTTTTCAAATTAATCAAGAAATAAACTAAGGTGAAAAGAGTTGGCCTTCAAAAATATTTCGACTAAATAAAACCCGAAGTTCTTTGTGTTGGCCATAAAAGCGAGTAACGAGTCGACACTAGGAAACTCCTTCTAGTGGGGTGACCACATGCAGAGAGGAGAGGCTTCACTAGGTGATGTTATTCGCTTTTCCGACCAAAGGTAAAGAAAACTGGTGTTTAAAACATAGTCGAAAAATAATGAAAGCACTACTCAAAAGTAAGACAATAGAGATAGAAAAACCCGATTCTTTATTGTCCTAATGGTCGGTTACACATAGAACTTGTGAATCGGGTCAATGTTCCAAGAATTCGAGAGAACTCCGCCGCCTTCCATTGCCAATCGCATCGACTCGACGAGTAACTTCACCATCGTAAGGACCTTCCCACTTGGGAGAAAGTTTGTTCCGATTAGACTTGGATTGGCAAAGCCTCAATACTAAGTCACCTACAAAGAAGGTCAGCGAGGTTGAACCTTACGATCGTAGTATCTTCGCAGGCTTGTTGGTAGATTGCCGAACTAATTAGGGCCCGGTTTCTCCTTTCTTCAAGTAGATTAATATCATCTCGTCAATTTGTTCCTCGGTTGGAGTCCGTGAATGTTTCGACTGTGTTGACCGATCTTTAGTTCCGAGGAAGCATAGCTTCAAAGACCAAGACTAAAAAGAAAGGTGTTTCTCCCAGAGTCTGACCGGTAGTTGTACGAATCGCCCATAATACGAGGGTAATTTTGTACCCAAGCCCCGAGCGCTTGATGAGTCGGGTCAAGACTCGAAGTTTTAATTCTCTCATTATTTGGCCGCTTGCACGCTCGACCGCCCCATTACTCGGGATGGGCCATGTACATAACATAACTTGGTACTCCAACTCGTCGCAAAATTCCTGAAATTTTGCGCCGAAAATTGCTTACTATTATCTCGTAATTATTCGACTTGGTACTCCAAATCGAGTAATTACGATCTCATCATAAACCGCTTTGTCGCCTGCTGTTATCCCAACCACAGTTCGCTTCAATCCATTTTGTGAACGATCAATAGCCACAAAAGGAACTCAAACCTCCCGGAGCTTTAGGAAACGGTCCTGTGATATCAAGACCCCAAAGTTGCAAAAGGCCAAGATAGAGGTATTGTTTGTAATGCCCGAGCCGGTTGGTGTATTTGCTCGCTATGAAACCGCATCGACACACTTTTTAACCAACTCTTTAGCATCGATAGGGTCATGGCCAAGAAAACCTTGTCGAAAAGCCTTGCCGACCAACGCTCAGAGGAAGCATGATTTCCACAAATGCCACCATGTATGTCGTGAAGGAGTGTTAATCCTTCGCTCATGGAATGCATCGCATGAGCACCCCTTGAGTACCTCGCTTATAGAGAACTCCTTCACCAAAGTATACATTTTGGCTTTTCGATAAGCGATCCGCCTCGAGATCGCCTTTCGCATGTAACCCTTCAAGATAATCATAGATGGGCGCCATCCATGTATCCTCGTATTCTAGAGAGGTCGCCTCAATAGGAGGTGTCTCGCTCTTCGACCGTGAGAAGGCTTCGAGTTGTTCCAAGAAGACTCCTTTGGTACTTCAGATCCGAAGAAGCTATTCGAGCAAGTCGGTCTCATGAGGAAATTATCCTTTCGAGGGATGAATTGTGCCTCAAACCTAAAAAATGCTTTTCTAGCTTACGATTCGATAAGTACCGAGACATTGTCAAGTTAGAGCACCGGTATTTTTACCGACTTGATTCACGACTAGTTGAGAGTCTCCTCTCACGAGTAGTCGGCGAATCGAGAGCGCCACGTCAGATACCGCCTAGCAAACCTTCAGATTTCGCCACATTATTAGTGGCCTAAAAGTTTAATTGTATGGCATACTTTAAGGTCTCTCCTAGAGGAGATACCAGACCACCCAAATTTCGAGCCACTTAAAGTAAGCGACCCGTCAGTACATCGCCCATCGGTCGGGAATCAGATCGGGATCCCAATGTGTTCAGATTTGTCCATTCGCGACAAAGTCCGCCAAGATCTCGATTTAACGGCCGTCGACACGAATGGATGTCGAACTCCCCAAGTTCGACCGACCATTTTGCCATGCGCCCCATTGCTTCCTATTCTCGAGGATCGCCCTAAGGGAAACTCAGACAAGACAGCCTAGTTTGTGCGCCAAAATAATGCCGCAGCTTCTCAAGACATGAGGAGGGCATACAAGCTTTTGGACCCGAGGGTAACGCCCTTAGGTCCGTAAAACTTCACTTACGTAGTAAACCGGTCGCTGTACATTTTCACGCTCTACAACCAAGATCGCTACCGACCGCCTCGGGCGTGGCGCCTAGGTAAACCAAGAGCGCTTTCTTCCGCCCCTGAGAGACCGTAATAGGAGCACTCAGAAGGTACCTCTTGACATCCTCAAAGGCAGCGCTGCTTGTCTTCTTTCGACCACTCAAAACTTTCGTGTCTCCTTAGAAGTTTAAAGAAAGGTAGTCCCTTTTCTCCCAACAGTAGCGATGAAACGACTTAGAGCCGCCATGCACCCAAAGGAGTTTCTCGACTTCTTTCCGTAGTTGAGGGCGATTTGTAAAATGGCTTTTATCTTTTGATTCGCTTCAATTCTCTCGATAGATACTAGGAATCCAAGCAATTTCAAGAGATTCCAAACACACACTTCTCGTGATTAAGTTTAAGCGATGTTTTTCGAGATTGTCGAATGTTTCTTGTAGGTCGGTAATATGATTAAGTTTCTTGATGCTTTTGACAACTAAGTCATCAACATAGGCTTCTAGATTTCGCCTAATTGAGATGAAAAAGTTGCTCGTGATCAAGCGCTGAAAAGAAGCGCCGCATTTTTAGACCAAATGGCATTTTGACATAGCAAAATATACCAAATGGTGTAATAAATGCGTCTTTTTTTCATCGCCTAGACACATATTAACTGTGATATCCGCAATATGCATCTAAAAACTTAACATTTCACAACCCGCAGAGAGTCAACCAACCGATCGACACGAGGTAAAGGAAAATCGCTTTTGGACAAGCTTTATTAAGATCAAGAAAGTTCACGCACATACGCCATTTGCCGCTTGACTTTCTAACCATTACAGGTTAGCCAACCATTCTCGATGGTTGACCTCTTATAAAGCCCGCTTAAGTAGCTTATCCAATTCGATTTAATAGCATCTCGCCGATCGTGGGCAAATCTCCGCAATTTTTGTTTTACGGTACTTTGTCGCCGTAAGGCTAGCTCGGCTCGATCACCTCCCCGGGACTCCGCATGTCGGATGCTTGCCACGCTAATACATCTGCAAGTAGCTCTGAGGAAGGTGATGAGGGCGCCTTCCTATTTGGGGTCGGAAGTATCCTCGATGCGTAACAGCCTTCGAGGGCTCCTCAAGGCCCGTGAGGAACCTCTTTGACTTTGTCGCTCGGCTTTGGTGTAGTTTTTAGGCTTCACTTGCTAGTCGAAGGTCGACTTTCTTCTCGAGTTGGTATTTGTCCTACCATCTCAAGGGATCGACGGCCGCAGTATGCGCCATCTTCTTGTCACAATGGATTGTAATTACTCCTTTGGGACTCGCATCTTAATACATTGATATCCATAATGAGTAGCCATTAGAATTTTGCCAAAGTTGGTCGTCCGAGTATGGCGTTATATGTCAGATCGAAATCAACCACATCAAAGGAGATTTTCTCGTCTCCGAAATTACTTGGTGAACCAAATGTTAAAGGAAGAGAAACTTGACCAATTGGTTTGGTCAAGATCCCCAGACAATCCCATGGAAAGAGTATCGCATCGGTCTTACTTTGGTCCCGGTACTTGCATGTCATCCAGGCACTCAGAATAAAATATTTAACGAGCTTCCACCATCAACCAAAACTCGATTGACCCGACAATTGTTGATGGTGGGTTCGACCACGATTGGGTATCGACTGTCGAGTCGAAGGATCGGGCAATACTCTTCTCGAAAGAAATGGTGACTTCCACCACTTCGTAATTTATTGACGAGAGGAGGATCTATGGAGTTTACCTCGCTCAGCAGTTTTGAGTCGCCGCTTTGATTCATATGCCGATGATCCCCGTGAGATGTGTTCAATGGTGTGTTGCGGATCCCGAACGGCATCTCCTCTTCGCTATCTCAAGATTTATGACCACTTGTTTGACCTACCGCCGAGGGTGGAAGTGGTCCTTGTCGCTGTAGTAGTCTTCAAGCTTTCGCTGAAGACCCTAGCTATGGAAGGTCATGCCCTTCCTTTTATGGAAAGGACACCACCTAGGCTTATCATTTTTCCGATCGTATGCTTACCTTTGCCTCTCGCTTGAGTGTGGCTTGATGTGCGTGGCTCTTTATCATTCATGTACCAATACCTCCTTGGAACCGCTGGTTTTTGACCCTTCATCTTATTCTTGGACTTTTTGCTTTCTTATCCTTCTTCTACCAACTTCACCGCTCTCGAGATGGATTGTCTTCACGATCAATTGTGTTGTTCCACTCGACCGCCTCAGAGGCGAGAGTATATCGACGCCATTTCAAGAGTTCGCGACGTAGTAGGAGGATTTAAAGCAATATCCTCTCGTTATCCTTCTACTACGGACTTCGCTTGAAAGCCCCGATGATGATGAATCAAAACTTCCTAATTGAGTTACTTAACCCGATCAAGCGCTTGATGAATCGGGCGCAATGTCTCGTTGTCGCTCGCCTCATCCGGCAAGTCGCCCTCCTTTCTGTATGCATTGTATGTGCCTTGGAAATTTGCCAAGAGAAGATCGCAGAGATGTTGCTAAGAATAGATCGACTCGAGTGGTTGGTTTAGTAACCACGATCGAGCGATCCTTCGAGCACGCTTGGAAGGTAATTTGCCATCACATGCTCTCTCCTCCCGCCGCTCGAACAAATTGCTAGTAAATTTGAAGGAATTCGGGATTTTGGGAACCATCAACTTCTCCATGTTCACCGGTCGAAAACGAGGTGGCCAATAATGCTCGGAGATCAAAGCGAGAATGCCCGACATCCAAGAATGACTTCTTGACGACGCCTTTGCGTAAAAGAAGGGTTGATATCATCGTGGTCGACTCGACGATACCCAAGAATAAAGTTGACCCGACTGTAATAGGTCTCGGTCCCACGAGGGAATACTCGTAGTTTATCTCGCCGCTGCAGATTTCCATGTCGGAGTGGTGAACGATCACCTTCCGAGGAGCTTTTTGATCATCACCATTTGAAGACATTTCTTCGAGTAGGAGATCGACACGACTTGTCGTTATACCGATTTCTACGCTGTGATATGTTGATTGATCGGTAGTCAAGAAGTCGATGGGTACGACTACTTGAATGATGTCGACGAGGAGCTTCCAATTTTTTCATTGTACTCAAGCCTTTTGTGCGATCTCTTCAATAAGAGGTCGAGTCGGCTGCTCGCTAGCTCTTGAGTTGGATTCTCGAGCAAATCATTGATGTGCCGGAGCTCTCGAGCTTCCTCCGATTGATATTGAATACGCCCAGCAAATTCTTCCGAGCTTCAATCTTCTTCCTTCAATTGCCTCAAGATTTTCCATGTTAGACTCTTGAGATTGCCTCAATGAAGCGCGAGAATGTCGAGGATTTCCGGCGCTCATGAAGGCGCTGGTCGTGGTCCGCCAGAGGTGGTGTCCCGCCATTGCCACGGGGCGCAGCAGTGTGACCTTCGAAGGGTCTCCATCTCGGCCTCTAGAAGAGTGATCTTGATCCGAGGGAAGGACGAAGACCTCCTGCTGATGATTCTCACTTGCGCCGAGGCCTCTCCGCTTGAGGAGTCGCCGAGAGACACCATCCGGCGACTTGGAGTAATCCTCCAAGTAGGGAAGTCCGGTTATAACTGCTCCGCGGCAGTGTGACTCATGGAGAGATGGTCGAATTTGGTGAAAAGCATGCTTGATCCCGCCTCTCGGGCGTTATCCAGAGAGAGAGAATCACCAGATGCCGTGAAGTCCTGCATCAGGCTTCTAGAGCTTGCCTCACCAAGTCGGACCGCCTTAGGGAACTTGGACACTTCGAGGAAAACTCTCGTCAGGTCGTGAGTCCACCTGGTGTGGTCCCGGTCGATTGACCTTGCCCTTGAGAGGGTAGATTCTCTTGGACATCTTGCTGGGGGATAAGGATCCTCCTCAACTCCACCGGCGACATTGTCTCCTCGGATCCGTGGAAGATCCCTGAGGCAAGAATGCCATAGGATGAGTCATCACTTGGTTCAGAATCAATCCCGATCCATGTCGACGTCACAGACCGCCAAGTCGAACCAGCTTCTCCTCGCTCCATTCTCCCGCCATGAGTGCATGAGATTTGGAAAACAGAGAGAATGTTGACAAGAAATTACCGAAGATCCCCACGGTCGGCGCCAACCGCTGGTGTTTTAGAACCGAACTTACGAAAGATTGTTTGATTCGGGGTCTCCTAGAATAGAATCATGCAGAGATTGACACGGAATTTTTATATGTGTTCGGCCTTCTCCGGAGAGAATAACAACCCTACTCCCGTGTGTGTATGGTATTGAGTGTATAATGAACAATCGGGGAAAAACTAAGACTATTACAGATAGTGCTTGTATTCCGATGGCTCGATCCTCTCCTCCTTTCTAGTTGCCGCCTTTTATAGTACGTGAAGGAGCGGCATAGCTATCTAGTAAAGCGGCACCATCACCTCAGAATTCAAGCATGTTGGTAGTAATTACCGTGTATTAATTCTCCACGCCGCTCAACAAACTATATACCGTAGATAATGGGTATTACGTGCCATTATTCTCAGAGAATAACAACAGATGATGATCGTTTGAATCCCTTAATCAATAAGACCCACTTGTCTCGCAGTGTTCATTTGATTATAAGGTGGTCGTGGTTGACCTAGTCGAGAGGAATCTACGATTATGAGGTAGTCATAGCAAGACTTACGATTATGGGATAGTCGAGCATAACTTACGATTATGGGGGTGGTCGAGAAGAACTTACGACCATCCATTTGGTTCTTCCTTCATAACATTAAGGGTACACTCAGGTTCACATGACGCCATATTTACCTATAATAAAAATTATAGATAAAAGGTAAAATGAGGATTATTATATCCTCGCTTTCAACCTTTTGGCTAGAGCTTCACCCACAAAACTATGGGTACTGCCAGAGTCAATCAGGATGAGCGCCTCAATTCCTTGGACCTCCCCTTTAAGTCTCACTATTTTCACGGTCACCCTTTCACTTCGCCAATGCTGAAATAGCCAACACTTCTTCTCCTTTTGAAGCCTCCCCTTCTGAAGGTGCTATTTCCGGGATAGCTTCATGGCACAAATCCCACATCTCTTGAACCACGTGAAGTTGTATGGTAGGTCCACAGCGATGTTCACGGCTCCATTTCTCCCCACAGGTGTGACACAACCCCTTAGCTCGCCGGTAAGCCCTAAGAGCTGAAATCCGGTCCTCCGGTCCATTTGCTTGGGCACCATCTACTCCTCTCCTATCATCCGCTCGCAGAATCTGGCCAAGGTTCGAGGGTCGTCCAGGGGGAACAGGCAAGGGTAATGCAGTACGTGGAATCGGTTTTCCTCCTCGCACAAATTCGAGTCGGCGTGTCTCGCGTCGGTGGTTTCAAGATTCCTCCTCAGAGGGCAAAGCTAGAGAAACCGCCAGATTCAGTTCTTTGGCTGGTGAAGAATCACCGCTGATCTGATTTCGTTCCTCAATCCATCTGTGAACTGAGTAACAAAGAACATGGGATCCCAAGTATGATGAGCAATCAAATTCTGCATCGCTTCATTGAACTTCTCCACGAATTCCATGACCGTTCCACTTTGCTTGAGACGATTGAATTGACAGAGTTGCTGCTAAAACTCTTCTCGGCCAAAACGCAAACAGACAGCATGTGTAAACTCTTCCCATCTGGTGCACGCAATATGGGCTTGTGTGGAATGCAGCCACAACACAACGCTTCCCCCGAAATGTATTGCTGCTATGCTGATCCACAAATCTGGTCGAGTTCCACAAACCCGAAAATACACTTCACATCTTAGTTTCCATGCCTTTGGATTTTCTCCATCGAATTTGGGGAAATCCAATTTCGGCACTGCTGAATGATATTGATGGTTTCCCGCATCAAAGGGAGGTGCAGGTAAGGGGTATGCACCAAACATACCATTGCCCGATGATGATTCCGGGACAGAATCTCCCACTACCTTTCCCCATTTTTGGGTCATTGGATTGATGCCGCTTACCCGTGGGCCGAGTTCATCTTCTTCCTTTGGTTCCAGGGGTTTCAGATGTGCCGGAATCGGTAACAAGGGAGGCCTCTCCACCGCCAGATGTCGAACCGCCTCTCCGGTCAATCACGACTTGATTCCGCAGAACCCCAACCTCACCACGCAAAGGTTTCTCATCGACGGCCACCGTCGGTTTCCAATCCTTTAGTTCTAGCACCACCGGCTTGATCTCCGCCATCGACTCCACTAGTGTTTGGATCGCCCTGGTAAGGGATGCCATCTCTTGCTCCATAGCCTCCGATTTCTCCTGGGCTTGGGTCCGATACCGTGGTTTCTCCAGACTGAACCGGGTGCAAGGATCGGTGCTCTGATACCAATTTGTTATGTACCCAAATCGCAGCAAGTATTATGAACAAGTATTTGTATATAGAGTATTGGGAAAGGAGGAAGGATTCTGTTCTGGAAAGAGAGGAGGGGGATAAAATAGAAAGGAGGAGCAGATATTTCGTCTTTACATTTCATTCCTACTACAATGGGGTTGAAGCACTATTTATAAACCGACAAAAAGTCCTGGACTCACACGACACTTGCTTCAGCCGACCCATTACACAGCCCATTCGCTGGAAGCATAACGAGCATTAGGATAACGCTTCCGTTGCCCAATCCTTCTCTCGCCTAAGTCTTTCTCCCGCGCCGATACAGCAGAGTCCTTCTCCCACGCCGATACAACAGGGGTCATGACATCGTCCTACTTTTCAGGCTACGGTTCCCTTTGCCTTGAAGCAAGTTCACAGCTCTAGCACAGAAGCATCGCAGAGAGTAATGTGAGCAAAGAACAAAGAAGTTGGGAGCAGCTAGTGGAGCCTTCCATGCTCGCCAGGACTTCACTTGTCTGGCCAATGGAAACTATTGAATCTCCTTCGGCAGGATTAGTCCGATTAAGCTTGTCTTCACGGCTGTGTGCTGGAGTGTTCAGAAGGGGCTCCTCGCTGACGAAAGAGGGACGCCTGGATCCTTCCTCAGTGTGAGAATCAAGGGGGAGGCTGGGGTTCTGATGTCCATTTTCATCAGACGGGTCCTTTTGGGGGCAAAGACATCCTCCAGATTGGACTCTTCTCTATCCTTGAGAGTCTTCTCTATTAGGCTATTGGCATCTTGAGAAAACTCATCACTTGCACTGCATACATCAGTGCAGTCAAAGGATCTGCCATCTGCATTGCATGTGTGCGACAGTTAGCATCAACCTACACTACTACAAAACAGGCTATAGTAGACGCCCCATCACAGACGGTTCCTTTGGAACCGTCTGTGTTGGGTCAGTTTGAACCCGGTCAAGGCGGAACAACTATCACAGGCGGTATTTTTAGAACCGTCAGGATAGTCGCCTATCACTGCACGGTTGAGAAATAGAACCGTCAGGAAGTATCACTGACGGTTCTATTCACAAACCGCTCGTGATAATCCTCTAATCACGCACGGTTTTACGTTACAATCGTCGTGTAGTATCACTGCAGCGGTTCTTATTTAGAACCGCTCAGGATATTTTGTTATCACTGCACGGTTCTTATTAAGAACCGCTCAGGATATCCTCTCGCCAAGATCAAGGCTCAGGTTCCACCGCCAAGATCGCCGCAGATGGACGCCGCCTCTCTGGCACTACCGCGCATGGAGCAACCCTGCGGCCCTCGCCCGGCTCCAGATCAACATACCTCCACACTTCAAGATCGATGGGATGAGGATCTAGCTCTTACTATGGGCAAATAGATATAGTAACTTCTCCTCCAAACTTTTTTTTAATTTTGGAATTTTCATATATATATATAGCCAAACAACGTGGCAAGAGCTTACAAAAAGATTAACAAACTAGAAACCTATCCAAAGGGTCGAGGTAGGTGCTATCTCTGTCTTCAATACTCAGAGGCGGCAAGGCTTGGGCGGACGGTTTAAGATCGAACGAATCTCGAATACGCCCACTCACGACGCCATTGCTCGAGTGTGTCCCAAGACCCTGATCGTTGAATCAAGTCAAGAGAGCCCATAGGCTCTCTTCTCTTGCTTGAGGGTCTCGGCTGGTCGAATCGATCGTCACGCCTTTGATTAAGCAAATCCAAGTGACGACAAGCCTCCCGAGACGTGCAACTTCGTTTTGGAAGACCACGCCGACGACACTCGTAAACTCGCCGAAAGTGGGAGATCACCCTAAGACACGGCGGAGGAGAATGTCAAGACGGCGGAAGGTGGCGCCACCCGCTCCGGCAAATTTCTCGGACAGAGGAGTGAAGACATTGTTGAAATAGTGTTCTTCAAGAAGACGACTCAACGTCAAACGAGAGAGGTGCGTCAGACAAAGGCGTGTCTGTAAGAGGAGGCACCATTTTGTTTTTGTGGAGAAAGGGATCAAGGAGGTTGTGTGAAATACATTGTAGAAGGGACACATCTATATATAGAACAATTTCTAAAGCCGAACGGAGACTAAGAGATATTTGGGGAGTCAGAGCGACGTTGGAAAATGAAGAGATGAAGCCGCTACTGTGATCGTGAGACGAAGAGACACACGCAGAAAATGAAGACGAAGAGACACGCGGGAAAATGAAGAGAGTTATCACGACGGTTTCGCTGTATAACCGTCATGAAAAGGAATCCTGACGGTTCTAGTTAAAACCGCTCAGGATACATTCATATCACGACGGTTGTAGTTAAAAACCGCTCAGGATTATCCTGCACAGTTCTTTTATAGAACCGTATGATATTATTATCACTGCATGTTCTCGCTATAAACCGTCTGTGATATACTTTTTATAAGGCGGAAACGCTAGGTTTTGCTCTCACTTGTCACTTCCTCTCCGCGCCCTTAGGCTCTCGCTGCGTTCGCCTCCTCTAGGGTTTAGGGCTGCTTGTAGTTCACCGCCGACCACGACCTCGGCACCGCCGCCCCGACCTCGGTGCCGCCGCCCCCAACCTCGGCGCCCCGACCTCGGCGCCTTCAACCTCGGTGCCGCCGCCCGACCTCGGGCGCCGACCTCGGTGCCGCCGCCCGACCACGGCGCCCTGCTCACCTCCTGGCCAGAAGCCCGGCGTCGCCGCCTCCCGACCTCGGCGCCGCCCTCCTCCTCCCGTGTGGGCCTCCTCCTCTCTGACGGCCTTCTCCCCGGCCGTCCTCCTCCCTCTGACCGGCCTTCTCCCCACTGCCGTCCTCCTCCCGTGTCGGCCTCCTCCTTGCACCGTGAGTTCTTGTGCGACATCCTCTCTGTGAGTATTGCTCCTCTGTGGCGATTCGGCTTTGTTGATCAAGGCTTTGTTGACATGCTCGTGATGAACTATGTCTTATAATCGAGATTGAATGTGATAGTTAGTTCATACTTGAGCTCTATTGTATTACTTGCTACCGTCAATATGATCTCTCGTTAATTGGTTACTTTCGGTTGAGCTCATCGCTCATTGTAAATTGATCGCTGGGCTTTGTTGACATGCTCGTGATGAACTCATCTTATAATCGAGATTGAATGTGATAGTTAGTTCATACTTGAGCTCTATTGTATTACTTGCTACTATCAATATGATGTATGTTAATTGGTTACTTCGGTTGAAAGCTAGTTATTACGATTCTTCATGTTCGATTCATTGAGAGTATTCGCGTTGGTAATCTAATGACTAGTTTGTGATTCTTCTAGTAGTCTCAGATGAGCTCATTCAACTTTTCATTTGCCATCTTGATCTCTGTAGTCAACCTCTGCTTGATCGAAGTTTAATCTGTTTTTTGCTACAGTTGAGATCGTTTGACGCTAAGCAAAGTATTGTTTAGAGCTCATAGTTTGAATTTATATTATCATATTCATTTAATGAAGAGTATAGACAATAGGATTGAGATGGCAAAGACTTGTTCTTTAGCTACTCTCCTTCCGAGAGCACATAATAGCATCAATCAATATGTTGGAATAGTGTCGTGCAATCGTTAATCTCTAGACCTTTTATTGGTCGAGAATTTAATCCAGCATTTGTTCTTATTAAGAACCGCTCTGTGATTCCTTTGCATTTCCTTAGAGAAGCTGGTGGATTAAGGAGTGTTAAATTCTTTAGAAATTATGCTTTAATGCTAATTAATTTTGTTGGGATTAATTCTGAAATTTTGCTAAATCAGATTTTTTACAACAATCCAAAAAGAAAGTTTTACTTGATTCTATTTTGTTTCTATGTTGGGATTAAACCTTTGCTTAGCATTTCCTTCGTCGATCATTTTACTTGATTCTAGTTCTATGTCTTCATTAAAGGCTAGTCTTACGTACATGAAGCATTAAACCTTTGCTTAGCATTTTCTTCGTCGATCTCGACACACTTGAGTGTACCTTTGCTTCGTGCCAATCCTCCACCAAGACGAAGCAAATGGTACACTCCAAAGGTGTCGAGCTCGATGAAGTAGGCTCTGCAAAGATTTGTATCACTAGTTTCTATCTATACAAAGATTACAAGAGAAACGGTGGATTAAGGAGTGTTAGGAGTGTTAGAATAGAAGTGGTGGATTAAGGAGTGTTAGGAATGTTAGTAGTCTGTATGAGCTCATTCAACTTTTCATTTGCCATCTTGATCTCTATAGTCAACCTCTGTACTTCTTCTTGAGATTAATTGTTTCATATTTATGCTGGAATTATTTATGATTATTTGCTATGTCTATTTTACTTGATTCTATTTTGTTTCTATGTCTTCATTAAAGGCTAGTCTTACGTACATGAAGCATTAAACCTTGCTTCGTTGATTAAGGAGTATTAGGAGTGTTAGAATAGGAGTAGGGAGGGCGAGCCCTACAGATTAAATCTTTGCTTAGCATTTCCTTCGTCGATCTCGACACACTTGAGTGTACCTTTACTTCTTGCCAATCCTCCAAGGCAAGAAGCATATGGTACACTCCAAAGGTGTCGTGGTCGATGAAGAGTATAGACAATAGGATTGAGATGGCAAAGACTTGTTCTTTAGCTACTCTCCTTCTAAGAGCACATAATAGGAGCAGGAGGCGGCGAGCCCTACAGATTAAACCTTTGCTTAGCATTTCCTTCGTCGATCTCGACACACTTGAGTGTGCCTTTGTTTCATGCCACCTCCTCCAAGATGAAACAAATGGCACACTCCAAAGGTGTCGGCCTCGATGAAGTAGGCTTCCTTAGAGAAGCTAGTGGATTAAGGAATGTTAGTACTGTGATGAGCTCATTCAACTTTTCATTTGCCATCTTGATCTCTATAGTCAACCTCTGATTTCTTCCCGAGATTAATTGTTTCATATTTATCTTTGGAATTATTTATGATTATTTGCTAATATTGCACATGTTGAGCATATTATTAAGTTTAAATGTATATGTTAATTTGGGACACTTGCAATCCATTTTATTGCATATGTAACTTATATAGATAGCAAGTGTTTAGATGGCAGAGACATCGTCTTCGCCGCCGCCACCGACGCCGCAGATGGAAGAGGCGCCGACAAGGTCACGACACCGACGCCGCAGATGGAAGAGGCGGCGACGAGGTCGCCGCCACCGTCGATTTATAATGACACGGAAGCGAGATGGCAGAGGACAATCGAAAATGCCTACGGCCGATCGGGTCATCACGGAGGTCGGTGACTTTGGGGTCCCTCTCGAGTCCCAAGAGATCGTGGTAGATTAGGACCATCTGCGGGATACTTGCAAGGAACGGGTCCTCATCACCACACCAACGTGGAAGGACTCGACGAAAGAAGCGAAGGCGCTACTGGGATGAGAACTTTCGAGAAGTTCACTATTCCGTATACATGTGGCACGCGGCGACGGACGGCGATGCTCACGATGGGTAAATCGTGGAGGACCTTCAAGAGCATTCTTGTCACGGCACGTGAACACGGGTCAAACGCCTTCGCAAAGACAAATTCTTGACGGGAAGCATGGGACACCTTTGTGGCTATGAAAACGACGGCGAATTTAGGAGCAAAGTCGGCGCACAAAGCTCTCAGACACGAAACACTCACCCAAGACAGACTCGGCACCACTGGGTACGCGGTAAATACGAGGAATGGGCGGCGGAGAAGGAGAACCCGTTTCTCGAGGTCACGCACCGCGTTCCCTAAGCCGGTTAAAAGCGAGGGCACAAGTCTCGTCTTCGGCAAAGATCTCCTTCACAAACCCGGCGAGACTGTGAAGTGTCCCAACGTGTGGTAAATATGTCGAACTACTAAGTTGTTAATAAGTCCATCACTTCATAGTGCCTATAATAACATGATGACCTCTTGCAGCGTGACTTGACTGCCCAAGCTTCCCAAGGCTCCTTCCATGCAGACGGGGAGAATGATATACTATCTACGGCCTTGGGAAACAAGGAGCACCCGGGTCGCACGCGAGGCTTTGGGGTTAACGTACCTTGGAGTCATGGATTCGCGGACGACTACTGCACGTATAGGACTAGGAAGAGATCCAAGGCCGAGCACGACAACCAGTTGGTACAGATGATTACTAACCAATTTCAAGTAGAGATGGCAAGATTGCGAGTCAAATGGATATACTCATGAGCCGGTGATCGCAAGCCGCCTCGCTAATTCGGGAGGCGTCCTCCTCGACGTCGGAGTAGCGTCGCGTCAAGATAATTGTGAACATGACGACGTCCGATTACCGATAGACGACATCAAGGTAACGTACATCTATGGATGCACCAAAGATAGACCTATAGGACGCCTTAGCTAATTGCGATCGCTTTGTAGGAGCCGACGCCTCAGAAGCTCCAAGTGAGGATGGATGGGTCCTTTGTATTGAGGTCGCGCAGGGATGGTGTATCCATACGAGGAAGGGCGGGCAAAGACGGTACCACCGGCGCAGTTACGCCAGGTCCGTGGATATGGTACATGTCAATTTCCGAGCCGCCCCGTGAAGATTTACCCAACGAAGAGATCACAACACTAGGGGATGCCGTCCTCTCTTTTATCCAAAGGCCCAAGAAGGACATCACCCGACCCAAAGAAGGCCGCGATCCGACACGACCATTCCTCTCCAACGGACCTCGATGACTCCACCTCATGTTTAGCCTCATAAGGCCACCTCTTCGATTCCCGTGGAGAAGACGCCAAGGAACAAACAAAAGCGTGCCGTCAGATCCGCTTCGAAGTCGTCTCACAAGAAGACGCCGCCAATCGCTAAGGCCAAATCGAAATCCACAAACGTTAAGCGCCTCCCAAGTCCGGAAGTCCGCGATACCCGGAACTACATCATCGAAAACCATTGTGCTCCGATCAAGATAATGCACGCCGATATGCTTGTCGCTTTGCATGCCCGGTACTTGGCGAAGACCCAAAAGAAGGGTGCGATCATCGAATCACCGCCGATACGAGGACAAGCATTTCTTCAACGGACGAGGTACTTCGTCGTGGGCTTCAATGACTTATTTCAACTATTCAACCTCGCTGGCCTCGACGCCTCGCTTCTACGATGTTGGACATCGTAAGTCGCGCATAATCAAGTTCTACATTCATGTAATACCAATAAATATCACAACTCATTGCTTATGTATAGATACATTTGAAAAATGTCCGGAATGGAAAGAACCATTGGGTTTCTCGACCCACATGTGGTATCGTTGCAAACCATCCAACAAGACTCATCCTTCGCCGAGAAATACATAACGAGGTCATTGCTTCGTCGATTTAACATGAAGTACATAGTGGTGCCCTACAACCGTGGGTAAGTGTCACTACTTGCTATACAAATTTCATTTGTACTTTATACGCAAAGACTAAATTAGGTTTAATGACTATAGCGACATACATGAGTAGGTACCATCGATCCTTTTAGTTATTATACCCAAGAGGAACCATGTGATATACCTTGATTCCCTAAACCGCAACAAGCACGACTTCAAAGACTCTAAGAGGAATACTCGAGAGGTATGCTCATTTCCTCCTTACATAACTCTATTGTAGTCTTCATTCGCTTGAAATGGCCGAGGATAACCTTTTGAATCATGTAGGTCGCTCATCAATTATGTTGCCAACAAAGGAATATACAATGGAAAGAGCGCCTAACTAACACACAGGATGGATTTTCGATGACGCGCTACAACACTATAATCCTATATCATACTTCATAATAACGCGTCTCGAACCGACTATACCTATATATGTAATTCTATTTTTGCAAAGGCCGCCAAAGAAAAAGATGATGAGTTATGTGCAATCCACGTGCGCTATCATATGCACTAATCCTTCTGACTAGGAAGAAGGATCCCGAGGTTTGTCAATCTCAAATAATTATTTCCTAATTATAAATTTAAATATATATATATCTTACCACTTTACTCTTGCTAGCGGCGGGCCTTGAATTTACAATGTGATTCACTCGCTATGAAGAGATCAAGGACATTCGAGGAAGCTCTGCGCCTTTATCAACACAAATCATTAACGACAACGGAGAGTTTCAATTCGTCGCCAACCCGAGCATCACCCCACTAAAACCTCTCAACGCAAACAATTGTAATCTAGTTGTAACTATAGCGACAATACTTGAACAAATGCGGATCTTTTGTAATTTATTTTGAGTAATGATCACTTTGAGTTGTCATGGCTCCTTGAATCATTTTCGTGAATGCTTGAATCATTTTTCGTGAAAGCTTGTTTTCAGAGGGCATGGCTAGCAATTCCCGAGGCTAGCCAGAAAACAAAGAAATTGTGGGCGGGGTACGAGCTATCACGACGGTTTTGTGTTAAAACCGTCTATGAAGGCAAGTATCACTGAGCGGTTTTCGATCGCAAACCGTCGTGATAGCGAGAATATCACGACGGTTCTACAAAAAGCCGTCGTGATAGGAGAATATCACGACGGTTCTACACAAAAGCCGCTCGTGATATCCGTAAATCACGACCGGTTTTTATTTAGAACCGCTCGTGATATTCTCATATCACGCGGTTTTCGCTCAAACCGCTCGTGATATTTGACTTCGCGCACGGTTTTTAATAAAACCGCTCGTGATATTTCGTATCACGACGGTTTTGTACCGCCTGTGATAATATCCTGTTATCACAGACCAACAAACATAGACGGTTCGGAAACCGTCTGTGATGACGGTTCCGAACCGTCTGTGATGTCGGTTCCTGTAGTAGTGCTAACTGAATATTGCTAGTCTGCTATTAGGACAATGCATTACCTGAGTCATATTTGGTGCAAAAACCATAGCAATATTGCGAGCATTCATTTTGTTTATGTTGTGTATGGCTTATATATAACAAAGTGAAAGAAAAGGGTTGTGTTTGGACACAACCTTACAGGGGAGATATAATTGTATAGGGTTACGAGATATTATGGGCTGGGGGGTGCGGGGGACGAAGCCCCCCGCGGACACGGACTATGACTCTTAGTCGAACATATAATCGGAGTATAAATATATACCGTTGACCTATTGTAACCCTAATTACAAAAAAAAAAACCCCTTACACGGACAGAGCCATCGCGATTTGGCTCCCGAGGGACGTAGGCTTTGCCTAACCTCGTAAATAAGTTCTTGTGTCTCTTGTGTATTTACTGTAATTATTCT
Source organism: Phyllostachys edulis (assembly GCA_036346405.1). NCBI lineage: Eukaryota > Viridiplantae > Streptophyta > Magnoliopsida > Poales > Poaceae > Phyllostachys > Phyllostachys edulis. The sequence continues at coordinate 6,154,364 of CM070568.1, forward strand.
CTCATGCAAATGGTTGTCGCTGGTTCCAACCGTTTATCTGTTTTTCTTGGACGACAACAGCCATGAGATTAACAGCCCAGTCAAGTAAGGCTGCTCAGCCGGCGGAAGGCATTTGGCAACCCGAGCACAGTCCTCTTCAGATTGGCATTGCATCACCCGTTCAGGTGGGATAAGAGTCCAGCACCCCACTTTGCAGTTCCCTAAACCAGGCCTGAAAAGGATGGAAAAATAGATGGAATGAGAGTATACTTTTGCCATCAAACGCGTGTGTTTTGCCAAGTAAAGCTGACTCAAGAGCATAAACTGTTAATGTTAAATAAGTTGACCGCACCCTGCAGCAGAAGATTGCTGAACTGCATGGCCACAACTTTGTATTTATTGAAAAAAAAACTTGTGACAACAATATCTTTGTGGAAGAAAAGGAGAAGATGGGGTTCCATTAGAAAGCGAAGGCTGGATTCTCTGACAGGTGTTGATAAGCAAAATCATTAATTAATAAGTATCTGGGTAATGTACATGTGATTAGGAAGCTGGTACTGTCAACAGATCACATAAGCTACATGATAGAAAGAGGCGTACTTTGATTAGACCTGGCAAACAGTGAACATCAATGCCATCTAGCACGATTCCACTATTTAGCTGGTCTCTCACAAGTTCCACCCGATTATTCTCCGCGTTTATACGAAAAATACCTTCTGCCTGCAAAGTACGAACACGACAACATTATTTGTCAGAACAAAGCCACAAGGCATTGATAAAAAGCAATAAAAAAACACCCGAAGACCGCCTTGTTTATAAAGACGTCTTTGCATCATCAAGCAGAATCGTCGGAACACTGTTTCCACTAGAATCATAAGAACACTGCATTGATTCTGTTGAAACTCCAAAGACACTGGCACTGCATTTCAAGTTTCAATCAGTTGAAGAATAAAGCTAAAGTAAACATGAACTGAAACTAATAATCTATATTGCGCAAAAAAAAACATTATCTTTCAAAGTAATTAGATGCATCTTGCAAAACTAGGATATTACCACATGAAAATGAGAGCACCTTGCCATTGACGTCAAGGCATCTTATAACGAGCAAGATTTTAATAATTTTGATGGTACACAAGAACAGCCTCTGAATTCTAAAAGTCATATACCGGGACCCCAAAAAATATTAGGATAATTGAAGTTTTGCCATTAAGTTTATGTGTAATTGCCAAAATACCATCTGATGCCTCAATGACATATGAGTCCTGAGGCCATATGTCATTGAGACATTGAGTAGCATTCTAACAATTGGGCATAAAGTGGTGTGGCAAATAAGCCAATCCTCCAAAAATATTCGCCTTCTTAAAAACTTGCCATCAATATAAAGACGTGAACAAAATTCGCATTATTATTTAGGTGCTGAGTATGCTGGTTTGCTAACTATGACTGGCACAACTCATCCCAGGAAACTAATTTTTTATTTTCTTTCAGGATTGCTCGTTACAGAAGTTTTCCATGACTGAGCACAACTCATATGCTGTAGTTTTATTGATCATATACAGGCAATCCTTCAATTTGAAGATTGGCTGTAGGTGTTTGTCGTAGATATGCGTCTAAACAGTAGATTTGAAGGCATCATCAGTCGGCTACGTCAACCTTCGAAAATACGTAAGTCGGGGACAAAGCATAAGCATGCAAGGGAATCACTCAACTTGTATTGGTTAAGTATGAAATGAAGTACAAGTGGCATCCTCCTCATGTTACAAAGGGGGGCCTATTTATAGGATGGGAGAGGAGAGAAGGTGAAGTTGCATAAATAACCCTACTTTTAGGGAAACCCTAGGGGTAGCTTCGTCCTTTCCGATCGAGTGGGACCACCTATACCGGGCCCACCAGTTGATGTTGCACGTGCGATTGTGTAGAGAGGCATTACGCTTGCCAATTGCGTAGTAGGGCTTGGTTGCGTAACCGAGGCCACACTTAGTGTCGTTGTCGTCTCGTATAACCTCCACGTCGTGCTGCTATTTTCTTGCTGACGTCAGTCGGACCGATGTTGATGTCGACCTGGGGGGACACGGGGACCCCCTCCCCCAACAGTAACCCCTCGCCATTCCGGGTGATTGTCGCACGCTCGCCTGGGCCGGCGCACTGATTCTTGAAGGGGGCCGATGCGCCTCCCAGGTCGATGGTCTAGACTTGGCTATGCAGCGAACGCCTACAAAATAATAAATCTTCACACAATCTTCTCCTGAGCATTCAAGTCCTACTCTTTACACAATCTTCTCCTGATGAAGTGTTGTTCGATGAATAGATCAGAGAACTTGTAAGGATAGAGAAATGCATCTTGAAGGAAATGGGGTTGGTTTGCCATGTTGAACACCCTCACAAGTTTATCCCTAGTTATGTCGTTGTACTTGGCACGCTTGAGCTTGTGCAAGCAGCATGGAACCTTGCCAATGATAGGTAATCTGTTAGTACGTCTCCATATAATAGTTTTGTGGTTCATTATTTCACGCCTTGGCATATGATTTGGTTAATTCTACTAAGCAATTCATTCTTTGGTGATATTTTTTTAGGCGGTGATGGTAATGATGTGTTGATAATGATAATGTTGCTTCACACTCTGTGATATTGCTGTCATATCATGCTTTGTATACTTGGATGGAGGCCAAAGTCCTCCTTGATGGAGATAAGGTCACCTCCCCTTGCACGGCCCGCTAGGATGGAGGCCCTGTGTCGCCTCTTGTCATGCGTCATGGCTACCGGTGATGAGTCCCTTCGCGCGTGGCTCACCTGGATGGAGGTTGAGCGCCGCTTGGATGGAGACAAAGTCGCCTTCCCTCGTGCACGACTCACCGAGGATCTAGTAGGAGGGCTTTGGCGGCGATAGGAGGATGATGAGGTAGTGACAAGACGTTGACCCAAACCACCGCCCCTAACCATGAGCCTTATATCCTCTTCGCCTGGCTCACCGCAGCCATGAGTGGCTGCTTGTCGAGATTTTCCCATCCGGCTCGCTACGGCGCCGTGCTAGCACTACTGCCACCGGTGGAGACTTGCTCCGCCTGGCCCGTTGTGGTGTCATCTTACCCCACTTGGTTCTCCTCCATGGACATCGGAACCGCATCGCCGGGCCTACTGTAGTGCTTTAGCACCGTAGTTGCCCCTTGTTTTCTTGCCGCAGACATCGGGCCTGCCGTGGTGCTTTAGCACCACCGCCCCTAGTCCTTTGACTGTAGACACTGGATTCGACTCGCCAACCCTAGTGCGGTGTTTAAGCACCGCTGCTACCCCTCATTCTCCTACCACAGATGTTGGATCTGACTTGTCGTGTGTTCGTGCATGCCCACAGATGTGAGGTCGAGCCTGGGTTCAGATTAAATCTCGAGTGTGTGTTTCCCGCTGTACGAGTGGCTAGCGTAGACATACGTGCGGTTCAGGTGTGGGCTCGATCCTTGCAACGAGTTACCATGTTGACGAAGAGGTACACACAGCTTGTAGAGACGAGGGATACACACGCTGCCACACGTGTAAAGGATGGGGCCGAGAGAACTTAGCGTCGCCTGTGGACAAGACTAAGGCCATGAACGTGGCATGTGATAGTAAGTGGTGCTCAGGTTGTTTTGAGGAAGTACCCTTGAGGCCAAGACGTGTTGTGCTAAGGCGAATCCATTGTTATGACTTTGTTGTATGTCTGAAAGAACTTTAGTAGGGTGGGATGATTTCGCTAATTCATTCACCATTTTCATTGAGGGACATGTTGCTATTTCGTCTCCCATCGAAAAAACATAGCGCTCTAGGTATCCTCAAGAGCGTTGCTTGCACCGATAGAGCGAGCCGGAACGTCAGCGTCTGCCATCGACAAAACTTAGTGCTCAAGGGACACTCAAGAGCACTTCTTGCATTGGGAGAGGATTGGAACGTCGTCGTTAGTCATCGAAAAAGCTTAGCGCTAGAGGGATGCTCGAGAGCGCTTCTTGTGGTGGAAGCAGGCCGGAATGTCATCGTCTCCCATCGAAAAAACATAGCACTCGAGAACGCTTCTTACGTTGGGAGCGGGCTGGAACATTGTGTCTCCCATCAAAAAAAAAACTTAGCACTCGAGGGATGCTCAAGAGCACTACTTGCGTTGGGAGCGGGCCGGAACATCGCTATCTACCATCAAAAAAGCTTAGCGCTCGAGGGATGCTCGAAAGCGCTACCTACATTAGGAGAGGGCTAGAATGTCATCGCCTCCCATCAAAAGAACTTAGCGCTCGAGGGATGCTTGAGAGCGCTGCTCATGTGAGAAGGAGACTTGATGTCGCAGCCTCCTATCTGTGGTTCGACTCTTGGCTATGTTGTACAACAAAGGAAAAATGACCCCATGACGGTCACAAATTAACACTTTGCTCTAAGAGGAGAGGATTTCGCACTCTGCCTCAAGAAATGGAGGAGTTAGCTCTCAGCCTTGTGAGGAGAAGATTTTCTCGACTCAGCGGGTGAGGATTCGACTCAGCCCCTAAGGGTGAGGATGGGATCGACTCAACCCTGAAGGGTGAGGATTCGACTTAGCCCTTGTGGGTGAGGATGGGATCGACACAGCCCTGGAGGGTGAGGATTTGACTCAGTTCCGAAGGGTGAGGATGGGATCGACTCGGCCCCAGAGGGAGAGGATTCGACTCAACCCCGGAGGGTGAGGATGGGATTGACTCAGCCCCGGAGGGTGAGGATGGGATTGACTTGGCCTCAGAGGGAGATGATTCGATTGAGCCCCAACGAGTCCCGTAGGTGTCGCCGTATGGTGACATTGATATCTTGATGCAGCGAAGGGGGAACCCCTACTCGCGGTGACCTTTATCGGAGCGGATGGGTTAAGGGAGACAATTCCTGTTGAGATGAAGCTGTCGAGGTGCAATGGCGATTGATGAAGCAAAATTCATTCCGCTTAAGTGGAGCCCCTCAGTGCTTGTTGAGGCGAAGTCATTGAGCTAGAGGGAAGGGACTTAGTCGTGGCGATGTGCGAGGCTAAGATGTGTCACCGTCGAGCGCGTGAAGCTGAGGTGTGGCGACATGCGATGTGGAGGTGCGCTGACGCGTGAGGTTGAGATGTGTGGATGACGTGCAAAGATAGGATGTGCTTCGGGTCGTCAAGACGCACCCGAGGCCACGAAGTCGAGATACGGCGGCGATTGGCGAAGCCAAGGTGCGCCGATGCTCAAGATGGAGATACATCGACATTGCACGAAGCCAGGATGCGCTCGGGGATATGTCCAGACGTGCTCGAGGCTGCGAAGTTGAGATGCATCGGCGATGCGCGAAGCCGAGGTACGTGGACGCGCGAGGTCTCCACGAGGTCGATATGTGACATCGTTGTGTGAAGCCTAGGCATGCCGTTGCATGAGATGGAGATCCATTGACGTCGTGTGAAGCCACGATGTGCTTCGGGTCATTGAGACGTGCCCGAGGCCATGAAGTCGAGAAGCATTGGTGATGCGTGAAGCCGAGGTGTGTCGATGCGCAAGGTCGAGTTGTGTTGACACTGCACAAAGCCGGGATACGCTCAGGGTCGTTGAGACGCACCCGAGGCCGCGAAGTCGAGATGTGTCGGCGATGCACGAAGATGAGGTGCGCCGACGCGTGTGGTGGAGATCCATTGATGTCGCATGAAGCCAGGATGCACTTCGAGTCGTCGAGACATGCCCGAGGCCATGAAGTCAAAAAGCATCGATAACGCACGAGGTCAAGATGTGTCAACATTGCGCGCGGCTGGGATGTGCTCGGGGTCATTGAGAGGTGCCCGATGACGCGAAGTCGATATGTGTCGTCGATGCATAAGGTCGAGATGCATCGTGGTCGCACGAAGCGCAGGTGCATCGACGCACGAGATAGAGATCTGTCCACGTGGCGTGAAGCCGAGGTGCGTCGATATCGCACGAAGTCAGGTTGCCAAGGTGCGCCCAAGGGCGGGAAGTCGAGATGCACCATCGATGCGTGAAACCGAGGTGCATGCACACACAAGATCGAGACACGTCGTTGTCGTGGGAAGCCTAGGTGCACCGACGTGCGAGGTAGATATCCGTCGATATCACGCGAAGCTGAGGTGTGTCGGCATCGCACAAAGCCTAGTTGCTTGGATGCACGAGGTGGAGATGCGTCGTCATCGTGCGAAGCCCAGGTGCACCGACGCATGAGGGGGAGATCCACCAATGTCATGCGAAAAAGGGATGTGCTCAGGGTCGTCAAGAAATGCACGAGATCAAGATGTGTCATCGTCGCGCGAACCCAGGTGTGCTGATGCGCGAGGTAGAGATTCGTCGACATAGCGCAAAGCCAAGGTGTGTCGATGTCGAGCAAACTTGAGACACGCCCGAGGCCTCAAAGTCGAGATGCATCGTCGATGTGCGAAGCCAAGGTGTGTGGATGCACGAGGTCAAAACACATTGTCGTCGCGTGAGGCCCAGGTGCGCCGACGCCTAAGGGAAAGATCTGCCAACGTGCGAAGCCGGGATGTGCTCGGGGTCGTTGAGACACGCAAGATATTGAGATGCGTTGGTGATGCATGAGGTCGAGATGCGTCATCATCACGCGAAGCCCAGGTGCGCTGATGCGCGAGGTAGAGATCCATCGATGTTGCATAAAGTCGAGGTGCGTTGACGCACGAGGTCGAGACGGGTCATCGGCGCGTGAAGCCGAGGTGTGCTGACACGTGAGGGGAGATCTGATGACATCGTGCGAGTCAGGATGCACTCGGGGTCCTCGAGACACACTTGAGGTTGAGATGTGTCGACGATGCGTGAGGTCAAGATGCGTCGTCGTCGAGCGAAGCCCAGGTGCGCCAACGTGCGAGGGGGAGATCCGTCGACGTCGCGTGAAGCCAAGCTGTGTCAACATCGCGTGAAGCCTAGGTACATCAAAGCACAAGGTCGAGATGCGTCATCGTCGCGTGAAGCATAGGTGCGCCGACTCATGAGATAGGGATCCATTGACGTCGTGCGAAGCCGAGGTGCGCCGACATCGCACGAAGCCGGGATGAGCTTCGGGTCATTGAGACACGCCCGAGGCCATGAAATCCAGATGCATCGTCGATGCGCGAAGCTGAGGTGCTTGGATGCACGAGGTCGAGACACATCATTGTCGCGCGAAGCCCAGGTGCGCCGATGTGTGAGGGGGAGTTCTGCTGACATAGCACGAAGCCGAGATGCACTTGGGATCGTCAAGACACGAACGAGGCTGAGACACGCCTGAGATCATGAAGTCAAGAAGAGTAGGTGATGTGCAAGCTCGAGATGTGTTGACGTCGCGCAAAGCGTACGTGCGTTCGATGTTGCTGAGATGCACCTGAGACCGTGAAGTCGAGATGTGTGGACGATGCATTGATGATGTGCGAAGCTGAGGTGCGCTTGTGGTTGTGTTGACACTTGAGGCCAAGGCATGTCGATGAAGCATGAAGCCAAAGTGCGCCAGGGGTCGCATCGACGCTTCAAGGCTGAGGTGAGTGGACGATGCAAGAAGCTGAAATGCTCCCAAGGTTGCATCAATGCTTTAGGCTGAGGCATGTTGATGACATGTGACGCCATGGTACACTGACGCGCGAGGTCACGATGTGCCGATGACGTAGGGGCCCCTTGTTCTCAAAACCTATTGGATGATCCATAACGAGAAATGTAAGTACGATAGCAGTGCTGAGTGCAAAGTATATTCAAAGAGGTTGAGATGTGCCGGCGGTGACGATGCCGAGGCACGCTCGTGGCCGTCAAGACGCGCCCGAGGCCGCGAAGTCGAGATGCATTGATGACGCACAACACTGGGATACACATGGGATTTATGACACCGACGTCGACGTCGCGCGACGCTTGGGTGCTCTCAGGGTCGCCAAGACTTGCCCGAGGCCATGAAGTTGAGAGGCATCGTCGTGTGTCGATGACGTGCGAAGTTGAGCCTAATCTTGGGTGGTGTCGATGCTTGTTGCTGAGACATATCAACAGCGAGCAACGCCAAGGTGAGTCGACGAGCAAGGTTGCGATGATGCTCTCCCCAAGTGCGTTGGTTATGTCCTTGTCTTCCTCTTAGGTGGCATGGCTTCTTTCTCAGTGCTCACGGACGGCGCTGTCGTAGATACGCATCTAGACAATAGATTTGTAGGTACCCTCGGTTGGCTACGTCGACCCCTGGGAATGCGTAAGTAGGAAACTAAGCATAAGCATGCAAGGGAATCACTCAACTTGTATTGCTCAAGTGTGAAATAATGTACAAGTGGTCTCCTCCTCATATTACAAGGGGGGCTATTTATAGGATGGGAGCGGGGAGAAGGTGAAGTTACATAAATAACCTTACTTTTAGGGAAACCCTAGGGGTAGCTTCATCCTTTTCAGTCTAGTGGGCCGCCTATGCCGAGCCGACCGGTTGACGTTGCGCGTGCCTGCTATGTAGAGAGGCATTACGCTTGCCAGTTGAGTAAAGGGGCTTGGTTGCGTAACCGAGGCCACGCTTCGTGTTGTTGTCATCTTGCGTAACTTCCATGTTGTGCTGCTATTTTCTTGCTAATGTCGGTGGGTCTGATGTCGATGTTGACCTAGGGACGCAGGGACCCCTCTCCCAACAGTGTTTGTGCTACTTTATCTTCTTTTCAAGGCATTAGCTCCCATCCTTCTGTAAAGTAGAAACTAAAAAATAAACTATTTTGTCTCGTTGTTGAGGCGCTCCTTGAATAGTGCAATCTTCCTCCCTTCATCCAATATCTCAAAAGCAGCATAGCGGGCAAGGTAGTTAAAGTGATGGAGGAACTCCATCACTATCATGCCCCCTTGCCTAGAACTCTGGCTTCTTGATGTCCATAAGGCCCAAGGGGATATGGGCATTATGGAATGCTTCCTTGAACGTGACTGCGAGGACCCCCCCCCCCCCGGGTTATTTTCGTAAGGCCGAGGCCTTCCCGCTCTTATGGAAATAATTCTGGGCCTAAAGTAAATGAATTCCAAATTAACTCCATCTAAGTAGAAGTCCTGACCGAACTAGAGCTCCAATGATCATACGTACTGTTTCTCTGCAAGCACTACATGATACTCGATTCCCCAAATAGTCCAAGTCCACACTTAATGAGTTAAAAGGAAATTCAAAAATAGTGAGTATGAGACCGTGTTGGCTCCCAAGATCAGTGACGAACACGCTCATACTCTCATTCAATGTCAATCACAGTCATACAACATTCATACGTTGATAATCCAAAAGACATACAACATAATAGTTAAGTCTACAACTATTACAAGAGGCCGACCGGCCAAATTCAAATAAGAACAATAAGTAGCAGTGGAAGCAATGTAAATAAACCAAAAGGTCCAGTATGGTGTGCCCCATAACCCATGGCAACTGACTAGGAGTTAAATAATAGCACTATTTGTTAGCGTTGCCTAAATCGGCGCTAACAAACTCATCGGGCATAGAATTGTCTTCACCTGAATTTGTAGCACCCGGGGTAAGTACAAATGTACTCGCAAGTCTTACACAAATTAAAAATATTTATGCTTAGAGGATAACAAAGGATGGCAATAGTGGCTTAGTTTTGCAGTAAACACACAATTCTTATTTCTAGGCCATACAAACATTTGTTTTATAAAAAGAAGTACACAAGACATAGATAGTTATATAGATCATTCAATACCAATGTGGCTGCCCACTTTGATAAACTAAAATACATGAACATCCCATTCATGCCGAAACAAAGTTGTAACCATGTCAAATTTTAATTACAAGACTAACGATGACACATTCCAAGCCAAGTGATGACCATAACCGTGGACGTGGCTATTCGAATAGATTTAACTCTACAGGGGTGTACTACTTTACCCACATGACTTGATTAGCCCGTAAACCTCCGGATAATGACACACTTCCTTAGGTATGCCGGTTGGGGAAATCGAGATTCAATATTGTTTAGCAAGAGAGCCCTACTAAGATAAATCCCCCTTTGCGAGATGAACCCAAACTTAGTACAAACGACCGATAGTGCTTGCTAAGCGGGCTCACAAGTTGTGTTGGAAACACCGATGCAATGTAAATAAAGAAAAATAGTGCTCCCATGCACATTATAGAAAATTGCATCGGGTTCTACGAACAAATGATCGAACACAAATATTCTCACACCACCTCGGACTTAACTCAATAAAACTCTCCCCTTACTTAATCGAACGGTACCCATATCCCGCGTGTGATAGCACAATAGTTACTTAGAATGACAACCCATGGCTCGGTCCTTAATGGTCCGGATAAGACAACCACATACCTGAGTCTCGTGCATAACAGCACCCACACTACCAACCACTTGTCTAGACCCAAAAGCCAATTAAATAACAAATTTTTTGACTCAATAATCAGATACAAAGATCTAAATAAAAATAAAGATAAGAAAAGTTATGTGTCTCGCACAATTGACGAGCTAATCCCGTCAATTGATCTAATGCGTATACTAGACCCGCAATGGCTAAGCATTCGACACATAACATTCATATCATCACAAACATCTATATTAAGAATATTAACAAGGGAATTATCAAGGATAACCAGCAAGTATAGGACATATCTAACTACTCAGAACATAACGTTATACAAAGAAAGCATGCAAGCAATATCATTGCATTTCAAACACTAACTTATTAAAACTAGGATCAATATGATGCATAAAAGAAAGTTCAAATGATACTTGCCTTGCTGGGAGTTCACTTGATCACTCTCGGTCACGTACTCGCTTACTTCCAGCAACTCAGAATCTATAGAAAGACGATATCGAATAAACATCGAGAAAAGCCAAAAAATTCAAATTGCTCAAAAAGGCATGAAATTTATACAGTATCTATATCATGATTTTATATGAATTTATATGAAAGTATTATTTAATTTGGACTTTGTATGTGAAAGTTGTAGTCATTTGAAAATCAGAAATTGGATTAAATGCTGAAAATCCATTCTCTGTAGGTTCTATCCAAAAATTGTGATTTTAGGGACAATTTGCAGAAGTGTGGTGGAGATGAAAACTAAAAAAATGGATAGATAATAAAATTATATGAACAACCCAATTGGATTCATCTCATTTGGAGTTCATATGAATTTTCTACGAATTTTCAAAGATAAAAGAGTTTTTAGTGTAAAAAAATAATTCTTTTCTGAAAATTTCTAATGCATTTAATACTGTTTACACTCATCCTATTATAGCCTCTGTCATGGACATGTGGGGTCCATATATTTCCTTTTCTTTGTCATTTACTACCTAAAGCAAAGCATCTACTAAGGCATAATCAATGTATTCACTCCAACAAATAACACCCGGACTCATGATCTTCCAATTATACAACCTATCCGATAATTATACAAAATCCACTGACTTATGGGCATATGACCACTAGATGAATTAAGTTAATACTAAATATCCAACTCTACTAGTCTCACCTCGGCAATTCATATTCACGTACACCAAAATTTCCACCGATCAAGATTTGTTTGACTAACTGACACCTAATGAGCTTATCAATTTTAATAACACATCTAACATCTAATGGCTCACTAATCGATCTACTCATATCCATACCACCGAACTTAGTCATGAACGACCTCTACCAATCCAATCTGATATGTGCCTCTATGATCAATTAATAATCCTTTATCTACTAATCCATTTAAGGGTACAAATCTATCAACTCGACACATAGGACTTAACTACTAATTACACGGCAATCCAAATATTTATCCGCAATAAAATAATCCCTTCTTCCTTCTCCCAATCCTAGCACAAATGACTCACATAACTATTACTTAAGACATCCAATCAATCTACTCATGATTAAATACATTATCCGAGTCAACCTCCATATCTCATTAAATATCATCACATAAGCTATTCATCAAGTAATAAATCATAAAATCCTTATGCGTCCTATCTCCTAAAACTACTAATCCAATGTGAGAACAAACCTCCAATTAATTTATCCTCCAAAGATCATCACTAGCTTCCATGCAACTTCAAAATAATATCGTCCGATCAAACAATCAACTCATATATTTAATCTAGCATCTACCGATCAATAAGATACATATTCCGCTACGATGATATAATTATTCGTATCTACCAACATACATCACATGATCACACCTATGCATAATTAAGACTTAACCAGAGAATTACACCGGTCTTAAGCTACCAAATTATTTTTACAATTAAACATGCATGATTAGTACAATGTTATGCTTATGATGATAATGCAACATAGACCATTAATTATCATAAACGTGGTAACAAATTTTTTGCTAGGAATATTACCGCAGCACTAGGCGTGCGAAATATCACCAAACGTCGTCTTCTCGGCACTCATTCGCATCCACCGTAGTCATCGCCGTTTCCGCGTCTGCTTGGTCGTAGTCATCGTCGACCCGTCTGCGTCCACATCCGCCGAAGTCGTCGGCGAACCCGTCCGCATCTGCGTGCTGCCCGGCTTCTTGTCCGCGTCCCGGTGCCGCCTCATGCACTCAATCATACTCCTACTAGCCAGGATGACTAAGTACTAGCCTACATGCAAACTGACCACTACTAATGTGCGAACCATATCTAGCACTTTTACTAGCATGGACTCGGCCAACTACTAGGCAACTAACACACTAACAGACACTGCTACATGTAGACAAAATAAACAACTAGCTACTCTGCTTTTTGCTCCAAGACTCAACGACTAGAAAATCATGCACCTATTCAACTACATGCAGCCATGCGAACATAACTCATGCATGCAATGCATATATGCAATTATTACTTGTCAAGAGTTAGTCCAACAATAGTCGCCTAAGCACCGACGTGCCGCCTAGCCTCTGTTGGAAATATTTTATTGATCTCCCTATTTCTCTCTCAGCTTGTGTCCCTCACAAAGACACTGCTACATGAATGGGAGCAGCAGGACTCACTCCAAAACTACATTTCATCTGCTATTCTTCTTCTCTTATTCAATCCACTCAACGAGCTGAAAACATGGTTTAAATAACACAGGCAAGGACTCGATGCATGCATGCAATCCAAACAACCTGGACCGCTTCATACTGAGCTTCGTGCGTCATGACCTCGCTAGCTACGCACGTCACCTCCTACATGCAAGCACACAGACCTATTCTTAAGCCATATACCTCGTGGCCTAATGACTCGGCCAATTGAAACAACTAAAACATCTACATGCACTTAACTAACACACACACACACACACACACACACACACACACACACTTAACATGCATGCAACGTGCAAAGACTAGTTCCTTGGTGCATGCTACTCCTCTACTGCACCTAGAACACACCACTAAACATGATGAACACTTAGCATGATAAGATTAATTCCAACAGCCTCGGCCAGCCCATGGCGCCTTGCCACTGCATGCGCGCACCGGCCACCCACGGCTGCCGCGCCATGCGCTACATGCTGGCCACCGTGCCATGCGCTAGGCCGCTGGCTCCTTCGCCTCGATGCCAAGCTGCTACCAATGAACAAGCTGCAGTTAAGTCGATGCCGTTGAACCCGGCCGCATGCTGCTGCTACATGCTTCGCCGCGGCATGCTTGTGCTGGCTGCGCCTCCGCGTCGATGTCGCCCCAACTGCTGGCCATCCACCGAGCCACTGCTGCAGTAGCTCAGCGAAGCTCGTGTCGCCTTGCCACTGGCCGCGCCGTGCTCCTGGCTCGGTGCCGCTGGCACCGCTACTACCTCCTTCTTCCCTCTCCAAAATGCTTGAACGACTGTTCATGTAAATGATGTTTGGATGGATGGAAAGCTTGTGTGATTGTGAAGGTGATGGTATGACATGAATTAGGGGATTTGTGATTTTTGGTGGAGATTGGGAGGAAAGAAGATGGTTTGGACTTGAGCTCATTAAAAGAAAAGTGAAATGGCAATGTGCTGTTTGGGGGAAGAAGAGAGGTGGTACGAGAGGAAAAATGGGTTGGGGTGGCTCTCGGCTGGGCACAAAAGAATTGGGGAGGTGGCTTTGTGTGTGTTGGGAGAACAATATGGGCAGTGGGGGAGTGCTCTGTTGGGACTTGGGAGGAAAAATAAATGGTTGTGGCAGTGGCATGTGGGAGGAAATGAAATGGCAGTGTAGTTGAGGGGTGGTGTTCGGCTGGTAGTAAAATTTTCAAATGAACATTGTGTTGTTGGGGTCTTGGGAAGAGAAAACGGCAGTGATCTAATGGAATAAATAAATGGGGAGGTAAGGGTTCAGCTGGGCAAGGAGAAAGGAAATGGCATGGAGACTTTGGTGGTTGGGGAAAGAGGAAATGGCAGTGACAAAGGACGGTTCGCACAGGCATTTCGTCCGTCACTTCTACTCTCCTCTAGCAAAATCGCTCAAACTGTCATGCATACGAAAACTACTTGTAGAAATGGAACGCTCTCGAGACGATGATCGCAATGGTATAACATGTGTTGCATGATTTTTGGTTTTTCGGTTGTGATTGCGAGGAGAGAAGCTGGAAAAAAGAAGGGACATGCAGGTGTCTCGCCTGCGGTTGGTCAAACTGGAAAAGAGTGGCGATACTAATGCATGCAGGATGACATGATTTTTTGAAAAGCATGCGAAACCAAGAAATAAAAATAATTTAATTTTTAAAAGCGCTCTTTCAACAATTTGATTTAATATTACTTATTATTATTATTATTATCATGCAACTTTTTAACAGCTCGATTTAACATTAAAATGCAACCCTTTTAATTAATTCGATTTGATTTTAAAAGCAATCTTTTTTACTTAACCCGGGAAAATTTTAAAACAGAGTAAAAAATTTAATAGATCGCCAAATTAAATATTAACATCACGATTATGAAAATCGGGGTGATACAAACCTCCCCCCTTAGAAAGAATCTTGTCCCCGAGATTCGGACAGAAAAGAATAGGGGCAGAAAGACTTAGTCGCTTTGTTAAAATCCGATCTTTTCAAAGACTAAACGACTAGATCTCGATCCACTACCACCACTATCTCAATTCTTTTGGTTCGGTAACCTCTACTTGTTGTTCATCCAATTAAAATCCACTGATCATATTTAGTCTATAGCAAGCGCACTCTAATCTATCGTTCCACAGTTTATACATTAACCTCCGAAATCACTTACTTTGACGTATTCTTCCAAACCACCATAAATTCCTAGGTTTGGTTTGATTTCCAATAAGGGCACCGACATACTTCTAAAATTTAACAATGCATAAGTGAGCACAAAGAGCTATTAATACATTCTCACAGTATAACTCATGGTTTAACTCCAATTTCGATCACATTCTTGGGAACACTAATAACCCTAAGTGAAACCACCATATTGCTCACATATATCATTACACTTGCCTTATAAATTTCTATTATAGGGTATCACCAATATAACTCTCAAATCATAAGCACTAAAGAACCGTATTTCAATGCCTATAACCATCCATAAATTATTTGTTGATTTCTAGCAATTTTCCTCACAACACTTTCAATTCCTAAAAGAGGGTATGTCTACATGAGGTCGAATTGCATCCTTAAGCAATGTCTCTATATTTCTGCTTCTCAATACTTGCAATAACCAATCCACCAAATACTCTCAATTGATCTTTTAAGGTCTAATCCACTCATCCCTATCGTAGGATCTAATCAATCACCAAAATCAATACAATTATCCATGGTTAAAGATATACCTCCTTTATCCAAAATCAACTCCAACCTAGGTAAATCAAATCATCAAAAAGGTCATCCATCTAAGGTGAGTTTTGTAATCCAACCATAATCCAAATAGTCTGAATCACTAACTTTGTCCAGATCAAGTTATCAACAATAATTATCTTAGTTCAATTCAACAATATTAACTCGATATCTTCCATAGTCTACTTACCCTCAAGCATTATATAAATCCAACCGCCACATTTAATCATCCCTAATTAATCTAATTATATCATCCTGGGGACAATTGTTCCCTTAAAGATAAATCCCATATTCAATCCTCGTCGCCATCCACTATATGACCATTCAATCACCTAATCATTCTCCATCTATAGAAATATTACGATCCGGTCATATACTCAAATACAACTTCACAAATCTCAAATGATCATCATAAGCATCCAACAAAATTTATAATATCATCATAGTTTCAAATTCTAACTCTATCACACTACACCAAAATATGACTAGCAATCTTATTGCCATATTGACTAAGACATATCTTTAATCTAAATCCCCAAGTGAACCGTAAATTAATTATTCAAGCCTACTACATGTGTTCTATGAGTTCTACCTGCATATTTCTCCGATATAAATCCAACATCACCTGTAGGCAAGCTTACACCTCACTATAATAGTTCCATTTATACTCAAAAATTTAATAGATCGCCAAATTAAATATTAAAATCCCGATTCTGAAAATCAGGGTGTTATAGTGGCCCAGGTGAGAGTCTGGCCCTCTGGAAGGATGGCCTGATGATTTTCCCACCAGGCAGCTGCCGCGCCTTCCAGCTAATAAGATGCGTACAACACCGTCTCCTCGTCATTGCACTGGGCAATGAACAACTTACTCTCGATGGTGCGGTGCCAGTCGTCGGCGTCGAGAGGGTCAACAGCCGATGACAAGGTCGGCGGTCGAGTTCACATGAACTCACCGATCTTGGACTATGATTGATTTTTAGCAAGTCCGCCTCCTCCAGTAGTAGTGCCGAGGGTTGCGGTGTTCCACACCAATTGTTGGAGCAGGAGGGCATTTGTGTGCCATCCTTGTTCAATCATGGCCAACACTTGTGCCATGGTGGATGGTGGCAGCAGAACCTACGGTTCCTCAGCAGGAGCAGGCTAAGGTTGCTCAGTTTGCGTCATCGATGTAGAAGGATGCAGCGGATTGGGTCACAGAGGACTAGGAACCTCACCTCCCTGTTGTCGCGATTTGGAGGTAGCTCCCGTTGCCATGAGCTGACGAATGGAGCGTGTTACCGGCATCCTGTTCATACATTGCAAAATTTTAACATATGTGTTCAGGGTGAGGGTGAATAAGCACAAGTTAGGTGGGTCAGCAAGTAATATCATCCCATACTAAGTAACTTGTCTAATCTGAAAACACACATGTTTTTAAACCATAAGGGCAACACACATGAATTTCAACATACTAGTCAATTTTATATGGTGTTCATGCCCGATGCTTACACATTACAAAAGAAGGCAACTAACCCATCATAAGTAGCAAATTATACATCAATATCTTACATAAATTCTAGCCTACAAAATACCCAAAAGTGCTCACATTAAAGTCCTAGAAGTGAGCTCTCAGCTGTCAGTCTCCATCTAGTCGTCGCGATCGCGCCGCGCGGCAACTGAAGACTCCGGGGCAGCAGAGGAGGAAGGGTCAAAGTACTCGACCTCCTCACGCCGTCATGGAGACGATGGTGTCGCTGCACTGCTCGTGGCGTCTCTTCCTCAACTGAGTAGGCGGCCATCACGCGACAACGGTGATCGATAGCCGACATGTGGGGACGTCGGGCACCTGACCAGATACGGATGGTGGGCTCCGGTAGCTCCTTAGAGGGTGCTAGTACGGCATCCTCCCCGTACATTAGCTCCCTTGAGAAGAGTCCATAAGCCATGATCGGAGCTACGCTGTCCTCAAGGATGGAGATCCTCTGTCGGGTCTCCAACAATTCGCGGGATATGCGACAGAGGTATCCGTCGATTGATCTCATGAGACCGGCGAGGTGCAGGTAGGGAGTTGTAACATCATAATTTTCTGAGCTTTAAAAATCTTTTGAATAGTTAGTAGTTGGAAAATTCACCCTTGAGTTTTATTTGATATTTAAATAAGCTTAATATGGATTTTTGGTATCAAAACTATTTAATATGAGTAATGTCAACATCAATAATTGTCAAAACTATTTTATTTGGATATATTTTTTTAGATTTTTCTATAATTTTTCTGAGTTTGTAGGACCGGAAAGGCGACTAGAGAGGGGTGAATAGGCGCTCAAACAATTTTTGCAACCCCTCAAAAGAAACAGCAACAGAAACAGAAAATTTGCTGAAGAACTTCAAGGTGCAGTACTACCACTATTCAATGTGCGGTACTACTGCCCTTCATGTAGTTCATCGTGACAGCAGAGTTTCAAAATCGAAAAGATGATCAACTTGAGTTTTATCCAGCCAAAACCTATCAAACTTGAAACATAACATCTAGAGAATAACAGGAACCTATTCCAATCATCTATTTAATAGATCCATGTCAAAGTCTTGACCTTTTTCATATTTGCTAAAGATCGGGTCAAGAACAGGTCAAAAACACAAATCTGATCCTAAACTTGCTCGTGGGCTATGGATGATCTAGATGATCTAAGATGGTCTCCCACAAGTCACAGCAAGCAGGATCAACAGATAGATTCAAGAGAAATGCAGTGGATCAACAAAAACACCAAAGACATCAAAACGAATGCAAGAACAGATAAAAGAATAAAGAGGGCTCATCTCTGAGAACTTGCATAGATTGATTGATGATTCGAGGTTATAGCCACTCCATCTTGGAGGACACAACTCAGTACATGAGCATACAAGGCATCAATCCCTAAACCCTAGCTCTCCAAACCCTAGAACCACTCTGGTGTTTCTCTGCGTTCAAGTTCTAGTTTCTTTTTTTTTTGACAACACACAGCACACAAGTGCTTATATAGTGGAGGCTAGATTCTAGGAATATTCCATTAGGGCACCCATTAAACCCTAACACACAATGGGTTAACACACGCACGTATGTCAAAGCGCCGTCTTCGTCTTTGATTGACCTAAACCGCTTTTCCAAACGCCGACCTGCACCGCAGTTTAGCCAACAAGTCACAAGGGCGATATTTGGTGAAATTACCAAAATACAACTTCTCGATCCTTCTCCACGGACCGAGTCCAATCTTGTCGAAACAATCGCCTGCTCCGTCACGTGTAGGTTGATCAACGGCTCTCATCATGTCGGCAAGTCTCTCCCGTCCGGATCCCACCAGAACATCCATGGCACTTGCACCGATCCCTACGCCGCTTGATCCAACTAGCTGCATCGAACTCCCCGTTCTACCAACCTCGTCCATTCTGTGACATGCTTGAGTCACTTGACCTCACTCAACATCCATGATCGCTCTGGACCTCAACTCTCCAAGCTTAGTCCCGATGCTCCTCGCCGTTGACCGTCGTTGACCTACAAGCCACCTGCACAGCAATAGACAGAGAAATCATCTCCGGGAACAAGTTCTTCATAACTTGACCCACGTTAGCTCAAAACATGCAATATGCAACACATATGCAATGACAAACATGGATTTGACCTATCCCAAAATCAATTCTCTGAAAGAATCATGGAAAATCAAAATTCTCAGTAAATGCGGTACTACCACCATGTAACACACGGTACTACCACATCATGGTAGTACTGCTCTCAACACTGCGGTCATACCGCTCTCGAAGAATTCTCAAAAACAATGCTTCTGGAAATTCCATACCGCTTAACAACGCGGTCATACCTTAATGCGATATTACCGCCATTAACGTGCGATACGAAAGTTTGGCAAAATAGCTCAAGTGCTCAGAACAACGCCTCTTGCCACGTGAATGCTCTAGATCCACTCGGCCGATCGGACCGCACCTCAAAACCATCCGATTCGGAGCACTGTTCAAAGTCCGAACGTTCACATCATTTTGGGCGGTCCGAACATTCAACGCAATAGAGACCATTAGATCAAGATCTAACAGTTCGAGCAAAACACGCGTTCAAAATCAAGACACGCGGTAGTTCCGGTCTCACGGGCGGTCATACCGCTACGCGGTAGTACCGTGGCTTCCAAGTCGGTACTACCGTTAATCCTGACACTTTGCTGAAACTTTCTAAAAAAACAGGAAATCCAACAAACCTTCAACCAAATTGCTAATTGTAACATCACTTAGGATCATGAGCATATCCTCATGGTGTTCACAATCTCCCCCTTGATGAACACATTGGCAATTTCCCAAAAATGAATGTTTTGAGGTTTGAAAGAAAAGAAATTAGTTTTTCGCACAAAGGCACAACTTGGACTAAAAAGCAAGTGAATGCCATGGAGATAACCAAGTTGGCTTCAGAAAGGCTTCAGCAAGTGAGATAAGGCAGAGGAAGCAAAAAGAGCTTCAAATTCCAAAAAAATCTCTTTCAAAATGACCTTTCAGAAAACAGCATTTTTGTCAATTTTTCTCCCCCTTTGACAAGAGATTCATCAAGTTGCATGAAGGAAGATAGAGCATTAATGATATGGAATGGATGCAGTTTTTAATTTTTCAGTCTTTTGTTTTTAATTTTAGTTTGAGTAAAAAGGAGCCATGAAGATTATCCATGAGGACTATACAAGTATTACACCAAGCTAAATTATGTGAAGAAGCTATGTTTAATCAAGGCAAAACATGTACAGCAAAGCTAAGGCTAAAATAGCAATAATCTGAGATTTAAAGAATTGTTAGCATGACATGGTGCTCAAGATCATAGTTTAACTAAAGGTATCCACAAATGAGTCAGGCCATGTCTATAAGCAAAATGGAAACCAGAAACTAGAAAATGAGTCAATTATGAGCATTTTGAGTTCAATTACAAATCAAGTTGTTCAAGCAATTGGAATTTAGCACTTTGAGCATTTTACTAAAAATGATTGGTTTTATCTTAGTAAAGCAAGTCCTGGACTAGGAGCCATCCACAACTGCCTCCTAAGCTTCAACCAATTGACAATTTTATTTTCTTAGCATTGTGCTAGATCTCAAGCCTTGCCGCGACCATCTCAAGTAAGAAGCTTAAAAGAGTGGTCTAGATCATCCAAAACTCCCCCTGAGTTCATGCCTAGTGCAATGGCAAGCAGTCTCATAAGAGAGGATTGGTGAGATCAATTTTTTCGCACAGAAAAGCTCATTTTTTTATTTACTTGATTGAAGAATTAACATAGCTCAAGATAAAACTCAGAATAAGTTCAAGACTCAATTTAGCCTATATGACATGGCATGAATCATGAGAGGATTACTATGGCAAAACTAGTCACAAGATCTACCAAGTCATGTTTTTTATTCAATTTTCTCACAGATAATAAAGCTAGCATGGCAAGAGCTAAGCAATACAAGAAAAGCATGAAAACATGTCATACAAGGATAATAGTCAAAGCTCCACAAGATTATATTACAATGCAAGTTGTTGAATTTTAAAATGCATTATGATACAATGAATGCAAAAAAGAGCAAACTCCTCCTCAAAACAGGCCAAGAGGACTAATAACCCCCAATTCTCCCCGCAAGAAAGCAAAACGAAAAGAATCAAGAGCTTTAGTGAAAATATCCGCAACCTACTGCTCGGACTCTACAAAGAGAAGCACAACATCACCCTTCTCAACATGGTCTCTAAGGAAATGGTATCGAATGTCAATGTGCTTGGTCTGAGAATGTTGCACTGGGTTTTTAGCAATGTTAATGGCAGAAGTGTTGTCACAGAAAAGAGAAACACTACCCAAAGATAACCCATAGTTCCACAGAGTAGATAAGATCCAGAGAACCTGAGAGCAACTCATGGTCTGACTACATACTCGGCCTCGGCGGTGGGATCATGCAACACAGACGATTTCCTAGATGACCAAGAGATAAGAGATGTGCCTAAGAAATGACACATGCCAGAAGTACTCTTCCTATCCACTCTACACCCGGCAAAATCAGCATCAGAAAAAGCCCGAATAGAGAGAGCAGAATCAGAAGAATACCAGAGTCCAAAGTTAAGAGTGTCTTGGAGGTACCTGAATATGCGACGCACTGCTTAACGATGAGAGGCTCGAGGGGAAGCCTGAAATCGAGCACACAGACACACAGCAAATTGTATGTCCAGCCTCGACGCAGTGAGGTAGAGGAGGGAGCCGATCATGCTACGGTACTCCTTCTGGTCCACGAACTCTCCATCCTCATCAGGCTCCAGCACGGTGGTTGTGGCAATGGGAGTAGACATTGGCCTACTGCTTCCCATGTCGAAGTGCCGAAGAAGGTCCTTTGTGTACTTACTTTGATGAATGAAGGTGTCTTCTTTAAGTTGCTTGACTTGAAGAACAAGGAAGAAGGTCAATTCGTCCATCATGCTCATCTCGAACTCCCTGCTCATAGAATCTGAAAATCTGGACACCAAAGCATGAGAAGAACCACCGAATATGATATCATCCACATAAATCTGAACCAATAAAAAATCATTGCCATGCCTGAGAGTAAACAAGGTTTTATCAACCATTCCTATTTTGAAATCATTTTTAAGAAAGAAACTCTTAAGCCTATCATACCAAGCTCTAGGGGCTTGCTTCAATCCATACAGGGCTTTGGAGAGTTTAAAAACATGGTTTGGAAACTTGGGATTTTCAAAACCAGGTGGTTGCTTGACAAAGACCTCTTCTTCTATGAAACCACTCAGGAAAGCACTTTTGACATCCATTTGATAAAGCTTAAAGCCCTTAGATGTCGCAAATGCTAGCAAAATGCGAATGGCTTCCAATCTAGCTACAGGAGCAAAGGTCTCCTCAAAGTCTAAGCCTTCTACCTGGGAATAACCTTGAGCTACAAGCCTAGCCTTATTGCGAACTACCAACCCATCCTCACTTTGCTTATTTTTGAAAACCCATTTTGTTCCAATTATATTATAATTGGGTGGAGGTTCAACTAAGGTCCAGACTTTGTTTCTTTCAAAATTTTCAAGCTCTTCATGCATGGCATTGACCCAAGAGGCATCAGATAAAGCATGGGTGACATCTCGGGGTTCAAAAGACATGACAAAAGCAGAATGTGCATGAGAATCAGGAGAAATAAACCTAGAGCGAGTGACTCGCTTATGAAGATCCCCAATCATCTGCTTAGGTGGATGCTGTCGCTGAATGTGAACAGGAGCTCCTGGTGCAGAAGTGGCCTCTACCTCATGGGCTGTGGAGGTAGGAGCAGAGCCACTCAGGTCGTTGGTGAAGATAGGAGGAGGCTACTCAGCTGAAGCTGGAGTAGTAGAAGCAGGCTCTCCAACTATCTTAGAAATGACTGGAGGATGGATTGGGTCCACATCCTCAGAGTCATCGTCGACGAAGATGCTTTCTCGAATATCAGGAACCTGTGTATCTGCAGTATCGGGTCTAGTACCAGGACTAGCCTCATCAAAAGTGACTTCGCAAGTCTCAACAATTTTGTTAGTATCCAAATTAAATATACGATAGCCACGAGAATGAGCAGGATATCCAAGAAATATACCATCAGAACATCTAGATTCAAATTTATCAAGATTGCCATGTTTAAGAATGAAGCATTTGCAACCAAAAATCTTGAAATGAGACACTTTAGGCTTACGACCAAATCTGAGCTCAAATAAAGCCTTACCAATAACAGATCTCAAGAACACCCTATTAGAGATATAACAAGCAGTAGAGATCGCTTCAGCCCAAAACCTTCTATGTGTGGAATGCTTATCTAGCATGGTCCTGACCATCTCTACAAGGGTTCTGTTCTTCCTCTCTACAACACCATTCTGCTGGGGAACTCTAGGAGAAGAGAACTGGTGCTCAATTCCCCTATCAGCGCAGAAGGTAGAAAAGGAAGAGTTCTTGAATTTTGTCCTATTGTCACTCCTAATGGCTCTCAAGGCTCCAGGAAGATCAACAGCAAGTTTAAGGACCAACTCTCTAAAGAAACCGAAAGCCTCGTCCTTAGAAACCAGAAAAAAAACCCAAGAATACTTGGAGAAATCATCTACAATTACAAGCATATACCATTTCCCACTTGCAGACTGGACTCTAGAAGGACCAACTGTGTCTAAGTGCAAGAGCTGACTAGGTCCATCAGTCATCACTAGAGTAAGAGGAGGATGAGAAGCAGAAACCATCTTACCATATCTACAGGGTGTCCAAACTAGGCCTCTAACAACCTTCAGCCTAGGCAAACCTCTAATCAAATCCTTGCTACAGACTCTAGTCAAGTGGTCGAACCCTATGTGACCAAGCCTACGATGCCACAACACTAAATCATGGGAGTCAGAAGCCACAAGACATCTAGGGCTGGAAGCAGAAGAGACACTAAAATTAGCACAAAAGATCCTCTCAAACCTGGAGATCTCAAAGACAAGCTCACCCGAGGAGTCTAGAACTCTACACTCGCCACTCTTAAACCTCACTTCTAGACCCTCATCAAGCAGCTGAGAAACAGATAGCAGATTATACCTCAGCTTACTTACCAAAGCGACGTCCTTAAGCATGAACTTGTTGTTGACGCGCATTGTGCCCTTGGCTGTCACAGTTCCGGTAGAAGCATCCCCAAATGTGATCAATTCATTGCGGGATGCACGTGTGAGGGAGGAGAACCATCTAGAATCTCTAGTCATGTGTCGAGAACACCCGGAGTCAACAAGCCATCTGTCCTCCTTCCTCACACGACGGACCTACAGAGCACGAACAGGAAACATCTATGCCTCAGTACTAGGGTTAGTAATAAAGGACTTGGGAATTCAGTACTGAGTCACATGACGTTTAGGAGCAACAATAGAAGAAGCAATAAAATGGTTAGGAGTAAAATCATAAAAATGCACATGAGAAACACCTAGACCTCTTTGAATCGACCTACCAAAAGGTCGGTACTCCCCCTGTCTAGATGCTACGCGCGGTCTCTCCTCACGATATCCTAAACCAGAATGTTGCCTAGAGCCACCAAAGGAGTCAAAGAAGTCCTCTACGAACCTAGGCTTATGTCTAGCAGGAAAGACAGGCTACTTGGCTCTAGAGACTACAGCAGGTGAAGGAACTCCTCTAATGGACCTCAAAGAACTCATCCTCTCCTTCCGCTCAAACTTGGCTCTACGGAAGCAGAACTCAACGATATGGCCATCCTTCTTGCAGAAGGTGTAATGGTACTTGACCTTTTGAGGGGTCTGACCTGATGAGGCAGAAGCACCTGTCTTGCTAGAAAGAGTTTAGGCAAAAACCTGTAGATCTAAAGACAATCTTAGATGGCTCAGGGGGTTCTACCTCAAACATGCCACTCTCAACAACTCTCGCAATCTTAGGTGGATGATTCTTGGAATGCTCTAGGGAATTAAAACCTAGGCCACTATTCTTCACACTCACCTTAGATTTATCGAGGATCAAGTTTAGATTCTTCTTCCCACTAGAAAATCTCTCAAGGGTCTTTTTGAGGTAATCATTCTCTTTGGCTAGTTCCTTACATGATGCACACTGATTTGAATCGATTACCTTATTATATCTCTTCTTAAGAAGAGCTAGCTCAACTTTCAATGATTCACAAGACACACATGAAGTATTCTTAATCCTATCCACTTGCTCCTTAAATTTGACTCTAAATGCCTCTTGTATCTTATCTAAATTTTGTCCAACTTCAATGCAAAATGCACAAGAGCTAGAGTCAACTATTTTCTTAGAAGCAATCAGAGACATAGATTTTTCAATTTTAGCTTTTTCTTCTAGTGTCTTGTTTAGAGCTTCATTCTCAATTGTGAGTTTAAGACAATTTTCACATGATGCAGATTTAGAATGAAGAACCATTTCAGTCATTTCTTTCATTTTTATTTTATTATTCTCACAATGAGAGCAAGTGTGACTAGCATAAAATTTCATCAATTCTTTTGTAGCGCTAATTCAAGCAAAGCACAATTTGAGCAAGGCAAAAGGATAGCATCTACAGCAGTCACATCTAAAGCAATGGCATTCATGCAAGCAGGACTAGACTTGAGAGATTCTAGTTCATTAAGAGCATCTTTTTGTTGATTCGCAACAAAAGAATGAGCAGATTTCAAATTTGTCAATTCATTATTCAAGCTAGAGCAAGCATCACAAATGTCAACATGATTAATGGATTTGAGCCTAACAACTTCTAGGTTCAAGTTATCAATCATGGTGTCCTGTCTCTTAATCATTTTATTTTGCTTCTTCAATTTTTGTTCAGCAAGGACCAAAGCACGTTTCATATCAACAAGTGAGGGACATACCTCATCGGGATCGCTAAAAGGGTCGTCGTCGTTGTAGGAGTCGACGTCGTGACTGGCCATGAAGCACATGCTAGTGAAGTCCTGAGCCTTCTTCTTGCCATGGGAGTCATCCTTGTCGTCCTCCGTCCCCGAGTCCACATTGCTCATATCAACACTCTCAAGAACGGCAAGGACCCGGCTGACGAACTTGCGATAGTTCGGCTTCTTAGCTTTCACGTCCTTATCTTAAGGACTCCCCCGAGAGTCCTTCTCCATCTTGCCCTTCAGCTTGGGGCACTTGGAGCGAATGTGGTTTGGCTCACCACACTCAAAGCAAGTGACAGGGCCACCTCTCCTTCTGTTCCTCACCTTGTTGTAAACTCTCGAGAATTTGGTGGATAGGAGGGCTAAATCATCCTCAGGTAGCTTCTCTAGCTACTCATCGCTCAAAGAATGCAAAGCGGACAACGAAAAACCAGATGAGCCAAAATCCAAAGAATCCGACGAGCTACCTTTAGATGGGTCGACCACTAAAGCCATCGACTTTGTCTTGGGGAGACGCGAGATAAAGTCAATCTCATGCGTCTTCAACCTTGAGTAGAGCTTATCCATGGTAAGCTCACTCATGACAGTGTTGTCATTGATGGACATGATCTTCATCCCCCAAACCTTCAAATCAAGAGCACCCAAGAGTTGGCGTGCATTCTCAGACTCAGTGAAAACAAGGTCAACAGCATGAAGATCATGAAGGATCTTGGAGAACCTTCCCCACAACTCATCCAAAGACTCACCAGGCATTTGCTCGATCTTTGAGTATTCTTTCTTGAGCGGATTCTGTCTCACTTCCTTGATCGCAGTAGAACCCTCATGGTAATCACAGAGAGTCCTCCAGATCTCGTGAGCAGACCTCAAATGAGCCACGTGCTCAAACTCGGATTGACTAAGACCTTGGATCAAGAAGTTACGAGCTTTGCTATTAGCCTCAACATCTGGAGTGATCACATCGTCATTGGCCGGCATGACATATGGATTTTTGACCTTAAGCCAAATAGCGTGCCCTTGAGCCTCGATGTAAGCATGCATGCGTGTCTTCCAATAAGCAAAGTCAACTCCATCAAAAACAAGCGGTTTAGTTGAATACTTGTCAGTCGCCATGGCTCCAAAGACCGATTAAGATCTATGAGAAGAGCTAACCGGGCTCTGATACCACTTGTAGGACTGGAAAGGCGACTAGAGGGGGGTGAATAGGTGCTCAAACAATTTTTACAAACCCTCAAAAGAAGCAGCAGCAGAAACAGAAAATCTGCTGAAGAACTTCAGGGTGTGGTACTATCGCTGTTCAATGTGCGGTATTACCGCCATTCGTGTAGTTCATCCTAACAGCAGAGTTTCAAAACCGAAAAGATGATCAACTTGAGTTTTATCCAACCAAAACCTATCAAACTTGAGACAAAACATCTAGAGAATAACAGGAACCTATTCCAATAATCTATTCAATAGATCCACGTCAAAGTCTTGACCTTTTTCAGATTTGGTAAAGATCGGGTCAAGAACAGGTCAAAAACACAAATCTGATCCTAAGCTTGCTCGTGGGCTATGGATGATCTAGATGATCTAAGATGGTCTCCCATAAGTCACAGCAAGCAGGATCAACAGATAGATTCAAGAGAAACGCAGTGGATCAACAAAAACACCAAAGACATCAAAACGAATGCAAGAACAGATAAAAGAATGAATAGGGCTCATCTCTGAGAACTTGCATGGATTGATTGATGATTCGAGGTTATAGCCACTCCATCTTGGAGGACACAACTCAGTACATGATCATACAAGGCATCAATCCCTAAACCCTAGCTCTCCAAACCCTAGAACCACTCTAGTGTTTCTCTGCGTTCAAGTTCTAGTTTCTTTTTTTTACAACACACAACACACAAGTGCTTATATAGTGAAGGCTAGATTCTAGGAATATTCCATTAGGGCACCCATTAAACCCTAACACACAATGGGTTAACACACGCACGCATCTCAAAGCGTCGTCTTCGTCTTTGATTGACCTAAACCGCTTTTCCAAACGCCAACCTGCGCCGCGGTTTAGCCAACAAGTCACAAGGGCGGTATTTGGTGAAATTACCAAAATACAACTTCTCGATCCTTCTCCACGGACTGAGTCCAATCTTGTCGAAGCAATCGCCTGCTTCGTCACGTGTAGGTTGATCAACGGCTCTCATCATGTCAACAAGTCTCTCCCGTCCGGATCCCACCGGAACCTCCATGGCACTTGCACCGATCCCCGCGCCGCTTGATCCAACCAACTGCATCGACCTGCCCGTTCGATCAACCTCATCCATTCTGCACCATGCTTGAGTCACTTGACCTCACTCGGCATCCATGATCGCTCTGGACCTCAGCTCTCCAAGCTTAGTCCCGATCCTCTTCGCCGTTGACCGTCGTTGACCTGCAAGCCACCTGCACAGCAATAGACAGAGAAATCATCTCCGGGAACAAGTTCTTCATAACTTGACCCACGTTAGCTCAAAACATGCAATATGCAACACATATGCAATGACAAACATGGATATGACCTATCCCAAAATCAATTCTCTGAAAGAATCAAGGAAAATCAAAATTCTCAGTAAATGCGGTACTACCGACATGTAACACACAGTACTACCGCATCACGGTAGTACCGTTCTCAACACTACGGTCATACCGCCCTCGAAGAATTCTCAAAAATAATGCTTCTGGAAATTCCATACCGCTTAACAACGCGGTCATACCTTAACGCAGTATTACCGCCATTAACATGCGGTACGAAAGTTTGGCAAAATAGCTCAAGTGCTCAGAACAGCGTCTCTTGCCACGTGAACGCTCTAGATCCACTCGGCCGATCGGACCGTGCCTCAAAACCGTCCGATTCGGAGCAATGTTCAAAGTCCGAACGTTCACATTGTTTTGGGCTGTCCGATTTGAATCGGACACCTCACAAAGCCCTTCAAGTTCGGACGATCCGAACATTCAACGCAATAGAGACCGTTAGATCAAGATCTAACGGTTCGAGCAAAACACGCGTTCAAAATCAAGACACGCGGTAGTTCCGGTCTCACGGGCAGTCATACCGCTACGCAGTAGTACCGTGGCTTCCTAGCCGGTACTACCATTGATCCTGACACTTTGCTAAAACTTTCTGAAAAAATAGGAAATCCAACAAACCTTCAACCAAATTGCCAATTGTAACATCACTTAGGATCATGAGCATATCCTCATGGTGTTCACAGAGTTCATTTGCTAATTTCTAATGGCCATGTGAATTCTCAGTATTTTCTAAAAAGGAAAATGTATTATAAGTCTTAGAAATGCTAAAGGGCTGAAACCCAAACCTATTCTAACCTTGGCCCATCATCATGCGTGAATTACCATGCATGCGCCTCGCCGATTGACATGTGGGCCCCAAATACCGTGCACCGTCTCCGACTAACATGCGGGCCCCGCATGTCTGCCTCTTCCTTTCTCTCCGTGTGTATGCCACCTTAGCCCCACCTGCTAGCACGTCCGTGCCATGCACGACGCGAACTCGCGCAAGTTTCAGCCACTAATGTGTGGACCCCACCATGGCTACTATTCATCATCTCTGTTTCGGTTGCGATTCTAACTTCACCGCCACTCAGCCGTTTTGGGCGTCCGTGCCCTGGACTCTCCCGAGTCACCGGGTATAAAAGGGGAGCAAGCCCTCAGTCACTGCATCCCTTTTGCAGCCACCAAAACCCGGGAGTGAAACCCTAGCCACCACTTGAGCTCGTAGAAAGGATTAAGCCACCGCGAACTCCGACGAGCCATTGCCCCGCCTTCATTACCACCCGAGCTTCATCGTCCGCACCGTTGACATCGCGAGGAGCAGCGCCACATTCTAGTCACCTTGGTTCCACTGGAACGCCACCGGAGAGTAGATCCCGATGAGCCCGTAGCCTTAGCTCTGCCTTGACCTCACCACTGGCCCGCTCAGTTGACCTTTTTCACCTGTGAGTGCATCATCGAGTTCCCCTTCGTGTCCTCTACCTCCTGGTACCACCCACCACCGATGAAGTGCCACTGTTCGCTGGGACCTTTGGAACCCGAGTCCTCACTATCGGTATCTACATGGCCGTCGACATGTCCGTCCGCGTGTACAGCCCCTTAGCCCCTGTGCCTATGTGTCGCATGCGTGGTGCTACTTCAGCCACCACGTGCGTGCGTGCGTGGCGCACCAGATCTAAACCCCAAAACTATCCCGAATAGATCTAGTCTACGGTGGACCATGTGTATGACAGTGGGCCCCATTATTAGATCCACTGTTCCGTGAGCCATGAACCCATAGACCCGTGAATCTATTGCGTGGACCTGGTCCATGGACCGAGGGCCCACATGTCATTCTCAGTAGTTTTTTTCGGATTTAATTTAATTCGGAAATCCCAGGGCTGATGTCAGCATGCGTCATAATCCAATTTTTCAATAGAAAAATAATTCAGAAATTCCTTTTAGGTTATTTTCTTTAGGTTTAGATCTTCCAAAAGCCATATCTTCTTCATCCGAACTCCATTTGAGCCCATTCAAATTTCTAAATTCATCTAAATTCGAGCTATATTTATCTAAGATTTTTATTTTATTTTTAGA
Organism: Phyllostachys edulis; assembly: GCA_036346405.1. Taxonomy (NCBI): domain Eukaryota; kingdom Viridiplantae; phylum Streptophyta; class Magnoliopsida; order Poales; family Poaceae; genus Phyllostachys; species Phyllostachys edulis. Next base: position 6,184,953 of record CM070568.1, read on the forward strand.
GTTTGTTTTCCTCTCTATTTTATTTATTTTGTTTATTTGCTTTGTTTGCGAGTAGATGTTGATTCTTCGGGGAATTTTGAAGAAGAGGGAGTGCACCAAGATAAAGATCAGTACCAGGAACTATTCCAAGGCAAGCTGTACCTTTGATCATGTTGAACCCAGTTTTCAAAATTACTTTGATTCAAATTAATGCATTTACTTTAAGTATTTATTTAAATGCTTTTGGGTTTAGTTATTAATCTAACTTGTTTATATCCACCTTGTCTATTGTTATGTCATAATCTTTTGTCACCCTAGATTGGTTATTATTTAGTTGGTATTATTGTAGCACCAACATGGGCTGGTCAGATATGAGTAGATTGCTTAGCCATGCGACGAGTCATTAAGGAAAACCTCATGAGGCAACTATAATAGCGTAAATATACATCGATTCATGACAAACCTGAGCCCAAAATTTGAAACTATAATAGTGAAGCAGTGCTCGTTGAATCTAAGAACTTCTACTGCAATCTGCGAAGGGCGCAGGTTAAGCAAAGCACATGCTAGTGATTGTAGCCCATATGACCCAATATTTCCCATATGTGAAGGTAATGCTCTGAACCAGCTTTTTAGACCATTTCATTGCCCCTGGAAATGAAAGCAGATATATAGTAAGATAATTTAAAGATGTATAATAAAGTGAGAAGAACAAATGTAGGAATCACCCCAAGCTATAAACATAGCACACATAACTCTATTTTGCTCAAACAATCTAAAAATGCAGGCAAGATTAAGCAACCAAGATGCACACCGCAATTCAAGAGATATAAATACCAATAATGAAATCATGTGATTTGTAGATGCAAGTCTTTATCTAGGACTCATATTCTGACCATGGTATATTATGACCACCAACCGATCAGGCTACGGTTTTGGGGGCTTGGGAGAAGAGAGGGGAGGGGGGGGGGAGAGAAGAGTACCTAGCTCTAAGCTCTAGTGGGATGGAGAAGATGGCTTAGATGGTGATGGCAAGGAGGAGCCCATGGGGAAGGAGAATAGGGAAGTCAGCACGACGTCGACCACGGTTTTTTTTTTCACAGGCACCGACGTGCACCATCGCCAGGTGACATGCCGTAGATAAGTGCAAATTTAGATACCTGGCCTTCTCCACATTAGTTCAATACCAACAATACGTAACCTAGCAATATACGCTAGAGGAATACCATACCAATTCAAGGAGCACCCTGTTGGAAAGGCAATTCCAGCTTAAAGTCCATTCTCCTCGATAAGTCTCCGAACCATGTTTTCCAAAGTTTCGCATAGTTCAATCATTAATATTCCAGGCTTGAAAATGCTCCTCATATATTTCCGCACCTAGCAAATCAGAATATACATTGTAGAGTCATAACCAACAACAGATAAGCTAAAATGAAGCTGCGAACAAACCAAAGAAGAGCCTACTATATATTTTAGACATGTCTATGAACTTCTGCTGCTCGGCGAACAGCACTGTACATCAGATTTTGTAGTTGTTCCAGTTCTCTACTAGCGACATGGAGATAGAAGAGCGCATAGTATCCCGTGAAGCAGCGAAGGAAGGGGGTGAGGAGAACGGATCGGGAGAGAGCCAGCTGAGCGGCGGCGCTTGAGCAAGGTAGGCAGTGGCGGCACCCGTGCGAAGAGGAGCGAGAGGGAGGGGAGAATGGGAGTGGCACCTCTCAGAACCCTCAGCTCCGCAACCCGCGCATTGCCAGTCCAGGAGGCGTCGAGGAGGCGGCTGGGGAGGGATATTGAGAGGGCGATGGGGGAGGGATAGGGAGGGACCGGCCATGCTCACAGAGAGGGGCGGCGGAGGAGGGAGAGGAAGGGGATAGGAGCCAAAGGCGATGCAGACCGAAGGGAAGGGAAGGGTGGCGCTGAGGTGGCGGCTTGGGAGGGAGGCCGAGGGTGCGGCGAGAGGAGAAGACGTAGGGGGCGGCGGTGGCTGTGGAGGTAGACTGAAGGGAGAACTTCCCTTTCCCCCATGAGAGGACGGGAGGGAGAAGGGGAAGGCGGGCGATGGGCGCAATGCAAGAGACGTGCACGGTGTGGGCGAAGAGGATGAGGCGGGCGGCGGTGGGGTCGGCACGGCCAAAGAGGAAGAGGGCAGCGCGGTTGGAAGGGAAGAAGGAGTTGCGGGTGTGGCGAAGGGCGGCGGCGGCAATGGGGGGCGGCTAAGCGTAGAAGGTGGGGAGGAGGGAGCGGCGGTAGCAGCTACAGCAAGGGAGGAAGCGAATGCGAGGACAGGGAGGAGGCAGGGGATGGCAGCGCCACGAGGAAAGAGACGAAGGCTGGCTGCGATGCACCACGAGGAAAGAGACACGAAGCTTCGCGAGAGCAGGCGAAGATTTCGCGACGCACGCGACGTGGCCTGCGCTCTACCGCCCCTTCGCATGACGCATACCGGATCCGATCGGGCAGGCGTGAGGCGAACACTGCGCGATCGGATGGCAGAGACGCACGAAACGAGCGAACGGGCAGGCGTGGCCGCACGCGAGATCTGACGATCGCCGTTTTCTGGTCAACGTGTACACGGCCAGAGGCCCCCCTTCCCACCAAGATTAAAGTTTAGAAATACATGATGTTTTGGACATCAGCGCACGGTCTTCAATATCCAGCTTTGATCATTACTTTTCATATGATTATATTAGTAAAAAAATGCAAAATTGTTATATTATGAAAATATTTATCACGACAAATCTAATGATACTATTCTCTCATGAGCAATCTAAATAGTTTTTTATATATTATTAGTCAAAGTTAGATAAATTTGACTGTACGCTTTCTAAAACGTCGTACATTTAGTTAATAAAGGATTCACTATTCAGCACAGAGGGAAAACAAAGTTGTTGCCTACTGCTACTTCAGCTGTGCACTGCATCAGTTACTGCCAGGATGGCTTCTTGTTTCTAATCGTAGACTAACATGTATGCTACCGCAAGATGCTACTTTGTTACAACTTTCTGTTTCTGTTTCTCTCTGCAGGCATTCTCGTGGTAAAGGAGAGCTGGTCCAGCTGAATATGATGGACATTCAGAAAAGGTTATTTCTGGATTTTTTTTTTCCCTTCAATTTCTTTCTCAAGGCACGTCATTGATTAAAACATACTATCATACTGATTCAGCGATACTTGTACGTAGTACTGAACATCCAATGGCGCGCAATGCTGGATGGGTTCTTATCACGGTGACGTTCTAGCTGCTAGCATATGTAATATGTTATCGGTGTAAGTAGCGAGAAACTAGAACGAAGGTGATTGAGATTCACTGCTTTACCATACATATAACAACATATATAATTTTCAAGCAACAATGTACTAAATAGTAATTTATGTGACAAACATTGGCAAAATGCATTATCCAGCCAGAGATTATGCTGAACCGGGGTGCACAACTTTTAAGTCAGGGGTGCATGCATAGTATATATAAACTAATTTCTGATAATTTTTTTTTACCTGGTGTTTGTTTACAGGGTTGTTTATTTGCAATTCTGCTGAAATTTCCTTAATTATAAGTCGCATTCCTTATCCATTAGATCAACTCATCAACGTCCCATCATATAACACATATCTCAATCTCTACAAATCTAATGGTCAGAAAAATTAACTTAGACTTAAGAAAAAAATCAAGCAGCTTACAAATAGCAAATAACTATTTTTTTCGGTTAGTACTAGTATTTGGATTTGTAACACAGACAGAGACATAGACTAGCCGAGTGTTCATGCGTTACAACAGATTTCAAATAAACGTAACATAAGTTATAAACTTAAAAAACCAATATACATATGTTTATCTATAAAAAATCCCATCAACTCAAGAGGTAGAAGGTGGATGCCGAACTCACCCACCACCAAGTCCTTTCTTTATAGTAGTAAAGATAGTAAATATAAATATCATACATGGATTGGGAAGAAACAAACAGTACCTGTGCATTGAAGCGAAACCAGGAGCGCAGTTAACAAGATGGTGGCCTGGGCTTCAGGCCTAACAGAGTCGAGAGGCCCAGCGCTGCATTCTCCATCCATACCACGTTTCCGGGAAAAAAGAAGAAGAGGAGAACACTCCGTCCAAACCAAATTCGGGTCGAGTCGACGAACGACGATGGCCGGCAACGCCTCCGCCTCCGCCTCCGGCTGCCAGGGCGAGTCGATGATTGGCGAGGTGGCGCTGGAGTGCGGCGGCGACATTTCCGCCTCCCAGGAGGACCTGCTCGCCCGCTCCTCCTTCCTCGGCGGCGGCGGCGCCAAGGACGACGGCGACGAGGAGGAGCTCTTCAGCACCCCTTCTCTTACCCAAGACCCCATCACCATGTGCACTCTCCCCTTCACCCAGTCCCAGTCCCCGTCGCCTCCGCCCGCGCCGCGCACCACCCCTCCTCTGGACGACGACGACCACATGGCGCCCTTCAAGCAGCGGCGGAAGCCTAGGGTTTGCACCAGGAAGGTCAGGGGCGCCAGGATTAGGACCCCAACCCCGAGCCCCAAGCAGCAGCAACTCCATCTCGACGATCTCGATCCTCTCTACAAGGCCGTGCTCATGATTCCCACCGCCACCACCACCTCGCAGATCCCTGTGGAGGATTTCCTCGCACTGGCCCGCCAGCGCGGCCTCTTCTAGCTTGCTGCCCCACTGGAGACGAGAAGGTAATACAATACCATAGGATTTGTCTATACAAATAATAATCTTTGCTTTCACATTCCGGATGTATTCACACATCTCATGACATTCAGTGCAGGGGTGCATTGCACACATCTCCATGATGGATCCACTTGGGACCTGCCATCTTGATACTGCCGACTCATTCAGTGATGTTATCAAATGAAAGAAACTAGTAGCACCTTTTCCGTGATTGCTAGGTAACCATGTGCTCAGCTTAGCTCTGGAGTAGGCTTCCTAAATGTCACCGATGCTACTTATCGGTTTACTAATTTTAGTGATGTTGTCAAGATTCTGACTTCTGCCATTTTGGTGTTCAATGCCATGGTCAAGCACAAGGTATTCATTCAGTCAGTGATGCCGGCAATGATGTTGATAAATGGATCAAAGCAATTGGAGACGTTTTTACGCCTCCTTCCTCCCCATTTGCCATTTGACCGCCTCGTGTGACTTCCTACTTGCATTTTTGCTGTCTTGCACACCTCAGTCTCAGCGTGTTTGAGCTTCCAATGTACGGAAACTTAGATCAGGCCTTCAGGGTACTATTATTTCGGATGTTTGTCTTGTTGCTGAACAAAATTAGTATGACTCCCTACCATATATCAACCAGGTCATGATTCAAATTGTATTCGCAATCTTTTTCCATTGTGTTCAACTGTTCATGGTTGAAAAGCATGTTATTTATGGTATTCTACTTGGATTGATTTTGTTGGTGCTGCTTATCTTAGTGAAATAACTTAACTCAGTGCGGCATGGATACGTGTTAACCGTCCATAAGCATTTCAGTTTTGTTCTTCAGGTGAGGACATCTTTTTTGTAGATATGTGGTTACCGGTCCATATGCATTTCAGTTTTGTTTTTGAAGGCTGTTTAGTTATCCTGTGGTAATCTGAAAGTGGTTCTTATTCTTCATGGCATGCACCATCAGATAGCCAGCTAATCTTTAGTTATTGTTGCAAAGCTTTTCCTGACATTAAAGCAGGTTAAAATTTGAACGTGTGCTTTTCCTGGGATTGTTTTGCTTGGTTCAGCAACCAGCCACCGTTGCATTTTGCACTCTTACCCAGGATTCAGATAAGATGTTGTTTGTGGTTTTTCAGCAGAACTGGGACTTGCCCCGAGTTTTGGGGGCTGCCTAGAATGAGGCCGGTCTGATCTGATGACAACATGAAGTAATACTTGCTGCTTCAATTAGAGAGATCCCGGGGAATCAAATCATATAGCCGGTTTATGAAAGGAGGGTTGTGTTTTAAGAAGTGTAAAGGCTTGCATGATCCAGAAAACAAAGACAATTCCAAAAAGAGGAAAATGCTCGCATGGTGAAGTGCTGCTTAGGCAAGAGAAGGAAGAAGCAGCATTAGAGAGGAAGAACCAGTATCTGCTATGCTACAACTACAAGCAAGTGAAAATGAAGAGAAAATTGCACTATAAGTCTCTAAACTTGCGAGGTTGTGTCACTTAGCTCTTTGAACTTGTATTTTACTTTCAAAGCCTTCTGAACATACGAGATTGTGCTACTTAGCTCCCTGAACTTGCATTTTCCTTTCTCAACCCTCTGAACCTGTGAGGTTGTGCTACTTAGCTCTCTGAACTTGCATTGAAGGGAAGTTCGTCGGATGTGATGTCGGCGACTTCGTCCCCTCTGAGTCCGATGGACTCGTCGTCACCCCGTTTCGGCTATGTTCATCATTCTCGCCACCTCACGTCGACAAAAATAGATTCTTCAGACCCAGGACGGATTGTGCTCGCGTCTTCTCTGGAGCTCCACCGTCACAGCTTGCTGCATGAATTTCGTGTAGGTTGAGTAGCTTCTACTCTGGCATTGGGAATGTATTTCTCTCTCTCACGGCCGACTCAGAGGAGGCAAAGGCGAAGGCGGTAGCAAGTTGCGATGGTGGAGCTTCGGCGAAGATGCGAGCACGGTGCGTTCCTACGCCCGAAGAATCCGTTTTTGTCGATGTGAGATGACGAGAACGATAAAAAAGCCAGAACGGGGCGGCGAGGAGTCCATCGAACTCGGAGGGGACGAAGTTGCCGGCATCGCATCCGACGAACTTCGCTTTAATATAAGTTCAGATAGCTAAGTGTCACAATCTCACAAATTCAGAGAGCCAAGAGAGTAAAATGTAAGTTCAGAGAGCTAAGTGACACAACCTTGCCAAGAAAGTAAAATGTAAGTTCAGAGAGCTAAGTGACACAACCTTGCTAGTTCAAGAGGTTGAGAAAGTAAAATGCAAGTTCAAAGAGCTAAATGGCACAACCTCGCAAGTTCAGAGACCTACAATACAATTTTCTCAGTCAAGAACTAGCAAATTTGTGCTCCATTTGTTTTAAGGATCTACAACTAACATTTGGTTTGCATATCTCCATCTTATCACATAATAGTGAGCCTTAGTGCTAGCTCCACTTATGTTACCTTGTATAGCATAACGAATGATAAGTGTAGTATACATAAACTCGTCAGGGATGCACCCGACCTTTCTCAATAATTCTCATGCTGCTAATGCATAGAATTGTTTTGTTCAACGTTCCAAACTGATAATATCCTTATATCATAGCACTGAAGCGAACTATGGATTTTTTTAAAAAAATAATAATATATTTTTTTAATAAAATTACAAAATTAAATGGTCGTTTAATAAAATTACAGAAATAGGCTTTTGTCGTCATTTGAACCGGTGACAGGAGCACTATCACCATTTCGATTAGCAACCAGAGCCTTATCGCCCACTATGCAATATTAAATGCCTATGTCGCCATTTGGAATAACGATTGGCCTAAATTTAGGCAAATCGTCATTCCAAATGGCAACATAAAGTCCACTTCCTATCGCCATATGGAATGGCGACACAATCAACCCTATAAAAGACCTAAAAATCGCATGAAACTCACTCTTATTCTGAAAAAAGAGAAAGATGGGACGGAAGGGAGAGAAGGAGAGGGGAGGAGAAGAGTTAACGAAGCGTTGTTCGTCCGGTCGCCCACCTTGGAGGTAATTTTTCTTATGTAACCGAATGGATTAGATAGTTTTAAATGTATGGTTATGAGGTGTAGTATGTTGTAGTACATCCTTTTTGATGTATGTAGTTTAGTTTTAGATACGTGGCTAATAGTAAAAATCTTGTTTATGGTGCAGTACGTAGATATGTCCAACACAGTTAATTTTAAAATTTACTACGATCAAGGGACTATTCTGCAGGGTCCCAAGGGGGTTGATTTGCGTTATTTCCAATTGGTGACTGTCATCCTAACAAGACCAAAGCAACGTAAATGGGGTGATGTGATGCGGTGATTGTATTACACCTTCGAGTTGGACCATACTCTACACGACCTGAAATTGAATTGCGTTGTCACTCGGGCACCATAGGCCACAAATTGGGAGTTAGTGCAACTGAAGGGAATGAGGTCATGATAGTCATACCTAAGCATAGCGAGGGGGTGCGGGTGGGATTTGGTCCTTCTGGTCTAGGCATATGTCAAAGCTTCGCCCGCACATGTGGCTAAACAAGGGATAGTTGGTGGTATGCCGAAGAAGTTGGGAATTCCAGCCACAGCGCGGCGCATACAACGATCGAAGGTCCGGGAGTTGTTGATGTCGCCGATGAAGATGGGGTCAAAGATGCTTCTTTGGTCCGAGAAGCTACTGGGATTACAGACGAAGGTGAGGAGATCAAAGCCCTAGTTGAAAGAATGACGCTCGAAGATCGGGATTACAAGGCATTGTCAAAAGGTGAAGGTTCGGATGGCGAGGATGGTGGAGAACAGCAGGCTGTTCCATCTAAGAGGAACACATACCAATTCGACAACCTTATTGTGGACAAATGATCCCATGTACCATGGGAGTACCACCAGAACGAGATCAGGCAAGAAGTCATGTACAAATGCAAGGAGGCGGTACAGAAAGCTGTGAAATTCTGGACTGTGTCATTGCGGCAGACATTCATGGTAATGAAGTCTAACTCGGGTGCTACAACGTGAAGTGCGAGATAGCGGAATGTCCTTGGCGAGTGGACGTATTCCAGCCTAAGTGGGACACCTACTAGAAATTCTCTATAGTACTCCTTTGCACATGTGTTGTCTTTGAATCAATGCAATCCCACAAGAACATATCATCAGGCTTCATTGCGAATATCATCAGGCTTCATTGCGAATATCATCAGGCTTGATCCAATTAGCCTCTTAGATTATCCCTATAGATTCGTATGCCCAAAATATATGCTACACCTCCTAAATCTTTCATAGAAAAATTATTTCTTAATGAAGCTTTAACGGATTCAACCATAGGAATATCATTGTCGATCAATAAAATGCCATCCACATATAAGATCAGAAAAGACAAGTGCGCTCCCACTAACCTTTTTGTAAACATAAGGTTTGTCGACGATCGAGTTGCCGATCTTACGAAATAAATAGAGGAAATTGCTAAGAGTTCTTGAATAAGAATGTGATTGCTCTTTATTGCAATGAACTGGATCTTTACAGGGGGTGCTTTAAATAAGACGCTAGACTAGCCCTAGTTACACTTGATGTATTGCTTGAATCTAATTGCCTTCTGATTGTTTTTGGCTTGATGGTTTAGATCTGATGTAGATTGTCCTTCCTGCCGTTAGTATTCACCTTTAAATAACTGACGAAGTGGTGGCAGTTACTCTTGGAAGAGACGCCCTTTCAAAGTACCGCATCTGGTCGGGGGAATAGTGGTAGTTAGTAAATATTAACTGACCAGCAGTTGATGTCAGTGGGAGACAAAACCATATGGTGATTATTGTCAGTGACTTAGCGCCGGAAACGTCGTGTGGTTTGGAACAATTAAGACACATATTCCATTCATCAAACGGGAGGGATGCACTTGGAAATGGGTCCAAGTGCCAGTTCAAAGCCTCTACGAGCAATCATCTGGTCGTGCAATGGGTACAGGACTCCCTCCGACCAGGTTACCCATCAGGTGATTCCTGGTATTCTAATGACCATAGGGGTCATTAGCTATGAGGTTTACGACCACATAAACTATGCGACTTTTAATTAATATTTCGGAATTTAATCCTCATCAGCTAGCCTCCTAACTTTAACTAAATCTATATTGTGAACCTTCTTCGATGAAATATATATCGGGTACACCTTCATTTAATGGCGTAGATAACGAAGTGGTTCATATTCACTTTAAAGTGGAGGAACTGTTTGGGAAACCGAAGAGGTTTGTGCCCGTTTGGCTTCGGGCAACCCCCTTTTGCAGTTAATGAAGTGAGTTTATAAAATCCTCTCAGCGCACCGCCTTAAGGGTTTTACGCTCTCAGAATTTCTTGCCCCTTTGTCTTTTCGCTTAGAACTTTTTTCAACTCCCTTTCATCTTCTTGCCCAAAAATCCAACATTGTCGGACTCAATCACTAACTAGTTGGTTTTCGATTTGAGCGAGAAGAAGCTCAAGCTTTAGAAAATAGTGGGTTGCTTCCCGATAAGAATTTGATCTTTTGGAGATCTGCAGTCGGAGAGCATTTTCCGAGCGGAAACAACGGAGAAATCCCTGTCTTCCTCGCATACATCGAGTGCGGGTTCAGGCTCCCGGTGCACTCATTTCTCTCCAAAGTTCTTGAATATTATGAGGTTGAGTTGATGAATATTGCTCCTAACTCGATCGCCAACCTCAGCATCTTCGTCTATATTTGCAAAGCATACCTAGGGATTCCATCAAATCTGGAGGTCTTCAAGTATTTCTACAAGATGGCGAAGTTGGGGAAGTCGATGGCGTCACCTGGGGAGTGCGCTTTGCGCCTCCACGACGGGAAGGCTGAGGAGTACATCCGTATGTACTCTAAGTCTTAGTGGTCGTCATGGAAGAAGAACTGGTTCTACATGGCAGTCACGAAGGATGATAGCCTCTGCTTCACCGGCAAGGTGGTGACTGAAAACCCAAATTGGCGATCTTCTGCGAAGAAGGAAGGAAAGGTGGGGTGATGGATTGAAGTTATCCAACACCTCAATATCAGAGGTCTGACTTCTTGGTATGTGGTGAGATATTTCTCCATGCGCCGAATAAGTCCTCTGAAGCTCCGAGCATGTTCCATGCTTTGGTATGTTGGTCGGGATGATGCGACCAAGGACTCTCTAGAGCGTAAGTCCTTTCTCCGACCGGTCTAATCTATTTTTGTTTGATTATTTTATAACATTAAAGTCTCTCTTTATTTTTATAGTCCTTTCCTAGGAAGAGATGAGGGGTAGGATCAAAATGATATGCGTTGGGGAGCCTAATGACAAGGGTGATATTCCCCAGATCTTAGCTATTATCTCTCGAGAAGAGAGAATAGAGAGAGTCAAGGTAAAAATAATAACCTCTTTTCGCCACATATGTATTTTTTGATCAGTATGCCATAACACTCCTTAATGTGTAGTCGTGTAGTCGGTCGGGCTAGAGATCAACGAGCTCATCGAGAGTGTTAATCTAATCGATGCCCTAACCACTTCTGCCCCGACGACCACTCAAGATGATGGCCCCTCAAAGGTAAAAAATAGCACTGAAAAGAAATACATATTTTAGATGAAGAATTTCATCGCCAAACTAACTTTGATTTTTAATTAGGCAGGAGAGAAAGAAAATCCACAGACAAAAGCTGCTGTGGTCGTAGACTCCGGGACGGTTGTGATCGACCAGTCAGTTGCCCGTGAAGCAACTATTCCAGAGGTCGACGCGACTACAATCTCCAAACAGATAGTCAGGATATTTATTTCCGACCGAATGGTCGAGGAAATTACTTTCGACCTCTGGTTGGAGGATGTGAGGGGTTTGGCCAACCCTACCAGATTAGAGCCGGTAGAACCGGTAGAAAAGAAAAAGAGAAAGACAAGATCAAGACCAAGACCAGGTATGCAAAATAAAGATTTTGCATAAATTCATACCTTTAGTTTTTCTTGTATTCTGAAATCTTTCTTTCTTCTATTTCCACAAATCCACTGATGTTCTGATCGCTTCTGATCGGAGCAATCCTCAGGAGGAAACTCCTGAGGAAAGGGTGGTCGAGTCAGCTCCCAGGTAGGTGGAAACACCAGCGCCTCCTCAGGAACCTTTGCCGGCTCTAACCCTGCCTATGGAAGCAGAGCCTAAAGAAGAGCCCCAGCAAGTTCTTCCTACTGCTGGGACCGAGGTGACCGAAGAGGAGGGAGCAAGTTTGTTTCCTTCTCTCTTTAGTAGTCGTGTGGTGAGGACCTCCGCTTTAGTTAGGAGGACTCCTCATCCCAAGGACATCCCCAACCGTCCTCAAATCTTTGATGAGAAAAGACTTGAGGAGGTTTGGTGGAAGAAAATCTCAAACTGTTGATCGAAGACAGATTCTGGAACCAGTTACTCTAGTTATGCTGACAAGGCGGTCCAGGTAAATATCTACGACCAATCCCATAGCATATGGAGTTTATGTGAAACTTAAGGAAGTTTCTTATTTTGCTTTTTATAACATATGGTGGAGAACATCGCTGTGGTCAGAGAGTTGACCCAGCGAATAACTTCTTTGGAAAAGGAAATCTCCGATTGAAAAATAAATATTTATTTTCAACTTCTTGTTCCCCTTTTTGCTTTTCTATTCTTTGTTATTTCTTAATTCTCCCCTTATCATGATTGACAGAATTGGAGAATATTGAGAAAGAGTATTGAGAAAGAGGCTAAGGCCAAGGGAACAGTAATAGCTTCGTATCAAGCAATGTGCAAAGCCAAAGACCAGTCGATCAAAGACTGGTCGACTAGATTCAATGAGGCCTCCCGGAAGCACAAGGAAGCTAGAGCCGATGGAGAAGGCGAACTATCTTGGACGGCAGCTCGAAGTTCTCCAAGATCTGCTCACAATCTTTTGGAGAAACCATGCGCGGACCATGCAAGAAGTTGTTGCGGATGGAGTTAGCTTTGCTTTGGCAAAGCTCAAGGCTTCTGACCCCTCCATCAACCTCTAAGCTCTTGAAGCAGACTTCGACTATTCGGAGGAGGAAGCAGTCAAGATCTTCGAAGGAGTTATACCATTCAGAAACAAGGTTACCAAGGAAATGAAGGTCGGGTCTCTATCCCATAGCAACCAGTCTGGACATCCCAAAAAGTGAATGAAAGTAATATAGAATTGTAAATATAAAAACTTACCTTTTGTCATCAGTAAAGCTTATGTTTATCTTTTACTTTGAGTACTCGTATATTTCCTAGCCCCCGACTGCTTGTGTAGAAGAAGACTTACTAAGGAAGTAGTAGACCAAAAAAAGTACTTTACACAACCATTGTACAAAGTATGTGCTGATTATGTTTGTTAAAATGATCTAATTTACACTAGAAAACCAATTTGGTCGGAACCAATGTACGATTTCGACTAGCTTTTATATCTATTTCCATAATCAAAATACCATGTAGCGCATTGTATGGTCGTAAGATATCATAAGACTTGTGTTGATGATAAGAAAATATGCAAAAATGTATGCAGAAAAACGATAAATGTTCTTATTTATATACATTATCCAAGCTGGTCGTAAAAGGAGCCAAGAACCAAAGACATGATTGACACTTCGTGAAATGTATTTGTTCTGAAGCTCCAACTAGTAGCAAAAATTGTAAGAAAATGACCGTCGCTAGGAAACTCCTTCCAATGGGTAGGACCATATGTAGAGATGAGAGATTTCGATTAGGAGGTTTTCCGTGTCTCAACCAGTTGCAAAACAAGAGAAGAACATAATATTAAAATGAAGAAAGTTAATCTTTGAATACTTAAGCATGTAGGTAACTATATCTAGTTGTATGTGTGATGCTCCTTTTACTTGTTTTCTTCTTTAAGAAAAGAGTGTATGGTTGTTAGTGAGAAACATCTCTGTGATGGTCACGATACGGACCCTTATGGCGTTTGATAACTATGTCAAAGCCAATAAGTAAAAGATATCCTTTAGAAGGATGTTAGAGAGCAATGGATCTTCTCTGATGATCGTAGACAAAAATAGTCTGTGATCAAGCAATGGACAATTGAAATATAAATAACATCACTCATCGGAAAATAAAGAAATGATGCATCTTTATTGAAATTGAAATAATGTAAAGTACATCTATACATAGAACTTACACAGTTGATCATTATTCCAAGAATTAGACATAACACGCCCGTCTGACATAGCTAGTCGTACCGATCTAGGTCTGGTGACTTCGATTACAGTGTATGGACCTTTCCATTTTGGCGAAAGTTTGTTGCGGCTTGTTTGGCTCTGAATTTTTATAAGCACCAGATCACCTACAGGCTACAGCTAGGCTACGAGGTTGCACCTTCGACTGTGCTACCTTCTCATGGCTTGTTGGTAAACTGCCGATCGTATCAAGGCTTGATTTCATCTTTCTTCAAGGAAATTGATGTTGTCGAGTCGTCGTTCTGTCCGATCGTTCTCATTGAAACAATTAGTTCGGCGAGCCAATTTTGATTCGGAGGAAGCATGACTTCAAAGACCATAAATCGAAAAAATGGTGTTTCACGGTTGCCACGATCGTCGTGGTTGACGACCCATATCTGGATGGAAGTTCTTGAACCCAAACTCTTGACCGTTTTATTAACTGGTCGAATACCCGATGTTTTACTCCTTGTATTATTATGCCATTAGCTCTCTCGACTGCTCCGTTACTCTAAGGGTGAGCCACAGAAGTGAAATGTATTTGGATAACTAGATCTTTGTAGAATTCTTGGAAATTTCCACTCAAGAACTGGGTATCGTTATCTGTGATTATACGTCTTGGTATACCAAATCTTGTAATCACAATTTTTGTAATGAACCTCTTTACAGCCTCAGTTGTTGTTTTAACAACTGGCTCAGCTTCTATCCATTTTGTAAATGTATCAGTCATGATAAATAAGAATTCAAAGCCCCCGGATGCCTTTGGGAAAGGTCCCAGAATATCTAGTCCCCAGGTTACAATAGGCCAAGCAAGAGGTATAAGCTTGTGCTAGCTGATGTACTTGTCGACTATGAAATTGACATCGTACGCACTTCGTCACAAGTTCTTTTGCATCATGAAGGGCAGTCGGCCAGTAATATCCTTGTCTAAAGGCTTTACCGACCAGAGTTCTGTCGAAATGATGTGCTCCAAAGACTCCTCCATGTATGTCGGATAATAACTTAATACCATCCGCTTGAGATATGCATCTCATCAACACTCTATGAGCTCCCCGTTTGTAAAGGGTACATTCGATCAGAGTGTATGATTTAGCTTTTCGAGCTGTACGATCGGCCTCTACATCGTCTTCAGGAAGTCTGTCATGCTAAAGATAATTGTAGATCGATACCATCCAATCACTACTAGGATCGATCTGTACGACCTCCAGTGGAGCAGTTGTATCTTCGGATTGCTCGAACTCCGAGGGTGAATCGAGTTGCTCGAGAAAAACTCCGTGCGGGATAGATGACCTTGTAGAAGCCGTCCGTGCTAACAGGCCTACCAGAAAGTTTTCCTTTCTAGGAATATGTTGAATCTGGAAACCGAAGAAGTGCTTTTCGAGTTTTCGTACTTCAGCCAATAAGATGACATCTTGGGACTTAAGCATTGATACTCTTTCTTGACTTGATTCGCTACTAGTTGAGAATCGCCTTTCACTAGTAATCTGCAAATCCCGAGCGCTATGGCTGCTTGGAGTCTTATTAGTAAACCTTCATATTCTGCCACAATGTTTGTTGCATGAAAGTTTAACTGAATGACGTATTTAATGTATTCTCTAGTAGGAGATATTAGGACAACACTAGTCCCCGAGCCTTTGAGTATCAAGGAACCGTCAAAATACATGGTCCACTCTTCGTGGTGTTCGTACTCGGGCCCTTGGGTGGGTTCAGGGTTCGTCCATTCGGCAATGAATTCTGCTAAAGCCTGGGACTTGATTGCTGTTCGTGAAATGAAATGGAGGCCGAACGCCCCAAGCTCGACCGCCCATTTTGCTATTCGTCCTAATGATTCTGTGTTTCCGAGAACTTGACCAAAAGGATATCCAGTAGGTATGGCCACTCTGTGGGCCTGAAAGTAATGCCTTAATTTCCTTGAAGCCATAAGGAGACTGTATAGCAACTTTTGTACCTGTGGGTATCGTTCGTTTGGTCCATGTAAGACTTCGCTTACGTAATATACCAGTCGTTGGATGTTGTGTTGGACCGGAAAGGCGACTAGAGGGGGTGTGAATAGGAGCACACTCACTTTTTCACTTTGATAGGATTCAACACCAATCTCACTCCAATAGCTATAAAAGCTATGAACATCAATAGACAAATACAGCGGAAGACTTGTATTGAATCCAATCTAGACCCCAAAACAAAAGACCAAAATCCAAAACCCTAATCAGAGGTACGGTCTGACCGACGGCCAATGTGCGGTCTGACTGGCAGCAAAGAGGCAAACTAACCGGAGGCCGGACTAACCGAAGGCCAAAGCTCGGATTGACCGACTTCACGATGAACAGCGCAAACAGCCCGAAAACCAAAACTCAAATCGGTCTAACTTTTGATTCACATAGCCAAAGTCCACGAAACTTGAACCACACCTTCTCAAAGATATTAGGAACCTATTCCAATCAAGGATCACAGATATACATGCCAAAGTTCCTATCTTTTTCAGTTTGAACGAAGGTGGCTCCAAAATCGAGCCAAAATCGAAATATGATCTGGAGACTTGCTCGTGGGTAATTGATGATCAAGATGATCCTAGATGGGTTCCCACATGTCACAACAAGTTAGATAAAGGCAAGAAACTAAGAAAAACTCGTGGATCAAAGAAAGACTCAAAATCACCAAATAGAGAGAAAGAAAGCCAATAGACTCATCTTTGAGAGAACTTTCTTTGGATTGATTTGATATGGAATTGGTTTACAGCCACTCCATCAATGGAGGACAAAGACTCAATACATGGGCACGAAATCAAATCCAACTCTCTAGAACCCTAACCACCAACTATCTTCTCCCTAAACACAAAACCAAAATTAGGGTTTTCAATAATGAAGGGGTTGAAGGGGGTGCAGCCACCTCCCTTCTCTATTTATAGTGGAGGCTTAGAGCTTCTAGAAGATTGAACCCTAATGGGTTCCCGTTAAGGCCCACACACAAACGGGTCACACACACACGCATTTTAAAGCGCCGTCTTCATCTCCTCTTGACCTAATCTGCTTCTCCACGCACCGTCTTGCGCCGCGGGTTAGCAAAAGGTCACCAAAGCGGTATTTGGTAAAATTACCAAAATACTCCTTCTCGATCTTTTTGCAAAGACCGAGTCCCATCTTCGTGAAGCACTTCCAAGCTTCGCCACATGCAGGTTGATCCAGCGGCTCTCATTATGTCGGCAAGTCTCTCCCATCCGGCTCCCACCGAAACCACCATGGCACTTGCACCGACCCTCGCGCCGCTTGATCTAGCCTGTTGCACCGAACTGCCCGTTCGGTCACCTTTGTCCCTTTTGCGCCATGCTTGACTCCATTGATCTCACCCGGCATCCCCGATCGTTCTGGACCTCAGCTCTCCAAGCTTAGTCCCGATCATCCTCACCGTTGACCGTCATTAACCTCCAAGCAATCTGCACAACAATAGACAAAAAAATCAATTTTGGGAACAAGTTCTTCACAACTTGACCCACATTAGTCAAAACATGCATCATGCAACACATATGCCATGAAACCCACGAACTTAACCTAACCCAACACTCGTCGCCACGATTGGCCGATGAACAGTACAAGATCGGTCAGACCGCCATTAAATGGCGGTCGATCGCATGACTCGGCTCGACGCGTCTACAATGCGGTCATTGTTGGCGATCGACCGCGCCCTAATCTTTGGTCGACCAAGACCTGCTGACGACTTTTCAAACTTTGACGAAAACGCGTGTTTCAACAAACCATTAATGACATTTCCAATTATAACATCCCAAGATCGTGCACATATCCCCATGATATCCATAATCTCCCCCTTGATGAACACATTGGCAATTTCCAACAAATGCAAATTTTGAGGTTTGAAAAGTAAAAACTCAGTGTTTTCGCACAAAGGTACAGCTTGGTCCAAATCCAAGAGAAAGTAAAGGAAATGACCAAGTTGGCTTCAGAATAGCAAAGGCAAGTGAGATAAGGTAAAAGAAAGCGAGAAAGTTTCATTTTCCAGAAAGAGTCAAAATCTCACTTAAGGTCCATATGAAAGAACAATTGTTCGATATGACTTTTGATCATTGTGAGGATCAAGAATTGAAATTCAAGTCAAGAAGTAGCAATAAGACCATAAGAATGCAAATAAGAAACTCCCCCTCACTATGATCCTCAAATTTCAGAAAATCTCAAAATTTTCTATTTTTCTCCAAGAGGCTCCCCCTTTTTAACATTTTTATATCTTCTCCCCTTTATACAACTTTGATAAATCTTCTCCCCCTTTGTCAATGGAGTCATCAAGGAATCACGCCTTCCTCTCATCTAGAGATGACAAATGCAGAATGAGGAAAAAGTATAAGAAGGAGCATGTATGAAATGCAATGGAGTGACTTTATTTTTGAATTTTTCAATTTTTTGAGTACAAGAAGCTTTGGAGATTACCCAAAAGAATAAACTAGCATTTCTAATATTGCACAAGACCTATCAAGCCTAAAAGCGCTAGCAAGATTATGTTAAGACATATATATCAAAGCTAAGCTAGAAGGCTTAATATAAATCAATGAATTGTAACAATTTAAACAAAGCTTCAAATTTAACAAGTTCATCAACAGGGATCCTAAAACGATAATGACCATATCAAAATGTCAATGTGAGATCAAAAAGCTAACAATGACCATATTAAGAGACAAACAGGTCCTGAATTGAATCATTTTGCTCAATTTTCTCAAACGCCCATTTTTCAACAGTTTTTCATTTGCAATGAATATGAAGTTGACTAATGGTCTAACTTAGTGGAGAAGATCCTAGACTAGGAGCCATCCACAAACTCTTCCTAAGCTTCGACCAGAAGTTGATTAAAGGTATATCTTAGTGAAAAAGATCCTGGACTAGGAGCCATCCACAAACTCTTCTTAAGCTTCTACCAGGGCGACAAATCTTGAGGTTAATGTCAATTTTGACAAGCAGTCCCCATGAGATCGTCTGGATCATCAAACTATCTTCAAGTTCATGTCTATGACAAGCAGTCTCGTGAGAGTAATTTGGCATAAATTAAGCATAAGACAATCTTGAAATTGATTTTTCATTTTTATTTTGCACAAGAGTAGTTTTTAGATTCTCAGAAGCACAAAGAGTTCAAGTAATGATCAATTTTAGATTCAAGAGCTAACAAAGCAATTTTGACAGGGCCAATGTCACAAAAGGAGCACTAATTGCGCAACTAGCTAAAACATCCACAAATTGCAGTTTTAGTTCAAGTTGTTTTTAGAGTTCTAGCTCATTCAGCAAAGACTTAGCTACACATATGAAACAATGATAATTCTAACAAGTCAAAGAACTAGACATGGCATTAAGCAAGAATTGAAATACGAAAGCTCCAAAGGGTAATAAGCAAAGCTTCATCAATTTAAAAATATAAGCAGAAAAGCTTATATTACACACTACAACAGAACTAGGTTATAGCAACACGAGTATATGTTGTTATATCTACAAATATGTGTTACTAGGATGGATAGCAACACATGTGATAAGTGATGTTGTTGGTCGTGTTGCTATAAGATAGGTCTACTGCAACACAAATTAGATGTTGTTATACAAAAGAAAAGGTGTTGCCAAGTTACAACACCCTTTTTTATTTGTAACAACACATGTTTCTGAAACATAAGTAATACCTATTAGCAACATATAATTGATATATGGCAACACAATTTAGGATATAGGAAAAATACAATTTATTTATGTGCTACTTATATACAAATTATAATTGCTACAAATAATTTTTATTTGGTAATTAAGCATGTCATATTCCAGAATGTACAATACAACTCAACATAAGCAATGTTCAAAAGGTAGATTGCATTTCATTAAGGAAATAAATATAGATATCGTTAACAACATTCTACATTACAAAAAAACAATTGATTTGTTGTCAACACAAGAGCTTTGAAGAGTAAAATTTGAGTCCTAAAATATAAAATCTAACTACTACTTTCTTTTCTTCATAAAGTTCATTGCTTCTTGATCCGTTGATCGATGAGATAAACATCCAATTATAGTAATTCAACCGTTGATCTTTTCAACCTACAGGGATAACAATAAATTTCAAGGATGTAAATATAATGCAGGACAAGTGAATCTCACTAAAATTGAATCTAGCTAAAATTAACAGCCTAAAATTGAGAGGAGGGGGAGTTGACTTCATGGCATTCTTTTTGCAATCTTATTAAAGGCAGTATTCAGGTAATATAAAAATGTCTCACTGGACATTGGACAGATGGTACCTTAAACATCTGTATGAAATCTACAGGCTTCTTAAATATACCAGTCTCATAAGACCTTGCTCTATCCATTTTCTGCTTCATGCTCAGACAAAACAAAACAATGGCATGGAACCATGGGCATATGAAGTTCCAAGAAAACAATTAACAGAGGATCAACCTTATGATGCACAAGATTGCAGACGACTATTGCAAAGTCAGCACTTGAAGTCACAATATTGATTCAAATGATCGCACTTTCACGACTAGAGTATCTAGTGGGATCTTTATAGTTATACAGTGAAATTGCTTTATTTTGTTCCGGTGGAAATTCAGTGTGAAATCAAATATAATGACCACATTGCAAACCATTGAATATTGACGCAACATGATCATAAGAACATCCCTTATGTTACTGTCAAATATTTTAGCACATGCATAGATATATAACATAAAAACATGACCATGGAAGAATGGAACACATTGTTTAGCAAAGCTATGCCCACTGCCGTCTTTGAAAAATGACACTAATCAGTAAAGGTTTCACTCCTAGTGCTTTCATGGTTCTATCCTGTGGTGAACAAATCAACAAAGTACTAGCTCACAAGTTGGCTAATGACAGTGTTAAGGAGGCACACTTACTTGAGTACTACGAAAAAGAAATAATAAGTGCTCATGTCTGATAGCAAACTCTAAACTCATTGAGCCCTCTATTCTTGACAAAAGTTAGACTGCAAACTGAATCTAGTTTACTTCAGGAACAAAAGCTAACAAAAATTTTAGAATTAAGTGCAGATAGAAAAAAAGTTTTCATCCAGTTCTAATTTGTTGTCCCACAGTACACTATCACTTAATTAAGGGAAGTTGATCATACGAGCAGTACCAAAGATAGTTATCTTGCTATCAATTAACACTAGTAAATGATCCAACACAACAAAAACTAGTGCGCACAGAAATAAGATAAAGACGACAGTGTGCAATAGAAATTCCCTTTATGCCCTCAAACATACAACATTTAGCACATATATTGCTGAATTACTGATTGAACAAATATGAAATGGAAGAAAACTCACTCGTTGCTGTTTCCATAGCAGATTGAGGACAATAATAGGGGGTGCAAAGTCATGTTAATGAGATGTAAGTAAGACAACATATATATCACACAAATAAAGATAAATCAACCATACTACATGTCCAAAATGCAACTAGATTAGTAGTTTAACAAACAAATTTAAATATATCACACGATAACATAGGTTATTTAAGCAACTATGTGGAGACCATACTACACCCCCTGTCTGTGACCCCCTCAAGGCGTCAAGGGAACTACAGTCGAGGACAGACGAACTAAACCAACATAGTATTGCCTTAACTAGAATCTATCTTCTCATCTTTCAGCGTAGAGTACACAGGATAGAAAGAGGCCAATTGATCAATGAAACATAAGCTAAGCCACAACAGCATACCTTGATAGTTTCATCAGTTGGATGGGCCTCTGCTACATCACACAACTTCCCAACAATATAAGAAGCCAAATATTTCCCATCTGTTGTTCCATACTCTCCCAATACCCAGCATATTATCTGTATTTTGTGAGGTTGAGGTGTAATTCATACATGTTGATTCAGAAGTTTTTTAGTACTAACACTTAATAAATGTAATTTTAAGAAACAAAGTATACAAATGCAAAGTCAGATAGCCTCACCTGCTTTACAAAATAGGTAACAACATTGTTATCTGCATAAGTTAAGAAATGAGTGAGCCCATTAGCATCTCGCGCATGTTGCTTCAGATGATTCGTTAACCTTGTTCCATAGCCTTTAACTTGCTCATCAGCTGTAATTGCACAAAATGCTATTTCTCCAAACCTCTCGCTACAGTTTTCAAAAGCAGAATTAGGGCACTAACTTATGCAGCAGACTCAAGATACTAACTTATGCAGCAGAAAAGGAACATCATTGACATAGTGCACAACATAACATAAACTCAATAGCCGTAGAAACAAAAGTAAACATATCTCTATCCTACAATGTAACCTGGCAACTACTCTGAGATCATTGAACAGTGGAATTGTATGAGACAAGCCCATCATTACAAGTAAATATTAACTCAGATAAATTGAACTAATAGTGTTATCGCCATTAAGCTTCAGGTTGTCAAGAACTATCAAATCTTTAAACAGAAAAAGTAGCAAATAAGAAATTTGATGAATTGACCATGCAATCGCAAACACAAATGTATAGTATCATCGCAATAAATAATAGCACGGAAGTGGCAACGTTACCTTGCATAAGGGCGGTAAGTAATGCCACCTACAACAACATTATTCCTGATAACCATCATTGACTTGTGAGTTCTGCAAAAACAAATTAGTTACCTTGTGTAAGTACCATTCAAGATATTTAATAATCTTAGAAGCAATTTCCGAAAAACAGCCACATTGACTATATCTAAATTATAAAACATAGTCACATTGCATTGGGCATTACCTATCCATAACGAGACGGACAATATACTCTTTGGGCATATTAGGAAGCTGTCGAGCGAAGATATTCTTCAAACCTACCAACCTTGGGGAAGACATAGCGATTGATAACAACTCCGGGTTGTTAGCAAAATGAGCTAGCACACTCAATAAATCATATGTTAGAATAGCACGAAATTTCACCTCCCACATCTTCTGCAGAACAAATTCACCTACCTCAACAAATTAGCATTATAGTTAACACTTGATTTTTGTAAAGTCTAAACCCTAACAAGCGGTCCAAGCATAATCAAACCACGTAACTCAAAACTAAGTCATCACCTCGCGTTTGAGGCCCTCCTCACGGGTACCAGACGCCTTGATGCAGATGTTGTCCGTGAATGACCCTTGGAATCATCCTTCTGTCGCTTGCCATGGCGTCGACCTTGGGAGCCGCCGCCGTCTGTTACCTTGCAGCAAGCGGCAATGACGCAGAGTCGGGTTTGGGGGCGACAGGCAGAGGCCTAAGATCTGTAACACCCAGGCCTACAAGGGCACGAACGCTACTAATCTAACAGATTATCAAAATTAAAATGGAAGACAAAATAAATCCTAAATTTCGTGAGAACCTCCCGTCTGAGAAGCTATCTAGGAGGTTCAACAACAAAAAACATCAAGATAATAATGAATTCAACAGTTTTGAGAATCCTCACAAGAGTATAAACCGATCTCAAGCAATCAGTATCAAAGAATGAACTAAGTTCACACTCAAGATTATAACCAATCTTAAAGGAGAAGGGTTTTCGGTCACAACCAACCCGGCATTATTACAGTTCATCAATATTGAATGATTAAATCAAACTAAAATGAAATCTCGAACCTATATAAAGTCTTTGTGAAAGGGTAGTGTGTGTCTATTCCTCCCCATGGAGCCAACCTCAAGGATCACCTAAAAAACAACAACGCAAGAGTGAGTCCGAGACTCGATGAAGTCTGTAAAGTAATAAAAATACAAACAACAATCCATGGATAAGCCAACATCATCGGAGAATATGAATGAATTGCAAAACAAGTATTTGAATAAATGCAATGAATGAATTGGATGGAAGGAAGGACTACACACATGCATATACGGTATTCTTTGGTGACACACCGTCGGTGTTCACCTAATCCGCACTTAACAAAGTCACGGGGACCCAAGCCCCGTCTGAAGAACGTTTAAAGACGGTGTCCGAATCGCCCACATTGGAATGGTGGGTCTTACGTGCCCATCTTTGGAATTGATGGGTCTTATACAATGATCCACTCCCGTGGATGAAATATGAAATGTGGATCTTGAGTATGACATATGAATAAGAAACATGCTCACTAATATGGAGGTAACCACATGGATTGAATCTGAACATTTAAGAATCAACAAGGTACTTAGAGGTGCAGTACCAACAAACAAGCATACCACATGTCATAATCCTAGGAACACTAAGGTACTTGCCTTTAAGCGCTATGACAGCGTTAGTAGGCAATTGCGGTGCTCCCAAACCTGAAGCTTCACCTCCTAATCAAACAAATAACTGAAATAAGGATCGACGAACACGACAATACTAGATAAAGTTCTACAACGCCCCCCCGGCGATTCAAAATTTAACTAGAAACTCTAAACTGAAAATCAACACATTCTGCCCTAAACCACCCCTGGGCAGCAGCACGGTAAATGGCATAACTCGTGATCTG
Organism: Phyllostachys edulis; assembly: GCA_036346405.1. NCBI lineage: Eukaryota > Viridiplantae > Streptophyta > Magnoliopsida > Poales > Poaceae > Phyllostachys > Phyllostachys edulis. The sequence continues at coordinate 6,209,177 of CM070568.1, forward strand.
GAACTCCAAATGAGGTGAACCCAGTTTCTGTGGACTCTTAACTGACAAATCTACAATACTCTAGTTGACAAGATAATTTAATTCGGCCAATTTAGAATACTAACAGACATATGAATGTTCAGCACAGAAAAACTGTCTACAGAATAAACAGCAGCACTAAAACGACCATAACTTTTAATCTATAACTCCGAATTGATCAATATTTATCAATCCGGAAAGGTTATCAAATTACCTACAATAACCTAGTTGGGAGAAATCCCAGATTCTGCCAATTACAATTTCATAATTTACGAATTATCACAACAGTTTAATCTCGTCAGGAATCTAGACAGCAGAAACTAAAACGGTGATATCTTTTGACTCGAACGTCGGAATTAGGTGCTCTTGGTGGCCACGGAAAGCTAAGAGTAACACCTAACTTTAACAAAGAGATGGGCATCTCGAATTCTGTCACTAAGGACTCGAAATCAACCACGCAACTAACTGGATAGAACGGGACTACAGCAAAAACCATTCGATCCAAACAAATCTGATCCAAATCGCAAATACTAACAAATCAACAACTAAGAATGACAACCGTTACCCTTAAAGATCCCAGGAAGTTGATGAACGACAACCCACGAAGAGGATCTTCTTCTTCTCCTCCTTTCTCTACCCTCCTTCTTCCTCCACGGTCGGCCACCAAAGCAGGAAACGACGACGCTGAAAGATGGCAATGCGGGGAGGTGGAGCACTGTAGCGGCGCGCACTGTAGCAGTTGGCGGAGGTACTGTAGCACGCCGTGCTACAGTAGCTCGGGTTTGGAGGAAAAGGGCACCTCCCCCCTTGGGCCTCCTAGGCCAAGGCCTGAGGCCCAGGTTCCCGGAAAAAAGGCAAAAACTCCTTTTAATCTATTAATCTCTGTTGGATACTTCCTTTGCTAGAATAATTTGAGGTATTACATTCTACCCCTTAATAGGATTAGGCCGAATCTACACACCGATCTACATGAAAGAAAAGCTGCGACTTGAAAATTAACAACGAAGAACACGCTTTTGAAGTGAACAAGTCCGGATACTACTCGCGCATGCGAGACTCCGATTCCCAAGTGGCCTTTCTTCGGCTGATTAGACCACGACACCACGACGCAAAAGCGGCGATCCGTCCTAACACTCAACTTTGGTATTTCCGGTACACTCATTAGAAGAGAATCGAAGGTAAGACTCTACTCGATGGTCAACGTCTTTAACGAAAACCAAGCTTGGAATTTTTTTTCGGTTGCTCGGTTAGTACCGAACACGGACGTTGCGTTCCTTGCGTATAGACCGAGGCGTTCATAGCGATCGCCAACTTCCTAATTTACGCAAGCTGTTGAAAAATGAACCGGTGTACAGGCCAACTTCCCTTTTAGTGCGAAAGCACACCACATGCTCAAAATCGAGCTCTTCATCTAACACGGATCACCTCCTTTAAACAAGAATGCTCAATGAACTCGTTCTTAAACCTTCATTTTACAAACAAGATCTCCAATCGAAACTAAAGTGTTCTCATCGCAACCACGCAATGACAACTCTCCACCCAAAGGATCAAATCCAAGATTGACAATTCATCACGAAAACAATTCCACTTTCTAAATAAGCGGTTTATGAATGAACACCACGAAAATCAAAGAAGAAATCACTCGAATACCCAAACCAAATACTTCTTTTGGTTTATGCAGAATTGGAAAGAATCAAACATGTCAACAAAGCGCCAACTCAAATTGTGGAAGACATCGATCGACAACACAAAACTCAAACGAGAATCAAGAAAACGCTTTACTACAGAAACATCCTTTTCTCGGTTTCTCTTTTAGGAATAAAACTTCTCTCGAACTTTGGAATTGAATTTATCGCATACCACACGAGCTCAAACCTCTTAATTAAACATCCTCAAATTATGCTCAAACTGAAATACATTATCCACACCATTGTGGAGAGGCTAGGCTCTATTGATCCCACCAAAACACTCTAGGCAACTCATTCTACCGACGAAATTAATTTGATAGAAGGCACCCAAATCACGCAAAATAGATCTCACGCAATCACATTACCTCCGACTTTCAAGAATAACATCTCGAGAATCCTTAGTACGCCCGCTCATGAACTACATCGAAGGGTTCTATCACAATCATTCCGCTCGAGAATGCTCCGATTTTCTATCTCCTCTACACACAAACTTTATGCGACCCAAAGATTAGCATAAAAATGCATGACCCAAAATTAACCTCCAAGACCACTACAACGAAGTTTCTCTTATAACAGATAGTGAAATCATCGGATTATATCTCAAACATCCCCACAAATCTAACATACTCTCTCATTGACATCATCAGAATCACCCACACATTATCGCAATACTTTCCAATTCGTTACTTAATAAAATTTCTCAAGGTTTCCATACCTTCGATAATCCCCTAACCTTTCAACATGAACTGAAGTTACGGAATTTCACTATACCTTAAGTTCTACTCAACAGTAACACTATTGATTTACTTCAAAGCCCAACATTCCATGTGAATCAAATTTTCTCCAAGAGGTGCGAGATCAAAACCAATTCATCTTCTACTACTCCTCCAATAGCTTGGTAGAAAAAAATCTCACCACTACCATTACTTAACGACCACAAATCGGTTGCGAATACGCTTTGTAAAACTTCGCAACACAAAGCTGTTGATCCTTTCTCAAAAGAAAAAAGATGAACAAGGGCAAGTTTTCTCACAGAAAGCTTTGCTCCTCCTAGCGAAAGCACGAAACCAAAAGAAACATTCGATAATGGTGATCTTGGAAAGCGAAAGTTGTGTTCACAGTTGAGGCACACATCCTAAAAAGGAATAGCAAATAACGACCAATAAGGAAAAGACATTGCGATTGAAA